>OU862908.1:7042500-9442500 GCA_917880885.1 Limnephilus marmoratus
TATCTTGGCCTTTAAAAATATCGGTCATTTCTTTTAATAAGCCTAGAAAAAAATAAAGTATTAGGTCTATAAAAAAACACTTTCAAGTGCAAACTCTCCTACTTATGAACCCCTTTTCGGATATGGTTTTATTGTTTAATGTGGCAAATTCAGTTAGTTTTTATAAAAATTGCAAAAAAATTGATATTTTTCGCCCGAACTTTACCCCGGTTTTATTGTTTAATGTGGCAAATTCAGTTTGTTTTATAAAAATGGCAAAAAAATTGATATTTACGCCCGAACTTTACCCCGGTTTTATTGTTTAATGTGGCAAATTCAGTTTGTTTTATAAAAATGGCAAAAAAATTGATATTTACGCCCGAACTTCACAAAATAAAATAAAATATATTACTGCGCCCTTATCAGCGCCCTTGAGGTAATTTTTCACAAAAACGGCGCTTTACCAGATTTATCCAATTATTATTATTATTATTATTAAAATTGTCATTTTACAAATGGAATTTTTATCCACTTTCAAAACATTAGAATCTTATATGAAATTCAATCAATATTTTCTAATTCCTGTCTAACATTTTTTTCAAAATTGGAAATTACGTTACTACTTGGAAAAGATCCATTGCCAGTGTAATATGATGTAGTTTATTTATAACAAACCAATATACAAACAAATATACTTTATAACAAACCCTTTTATTATTTTATTATTTATAGGAAATATATTATGTTTGTTTTATCAAGCCCTAATTTTAGGTACATTGCTTTATGAAAGTAAACTTATTACTTAGAGATTCTGCTGTAACAGTATATAAAATTAACTTCGAGATGACCTATGTAGCTTATCATTACTTCTCAACATAAAGTCTAACAGAGAACAAGATTGTGCATCGGGAAAAGGACAGTAGGTAGGAATAATAATATAGCCCTGAGCAGTAATATATCCCTTATAAGACTTACCTTCAGACTTCAACCAGCATCCCTTATGACGTAAGCGGGTAGGGAATGCTTTTACATTGATTTGGTCACGTCTCCGCGTATTCCCTTGGTTCGCATATACATGTTTTTATTTACCAAAACACGGCCGAGCAACGGAACTTCGCAGTGGATCGATCAAAGTGCGGACAAAATATTTCAAGAGCCCATCCTTGGGGGATTATCGAATCATATTATGTATCCGGATCCCTGACACCCCTATTCGCTGATTTATTGACCTATCGACTTTACGACTCGTCCTCGTCGGGATTGATTTGTCGCTCGTGATTTGGTGCAAATGACATCTGAATGAGTGGATTATTGACAAGATATAATCAAACCTGAGTCTTAACTATTAAGACCGACAAATATTTATTTATTTATTTATTATGAATTAACGCCGATTGACGGCTTTTGCATAGGAATTTAACAATTTGAAATGCATACAGAATATACATGTTAAGAAAAAAAAACATTTATTATGACAAAAAAAAGTACCTACACATTGAAGTGACAGCATAAAATACAAATAGTAAGCTATTATAAATACAAATGTAAGAAAAAGAAAATTTCATTTACATGTATACAAGATGTTTTGAAGTAAAGAAATTACCACGTAAAGTACGTAATAAAATAAATTTAAAAATTCCATAAGTAAATATTGATGAAGAATACAAATATTCAAAGTATATTGATTATAATCCAACTGAAAAGCGCTGACAAACAGCTTTAATTAAATAATGTTTGTATGTTGATAATCTTATAACATATTTATTACCAAGTGTATGCAGGCGATTTATTATGGAAAATAATTCAGCATTGGAACCTATATTATTACAATGGTAAGGTAATTTGTGACGAACTGATCTACTCGGTACATTAAAACTTTTAGAATAGTTTAAGTAATGTATTTAAAAATAGTTTAAGTAATAACAATTGGTTTAAAATAGTTTAACTAAGACAAGACCGACAAGATAAAAATCACGAGTACAATACCTTTGGACGCCTTAGGTGATCAAATGGCTACAACGTAATTGTTAAGAAAGCAGCGTAAACTCTATTCTAAATTGCACACAGTTTTTCTGTCCTGAATTTCTTTTCTGCCTGAACTATATTTGCGACATGGTGTATGAAACTTTGATAATAGCCTTTTAACTTAACGTGATTGGGATAAGGCTCTCAACTACCAATCAGGAGGTCGCGAGTTCAAATCCCGACGTGCGCAAGTAAATTTTGTTGATTTATTTGTGTTATTTCACAATTTAATAGATAGCATATTTGCTGTACGTTCCAGAGTGAAAGATACTTTCAATATCGCCCTGGTAAAAGATCGTCCTTCAGAATTGAAACAACTGATGACTTTCCTCTTCCCCATCTCCTTTCCCTCCTCACTATCTTCAGCCTCACATCATACTCCATTTGGGGAAGCCATAGTATCATTGGCTCCAGTTGGTTTGGAGCACACTGGTGTCCATGTGCGTTATTTACATATAAAAAATAAGAAAACTCCATTGTATAGAGAATCACGAAATTCGTAAAATCTCAATTGGCGAAATATTTCCAATATTGGCAACATTCTCGTTGGATTTAATTCCAAATTAATTTTGCATATTACAAAAAAAATACAAATCAATTATAATAATTATGACGATAATTATGGCAAGCTTCTGAGAGGCCTCTAATAGCCGTCAAATCCACTTAACGACTTTAAGTGTTGAACTATCGTCATCTTCAAAAACTTGTTAGTTGCCTATCAATAATAGATGAAATTTGTTTTTAAAAACAAGCTTTTAAAAATATGTACCTACAATCTTTCAAACGGTAACGTAAATGGAAAATGGAATTCATTTTGTAGAATCCAAAGTAGATTGTGGGTTCTTTTTCATATTTTATCTCATGATTCTTACAAGAAACGTATCAACCAGAACTTTTACTAGTTTCTAGTATTCTATTGCATTCCATGTTCACGTTTAGCAGCCATAAACGAATCCAGTTAATCAAGTTGGAAAATTGCAATGTTTGTTTTACAAATCAAGCATTTAAAAAAAGTTGAAATGATATCGACAACTTTAAGCGGAATGTGCATAGAGCTAGTTGTATATGTGTGCATATCTTTATATCTAGAGCTCGTTTGTATTCCCAAGTGGTACAATCTCTTGGAGAGTTATCGTATCATTTTAAAGGTTTTTTTTTCCTTATGTGTGCTGTATTTCTTTTGCAAAAGGCTTTACAGCTGAGAGCCGGTGCTGAATAAGTTAATTTGCGACCAAGTGGAGTTACCTATTATGAGAATAGAGGTATCGGCAATATCCACATCATTGGTGATCATTCCTGCGAGTTAGTTTATCTTTCTCATTCTATCCCCAAGGTGTCTTCCCTTAAGAGTTGTGAGCTTCTGGACTTTCAACTATCTAGCCTTTGATCCTAATGTCTACAATACACGACATCTTTTTTTAGCCCGATTCCAATTAGAAACCAAAGTCAACATTTTTCGCTTTACGCGATCGCTATTTTCATATCTACGATTTCAGTTGGCATCACAACAAACAGCATCATGTGTTGTTTGCAGTAATGACAATTGAAATCGTAGATATTCAATACAGAGATGAAAGTAGCGATCGCGTAAAGCGAAAAATGTTGACTATGGTATCTAATTGGAATCAGGCTGAAAAAAGATCACTTGTCAATTGACAAGAATATCTATACAAAACAACAACTAGAGAACTCACCTGCATCCAAACTATTTCTCACGAATTGACTTAAACATCAGATAACAACATGTACAAATATTTTTACTTATAAATAGGAAAAAATATATATGTTACTGTAAAAGCCCGAACTACGGTAAATCCTAAGATTTTCCGGTAAATCCTAAGATTTACCAACTCTTAATGGTAAAAGTCCGAACCGTTCTATAATCATCGTTCACCAACCTAACCTAACCTAACCTAACATGTACTAAATTCTAATGGTAAAAGCCCGAAAAAATCGTTTATAATATTTAAATAAGAAACGATTTTTCCGGGCTTTTACCATTAGAATTTAGTACATGTTAGGTTAGGTTAGGTTAGGTTAGGTTAGGTTAGGTAAGGTTAGGTTAGGTTAGGTTAGGTTAGGTTAGGTTAGGTTGGTGAACGATGATTATAGAACGGTTCGGACTTTTACCATTAAGAGTTGGTAAATCTTAGGATTTACTGGAAAACCTTAGGATTTACCAATATTCGGGCTTTTACGGTGACATATACATTAGAATATTATTTTAAAAATAGAAGGATGAGAGAACTGCGCAATATCTTATAAAAGTTTACAAATAATTTTTCGAAAGATTGTTCCCCATACAACAATAGAGTTTTCCCCATACATCAATGACCACAAAACCAATAAAAGAAATAAATACATGCAAGTAAAACTCTTACATTTTAATGAAATTCCACCAGCAAAACAATTACTAATATTGTAGACGTTCTAATTGAAAGATTTAAAAATATAGGGGGTAGAAAGTTACAACTATCATAATACGTGCATGTGCCTAGTGTGGCAGTCGAAAAACTTTAAAAACTGTATAACTGTGAAAAATTATATGTTTATATGTTTTTTTTTACATGAATACCGCACAAGAGTCTAAACTGCTTGCGTCTTTAGCCAGTGGGACTATGGCATCCCCAATTGGGGTTTATTGTGACGCTGACGGTAGTGGGGCGGGGAAGGAGATCGGGAAGAGGGAGGTGGGAAAGTGCCTGGCTATTCGGATCTGGTCACCAAACACGGCTAAAGCCATTTCAAGCAACGTGTCAATTCTGAATGGTGGTCTTACACCAGGGCTTACTGGGAGTATCTTCCACTCTGGAACGTGCCGCAAATATGCTATATATTATTTTAAATGAATAAATTGTGAAATAACACAAATTTTTCAAATAAAATTTATTTGCCACGCCGGGATTCGATCCCGCGACCTTCGGAGTGCTAGTCATGAGCCTTACCGCTGGACTATGCCGTTTATGAATAAAGAAATAATAAATAAAAAAAGCAAAATAGTTTAATAATATTATTATGCCAGTATAACAAACAAGTATTAGCCTCTTACAAGGTAAGATATATAGATATGGAACTAAAGCAGTTATGCCCATTTTTATGACTATCTTTGTTGTGCTAATTGTAGGTAATCACAAAATTTCGGTAACAAGATTTTAGTTATGATTAGAAAGATAAAATTGTTTGGTACAATTGAAAGTTTCTTTTGGGCTCTTTATGGTCGGTCTTCTGGCGTTCGGCTTTGTCTCCAATTATGTTATTTTAAATGGAAACAGCTATCACCCATCCGAAACTGGCAGTTCTTAATGAATTGTCATTTGTGGTTTTTGTTTGTCTTAATGTTTACTCTGGAATCTGGATCAATGGTCCATTTAATCATATCCATGCTTGAAGGCTTCTCTAAGGACTAGATATATTGTAACGTGTATATATAATAGGTAGGTACTATTTTGAATATGATGATGGTGGGTGTCTCTTTCCTAGTTCATGGTCACCTTGATCAAAATTAAGAATAAATAGTCCGATAATGAAGTTATCATGGGCAGCCACTACTTGTAGGTTGTGTTAGCTAGTGGGTACCAGGCTGACAGCAAGAGGGAGAGGAGAGGCGGGTTGGGAGGGGGTGGTGTGTTAGAAGTGGAAGGTCGACTGGTGTTGGAGTGGAGAGGTAGCGGCGAGTGGTGACACCTAACTAGCTCGGTCAATAGGACAGGCTCGGTGGCATTTTATTCCGACGCACCTGCTGCTGCTGAGGTAGGCAGTGAGCGGCCAGCAGGGCTGTCCAAATTATATTCGATATTATAAACATTACAAACATTTTATTTTTGCTATATTATATTTGTTTTTTTTTCAGACCATAGTAACGGTTAAAAATATATACCTAGATAGGTATTATTAACTAATGCAAAAACGAATCAGGACTATTTTACGAATCTTGACTATTTTTAATTCCTAGTGACACGAAACCAAGAAATTCAGAACAATTTTTTTACTGTTTTATACGTTTTTTTTGCTCTTTGGCGTGAGTCGAGCCCGCAAACACATGCAGTTATTGTAGTAAATGGAAACTAAAAGGGTGAGAACTCCATGCGTCAACCACCGTTCTTATTATGGTATGGAAAATCTCTATTCACCATATTTATAATCCATATTGAAATATTTTATGAAACAATTTATCAGCCCCGCTCAAATTGTTGGTTTGTAAAATATAGTTACTAGAATTATTAAAATTATGTAGCCTGTTTCTTTCAAAATCAAAAAAATATTAACAAATAATATACAATAATGAAATAATTTTACTTTGTATAAACCACTTATTTGATGTGCAAATCCGACCGGTTTCGGAACAAACGTTCCTTCGTCAGGGAAAGCTTATACTAATTTGACAGTTTCGAACAATGTTTTATTAATATTTTTTCGAAACTGTCAAATTAGTATAAGCTTTCCCTGACGAAGGAACGTTTGTTCCGAAACCGGTCGGATTTGCACATCAAATAAGTGGTTTATACAAAGTAAAATTATTTCATTATTCTATAATGGATAACCACAAAGTAATAGCTACATTCAAAAATATAATAATATACAAATAGATCACATGTATTTTTATTCCATGAAACGCCTTTCTTTTTCCTATTTAATCCAATCATGTTCATTTGGGAGACGGGAATGGGTACCGTCGCCCCGGGAACCTTTATTGGACAACCAACAGGTCACCCCAAGTGGTTCGCTACGTTTGGTGAATTAACAGGGGTGCCCGGGTTCATGGGGTGAGGTTTGTCTAGGTCTTGGAGGCGGATGATCAGGACACACAGAACCCCAGATTCCTACCCACCCCTTAAACCTTTTTCCTTTCCTGGCCTCCTGTGTGGAGCTCAATAAAAAAAATGTTCATCTAATTCTTCCCTGAATTACTTTTATACCATGAAATTCATTAGTGCCGGTTTTTTCACATCTTTTATCATTTTTTAAATACTCTCATCAATAATAATTAAACCCAAGAAGAGACGAAAAAGGTAGTAATAATTATATGAAGTAGATTCCAGATATAATTATATGAAGTAGATTCCAGATATGATTTTAGATTTTCACGGCCAAAAGTATTTTTGTTACAATAAAAACACATATAAATTTGTTGTAGACCACTTTTATTTTATAAGCACTCTACTGGTTTCAGAAGCACCCTTCCCACCAATTACCCCCTCCCCTTTGCTTACCTCCCACCCAAACACCTAAAATTTATATATCTGTCAACATTCTGTATCACAGTTTAGTTATAGTTTATAGTATTCTCCTGACGAAGGAAGGGTGCTTCTGAAACCGGTAGAGTGTTTATAAAATAAAAGTGGTCTACAACAAATTTATATGTGTTTTTATTGTAAATTATGGCGAGCCACAAAGTTAATGCTTTTTACAAATAAGTATTTTTGTTATTTATTTTTGGGATATTATGCCGTGTTGCGCTATCTCTTCCTTTAGCCAACGTTTCGGACAGCGTTACAGTGTCCATCACAGGGCAGATGTGTTGGCTAAAGGTCAAAACGGCATAATACCCCAAAAACAAATTACGAAAAAGTAGATTCCAACTCATCAGGATTTATAAGCGATAAGTTGTAGATAATGTATTTTTAAAATTATTATAAGCAATAATTGTCAGCCTGAAACACTCACTTACATTGAAAAATCTTCCGAGAAAAGATACTTGCCGCCAACGGGACTTGAACCCGTGTCCTTCTGATTGCCGGTCGGATGCTCTGACCACTGAGCTAATTGTTACCCTTTGTGCTATGCATAAAAATCTTGTCTAAACGTTAGTTTATAAATTAAAAAATAATAATTAATATTTGGCAAGTTTAAGTATTTCCCCAATAAATGCAGACATAATTTGTCTCGACGCCACCTAGCGAGGGATTTAACACTAACAATGTCTCTCTCGCAAAAATAAAGTTAGTTGTTTTCAGGTGGAAAAAATATAATAAGCAGTAATTGTTGAATGAAACACTAGTATATATTGAATTATTTGGCGGGTATTTGATAAGCCGCCATAGCTCAGTGGTCAGAGCATCCGACCGGCAATCAGAAGGACACGGGTTCAAGTCCCGCTGGCGGCAAGTATTTTTTCTCGGAAGATTTTTCAATGTAAATGAGTGTTTCAGGCTGACAATTATTGTTTATAATAATTGTTACCCTTTGTGCTATGCATAAAAATCTTGTCTAAACGTTAGTTTATAAATTAAAAAATAATTATTATTTTTAAAATATATATTTACTTCCATTTCTAAAGACTGACACCATTTTGACAAATGATTTTGACCAACGATTTTGACAAGACTAACGAACGACCCCTTATTTAGATAAGTTATGTTATTAGTAATGGTGTCTTAGCGCCCCACAAATCAGATAAAATTTGAAAAAATCATGTAGTCACAACTTGTTTTCAGAAACCTCCACATTAAATTGGCGGACATTATAAAGCAGGTTGAAAGGTTAATTGTGGTTATTTTTCTAGCCTACCCATGAATAAAATATTTATTTTTAATTAATAACGTATGAAGAACTGCACGTATTAACATTTCTCAGGTAGTTAACGGCCGCGATTTATGTTTCGTGACTGAGTTTGCACAGTTTCCGCAGTCCTTATTTGCACAAGTTATACAATAAAAAACAATTACAGACAGGCATTTTTTTATGTAATTTAAAACTACCTAACGGCGATTCCTTGACTCGAAGCCTACATTGCGTAATTTTTTAATTGGGTTTAAAACGATTTGCTCAGAACTTGTTATCTGACTTGGGCAAGAAGGCCGGCAATGTCAGCCGGTGAAGCATTCCAACCTTGGGAAGCTGACTTTACTAGGACTAGTTACTACTGTACATTGTATAGTTTTATCCTAAAAAATAGCATCTCTGTCAATAGAGCTGATATTACAACGTTTTCATAGCAAAAAAACCACTCCCATGAATAAAGTTAAAGGCCATTGGTGTCGGAAACGGGGTCACCACTTCGTAACTTTTAAGTTAAAAAAAATATATATATACGACTATTTATGTAAACCGAAAACTCTTCTTACGTAATAATTAAAATCAATATCAAACATATTATGTGTCGTAAATGGAGTTTACCTTTTATTACATTAGCTCCACACAGGAGGCCTCAGGGCGTATGTCATCCTTGTGTGGGGAGGTCTTTTTTAGAATGGAAGAACTCGTAAGAAAAATGTATGAGGGGTGGGTAAGAATCCGGTGGTCAATGTGTTCAGGAGTGACGGACGTATGGATTCATCCCTATGAATGCAATGGGACGAGAGAGTCCGGCCGGGGAGATCTAGGTTAGGTCTCCCGATCACCTAGACAACCTCATCCCATGAACCCGGGCACCCCTGCTAAGTCACCAAACGTAGCGAACCACTAGGGGTGATCTATGGCGGGGGTGTTGGTTATCCAATAAATGGTTCCCGGGGTGGTGGTATCCATACTCGCCGATATATTTATAAATATATTTGTCCAAATCGTTCGCTACTTTTGGTGACATAGCAGGGATGTCCTGCTCCATGGGGTGAGGTACGACGGATCTTGGCGGCGGATTCGTCTGCCCACCAACTGCGTGGCTGAACGGATCGTGAGAGACTGGTTGAAGGAGATCTTTTGACCTCTCCAGCAGGACTCTCACGGAGCATCATCTAGCACCACGGTTGAAGGGTTGGATTCGTTCGTCCGTCACTCCTGGACACTCTGAATCCCGTATTTCTATCCACCCCCGTACCTTTTTCCTTCCCAGAACTTACTCTCCTTTCTTTCCTAAAAAGACCCTCCACAAAGCGTCCCCAAAGATAACATAGGCCCAGAGGGGAATTATTTTCCTCGGGGCCTCCTGTGTGGAGCTAATAGTAAAAAGAAAAAAAAACGAGTTTGCTTTAGACCACCCGACTGAAGTAAAACATCTTTAGCTCCATCTATATGATAGGAAGAGAAAAAGAAAATGTGCGTGCGCACTGCTCTCTCTTGCTCCTACAGTGTGATACAGACAATAGGCCTGCACTGTGTCTTAGATATACGAAACATAACTGGCTATGAGAGAAAGAGAGAAAGAAAATGATGTGTGCTCGCACCTCTCTCTCTTGCCCCTACAGTAATATACGAAACGTAACTCTCTCTCTTTCTATCTTCACTAACTTATATCTCCCTCTCAACTACCGTTCGCCTCGCTTTTCCTAAAGCTCTCGTCACGCATTCACCAGCTTACTCCCCAAGTCAAGCGTGCATAAAGAAGTTTTACTTCAAAAACCTCATCGATCAAGTACTCTACTCTACTACACACATACAAAAAAATTTAAGTAGGTATTTTCCTGATAATCTGTTAGTTGTCGGTTAGGTACCACTTACCAGCTGGGTGTACCGTGTATTTGTAGGCGGCTCGCGAACACGTAACTCGGCGGCAGTGGTACGCACTCCGCTCTGTGCTCTGTGCTCTGTGCTCGGTACAGCGTTAGTGCATTATCTACCGACAGAGATCTCCTGTTCTCCTCCTCCTCTGATACAATCCTTTTTACGTGTGCAGGATTAAATTAGGTACAAATTTACATCCCTATTATTGTTTCAAAGCGGAGTTAAAATTTACTACTTTCTAAACATCTTGCAAAAGTAGAACAGTGGGCATCCGAAAATCTTATATTGGTAATTACATAGAACACAAGTTATAATAACATTAATAATAATAAAAACATTTATTCATCAATAGACTCTTACAGTTTTATACATTTGGTTTATTTATTTATTTACGCCTATTTAGGCTTTTACATACATATATAGTACATAGAAGTACACTGGAATTTGCATCGCCTGTCTGGAATCCCAAATACACCCAATACGTCAATAACATAGAGCGCATACAAAATAAATTTATTAAGTATCTCGGTTATAAATACAACAATAATTACACCTGCACTCTCCAATCCCTGAAATCCAGGCGAACGGTAGCTGACATGACATTTCTTCATAAAATTATACATAACGAAATAGACTGCCCAGAACTTCTATCCCAAATAAATTTTAACATCCCATCTAAAAGAACTCGCCACGCCAACCTTTTTTACACAACCAGTAATAATACGAACGCTGCAGCCAACTCCCCCATTTCCCGCATCCTTCAAAGTTTCAACTCTATTCAAAAAACCACAAATACCGATATATTTTTTGATTCCCTCCCTCGATTTAAGAAAAACATTTTTAGCACACTGAACTCGCACACATAACATACACATCCACACACACACACACACACCCTCATTTACACACAAATACTCTCACTCTCCCACACCCCTCTCCTTCAATAAGTTAATTTATAATTTATAAATAATTTAGGTACAATGTATTATTTATCACACAAAAATATAAGTATATAACAGCGACATGTCATTGGTACCAATTATTGTATTAATTCTATAACTTTGTAAATATTTCCCATTATGTAATAATGTACTGTTTGTTTCTGCAAAAAAAAAAAAATATATATATATAACACTATTAACGAAATTATACTAGTAAATAGTGCAGGAAACTACTGTTTAAAACACTTGCACAAATATAAACACAAAGTAAAAATATTATTGAATTTGAACCACACAGTATGTAGGTACAAAATATAAAAAAATCCAAAATAGTTTTTTTTTTACTTCTTCAAACTTCGCAAATTTATTTTGTGGCATCATTTTTCATATAATGAATAACTTATTACTTTGTATAAAACCACTATATTTAAAACAATATCAACATGTTTCGACAAATTGACAACATTGTTGTCGAAACATGTTGATATTGTTTTAAATATAGTGGTTTTATACAAAGTAATAAGTTATTCATTATATAGTTTTTTTTTCTTTCAGCTGACAAAATACTGTCAACGTGTTAGTCAATTTTAATACTGCCTTGTGACTGACCTGCCTGGAGTATGAAAAGAGATTACATATTTTTTATTTTTTTATTTATTGAGTTAGTTTATACTACATGAATATAAACTAATAAGCACAATGTAACATTTCATTTGATAAATTTAAATATTTTTACAGTAAGCATAACATTTCTTTTTAAATACATTCATTCTTTCTTCATTCTTCATACTTTCAGGCATTTCATCATACATCTTTAGTCCTCTGTACATAAGGCAGTTCTGGGATTTTGATTTCTTCATTTGTGGCAATCGAACTCTGTTTATATTTCTTGTTTCGAAATTATGAATGTCTCTATTAAAAACAATTTCATCCTTAAAGTATTTTGGCATTTGGTTTTTCATAATTTTATGCACAAAAATTAACACATTAAATAGTAGATAAGTTTTAAGATTTTCACGGCCAGAAGCATTTTCGTTATATGTTTTTGGGGTGTTGTGCCGTGTTGCGCTACCTCCTTCTTTAGCCAACGTTTCGGACATCGTTGCAGTGTCCATCATCAGGGCAGATCCGGCAGATCCGGTAGATGTGAATCTACCATCTACCGGATCTGCCGGATCTGCCCTGATGATGGACACTGCAACGATGTCCGAAACGTTGGCTAAAGAAGGAGGTAGCGCAACACGGCACAACACCCCAAAAACATATAACGAAAACATTAAATAGTAGTCTCTTTTTATTGAAATCCAATTTAGCTCCTCTCTCATTTGATTAATTCTTGCGTATTTGCCTTTCCCCAGTATACATCTCATAGCTTTGTTTTGTATAACTTCTAGGTTGTTCAAATTTCCTTCATTGGCCAAATATAACATCGTAGAGCAGTAGTCCAAATGTGGAGCAACGATAGTTTTATAAATAAGCTCCGTAGTGTTTCTATTTAATTTACGTCTTAGTCTTCTAAGAAAATTTACCTTTTTTGATACCTTTTTTAGCACATATTCAAAGTTTGCTGTGAAAGTCAGTTTTGAGTCGAGTATTTCACCCAGGTATTTGATTTCATTTACTTTTCCAATTTTTTCACCATATAATAAATCAGGGGTATCAAACATTGAATTAATGATTTTATACAAACAGGTTAAATCGAAAATGATTTTACGATCAGATAATTTTATTAAATTTAATGAACAAATACGTTATCGTAATTTAGGCATTCACTAAGAATGCCCATCTTAAAAAAATATTTTGGATTCTTTCAATCGCATGTGAATGAACCTTGGGGACCAAACCGTGGAATTGTATTCTAAATGACTTCTTACGAGTGATATATATAATGTTTTTACAGTATTGACATTATTGAAATCACTAGATACCCTTAAAATATTTCCCAACATTTTCAAAGCTTTATTGATTATTATCTTTATATGCTTGATAAAGTTGAGTTCCGTGTAAAACCAAATACCTAAGTCATTAATTTCTGAGATAGATACTAACGACATATTGTTAATTTTTATCAATTATTCTATTGATAAAAATTTCACTGCTCAGCTATACATTCAGGATTTCTCCTGGAACGTGGCTGGTTTTCAGAATAATACTAATATAATACACAATATAATTCGAATATAATACACAAAACAAATAATTAAATTAAAAATAAATAAAATAAGTACAGTTAAATTAAATAACATGATTAAAATTTAAAAAATATATATTAAATCTAATCTCTAATTTCAAAAGTAGAGAGATAGGTACTTATGCTTCTATATTCTATATTTATAAAAATAATGAGAATCATAAAAATTAAATAAAAATGTTGCATATCTACCTACATGTATATGGGTTTATAAATATAATGATCGCAATAACGTATTCTGAGTAAAGTATGTTGTCTTTGAACGTTGGCATAATACTTTAAAATCGACGGTCCCGAAGAATAATGTCGGATCTGCTAAAAATTGATAATCGTTTTGTTGGCTTATTTTATTGACTTAAAAGTTCGTATTTTCGTAATTTTTAATAAAATGCGAAATATCAAAACAACACTGTATTTCTTGATCTCAAAAACAGTAAAAATGCAGAAACGAAACTTTAAACAGCCCTAATGCAAAACTGCAAAATCGCACATCGAACATTGTTCTTCGGGACCGTCGAAATATATAGTTATGTTTATAAAATCTACACTAATGCTAATAACTAAACGAAATATTAATACATTTATTATGACTGAATCGCTAACGAGAATGGGACATATTTATTATGAGTGCAAGCAAAACCTCTTAGATTCTAGGAGGTTTTGGTGCAAGCGGCTGCCTCTAAATAATCATTAAAAATAGTCAGGAAAGTGACTTCGGTAAGAAACGCTTAGGTACCGTACTAAATGAACAGGATAAAATAAAATAGATTTTGAAAGCGTGTGCGTGGTACTATCACTTGAAGCAGTGACGTGCCGTGTTTCTTATTTTAACATTTTTTTAACGGAAGGGGTGTGTGTTTATGCAATTTTCTAGGAACCACTCTTTAATGGAGTGTGATTATTTCATGTTTGCTAAGATCGTTAATAATTCACCGCACGCCGGTGCTATGTAGTTATACATTTACATAATCGAGGCAAATATTGCATAAATAAATAATTAATTAGAAATAAAAATTCCTGCACTAGACCACGTTGATTAATTGCGCATGTTCTAAATAAATGTATTTTTAAACAGATTGTCCGCACCTCCCCGTCTTACTAGTTGTACGGGTTAATATGTGGGGGCGGACTTAACAATTCCCTGAGAATGAATGCCCACATAAGAATTAAGGGGAATCCGATTGAATGGTTTGTCGGTGGTTCTTGATACTAGCAGGAAACTAAATAAAATGAAACAAGAGTAATCTTTTACAAAACATTTATCTCTTAATTAGGGTGAATTTCGCGGTTCGGATGAAAGGACTTTTTTTCAGTAGGTCCCTAGGAAGATTATCAACCTTTTGAAAGATTTGCTATAATCCTTAGTAGGTGGGAAGGTATATTTAAATAAAATATCTCATTTGAAAATAAATACTATTCTTAGCCGACAATACTTTATGCAATACTAGCTGGTACGGCATGCGTTGCTATGCCATTTAATAAAGAAATCGTTTCTCCCTGCGCGTCCTTCCCCATTCGTCCCGTTCACCTTTCTCCTCCCCTTTCTCACCCGCGTCCCCTTCCCCTATCGCGTTCCCACTCCTCCTCCTCCACCTTCCCTCTCCTAACTCTACTCCCCCCCCCCCTTCCCCAGTCCTGTGAACCCCCCTCCCCCCACCCGTATTCGCCTCCCTCCTCCCGCGGATCCCCCTCCCAAGTTCCCCCCCCTTCCTCCTCTCCCCCCACTCCCCCTCACCCCTCCCGCATTCCATACATTCAGTCCCGGTACATTCAGTTTTCAAAGAGTTCGCGTGGCACCTATTGCAATTTTTTATATCAATTTCATAATGTCTCACAACAACTCGCCAAAGTTTCATCGCAATCTCGAGTGGACCCCAGGAAAGTAGGTAGAACAGTTGATATAGGAAAATAAAATTGTTGTTTTTACTATCTTCCTCGGATTTTTTTCATATTTTCTCACCGTTTAAACCTTCCCTGGACTACGACAAACATTTCAAAACCAAAATCAGCTAAATCGGCCCAGCCATTCTCGAGTTTTAGCGAGACAAACGAACAGCGATTGAATTTTATACATAAGAAGATTAGTAATGTTGGCACAATAGTGTTGAAGAGTGGATGATTCTCTCAATATTTCCTGGTGAGGGGTAAAGGTCTCTTTTAAAAATTACATATTTGCTTCATTTAGTTCCGCAACCTTCTTATTATCATTATCATTCTAATCCTAGATTTATAATAATTATAATTTATTTAGGTACCTACTTTATATTCCGATCAAAACAGAACATAAAAAAACACAAAAATGCAAACCGTAATACAACAGCGCGATTTTTTTTTTATAAAATAAATTAAATGTCTAGAACAAATTAGGCATTTTAAAACTCCAAAATTATTATTTATTTCTTTGACACGTGCTCGTTTTTAATCAAGTATCCGTACTAATCGTACCACGCAGGTTTCACCCTTAATAATTGTAATTCTTTGCCGTAATTTTTTGCCTAATTTATACTATTCCGATCTACCTATTGTATTTTTAAACGATGCGCGATGGATGCCTCTGTAAATGGCAAATGATCAGGTTATTTGAGTATTATTTCATTTTACAATAATATTATATTTAATAACTATTACTTCGCCGTTGTAATTACGTATTATGGAGATCTCTAAAGTACATCATTAAAGCACTTGCATAGAGTGAAACCCACTATAAGCTGGTTTCATTACCTACAACACTGCACGGGAAAATGTTTGTACATAATATAGTGTAATTTGCCAACATTATTGAAACAATCGATATATTCGGTCTGAATTAAAACAAATGGCACAATTTTTTTTCGTAATAATAAATAATAACTATGACATAATATTTATATAGCCCAGTTTTTTATTATTCCATTTAACTTTAGTAGACTTAAAATAATTTTGTTTTGAAGAGTTTTCATTTTCTATGTACATTTGTTACTTTATATTTTTAATTTTCTACTGGACACAGATGTGTCGAAACCGGTAGCAGAAAATTATGTACACTGTACATAATTTTCATTTTCAATTTGGGAGGCGGGTATGGGTACCGCCGCCCCGGGAACTATTTATTGGATAGCCAACACCTCTGCCATAGGTCACCCCAAGTGGTTCTCTACGTTTGGTGACTTAGCAAGGGTGCCCGGGTTCATGGGCTGAGGTTTGTCCAGGATGCGCCTATTAGCTGCATGGCAGGCCGGATCGGGAGAGAATGGTTAAGGGAGTCCCTTTCACTACTCTCTCAGAACATTGCCTAACACCTTAGTGGATGGGGATGGATTCGTACATCCGTCCGTCACTCCTGGACACACTAACCCCCAGATTCTTACGCACCCCTAATACCTATCCTTTTCCTTTCCAGAACTTCCTCTCCTTCCTTTCCCAAAAAGACCCTCCACACAGCATCCCCAAAGATGTCATAGGCCCTGAGGGGAATTATTTTCCTCAAGGCCTCCTTTGTGGAGCTAATGTAAAAAAAAAGAAAATTATTAAAACTCTTCAAAACAAAATGTCTAGAAATTGTTACATAGTTAATGCCGAAGACATACAAAAGACTTAAAAAGTGCTCCTTACGAGTCATTATAAATTTTTTATCAAATAATACGAAACAATGTACAGTAAATACAAAGCAATGCAATATTTAACAATAACAGTACTGCTATAGCATAGGACAATAATAAATAGACAAGTGGAACATAAACATATTTTAAATTGTACAGCGCCCTTGAGGTGATTTTTCACAAAAACGGCGCTTTATAAATTATCCAATTATTATTATTATTATTATTATTATAAAAAGTAAACGTACAATAATGAGGAACCGAAATCAAACAATTACCGGAAACAGATCATTATATAGAGTATATCGAAAGAAGTTAAGATTCATAAATAGTATGATTTTTAAAATACATTTGTTTTGGAAGCCTATTTATATTCAGCCACAATCTGGTAAGTATTAGTACCTAAAGATTAATAAGAGCTGCGAGAAGTTTATTCCAAATGAGTGGCCAGTTACATCAATGCCAAATTAAAAAATAACATGATAACAACTAATAACTGAGTTTATGTTCACTCCCCTTTCATACACAAGCAAATGCTTCAAATGGAAGAGAAGTAAATAATTCTAAGATGTAAATTATTATTAAGATTTATTTATAGCATAAATAAATAAATTAAAAAAAATAAAATTATTATCAAATTTTTAATCTTTCTAATGCTTTAAAATATTCTTCAACAATATTTATGTAATGAATTCTCATCAATACTATATCAAAAACACATGACCAACTTAACACTGGTTTTCCAAATGAGGTGTTCACCATAATTCATTACATAAATCATTTACAGTACTTACAAGCTGGTTTTATAAATTATAAACTATGATTAATTATATCTTATGCACCGATGACATAAATATTACTATGGATGTATGATTTCTTTTGAGATATTTGGTATCATGCTTATACATAGTGTTTAAAAACACTTATTTTGTTATTTACGCACTTTTGAAATTGTTATTGATGTCTTAGTACCTATAATTTTAATGTTTTTTTTAATATTTTGTTATCACTAAAAGAACATTTTTTTCTTGTAAATTAGCACTCCTAAACACATGTACCAGCGTATATTAGGAAGTATTATAATATTGCACAAAATTACACACACAGCAAAATCTGTCGATCGTGTAAAATATGTAATAATTTTACACAATAAAGATGAAATATCATCTTACTCGACACTACAAAATAGTGTAAGCATTTTAGATAATATAATTATTTTTTTAATGCACAAGAGTCTAGAACCTGTGAGACTATGGCATCCCCAATTGGGGTACGTTGTGAGGCTGAAGGTAGTGGAGATGGGGTCAGGTCACGAGACAATTCAGGCAACATTTCAATTCTGAATGATAGTGCTCTTACAACCGGGTAATACTGGAAGTGTCTGCCACTCTTAAACGTGCCGCAAATATACCATAAATTATTTTTAATAAATAAATTATGGGATAACGCAATTCTATCAAATAAAATTAACTTTTGCACGATAGGACTCGAACCCGCGACCTTTGGATTGCTGATTGAGAGCCTTACCTCAGGACCACGGAGGTCGAGGAGTAATTTATCTTAAATCATAATTGCATTAATTTAATAATAATAATAATAATAATTGGATAATTTTTATAGCGCCGTTTTTGTGAAAAATCACCTCAAGGGCGCTAACCTTAAAACGAACAGGAATATATAATGATATTACGTCCTTCCATATGAAATTGGCGTTTTGTATGGGAGGAATATAAAGTCGATTTTTTTTAAATATAATATATTAATTTAATCAAAGTATGTACCATTGCGATCTATGCACTTTTGCCATCTCATCGATCCCTTTACTAAAAAAACCATTCGGACGGGAATTTATAAAATCTTTGAAGGCGGTTTGGACTGCCCCATAAGAGTTGATTTTTTTCCCTTGCAAGAAGTTATCCAAATTTCGAAAAAAATGGTAATCTGTTGGGGCAAGGTCCGGAGAGTACGGTGGATGTCTTAGACATTCCAATTGAAGCTCCTCTAATTTGGTAGCTGTCTGTTGTGCAGTGTGTGGTCTAGCGTTCTAATGCGCGTTTGTTGATTTGCTTCACTCAATTCGTGAGGTACCCACCTTTCAAGCTTTTTCACCTTCCCAATTTGCTTCACTAACTCGGACGTGGTTTGCGATGGATCCGCTTCCACAATAGCCTTCAATTCTTCATTATCAACTTTGGTCTCCGGCCGTCCACGGGGCTTGTTCTGCAGGTCGAAATTTCCAGAACGAAAACGTTGGAACCAAAAACTCACTGTGTTTTCTTTTGCGGCACCGTCGCCATACACATCATTAATCCTTCGAGCCGTTTCTGCAGCACTGGCGCCACGGTGAAACTCGTACTCGTAAATAACGCGATATTTCAAGTTTTCCATTTTGTAAACTAAGTAACGCAAAGAAAATAAACAATTAAGGAAAAAACAAATGAATTATAATTTTCGGAACATAAATACATGGAGAAAATAGCTGTATAAATTTGAATTTGGAATTCCTAACCAAATAGAAGATATTTGAGATCAAAGTTGCCAGTACGGCAAAACGCCAATTTCATATGTAAGGACCTAATATAAAACAATTACTTTGTTTATAACCAGATTTTTTTTATAATATTGACCGGTTTCGCTTAACAAAAGCATCATCACGGTATAAATTAAACTGATCAAAAATACATCGCGTGAGCTTTTAATATATACAATAGATACAGAAAGAAACGAAACATATGATAAAGATAATAGAGCAAAAGAAATAAATAAAAATTTAAAATAAAATTATAAAAAATAAATTCCATAGGTACCAACCTACTAGGGTGGGTCACGACTGAATGGAAAAAAATCTTGTTTTGATTTGTCTAATAGTGATAAAAGGGTGTTAAATGAAGATTTAAAATCATGTGTTTTTTTATAATATTTGGATATCATCTCCTTCCTCCGGATTGACTTTGAAATTTCTCGTAAAGTAGAAAAATCCACCCTTGTTAAATTTAAAAAAAATGTTAGACAAACTATTAAAAATGAACTATTTTTCAATAAAACACAAAATAGAGGGAATATTTTGATTTATTTATTAAATATATTATTCAAATTATCTCAAGGCAGTTCCAATACCAGTAAAATTCTACTTACTCTCAAATTTCGGCATTATTTTGCGAGACTCAATTTTGGGACGATTTGTAAATGATTTCGTACATATATACTACATTTGCTATGGAAGATTACAAAATATATGATTTAAAGGATTCGTAGTTACTTTTATATGCACCAGAAATATCTTCTTAAAATGAAAATTTTCCGAACTTTGAAGTGAATCCGGAGGAAAAAGATGAAATCAGAAATTTAAAAAAATTTCAACATGTCGTTTTGAACCCATTTGGCACCCTTTCATCGCTCTTAGAATTTAAAAATAACATTTTTTAAAATACCCATCTTACTACCTACATAATACATTGTGTTCTGTAGTCTGGCAACATGAGTGGTGGAGTAGGTTGTTCACGGGCTGTTGGTCCATACAGAACGCTAAAGGCTGTATGCAGAAGGCAGCGGGCGGGCCGCGCACAGCCTCCTCTCTATCGAGATCTCTAGATTGAATTAACGATTTAATATCCACCTGTCATTATCCATTCAATTTGGCTGCGTACTTTTTATTGTGATTATTTAAACAAGTGATCATTATCATATCAATTATCTCCTCTTGTCCCGAGACAATTATTATGTTGCGACGGATATGCATTACAATAAATAATAAGATGTTTTATTATTATACTTTGCTTATGTTATGTTTGTGTTGTATTCGTCTTTAATTAAGTTTCGATCTAGGGCCTTTGATACAAATCTCTGTCTTTACATATTATAAATTAAAGTCCTTCGCCGCGTCTGTCTGTCCGTCTGTTCGCGATAAACCCAAAAACTACCGAACGGATTTTCATGCGGTTTTCACCAGTAGATAGAGTGATTCATGGTAAAGATTCAAGATTTTGTGTAAATTGTTTGAAATATATAATATATACATGAGGATTTCTGTATATGGTGGACGAGCGGGCTGGCAAGCGGGCGGTGTGGATTTGATTTGTATGAAAATCTACAGTTTTGTGTCGAGGTTGATGAAATTTTGCATATATGACCTTCAAAACAAGAGGAAGGTTATTTATTAACTAGCGAGTACCCGGCTTGATCTGCAATGCCACTCAAAGAAAGAGATTGTCTGTGTTTTAATTATGTTTATTGGTATTCTTTTGAATACACCATCCTTACACGTTCCTTCCCTCTCTGACGCTAAATGGATGGAAATACACACATAAAGCTGCCCGTGAGAGAAGCATGGGTTTTCCAAATTTACCTCACGATATCCCCTACCGCTATTATGTCTCCTTTGCAATCCATCCCTCTGCCCCTTTCACGTCCCCCACCCCTCCCCTACGTGTCCTTTCTGATGCGTCACCGTTCAGCCTCCGCGACTCTTCCCCTCCCGCGACCCCCCCCCCCTTTTCTTGCGTTTCCTTGGCCCCTCAAAATTCGTCTTCCCCTCCCGTCTTCTCTCTCTTCCGCTAAACTATAATAAAATACACACATTTTTCAGACATCTAATGCATAAAAAATATAACGGTTTTCTAAGTCTAAGTTTTATGTTAAACAAGGTGAACCGTGCATATGCAAGTTTATTTTTTTTATTCAAAACTAGCTGATCCCGGCATGCGTTGCTATGCCATTTAATAAAGAAATTGTTTCTCCCTGAGTGTCCTTTCCCGTTCTTCCCGTTCCCCTTCTGCCTCCCCTTCTTCTCCTGCGTCCTCTTACCCTCTCACGTTCCCACTCCGTCACCTCCATCTTCCCTCTCCCCACTCCACTCCCCCCCCTTCCCCCGTCCTACGAACGCCCCTCCCCCCTCACAGGTCCCCTTCCCCTCCCGCGTTCCCCTTCCACCTTCCCCGCCTTCCTTCTTCCCTTTCCCGCTCCCTCGTTCCGTCAACCCTCCTCCCGCGTTCCATATATTCAATCCCAGTGCATTCAGTTATTAAACAGCCCGTGTGCCACCTTTTACAATGTTTATTCAAATTTCCATTTTTCATGTGTATTAAATTTGGTACCTAACATAGGTACCTATTTAAAATATCTAAAATTCTTGATTCGATTCAAACTATTAGGGGAGTACCTACTTTAAATAAATTTATTAAAGATTTTCAAAAATAGAATCCTGATTGAACAATCAATGTTTTGCAAAATGTCATTCTCAAACACGCGAACTGTCAAACATGCTCATGTTTTCTGAAATTATCCAATTTTCTGCGCAATTTTCTTCATTTTTCTCTCCGTAAGAATCATCCTCGTTCTTCAAGGAATATTCTAAAAAAGAATTAGCGAAATCGGTTCAGCTGATCTCGAGATTTGCGCTTACCAACACATTTAGCGATTCATTTTTATATTATAGATAGATGTGCAATGTACACAGTGTAAGATTTTTTAATTATATTTGTTGTTGTTACATTTTACTTATTTGCTACGCTAGCTTGAGCCGTGTGTAGCAAGGATCAACAAGAGACTTCACATCAATCGCTAAGGACATCATACGTAGATTAAAACGATGGCATATTATATTTTGTATTGTATCATGATATAATTTGGTGTAAAAGTTTGTAAAAGAGGTTGTAAAGGTTCTAGTTTGTATATCACGTACGTCTCTTAATACGCTGTTACCCTAATGTTTTAAACATCCCGAATATTATGTAACTACTTCACCCAGGGCCACATTATATAATAATGCATATATGTACCTATTTCCACTTTGTATGTTGAGGTACCTAGCACCTATATATTATATTAATCTAATTAACAATAATTATTTTAGCCAACATTCCGTTAACAAATTGATGGCTGACAGAGAAACTCATACCGATCTACCAAACTTGTCTCGCCATGTACCGGAACTAATTAACGAATATATGAAAATAATTATGCTCGAAATGCCCACACTGCCCACGTGCCCATGCGCCAGTGAACATTATGGTACGGTTATAATCCCAAATTAGCAGCAGTTAATTAAAGTGCAGTCCTTCTGACGTTTAGTAAAAGTAACCTGAATGCTTAAAAGTGTGAAAACCACAATATAATCTCAGTGGATTAATGTAGGTGTACTGTATGTAATACCGTTACAGATTATAGAGTTAGCCCACACATCGGGCGAGATGTGACGGTTCGTGCTTTACACAAACAAAATGCAAACATAAACACTAAACCGTTTTCCGTTAAACATAACTGATCGCTAAAAATCCACGTTCTTTGTTTCCTCTAACGGAAACCTCATTGATAAATGAAACATCCCTGATCTGTGAATATCTTATCCAGATCTATTGATTTCAATAGATCCAGCGACACAAGACTAACGTTAAACACTTTTTTTCCCATGAAAATTTCAATATTCATCCCGGGATGATCACTTCTGAAACGACGTAACAACCGATAACTCTTTACTCAGATGTATATCCAAGTCCTTCTCTATTAAAGCCTACTATTGACAGCATCCCTTCGCATTATCTGCTTAGACATTCAAATTTTTCACACGCTCGGTCCAATATTCAGCAATAAATCTTTGCAAATCAGTAAAAAGGCAGATACGCGAATACAAAACTGATATCCTCCCTAGTGGATCCTTAAGTCTAGTGTGAAATATCTATTTGAATAAGAAAGCATCGAGCGATAGTTAATTCGCATCCCTTAATATAAAAAAGGGATACCGCGCAAGTGTTGTATGCAAATAAAGAAGTTCCGAATACCTCCCCTAGTGAATGCCGCCGCGGAAATGCGATTATTTCTGGGGCTGGAATATTTGAAGGGAATACCTGCGACCGTGGCCACTATATTTGCATTTTTTCAATGCAACCCTTTCAAGTACGAGGGGTAAGGTTACACTTAATATTCAAAAAGGGCAGGTACCTTCGCGATTTCGCATAAATTATCGTCAGGTAGATACATTTTTTCTATGCGTAATAAAAAATGCATTCTCCAAATCGGTGGGGTGCCGAAAGGCAAATATTATCGCAATTATTACTGGGAGAATTCGCCCTTAGGTTAACGGCGCATAAGGAAACGGACATGTTATTCTTTTGAATTGAAAAAATACACTTCCTTTTACAATAATTTCCTTACAGTCTTTATGCAAAAAAGGGTTTAACCCATCCTTTTTTTCGATGAATAGGCCCATACACATTATGCTAATATATGCATAAATTTTATTGCATTCACTCTGAGCTTTTTACGATTATACACTCTTTATAACATACGCTTAGGATACATTTTTGCTTGTCGGCATTTGGTTCCCGTACCTAGAGGAAATCAAATTTGGTTGCCACGTCCCGGAATATATCGAATTTTTCGATGACTTCCGTTATGAGCATTGGTTCCGTTTTTTATGGGTATTTTTTTCTCAGGCTTATTTTTTATGCAAATAATATTACACGGCCGATAACAATTGTTGGAAGGAACCCTTTGAAGCAATCCTTTTTGTGTCGAAACAGATACAGCCGAGTGTTCAACTTGCATACGTAATTTGTCCCGCAAGGCGTTGGTAAAAAACGGTTAGTAACGATTTTTTTTTGATTTCCACCGGATCAATCCATTGACATGTCCTCAACTTGTGTAACTTGTCTCCTTTGAATAAGATGAGATGGTGTTTCCGTAACGACTTTACTTTATGCTAACGGATTCCTTAATAATCCGTTACACATTTTGGTTGGCAATGATGTTCGGTAGATACATAATAAAAGGTTATGTGGGCACTTAAATCGATAACTATAGAATTTAAAAAACACCCCCCAACTAGAAGTATTATGGTAACTTTTTGAGTATGAGATACAAGGTTTTTCTATATCGTCGTATATCAAATAATATACAGTAAAAATTACTTACTTTAATTGAATGCTCCCATCTATAAAGGATGAAGATCGAGATAATATGTTCCTACTGCAAAAAGACATGATGTATGGGATTGTGTCTCTGGACATCATTTCTTATGAATTTCAACAAAGGTAAAAAAAAATCAATATTCACTAATCCTTTTTTTTTACATGAATACCGCACAAGAGTCTCAACTGCTCCCGTCTGGAGACAGTGGGACTATGGCATCCCCAATTGGGGTATGTTGTGAGGCTGAAGGTAGTGTGGAGGGGAAGGAGATAGGGAAGAGGAAGGTCGGGAAGTATCTGGCTATTCAGATCTGGTCACCAAACACGGCAAAAGCCATTTCAAGCAACGTTTCAATTCTGAATGGTGTTCTTACACCAGGGCGATACGGAGAGTTTCTTCCACTCTGGAACGTGCCGCAAATATACTATATATTATTTTAAATGAATAAATTTTGAAATTCACAAATTAATCAAATAAAATTTATTTGCCACGCCGTGATTCGATCCCGCGACCTTCGGAATGCTAGTCAAGCGCCTTACCGCTGCACTACGCCGGCCGTCAACCGTCATCCTTAAAAACATCTTGTAATAGAAATACAAAATACCAATATATCTCACACGATTTTGTTCGGATTCAAAGTATCACCGGACTGCAGACTGCTGCATAAGAAAAAAAAACCTTGAATATAATATTATTTTATATACAAATTATATAACTATACTTTTTTAAATGATATATTTTTACGTAATTTTGTGAACAGATGATTTGCAAATTACAAAATTTTCGAAAAAAAAAAATTTTGAAGTGATTTTGTGTGTGCCGGCGAGTTCAAATCTTTCCACCTGTAAACAAAGCAATAATTCAAGTGAATCGTGCATTTCATAACACCTCTTGAAAAAAATATGTTTGTGGTTTTCTATTATTTATTTAATGATTATACAATAATTATGTGTAATACAATATCCTGAAAAACAGGATTTTTATGATAAAAGAAAAATGAAATCTTTCAAATTATTTTTTCTAACACTTTCTTAGCACTCACATCTCTACATCTCTATCTCCACATATTATAAATTAAAGTCCCCCGCGTCGGCTGTCTGTCTGTTCGCGATAAACTCGAAAACTACTAAACGGATTTTCACTATTTTTACTATGCGGTTTTCACCAATAGATAGTGTGTTTCGTGAGGAAGGTTTAGGTATGTAATTTGTCAAGGATTTGTGTAAATTGGTTGAAACATAACGATAAGTGTCGGAAAAAGTCAAGCCGCCTTGTGGCTTTCATCGAAAAAGCTGCCTAATCCTTTTGGGATATAACAAAACAATGCATGGTGGGATATTACTCTTTTATAGATCTACAAAAAAGTCCGCGAAGGCATAATATATCTATCTTTTACGGATAGCTTACTATACCCATTCTATCTTCTAAAAAATGGTCACGTACGAGTACATTGCGGTAATTGAAAAGTTATTTAGACGGATATAGTATTAATCCTTATTAACTTAAATTTTAGTTTAAACGTTAGTTACCCCAAGCATTTCATGCACATTATGATATTTATTTGATGATTTATTATTTTATTTAAATGATGATATTTCTCACTTTTATTTCTTGTTATTTTTTGTTGTGATACACAAAATAATTGTATGTTATTTTTTAAGTTTAAAACTACTATTATGTAATGATATTACTTTTCTTACTTTTGTACTCTATTATATGTTTATTTATAAAAGGCAGTATAGCCGTTTATGTATTTAAAATAAAAAAAATAAAAAAATAAAAAAAAAAAAAAATAAAAAATAAAATTATTATAATCTTTCACGCCATCTCTACGTATTATAAAATAAAGTCCTCCGCGGCAACTGTCTGTCTCTTCGCGATAAACTCAAAGACGGCTGTGGTTATAAAGGTTAGATAACCATCCAGTAGATGACGTTGTGTTTTATTAGCCACAGCAACGAGTGGCCGGGTCCAGCTAGTACATAATAAGAAAAAAAAAATCATTTTCAAAAGTCTTGCATGGATTAATTCAAATTAAGTGTATCAAATACTTACCTAATTTTTCACGAAAACGGCGATATAGAAATGACGCGGTCATTATTTGACGTTGATTTAAATACGAAAACAAACAATCTGTAAATAACTGTACCCACTAATTTATTCTTAAATACAAGTTTTACGACGCAACAGGTAGATTTTAACATTTTTTAAATATGTAAACAAATACAAATTGCATTAAAAACACGAACAAAAAATTACGCAACTGTGTTGCATTTTGCTCCCTCTTTTTCATCCCCTATTTTTTTCTAGAGATTTCTTTGTTCGGGACAGGTCTCGGGTTCGGGTTCCCATTTACAGCAGAAGTTGGCTTTGTTCTCGTCTCACAGGTGTCATTGAAGCTTACCTGGGAAAAGAAGGAGTAGAATTAACAACAAATAAGAGGAAGAAATGACACGTTTCTGCCATACACATTGGTAGCCCGATTATTATCTCGGTTAGGCTGTTTAGTTAAACAAAACTTGTCACATTATAATGACCGCCAACTCTCAGCTAAAGATGCTGGAAGGATGGACTCTCGAATCCCATATCAATTTTTAACGTTGAGGATCATCTGACGAACTCTGTAGCGTAATAGTTTAAACACTTGATTCTGAATCGTGTGGTTGTGGGATCGATTGTGCACAACGCAAGATGATAATTTTTTTACGTGGACATATTTATGATGTATATTTTTTTAACATCAATAACCTCAGGTAAAAATGCAAGTATGAATTTTCTATTGAAAATCTAAATAATTAAACTTTTTTTTAAGTGTGAAAAATTTTAATGTCAACACCACACAAGAGTTCCAACTCCTCCCAACCGCCTGGAGCCAGTGTAACGTTTCAATTCTGGATGGTGGTCTTACACCAGGGCGATACTGAGAATAGCTTCCACTCCGAAACGTGTCACAATTATTCTAGGTGTATATTATTTTTAATGAATTATGAAATATAATTAATAATCAAATAAAATTAACTTGCGCACACTGGATTTAGAACTATTAAATTTTAATCCAAAATTTGGGATTTATATTGCCCTTGTTGTTATTAAAATTTATAGTGATTTGTAGAGGTTTATTGGACACAAAAACTCCATATTTTTACTTTGTTTTTTCACAAAATCTGTTATGTCTACTTTTTAGTGTAACTATATTATTTGACATTTATCTGATATATAAAAATCATTATTGGTTTGTTCGTTCATATTTTATGCGCTGCCATACCGTTCATCCGATTGCGATGAAACTTTGAAGATTTTTTGTGCGCATGCCCGCAAAGGTTTCTATATATAATACTAAGCTCTGGCGTTATGAAATTTGTAAAAAAATACTACAGGTGGTGCGCGAGAGGTTTTAGAATGTGTGTATTTCATATATTTTAAGGGCAGGGAGGAAAGGCTGGAGGGAGAGGGTAACGAAGGATGTGAGGTTCGCGGGAGGGGTAACGAGGGAGGGGGGAGATGGGAAAAATAAAGGGGGAACGCGGGAGGAGAACCGGGTCGCGGGAGATGATCGGGCACTCAAGGGAAAGGACATGCAGGGAGAAAAGATTTATTTCTTTAAATGGCAGTATCAGCATACTTGAAGCGAAGACTGGGCTGTAATAATTTATTATTTTGATGCCGAATAAAAAAATATTTAAATATACATAGAAATGTTTCCGTGCAAAATAAATTACATAATTTGTGTTCTCTGTACATCAGGTAGGCTCACCAGTTTCTCTCTGCCGGTAGTTTCCGGATTCCATGTATAAACCTATTAATTATTTCTTTGAACAAATGGACACGTGTTATTCCAGGATATCTGTTATAATCCTGAGGCAAACTTTTATCAGCCGTTACAAATCTAGGCCACGTCTTGTAGTTGAAGGGTAGAGATAGCAACACTAAATTAAAGGCTCTTCGTTTTGTCAACAGTCAACAGATACAGCCTACTAGCAGGACATTCCGCACGTGGCAGAGAGAAAGTGATAAATATCATATTATAATATGTAACGTCGCACGTGCATTTTTAAAGGGTGGATGCAATAAGAAACTGCATTTAAAATTTGTATTCAGGATATCTTCTACTTTGTCATTGGCAAGGCACATTTAAAAGTGCTTAACTTTTTATATATGTAAAAATAAAATAAATATCAAAATACGCTTGCTTGGGGATGTATATTTACATGGATATACGAGATGACTATGTATTGCTATATTAAGCATAGGAAATGTTTGAAACTTTCCAAATACCTTCTTTTACCCCCCTGCAAAGGTTTATAGATTATTACAGCCACATGACAATACATCTAAAAAGTTTTTTAATCATTACAAAAACTGTCAAAATGTCACAATTTGGCAAAAAAAATTTGCAAAATAATGATTGTCAAATAAAAATTCAACTTTGGAAACGCCTTAAATCAATGAATTTATTTGAAGTAGGTACCAGCCTAATACTTTGAATCGAATAAAAAATTATAGACATTTTCAATAAGTACCTGTGTTAGGTACCAAATTTGATTGATTGTTCTTAAAATATACAAAAATGAATATTTGTAATATAAGAAAAATGAAAATTTTAATAAAAAAGCTGTTTGAAAACCGATCTGTTTGAAAACTGAATGTACCTACTGGGACTGAAGACTGAATATATGGAAGACGGGAGGGGGCTGCCGGGACGAAGGAGCGGGAAAGGGGGGAGGTAAGGCGGGGCATGAGCAAGGGGGACGCGGGAGGGGGATGGGGACGCACGAGAAAGGACATTCAGGGAGAAACAATTTATTTCTTTGAATATGGCATGCAACGCATGCCGGGAACCAGCTAGCAGAACACCTACACTTGACGACTCTGATGTCAATTTTTTAATTCACTGGTGTTATTATAAGTGATCGCAATATTTATTCATTCATAAATCTTGTAAGTTTTCATTTTCTTTATTAACCAAATTTTTTTTTTGAAAATATGTATTTTTTTAAGCTAAAGTCCTTACATATCATAAAAAAAAATTAAATAACATTTTATTTTAGAAAAGTTTTTATAGGGATTAATCGGTTAGCCGAAACGATTCGCCGGCGCCCTTGAAAACGGCGCTCTACAAATAATCCGATTACTATTATTATTATTATTACGATTCGTATCTGACAGTGGGTTTCTGGTTACAATAATTAATAAGATTCCAATTGGATGGCATAGTTTTTTTGGGGGCAAGCATTTTTCAATTTGGGAGGCGTGTTCCGCCACCCTAGGAATTGGCTAACCCCCATTTATTGGATAACCAACACCCCTGCCACAGGTCGCCCCAATTGGTTCGCTACATTTGGTGACTTAGCCGGGGTGACCGTGTTCATGGGGTGAGCTTTGCCTACGTCTTGGCGGCGAATGCGTTTGCCTACCTACTGCGAAACTGGCCGAATCGGGAGAAACTGGTTGAGGGAGACCTAACATAGACCTCTCCAGACGGACTCTTTCGACCCATCGCCTAGCATAGCAGTGGGATGGATGGATTCATATGTCCGTCACTCCTGGATACAATGACCCCCCCGATTCCTACCCACCCCTCATATCCTTTTCCTTCCCAGAAATTCATCTCCTTTCTTTTCCTAAAAACTACTACACATAGAATTCCCAAAGATGTCAACGGCCCTGAGGGATTTTTTCTCCTTCATGGAGCAATGTAAAATATATTAATTTTTCGAAGAAAACTTCTTCGGAAAGGTTTTCACTTGGTGATGGCATTATTTATTTTAATGAAAAGACAAATAACTTTTTTTACATGTAGATTGTGTACAAATAAAAGTGATGTAAACAAAGTTTTTTCATTAAAATAAAAAAAAAATTAAAGTAAAATATATGTTTACATAACTACCGACTGTGCTAGTCTGTATTATCAGTACCTACCCAACCTATATATACCTACTCTATAATCTCTCTCCGGGATGTTTTGAAGACGCATCTCACTGATTACGACATGTAGTTTATACATACAGCACTTAAAGTGAAAAATTTAAAAAGCTTTTATTGAAAAAAAAATCGGTAAACTTTGTTCATAGGTCCGTTGTGTACTTTTTCTCATTTCCCTGTAAGACATAAGTTTTGATTTTTTTTATTCGTTCTGAAAAAATACATTTTTACGCGTTTAATTAAAGAAATTGTGCACTTTCCTAATTTTCCTTCCCAAAAAAAAAAAACTTGAAATTAAAAAAAAAAAAAAAATTAAAAATTCTACTGCTAATGTTAATCTGGTTAAGTTAGATGAGGGTTCCGCGACTTTTCATCCCGCGACAAAATGCCCCCCGACAAAATATCCCCGACAAACTATTCTACGAACAAAACATCCTCCGACAAAATATCTACTAAAACCTAAATTAACCTAACCTAATCTAACCCAATCTAACCTTCCCAAACCTAACAAAAAATTGAACAAAAATAATACAGACATCCTGTAAAAACAATAAATTATTGTTCAAAAATAGTAAAATGTAAAATAAGGTTAGATTAGGTTAGTTTAAATTAATTTAGGTTAGGTTAGTTTAGATTTTTTATTGTCTTATTAATTGTTTCTGTCCTGTAATCAGGGCCGGATTAACCATGTCGGGGCCCCTAGGAAATGCACGTCTCGGGGCCCCTTCACCAATGGCGGACTAACGGGGAGGGGGGGGGGGGTTGAAGGGGCCTCCAAAAGCTTCCTTGTTCCCTTGAACAAATCCTTAACAAGGCTTTAAGAGGGGGGGGGGGTAAGGTTTTAAAACTTTTTCTTGAATTTTTTCTGAATGTACAATATGTCAGTATATTGAGTATTCTGTCAAAATTTCAAGTAGATCGGAGCAAAACTAACGAAGATACATAGGTAGTGCATACTGAAGCTGGTACAACATTTATATTTTAAACATATAATTAGAAATAAAAAAACAAATGCCAATATAAACTACACACGACACTTTCAATCACTTCAGATACCAAGTAATGTTGCAACAAATAGAAGCAAAGAGAAGTAAAATACTACTATGTTTATACATTTGGTTTAATTGTAGACTGTTTATTTATTATTTGTCCATTATGTGAAGATTAGTTATTTATTGGGTTATAACCTAATTATTATAATTTGTTGCTTTCTTTAATACGTGTACCTAATGTTATTAACCTGTTAATGTTCCTAATAAAAAAAATTAAAACATCTTGAATGTTGACTTTTTCCGAAATGGGTGCCGGAATTGCTCACTAATTGAAGCAAGTCATTTTTTCTCGGGACGCGGGGCCCCTAGCCGATGCGGGGCCCCTAGGCAGTTGCCTACTCTGCCTTAGGGATAATCCGGTACTGCCTGTAATATCACTGTCTTTCAAAAACACGCACCATAGTATTATTATTTTTTTTAGAAATAATATTTTTTTATATCGTGTAACTTTTTACGGTATTTAAAATCATGCAAAGCGATTAATATGTTAACATTTACGTAAAAAAAGTCGTGGGTAGGTTCACATTATGTTCCAATGTAACAACCCGTTTAAATTATCTACAAAATAGTATATTGCGAATTGAACAGTTTGATTTTAACAAAATTTCAATGAATAAAAATATAATATGATCCGAATGGTTTTAATTAGCCCTGTGTAAACACGTCGCTTGTTTCCTAAACAGAGATCACAGAACAGTAAACACGTAGCCAACATCCACCGCGGTGATGATATGGATATAGATACCTGTACAAAAAAACGAAAATGGAATCAAAAATTTATAGCTAGCCCAGCGTGTCATTGTTTTTTTATATAAATATTTTTTACCTGTCCCGTTGTGGCCTTTGGCGGTGGAGTCCCTTCGCGAACGCTATCCTGTGTCTAAAAAAATCTAGATATGCGTTTACAGATAATACTCCATTGTTTGGCATTTTATTTAGGACTTTTCATTATATTTTATTGGCTCTTTCAGTCTTCCTATTGTGCGTTCGTGGCCATTATTTGAGTTCGCTGCGTTATTTTTTTTCGTCATTGTTTAATGCGATATAAAATTTTAAAACTCTCTTCGATACGCTCGTGATTTTGGGATGATTAATTTCGTGCAATAAAGTTGTTGATACGGTTAAGTGATTTAATTTTTCAAAGCGAAAGAAATCAAGGTTTCTTTTATCAGTCCCCATTTTATTTTTGGCGTATTAACGATTCGTAATTTCTTTAAATAAATATGGACAATGGTCTTTAATTAAATTTGATAATAGTTAACAATCCTTCCTTCTAGTAAAGGCGAAAGTTTGTATGGATGTATGTTAATGTTTGTTACTCTTTCACGCCAAAAATGCTGAATGGACTTTAAAAAATCTTTCTCTGATACAAAGCTACATTATTTACGAGTAATATAAGTTGTATATATTGGTCAGCTCTGGCATTATGAAATTTGTAAAAAAAAATGCAATAGGTGGCACGCGAGCAGTTTGAAAACTGAATGTACCGGGTATGTATTGAATTCGGGAGGGGGAGGGGGGGAAGGGGTGGAACGGATGCTAGTGGGAACCCCCTTAATACAATGCGAGCGAAGCCGCGGGAAAAAGCTAGTAATAGATATTTTGAAAATATAAGAGCTCCATCCTCATCCCAAATCTCCACGACAATATAAAGGACGAGGTTTTCGTTAAACTAACTTTATCTGCCAGTACAAATAAATGGATGAACTTATTACGTAACGACATAAAATCGACCACAAGAGAGGAATTCATACCTCAATTCACTTCATATCAATTCTTCTCGCATTAAATGAACATTTTGTCCCAATCTATTGTCTGAAATATTTTGTTTTCAGAATGCAATTACAATAATCATCTTGGTAATAATAACTACCTCAAAAAAATAATTAATTAATCACATAAAATGAATTAATAAAACAATTCATTAATTAGTGGTCTTAACAAGTTCTTAATTTACAATGAAAACTTCAAAGGATCAATGACAGAATAGAAAACGACTTCATCAGGTAAAAAACTCAAATGCATAGATCTTCATGGACATATGAATACATATGGACCTGCCCTAAGTGATAAAAGCGTATTATTTCCCCCTCCCCATACCGATTCCATGGAGCCGGCTGGGCTTACGAGAGCCTCGCTTGAATCTAAAAAATGTAACGTCATCATTCTTGTCCTGACCAGCGCCGAGCTCAGATAGTACATTTTACGAAATAACACGGCAAAAATGAAAGCTTGTGCTATACATTATAACCTAAAATATGTGGACATAGTTAATGCGGGCGGTTCTCCAGTGAGCTCGTCGCTGGTTACAGGGGTAAGTAAATTATGAAATATTTGTAAAAGTGTTTTAACTAAATACGGCAACAAAATAGTCGCCTGTGAAAAGTGGCGAACTTTACTTTTCCGCATTTGGACTTCGCAAATATGTTAACAACGTGGCGAGCAATTCGCGCTCCCATGTAAAAAGGTCTATTCATTCAAAAGCAGATTTTGCTTTTAAGGCGGTACACAATCCTAATAATTTTTGTACGCTCAAAACTCACATTTTAATCATTTCCGGCGAATCCGTAAATATAATAACTTTTTTATTTCCATGCTGCACAATAAATACGAGTTATTTATATATTAGATTAATAAAAACAGTACCTTACCATTAATATATTTTACGTACAAGGATTTCAAAACTATATAACCCGTTTTTCAACTATAAAGTTGGTAAGCACCAGAAGTAAGCACCAGATTTTATTTTTCTATACGATGAATTAATAGTTTCGGGAGGACAACATGGAGACACATTTTAAATATTTGTAGCACGTTCTTCAGAATTAATTAAAATGAACGCCGCAGAAAGGTCGCATCTCCAGGTCTGCTGGGGTGAATTCGACCGTACGATCGTACAATACGCAGTACCGCGGCGTATATTTGTTTACACGCTTTCTTCACTTACGTCGTTAAGATTTCCACATTATTTATCTTCTTCTTCTTTTCTTTGATACGGCAAATTCGACGTAGGTCCGTCCAGTGCACGGGTCGCGAGTCGCAATTTGTATACACGGCTTCTTTACTTACGTCGTTAAGATTCTGAATATATTTTAGCGTATATTGTCTTCTTAAGAACTAAATGGTGATATTATAATGCGAGATGCCTATATACTGTCAGATTGATTTTTTAACGAATCACAGTCATCTTTCCCCTCTTCGCCCCCCATGGTTGGTTTTACCCCTCATCTCTATCTTCTCGTCTATTAAATTTGGATGTCTATGGTAGATCTACAAATTCTAGACAAAACGATATGGTTTCCGTGTTCCAATTTCATGTTTTAGTAAGACGAATCGAAATACAAATAGAAGGACAAAGATCGAGGATTTAAATAATAAATAAAACATTAAAAGCATGTAGGTAATATATTTCAAAGTAATAAATGTTATCTAAAATATATTCTTAAATATTTGTTATGTTTTTTAACACGGTTTCGGTAACATTTTGGCTAAAGGCGTGCGATACACCCGCTGTGATTTCCATCATATGTTTTTACCGTTTCGGTCACGCAATTTGCTTGTAATGTTTGGCTTGGTTTATATCGCTAAACGCGATAAACTTTACCGTCCATAAAATGAGTGATTAAATTCGTATTTATCACCGAATGTACAATATTCGGTCGATTTAGCCTGTCAAAAGTGGTTACCGCCAGTTGAAAGGGTTGTTTCTGCTTTTCCCGAACAAAGGCATTAGCGGAACAAACGATTTGAATATTTATTACTCATAATTAGTAATGAAAGATATCTTTATCAATCATAGAATAAATAATATAACACTAGAAGTGCCTTCCATAAAAATTTAAATTAAAACATCCCTTCCATTTAGCCTAACTCTCAGTGTTCCATCTCACTTACACTTGCCTGAAATCGAAGATCTCCATCTCATTTGAATTTCGAAAACACAGCAATAGAAATATAATACCAAAACGAGCCTATATTTGGATCGGTGACCGGACAACTCAGAAGCACCCCAGAAAGGTAATTAAGAGTGACGATAAAAAAATTGGTTAAATAGGTTAAGTTAGGTAAGGGTAACCGGCAATTTTAAATAACTTTCTCATAGCTTTTAATGACCTTTCTGATGTGTTTCTGAGTTGGTTTAATTCTGAATTGGCATGGAACCATTTGGATCACGCAACATGACCACAAGGCATTTCTTTTGTAATTCTTTATTCTATGGTAATAGAATAATGCGTAGGAATGTGAGTGAAATTACTAAAACCTCTAGAGCAGAGAAGATAATTAGGAGTCTGTTTTACTGATAGTTAAATGTCAGGTCATCTGGTAATCCATCGTTATTGAAGCCGTCATCACTTCTTCAAGAGCAGGCAAACCCACTTGCTGTAGCTAAATTTAAATTGAAGATTACGGTTTTGTACTGTTGTAGCCAAAAACGTCGAAATTTTTATAAAAGCTGTTTTTAAATTTAAACCTGTAACACGAACAAATTACCTCCCGCTGTTGGTTGCCCAACACCCTTGCACGATTGACATTTTTGCCGCTTGAGAACAGGTAGATATTATGACTTATACTCAAGAATACGGTTCTGGAACGATCTGTAACTTTTTTGGGTTTCCTTCCTCTTGCGACAATTAGATTTACTGGCTCACTATTTTTTTTCCTTAAAAAAACTATCTGCTTAGTGCATAACACCCCAAAGTTAACAAAAGTGATAAGGCAATCCTCCGGAGTTAAGATGGAAAATGTTTAAAGTAGTTTTTTAAGTACCAAAGTCCAAAAATCGCATCGCAAACGTAATATAGTCAATAAATGGAAATTCAAATAAGTAATGCAATAGAAAGAACTAAATATTTCCACGCTTGCATTATCATATATACAAGCTAACTAGCAACTTGAGATACATCTGCCACCAGTGCTCCAAGACACAATACTTTCTTCCCCTACCAACACAGAACACGAGTAGAGTGCAAGTAATATGTAAGTACTTTAAGTATTATGGCGACGGGTCTCACCGCAGCACAAGCCACTCACCACTCGCCACAAAACACTGGCGGTAAATCAACGAGCAACGTTCTACAGATATAATTAATAATGAACACACACACAGCCTCCAATTGCGGTTACCTCACACACCCCAACCAGCAACCTGCCCCCCGGGACAAACGCTTGTTTGTTTTCATTTAAAGCCTACAGTTGGCTTACAGCCCTACCAACCCGTCTGAGATCTTACGAACTGTCAAAACTTTGGATTAGGAGCAAACTTCGGATTTGACATTCCTTTCATTTTAGTCATCTTAACGAACAAATTTAATAATAAATAATAACAAACAATGGAAAAAAATACGAGCTGGTTATCTTCAAATAAGTTTTTTTTAATAGATGTCTGCTTCTAGCATTTCTTGATCTCGTATTTGATTTATGTAGAACCTTCCGCGTATTTTGTTATAAACCAAGGAGAGGTTAGATGATTTAGATTCGTGTTTCCCAAATTGTTTTGCGCGTTTCAAAATGTAAACGATTTTAAATGTCGTTATAACTATTTGCTTATAATATCGTTTCTTTTCATTATCAGAAAGAGACTGGAAAACCTCCAAATAAACATGGGCTGTATGGGACTTGTGTTGCGCATTAAAGTTTGAAATATCGTTTATAATCATTCGTTGTCCCATGTCATTGGAGGTTATCCACCACTTACTCGCCCTGGTATAAGTAACAGATGGTTACTCCTTCAAGGCTCTCGCAAGGACTCTATTTTTTTTTAAATGAACGAATCTTGACCTCCAGTGTCCCTGCATACGTTGTTAGTAAGCAGTATGCAAGTCCCATGTCAGCCCTGTATTATATTAAGCAAGTACCTTATTGTTTTATTTATTTTTAAGACTTCTTCAGACACTAATAAAATGCTGAGTACCTCAGCCAGCTTAGGGAACGTACCCAAACTACGTGACCTGTTCGGGGGGGGGGTGTCTTCAAAATGACACGCTTGGTACAAAAAATGAGCGGCGGTTTTCTTAGGTTTTTGGTCACCGGGGGGGGGGGGGGGGGGTTAAAAATCGCAAAAAAAAAAAAATTGGTCACGTAGTATGGGTACGTTCCCTTATATAGATCCACAATTATGTAAAAACAATTTGCTCGTTATTAAAATGAAATAAAATTGGTGCCAAAATGTTAAATCATATTTTTATTTGTGAAGCACAAAACAATTTAAAACATTTATTTATTTTTAACCAAAAATTGTGTTAGAGTTTAACAAGCAACACGGCATCCCAGATGACATAGGCCCTGAGGGAAATTGTTTTCCTCAAGGCCTCCTGTGTGGAGTTAATGTAAAAAAAAAAAACGCTTAATTCGATGATTTACAAATACATTTTAACCATATGTTAAGAAACTATACTAATTTACAATAAGTTTTAGCACGAACAAAAAAAAATTGCATGGTCGTTTGAAATATATTAAATTTCTTATTAATAATCGTATTAAAAATGTTACATCAGGTAAACAATCATTTACACTACATCAATTATTGTTAAAAAATAAATCAGTTGTGTAAAATTTAAAAACGTTTATTAGTAAAGGGGTACGTGTATTTCAAACGGCTAAAAATTCTTATATTATAATATTTTTACGCTTAGTGATATAAAGAGAATACTTTAAAAATATGTATATAAATTATCTATAAATTGGTGTTCAGTTTCTATACCCATTTAATAAATGTATTTGCAATTTCTTACTCAATCAAGTCTTATCTTAAATTTCGCAAGTATAAGAAGCGAAACGTCGTTAAAAAGATATAAAATGCGTATTTCGATTCGGCAATAAAACAACTAATTCGCGTTATTTTATGAAGGTCTCGATGTTGATAACGGTAATGTTAAATTGGCAATAGAGAGACCCCCAAACGACAGCGCTGAAAAACGGTCGGAATGCAAATGAAGGCATTTTATTAATCGACTTCAAAGGTGTGATCATTCGTATTTGCATAGGTCTCAGATATATTAGGCAAGCTAATGCATTTCGCTGACACCTCGCTAAAGTGCAGCTTGTGTATTTGTGTAACGTATTCGGAAAGGGGTACAACCATACAACCATCAAATTATAATATTATTATAATTTATTTTCCAGATGTGTACCCGCAGGAAATTGAGAGTTCCGGACAAGAATAACTGTGTTTGATTTGGCTGATCGGTTGCCAGTGATATATGGTCCAATTATTCAAAATTATTCAAATTATTTTAGCAGCTTCGCACGTTTTATTGGCTATTTTAACAGGCGTCTGGTACAAATGAGACTTCAATGACTAAGTTTTTTTTTTCAGAATTGATATTTTTTTTACCTATATTTGCATAAGCCCAATTGTTATCCATGACGCTCGACGTAGGCTTATATAGATATATTTTTTCCAATACAATTTTTAGTAGTATTTCTTATTGTCATAGATAAATTACTCAGCGATTCCTTTCTGCATTATGATGTTGAACTATTATAATAGGATCAAAACTTTGAATCTCAAACTGTGGATAAAATAATAAAATAATATGTAAAGAAAATAATATCTAAAATTACATCTGCCAATGGAATGGAGCTGAGCCCCAAAGTGTTAAATTTTTCACAATCTAATACGAAATATTATTATGAATAGTAAATAAAGTCCTATAAAAGATCGATTGGGACAGAGACGACACCACCAGAAATGAATAGTGTGAGAAAAACTATTTTATCTTAGAAAGGTATCTAAGAGTATCTATAAAAAATAGTTTCTTTTCAACAATCGTAATCATTAATTATGTACCTATTACTTGATTTTGATAAGCTCTGAAGCTTGTAAATATTTTTTCAACATTTATTACGTATTTTCTTAGATTAATAAATTATTTATTTATTTTTGCGTTGTTATGTTACGGTATTGTTACCCTATTGTAACCCTATTGCCTTGTTACGCTATCTCCTTCAACCAACGTTTCGGACAGCATTGCAGTGAATGTGGAGAGATATTATGAAATCGAAGTTTTTTTTTAGTATACGCTTATGTGTGTAGACGCGTAACCTTGTTGGCAGTTCCAATCCTCTACGAGTTGGTATTACAGTATACTTGCGAAATAAAAAAAAATGGTTTTCTGCGTTTAGTTTTGACTCAATCGCCAATTACCGGATACCAAAAACTATTGAGCTTTGCCCCGTCGCCTGTATTGATATTAATGAATTTTTTATGAATTTCAATCGCCTCTGTATTTAGGCGTGCTTTACGTGTTTTCGACTTTAGGACTTCAGGAACAAATTCAAGGTAATGGTTGGTTTCCAATAATGGTTGGCAATTGGCGACTTGTCAAGGTGGCCGAGTTTACACGCTCGAAAGTGTTCTGATATCATTTTAGAGATGGTCCGTTCTGTCTGGCCTACATAAACCTTGTCACATCCGGAACAGCTGAGTTTATAAACACCATCTGTTTCCAGAGTTTTATTATTAATTATTAAGACATGGTATTCATCAATGTACACATTGCACATGTTTCAATATGTATTACTACTCAAACAAACCATAATGCCGTTTCCCCGCAGGGGCTTGTCGAGGGGATGGTCTAACAAACAACTCGGTCTTGGCGAACTCTCCTTGTTTCACTGCCTCGTCTTTACTACAGTTTTTTTTTTAATATTTAGTATTGTACCATTTCTTATTTACTGTGCCATGTACCATTATGTAATTTTCGTAATGTGTAATCTCGGTAATATACAATAACTATGATGAAGGTACATCTTTGTTTATGGAGACTATGAAACATAAATACAAAATGCAAATTTTTTAAATCATTGATTTATCTTCAGTTTACTTGGCTTGATTTTAAAACTCGTATTATTGGATATTCAAATAAACTAGTTCAAGTGAGAGCTCATACGAAGTTTATCGACGTTCGTCCTCTTTCTTCTCACATACTAGAACTATGACGACACATGTGATGTCTCATAGGCACTAGTTTACTTTTCATTTTTAACCCTAGAAAGATAATCTTATTTTTACCTACGTTAAAGATAATGATACGTGTTAGACGCGTACTGAAGCTTAAAAGTGTATATTTGACATACGTTTTATCATGCTCTAACAGTTTAAAAGTAGTTGAATAATTAGTTAAGGGTTTCGCACTTTAAATAAAATCAAAATAATTATAAAAAATATACTGTAATAAAAAAAAATAACATAATTCTGTGTACCTTTTACAAATCAACTTCAAAATATTAATTCTTTTTTAAGTGAAAAATAATATGTCTAAATCGTATTTTTTTTTAAATGCCATAAAAGTTTAAATGCTAATCAGTCGTTATACTTAAAATTAATCATTTTGTGGTTCGCTAAATCACATTATACGAACAAGTCCGAAAATTACACAAACGATAATCATACGTCTTTTGGGCGTATGGTGTATGTATTTCCTCCTAATTATTGTGTCTACTTATCGTGGTGACATAGCAGCGTCGCGCAAGCTCTGCTCGGCAACTGAGCTAACTAAGATAGACAGCGTGCTACGTTGCGAAATTAAAAAAGACAGCAATTCTTGTGAATCGCTTACGTCGCAAAGACGTAGATTATTTAGTTTTCTTACATCATTACCAAATTCGTCGGATAACCTTCACCCGGAGTCAAACTGTTGAAACCATCCTTTGACAACAATCACAGATCTTCGGTATAATAATATGATTATAACAACTGTGAGTTTTTTTTAACAAATCGATAAACTATTCTATATTATTACGGACGGAGCTGGAAGCATTAGAGCATTGACACGAAACGGTAGAATGGTAGATAGACAGAGTCTATAACAAGCAAACAGTTATGATTGTGTATATTGGTAGCTCGTAAGCTGTACTTTTTATGTGTGGGCATTTTACCCATTTAAAAGTGTGCTGCGGGGTATGAGATCCCTTTCGGGGGGCAGTCCCTTCGGTCCAGGTATATTTGATAACTCACAGAGCTAACGGCTTAAACCTTAGGAATAATGACGATATTTTATCCCAACTGTCATCTCGAAGGCGAATAGTGGCAATCTATTTTAAAATATTAAGATACAGGATCGTTAGGCCGGTACACTTGTAACTTATGAGTTATTGATCGGATTCCGTGGAGATCTTTTCCTTTTCTCGTCCGACCCGCACCGGAGCACCGCGGACGATATCGAAAATTAAATAGCAAAATAAAAGATGTTTTTTTATATCAGATTCTGAGAAAGATTTCTATCGCCATGTTCACACTAAAATCTGATGATTGACGGTATTTAGTTGATACGGAAAAAATAGGATCTTAATTTTTTTTAATTACACGTTATTTTTAAAGGATATCTAATCTACGTAGTCTCTAAAACTACCTACTTACGCTATTTACTATAAATAATTTCCTAAAGCTAATCTCTTATGTTACCTATCGATATATATTATATGCATAAAGAACAGTGACTGTGGCGGGCGGAGTGGCTTCGTTTTTTATACAAATCTAGTTTTATTCCGAAATTGATGAAATTTTACACACTTAATCTTCTACAGAACAGGAAGTTGACTGTCTATATAAGATTTTGAAAAATCACCCCGTCTCCTTTACCCCACCTAAGGGAATAACCAGACAAAACCGGAAATTTGTCATTTTTAAATCAAATTTTAGACATATTGACTCTTTTCCAAAAAAAAATATAAATGGATTTCGAAAGAATGTTCTCTTGTCTAGTAAAGCCCATGAGTAAAGCTATGTTTTAAATTTTGAGAAAATATGTTTTTTTTTTAGTACAATTAGGTTTTACCGTAGGTCGTTGGCAGATTTGTTAAATTTTCAAACAAAATTTTGTATTATACAACATACATTTCAAATCATATAATCATGCAGTTAAATAAATCAATAATTTTTTTGGGAAAGCTACTTTTCCGAATTTTAGTTTTAGTTCAAATAAAATCATTAAAAAAAGATCCGCGACCTTGTTTTGTGACGAAAATACTATGTAATATGAAATACTATATACTATAAAATATTAGTTTGTCTATTTATTTACGGTCATACAAACTAATATATTTAAAAATAATTACGTTCTTATTTTGCTTAGACATTATTGAAAAATTATAAATACTTTCTATCAAAAAATAATTTAAAGAAGTAAATGATTTTAATAGTTTTATCGTCACGAGTTTGGGCATTTTTGAATGTTGGTATTTATCAAAGCAAATTTTTATTGAAATATAATCGATATTGAGTTATTATGTTAAAATACTGATATGGAGAATAATTTATCTTTCTCATCGGAACCACCCTGTAAAGTTGCAAGGGTACAATCGCAAGAACATCGTTCGACCAAATTTAAATTCTCGGCCGCTGGTTAATGGCTCTTAAAGCAGAATTTTGATACTTCTTGATGCAATTATGCACACTTGAGACTCAAAATGAGAGGAAAATAACTGTCTACGTCAGATTTATAAAAACCTTGCGATTTATAAAGCCCGAGAAATGTCGGGAACTTCTAATCATCAATAAAACGTACAAACTCCTGTGGAAAAGGCAGATTTCGGTACCCGAAGGGAGTTTTAAACCCGAACCCTCCGATTACCAGTCAGATATCCTACCCGAGTACAACTAGTCGCCCACTATTACTGGTGTGGCATATGCATTCGACATGATGTTTTAACAACATTGCTTGTGTATAAACGTCTAAATATGTTTTTCTTATATTAGATGGATTTAGCAGCCAAATGCCAGTAATGCCACCCTTTTGTATAAAACAGTTTTTTTGGAATTTTTTAAATTTATTTATATGCTCGTACACACAGTTTACAGCTAAATAGAAGATAATAATACAAAAAATATTCCTAATATAAAACATGGTTCCATCCATGGCGGCAGTATTGTATATTCGGTGAAGAACATGAGCATTATTATATAGACACAATATGGTGAGAAGAAAAGAAAATGGACAACACGAGGTGAACTTAATGAAACAATTAAGATGGAAAGAAAATATCACAAAATGTGTATGATAATCATTGCTGCCACTTTTTTTAAACTATTCCAAATATTTGAGATGGGCCAAACCTCAATATTATAACAAAATGTAATATTAAAATAAATAAATTATGCAATAATGGTCTGTTTTTAAGTAGGTCTTATTGTATAATGTAAATACCAATTAATTTAGGTCATGTATGGTTTGCGGAATGTTATTAGATTCCAATTTATTGGTATTCCAAAGGTATTGGTACCGCCGCCCGGGAACCATCTATTGGATAACCAAAACTTCTACCATAGGTCACCCTATATGGCCCAATATACCAAGCTGTGTTTGGCACCTACATTGTTAGCTTTTCTCTCTATCTTTATATTTATCTTATATCTTGAAAGTTTGTGTTTTTGCATTCCTGACGGGTGAGTTCGGTTAACTCGGTTTTTATTCGTAGATATATCTACCTGATAAGTAGCTTGATAGAATTTCCAAACGGGGCTCATCTTTTTATACACCGAGTAATCAAGAAAACATTTATAAAAAGTGAGACAGTGCAATAAATTCAACATCGACATATTAATAACGTGTTACTCGTGCACAGCGGCGTGCCGTCATATTTTTGAAAACAAAAAGATTCGTTGGATATTTACAGATATACAGAACATTTCACATTTACTTTTCGATACATCGCATGGCATTCTTCCAAACAAATAGTTAATATTAAAAAAAAAACTGGAATATCGCGGATAATGGTAGAGATGTCTGAGCACGTCACTGCAAGCTTGGCGTTCATCTTTTTAAGCCAGTTTTTTTTTTGGATGAAACTGCATTTTGTAATCCTGTTGTCAGCGGAGAAAGTACCTGAACAGTTCTCAGTGCAATCCACGTGAACTGAAAACCAAACTGCGCTTGCCAGTATTGCATTATTCCTTGTATGGATGTCTTATAACTGTTGCGCGCACATGTAACCCTTGATAACTATAGATTTATACGGCCGTCTTTTTCAATGCTTGCTAGAGTAAAAGTAAGAGTAAAGGAGATTGCTAAAGTTAAATTTCACCAAAAAGCGATTTTCAACTGATGTAACCGCCTGTTTTGCGTAACTTTTAACTTTTGCTTTAACTTTCCAAAAGAAGATGATTTTACATTTCTGTTGGAGGTAGGGTACGAAATTACGCGCTTCAAAATAGATTATTTTATTAGTGATATGATAGTGACGATGATTTCCTCAGCAAATATTTCATGTAGTAAAAACAAAACATTTCGACCCTGTGTCACTAATATTGTTATTTGGAATAATTATGTATTTTTGGCGTGGTATTTTATATTTTGCATGTGGAAAGATCTCATAAAAATTGTTACATCAAATTCAAGGAGATGTTACGAATACTGGAAGGTTATTTTTATTTTTTCTTTTAACAAATATTATTGTGTGTATTACAATAGGTCACAATTTTTTTTTTCATGTACTCGCAGAAACATTGTTATAGAAACAATGCTGTCAGAGCCTACAACAATGCGAAACAAAATACATCGGGATATTTTGTCAGTTTTAAAATTTAATTTTCTGGGTAGCCGCACAAAAAAATAATGCGGTGCGTTTTTTTGCATAATTTCGAGGAATGTTGAGCTCTTTAGCTGACCACACTAATGATAAATTATTAATCACCAGAAGTACGTACACTTGAAAAAGCGCGTGGTTCTATTTAACACCCTTTTCACTTTAACTGACGGTTAAAATTTTATTTTAGCTCACGATTTAGCTTTCTGTTGAAACAGACAGCCCTTAAAACTTGAATCAATGTGGTTCCGTACGCTTGCAAAATCGTGTCAGAAATAAATGCAAAAATATATTTTTTAAATTCGGAAATAATAACAGTTATCTAAAACGGGAGTTGTAATAATGTTGTTTGGATTGCTAATGAGAAGAAAAAAAACCGAATTAAGGATATAGATAAATAATGAGCTGATAAAAAAACTTATTTAATCATTGAGGAAAAAATAATTTTATCGTTAATTCTAATGAATCATGAAACAGAAGAAGACATAGAAAATATAAAAGTTAACAGTGTAGTAACTGCTTGTAATCGAACCCAGGATCTGTCTAGTCTAGCCTTTGAGACCTGATTGTTTTATATCATCTCAATCTTATAATTACCAACGTCATCTTCAATTAATTCCCATGTGTTTTTTTTTCGCTGCTTTCTTTGCATGATTTCATAATTCTACCCGAATTTATTGAAAACCTAGCCAGTGTCACTTATTACCCGGCGTATTACGAGTCTCTTTTTCAGAAATCACATTTGTAATTAAGCTTTTAAAAAACATACATCGAATAATCAATGTTTTACTTTATTTATGAAGGTTAAATGAATTAGAAGTATGCTCCGTAGATCGTGAATGAAGAAGCATTCTGAACTGAATAAGAGATTTAAAAAGCTGTTCGAATTTCATAAGCATCTGGTTGATTAATAATTATTGATGACTGCTTTAGATATTCAGATTCTCACAAGAGTCCCAGCTGCTCCCGCCTGGAGCCAGTGCGACTATGACATCTCCAATTGAGGTATGTTGTAAGGCTAAAGGTAGTGAGGAGGAAAAGAGGGAGAGAGGAGAAGAAGGTGGGGTAGTACTCCGGTCACTAAACATGACTAAAACTTTTTCAAGCAACGTTTCAATTCTGGATATTGGTCCTACAACCAGGCGATTTTGAGGGTAACTTCCAATTTGGAATGTGCTGCATAAATGCTAGATACTATTTTAAATGAATAAAATTGTGAAACAACACAAATTAATCAAATAAAATTTATTAGCGCATACCGGGATTTGAACCCAGGTCCTCTGGATTGCTAGTTGAGAGCCTTACCCCTCGACCACGAAGGGTTCTTTATGGTTATGATTAAGAGATTTCTGCTTTATAACTAACCAAATATCCATATCGCTTCAATATCGATGCGTATTACGTCCAACCGGCTCCATGACGGTTGATCCGCCGACAGTTGGCCCCCCGGCATACTTATATGCAATATGCAGTCGGTTTAGGGAAAATACGGTATACTTAATTAAACAAAAAATAACTAAGTGACCCCAAAGGGATGTGCAGAGAGGATGTACCTACCGCATATAAAGCATTCTTCAAAACAACTACAACATGAAGATAAATAAAGACGTACATAAATTCATTTGATATTCACACCAACTTATTGGTAAGGTTATTTTTTAAGTCGATTTTAAGTTTGAAATTGGTAAAAAATGCCAAAAAAATTATAATTTTATAGTAAACTAGCGAGTTCCCGGCATGCGTTGCTATTGCACTTAATAAAGAATGATTGTTTCTCTTGCTTGTCCTTTCCCCACTCCCCTCTCCCACTTCCCCCATCCCTCGAACTCCCCTTCTGAGTTCCCCTCCCCCCTCCCGAATTCCCATCCCCCCTCCCGCATTCCATACATTCAGTCCTGGTACATTTAGTTTTCAAACAGCTCGCGTTCCAACTATTTCAATTTTTTAATACAATTGTCATAATGCCGGAGCTCACCAGTAGGTACATACAGAAACCTTTGCGGACGTGTTCACAACAACTCACCAAAATTTCCTCGCAATCGGATAAACGGTAAAGCAACGCATTTTCATGAAGTCAGAGCTCACTATTATATATGAAAACCATCGCGAGCATGCACACATCAAATCCCCAAAGTTTCATCGCAATCGGATGAATGATTTAGCAACGCATAGCCATCTCACATACAAATCCAGAAGCAAGCATATTTTGATTTTTATACATACATATAGAGATATCATTTCGGGGGGCCAAATGTCGGTGGACCAACTGTCGGGTCACCTGTCCAACCAAATGATATATTCCAACTACGCATTATTCTATCGTTAAAATGTATATCAAGCATAATGAAGAAGCCACTGTCGACATTCTACTATCTAATCGGTATTTCGACGCATTCCTTAAGAAGCAAAAGTGCTTCTAAAACCGGCCTGCGCAGCCTCTCCCGATATGTCAAGGCACGGATCTAGTTCAAGTAGTAAAACTACTCCAGTAGATAGCTACCACACCTACCACCTGATCGAGCCATTATAGAGACTGGAGACCTGGCGCAATGTGGTACCGTGCACTGCTCCTCACTGTCTCCCAAAGTGGACCACAAGGAGAAAATACTGAATGTGCAGCAATACTTGCACGTCTCCACAAATATGAATGCATGTCATTATCGTCATCAGTATTTTGTTTCCATCAACTTATGGGTGAAAGATGTCTCAAGTTTCAGCACCAATTGCCTATCTTCTAGAATCTGCAACCATCGTATTTAATTCCACCAAACTCGCCATCTTAATGTTGGGTGATTGGAAGTGAAGATTTAAATCGATAGGTGAAAAAGGTACATGAAAACCATCCATGATGAAAACGCTTTCATTTAGATTACAGGCTTTTGATCGAGGTCCATTTTTTTGTTTAAATAAACTTACTAACAGGAAAGCTAAGAAAGCATTTAAGATCCGTCAATTAATTCCACCTATGATCTATGATCCCATTTTGCTCCTTAACTTCTATGCTGATTGGGCAATGAATGAAGTTTTGTTCAAATTCAAAATTCAGATAAATATGTAGGTATAATCATAAAGAAATATCAAACAAAGAACGTACGTGTGGTAAAACCATAATATATGATCGTGTGAGATCCGAAAAGAACCAATGTAAGCGTAATATGGGAGGCGGGTATGGGTACCGCCGCTCTCGGAATCATTTATTGGACAACCAACACCCTGCCATAGGTCACACCAAGTGGTTCGCTACGTTTGGTGACATAGCAGGGGTGCCCGGGGTTCACGGGGTGAGGTTTGTCCAGGTCTTGGCAGCCGATGCGTCTGCCCATCTGCTGCGTGGCGGACCTCACCAGCCAGAATCCCACTACCATCCCCTCATACCTTTTTCCTTCACAGAACTTCCTCTCCTTCCTTTCCCTAAAAAAACCCTCCACAAAGATAGCATAGACCCTAAGGGAAATTATTTTCCTATTTCCGCCTGTGCGGAGCTAAAGTAAATTAAAAAGTTAGATCAATAAAGGGTCGCTTAGATGTCAAGAGTCCGAATAATAGATGAGTATGTATGAGACGATGCATGAATGTAAATGAGACAAGGACCGCCAAGAATGCCAAGACCGAGTTGTTTGGTGATCTGTCCTCAATGTCTACGATGATTTTAGTTAGTTAGTTTTTCATAAAGATAAAATCTTAAACATTTTTTCTTGACATTTGGGGAATTCTGGCTGGAGAGGTCAAAAGACCTCCTCAACCAGTCTCTCTCGATCTGGTCTGCCACGCAGCAGGTGGGCAGACACATCGGCCGCCAAGACCTTCACAAACCTCACCCCATGAACCCGGGCACCCCTGCTTGTGACCTGTGGCAGAGGTGTAGGTTATCCAATAAATGGTTCCTGGGGCCGCGGTACCCATACCCGCCTCCCAAATTGCGAATTGAAATATTTCTAAACCACTTGTAAACGTATCTCATTTTGAAGAAATAATCATCTTCATCATCTTCTTCCCCTTATCCTATTCGGGTCGGGGACCCATTGCATCGACAAGGCTCCTCCATATGTCCCTGTCTTGTGCTGATTGTTCGGCCTCTGTCCATGGTAGCCCCATCCTCTCCTCACAAAGTTTCTGCAGTTGCCTCACCCAACTGTGTCTGGGGCGGCCCACTGGATGTCTACCCTCTGGAATCGCACTCAGTATCTTCCTCGGAATTCGGTCATCAGACATTCTTAGTACATGCCCAAGCCACCTCAGTTACGATTTTTCTACGAAGAGTAGCAGTGGTTCAATGTTTAGATCATCTCAGATCGTGGAGTTTCTTATATGATCCCATTTCGTAACCCCTGCCACTCCTCTCAAGTACCTCATTTCGGCAGCTTGGACAGAAATAACAAAATAAATATTTTAATTATTTTCCAAAAGCGTGTTTTTTTACCCTGCTTACCAAACGACCACCATATCAATTAAATAATTTTATTTTTATCGCGCTGTATCTCATACGCAAGTATCACAAGGTAATTAAATTGATTCTGACATGCTCTCCGTAATCCAACATAATTAAATGGCATGCATAAACGAAATTGTTAACAACGTGATTGTTATTGATGGTTACGTCATTACAGCAATATGATCATGGTCTTTTTATATAAAAAAAAAACATTTTTTTAAGATTTTCGATTGAGTATCGCTAATATTATCTTCATTGTCCGATAGTAAGCGCTCAAAATGAAGAAGTGAGATTTGTAAATACGAATGTTAGAGGGAGCGCGCTAATATTAAAAACGATAATATTTTAGCAAAAATTGTGAAAATGTTTAATAAAACACGACCCATTTAAAATAGAGCAAAAATCTAGTGGGAAATGTCTCAAATAGCATTTAAAGAAACACTGTGAATTTTGTCATACTGTCATGTAACTCGTAAAATAACACAAAAAACTTGTTTATAATAATTTTCGAAGCACACTTTGCAATTTTTTTCTATCGAGGGTATTTCATGTAATTATCGTTTTGGCATGGTAAATGTATTATCTTAAAAAATAACATTTATTTTTTTAGAAACGTTCAAGAGTTCAATATGTCGTAAAACAGTAGAAATTAGCAGTAAAAAAATATTCTCCCAACATTTTGCTCGCTTACTAATGAGGCTTTTACTGACGGTATTGAATTGGACTCACTCCTGGCCTTTGCGTGCAGTGCACGAAACACAATACCCTTGGAAGTAAGCAGTCATGCATCCCCGCGAATCGTGAAGCCTCATGATAGACATCATAATCCAAGCTTTTTCTTAGGCGGCCATATCGTTTGAGGAAGAGTTAAGAGTCGAAGAGTTATGGCTGTCATCATGGTGCACGGGACGCAGACGTGGACGAGGAATAGGTATGACGAAGTGTGGGAAATCAGACTGAGTCATGTCTCGCGCTGTGACGTCACGGCTGGAGTCGTGTGAGCACCGTACGTGTCTCCGCCCATATCCTGTTCTCCTGGCCCTGGTTACTGCTTGAGAATATGAAATTCCGTTTTAATCACACTCCTTCTATTTTACTCTCAGTTTTCATCGAGAGTCTTCTCAGTAAGATCATCTCTAAAACTCTCAAGTTCCCATGTCCTTAACAATAGGAACTACCGTCCTACTCTTCATTCAATTGATTTCAGCTCTATAGTTTCTATTATCATAACATTCTATTATAATATTCTATCATTATCCTGGTAAAAGTAATTAAAAATTGCCGGGTGTAAATTATTTATTTATTTGCATCTTCAGGGCTTTTATATGTATAAAACAAGTTTTAATAAATTGAATATGTATATTAAAATTATCTAACATACTAGTATATCTAATCCCAGCTATATACATGAATAGGGAATGCTATGTATTTATTCATAATATTTTAAGAATAACTTCTCGAATAAATCAATTTTTTTTCATTTTACAAACAAACGACATTATTAGTATATTTCATACCGGTAGGTGATTAGGGTGTCCCTATCCAGAAAAAAACTTTTTTTTTGGAATTTTTTTTTAGTATTTTTTTTTATTTGGATTTAAAAAATACGTTTAACCCCAAATTTTAACCCTCCTACTCCCACCCTCCCATTTTTTAATCGCGATTTTAGTATTTTTGTATGAACAAATTTAACGGACTTTCGTATTTCAAACAGAACGAAATTATTTATATTGTTGAATGACAGATGGCGCTACGTTCACCTCATCGATCTTTCATCCACACATGCACAAGAAATTCACTAAAATTTTCTCGCGTGGGCAAACCATCGAGCTTATTTGTGTTGGCTAAAGACGGACTGACAAAAAATATCGTACACTCATTGCTCTTCAAAATTCATATTGATTTTCTTTATTTCATTTTCCTACTTTAGTTGATATTTTTTTTAGTTTTTATCGGCGGTCATCGCCTACAGCGCTCCATTCCTCTTTTAGTCATAGATCCTATTTCCACACACTTGCAATGCATTCGTTATTTTTTATTTAACAACCAAAATATTCACTACAAATAATTTATATGGTAGAACAACGTTTGTCGGGTCAGCTAGTAACATAATATTTAATCAATTTTAGCGAAACTCAATCGAAAATCTGGAGACAGATAAATCAGAAAAAGATATTGGGACCACTGGGACACGAACCCAGGAATTAAAAATAAAATTAATAACAAAATTTTCTGACACTATTTAGATTGCTTTTGGTTCGACTTGAATCTTGCAACCATATATATATACAGCAGCCAAAGAAAATGCGTTAAGGAAATGAAGATAATGTTGGTAGTTCTTAGTCGAAGTATGATACAGTTAAAAGTGACCGAATTGGATAGCTCAGTTGGTAGGGTACTTGCCATGTAAGCAAAGGGTCCTGGGTTCGTGTCCCAGTAGTGCCAATATCTTTTTCTGATTTTTCTGCCTCGAGATTTTCGATTGAGTTTCGCTCTGTCTGTTCGATTGTCTTCATTTTATTAAATATTATAATTTTAGATTTTACTCATAAAGTTAAAAATAAAAATAATAATATTTAGCAATCTTTAATAGAATGGAAGTTAAAATAATTCATTTAAATTTTCGTATGTTTCCAAATTAATTCATTCTTGTGGTGAAAAATCACAGCATAGAAAAGTCGTTTTTATAAAGATTTAAAAATTTTGCATTTTGGGAGGCGGGTATGGGTACCGCCGCCACGGGAATTATTCATTGGATAACCAACACCTCTGCCATAGGCCACCCCAAGTGGTTAGCTATCTTTGGTGACCTAGCAGGTGTGCCAGGGTTCATGGGGTGTGGTTTGTCAAGGTCTTGGCGGCTTATGTGTCTGCCCACCTACTGCGTGGCGGGCCAGATCGAGAGAGACTGGTCGAGGAGGTCTTTTGACCTCACTAGCCGGTATCCCTTGACTCTTCGCCTTGCGCCGAAGTTGAAGAGATGGATTCAAACGTTCGTCACTCCTGGACCCATTGACCCCCAGATTCCTACCCACCTCTCATACCTATTTCCTTCCCAGAACTCTTCTTCCTTTCCTTAAAAAACCCTCCTCACAAAATCCCCTAAGATGACATCGGCTCTAAGGGAAAATATTTTCCTCCGGGACTCCTGTGTAAAGATAATGTAAAAAAAAACTAAAAACTCACCATTGTATTTAGAGTGGTCGATTGATAGTTTTTTCGACAATGTCGGTAACTTGTCAGCTTTCCTGAGCATGCATGTAGATCGTCAACGAACAAACACTAATTTGAAAACAATAAAAAGATCTTAAATTATTCGATATGAAGTGTTGTTGTTTGTTTGTAAGAGATCTGCAGTCGTTCTCGAAACGAGTTATCCTTTTTCGATCGACCATGCTAGTAAATACCCTGATGCATTACGTAATTAATAATAAATGTACAACAATTTAGTCCTGAATTTAAAAAACCTAAGAACCGAAAATTTTAATGTAATTTTTTTTTATTACACCATAAAATTATTCCTCCTCGACAGAACCCAGCGAAGTCCTGTTTTAACTCAACCATTTGGAATTTCATCTGTTTAGAAATTTATTTGTACGTTCTGATTCCGTTTTCAAGAATCTGGTGCATCCTCTTTATTATTTGAACAATCCTAAATTGGATGGCTAACTTTGGCTGGACTTTATGATACCTACTTCCCTGAATGAAGTTTAAAAAAAGAATGGTGACGTGTCTTTGTAATTCCTATTTCAAAATAAATAATGTTTCATAAGATTTTATGTAGTCAAAATTAAATGGGCAGGTATTTAAGTACCTACTTACAAATCTTATGATTTCAGAGGAAATTTTGGTTTTGAGTAGTGAACTCCAGTCCAATTTTTTAATTTTTTTTAATGAATAATGACCTTCTAACTTAAATAACTGCATTTTTATTTTTATTTTTAGAGTTGGTTTTAATAGTTAAAATAATTGTCAAAGTTTTAATTTTTCAAGACCCCCCGAAAACCACCGTACGTATGGTGAATCGTGTGACGTCATCACTCCTGAAAAATTAGTATAGGATCGGGCAATCAGCTGATCTACTGCCGCCATTTTGAATTCCATTGTTCGAAGTATTCTCCCTAGAAATAGCATTACTATTTTTTTTGTGCAGTAGTTTTTCAATATTTTCAATAATAAAGATAAACTAATAAGAGATATCTTTATTTTTGAAACAATATTTTGGCCTAAATAATGTTTCAATAAACACAACAACTAAATCTCTATAAACAGTCTGTAAATAAACAAATAAATTAATACGATGGCATGAGTTCCTTATTATTACACAAGAGAAAATTAGAAACATCCTTTTTGGGATGCGTGGTCTACTAACTGCTAACTGTTCCCCGAATTATCAGTGTAGGTACTGATCACCCTGTACATCACTGTGTATTCTATCTAATACATTTAATTGCTCTGCATGAAAGGATTTTTTATCACGTTAACAAGTTTTAATAATGTAGGTACAATATTTTAATATTGTATAATATATTTTTTTAAATATACAATTAAATTTATTTATATGAACAAAACTACCGTAATAAGGGGTAGCTTCGCACATTTTGGGTGAAGTCGACAGATAGACATTATTTTTGCAGTGTGCAGGTTTACGAGGAGTATAGAATAGCGATTCACGATAGCGAGTGTAGAACCAACTAATGGAATAGAAGTTCTCGACAATGATATTTTGTTTTATAAATAATGCTATGAACTCTAACAGCTCGGAGGGCTTTGGAGAAAATATTAGATGGTTACCTCAACGGGGGTTTCCTCTTGGGGGTAAGAATAATTATTTATATAATAAGTATTTTGGCAGGCGGGTGTGAGTACCGCCGCCCCGGGAGCCATTTATTGGATAATCAATACCTCTGCCATAGGTCACCCGAAGTGGTTCACTACGTTTGGTGACTTAGCAGGCGTGCCTAGGTTCATGGGGTGAGGTTATTTTTACATAAGATATGTAGGTACATACATTTAACCAAAATTACATGCTTATAAAATATAATAATATAAATAATTAAGGGTGTACTGGTAGCAATATAACCAAAAGTAAGGAAATTATAGAGAAATTTTTAATTCTTAAGTTACAATATACTAGTTGTAATGCATTTGACTACCATAATACGCCTATTATGGTTGTCGAAAGGCATGAAAAAAACTGTATACAAAACTTATTTTATAATTAAAGAAAACAAAAAAAAACCATATAAGTAGAGTTTAAGTACCGACGTTAGATTGAAATACAAAATTATTAGATTTTATAAGTACATAACGTAGGTCGTAGATGTCATGATTTAATGCGCAACTAAATTTTGCCAAAGTCACTCCATTTTACGGTATTTACGTGAATGAACATGCACGATCTAACTTTATAGATTTAATCAGATAGTGTCAAAATGCACAATAATGTTAATAGATATCTTTTATCTAATGCCGACAAACCAAAGATTTTCAATTTTTAAAATATTGGTTTGCATCTCTTTTTATGCTGTTCTATGGCATTTTCAAGTTTCATACCTTAGCCTTTGAAATTAATGAGCATTTTTTCAATCAAAGTACATTTCTAAGCCCAGAAAAAAAATAACATGCCCTTTAAAAACTGCTTTAAAGTGCATAATCTCCTAGTTGCGAACTCTTTTTTGTTATGGTTTGTTGTGTATTGTGCCAAATTAAGTTCTTCAGAAAATGATCGCATAACATTTTCATATTTGTTCTTGAACTTCACAAAATAAAATAAACCACGAGTGATATTTTTTTTCCATAAAACAAAACAGGTCAACCTCATCGCCATCCTCATAAGGAGTGTTATTGTTAGCAAGCCGTTTCCAAATGTTACGCTTCGCGACGCGCGACGTGTCGCATCGCCTTAAATGCTGCTCTTCAAAGTTTGCTTGACAACATCTTCAAATGTTGATGTGAACAAAAAAAGTTTAGTATTTGTTGTCAATCACATACAATGCACCAGAATATATTTATGATTGAAGTGATTTCTTTACTTAATTGTAAATAGCATAAACTTTGTGGTTCGCCATAATTTATGTACAAAAAAATACATAAATTTGGTATATACTTACCACTTTTATTTTATTCACACTCTACCTGTTTTGGAAGCACCCTTCCTTCGTCAGAAGAATATTACAACTATTAACCTACGATATAGAATATTGACAGACATACAAATACCAGGTGTTTGAGTTGGTGGTGAGAAATGGGGAAGGGGTAATTGCGTGATTTCCGGAAAGAACAGAGCGGTTTATCGGAAATATGTTTAGAATGGGACTAAAAGATAAATTTATTTGGTTATTCAAAATACTAGATTTATTATTTAGGGATTTTCTAATTTTGAGTGCTTCTAATTTTTTTGCTTTTATTGTTACTCATCATCAACATCATCATCTTCTTCTCCTTGTCCTATCGAGTCGGCGACCCATTGCATCGACAAGGCGCCTCCATTCGTCCTTGTCTTGCATTGATTGTTCGGCCTCCGTCCATGGCAGTCCTATCCTCTCCTCACACAGTTTCTGGAGTTGTCTCGCCCAACTGTGTCCAGGGCGGTCTACTGGACGTCTACCCTCTGGGATCGAACTCAGTATTTCCTAGGAATTCGGTCATCAGACATTCTTAGCACGTGTCCAAGACAACTCAGTCGCGATTTTTCTATGAAGAGTAACAGTGGTTCAATGTTTAGATCGTCTCGGATCGTCGAGCTTCTTATTTGATCCCATTTCATAACTCCTGCCACTCCTCTCAAGTACCTCATTTCGGAGGCTGCCGAAATAAGGTAAAAACCTCCCACCCAAACACTGGAAATTTATATGTATATCAATATTTTGTATCGTAGGTTAATTCTAATATTCTCCTGACGAAGGAAGGGTGTTTCCGAAACGTGAATAAAACAGAAGTGGTCTATAATAAATTTATGCGTGGTTGACAAACCATTGGTTACATTGTACGAGTAGGTATCTCCAATCCAATAATTTTTCAACGAGATAATTATAAATTAGTATTATTAAATAATTACACTATTGTCTAATTGAACTCTTTGTAAAATTCAAAGCTCATGTATATCATAAATATTATATAAATAATGTGGTTTTGCACATCAAAGTAACTCTTGTGTTGTTTCGCGTACGACTAACTCTCGACATGTTCCGAGAGTGCCCCGTTTTCTGGCTTTTAAAACTTTCCATTAATTTAGGAAAATTGTCTCGTTGGATATGCCTACTTGTAATGGTTCTGAACGCAGCCCTTATATTTGCTGAAGATAATGCGATGCTTGTTAGTGAATAATTTAAAAAAAAAATCGATTTAATTTCTTCACTGAAAGCTTACAATATTAGAGTCTTGTATTTTAGGGACCAGCCGAGTTACTTATTAAGGATATTCGTTTGTGCGATAATCCTGACCTGTATCCCAGTTATATTAACGTACAGAGGACGAAAATCAACAGAACAGTGGAATCATTCAAAGGCAATGTATCGCTTCACACTGATTTAGATGACACTGTTGGGGTAAGTGTATCAATATTTACTTCTAAAAAATTAGACGGAACTCTTTCTAATCCCTAACTTAACTGTTTTCGAGTTGATTTTTCAAAAATACATTTTTATTTGAAGTCTTTCCTTTATTATTCAACGTATGTACACGTTAGACATTTTTCACATGGGAACGGTTCGTTTCTACGACTCGGTCTTAAGTTCAACAGCTTGGCTGTGAAATGATTATCCGGTCTCTGTGTTTCCTCTATCCTCAAAAAGTAAAGTACCCAATGAAAAAAATCATAAACTCCAGTGTGACGAACGCAACGCTATATGTATTGAACAAACTTGCCGGTAGCTGTGGCATTCCAAATTTCTACCGTTTCATAACATATTTCTCTGTAACACAAACTTTTATTTGAAAATAAAATCTATACATTTGCCACGTCAAAACAATAATTGTATGAAACTTCCTCGATAAAAAAATGCAAAGTATGCTATGAGATTTTTAATGGACACGTTTTTTTCTGTTATTGTACAAATTATGTGGATGAAATCATTTCTGTTAGTTATACAAGTTATGTGTATGAAAAAAATTTACGGTGCATCTTTAAATGCCATTTAAGACATTTCCTACGATATTTTAGTTCTAATTTAAACAGTCGTGTTTTTTTAAACATTTTTAGAATTTTCGCTTAAATATTATCGTTTTTAATTTTAGTGTGCTACCTCAAACATTCGCATTTACATATCTCCCCGTCTTCTTCTTCTTTTTGGGCCTTACACACTATATTTAAAAAACACGTGCAATCGTTTAAAAATAAAAAATAAAATACTATCACAATTTGCCATCTTTTAAATCTTCAATTTTTAAATCTTCGAGAGATTTAAAAATTTAAAAGAAGTGAGTCATTTAAAATAAATTCGGAAACATCTCACTTTAAAAACCAATAAACTTTAAACAATACAATAATTGAGAAAACTTTACATGGTAAGACACATTAATAATTTCCTAAGGGCTTTGGTAAATAAAAGCAATTCGATTTTCATTATAATTAACTATATACTTAGTAGTAACACAAATAGATCATCTTTTCATGTAAGAATTCACCACAGTTTGACATTGCCTTAAAAAGGTGAAACAGCTGTCACGCGTAGTAATAATTACACAACAAAATTGTTTTTTGAGTAAACTGCTTACTGTTTATTTTTATTGAATAACTAGCTGGTTCCCGGCATGCGTTGCAATCCCATATTCAAAGACATAAATTGTTTCTCCCTGCACGTCCTTTCCCATGCGACCCCGTTCCCCTCCCGCATCCTCTTCCCCTCCCGCGTTCCCCTTCCACCTTCCAACCCTCTCCCCTCTCCAGCTCGATGTCCCGCAAACCCCCTCCCGCATTTCATGTATTCAGTCCCAGTACATTCAGTTTTCAAACAGCTCGCGTGCCACTTTTTACAATTTTTTTATTGAAGTTTACATTGTTCGTATATTACAAAAAATATTCATTTTTGTATATTATAAGAACAATCAATCAAATTTGGTAGGTAGGTACCTAACATAGGTACCTATTCAAAATATCCATGATTTAAAAAAATCCATAGACAATTCTTTTAATACAAAATTGTTATTTACAGACTTTAAAATGTTGATGTGGGATTTTAATAATATACGCGTGTACGAGATGAACATTTATTGGTGCTATACAGTTATAAGCTACTTGCTAACTAACGAGCTGTCGGTAGGAAAACAGGGCGAGCAGGTACAAACATCACCTTTTATAGTGAGTTCTGCCATCCCGCATTGGCATATTCAAAAAGGCAGGCGTGCCACCAAAACCATTCTCACATCCTCCCCTACTAAAATTGAAGGCACATTCATATTCTACATATTTTATTTCATATAACACAATTTTATTTCATATATTTCATTTTCTTAAATTAACACAGCACTTTTAAATTAATTAACATTTTCCCCGTTCCTTCTGTTTCTCTTCTCTCTGTCTCGTCCGTCCACTCCTCCTCCTGGACTGCGAAGTACACTCATCTTGGACGAAGCCTTCCATACCATGGGTTAGCCCTGAAACATGGAGAAACAGAATTAGAGACACTTCTATTACGTAACCTTTATTAACATCAGTGTACTACGCCATGGTACATTCACACCTTTCTTATCTCTGCTGTATCTGGGGATTTGCCTCAAAGAAATTGATAGCTGATCTGCAGGTGGTTCAAAACCGAGCTCTCAGAAATGTTTTTGGACTTCCATGGGACACCCATGTCAGAGACATCTATTCAGTTTCCGGTATTCTTCCAATCACAGTCCTTCCTAAACATGAAATCACAAGCACCATCCTACAAATTACGCAACAATCAACTCACACTAACATCAAGCCACTTTACAATCAAGACATCCACACTCACAATACTCGAAATAGCAATAAAATCCGCATACCCCAAACACACACTACAAAATATGGGATAAAATCTCTGAACTATGTTGCCTATACACTATATAATTCGCTGCCAGATATGTACAAGGGAATTCAGCAAAATAAAAAAAATCAGAGTAATGCTTTAAAAGAATATTTTTTAAGTATGTATAAGGATGAAATTTTGTAATTTTCTTGTCATGTTCAATTGTCTTGTCTTGTTTCTTTTCTCTTCTTTTCTTTTCCATTAAGTTGTAATCATCCATATCTGTATAACCTTGTTCCCTTTTTCTTTAATTGTTTTCCATTGCTGTTTATTCTACTCAACCTGTCTTTTATTTTTCTTCTATATTGTATGTGAATCTTATATTTTAATATCCAAATTCCTATGTAAAATTTGAACTATTTTCTCCCACCCATGATTTGTATGTTCCTCCTGTCCTAAAATGAGTTCTGTAACTCATCGGGATTGCTATAGCAAGAAATAAAACAATAAAAAAAAAAACAAACATACTGGAGAGATCTAATTCGTCTGTTGTTAGTTCCAACGTGTCAGACGCATAGAATTCCGGCTTATCTCCCTCCTGCCATGAAACATGTAATTTTTTTTATCTGGTCTAAATGTCTTTTCCTCACCATATTAGACTTGTTAATTTTTATGAAATATATTTTGCTACCTTTTTTTTCAACAATAACCCCAGGGACCCATAATCTATTACCCTGAGATCTGAAATCTCTGGTCATCACTTTCTGACCTACATTAAAACCTGACTTAATTCTACCCTTATATTGTCTTTTCTGATTGACTTGGCTCTGAATAACCTTTTGCATTACCTTGTGTTGTCGAGTGGAACCTGAACTATTCGTTCTTTCCTCAACCTTCCTAGAAATCAGAGAGTCAAATACTGTTCTAATTTTCCTTCCCATTAATAATACAGATAGCTCACTGTTGTTGCATGAACGGTATTACTATAGTCTGTTAAAAAGTTACCTAACTTTCGTTATAATCTGAAGGAAATCTATTATTTATTTATTTATTGCACGCCCTGATGGGCTTTTACATTATAATTTATAAGTTGAGTAACAAACAATGAAGAAAATATAATACAATGAGAAAAGAAAAAACACAAAACAGTGTAACATCAAAACAAATACATTTTATGTAAAAATGACAAGGAGTCTCATATTCAATATAAACAAAAATTGAAGAAATTATGTAAATCTATTTGTGCCTAGAAGAATAAAAGTGATAGAATATACAACGTTTATACTGATTAGTTTTAAGATGAAATATATCACCTAGATTACAATATTTATTTCCGAGACTGTGAAGTCTCGGAAACGGAGAATTTTGATAATATTGGTGTTATTGAAGTAGAAGGGTAATAAATGTCGACATGATTTTTGGGGAACATGGATATTGATAAATTGAAGTAATTCAGAACAGTCAATTTTGTAATGCAATATTTTATGTAATAGTATTAAATCTGTGCTCATTCTTCTTTCTGAAAGTTTCAATAGAGACGTTTTATCCAGGAGATAATTGTAATCAATGTTTAGCATAGGAATATGCAATTTATAGTTTATAAACCTTAGAAACTTCCGTTGAATCTTTTCAATGTTGTCTGAATGAATGTTGTAAAAGGGAGACCATAACGTAGAGTTATATTCAAGTTGGCATCTTACAAGATAAAGTTATATACTCGTTTTATTATAATATATTTTAAATCAAGTAAAAAAAAAATCTTATCGAGGGTTGGCCAGCATCAGCAAAAAAGGCACAAAATGGTAATTTTAATAGAATTTTTTGAGAAAAAAGGTTAGAATTGTCATTGATAAATGGGTGTATTTTATATCAACATAGAGTAGTCTTTAAGACAAGGGGTTACACAGATCTCATTTAGGGGTTTTTAAGACTAAAGGTATTGCAAATAGCTTTGTCTGGTGGCCAAAAATTAATCAAGATTTGGAGAAAATAACAGAAAATTGTAGAGATTGTTTAGAAATTAAACCAGAATCACAAAAGAGTTCTTTAGCAGTATGGCCATATGAACCTGAAGTATGGTTCAGGGTACATATTGATCATGCTAGCTTACATAACAAAAACTTTTTAGTGGTGGTAGACTCTTCTTCAAAGTGGATCGAGTGTCTGGAAGTAAACAGTCTGTGTTTTTTTTTTTTGTATATGTAACACCTCTGCCATAGGTCACCCCAAGTGGTTCGCTACGTTTGGTGATTTAGCAGGGGTGCCCGGGTTCATGGAGTGAGGTTTGTCCAGGTCTTGGAGGCGGATGACCAGGACAAACTGAACCCGAGATTCCTACCCACCCCTTAAACTCTTTTCCTTCCCAGAACTCTCCTCTCCTTCCTTTCCTTAAAAAACCCTCCACACAGTATCATAGGTGAGCATAAAGATGATATAGGCCCTGAGGGAAATTATGTTCCTCAGGGCCTCCTGTGTGGAGCTCATGTAAAAAAAATGAATGGTCTAAAAGGAGGTGTAGAGTGCACCTAAGCGATTTCTTCAGAAACTTGGTCAGGGTGCTTAGGGTGTGAACATACTAAAAGTCCTGACGTCTAGGTGGTGAGCTAGGGGAGGGAGGGGGGGGGAGAAGGTTCAAATTTTTAGATTTACGCTTATATCTCGGAAACGGTGCATTTCAGTGGATTTTTTTTTAGAATAAGTGAAAGCTCATAAAATTATCTACAACTTTAATTCTATACGTAATTTTCGAAAGCCGTTTTGGACTTACACGCTCCACAAATGTAGATATTTTCGAATAAAATCATTTTACCTCACATTTTTCATCAAACTTTCCTTCATATCGTCTAAAATATTTATCAAAGAAAGAAATTTGTTTGAAAGAAGTTGTAAAGAATTTAATTCCCTTTTAGATAATCTTCAACCAGTAAATATTTACAGGAATTTTAAGTTTTTTAGTAAATGTGGCATTTTTTATCTTATTACTGACACACCACTTTTGTTTGTAACAGATTGTGGGACTTGGATTTCATTTATTATTTCATCATTTAGTTCCTAAAACAATTATATTGATCTAGGCGCCGCGATTTTAGGAATTTCTCTATTCTGACCGTACAAATATTGATAAAACTTTTTAATCCCAAAAATAATAGCTGTTGCTTCAATATCTAAAATCGAATAATTCTTTTCGCTTTCTTTAAAGTTCTGCTTGCGAACCCTATTGGTCTTTCTACGCCATTTTGAAATACGTGGATCAACGTCGCTCCGACCCCATTCAAACTCCCGTCTGTGATAAGTTTCACAGGTATATTTTCGTCGAAATGCGTTAAAATCCTATCCGAAGTAAATATTTTTTTAATTATCGCAAAACTGTTTTCTTATTCCGTACCCCATTGAAACTTAACATCTTTTTTAAGTAATTCGTATGATGGCGACAATATATTTGCCATGTTTGGAATAAAATTACGATAATAACTAATCATACCCAAAAAACTTCTTATCTTCTAAATCACTAGGTGCCGGGGCATTTAAAATGGCTTTCTTATTCCGCTGAAATGGTTGAATCCCTTGTTCACTGATTTTATAACCTAAAAACTCAATAACTTTTAAATTGAATTCATACGTTTCACTATTCACCGTTAAATTACAACTTTTTAACCTTTCTAAAACGACACCTACGTTCTTTTCTAAGTCGTCTTTGTCTTCCCCTATCACGATAATGTCATTAAAACCCTGACAAACAATTTGTCATTGCCTTTGCAAAAATGGCTGGCGCGGGTGATAACCCTTAAACTAACCGTTTATACTAAAATAACCCTAAATGGGTATTGATTGTTGTAAAACACTCTTTTTTCAAAACAAACTGGTTATACGTCGATTTGAGGTCAATTTTTGCAAAAACTTTTCCACCGTTTACTTTAGTTAACAGTTCTCAATCCTAAGCAATGGGTACTTGTCAACTAACAGCTGATTATTCACTGTTGATTTGTATTCACCACATATCCTAATGCTACCATTTTTTTTAATCACTGGTACAATTGGACTTGCAAAATCACTACATTGAATTTGTTCTATAATACCGTCTGAAAGTAAATTATTTAACTCACTTTCAACTTTTTCTTTCAAAGCGAACGGCATTATTATGTGATTACGAAATATCGGAATGGCGGTATCTTTTAACGTTAAATTTACTTTGTAGTTATTAAACTTGCCTAGTTTATCCGTAAAAACTTCTGGAATTTTTTTTACTAATCGCTCCTTTAATGTATTTTGTTTTACACAGTTTACGATCCCACTTATTCCCACGTTAATAAGACCCATGAAATCACGACCTACAATGGATAGAGACGAGTTACCGACGACAATAATTTTTAATTTTCCGTTAAACTCTACCAGCGAAGTAAATGTACCTATCACTTCAATGAGCGTATTGTCAAAGCCCCGTAAGCTAATGTTTTCGTGCACTAACTTAATACTACTGAATTTACTGAAATAACAATCTTCAGCAATCACGCTACAAGATGCCCCAGAATCCACCATGAATTTATTCTTAATCCCGTCTAGTGAAACTTCTATATAATATGGCTCAATACTATTAATATCACCCAACCTTGTACCTGATAACAAAGTATTCACGTTTTTACGAGTTGAGAACCTCTTACATTGTTTTGCTAGGTGACCCTTTGTACCACAAATTTTACACAAATAATTTAAATTTGGAGCTACCTTGGAATTTTTCGTATATGCACAATTTACACGATATCGTTTTTAAGTAAAAAAGGAAGGAACTTGATCATCTCGGAAGTACGTAATATCGTTTTGTGTTCATTTTTTTGTCGTGGCTGTAATGACCTCGAGGTGGAATTGTGTCACTATATTATGATTTTTGTTGTGTGCTCCTTCGCAGAGATACAATGGTAAGTGATTGGTTACCCCATTCCCTTGCATACCTTGTTTTTCCGATACATAGTATAACCCAATTCCTTCAAACACCATTTAGTCTCGTTTTGTTTTGAATTTTTAAAGTTCATTCAAATTGCATCCGAAGCTGTAATTCGTAAGCAAACAAAGTGAATTCACGATGTACATTTATAGATGTAATCTTTTTGTATTTTTCACTTACCTCCGTAAACCAAGCTGAACAACTATTCCTGTAAACTTCATTCTCAACATTGGCTTTAGACACTTATTGAAATAAGTTAGCACGGATACCAAAAATATATTACAGTATGTAACAATTTAATAAACATATTTTTTTAAGAAGAATATATGAAGTAAATAAAATCTTCGAATGATCGCACACGATCGGTGAAAAAATGCGCTTGTTCTCATTGACTCAAAATTTTCATTCTTTTAAAAATTTTGAAAAGAACTGATTTTCGTTAACTTTGTCAATAACTAACTGTTTAATCCTTTTCAGATAAACGTGAACATCGCCAAGTGGGGAGACGGGGGATTCAAACCCAACTACTACATCTTTGAGGACGCCAAAGTTTGCGACTTCTTCTTCAGGTGGGTCGAAAAAGACCTAAAAAAGACCCTCAGGGATTTAAATCAACCGGAAGAATGTCCCATAAAAAAGGTATCAACATTTTTATTGTTCTAAATTTTAAAACATCTCCACAAGGGAGGCAATGAGGAAAATAATTTACCACAGGGCCTACGTCATCATTGGGGATACCTGGTGGTGCGTCTTTTTGAGGAGGGGAAGGAGTGAACCTGCGTCTTGAAGAGATCCATGCTGTAGGAGGGAGGAAACACAGAGGCCGACACATCGTTGAACTGTTGAACTCAAGAACAAGTCTTAAGAGCCGTTCGCACACAGCAAGTATTTTAATCGAGTAGAGAGTATCTTCTTCTTCGATGGCGCTACAGCCCATATCGAGCTTTGACCTCCTGCAACAGTCACCTCCAACTCCTCCTGTCCTCAGCGGCTGACTTCCAATTTGGTACCCGGAGAAGCTGTGCTGCATCCCCTCTTACTTCGTCTTCCCACCTCAGTCTGGGTCTTCCTACTTTTCTCTTTCCACCTGGGTGTCCAGTCAAAATTCTTTTTGGGACGCCTGTATCCGGCATTCCCTGTACGTGCCCAGCCCATCTCAGCCTAAGGAGTCTCATATGTGCTGAGATGCTAGTGGCCTTATATATATCATACAATTCTGTATTGTGCCGGATGCGCCACTGTTCACCCTCTTTCACGGGTCCACACATTTTTCTCAGCACTTTTCTTTCAAAAGTATCCAGCATTACAGCCATCTTTACCGTCAGTGTCAGCGCCTCACATCTATATGCCAATACAGTTCTAACAATGGTCTTATGTATGGTTATTTTCGTTTTTCTGTGGACACTACGTGACTTAAACACTGGCAGCAAAGAGAAGTATGTTTTGTTGGCTGCTATGATTCTCCTTCTGATTTCTGCTGGATCCTCATTGTTCTCTGTCAGACTAGAGCCCAGGTAGGTGAATTAATCAACCACTTCGTATGAGTAGTTGTCTTTAAATTGTGCACTACTTCTTCTTCTGTGTGAATTGTTCTTGCTCTGTATCATCAAGGATCGAAGACCTCCTTAATGGCTAAAATTGATCTTCCGACAATGTTAATGTCATCCGCATATCCGACAACCTGACTGCTCTTGAAACAAATATTGGAGCCAGTGTCTATTAGCGTTTTTGAGTAGAGAGTATATTAGTAACTCAAAGCGTCCGAACTCCACAATTTTAGTAGAGTAGTTTAGTCAGCTCTTTAGTAGAGTCAATCCATTTCGTTCTATTTTTTCGGTGAGTAGCGACCCCTGAGCACTGACATGCGTGGTGTGAGTTCATTTGTAGACGCGCGTAAATGTCGTGGCGTTGGAGCGAAGATGCTACTCTTATTTTTGCTGCTATTAATCTCTTTTTTTTCGTGTTCATAGTTTATTTATTTTCATCTTACTAATTTATTCTTCCAACTCTTCTAAAATGAGCATTACAACCAGCTAATTAGCGTACTTACTTTGTTATAAATAAAAATAAAATATAATAAATTATTCGCCGCCCGTCATCTTGCAACGGGCGGCAAGCACTAATGTACTCTACTTGAAAGTAATGCGAACGTTTTTCGGCGAGTCACGTAGCAAGTTACGCACTCAATACGAACAAACTGTTAGAGATGACCCGTTCTCATCTGATAAATGTCAACCATGTGCAAATTTGGAAATTACAATTCATCTGATGATTTTCCCCATCAAACATGTTTTTTTCAATTTGTTATAAGAAAAAATCTCTTTTATAACTTTTGAAGGTTTTTCCCATCAATGTAATATATCATTGAAGAAGAAGATAACAATAATAATTTAAACGAAAATATTAAAGAGAACAAGACACAGAAAACCAGAAAAAAGACAATGGTCGCAACTGGTCTAATTGGTAAACTGGTAAAATTTCTTGACAAATGTAGCCAGATTTCGTGATTTCTAAAGCGTTATTAACTTTAACATAATGGCACCTCGGAACAGACTCAGTCTAGTGATGTGGTTTATTACCATGTATTTTTATGTTATACTAGCTTTTGCCCCCGGGCTCGCATAATATTAGGGGGGTTCCCACTCCGCCTCCTCCACCTTCTCTATCCCCACTCCACTCCCCCCCTTCCCCTCCCCCTTCCTACCCTACCCCCCACTCGCTTTCAAACAGCTTGCGTGCCGCCTATTAAAGCGTAGCAATTAAACACACGCAGTTTCGCATTTATAATATTAGTATAGATTAGTATAATTTTAACTATCAAAGGAATCTCCATAGTAACCTAAAACTCCAGATTCGACGTAATTAGGGTACGCGTCAATCTTGCCAGTACGGTAAGATTCTACGCGTGTTTATACCGCTCACCGAACCTTAGCGAATCAGACACGTCCGAGCTCTTCAAACATTTAAGCGACACTATTGATGACCTCTTGCCCCGCTACCCTACGGCAGAGTTTGTGGTCCTGGGGGACTTCGATGTTCATAACGAACCTTGGTTGAAGTTCTCAGGATCAACAGACTCGGCTGGACGCCAAGCGGAATCCTTTGCCCTTTGCTACGGATTGGAGCAAATGGTTCAGGAGCCTACAAGGGTTCCTGATGTCCAGACTCACCGTTCCAACCTGTTAGACCTATTTTTAACTACTGTGCCACACGGTTACAGGATTGAAGTCACAGCGCCTTTAGGATCGTCCGACCACTGCCTGGTGACGACATCAATCCCTGTAAACTTCAGACCACCAAACGAGAGGCTGAAGAGAAAAGTGTGGCACTATAGGTCAGCAGATTGGTTCGGTCTGCGGGCACATTTTAATGCTTTTCCGTGGTCAGCTGTCTGTTTTCGGACTTCGGATCCCTCAAGATGTGCCCAGGAAATTGGTGAAGTCATCACATCCGCGATGGATGGCTTCATCCAATCTACTGTTAAGGAAACTGGTGTAGGCTCAAAGCCGTGGTTCAGTCGACAACGCGCTGAAGCAGTGCGACGAAAAAACGCGGCTTACCGAGCCTACAACACATCTAGAACATCCGAAGACAGAACAGCTTACAACAAAATGGCAAAGGAAACCAAGAGAATCATAAATAGGTCAAAATTCGAGCACGACCAGCAGATCAGCAGAAAGCTGACAGCATGCCCGCATGGCAGCAGGCAATTCTGGTCGCTTGCGGGCTCAATAGGTCGCAATTTCTGCAAATCCAGTCTGCCACCTCTTACCAGACCTGACGGCTCACTAGCAAACACCGCCACCGAAAAGGCTAACTTACTAGGTAAAATGTTTGCGGATAACTCAACTCTCGATGACCAAGGTGCTGTCCCGACGTCGGTTCCTCACTGCGGTTTTCGTATGAAAAAGCTGAGGATCCGGCATCGGGAAGTACTCCATGTTTTACGAGGGCTTGATGTTAATAAAGCTAGTGGGCCTGACGGAATACCTGCCCTGGTATTGCAAAGGTGCGCTGCAGAAATAGCTCCAATTTTGACGAAGCTTTTTAAACTGTCCCTGAAGACTGGCTCTGTGCCCTCTGGTTGGAAAAAAGCGGTTATCCATCCTATTCCAAAGAAGGGTGACCGCTCCAACCCGGCCAACTACCGCCCCATAGCGATCACATCAGTTCTGTCTAAGGTGATGGAACGTGTGATCAATGACAAACTGCTCACATACCTCGAGAAGAACAAAATTATTAACGACCGTCAATACGGGTTCCGGCGGAACCGCTCGTGCGGTGATCTTCTCGCGTATGTGACGCATGTTTGGGGGCGATGCCTGGAACGTTTCGGTGAGACCCAAACGGTTGCACTGGACATCTCCAAGGCCTTTGACCGGGTTTGGCACCGAGGACTTGTCAACAAACTGCATTCTTACGGACTTCCCGCATCCTTGTGTACGTGGATTGCCGACTTCTTGAGGGAGAGGTCGATTCAGACGGTAGTCGATGGTTTCACCTCTTCCTCACACTCGATAAATGCTGGCGTCCCGCAGGGATCGGTTCTGTCTCCGACTTTGTTTTTGTTGCACATCAACGACCTTTTGTCATGTGCACCAATTCATTGTTACGCGGATGACAGTACAGTTCATGATAGCTTTTTGTTTGACAAGCCCCCAAAGGGCTCACAAACTCCAACAGCTCGTAAGGCTTTGAAGCAAAGAATGGACGGTTACCTCGAGAGTGTTTTCTCTTGGGGTAAAAATAATCTCGTTGAATTTAATGTTTCAAAGACCCAATCTTGTCTGATTACGTCTAAAAGGGATCGAAATGAAAATCTAGTCTCTTTCAACGGAAGCAATCTTCCGAACAGGCCCTCCATTGATATGCTTGGTGTAACCCTAAGTGACCAGCTCAGGTATGGGGGCTCCATCGAAGCCAGAGTAAAGTTAGCCTCCCAAAAACTGGGCGTACTGTACAGGGCCCGCAGATACTTTAATAGTACACAACTGCTAACCCTGTACAAATCGCAGGTGCGCCCCACGGTTGAATTTGGCAGCCACCTCTGGTCTGGAGCTCCAAAATACCTGAAAAATACCCTCCTGTGTGGAGTTAACGTAAAAAAAAAAAAAAAACAAATAACAAAATGACAGCGCACGTCAAATAATTACTTATAGTTTTCATGCAACGATGTGTTTTGCTTTTCGTCTGGACAATAAGCGTATAATAAATAATTTCATAACGCCAGAGCTTACCAATATATACCGCCTATATTACTCGCAAATAATGCAATTATGCAAATAATAATTTCTATTAAGTCCATTCAGTATTTTTTGCGTGAATCCATACATCCATACAAACTTTTGGCTTTATAATATTAATAGGATAGGATTTATTTTGCTTGGTTGATAAATAGTAATAAGAAAAAATAAAAATTTATCCCATTTTTTCACAGATTCGCGCTGATTTAAATACTAATTACGTGCTTTTAAATTGTTCTAGGGATTTTACCACGTGAAAGGTTACTTAGTCAATTACGATGAACTTCCAAAGGAAATGGTTTATGGAGACTTCAGAGCCACAGTTTTATTCATTCAAAATAAACAGGAAATTTTGTGTTACCAGTGGTTCATCAACTCCAAACCGAAAATGCCAGGGTTGTAATTACCAGAGTTATGAATAATATCTTACGCAAGTGGTTAAAATTACATTTAAAATTAAATGAATTTAAAAAATCCAATCAATTGACTATTGACTATAATTTAAAAATCCAATCAATTGTAAAAATGTACTATTCGGGAATTAACTCGCACTCTCTAAAAAGCACGAAATTCTGTGCGACACTGCGAGAATAACAAATTTTCAAGTCAAACGCTGCAAAAAACACGCTGTGAGTGCAACTCGATGCCTATAAGAAACGCAAATAAGCCAAAGTCATTTAGTCATATTAATGAATATATACCCACTACCCTTTCTTTCTGGGATGTCGGAATATTTCGTCATACCGCTACAGTTGTTTTCTGGCATGACGGAATATTTGGTCATACCGCTACAGTTGCTTTCTGGGATGACGGAATATTTCGTCATACCGCTTCAGTTGCTTTCAGGGATGACGGAATATTTCGTCATACCGCTACAGTTGCTTTCTGGGATGACGGATTATTTCTTCATACCCGCCACAGCTGCTTTCTGGAATAACGAATACATCGTCATACACGCTACAGTTGCTTTCTGGAATGATAGAATATTTCGTAATACCCGCTACAGTTGCTTTCTGGGATGACGGAATATTTCATTATATATTTTAACATACTATACTTTAAAGACATATTATATCTTTTGGATATAAATGGAAGATTTGAAACGGGTCGGTAATTTGAACGATGTGCAGTGTCCGATTGCGATTTTTTAATAATGAATATGTCACGGGAAATAACCCATGCTAAGTGACTTATTGAAAAGATGAACTAGAACGTGAGCCATTTCATTACGACACTTTTCAATAGTTGCAATAGGGTCGAGTGCTTGTTCGGTAAAGTAAGTATTATTTTCCTTACTTCTTTAAGGGATGTGGATTTGAAAACAGAAAAGGTTTATTATTTTTAGTAAAAGATAGTGCCGGGGCGGAGGTTTTGTGGTGTATTGACTCGATAAACACTTATTTACAAAATTAGTAAAATATAAATATTGTGCACCTTTTATTTTTTCCAGTTTGAGATCTGTTTTTAGTATTTTTTATTGAATTGGTGAAATATCAGCAGATTGTTTCAAAGAAGGTGGCGTGCATTTATACAGATTAATAGAATAGCACTTAAACCCTTTTTCCGTGGGTGGAATGTTTCAGCGGGATGTCAAGGGTTAGGTTTGTTGAAGACCTGGTTATTATTGAGGACTGAGATTGTAAGGGAATATGTAGTTTGTATTTGAAGAACAACTCTAAAACTTAAATTCACCCAAACTGAGTTTCAATTTCGTGAAAATAAAATAAAACTGTCCCCCAAAAACGGGGATTCAAAACCAGCTCGCGAATACTCCGTGTGACTCCGAAAACCGCCGATTCAGTAATGCGAACCATGCAGGGCTTGGATGATGTGGTCGTGTTTTATTCCTTTTTAAATAACGATTTATTCATTCTGCAAATAATTAGGTTCACATAATAAAACATTTCTATTAAGAATCAGCATTTGTTGATCTATGTGAATATATCTTTTTTAAGCCATATATTTTTTCACCAGGGTTCCGTAATGGTAATTATTCCAAATAAGACCAATTATATCGATAAATCTCATTAGTTATAATTTTTCAGAACATGTTTTCGGTTTCAAAATTGATATAAATACTTTTGCAAATAATCAGTACACCGAGAAAAGATCGGTATCCAAAATATATTATCACTATGATCTGCGTGATGGCCGCTGGAAACATGTTGTTTCTGTAATAAATTGGATGTACATCAAATACTGATCTAATCTGAATAACTATTACAGATCATATTACGAAAAAACAGTGTATAGTCGTGTAGAGATCACACGCAATATTACCGGGATTGTTATATAAAAATACGATTTTTCTGTCAAATATACACAGGCAGTTTATATCCATCTAAAGTGCCGGCTTCACCATGTTCAAACTGACATCAGTTATAAAAAAATTGCCTTTATTAATCTTCTTTTATGGACCCCTCAACCTCTCGTCAACTTGTGCAGCAGTCGGTATGCTTGTAAGTATATCAAATTATGACACTTACGGCCGCTGTTACCAATCCTACTAATCAACTTCTAAGCTAAATCTAAGGTTCATCACTGCTTAAATGAAAACTACGCTGTTACCAACACACAAACATCGCTTAAGCAAGCCGCTTAGTCTAAGCCAGCCGGACTACTGGATTAGCTACTTAAGCATAAATCTAAGGAAAGTACTAGTTATAAAAAGTGTCCACAGAGTGAAAAATACCGCGAATGATCAAATGTCACACTCTGACAAATGACAGTCGGGTTCGCGCTCCTTTCAGTTATTTGTGTTGCATTTGTCAGATTTATTGTCGTTATAATAAAATGGATAGAGACGTTTTAGACATTTTAGACATAATAGATATTGCAGAATGGGCGGAAGTAATGTTTAATATGTAATTGGGACCGCCCGTTGACTTCGATAACAGTATCGGCGATGCTGTGATGAGCATCATCTTATCATTTGGTGTTAAATTCTTGGCACGCTTTGTTTTATTTTCCATTTAAAAAAGTTTGTTTACTTGCTAACGCACGGAGAAAAAACTTACGCCGATCCGCCAAATCAAATGGGAATTACCGATTGTGGCACTACGTTCAAGTCAAAGTGGTCACTTTATTTGTAATAATATATTATATACGTTTGTTTAAAAAATATGAAATACCAGTTTACGAATAACGACATTTAAAAGAAATAATGTGTATTAATAAGAGCTACAATAATTAACTTTTTAATATTAATTTAAGATAGAAAGTTTTTAATTTGACGTCATTTTATTGTCTATGGTAGTGTGCGGTTGTGTGTGGGGCCACTTAAGATTTTCAACGATAAAATGGTTGGTAACAACGCGAAACGAACGTTCCCTACAAAATGCTTAAAAATCGCTTGGCTAATCAAAAACTAAGATTTAGCTTAGAAGTTGATTAGTAGGATTGGTAACAGCGGCCGTTAATATTTTAGTTTGAGCGTTACAAATTGACATATTCGTTTTGTTACAGGGTCCAGCTGATTTGATCTTGAAAGATATTACTCAGTGCGAAAACCCAGAACAATATGTGAACAGCATTGAAATCTCCCGAAAGAAAATCAACAGAACCTTTGAATCATTTTCTGCAGTCATAAAATTGGCAACAGACCTTGATCCAACTGTTGGGGTAATTATTGCTATACTTAGATCGCTTTGAAATAATTCAATTAAAATGGTGGATTAAATAATAATGGGTTGTCCCGCAGATTGGTGTCAACGTCGCCAAGTGGGGAGACGGGGGCTATAAACCTAATTACCTTATCTTGAACGAAACAGATGTGTGCGAGTTTTTTTTCAAGTGGCTGGGAAACAACATGAAACAACTTCTGCGAGATGCTGGTCGTCCGGAAATATGTCCTATAACAAAGGTGCTTAATTTTATACATACATATAATAGATTTTCACAAAACTAGTTCTGTTTAGCTGTGTATTCTGTGATGTAATGAAAGCACAAAAATATGGTTTTTTTATGTGAATGTCCCACGAGATCCCGTGAGACTATGACTTCCCGATTGGGTTATGTTGTGAAGCTAAAGTTAGTGGGGAAGGGAAAGATATAGGAAAGAGGAAGATGGAGGGTACCTAGCTATTCAGATCTAATTATCAAACACGGCTGAAGTAATTTCAAGCAACATTTCAATTATGAATGGTGGTCTTACTTGGGCGATACTGAGAGTATCTTTCACTCTGGAACGTGTCGCAAATACATTATATATATTTTTTTGTGAATGAATTGTGAAAAAACACAAATAATGAAATTAACTTGCGCACGCCGTGATTTGAACCAGCGACCTCCGGATTGCTGGTCGAGAGCTTTACCCCTCGACCACGGAGGCCGTCAATAATAATCTTAAAAGTTTAAAAATATCTAGGTGGTTCAATGAAAATCCATTGGGAAGATGTGTGAAATTCGACAATACTTGAAGGGTGAAAGGCCCTCCCAATTTTGCCGTTTTGGCATTTTGTGGGTTTTGCCACCCCTAAGCTGACCTCTCCATTTATTTGATTGTCCCGTTATATTTGTACTATTTATTGTTATTAAGTTTATTTTGTAGAACTCCATTTTAATTTTTTATTTATTTTATATATTTAATAATATTATTATTCAATGTATAAAAACAGTTTAACAGTTACAGCTGTTTCGCCCTCTGAAGGCATTATCAAACTGTCTTGGAGTTTGATAATGCCTTCAGAGGGCGAAACAGCTGTAACTCATAATAATAATTACGAAGCAGAAGCAGAACTTGTTTATAATAAACTGTTTTTATACATTGAATAATACTATTATTAAATATATAAAATAAATAAAAAATTTGTACTATTTCCTAGTTTGTTTACAGATTAACGTTCTGTTATAGGGTGTTATCAACGTGGAAAAATTCCTGGTGAATTATGACGAGCTTCCGCGAGAAATGGTGTACGGGGACTTTAAAGCCAGAATAGTATACGTCAAAAACATTGATCAAGAGGAAGTTTCTTGTTTTTACGTTTTCTTTACATCCAAGCCTAAGAAATACACTCCATAATTACTATTTCCACGGTGATCTCAGTGTAATTCACCTTTATTCATGTTTATTCAACGATATTCACGACGTGATAAGCTAAAATGTCACATATTACTTTTGAAATTCCTGAAAAACGATACAACGTACCTCCGTGGGACCCCGGGTGAACCAGTTCATTTACTCGTATGTACGTGAAACCCCAACTCATGCAACAAACTTTTGAAAAGCATCCTATAAAATTGAAATAAACGTTAATATAACATTATACATGACGATTTCTAATGTTTGTTTTAATTCCTATCCATCTAAGAACTCTCGCAAGACTTGTATCGACTTTGCAAGGTATATACATGTATATATATATATATGTTATGTATATATATATATACATCCCGCTATCATTGCTGCGTCTTCTAATGGTCCACTTTCATTCAATCCTGCGTCCGACCGTCATTCTGCGTCCGGTATACGGACGCAGGATTGAACACATGTAATTTCAAGTTTTCCCCACTCCTCTACCCTCATACAGTCCAAAAACGAAAATAAGCCAGACGCGGTACCTAAATCAACTGAAATATGCTATTTTAGTTCAGTGCTTTGTCACCGATCGGCGAGCCGCGGCGCTGCAGTAGACCAGCGTATATTTTTAGCAAAGTATACGTTTTTATTGGCTTTTATTGACTCGCGTATCGCAACTCCTACATTTGGCAACATCGCTTTTTAACAGCGTTTCTTCTGTTCTCTGCGAAAACAAAGCAATCATACTTAAATATCGCACATTGCTACGTAAGATTACATTGAAATTCAGCTACATTACCTATTCAAAATTGGCGCCAAATATGATTCCAATAAGGATGGATCTTTGTCAAAGGTGTGTAATTTATATTTCAATTTCACCAAGACAATGTTGCTACAATATCGTCGTTATTTACTCATTAAATAATAGTTTTTTTGCTGATATTGAATTTGCCAAAGCTGCATTTTTTTTAAAGTAATGATTTTACTTCTTACTCGCAAAGTGAATTGAAATTCATTGTTAAACTAATATTCAATCACAGCATCCATGCTTATATCTAAAAATAAAGATGAAATTGCCTAAACTAATTTACTAGAAGTGGAATTTTTCTTTTGATTTCTTTTAGTTCTTCTGACTTTTCAATTTCAATTTGAGAGGCAGACATGGGTACCGCCTCCCCGGAAACCATTTATTGGATAACCAACACTTTTGCCGTAGGTCACCCCAAGTGATTCGCTACATTTGGTGACTTAGCAGGGGTGCCCGAGTTTGTGGGGTAAGGTTTGCTCGGGTCTTGGCGTTGAATGCTTCTGCCCACCATGTGCATGGCAGGCCGGAACGGGAGAGAATGGTTGAGGGAACCATTCTCTCTGACTTCTGACTTCTTCAGCCGTTTTTTCTCGGAACATCGCCTTGCACCGAAGTGGGAGGGATGGACTCATACATCCGTCACTCCTGGACACACTAACCCCCAGATTAACCTACCCAACCTTCATTCGCTTTTCTTGCCCAGAACTTCCTTTCCTAAAAAGACCCTCCACACGCATCCAAAAAAATGTCAGCGCTAATGTAAAATGCATATTACTAAACTGAAAATGTCCAGATCTTCAGAGACTACAATTGCGCATTTATGAAAAAGCCGGAGGAAAATTTAAAAAAAAAACTACCAAGAATTTGGCGATATTAACCAACAAAAAAATATAGATGACTATTTTTACTAACGCCGACCGGTTTCGGAACGACCGTTTCTTCCTCATGGCAAACATATAATGACTTGACGATTACAAAACAGTGGGTTGATACAATGTATTATTACTAAGGGTGGGGGCGTGTTTTGTGGTATTTCATAATGTATGAATTCATTAAAAATAATATGTAGTGGGTACTTATTTGCAGCTTGTTCTAGAGTAGTAAATATGCCCGAGGAAGACACGGCATGATCATGTTAAACAAATTCTTGAGTCAGGCCAAGCCAAAAGTCAGAAAAACAGAAGAGCGATTATGAATGTGAATTGTAAATGAGGAAAAGAAATATATGCCAATACCTAGTTGTTTGGCGGTCTCTGCCTACTCCTGCGAGGAAACGTTAGGAGGCTTGATGGTTAGTTAGTTATTGCTTAACACTATTTATTACTTTTACCGTTTTATGCTTTCCCTTTTTTGTGTTTTCCTTTTTTCGTCCTAAAAGAATATAATGCATATTTTTGTTTTAACGTCCATAAAATAACCTTAAAATTGTTTCTCCCGTGACGAGAATGCATTAGTTAACTATAATTTGAAGAGATACCTACTGTCAAACATGATAGATTTGATAAGCATTTATGTAATTCTATGTTGATTTTAATGACATTAGAAAATACTCACAATTACTGTGGATTAAAGATATTTTTTTTACTGAATGATTATATTAAAAAAATTCAACACGTGGCTGATAAATAAAAAAAGACTAGCATAACCAATTTGCGTATAAACGCTTTTTTATGTAAATTCCTCACAAGAGCCTCAGCTTCTCCCGTCTGGAGCCAGTGAGACTATGGCATCCCCGATTTGGGGTATGTTGTGAGGATAAAGCTAGTGGGGAGGGGAAGGAGATGGTGAATAGAAAGGTGGGCTTGCTTTACCTGGCTTTTCAGATCTAGTCACCAAACACGGCTAAAGCCATTTCAATTAATTTATTTTGAATGGTGGTCTTACACAAGGGCGATACTGAGAGTATCTTCCACTCTGGAACGTGCCGCAAATATACTAGATATATATTATTGTTAAGGAATTAATTGTGAAATAACAAAAATTCGTAAAATAAAATGTATTTGCCCACGCCCGGATTGATCCCGCTACCTTTATTGCGAGTCAAGAGCCTTACCCCCAGACCACGCCGTTTACGCTACTTACTTTACTTATTTACTTTATTTAAAAAAAATAATAACATGCATTTTTGCTCATCTTTTATTAATTTTTTTTCATTAACTCCACACAGGAGGCCCTGAGGAAAATAATTTCCCTCTAATTGTCATCTGGGATGCTGTGTGGAGGGTCTTTTCGAGAAGAGGAAGGAATGAATATTTGTCTTGAAGAGACTCATGTTGTAAGAAGGAGAAACACAGAGGCCGGCAAATCATTCCATAGCCGCGCTGTTGAACACAAGAACGAGTCGAAGAAGCGACTCGTTCTCGTGTGACAAATGTCAATAGTGTACAAATGTAGGGCACGCGTTTGGCGTGTTTCCCGACTATGCACCGGTGCCGAAAGGGTCAATTATGCAAATCCTTCGAAGCCACTTCCATTGTAATACCGGTAGAACAAGGATAGCATTCCCACCCGACGCCTGTGCTCTAAAGATTGCAACCCGTCTGTTAAGATGGGAGAATCTATCATACGGACCGCCCGTTTTTGCCCAGAGTCGAGGGTATTTTTCAGGTATTTTGGAGCTTCAGACCAGAGGTGGCTGCCAAATTCAACCGTGGGGCACACATGTGATTTGTACAGGTTTAGCAGTTGTATACTATTAAAGTATCTGCGGGCCCTGTAAAGTAACGCCCAGTTTTTGAGAGGTTTTATACCCTTTTAACATTTTTATAAGCTTTTATGCCTTTTTTATGATAAAAAAAAAATCATTTGGGTTCCTACATTGAAAATTTTTTTTGAAATTTTATACAATGTTAATTTAATTTTATGTAACTAATTCAATTTTGTTCATCTTTAAGCAAAAGCAAAATAATGCCAATCTTATTGTGACACGAGAATTCCATGAATGTAATGGTTGACTGTTGAATGTTCAATGACTCATAGAAAAATAAACAATAAAAATGAAATAACTTGATTAAGATAAATAATTATCACATAATGTGCATCAATTGTGGTTCGGAAAGAATTTAGAACGATTTACGAGGCAGTTTGTTTATATGGATACGTATGAACACTTGAGATGTAGGTTAAGTTATGAATGCATCAGCTGTCCCGAGGACGCTTATCACATAATAGTCGAACATTTTATTTATTGTGGCTTGGACTTTTTTGTTTCAAGTTACGATTAGTCGACGCCGATAAAAATGATATGGTGTTTTGGTGTTTTCTTCACATGTATGACCAGCAGAGCAGTACATTCGACCGGTCCATGGCCGAGTTTGGATCCCACTCAGGAGTTGTATGTTCAGTTCATCTGTGGCTAAATCCTCCATCTCGACACAAGCAACAATTTCTGCTTACTATTTTTCGTTTCATCGATTTTCAAATCACAACGGTCCTAAAGAAGTTTTTACTTTAAATATCGTAATGTGAGAAAGAGCTTGGACCCAAATTAAAAAGAGAAGGTTATCTTTATATTGATATTGTGCACTTAATATCGTATTTTATTATGCTAGTGCACTGTACTATAATTTGCAAAGGGACAATACTTTGCCTAATAATATTTATTAGAGGCGGGTATGGGTACCGCCACCCAGGGAATCATTTATTAGATAACCAACACCTCTGCCATAGGTCACCCTAAGTGGTTCGCTACGTTTGGTGACTTGGTAGGGGTGCCTGGGTTCATGGGGTGAGGTTTATCCGAGTCTTGGTAGCGTATGCGCCTGCTCACCAGCTGCATGGCAGGCCGGATCGCGAGAGAATGGTTGAGGGAGTTCCTTTAACTTCTCCAGCCGTACTCTCTGGGAATATCACGTTACACCGCAGTGGGAGGCATGGATTCATACGTCCGTCATTCCTGGACATACTAAACCCCGATTCCTACTCATCCCTACTTTTCATTTCCAAAACTTCCACTCCTTCCTTTCCCTAAAAAGACCCTCCATACAACATCTCTGATCGAATTCTTTTTTCCTCAGAGCCTTCTGTATGGAGCTAATGTAAAAAAGTAAGATATTTTCAAATATTGTCTGGTTATTCGTAACCAGGGAATGTTTGTCTTTCTTAAAATTAAAAAAAAAAATCCTTACCTATGTTTTTATTTTTAACTTTATGAGCCCTCAAATTATAACATTTAATTATGAATATGTTGATATTTCGATCAACATATTAAAATCTTGCTATCTTTTTCGATCAACATACCATTTTGATCGAAAAATCCTCAAAGATGTAACGAAAAATCCTCAAACATGTAAAAAATAATTCAATGAATAAAGAAAACTTTTATAAAATACATATATATTTAAATGAAGAAAATATTAGCGAAACTCATTCGAAAATCTGGAAACAGAAAAATCAGAAAAAAAAATTGGCAATATCGTATAATACGAGTAGGTAAAGTATATTTTCGGCACGTTCCAGAGCGGAAGATACTCTCAGTATCGCCCTGGTATAACGTTGCTTGCAATGGCTTTAGCGTGTTTGGTGATCAGATCAGAATAGCCAGGTACTTTCCCACCTTCCTCTTTCCCATCTCCTTCCCATCCTCACTACCTTCAGCTTCACAGCATACTCCAATTGGAGATGCCATAGTCTCACTGGACCAGACGGGAGTAATTCGAGACTCTTGCGCGGTGCTCATGTAAAAAAAAGTGAAATCACTTCCATATTGCAGGTCACGATTCCTTTAAATTTTCTAGATATTCCTTGTACCAATTCTCAGCATCTCCTTTCGTTCGTTGTACAATAAAAATACATTTACTGTATATTTTAAATACTGTTTTAGCCTTCAATTTTTAAACATTTTTGGAATTTCGGAAAGGTTCCCATTTCCAAATTTACTCCCTTCTATACCCTACCGTTACTATGTCACCTTTGCAATCCCTCCCTCTGCCATCCCTCGTCCTCCATCCCTTACCCTCACCCTCTCGTGTGTGTCCTTTCCCATGCGCCCTCGTTACACTCTCGCGACCCTCACCCCTCTTGCGTTCCTTTCCACCTTCCCATCTTCCCTGCTTTCTCCCCTTCCGCGAACTCATCCCTCGTTGATATTCCCAATCCCAAATTTCCCCTTCCCCTTCCCCTCCCTCCATCACTCCTTGAAGCGAAACTAAATGAAAAACATACATATCAAACAACTCGCACGCCACTAATTGTAATTTTTTATACAAATTTCATAACGCCAGAGCTCACTATTATATATAGAAAAATTCACGGATGTGCGCATAACAACTCACCAAAGTTTCATCGCTATCGGATGAATGCCAAAAGAAATAATTTCATAGCGCTAGAGCTCACCACAGAAACCATCGCGGGCATGCGCACGACAAATCTCCAAATTATCATCGTAATCGTATGAATGCTTTAGGTACATAAACATTCGTTTTTAAATAAAGATTATTTTTACATTAGCCAGGGGGGGCAGGAGAAATTTCCACAGGAAGCCCTGAGGTAGGTGTCCAGGAGTGATGGACGTATGAATCCAATCCTCCCACTGCGTTGCAAGGCGATGTGTCGAGAGATTATGGCTGGAGAGAATAAAAGACCACCCTCAACCAGTCTCTCTCGATTATACCCACCACGCAGCAGGTGGGCAGACGCATCGGTCACCAAAACCTGGATAAACCTCACCCCATGAACCCGGTTACCCCTGCTAAGTCAACAAACGTAGCGAACCCCTTGGGGTGACAGCATTTATATGATAAGCATTAATATAATTATAATTTAATTCTTCATTCATTATTAGAATAATTTTCCTCAGGGCCTATGCTATCTTTGGCGATGCTGTTTGGAGAGACTTTTTAGGTGAAGAAAGAGAGGAAGTTCTGGGAAAGAAAGGGTACCAGGGGTGGGTAGGAATCTGGGGGAGTGTGTCCAGAAGTGAGGGACGTATGAATCCATCCCTCCCACTGCGGTGCAAGGTGATGTTCCGAGAGAGTACGGCTGGAGAATCAACCAACCAATCCCTCAACCATTCTCTCCCGATCCGGCCTGTTATGCAGCTGGTGGGTAGACGCACCCGCCGTCAAGAACCAGATAAACCCCACCACATGAGCATAGAATATTATAGGGCACCCCTGCTAAGTTACCAAACGTAGCGAACCACTTGGGGTGACCTATGGCAGAAGTCTTAATGGCAAGATTATCCAAATGGGTTCCCAGGGCAGCGGTACCATGCCCGCCTCCCAAATTGAATCTTTCGGAAGACTACGGTTTCTTTTTAAATAATAGGTCGCAAAATATACCTACTGATTATCGTGTTGTAGTAATAAAGTCCTTATATGGTAATCACTGTCGTGATGCGGAATCAAAATGGGGAGAAGAGGACGCATATAAAGGTCCCAGCAATACAGATCTAGTCACTAAAAATAACTAATCGCACTTCAAGCAACGTTTTAATTCGGAATGATAAGTCTCAAAAAAATTCCATACCAATTTAATAAATATTACGTGCGCATCGCCGCCGGGTTGATTAGAGTCCGCAACATATTGGCCAGTCGTATTGGCACTTTCATATTCTATTAATAACTTTACAGTCGTCCAACCAAAAACTTGAACAAATAAGCGGCAACGTCGCAAGACGTTGGTTTGTAGTCAACATGAAAATGAATATATAATTGGACGCTACATTGTGGACCAAATTGAAGAAAATATACGCAGGATGCCTCACTGCATTGAATATGAAAGGAGGTCGGATTGGTGGAACTTTGAAGGGCGTTTTTTTCGTTTTGTATATTTTTAAAATCATTATTTTCAAAAATATAAATACCTAGCTACAATCAAACACTTAAAAGCTAATATATACTTTAGTTAAAACTATGTAAAATTAAGTCCTTCAGATAGACGCAGTAATGTCGATCTGATGAAAGGACGCAGCAATGATAGCGGGATGTATATATATATATGTATATATAAAATGCACCACAGAGAAATATTATAAAAATACGAAAAATGAATACCAACCGTTAAATAATGATATATGTATAGCAATATGTAAAAGTAGAAAAATAACTTCTTCAAACTTCGCAAATTTATTTTGTGGCATCATTTTTCATATAATGAATATATTCATTTTATGTAGAAAAATAAGTTTGTAAAACAAACACAACAACAAAAAACAAGAGACAATATAGAAAACAGGGAGAAATTTAGTCAGTTTTGGGGGATACCGCAAAATGTGTTCCTTATCTTGCCACTGTAGTGGATATTATAAAGTCGACACATTGCATTAGTACAATAGGTTGGGAGAAGGTTAAATAGGTTCTTTGGAAAGATATTTGGAAAATTTTAGGGTTTGCTAGTTTACGGTGATTGATACTGATTTTGATGGTTTTAAAACTTGTTTTTTCATTTCTTTTTCTGAATGTACAACATGTCGAGAGTATTGTGTCAAAATTTGTGAATAAAACTAACGAAGATACAACGTTTCAAGCGACCGGCCCTCATGCTCGATTCGAGTATATTTCGAATAAAAAAAACTTTAAATCGATTTTCTCGCACACAACATTTTTGAAGTTCATGAACATCGTAACTCAAAATCTACTTGACCGATCCTTTTGAAATTTTGAACACTATATCTACACATAAATCAACAGGTAGTCAGAAGGAGTTTTTTTTCCATTTTTTTCCATTATATAATAACAAATTCACCGATTTTTTTAGCGAAAATCTCGTTTTCACTTCAAAATGCTGCCAAACAAAAATTTGAAAAAAAAAACTCCCTATGACTACCTCGGAAAAAATCTTACCTTTTAAACGCATTTCGACTTTTTTGTCTCAGATGATCCGGTAACGAGTTATAACGTTCACCGCATAACAATTTTTTGTTGAGACTCCTCCGAAGATTCGCTCTCACGGACTTATTTATTGATATTTTTAATTGGAAATTTTTTAAAGACACTTCAGATGTTGTACTATAACGTGTATATGAAATAAATAAACCAACAATATTCATATCTCCAAAAAATTATGAAAATATGCCTTTTCGCCTTTAAAACTTTATCCCGCCCCATAAGCATTCGATTGTATTGAGTATGACAAAGATTAAGAAAAAATGCGTAAGAAAGTACAAAAGGTATAACTTATAGGAACATCCTATTTCTTTCAGCTAACCAAACAAATACATGCTATATTAAAAATTCATTACATATATTACATATTTCTGGATTTATTCTTCATTTTTCGCTTTGTAATTGTCAACTTATGTACCTATCACAGATTAATTCAGAATTCTCCTTTTTTTGTAAATTAACTGGATTATAATGTTTTTAACATTATCCACAAAGAGGGCCACGTAGGGACAAGAATTTTTCTAACATACTAAATTATCTTGGGGACAACATTTCTTATATTAATTATACCCCATGCACCGATTAACTATGCACGTAACATTTATTTTTAGAATTTTTTAATGAACTTGCAAATAAGCAAAAATAAATATATATTTATAGACTAATATTATTATTTACGTACTTTCGTAATTTAAAAAAATTGTTATCGAGGTATTGTATTTCTGCTTAGTTAAAACTTTATCATTTTTCTATTTTTATTTGTATTCCTTGTACAGTTTTTTATTTATATTTTTTATAGAGAACTCCTTTTCTAAATACAAGCCCTAGATTACACTAGAAAAGTATATGACATTGCACAACATTGCACACCATTTACAAAGTCAGTAGATCATGTAAAATTATGTTTAAAAATATTGCATTTTAGAGAAAAAAAAAAGAATATTTAGGGGTGCTATGTAGATGGTCTTTTTGGGTAAAGGAAGGATAGAAAGGTCTGTGAAGAGAAAAGCTATGAGGGGTGATTAGGAACCAGTAGGTCAGAGAGTACAGAAGCGACGGACGTATGAATTCTCCCCTCCCACTGCGGTGCAAGCGATAGGTTTGAAGAGTCCAGCTGGAGAGGTCAAAAGGTCTCCTTTAATTATAGTCACCCGGTTGGTGGACAGATATTCCTACCGCCAAGACCTGGACAAGAACTTTTCTCCATTAATATATCTACTTCACATTCTACACGCCTTGAGGAAAGCCTTTGTTTGAAATAATTTCAACCATTATTTTTATTTTATATTATTTATTATCTTCGACTATTTTTTTTTCATATCATAGGCAACTAACCATTTCATTGTAAATAATCGTTCAAACAACTGGTTTGTAACCTGGATAGCGTCTTGGATAGATATATCCGACTTTATTTATACGGAACATTTAACCTTTTTATAAAAGTCTAGAATATTCAGTTTTTTAAAGAAAAACTCTCTTTTTATAACTTTTGAACGTTATTCCCATCAATGTAGTATATCATTAAAGAAAAATTAACATTAATAATATAAACGAAAATATGAAAGAGAACAAGACACAGAAAAATAGAAAAAGATAATGGTCGCAACTGTTCAAATTGTCGCAAACCAGCCCATAGAAAGATTGTTTCCAATGAAAATGGTTGTTGCCTACGATATGGAAAAATTTGTCGAAAATAATATTGTTAATTCTAAAATTTTTAAATATGAGATTGACAATTATGACGGTTTATTAGAAGATGGCAATGACTGAATTGGTAAAAGAACACGTCCCGGTTAGACGAATGGTTCTGGGTTCGAGTCCCAGTTGCAACAATTATCTTTTTTTCTATTTTTCTGTGTCTTGTTCTCTTTTATATTTTTGTTCAGATTTTTAGTGTTATCTTCTTCTTCGAAGATATATTACATTGATGGGAATAACCTTCAAAAGTTGTATAAAGAGAGTTTTTCTTATAAAAAATAATATATCTACTTCACACTCTACACGCCTTGAGGAAAACCTGGGTCTGAAATAATTTCAATAATCAAGTCACCTGCAATGATTCCCACCGTGACCTAATATTACCGCCCACATATGATTGAAAATAGGGTTACAAATTTCATTAAATTGTGCTGATGGGCAATTTCTACGGAAGAAAATATTCAGAAAAATTGCTAAGGGAGTGAATAAAAAATTGACAAGACAGCAATGTATATCACAATATTTTGGCGTATCGTACGAGATAGGAAGGAATTGATTGCTGGTAGAAAAACTTCAACGTGAAGATGTAACCTAATGATTATTGCTGCTAGTATCTGAGCGTGTGATGATTTGCGTATTTGTGCAAATAAACATATGTTTGTATTGTTAAAACTTAATGAAATGTGTTTAATGGTGCACATTTGTATCGTTTAATTATATGGCTGGCTCCACATTATTTATATAAACCATTCGATTAATCATAAAAGTACCACTTGTACCTTAAAGGTACATAAGGTACGCAATGTTGCTTCCACGGAGATTACCAGTGTTAATTATATTTTCATGGAATTTTCTGGTTGCACTCATATCGGCGGACGACATTCCAATGATTGTAAGTGAGATATTTTATAAATCTATTTTCTCTGAATATGTATTTAATAAAAAATAAATGTCAATACCCATTTTAATTTTAGGGTCCAGCCGTATTTAGATTGATGGAGTTCAAGATGTGTCAAGAATATGAAAATACTCCTAATATGATTTCTATTCATCGTGACAAAGTAAACCGGACAGTAGAATCATTTCAAGGTTACTTTTTATTGGCAGTTGACTTTGATGATACTGTGGGGGTAAGTTGAACTGAATTATGATACAAAACATATAATATAAAAGAGAAAATTTCTTGTGTAGAAGATTAATAAAGCATCTATAAATTTAGATAAATTTGAACCTCGCCAAGTGGGGAGACGGAGGCTATAAGCCAAATTACTATATTGAGAATAACACAAACGCGTGCCATTTTTTCTTCAAATGGGCAGCCAACGGGATGAAAAAACTTTTGGAGTCAGCGGGTCGTCCAGGGAAGTGTCCAATGACTAAGGTACGTCAACGGCATATCGTGCTTCCTCCTATCTACGACTCCATCAGTATGCTAATCTCGAACAGCTTAGATAATTGTAGACTCTGGTTGATGTCATTATGTCTACGACCCTATCTTCTGTTCGTCGAGAAGAAATCATTCTCAAAATTAAACCAATACCTCCTTTAAAGAGGAACGATATGAATTTTATGTATATTCCAATTGAGTTGTTACTTAAAAATGTATTTTATATAATACATGATAAAGAGCAGTGGGGCTGTTACCGTTCCTTGAGGTATACTGAATTTGCTTGTAAGGGATTCATATATCTTAAGGGAACGCCTGCGCGTCATTTTTTTTTACCACACCTTGGGTTTAAGGTCGAAATACTTAACCATACTAAAAAATAATAATCGAACGGTACAGCAAATATCAGTACGGATATTTACTACTTTATTTATTTGTGTATTAAATTATAAAATATAAATTACAATGATTTTGGGGGCAACTATTGATTTTATTATGAGGTAATATTAATTATTAAAAGTTATCTTGCCCATCCTACTATATTGATAAAATGAAACATAAAATAATAAAATTTAAAATACATCTCGAAGAAAGCGTTTTTAATCGAAATTTACAATCGACTAATTTGTTTACCAACGTAAAGTGGTCATTTGTACATAAGTCAGAGTAAAGCCCATCAAAACCCTTTTTTTTGATTTTCTTTTTTTATTAACGTTTCATTACATTTTCAAAGAAGGTGGGGAAATTAAAAAAAAATATATCGTTAACTCATAACAATTGTCAAAGATGCATTTAAAATCAATTTATTTTTAATTGTTTATATTTAATAATTTTGACCACAAATAAATAAAAAAGCACATAACAATACCAAATATTTTCTGAATATTTTAATGAAAAAAATGATTTTTTAGTGTGGTTAAGTATTTTGGCTGCAATTCCAAAATTATTTTTTTGTATAAAACGACGCGCACACTAAAGGGTAGAAAAATGTTATACATTAAGAAAGGAGATGAACAGTAATAAGAATTGGTAACTCCAGTGCAAAATATTACGGCTTTAAAAAAATATGTATTCAAATCAGCTGGTAAGTAGATTAAAACCACAAGATATTTTAGCGCCCAAACCCCTCAGGATAGTTCGTTCGCTTTTCGGAACAACTCATATGTGTTTCATAGAAATCGTTGCGTTTCCCTTACTACCACGATTAGACTTTTTAAACACCACGCTACACAATTAAAATGTATACCTTTATGAAACCAAAAATTCCGTCCGCAATTCGAAAAAAAAATGTAATCTTTGAGAATTTTTTATTAATTACTTTTATATGAAACTATCAAAAAATGGGTTGAAGATCGGTAACATTTAAATTACATTTCACTAATAAATTATATCTTTTAGTTTTTTTTCCTTGTCAGTAAATTTTAGTTAAAAACGTCAGGTGAGAAAACATTTAAGGTTTACATTAAAAGTTTTTATGTTTCAAAAACTGTATTTTATTTGCAAGGCGGAAATATTTGACCTTCAGACAAAATAGGCCGAGGGGTTAAGTTAAGAAGTGTTGATTTTACACCGACCAATGTGGGAATCAACTTACAGATAGCCGAGAAAAACCGTCCTGCATGTGAACAGCGTACCTCGCCAGATTTCGTTAAGTTAAGAAGTGTTGATTTTACACCGACCAATGTGGGAATCAACTTACAGATAGCCGAGAAAAACCGTCCTGCATGTGAACAGCGTACCTCGCCAGATTTCGTTAAGTTAAGAAGTGTTGATTTTACACCGACCAATGTGGGAATCAACTTACAGATAGCCGAGAAAAACCGTCCTGCATGTGAACAGCGTACCTCGCCAGATTTCGTTAAGTTAAGAAGTGTTGATTTTACACCGACCAATGTGGGAATCAACTTACAGATAGCCGAGAAAAACCGTCCTGCATGTGAACAGCGTACCTCGCCAGATTTCGTTAAGTTAAGAAGTGTTGATTTTACACCGACCAATGTGGGAATCAACTTACAGATAGCCGAGAAAAACCGTCCTGCATGTGAACAGCGTACCTCGCCAGATTTCGAAAATTTTAGCTTTAAGCTTTGGAGAATTTTGTTTTTGATAATTATTTTATATATGAAAACTGACACTGATATTTAAATTGAATATTCATAAAAAAATAATAGTAGGAAATTGAGTGGAGTTCCTTAATACGCTGTACTTTTATCGTTAATCGTATTTCGGCGCTTGTAATAGTTTATATTTGAATGAAATGAGTCCAAGTATTAACTATTACAAGTTACAAATACGCTTTGTTAATATTTAATCGTTTAGAAACATTCTTTTCAGGGGCGGAATAAGTAATAAAACCCCGATGCACTTATAAATGTTTTGAATTTCTCATCCTGTGTTGGATAATTATTCTCCTTAACCCTCCGCCCGTCGCGCCTTTTTTGTAACGCGAGGTGTCGCGTGGGGTCGCTTAGGACCCCAAAAATAAATATAATTAAATTGTTGTTGTAGCACACATTTTATATGTTACTTTAACTGATTACAGTCAGGTGATAATGATTGCTTTGAAATAAAAAGAAATGTTAAAAATGAGTTATTTATTTTCAATGCAAGAGCTTAAAAATCAACAAGGAACATTTTTTTGAAATTTTGAATCAAATTTTTTAATAGAAAACTTTAAAAAAAAATCTAACCAATTTCCATCAAACTTATAACTATTTGAGGTTGATGTAGACTTATTATTATTACAACAAAAAAATCAACAAAGTACAATAAAAAAAAAAACACATAAACTTGATTTTTCATGGTATTTTGTTGATTTTTTTAGCCTCACGCCGAAACACAAGTCTGTATCTCACATCGCACATGCGCAAACTAAATTTTCTCGGCGCTTGCGTCAAGTATAATCCCTTTTAGGAAGCTACCTAAAGTAAAAAATCAGTGGGAACATTTAAAATGAACATAATTAGCATTTCTGTAAAACCTGGGCTTTTAAAGACCCCACGCGACGGGTCGAGGGTTAATCATTTTTACAAAATATTTCACCCATAAATATCCACTTTGACAAATATGTTTTTTTAAGTGATATTAATGTTACAAATTCAATATTTCAAATATTTTTTCCTTCAAGCACAAAAGAAAATGTGCGCAATAAAATCTGATTTTGTAAGTTTACTATAACGAAACCGTAACATTACAAAGCTAAATCGAATTTATCCAAAAATATTGACTTAAGACGAGTTGTGTCGCAGAATTTAAACAATTCATAAAAGTTAATTTTCCAATTCTGTTCAGGTTATATTCAAGTTCTGTTATTATGTCATCATTGATCGATTATACTTGGGATTATAACAGAACTTGAATGGGACGTTCGTAGAACTCGAATATTAATTTTGAAATTTGATGAATTGTTCAAATTCTGTAAAACAATCCGCCCTTAAAAAATTACACTTTTGTATGTTTCCAGGGAAAGGTGGAATGGAAAAACTTTATTGTAAATTATGACGAATGGCCACCGAGTATGGTGTATGGAGAGTTCAGAGCGACGTTGAAATTCATTCAAAACGATGAAATAATTATGTGCTACCAGTGGTTTTTTTCATCCAAACCGAGGAAAGTTTTTGGATGAGTTTAAAAAAGTTATACATATTTTTACTATTTATGTATATACCCATCATATTGTTTAGATATTAGGAGTAACATTAAAAAATATATTAGGTTTTTAACTGATTTTAGTCGAATATTTTTACTAACTTTTGAGAAGCTTACTTTCAAAATAAAGGCAATGCTGTAATTGTTTCTGTGTTTTATTAACATCTCGTTGGGCACCCTGAAAGATCATTGAAGCAAAAAAAAACTATAATCAAAAATAAATAATTTGGGTTGTATCCGACTCACAGATTATTACTGTCCTGTTAACCCGTTAGACAAGCTACTAAAAAGTAGTTTATCGGGACTTTTTGTCTTTTATTTGTAAAATGTATAAAATATATTAAAAAAAAAAAAAAAAAAACACCATTACTGTTAATTTTTGCTCTCTCGTTTTGTGAGGACGCGTAAGAAATACTGTAGGATTAATCTTATGAATACGACCACTGAACACGTCGAAGTTTATCATAGTTGAGCGCACTCGAAGCGAAATAAAATAAAACTGCGCTACACAAATATTACGTTATTATTATTATCTAAAACCCGTATTCGCTTTAGTTGTCATTTTCTAAATTGATTGCGCTATGGAAAATTAAATTGCTTCATATAATTCACGTTTGGTGTCAAAATGTTATGGAAAGGAGTATGTGGTTGGATTTCCTAGAGTAGTAAATAAGACAAAAGAAATTATTTTGTATTTAAATTATATCTCATGTATGGACCTTTGTAGGCAGCTGAATTCTATGTGTGAGCAAGTTATTGATTTAAACGAGAGTGTTCTTTAACACTGAGATGTTATATTTATCTGACACATTAACTAATAAAAATTATATTCAAGATCACAAATCTGAAACCACGAAGGAAAAATGCTTCTATGACGAGCAGTACATGATTCAACAGAAGCTATAATATGGCAAAAAAAAAGTGTGTGCAGAGTCACACTTCGCAGGTAGGGTCGGGATGAGGAATTGGTTACTCGGATGAGTAACCGGTGATGACATGTAGAAGACTTTTTTTTGGTTATGAAGAAAAAAAAATTGAAAAAAAAAAAAACATTATGAAACTGCTTAAAACTAGCTATATTCCAGGAGAAATTCTGAATATATCGCTGCGCAGTTACCTTTTACCTGAATATATAGCTGCGCAGTTTCCTTTTTATCAATACAATAAATGAAAATGAACTAAATGTATAAAACTGTAAAAGTCGATTGAAACATAAATGTTTTAAAAAAGGACATCCCTTCACACCCTGTATAGATTACTTCAAATAAGTTTGTAAATTGGCGATTGGGATAATATATTATTTTCTTCAACTTTACAATTAATTGAAAGATTGCCTAAGTTATTATTAGCATGTTGTCTGATTTCGGGTGAGAGTTTTGAATTGAGTATAAAAGAAAATTTATAAATGTAGGTAGGTACTAAATTCTACGCCGTTATGGAGCTGAGTTTTTACTATTTATAGATGGTATACCGTTATAAACCAATTTATTTTTTATAATTGGCAATTGTGTTTTTGATAGGATTTTGTCAGATCAGGATAGAATCCGTTTAAAAAAAAATTGTCGGTGAATCATACTGTGGAAAGTTGGTGTATTAGGGAGATTGAATGGTAAGTGGTATTGTGAATTATAGTGTTAGTAACGGTAGGTTTTCAATATATTTCGCGTCAATTATTACCTAAGAAAAACGCGTCGAGCGATCGTGATTTATTTGCGCTCGTTGACGAAATTTCCCGCCCACACAAGAAAATTTCATACCTCCGAATCATATAAAGAAAATATATGAAGATATTTATAAAAAAAAAATAATATTTGGATGTCTTGCGTAGCGCCGTTTTTGTTAAAAATTACCTCAAAGGCGATCAAAGTCCTATTTAGCCATTGAATCCTCCTAAATTTTACCGTTTAAATATAAGGATTTATAAAAAATATATATCAAAAAATTACAACGTTATAAGACGCTCTTTTCTCCGTGCATCCTCCTGAATAATAACGCCTCTGCCACAGGTCTCGCCAAGTGGTTCGCTACGTTTGGTGAATTAGCCGTGGTGCCCGGGTTCATGAGATTTATCCAGGTCTTGGCGGCGGATGCGTCTGCCCACCTGCTGCATGGTTGGCCGGATCGAGAGAGACTGAGTGAAGGAGGTCTTTTGACCTTTCCAGCCGTACTCTCTCGACCCATCGCCTTGCACCGCAGTTGTAGGGATGGCGTCTTACGTCCGTCACTCCTATACACACTAACCCCCAGATTCCCTCCCACCCCACATACCTTTTTCTTTCCCAGAAGTTCCTATCCTTCCATTCTTTAAAAAAACCCTCCAAATAGCATCCCTTAAGATGATTATATCGAACGTGTCATAGGAATACGTGTGCATTGAACGAGTGCGCGAAAGCATATGACAACCCTGGAAATTCAAGATTGGAATTTACGCTGTCACAGAGTACCGTGCCGCGAGCACGACAATCTGAGTGCTGCTATTGGCTAGCGGAACAATGTGCATGTGGTGCCCCTTCCAAATGATTTGTCTACAACGCAATTATGTCCTTTAACTAACTAATCAATTGAAAACATTAATAAAATTGATAATGAATACGTGCGGCAGCCTCATTGGACTGGAAAACACATATAAATAACCACCTAATACTTCCACAAGGGAGTCTAGACAGCAATGATCAACGCCAAGGAATTGGCTGTCTATTTACGTCACCCCCACCATGCGACCAGCCGAGCCACTATTGGTCAATTCTGAACAAAGGAAAAATCTGAATCGTAAATATTTACGACAGCGAATTCATGTTCCGAAAAATTTGGAGCTCAATTTCGAGAAATTGGGAATAATTTGGATCAAGAAATAAACATCATCACCTAAAAATGAGTATATGCTACAAAAACAACCCAAAAACTGACGTCTATCAGTGATTGTTGCACTTTAAGAAAAATATTTACTGTTTAAAATTGTACCTTATATCACATATGTATACTTGTACCTTTTCTTGTAAACACAATAAAAATGATGTGAGGCTTTGGTATCCTAAGTTGGTAAGATCATGGCAAAAACTATCACACATAATTTTGACACAGCTGGATTCCAATCGTAGCGACCAGGGAAATTACCTAAAACAAGTACCTTAGAAAAATTAAGGAGGTTCTGTCCCCCAAAAGTCCGACCTGAGTTTGCCCTATAAAAATAGAAGTCAAACCGGTAGGAAGTCAGTTCAAAACTATCAGCCAAGAAGAAAGATACCAACTCAAGATACCAACAGTCTCCAAGTTCAAACCTCTTTTCAAGTGTTTTAATCAGTCTTAGATTCAGTTTACCTATCCCAGTATCCCAGTAACCTAAAAACCCCAGTCTCCCACAGTCTCCAAAGTGAAAAATATTTATTTTAATCCAGTACTCAAATCAGTTTTGCCATTATACCTAGAAGCATTTTTTGTCAAAGTAGTAAATTCATTTAAAAGACCAGTGGCGTTCCAAAATCCACTGGCGTACGAAACTCCATTGGCGTGTCATTGTGGCCAGCTCCCTATTATATTTAGTTTATGTACAAACGTCTAGTACAATGATATAGGCCCTGATGGAAATTATTTTCTTCAGAGCCTCCTGTGCGGAGCTAATGTAAAGGATTCTCGGGCAACACAAACATATCTTTCAATTTATTTATTTTTAAAGAAAGACCAACATTTCCGGGTTACGAATAACCCTAAAATGTTTGAAAATTTCCGACTAATATCACTGTAAGCGAAAAATATTGCTTGTGTCGTGATGCAAAGTTCTAGCCAGAAATGAACTTACGACGCCAGGGTGGGAACCAGACGCGATGCTAACTCAGCCACTGAGCGGTTATTAAAATAATTGATTTTCGGGTTAATTAATATGTGCATTTGATGATATAAACTATTGGCCGATTTCAACAATTTCAAAACTTGTCTATTGTTTTCATAAAATTAATCATTTTTTTTAGAATTAGATTTCAATAATATTATGTACAATTAAATAATGATTTCTGAACAATCGGAGCATTGCGAGGATTTTATCAGAATATTTTATCACTGCACTATTATGATCAATGAAAGTACAATAATATCATCTTTTTTATTCCAATAATATCCACTAGAGCTGATCTAATCAGGATGATTATAGGACTGTTAAATATTATATACGTTAAACAGACCCCTCACGCAATATAACGAGTAGGTATTATTATATAAAAACAAGAGTATTTTGTCAAATGGACATAAGTTGTTCATGCCTATCTAATGTACCGGCTTCACCGTGTTTGAACTAAACTCGGTTATAAAACATTTGAGACAGGTCGGTTTCTTTCATGGGCTCCTCAACATTTCACATACAGTCCCCAGTCCCCAGCGACGATCTTCTTGTAAGTGTAAAAAAATAAATGAATAGATAGACTAAGAAAAATTAAATAAACAGATAGATTAATAATTTTGTGTTTTAAAGTAATAATCCTACATAATAATCAATTTATTTCAGGGTCCAATTGTTGATTGTGAAAGACTTTTCATTTGAAGATCCAGACAGTATCCGAACACTCTTAAAATATCCAGGAAGAAACCTTTAAATTGTTAAAACGAAAAAATGTTCACCTCCCTCATAAAAATGGAAGTAGACCTTAAACCAACTATCGGGGTAAATACTGCTTGTAAATGACACTCTGATTGCTGTGAAGTTAACACAGATAAACAGTTAATTAATTATGAAGGCATCTTCTGCAAATTGATGTGAACGGACCAAGTGTGTCAATTCTTCTTCAAGTGGCTTTGAAAAAACCTCCGAAAAGTGATTACCTCCGTCCGGAATCTTCCTATTACAAGGGTTAGTTTTAAATCCATTTTCTTTTATTGACTTACTTTCACGCACAACTAGCTGTGTTACCTGCGTTGCCCGTGATTTACAAATAGTTTTTTAAAATCGAATGTAGACCGTGACCTTTCTCATGTTTTAAAGGTCAAATGTGCAAAATTTAATTAATCTCGAAATAAAACCGTTGATTTGTTTTAAAATCAATTTCGCCTGCCCGTCACAAACTTTCATCTTTATATAAATAGACGGCCTCCGTGGTCGAGGAGTAAGGCTGTTCACTTGCAATCCGAAGGTCACGTTATCGGATCCCGGCGCACACAAATAAATTTTATTTGATTAATTATTTCAGAATTAATTCGTTAAACATAATATATAGTATATTTGCGGCACTTTCCAGAGTCGAAGACACTCTCAGTATCACCCTGGAATAAGAATTGAAGCGTTGTTTGAAATGGCTTTAGCTGTGTTTGGTGACCGGATCTGAATATCCAGGTACTTTCCCACCTTCTTCTTTCTCATCTCATTTCCCTCCCCGCTACCTTCAGCCTCACAACATACCCCAACTGGGGATGCCACAGTATCACTGGCTCCAGACTGGGAGCAGCTGTGACTCTTGTGAAGTATTCACATAAAAAATAGATACCTAGATAGATAGGTTTAAGGTGAATAGTTTCCTTTAAAATACGTTTTAACTGTTTTTGTCGAATTTTATTTTTTGTTTTAACATGCATGTCTTGCGGAGAATGCAATAATTTTGTATTTATAATAATAATAACAAATGTGAAAACAATTATGCAAATATCAGTTTACGGATAAATAAACGGATATTTACATTTTTTTTTGTTAAGATGCCATCAAAACTTATTTTATTTATTTCGGACTTCATTGCAGTTCACTGTCTTATTCCTATTAATATTTATTAATATTAAGGGGAGGAAGGGTGGGAGGGGGGGGGGGGGCGAGTGGCGCGTGCGAAGCTGGGGCAAAAGCTAGAATATAATAATATATTAAGCATTTTATTTTTGCTCATAAAAATTAAAACGTGACATAATTGTTCCAACGTTTTTGTGGCATTGCAACTTTCCTTATGGCAAGTTTTCAATGGCATCGTCTTTTTTACATTAACTCCACAGGAGGCCCTGAGGAAAATAATTTTCCCCAGGACCTATGTCATTTGAAATACTGTGTGGAGGGTCTTTTTGAGGAGAGGAAGGAATGAACATTGGTCTTGAAGAGACCCATGTTGTAGGAAGGAGGAAAAACAGAGGCCGACAAATCGTTCCACAGCCGAGCTGTTGAATACAAGAACGAGTCGAAGAAGCGACCCGTTCTCATGTGACAAATGTCATCCGTGTACTTATGTTGGGGCGTACTTGCGATTGGTACAGGGTTAGCAGTTGTGTACTATTAAAGTATCTGCGGGCGTTGTACAGTACCTAAGCCCAGTTTTTGGGAGGCTCCAACTTTTTGAGTTTACTCTGGTTTCGATGAAGCCCCCATAATACGGGGCTCCATCGAAGCTGGTCACTTAGAGTTACACCAAGCATGTCATTGGAGGGACTGTTCGGAAGATTGCTTCCGTTGAAGGAGACTAAATTTTCATTTCGATCCCTTTTAGATGTAATCAGACATGATAGGGTCTTTGAAACAATAAAATCAACAAGATGATTCTTATTTTTATTTTTAACTTTATGGGTAAAACTTCAAATTGTAATATTTAAATAAATGAAGAAAATATTAGCGAAACTAAATCAAAAATCCGGAGACAGAAAAATCAGAAAAGCGACCAGAATGCTCTGCTGCCAGGCGGGCACACAGTCAGCTTTTTGCTGATCTGCAGGTCGTGCTCGAATTTTTACGTATTTATGATTCCCTTGGTTTCCTTTGCCATTTTCTTGTAAGCTGTTCTGTCTTCGGATATTCTAGATGTGTTGTAGGCTCGGTAAGCCGGTTTTTTTTCGTCGTTCAAAGCAACTTGGCTATTATACGAAATGAAAATATCCTCCGGTTTCTGGAAAAACCTAGAACCACACTTACTTAAATTAAAAAGGTTTACAGAATGCATATCCCTTTGAGTACTTCTGTTCATATCAAAAAGTCATTGATGTACTACAAAAATAAAGTCGGATCCAGAACCGATCCCTGTGGGACGCCAGCATTTATCGAATACAAGGAAAAGGTGAAACCATCAGCAACCGTCTGAAACGTCCTCTACTTTAGAAAATTCGTAATCCATATATACAGGGATGTGAAAAGTGCGTAAGAAGGCAGATCATTAATAATAATTATATTTACTTTTATTTTTAACTTAATAAGTAAAACTTCAAATTGTAATATTTAATTAAATGAAAACAATATTAACGAAACTCAATCGATAATCTGAAAACCGAAAAATCAGAAAGAGATATCAAACCCAGGACTTTAGCCTTTCCGGAACACAACTCTACCAGCTAAGGTGTCCCTATCCGATTTGGTCATGTTTCACTGCATCATACTTCGACCAAGAACTACCAATACTATCTTCATTTTATTGGATGCTATCTTTATGTACGATTGCAAGATTCAAACCGAACTAAATTCTATCTAGATAGTGTCTTGGAAATTTTTTTATCATTACTATTTATAATTTATAATTTTTTATCATTTTATTATTACTATTATTCCTTAATTTCAGCTTATCACGGATTTGTGCATCGATTGACAATTGCACAGCAAACACTGCACCTCAAAATTCCTACTACCAACCGAACATACTGAACAAGCAATTGAAACACTTTTGGCGGTACAAACCCGTGCATTATTGGAGTTCAAGTGGACACGGTTTTGTTGGGGGATATCGCTACAACAAACCCATGCTGATTTCGGGATCAGCTCGTCTATTAAACATGCAAAATACGCTTCACGTAGGAGAACCATCTTTTATTCTTAGGTAAGTAGAAACTACGCTGTAAGTAATAATAACAAGCCTATTTTTTATGTTTACTGTAAAATGTGTGAAAAGAATTGTTGTTTTAAAAGAGTTTTTAAAGTTTCAATGTACATTTCAATTTACGAACGTAAATTCTTTGGGTAAAATATTTATAAACAATAAAGATAAAAGGGATAATCTGGAAAAATTTGGAGTCTACCAGGTGAACTGCTCGAACTGCCCTGCATATTACGTAGGACAAACGGGAAGAGCAGTATCAACCCGTATAAAAGAACATTTCGCTAGTTGGGTTAATCAAAAAGGGGATCTATCGAATGTCGCCTTGCATTTACTAGAAAACCAACATACTTTTGATAAAGATAGAGATGTCAAAATCCTTCATGTTTGCAACAAAGGACAAAAATTAGACAGGTTAGAATCACAAGAAATTAATCGCCTAACGAAGAAAATAGATCGAAAATACGTCATGAATAAACAGTTGGAGCATAATGCTCAATCACCATTAATATACCCATTAATATACCCACTTAGAATAAATTTACTTCAGAGAGCAGTGGGGTAATTTAAGTATGTAATTTAAAAATGTAATAACCCAAATACACGGAGAACCCTAATAATAATAAATACCATAGCGCATCAATATTTGTCAATTAAGCCCTAAGCAACAAGGAGGGAATAAACAACATTACCAAAATAAAATATCAGTAATCACAAACCTTTTAAATTATATAAATTCATGTATATTCATTTGAAGTAAAAATATCTATTTAATATGTAACATCATTCATAATTTTAATAATAAACTTTATAATTACCTGTACGTACCTAAAATTAACAAAATAACTTATAATACCTTAAAATTAACAAAATAGAAATAATCATTATATAGAGACAATGTTGTGTACCCCTGCCTAAGAGTGTATAAATACCGTAGCATAAGAATTTCAACTACCAGTCTGAAAATGTCCGTAATAGGATGAAACCGGTCCTGGTGAAATATAAATTAGTGGAAGAAAGTACAAAAGTGTTTTAATTTCAAATTCTAAAACAAAAAAGTGTTTAAAGAATTCTAGGATATGCGCGGATCATTATGCAAGTTATAAAATACACAAAATAAGATTGGGATGCATTTCACAAGTTAAAATGATTCAACCACCATCGTGAAATAAAAATATAGTTTTTTCATACTTATCCTCTTCTGTAGAGCGCTCTGTACTATGGTGGTCAATCTTACAACTTGCCTATTTGGGTTAGTCCGTTGCTCTGTAAGGAACCCGCTTGGACGGCGTGGGTGTAAACTGTGCCATCTAAGTTCAGAAATCTAAGTTTGAATGCACTGAGAAATAATTCATTACACTTAGAAAAAAAAATCTTGTGATGAAATGCGCTGTTTACTGTTTGTATATTTAAATAATTAAAAATAATAATGATATTTGAATCATTTTCATAGCGCTCTTTTTGTGAAAAATCACCTTAACAAATTAAAATACACTTCAATCAATATTTTACAGAAACTTACCATTTTCTTAAAATTCTAGTAAAAGAGAAACTAAGTGATAAATGTGACATGTTTCTGGATTTATTCTTTATCGTTCGCTTCGGAATTGTCCACTTACCTTTCACTGATTTATTAAAACATTTCGACTTTGTGAAAGAAATGGATGATAATTTTTTCTAGATCCTCCACAGAAAGCTCCGTGTGAAGAATTTTTCTCACATCCTATGTCATCTGCAGTGATGTGAATTCAGACCTAACATAACCGTTCACGGACACCAAAAACGGGGTTTCAAATTTAATTTCATTAAATTATTCTGAAGGGGAATTTTTAACTATGAAAGAAAAGTTGCGTAGAGTAATCAAATGGTGTCATAAGATATCAATGTGGCTTCTGAAGCCATCAATTGATTTCTGGTCGAAGAACTTCAACGTGAAGATGGCACTTAATAATTGTTGCACGGGTATCTGGTGTGTGATGATTTGCGTAATCGTGTGAATAAACACATGTTTGAATTGTTTAAAGTTAATTAATGTAATGCTTAATGGTGCACATTTGTAACGTTTAATTATATATCTGGATTAACATTATTTATATAAATCATTGGTTTAATGGTTAAGATACCACTTCGGCACTAAACATGTATCATGAAGTGCGCAATGTTGCTTCCACGAAAATTCTCAGTAATAATTTTCTTTTCGTGGAATTTTCTTGTTACACTCATAGCGGCTGACGATATTCCAATGATTGTAAGTGAGATATTCTATTAAACAATTTTCTCTAAATATAAACATAACAAATACATATCAACAAATATTTTGGTTTTAGGGTCCTGCTGATTTTAAAATAGGAACATTCCGGATGTGTGAAGGGCATGAAAATAGTCCAAATGTGATTTCAATTCAACGAATGAAAGTAAACCGGACTTTAGAATCATATCAAGGTTCATTTTCAATGGATGTAGATTTTGATGATACTGTGGGAGTAAGTTTAACTAACTTGTACTCGAAACATATAACATAAAAGAAAAAATATCTTCTACAGAATATTAATAAATCATTTTTCAAATTTAGATAAATTTGAACCTCGCCAAGTGGGGGGACGGGGGTTTTAAGCCGAATTACTATATCGAGAATAACACGTATGCGTGCCAATTTTTCTTCAAATGGGCAGCCAAAGGATCGAAAATTCTCTTGGAGTCAGCGGGTCGTCCAGGGAAGTGTCCTATCGCAAAGGTATGTACAAAAACATCAGCGGTAATTCGCTATATCACGTTTTCTTCAATCTACGACTCCACCAGTATTCATCTCGAAAAGCTCAGATAATTATAGCCTCCGGTTTCTGCTATAAGTTCTCTGATCCTAACTTCTGTTCGCCGAGAAGAAATTATTTTCAAAATTAAACCAAGAAATTTCATTAAAAGGAACAAAATGAATGAAAGTATTGCATAAAAATATTGTTTACGAATATGATAAAGAGCCGTGGGACTAGTACCGTTCCTTGCGGTAAACCGAAATCGCTTGTAAGGGATTCGTTTATCTTAAGAGAAATATTCGCGCATCATTTTTCAAGCAATTTTTTTGTAAATTTGAGGTCAAAATACTTTACGAAACTAAAAAAATAATCAAAAAGTAGATCTAATTCTGATAATCTTCTACTTTACTCATTTGTATTTTAAGTTATGAAATATGGCCGATTAAACAGTTCAATTTTTCATGATTTTAGAGGCAATTTTTTGTGGAATAATAGGAATTTTATTTTTTTATTACTATTTTAATTAAAAAGTAATCTTGTCCAACCTGCTATGTTAACATAATGAAATATATAATAATTAAATAAAAAATGTGATTTTTGGGTCAAATTTTTAAATTCATGTTTTTGATTAATTTATTAAATTCATAATTTTAATTTGTAATTACTAACCCACAATAATGGTCAAAGTTGCCTCTAAAATCATAAAAAATCGACATGTTTTTAATGGTGACCGGACAATTCAGAATGAAACCAACTCAGAAGCACCTCAGAAAGGTCATTTGGTAAAAAAATATTAAAAAATTGGTTAAATAGGTTAAGTTAGGTTAGGGTTACCAGCTATTTTTTCATAGCTTTTAATGACCTTTCTGAGGTGTTTCTGAGTTGGTTTCATTCTGAGTTGGCATGGAACTATTTTTAATGACTTATTCTTTATGATTTGAAGCATAAATAAATAAAGTAGCGCATGTCCGTACTAGTTATTTGCTGTACGCATGTCCGTACTAGTTATTTGCTGTACACATGTCCGTAGTAGTTATTTGCTGTACCTTTTGGTAAAAAAAATAATTTTTAGCTTCGGTTAAGTATTTAGCTTCAAATCCAAAATTATTTTTTGTAATAAAAGATGAGCAGCCATTCTTTTTAAGGGTAGAAAATGTTATGCATTAAGAAAGCGAATTTCGTCCCCAGTCCAGTAATGAGAAGAGTGAACTCCAGTGTAAAATATTAACGTTTAAAAAAATAGTCACATCGATCAACAAAACACTGATTGTGAATATATATTTATACGTAGCATTAGTAAATCAATATTCTAAAAATTAAGAAATTTAAACACTTTGTTGAAAGTTGCATGGTATTTCAAAAAACCACGCGAAAATTAACTTGATGGTTCTGGTCAAATTTGATATGAAAACAAAGCGACTATTTTTTGTGATTGATTTCTTTTTACCAGATAATATGTCTTATTACTCATGTATGTTGAAATGATAGTATCATAAAAACTTTTTCCAGAATGGCTAACTAACTAAAAAAAATAATTTTTAAATCTCCCATTTCGGAAATAATTGTAAAAAAATATAATCATACAAATATAAACTGAGTTTTATGATTTCAATACAAACCTAAATACATAGACAACATGAAAAAATACAATTCAAAGGAGTTTTCAAGAAATAATGACCTCCATACTCATTTGAAAATGTAAACAAAACTTTGACAGCTGACAGAAGCCACTCGCATATTTTGTAGAAAATTAATTAAAAATAATTCAGACTAGCTACAATAAGAAAATAGTACTTGGGTCCTAGATTGATATAGGCGCAAGTGATTCTGACCTTTTCCTTCATACATTTTCTTTATTCATAAGGGTTAAGAGTCGCATTTAAAAAAAAGGAAAGATTTTCCGCGCTGCATGGACTCGCAAACGAGTCACCACAAATTATTCAAGTTCTGTTACAATATGCCAGCTGCTTCACAGTACTTGGATTGTAATAGAACTTGAAAATTAACTTTGATATTTCATAAATTGTTAAAAGTCACCATCATTAAAAATCAACACTTTTTTTCGTTTCCAGGGAAAGGTGGAATGGAAAAACTTTCTTGTTAGATACGACGAATGGCCATCGAGTATGGTGTATGGAGAGTTCAGAGCGACGTTGTTATTCATTAAAAATAATGAAGTAATTATGTGCTACCAGTGGTTTTTTTCAGCTACACCAAAGAAAGTTTTGGGATGAGTTTCTTGTACTAGGTAAACGTTTTAAGTTTTATAGCCTAAGTAATACTAGATATACATATGTTGCAGGCCAATCGTAAAATCAGGCAGATAATGATGCGCCTCAGCACTTCATGATATGCCGCCAGACACTTCAGGATGTGGCTATTCACATCATGATCTGCCTGACTTTACGATCGACCTATGACATATATTTGTATATGTATATATTTTTTAACTTACGTAGGTAAGTTAAAAAAAAAAACAAATATATTAAGTGTCTGATTTTCTTCAAATATATTTACTAACTTATGAGAAGGTTACTTTCAAAATAAAGACAATGCTGTAATTAAATACGCGTTTTATTCACATCTCATCGCGCACCGAGGGATAGTGCAGCAAAAAAATATTTCTATCATCAAAAATACTAATTTCGGTTACGGTCCATCTGAAATTCTGGTTGATGAACTCTAGAGCTCGAATTTACTTTATTTTTCTAAATTGATCGTGTTATGGACTATTATATTACTTTATCTAAAAATGACTTTAGGAGCCAAAATGTTATGGAAAGGAGTATGGAATTAGATTTCTCCGAGTGGTACACAAAACAAGTGAAATTATTTTGTATTTAAATTACACCTCGGGTAAGGACCTTTGTAGACAGCTGGAATACTTTGTGTGAGCGCGTTATTAATTTAACCGAGCTTTTTCACTGAGGAGTTATATCTATTTAACAAAGTCATAATCAAAAAAAATATATATTTTAAAGACCTAAAATTTGAAGTGATATGGGCAAAATGCAAATACAATGACGAGCAAAATGCAAATACATTCACGATTTAACAGAAGCTATATATTCGTGGACAAAAAATACAAAGACTGATAATAGGCCGCTTGCATCACATTTTTTTCATTTTTTCCGGTTTAGGCAAATATTCTAAGACATGCTGTATTTTTTTTTCGTATTTTTGAAACCGTGGCGATATTTTGAAATTTTTAATCCGAAAAATCAGATCATTTTTTATAAACCGGAAAGACGGGATATAATTTTATAGGTGCGAAAAAACGATAATTACGTAGCCGAAAATCATTTTAAAAAAAAAGAACGTTTTCCACACGAATGACACAGGAGAATAACGAGGCATACCAAAAATATTATATCTCATAAATATTTTTTTCCTCGATCCATCTTATCGATCATAAATCATTATAATGTTCAACGTCTATTTTACTAAATCAAATGTAATAAACTTGTACTTATAAATTATAATAATAATAAGAATATTATAAAATTTGATTTTGTTAAAATCCGCACCATTATCATTATACCTCTAAAATACGTACGGATAACGTAAAATGTACGGGGTTCTCTTCATTACATCTGTCAAAAAATCAAACCAAATGATACGTTCGCAGGGAACAAACAATAAATCTAGTGAACGTTAAAAGTCAAATTAAAAAATTCGCCTGAAATTTTTTTTTTTTTACATTAACTCCACACAGGAGGCCTTGAGGAAAACAATTTCCCTCGGGGCCTATGTCATCTGGGATGCTGTGTGGAGGGTCTTTTTGGGGAGAGGAAGGAATGAACATTGGTCTTGAAGAGACCTATGTTTTAGGAAGGTGTGTTTACAGAGGCCGGCAAATCATTCCACAGCCGAGCTGTTGAACATAAGAACGAGTCGAAGAAACTACCCGTTCTCATGTGACAAATGTCAACCGTGTACAAATGTTGATTGAAATCAAAGTGATATAAAAAAAAAAATCAGTGTAGAATTTTATGACATTTTCATGTAGTGACGTCAGGAGCCTAAATAATGGATTTATTTATTTAAAAATAAAAAAAACTGTACGTTTCTACAAATTTTTACTAACATTTTCGTAATCTTAGTAAAAAAATCTATCCACACGATTTTTCCCAAGTCGTTATGAAGTCCATTCAAGTGGCCTATTAGTGACGTAACAAGTGAAGCAGTTATGGCTGGAAACGTTACTCGTTCCTGTATAGATAGGACGTTTAGATTTAAACGTCCGATTTAGCATCGGTTTTTTTTTACATGAGCTCCACACAGGAGGCCCTGAGGAAAATAATTTCCCTCAGGGCCTATGTCATCTTTGGGGATGCTGTGTGGAGGGGTTTTTTTATGGAAAGGAAGGAGAGGAGAGGGAAGGAAAGGGGTGGGTAGGAATCTGGGGTGTATGTAATTCAGTGTATCCTGGTCATCCAAGACCTGGACAAACCTTACCCCATGAACCCGGGCACCCCTGCTAAATCACCAAACGTTACGAACCACTTGGGGTGACCTATGGCAGAGGTGTTGGTTATCCAATAAAGGTTTCCGGGGCGGCGGTACCCGCCTCCCAAATTGTATGGGTATCAACAAAGTGATGTTATTTCGTTGTGTGTATCAAAACAAAATCCACAAAAATATTCATAATTTTCAGTGGCATATATTGTTTTAGGAACAAGATTGCACTATGTTATAAGTACTTTAAAATAAAAAAAAATAATTTTTACGAATTTGTATGAACACAGTAAAATCTTTCTGTATTATAATCCCAAAAGAGACCCCTTATAATCCCAAGAGAGAAAATTCTGGATAACTCCTGATAATAATTTTTTTTTTTTTTATAAAATAAGAATTAATCATAAACTATCAAAAAAGAATTAATCATAATAATGTGGAAGAATTCTCCTACAAATTAATGAGAATATAAAACGTTTAAAAGTAAGGTTACAAAGTGTTATATCTGCCCTTTCCTCGACTGATAGTAATTATTAATACGGTTCTTTTAATAACCTAGCTGGATAGCTACGACTGTTTACTATTCGGGGGTAGGTAAATCTCTGGAGCCTTGCCACGGGAGCTCGTAAAGTATATCTCTGATACTGCTTCTTGTACGCCAATGCCATCTGGCGAGCTATGGTGCAAGCTACATGCTTACCGCCATCTATCGTATTCTTTCCATATTAAATACTTAATTACTCTACATTACACCCTCCCCGACCTAATCTCAAGCCCTGGCTACAATAAATACAAATCATGTTCTTTTCAAAAGAAGCTATACAATTGACAAAAAATGGGATTTTAAATATTTCATTTTTACACGATTTTATACACTAAATTCAACCAAACATATTTTAAATATTAGATTTAAAATATTTCAACTTAAGTACTTCTGTTTCTCTGGGAGGGACCTCTATGAACGCTTTGAACGGAGCCTTCCTTCCCAAGGTCTTAGTTGAGTAGTTTGTTCTCGATCATCTGCTGGTAATCTGAAATCAAGAGAACTCCACGTTAGCCCCTTCAACAAAGCTGAGGTCCCCAACTCGTCTGAAGCGCATTTCGTGACCTCAGACGCGGTGGGTGGGTTATTATCTTCACTCTCCTCTTCCCATTTCACAGATAAACTCTTTAACTGATCAATATGCCTCTTCCAAGTCAACGGAGTACCACAGATCCTAACGATATAAACTTTTTTACCCACTTTCCTTTCTACAATACCTCTAACCCAACCAACTTTATTCACCTGACGGAAGTCCTTGACCAGACACTTTTGTCCAACATGTAAATTCCTAATTTTTACGCCCCCATAATTCCTTATTTGATTATCTTGACTCCTTTTTATATTATCGTTAGCTATTTTTCTCTGTTCTGACACATCTTCCTGAGTGGTTTTAGGAATTAAACTACTGAAAGTTGATTTCAGTCTCCTACCAAACATCAAGACTGCCGGTTCTAATCCCGTTGTGCAATGTGGCGAATTTCGATAATCAGATAGAAAATCACATAATCTACTTTCATAGTTTACTGGAAAATTATTCCTAACCATAATTTTTTTTTTTAAATTTTTTACCGTTTTAACTGAATTTTCAGCTTGCCCATTACACTGAGGGAATTTGACCGGTGAATTTAACAATTCTATGTTATTCTCTTTAAGAAATTCTTTAAACTCTACACTAGAAAATGCTGTTCCATTATCCGAAACTAGGCAATCAGGGTTACCAAAATTAGAGAAAATTCTTCTCAATTCCTTAATCGTGTTAAACGAATCCGCCCTTGGGACCTCTAAGCAGTCGATCCACTTGGAAAAAGCGTCACAAATTACAAGAAACATTTTTTCTGCTACAGGCCCGCAGTAGTCTACGTGCACCCTACTCCAAGTTGCCCCAGGGTTCGGCCACACTGACAAGTGACTCTTAGGAGGTGCCGGCCTCATAGCCGCGCAATCATTACATTTTAGAACCATTTTTTCAATGTCATTGTTCAGTGATGGCCACCAAAAGTAAGCTTTTGCTAGGCCCTTCATTTTAACTATTCCTAAATGAGATCTGTGTAATAACTCTAGCACATGTTCTTGTAAGGAACTCGGAATGACAATTCTATGTTGCCAGAAAAGGCAATCCTTGACTATGGACATTTCGTTTCTCTTAACCCAGAATCTCCACAGTACATCGTCTCGACCAACTCGTTTTGGCCAGCCCTTACGCAAACACGTTAAAACTTCCTGAATAACCGTGTCTGTCTCTGTAGCTGTGGAAATGAGCTTGATATCTATGTGCTCGCATTTATCTACATAACACACAAAATCTGATCCATAATCATCTTCAAATTCTTCTTGAGAATTTTCTACCGGAAGCCGAGATAGAAAATCCGCATGATTATGACATGACTTGACAAATTCTACCTTATACGCAAATCCTGCTAATATAATTCCATAACGCTGCAATCTGTTAGCCGCTAAAACCGGAATGTTTTTGTGTTCACCTAAAATCCTCATCAAGGGCATATTATCTACGCATAAAGTAAACTCCCGACCGAATAGGTATTGAAAGAATTTGTTCAGACCAAACACAATAGCTAACGCTTCTAAATCTAGAATACTGTATTTCTTTTCTGCACTAGACAAACTTCTTGATGCAAATTCGATCGGTCTCATTGAACCGTCCGCAAATGTGTGCAATAACACGGCTCCGAGGCCTGCGCTGCTCGCGTCTGTATATAACTTAAGAGGAAGGTTGGGAAAATAATGAGTGAGAATTCTATCAGAACCCATTAGATACTTTACTTTATCTACTGCGTCAATGCATGACTTCCCAAATTCAAACTTTGCATTCTTCTTTAAAAGATTATGCAAAGGTTCTAAAATTGATGACATGTTCGGTATGAAGTTCCGATAAAAATTAAAAAATCCCAAAAGACTCCTCAATTGATGCACGTCAGATGGGTACGGTGCATTCTTAATTGCTTCCAATTTATCTTTTTGAGGTTCAATGCCCCTTCCCGAAATAACGTATCCCAAAAATTCTATAGATTTAACAAAAAACTGACACTTCCCAGTATTGACACATAAACCATATTCTTTCAACCGCTCGCAGACCGCGCAAATATTATTATACAGATCAAGTTCATCGACCCCTGAAATAATAATATCGTCTAGGTAAAAGGATACGCCTTTTAAACCTTGTAAACAACTTGATATTGTTCTTGCGAAGATGGCCGGAGCCGATTTAAACCCAAAAACCAACCTGTTATATTGGAACAGACCTAAGTGTGTGTTAATAGTTGTAAACTTTTTACAATGATCCGCTAATTCTAACTGTGAATATGCTTCCTTAAGGTCTAATTTTGCAAAAACTTTGCCCGAACTAACCTTATGTATGACCTCCTCAATCTTTGGCATCGGATATTTCTCTAAATTGGAAATCAAATTAAGACTCCTTTTATAATCTACACAAATTCTTATATTTCCATTTTTCTTGACCACCGGAACAATCGGAGAAGCGAACTCGCTACTTGTAACCGGGGAGATTATACCTTTTTCTACCATCGATCTTAATTCGGATTCGATCTTCCCTTTAATAGAAAAAGGAACCGGCCTTGCATTGAAAAAAATTGGATCCGATTCCTGGTTTACTTTAAAATAGACTTTATATTTGTTAAATCTTCCCAACTTTTGCGAAAACACTTCCGGGTAATCTTGAATAAACTTTTCTCCATTCCTCATTTGCGGCGTCACTAAATTAATTGTCTCCTGAGAAGTTATCCCAAGATCGAAACATTCCATAAAATCTCTCCCCACAATTAATTCTGTTCCTTTTATTACTACAATAAAACTAATATTTTTGTTCCTACCCTTAAATTTTGTGATGTCTTGGGATCGGGTAGTAAATATAACATCTGTTAATGTTACAATGTTTATTCGTTGCCAGATTATTATGGAGAGAGCGCTCAACAGCGGGTACATCCCTTTTATACATACCATTCTCGCTGTCTCGCACTCATGCCGTCACCCTCATACACATACGTCACACCCCCACACTTAAAACCTAATTACATATATTTCTTTAGTCACAAATTTATACAAAACAAATCTCTAAATATTTCAATCCAGTATATGTAATTATTCTTGTTCTTCACGTGTAGCGTGGGCGTTGACCTCGAGGGCGTAACCTCCCCTCCCATGGTGTAGGTGACCTGCAAAAATTAGGAGAATTAGGAAATTTGGTCATGTCCACATCCGAGAGTGGACCCAGGTCCAGCAAATCCTCAGACCTATCACACTCCCCCCACCTAACCTTCCTCTCTGAAATCTGATCATGGTGACGTTTCCAAATTTGTCCCGTAGACATAATTTTAACTAAATAAATCCTATTCCCCAATCTTTTAAAAATTTTTCCTAAAATCCATTTATTATCATTACTTCTTAAATCCCTGGTTAAAACTTTAGAACCAACCTCAAAGTACTTTTTAAATTTCCTTCCTCTATAATACTTTTTTTGTTTATGCTGGCTCAATAACATTTTGTTTTTAACCGTGTTGTCAATTCCTTTAAAACCTTGACTCTCAACATTATCCACTATTGGAATAATCGTATTAAAAATTGATCTAATCTTCCTACCCAACATCAATGTACTAGGCTCAATGCCCGTAGACATTGAAGGCGTATTTCTAATATCAACTAAAAACGTCAAAAGTTTATCTTCAAAATCAGTAGGAAATTTATTATTTACCATAATTTTTTTCAAAAAATTCTTCACTGTTTTAACCCCATTTTCAGCTAAACCGTTAGAAGCGGGATGCTGTACAGCTGAAGTCAATGATTCTATATTATAATTATGACAAAATTCCTTAAAAACTGACGATGTGAAAGCTGTACCATTGTCACTTACAATTTGTTCCGGGATTCCGAACATAGAAAATAATCTTTTCAAAACTTTTATTGTACAAAACGAATCTACCTTATTTACAATATGACAGTCTATCCATTTTGTAGTTGCATCAACAATAATTAAAAAATTATGACCTCCCAACGGTCCCATGAAGTCAATATGCAATCTACTCCAAATTAACCCATTGATTGGCCAAGGTGCCAACTCAACTTTACATGGAGTAGGTAAACATTCCATGCATCGAGTACACTGTTTCACAGTTACTTCTATATCCTTGTTCATTCCGAGCCAAAAAAAATAATTTCGAGCAAGACTTTTCGATTTTACAATGCCTAAATGTGATTGATGTAAAAAATCCAATATAATTTCCCTTAATTCCCTTGGAACTACAAATTTATTATTATAAAATAAACATGAATTATAAGTCGATAATTTATCCCTAAAATACCAGAATTTCAATAAATCATCCTTTAAGAACTTTTTATCCGGCCAACCATTTGCTGTGAACTCGATAATGCTCGCTATATTTACATCATTAATCGAAAACTGTTTCATCGTCTCCGCATTTAATGTTGTTTCTGACTCGATTATGTTCACAAACTCTGACTCAACCGTATTCACGTTTAAAGAATCAATATAATTTAAAAAATAATCGCTAGCATCAATATCGTCGCTACACACAACTAAATTATCCTTATTATTAATCGGCATTCGTGATAAGAAATCCGCTTTGTTATCACCTGACTTAATATGCTCTATACTATAGTCAAAAGTCTGGAGTATTAGGGCGTACCTCTGCAGACGGTTAGCGGCCAAAATAGGTACTTGCTTATCCGTGTTCAAAATGTGTACTAACGACTTATTGTCGCAAGCCAAAACAAATTTATTGCCGTATAAATACTGAAAGAATTTCTTCAACCCAAAAATTATAGCACACGCTTCCTTATCTAAAATAGAGTACTTTAATTCTGTTTCTGACAATAATCGGCTAGCAAATGCGATAGGTCTCTCTAAACCATTATCATATACATGGCAAATCACCGCTGATAACGCTTTTTCAGATGCGTCTGAAATAAGTTTAATTGGTAAATTAGGATCAAAATGCACTAAAATATTATCTGACGTCAGCAGTTTCTTAACTCGCTCAAACGCAATATTACATTCCTCAGACCACACATATTTTACTCCCCTTTTTAACAAGTTATACAATGGAGACAAAATACCTGAAATATTATGAACAAAAGTTCTATAATATGAAATAACCCCAAGTAAACTCCTAAGTTCTGAAACATTATTCGGCACTGCCATCTGAGTAATCGCACAGATTTTATTTTCTAAAGGCATAACTCCTTTCCGCGAAATTTTAAAACCTAAATATTCTATCTCAGTTTCTAGAAAAGAACACTTATTTTCATTAATAGTTAATCCACAATCACTTAACTTGCTAAGTACAGATTCACAAATAGAGAATAATTCCTCTTCAGAATTTCCAAACAACAAAATATCATCTAGAAATATACGAACGTTACGAAGTCTACCTACTACCGCCTGAATAACTTGCATAAATATAGCCGGGCTTGTGGTCAAACCGAAAGGCAACACTTTATACCTGAATAAACCTAAATGCGTACTTATCACACATAATTTTCTCGACTTCTCGTTTAACGAAATCTGACCAAAAGCATTACGCAAATCTATTTTCGCAAAAAATTTCGCACCATTTAAAGATGAAATTAAATCTTCTATACGAGGCAATGGATATTTCAACTTCGCTAACATAGGGTTTAATGTGGTTTTAAAATCAGTACAAATTCTAATTGAACCGTCTTTCTTTTTTACAACAACAATCGGACTAGCCATATCACTTATTTCTACTTTTTCAATTATATCTTCACGTAACATCTTATTTAATTCCTCCTCTACCTTTCCACGTAAACTAAAAGGTAACGATCTTGGATTCACAAACTTTGGCCTGAACTCCGAAATAACTTCGATGTTAGCTTCATAACCTATAAGCCTACCCGATTTTTCTGAAAACACATGAGCATATTTTTTCTTTAAACTAACACGAAAATTTAATTGATTATCACAACTAGTCTCACTGGTATTTACCGCATTTATTCCACTTAATCCGATACCGAAAACTTGTAAAAAATTTCTACCAACAATCGTAGAATTACCGTTTTTAATTATTATAAACTGCGTATCTACACTTTTATTTAAAAATAACACACATAAATTAACTTTACCTACAATATTTAACCGTTTCCCGTCATATCCTGACAATTGAATATCGCATCTTTCCAATTTACAAGAAACAAAATCTTTTAAATACACTTCATATGGAATTGCATTAATCTCAGCGCCGGTGTCAACAATCGCTCGCAGAACAGTGTTACCAATAATGAGATCTACGAATATCGGTTCCGGCCCCGTGCCGTCATGCAACATAAAAACCGAATTTAATCGTTTATTCTTATTACCTACATTAATTTTACTGTTTTTACACACATTACTAGGATGACCCGATTTATTGCACCGATTACAAAAAATATTCTTCCAACAATCTTTCTGCAAATGATTCGTTTTTCCGCACAAAAAACATTTTTTTAATGCAATATTTACTGGCGTCTTACTACGCACTGCACTTTTAAATCTGATCGGACTATCCGACCTGGATTTACGGACAACATTACTATCCTTATGCACAACATTTAAATTCATATCAACTTTCTTAAAATTAACAACATGTTCCCATGAAGCTGCTAACTGAATGCATTCCGAAAAAGAAGTATTTACCCCCTCAACGAACAACTTATGTTTCAATTTTTCATTGAAAATTCCAATAATGAATATGTCTTTTAAACAAGATTCCAGCCTTAATTCAAAATTGCACGTCAAACTCAGTCCTCGCAACCTAGCAGCGTAATCTTTAATAGATTCGCTAGCTAGCTGTTTACACTTATAAAACAACTCACGCGACTCGAAAATATTTTGAATAGGTTTGCAATGTGAATCAAATAATTTACATAAATCATCAAAAGAACAAACAGAAACCTTTTTAGGGAAACATAGATCACATAATAAAGAGAAAGTTTCTTCGGTGAGGCAACTCAGCAAAAATGCTCTTTTGCGTTCTTGTGATAACACTTTGTCATCATGTAAAATGAGGACCTGATCCAGTCGTTCCTTGAACAATGACCAGTTTCCCGTTCTGCAACAGAACGTCCCCAAATTCTTACAAACACCCTCCATTGGGGGAAGAGCTGAAACAAAATAATCTAGACTACTTATCTCAGCACTTCCAAGAAGGCTACACTCCGAGGTCCACGTTCCACGTTCCACGTGCACGCCACCCAGAGCTGTAGATCACCGTCCCCGTCTGGCTCCGTCTCCCGACAGCTGCGGATCCAATCCCTCTTCTCCGAGGTCTTCCTTCCCAGACTGCAGCGACGGAAACCAAGTCCTGGTTCCCGGCTAATCCACACGATGATCCAGTCCTTGACCCGATCCTTGATCCGGTCCTTTTGTACCCCGTTACACGGTGTACCCGAACGACAATAATTTTGCAATTTGTCGGTCCCACACACGCGAATACTTGCGTGTGGCTGCTCCAATTCTTCTTAATGCGATCGCTTCCTGCGATCGCTTCCTGCAATCCTGACAACAATCCGTCAGATCCCGAAATCTACCGCGTAGATTCTTCCAATTATTTACGTAAAATAAAACTACCGTGCTGCGCCAACTGTGGTGTTGGCGGACGGTAAATAATAGCGATGTTACGCTGTTTACTTGAAGACAGGTTAGAATGGAGAGAGCGCTCAACAGCGGGTACATCCCTTTTATACATACCATTCTCGCTGTCTCGCACTCATGCCGTCACCCTCATACACATACGTCACATCAAAAATCGCCTTTCCTACGACTTTTAAACGATTATTTCCATAACCTGAAATAATCCGCTTGTCTTGTGACAAAATGATTGAACTAAAATGTCGTTTAAAAATACCCTCCGGCATCACACATAAAGATGAACCGGAATCAATCATCGCCGTAAACTTCTTGTTATTAATTTCAATTTCAGCAGTAATCGGACTAATTGACGCAACTAAAACTTTACTATCCCTGTGATTTTCAAAAATGGGATTTATAGGATTATTCTTGCAAAATTTCTGTAAATGCCCAACGCCCTTACATTTAAAACATTTCGCATTACGAAATTTACAATCAAACGATAGATGATCATTCCTTTTGCAAATAAAACAAACTGTTTTTTAACATTACCCAAGGGTGATCTAAAATTCGTACCTGAATTTGATCCTAACCTATAAGCTGGTTTCGTATTAAAACTACCCTTGGGGCTCGTCGATCGTTCCCTACGCTGATCTCGCTTGAACCCATCGCTAGTAACTCGTTTTTTTACCAGGTTTACCTCTGATTTAACTGTATTAGCACTATCCAAAGTTGACATACTAACTGCAAGTCCTTCTATTTCATTAAACGATAATGTTTGCCCTTCTACAAAAATTTTCTCTTTCGCGCGCCCCGGTAACAATCCGATTGCAAACATGTCTATAAGATTTTTTTCAAGCCTCGTTTCGAATTGACAATACGTTGCTAAAGAACGAAGTCTAACCGCGAAATCTCTTATCGTCTCGCCTTGATGTTGTCTGCTAAAAAAAAATTCTCCCGTTCTTTAAAAACTGAACGATTTTTGTTACAATGTTTGTCGAGAAGCGCTAAAAGTTTATCAAAAGATAAGTCCGTTACTTTACTTGGAAAACACAGATTAATTAGTAAGGTTAACGTTTCTGATTCTAGGAGATTCAATAAAAAAGCCCGTTTTTTCTCCACAGACGCTTTGTCATCATGGATCACGAAAAATTGCTCTATCCGAAGTCGAAACAATCCCCAGTCTCCGGAGAGATGGCAAAACGGTGGTATTCTACCCGATTCCATAACTCCCAACAGATAGATCGGCAAAAACAATCAACAAAGAAAACAATAACAAATAATCCCTCTCAAAGAAGCAAAAATACTTATCTCAGGAACTCTTCTGGTCTCCCTCTGGGTTTTATCCTTGTCTTCTGATTAATCCAATGATTCGTCCTTGAAACGATTAACCCAATGATCCGTTTTGACCTTGAAACCAATCCAATGATCCGTTTTGACCTTGAAACCAATCCAATGATCCACAACCAGATCGCCTCCTTGCGGTATTTTACTTGTGTTCCTAGAACAAAAAATCTTCTTATCCAGCCCGTAGCCACGGAACCAAATGCTCCTTAATCTCGAGCAGAATCTCTTCCGATTCCTTTGCCAAAACTGCAAGTCACTCCAGCAGTGACTTAGTCCTCCGTGTCCAGCACCAATTATTATTTGTACGCGTAACTTCCACACAATTATACTTTTACGGCTGCGCCAATTGTTATATCTGCCCTTTCCTCGACTGATGGTAATTATTAATACGGTTCTTTTAATATAAATGTGTTTATTACTTGAATAACCTAGCTGGATAGCTACGACTGTTTACTATTCGGGGGTAGGTAAATCTCTGGAGCCTTGCCACGGGAGCTCGTAAAGTATATCTCTGATACTGCTTCTTGTACGCCAATGCCATCTGGCGAGCTATGGTGCAAGCTACATGCTTACCGCCATCTATCGTATTCTTTCCATATTAAATACTTAATTACTCTACATTACACAAAGATATTATTAAATGTTAAATTCTATCATCTTTAAATGTAGATAAGTCTACCTTTATTGGCAATAAATTCAAAAATTAATTCAGATAGGGATGAAATAAATAATTTTTTTGGGACGCAAGTCTAAAATTAGTTATGATGAAATAATCTCAAAATATGCGTAGAAAATAGTTAAAAAAATCAAATACAATTTACTTGCGCACGCCGGGATTAAAGCCCGTGACCTCTAGATTGTAAAAAAAGGTACAGGTGGTTCAATGAAAAGCTATTGGAAAATGCATGTAATTTGACAATAATAATTGCAGGGTGTAGGGAATGTGCAATGAAAACAAAAAAGTTCCTTCCAGTTTTGCTAATTTGCATTCGGTGGGTTGCGCCACCTCTACGCTGACGTGCTTATTTATTTGGCTCTCCCGTTATTTATTTTTATTTATATTAGCTGCTCACAGGATGCCCAGAGTAAAATAATTTTCCTCAGGATCTTGGTCATCTTTGGGAATGCTGTGTGGAAGGTCTTTTTAGGAAAGGAAGGAGAGGAAGTTCTGGGAAGAAAAGAGGTATAAGGTTTGGTATCGAGGGTATCAGTGTGTCCAGAAGTGACAGACGTACGAATCTATGCATCCCACTGCGATGTAAATCGGTGGGTCGCGATAGTCCTGCTGGAGAGGTTCAAAAGTCTCTTTAAACCAATCCCTCCCTTGTTGAGCAGACGCATCCGTCGCCAACAGCCGGACAAACCTCCCCCCATGAACTCGAGCTCCCCCACTAAGTCACCAAAGTTATATATATTTGTACTATTTCCTAGTTTGTTTACCGATTAACTTTCTGTTGCAGGGTGTTCTCAAAGTGGATCAATTCCTGATGAATGACGATATGCTTTCGCGACAAATGGTTGTGGGACTTTAAAACCAAAATAGTGATCAAAAAGATAAAAATAACATCAAAAAGAGCGATCAAGAGGAAGGTTCTTGATTTTATGTTTCATCTACGTCCAAACCTAAGACAAATACCGAATTTTTGGTTTTGAGTGGTCTAAATGCAGTTCATGTTTATTTACGGTGTTATAATCTAAATTGTCACGTGCAACTTTTGAGACTTCTGAAAAAACGATATAAAAAATCTCGAGTTGAACCAGTTCATTTATATTCGGGAGACCTTCAATTTATGTAGCACTAAACAAAATATGATAAAATGTTAATATAACAAAACATAACGACTTCCAATGTTTGTTTCAATAACGACCTCTGAACTATCGCAAGATATATTATATTTATTTTTTACTCATTTACTGTCAAACTATTGTAAAATTAGATATGAGCGCATCAGCAGAATGCTGCCTGCTCATTATATAATAATAATATATTTTGTCAGGAGTTCCACCGAGCCGAACCCTCCGATATGAAAATATCTGGAGTCGGTGAATTATTTTCCCATTTGGTCTCTTTGACATGTTGTTCTGGTATTATTTTGTATTTATTATACTTATATATAGTGCAATTGCATAACATGGATTGACTAGATGATCATTTGTGGAAAAGTGTCTGAAAGGGTTAAGTTTTTCCTGTGGGAAAGATTTACCCGCACATAAAATCTGAAGCGAAATTATTCATTCATAATGTACACAACATACAAATAACATTAAAAAAATACAAATAATAAATACCAACCATCCAATACTGGTAAGGGTACAACAATGTGTAAGAATAGAAACATAAGTTTGTAAAACAAACCACAACAATGACTAAAAACTGGAGAAAATTAAGTTTGGGTCAAGTGAAGTCGATAGAAAACAAGTAGAAATTTAGTCGAGTTCTAGGGGCTTCCGCCAAGTATATCCGGTATCTTGCCACTGCAGCGGATATTATAAAGTCGACGCATTCGTACAGGAGGTTGGGATAAGGTTAAATTAGTTCGTTGGAAAAGAATATGAAAATTTGAAAGGTTTATTAGTTGACGGTGATTTTGATTGTGGCCAAGAGGAAAGATTATACATATTGCAACTTCTTTAAAATTGCCTCAAAATGTTGACCTCTTAAACAATTATAAAAAATATTAATATTTGAAGTCTTAAACACGGACATCTCGTCGATTTTGGCATGCAGTACCGCCAAGGCAAAGATATTTAAATACAGAAGAGATATGCTATGGTGTCCGCGCAACTGTCGCCGGACTACGCGCTAATTAGCGTAGTTTTCATACAAAAAGAATTTTTTTCATTTCGTTGATTTTTTGAAAATGTGCATTAATATTGGTTAACAATATATTTTGAATAAGGAAAGAATTCGTTCATTGAGTATAACATTCGTTTGGTTTATTCGTTAATTATTTGTTCTTTTAGTTAATTTGTTAATTGGTAAACAATATCGGCGACACCCGGAAGCGCAGACCCACATAGTAAAAACAGCAGATAGCACATCTACTTATATTTCAATATCTTTGCGCCAAGGCGACATAAAACATATTGTTACGAAAAGAAATAAAAATACTACACATAATAAATATTCGGCATTGGACTTGGAAATAACAAACGCGGTGTTCGTTTGTCGGAAAATATGTAACACCGGGTTAGATACGTTTTTAGATTTTCACGGCCAAAAGTATTTTCGTTATTTGTTTTTGGGGTGTTACGCCGTGTTGCGCTACCTCCTTCTTTAGCCAGCGTTTCGGACAGCGTTGCAGTGTCCATCATCAGGGCAGATCCGGCAGATGTGTGAACATCACACATCTGTCGCACTGTCCGAAACGTTGGTTAAAGAAGGAGGCAGCGCAACACCGCATAACACCCCAAAAACAAATAACGAAAATACTTTTGGCCGTGAAAATCTAAAAACGTATCTAACCCGGTGTTACATATTTTCCGAAAAACGAACATAATTATTAGATATCTACGGCTGTACATACATAAGTTGGCAGTGGCGTGAACTTACACGTGTAGCATTGTACTAATGCGTTAAAAATACATTGGTTTTCTATTGGTGTTTTGATTTGGCTAAACAAAATAAAATATGAACCATTGTGCAATGAAAGTTAAAAATAATATTGTATGTATGCACAGTTCAACATAAAACAATACATTACATTGAATTGGTGAAGAGCCATGAATATTTATAATACATACATATTTAAGCTTCCAAGTTCATGAAAAATGATATACAAATGTATCATGTAACAAGCAACGGTTTAAAGGTTTACCCCAAATTAAGATTTTTTTTTTAAATATTCAATGACCATCCCTACTCCGAATTAATTAATTGTTTAACATTCTATATTACATTAACAAGACCAGTCCCTGCCTAATGTCTACTGGTCTTATAACTTTACATATATAATCTAATATATAAAATTCTCGTGTCACGGTGTTTGTTACCATACTCCTCCGAAACGGCTGGATCAATTTTGATGAAATTTTGTGTGCTTATCTGGTAGGTCTGAGAATCGACCAACATCTATTTTTCATACCCCTAAAAGTAAAGGGTGTTCCACTCCGAAGAAAATTATTTTCACCATATATTTTGTATGGAACGAATTCTCCTATTATGAAAGAACTGCAGCAATATTGTAAGGGGTATAATATTGAACTGTGAACCGGTGGAGGGGGGAGGGGGAGGGGAAAGGGGGGAGGGGGGAGGGGGGAAAGGAACTCAGGAAGGGGGGTTAGCGGGACGGGGGAAGGGGAGAAGTGGAGTGGGGAGAGGGAGAGGAAACGCGAGAGGGGAAAGGATACGCAGGGAGAAACAATTTAGATCAATTCAGCTAAAAAGTTGACAACAGTTTTTTATTCTGAGGCGGTACGAAGTTCGCCGGATCAGCTAGTATATTTATAATAATATTTTGTATCTCCTAATTCCAAGTCCCACTGATTTTTTTTCCTGAGAACAGTGTTTGGTTTGAATCTAAAATATTCATAATTATTTCAAACTAGCTGGCACCCATTTAACAAAGAAATTAATTCTCCCTGCATGTCCTTTCCCATTCGTCCCGTTCCCCTTCCGCCCCCCCCCCCCCCCGCCATTCCTCTCCCGCGTCCTTTTCTCCTCCCGCGTTTCCACTCCGCCTCCTCCACCTTCCCTCTCCCCACTCCACTCCCCCCCCTTCCCCCGTCCCGCAAACCCCCCTCCCGAGTTCCCCTCCTCCCTCCTAGGTTCCCCCCTCCCTGGTTCCCCTCACCCCCTCCCGCGTTCCATAAATTAATTCCCGGTACATTTAGTTTTCAAACAGCTCGCGTGCCTTCTATTGCAATTTTTATACAAATTTCATAATGCCAGAGCTAAACAGACAATAACAAACACAACAAAAAAGAATTATCCAAATTGGTGCAGTCGTTCGGAAGTCACGCGGGAACATACGAACATACATTTATTAATATAGATTAGTGGTTCCCAACCTTTTTCTGACCCGGGACCACTTGTACATTTATTTTTCGACAGGGACCACAACTAGTGGCGTAGCGAGAGGGGGCCGGCGCCCCGGGTGCCACCCGACCATTCACCCCTCAAGACCACAAATCTCTAGCCCCCCCCCCCCCCCCCCCAGGACGGACCAATATTTTTATGATGTCGAAATTTGTGTTTGTCAACTTTAATGGGCAGGGGGGGGTGACACCACGTTGTCCGCTCTATCTCCGTCCCAGGTGCCACCCATGCTAGCCGGAACTTTGGTGGAACCCGGGACGAATAACACAATAGGAGGGGCGTAATGGGATAGAGTGGGACGGGTTCGATAAACGGAATATTGTCCCGATTTTTTTTTATTCAGACTTCTCAACCAGGGACCGCCCGCGCGCTTGCTCGCGGACCATCTTCTAGCCTCTTGCGGACCACTAGTGGTCCGCGGACCACTGGTTGGGAAACCCTGATATAGATAGATTCCGACCAACATTTCCGGTTTACAAATAACCCTGAAATATTTGAGAATTTTCTAGGTATAACCATTTTTTTCTTTTTTACATTAGCTCACACGTGATGCCCCGAGGAAAATAATTTCCCCCATGACCTCTGTCATATTTGGGGATGCTGTGTGGAGGGTTTTTTAAGGAAAGGAAGAACACGAAGTTCTGGGAAGGAAAAAGGTAAGAGGGTAGAAATCTGGGGTTCAATCTATTGAAATCATCTGCCGACCTGGACAAAACCTAGACAAACCTCAACCCATTAACGAAACGTAATGAATCACTTCGTTCCCGGGGCGGCGGTACCCATTCCCGCCTCCTAAATTGTAAACAATATAAACAACAAGACAACATAAACAAACAAAAAATATTGCTTGTGACGTGATTCAAAGCGCCAGCCAGATTTGAAATCATGACGCCTGGATGAAATCTACATGCCATGTCAACTCAGCCACTGACGGATATAACAAAGAAATGGTTTTCGGGTAAATTAATACGTGTATTTACTGATAAGTCATCTCTTGGCCGATATTAACAATTTCAAAACTTGTCTATTGTTTTCATAAAATTTATCATTCATTATTTTTTAGAATGCATGTTAGGTTTCAAAAATTTTGCACAATTAAATAACGATTTGTGAACAATCGGAGCACTGAGAGAATCTAATCAGGATTTTTATCACTATGCACTGCGTGATGATTCTGAAAGCACTATAATATCATCTTGTTTATGCCAATAATATCAAGAGCTGATCTAATCTGAATGATTATATGCATAAAATAAACGGTAAACAGACCTCTCACGCGACATTACAAGTATTATTATATAAAAACACGAGTATTCTATCAAATGGTCACAAGTAGTTATGTACCGCTTCACCATGTTTGGACTAAACTCTATTATAAAACATTTGAGCCTGATCGTTTTCTTTCATGGGCTCCTCAACATTTCACTTACAGTTGCCGACGATGATCACCTTGTAAGTATAAAACACACACAGATTCTATTAATTAATTTTATATTATAAAATAATCTTTTGTAAGTTTCGATTTATTTCAGGGGCCAGCCGATTTGATTGTAAAAGACTTTACTCAATGTGAAGACCCAGAAAAGTATCCGAACACTCTTGAAGTCTCCAGGAAGAAACTTAACAGGACTTATGAAATGTTTTCCGCCAGTATAAAAATGGGAGTAGACCTTGACCCAACTGTCGGGGTAAATACTGCTTTTAATTACATTCTGATTGCTGTGAATTAATTGAGATAAAACGTTAATTAATTATTGTATCTTCTATAGATTGATGTGAACGTGGCCAAGTGGGGAGACGGCGGCTTCAAGCCTAACTACCTTCTCTTGAATGATACAGATGTGTGTCAATTCTTCTTCAAGTGGCTTGGAAATAATATGAACAGAATTCTCCGTGATGACCTCCGCCCGGAATCTTGTCCTATTACTAAGGTCGGTTTCAAATACATTTTATTTTATTGACTTCCTTTTACTAGCTGAAGACTAATAATGACATTTGGACGATTTGTACTGTTTTGTCAAAAATCACCTCAAGTGTGCTGTACAAATTTACTTTATATTTCTACGATGCTCTTTCGTATTAAAAACTGCAGAATATACAAACTTTACGTACAATGTATTTGACCAATGAACGTGATGCTGCTTAAAATATACGTAATTTAAAAAAAATATATATTATTCTGTACAGACCGAAAATATGCCGGACCTTACTTACCTGGCAGATTTGAGATTAACACTTTTTATAGAGAAATTTAGATGCATTTTGCACGCAAAGGACATAATTGAGAACACATGTTATTGGCAATTCTATTATTTAATCCTGGTATATACTCGTATTTTAATTATTATATATAATATGTTCTTTAATGAACGTTCTTAAAGGAAAGCAAAATTTTATGATTGGCGGTACAACAGTACAGGGATTTGATTAGTATATTAATTTATCTTCATAAATGTGGTTCGTCATTCGGTAAGAGACATATTGATGGGTAAGGCTTCAAAAAAGTGTAATTAAGTTATATTACAGGCAATACAGTAATAATCAGGTACGTATATTTATTTTAAAAGCATGAGAGCTTAAAAAGGTAAGTTTTTAGTTTGGTCCTAAATTCTGCGGGGCTTGTTATGGAGGAAATTTATTCCAAGCCTTAGTCACAGGTACTTCGAAAAATTCCCTCGATTTAAACACAGTTTTTCGAAATCAATGTTGACAGGGACCTTCATCTTGTTTTCAAGGTTAAGTGTGCAAATATTCAATGAGTCAGGTACGCCTCCTACATCATACGTATGTCTGGAACGTTAAAATATCTTGAAAACCAGTTTATGGGTCCGAGTGGTTCAAACTGTAGATTTGATCGAAAAACGCCCGTGATCCCTCCGCGACATCGTCATATTAATAGACAGATGGATAGATAGAAGATGAATATTTTTGGTAGGTTTGTAATTTTTTTTTATATTGTTTTTATTTCTTGCTAGAGCAATCCCGATGAGTTACTGAACTCATTTTAGGACAGGAGGAACATACAAATCATGGGTGGGAGGAAATAGTTAAAATTATACATAGGAATTTGGATATTAAAATATAAGATTCACATACAATATAGAAGAAAAATAAAAGACAGGTTGAGTAGAATAAACAGCAATGGAAAACAATTAAAGAAAAAGGGAACAAGGTTATACAGATATGGATGATTACAACTTAATGGAAAAGAAAAGAAGAGAAAAGAAACAAGACAATTGAACATGACAAGAAAATTACAAAGTTTCATCCTTACACATACTTAAAAATATTCTTTTAAAGCATTTCTCTGATTTTTTTTTTATTTTGCTGGATTCTCTTGTACATATCTGGTAGCGTAATTATTTTCTAATTTTATATTTTGTTTTCAGGGTGAATTCAAAATCAAAAATTACCTTGTGAACTACGACGAGCTTCCGCAAGAAATGGTTTACGGGGATTTTAAAGCCAGAATAGTTTTTATTCAAGACGGTCAGGAAATTTTATGCTTTTATTGTTTGTTCTTATCCAAACCTAAGAAGGATAATTGATATGTAAAATTTTTTTTAATGCACTGTTTTTGTCGAAATCCCATCAAAATTTATTTATATTTATTTCACAGTGTTCATTGTAGTCCACTACATACATCTATTAATATAAAACTGAAAAGTCTTGTATCCCATAATAAACATTAAAACGTGATTTAATTTTTCCAATATTTTTGCGGTATTGCGATCTACCTGAGAATTAGTATTAGTCGCATTGGAAGAATTAGTTTTATTATTACGAGTTTACCAGTTTTAAAAAAATCCTATAACTAAACCTAATAAATCTTTAAGTTTTACAAATGCAACTTAATAAAGGATGCTTGCAAAACTAATTAATATATATAGGAGCATTAGCTATATTCTTCCTTCTCACTTCAATGATTGGTTGTCCTCTACTCTGGTCTTTAATGTTCAGGCTTGTGTAGTTTGTTAATAAAGTATAATGAAACAATTTTTTTTTAAACTTTATTTCACATTTATTCCTCTCCGATCTGACCGGTTTCGGACACCTCGTCCATCCTCGCAATGTTACATGCTTACTTTACGGTACACTTTTAATGATATTTACACATTAAAAATCTTACAAGATATTGACGACCTCCGTGGTCGATGAGTAATTCTCTCGACTACAAATCCGTAGGTCACGGGTTCAAATCCCGGCGTGCGCGAGCAAATTGTATTTAATTGAATTGTGTTATTTCACAAATAAATCATTCAAAATAATACAGGGTGTATTTGCGGCACCTTCCATAGTGAAAGATACTCTCAGTATAGCCCTGGCATAAGACCACCATTCGGAGTTGACACGTTGCTTGAAAAGGATTTTGCTGTATTTGGTGATCAGATCTGAGTACTACCTCACCTAACTTTCCCTCATCTCCTTCCCCTCTCCACTACCTTTAGTCTTACAACCCACCCAAATGGGAATATCTCACTGGCTCCAGGAGGTTGGGAGCAGTTGGTATTCACATAAACAATAAAAAATAAACAGGTAAGTAAAAATATTTTTGTTGTCAGTTTAGCAGTTGTTCATTTTTTTAGTCTTGTGTTTTCTTTTGCCTTGCATGGTGTGTATAGATGTCGTTATTGTAATGCAGTTCGTCTCTGAATCGGTAATATTTTTAAAACTTTATAGTTAACAATAGGCCACTTGCATCACATTTTTTAAATTTTTTTCCGGTTTAGGAAAATATTCTAAGACATTCTGCATTTTTATTATTTTTTTAATCGTATTTTTGAAACCCTGGGGATTTTTTGAAAATTTCAATCCGAAAAATCAGACCATTTTTTATAAACCGGAAAGACGGGACATAATTTTATACGTGAGAAAAAACAATAATTACATAGCCGAAAATCATTTTTAAAAAAAAGAACGTTTTCCACACGAATGGCACAGGAGAATAACGAGGCATACCAAAAATATTACATCTCATAAATATTTTTTTCCTTGATCCGTCTTATTGATCATAAATCATTATAATGTACAACGTCTATATTAATAAATCCAATGTAATATACCTACTTGTACTTGTAAATTATAATAATAATAAGAATATTATAAAATTTGATTTTGATAAAATCAGCACCATAACCATTATACCTCTAAAACACGCACCGACATTTAAATTGTACGGGGTTCTCTTCACAACATCTGTCAAAAATTCAAACCAAATGATAAGTTCGCAGAGAACAAACAATAAATCTAGTGAACGAAATCAAAAATTCACCTGAAATCAAAGTGATGCCATATAAAAATAAAAAATCAGTGAGGAATTTTACAAAATTGATAGGAACATTTTCGGAGACGGGACATTTTCATGTAGTGACGTCACGAGCCCAAATAATGGATTTATTTATTTAAAAATAAAAAAAAAACTGTACATTTCTACAAAATTTTACTAACATTTTCGTAATCTTAGTAAAAAGATCTATCCACACGATTTTTTCCGAGTCGTTCTGAAATCCATGCAAGTGGCCTATTAAAACGTTTTAGAGAACTCTTTGTTCATCATGCACAACATGTAATTCCAGCATTTTATGTATTGTCTCATAATTATTACACTTCAAAATTCGTCAATTGCTCTATTCTTGATTATTTGCATTGTTTATATGCAAATATAGTTTTTCGATATAAAATTCTTCATGCTACGAATTCCCTAAAATATTCTATGGAGGAAATATTACTGGAGGTTCCCGGAGAAGAACAATCGTTTAAACTTAGGTAAGCCATAAACATTTGCACTTTTGTAATCGTGCTTGCGAGGTTTCCGAACGGGGGAGAGAGCGGGGTCACTTATGCTAGGCTCCTCGCTTCTTGGAAATTTAGTCACAATGAATCGCTTTACGGGAGAGCAACGCGCTTTCTGGATAAAACATTTTTACAATGATGTTGTTCTATTCTGTTCAACAATGATTCCATTCTGTTTCACAAAACAATGATGCACACCGCATATTTCGTTCGCATTACCAATAGCAGAGCATTAATCAATGCCCAAGTATTAATTTAATTAAATTGTGGTTTAAAAATTTCGAAGAAAACGGCAGGAAAACAAACAGGGCGGCCATGGAACAAAATAAATTGGTTAAAGAAATTGTCCCTAACAAACTGATCTCGCGCAGAGGAGATTTTCCATGGCCTCCCCGCAGCCCGGATCTAGCCCGGTTGGTTTTTTTTATGGGATATATTTGCGTATACATGTATTTTATATTACAAGTCGAGTCTATGTAAATAAACCAGTAACTATACTTCAAATAAAAGAGAGCATCAATCAAGAAATGGTCAACATACCCTGATATTTGTGTCGAAATTTTTTCGAAAATCTAATGATCTGATTTGAGCAATGTCAGCGGCGAGATGGCGGCCATTTTGACGAAATTATTTTCCAGCATATTTTTGTTCTTATCAATAATCATTTAATACAATTTAAACACAATCTGTAATTTTTTTTCGTGACTATTTCAAAAGTGCAAATGTTTATGGCCCACCCTATACATTAGGGTTGGTCACGACTCCTTGGGATTTTTTTGATTATTCAACTGTGTAATAGTGATAAAAGGGTGTAAAATGAAGACCTAATATCACATTTTTGTGAAATTTTGATATCATCTTTTACCACCAGATTGACTTGAAATTTCATGTGATCCCATCCTTGTTAAATCTTAAAAAGGAGTTTGATAAACCATTCGAAATGCACTTGTTTTCAATAAAACATAAAATATTAAGAGCGTTTAACCAGCCAGCGGACGAAAATCCACATTTCGTCGAAAGTTGTTCTTACGATCGTGCAGGGCGGTTACAATGAGAAAGATTAATTATTCTCCGTACCAGCTTTTTTAAATTATAACTCAACATCGAATTTATTTCAATCCAAATTAGCTTTGATTTATACCTTCATCCAAAAATGCTGAAAGGCGTGATGATAAAACTATTAAAATAGTGTACTTTTTGTAGTTATTTTTTGATTTTAAGTATTTATCATTTTTCAATAATGTCTAAATTTAATAAGAATGTTAAAAAAATCTGAAATATTTTAGTTTGTAAGTGCGCAAATAAATACACAAATGGACCAATTTTCGTCAAGAAACACATGTACGTACATATTTTTTAATGATTGTATTGAAACTAAAATTAAAATTCTAATACATAACTCTGCTAGATAATGTATTGATTTATTTTACTGCATGATTACATTATTTGAAATGGGTGTGGTATAATACAAAAACTTTTTTGAAAATTTAACAAATCTGCCAACGACCTATGGAATAACCTTATTATACTAAAAATTTAAAAAAATTCTAAAAATTTATTACAAACGAATGCTAGATAAAAGAACAATCTGTCGAAATTCATTTATAATTTTTTGTGGAAAAGAGTCAATACGTCTAAAAACTTTTTTGAAAATGACGTATTTCCGGCTTTCTCTGGTAATGCCCTCTTAAGTATATTGAATTATTAATGAAAAAATATGAGATTTGGCTCCAAATACCCTTAAGTTATTGTATTCAAATAGCAGCAATTTAGTCTTACTATCAAATTTCAGTATTATTTCCGCTTGCAGACTTTTCACGTAAAGTAGTAATATTACCAATAAAATTATACTTTAATATATTTTAAATCCATTATAATATATTTCAACAATTTATTATAATAATAATCGATAAATTTATAGAGCGCCATTTTGTTAAAAATCACCTCAAGGGCGCTATATTATCATAATCATCATAATCATAACATAGTATAAAATGATGTCGCTCAAAATGTATGTGCGCGTTAATCTTTTAAACTACGCAACAGATTTTCATGCGGCTTTCATCAATAGATAGAGTGATTGAAGAGGAATGTTTATATGTATAATACATGTAAATTATATTAGAGAAAAGCCGAGAAATTCAAAGAAAACATATTTTTGTGCGATTTAAAACGGCTGGCGGGCCGTACTATAGTCACTTTTTAAATTCGTTAACGGAAGAAATTGTAATTGTCAACACAATATTACAGAAAATTACCACTTTCTGAAAATCCTAGTGATTGCTTTTAATTTCATCCTCATTGTTCGCTTTCGTAATTATCCACCTGCCTTAAATCAAAATATTCGTTTTTTTAAATCAACAGGATTTTTTTTCAGTGTCCGACTATATTGCTTTAATTATCTTCTAATATATAAAATTCTCGTGTCACGGTGTGTGTTACCATACTCCTCCGAAACGGTTGGACCAATTTTGATGACATTTTGTGTGCTTATCTGGAAGGTCTGAGAATCGACCAACATCTATTTTTCATACCCCTAAAGGTAAAGGGTGTTCCACTCCGAAGAAAATTATTTTCCCCCATACATTTTGTATGGAACGAATTCTCCTATTTTGAAAGAACTGCAGCAATATTGTAAGGGGGTATAATATTGAACTGTGAACCGGGGGAGGGGGGAGGGGGAAGGGGGGAATGGAACTCAGGAAGGGGGGTTAGCGGGACGGGGGAAGGGGAGAAGTGGAGTGGGGAGAGGGAGAGGGAACGCGAGAGGGGAAAGGATACGCAGGGAGAAACAATTTAGATCAAGTCAGCTAATAAGTTAACAACAGTTTTTGATTCTGAGGCGGTACGAAGTTCGCCGGATCAGCTAGTATATCTATATATTTTTAATTATATATCATGCACCGATGATATTTCACTAAGCCCAAAAGATGTTTTCTTTAAAAATCTCGAGCTTAATCTATAAAAATTAAATTTATTATTTATGTAGGTAGGGTAAACCACCCAATTATTGGCACTTTAAGCAGCTACTTCACAAAACCGGTAAAATTTGCATGTAAAAATATGTTTTAACAAAGAGAAAAGCATTATATTGGTCTTCTAATCTCTGCAGAATATTATAAAGTACTTATCATTAATAAATTATATCGTTTTCTTCAATAAAGTGTAACTTTTAAAAAAATACCTCAAATACCAGTTGCTGGCATAGCCAAACCTTTCATTGGCAGTGATTATTACCTATTATTGTCACTGTTCTCCCGAGACTGAAAAATAGCTGCTAGGTCTTATGTAGGGGTTTTAAAATGTATTATACATCGTCTATGTACCTATTTTAAGATAATTCATAATAGAAATAAACAAAATAAAATCCTTTGTTAAGAAAAGTAACATTTATTTGTATAGGAACATACCATATCAGTTGAAACGCTTATAGTTAAATAAACTTTCCATAAAGTATTAAAACAAAACCAAAAAAGCCTTCTACCTAGGCTTGAACAAAAAATAGAACAATTTTAGCTTAAGACTATTTAACTTCCTTAGTTATATTTATTTAAATCACAGAGGCTCTAATTGATTAAGATCATAAGTAATTCTTAAGTCACGTTAGTCATCTGAATCCTCAATCAACATTGTTTCTATCTCAGCAGCACTGTAATTTTTGCTAGTACTTGCTTTTTGATTTTCTTTGTTATTATTTTTAAGTACAGCTTCCAATTTGCCATTGTCAAGTTTATAGAAATCTTCCGAAAACAAAATTTTAGACACGTTGTCTTTGGCTTTAGTTTGTTTTTTGTTTTTCTTTACCATTTGTTTCTCTTTTTCCAATTTCTTTTGTTCTCTTTCTTCTTTTCTCTTTTTAACACCTTCTGCTTTCTCTTCTTTAATTTTAATTTTTTCATTTTCCTGAGCTTTCCATTCGGCAGATGTTAGTACAAAAGGCGTCTTCTTGGTATTTTTTATCCCTTTTCTTTGTGGCGTTTTAGGAAGTATCAAAATATCTTGTAATTTTAATATAGTATTATCTTCCTTAACCAGTGCTACTTTCAGTTGCATAAAATTATTTTGATCTGCACCTATTTTGACATCTCCAGTTACTCTGATAGACGGTTTTTGGGGAGTTGAATATATTGATGATTGCTGCTGACTGCTAACGGACGCTTCGTAGATAGATGTTTGTTGAACAAATGTTTGTTGTGTGGATGGTTGTTTGTTGCTTGGTACGTAAGTAAATGATGGCTGTAAGATCGAAGCATGCTGTAAGGAAGTAGAGGCTTTTTGGGAGGATACTTGCTCTATGGATTTTGGCTGATTGAATGCTTGTTGAGTGGGTGAAAGATGATTGTGTGGTTGTTGGCTAACTGTTTCTGGAATAGGTTCTTGTAGGGTTGATGTATCTTCTATAAAATAATTTAATTCAGAGCATTGGACTATTTCCTCAACAACAACATCTTGTGAAACAAAATCGAAACTTTGCTCAGCAACATTTTTGTTTGGAGAGTTATTGATAATTATCTTCATATTTTCAATATCAAAATTCCCTATATTGTTATTCTGACGCTCTGTGTCTAATCTTGAGCTATTCTGCAAATCATTTTGAGACGTGGTAAAGAAATTCCAGATTTTCAATAAACACTCACTTGTCTCCTCTGGCCTCAATTCTCTTTTATCAATTTTATGTATTGTACTTTCTCCCAACAACTTCATAAAGTCATCTTTGGTGAGCACCCGATTGTCTGTTACATGCTTGGGTTGCGCTATGGTAATGTTATTTTTATTTGAAGTTCCTAGGCACTTGGAATAGTCCACTGCATCTTCATTAAAAGGAAAAAGTCCAGTTGCTCTAAAACCATTTATAATTGTTGACGGGTTAAGACTTTTTTCTATAGTATCTTTAAGTAATGGCACAAATTGAGTTTTCGTTAACGCTTGAGATGGATTATTTCTTCGCCATTCTAGGACAGTTTTCTGCCATTGTGTTTTTAATGGTTTAAATGCGGCGACGTCTGCAGGTTGAAGGAGCCTAGTGCAGTTAGGATATAACGCTATGAGAATTATACCTAAATTAGTACATAATTCACTGGTAGCATACGTCAAGTGCGATTTGTGGCCATCTACAAAAAGAACTACAGGGAATTGTGTGCCAGTTTTTACGAGGTGAGGATGTAAAACGTTTTTGATATACTCAAAAAATACATCAGAATTCATCCATCCGTTGTCACTTAAGCCCACGCCCCAATCTTCAGGAATCTTAGAAGTTATCTCGCCAGGTAATCTTTTATATGGAAAAATTACCATTGGCGGAGTAACTTGACCATCTGCACCAAAAGTAAACATGACGGTTAGTGAAGTTTTGGCTTGGGCGTGGTCAATTTCGTAAACGTTTTTTTCTCCCTTAGAGCTTAAAACAATACCTGTTTTTGGACATAGAACAAAATTCGTTTCATCGCCATTGAATACTCTTGATGGGTCTGCTAAGATGTTATAGTATCTATTTTCAGTCATGTAAATCCTTATTTGTTCAAACCAGCCTCTTACATCAGATGCAGAGACCGTGGAGCTGGCAGCTGTTACGGCTTCTGGTGTTCGAAATGTAACTGTTGGATGTCTAGCTAAAAACAATTTAAACCACTTCTCACCATTCTTAAAACTGCTGGCTCTCCCCGATTTATTGATAAAGTCTGAAACACTCTTTATCAAATCTTCTTTCCTCTTCGGAAACCCTTTTTTGCTACTGATTTTTATCCAGTCAACAAAAAGCTGTTCTTCTTCGTCAGTTAAAATTGTGGACGGACCGGGCTTAGAGCGATGATCAGGATGTTTCAATCTGAATTGTATAGTAGACCGTGGTACGCTGAAGGTTTTTGCAGCAAGTTTTTTGCTCATGCCTTTTGATATTTCGTGGAGAGCTTTTTGTAGGTTCTCTTCTGTATAAATTTTCCGTTTAAAACATTTTTTACTATTTTTTTCTCTAGACTTCTTCTGACTAGGCTTCATTTTGAAAGTGGCTGAAAAGACAATATTTTTATTGGCACGTTTTTACCCAATGTTTGACACCCGTGCCAATAAATGGATTTTATATAATTGGCAGTGGGCCAACTTTTGGATTGGTGTGTCCAAAAGGTTAGAAAATATTTTCAATGCAATTTAAACTCAATTTTGAGACAAACAAGGCATAATTTTTAATAAACTCAAATTATTTTAAATACCCTTTTATTGGCATGTGTGCCAATAAAATGGATAAACCGATTTTAGGCATACCAAATGTTGGCACCCCACAAATAACTAAAAGTTGGCGGTTAAATTATAAAATAATGTTTTAAAAAGGCAGTTAATATATTCAATAATAAGACAAAATGATTAGGTATAAGAAAAACAAAATAGATTTGCAATTTTTAAAAGATTATGATAGCTCTTACCTTAGTAAAAAACGAATATTTTGATTGTTTTTGTCGCACAGGTCCCGGCTTGTCAAACAGATGGTAAATGCGCCGCCATGTTTGAAAAAAATTAAAACGTGTGTTGCCAGTTGAGTAATAAATGATACTACTTTTTAATTTCTACTAAAAAATATAAGATCTGGCTACAAAAAATCTTAATTTTCTTAAAAAACTAGAGCATGCCAATAAATTGGTAGAGTGCCAATGATTGGGTGGTTTACCCTACGTAATTTAAAAGAAATAATGATCACTTTTCGGCAAATGTACCTTTCTTATCTTGAATTAGTTTAAAGTTTTTTCCTTCTTTTTTATTTGTATTCACTGTACTTTTTCACCCCTTTTCCAAATGCAAGCATCAGCTACATGAGGAAAATATATAACATCGTATTCTGCAAAATACTGCAAACATTTACATGTCATTTTCTTACGTTATTGTATTACAATATGTATAAATATAATTATGTCAATGGCACATGTTGTGCCGTATGTTTTGAAATAAATAAATAAATAAAATATGTTGATCATTTAACATCATGAAAAAAAATCTTTGGGGAAGCTGTGTAGAGCCTTTGAAGGAAGGGAAAGAGATAAAGTTCTGAGAAGGAAAACGCTATGGGGAATTGTAGGAATCTATTGGTCAATAGTGACTTTCCGAAGGCGGTGAGTTTGCGAGAGTCCGGCTGGAGAGGTCAAAGGTTTACCCTTACCCATCTGGCCAGTCACGCAGTTGACGCTTCCGCCGTCAAGACCTGGACGGACACCCCCCTTAAATATATTTAGTCTATACGGAAGATCTATAGTCTCTCGTGTCTAGATGAACGAAGTATGAAGAATGAAGAATGAGTTAATGATGAATGTAAGTAAGTCTAAAGTCATGGTGTTTGAAAGGGAGAGCACCCCTTAGTGTGCAATAAAGTTGTGAATGATGAATACTTGGAGCCGGTGGATGAGTTTGTGTACCTGGGGAGTATGTTTACGAGAGATGGGAAGGCTGATAGAGATATTGAAAGAAGGGTAAATGCAGGTAACTCCATTAATGGATGTCTGAGTGTCGTCAAAAGAAAAAAAACTGTCAAAAGAAGCGAAGCTAGCAGTCCACAATGTAGTCCTGGTACCTACCCTGATGTATGGCAGTGAGGCATGGAACTGGCAGAGGAAGGATGAAAGTAAACTGAATGTTGTTGAATGAGATCCCTGAGGCGAATGTGTGGCAAAACCATATGATCGTGTGGGAAATGTGGATATCCGCAAATAATGTAAGGCTTATGTAAGCGTAATGAGTAAGATTAAGAAAGGAACCCTCAGATGGTTTGGGCATGTAGAGCGAATGAAAGAAGAAAATAGTGTGAGAAGAATATATGACGCAAATGTGAATAGAAGAAGAAGTCGGGGACGCCCGAGTAAGACTTGGCACGATCAAGTGAATCAGATACTTGAGTCGGGCCATGTCAAAAGTCAGAATAATAGAAGAGTATGTATGAGACGATTTATGAATGTGAGTGAGGCAAAGTCTGTGGGCCAAGACTGAGTTGATTAGCGGTCCGTCCTCTCTGTATTCCTGCGGGGAAGCGGCGTGATGATTAGTTAGTTAATAACTCTGTGTACGCCTTGTGGAAATCCTGGGTCAGAAATAATTTCGATATTCAAGTCATTTTCAAGGATATCCACCGTGACCTAACACTACCGTTCACGGACACCAAAAATTGGGTTACCAATTTTGATCAATGATAAGAAATCAATAGATCTTCTGAAGCGTAATATAGAAAGAAGTCGATTGCTCGTCGAAGAACTTCAACATGAAGATGACATCTATTGATGATTGCACAAGCATCTGACCGTATGATGATTTGTGTGTTCGTGCAAATAAACTATTCATTAATGTGATGCATATTTGTACAATGGTAATAATAATAACAATATAATTAAAGGTAATTTCATGGATTGGCTTCACATTATTAACATAAATCATTGGTTTAATGGTAAAGATGTCACTTGCACCCTAAACATCTAGCATGACGTACGCAATGTTGCTTTCATGGAGATTACCCGTGTTAATTTTCTTTGCATGGAATTTTATGGTTACATTCATATCAGCTGATGATATTCCGATGCTGGTAAGTTGGATAATTTGGCAATCTATTTTCTATAATGGAAATCATTAATATAAATGCTTATCAATAACCGTTTTCATTTAAGGGTCCTGCTGAATTAAGATTGATGGGGTTCCGGATGTGTGTAGACGATGAAAATAGTCCAAATATGATTTCAATTCAACGAACGAAAGTAAACCGTACTTTAGAATCATATAACGGTTACGCTTTAACAGACGTAGACTTTGATAATACTGTGGGAGTAAGTGGAACTAACTTATACTTGTAACATATGAAGGGCACACGGGAAAAACATGTAATGTCACATTTTTATGTTTTTTAAACTGGCAGTACCATTGTATAGTACAAATATGGTAGAACAAAACGCCAAAACACACATTGCAGTAGTACCCAGAGTCACTGAGCAATATTCATAGAAATATATTGTCCAAGTCGTACAGAAAAAAAAGCATTGTCCATTGTTGCCGGTTTGAGGTTTACGTTTGAAATGTTATACACATATACATACAAAAAATACAGTAAAAGTAAAAATAAAAGTAAAATGAAAGCAAAATTAAAATAAACAAGAAAAATAAAGTGTGCCAGTTTTATGGCTAGAACATAGAAAAAAGGAAAGTTTATTTTTATTTATTTTTAAATAAGATAATTATATAACAACACAAAAAACTGAAAAACACCAGACGTGTGTAAAAGTGTAAAGTGGAAAAATAGTATATATGTGTACACATACATACACATAATATATACACACATATATATATTCTTAAAATTTCAAATACAAAAAATTCATGAAAAATTTGGGTATCAATTTTTCAGTTTTATTACAATGAATTAAGTTATCAGTTAATGGATTGATTATAAGGCTCCTATTTGTCTAAAAGAGCTTGAGTACACGAAAAGATATCAGCATCGATACTTGTTTTATTATAATGATTACAAGTTCTTCATAAGAAAGAATTTTACCTGAGACTATTTGAAGCACTTTCGATATGAATGTCTCTAGTTTTCTCAATAGGTATTCTGAAATTAAAATCTTGTAGTTAAGATTAATTTGTATATATTTACTTTAATTTAGATAAATATAAACATCGCCAAGTGGGGGGACGGGGGCTTCAAACCAAATTACTATATTGAGAATAACACATACGCTTGCAATTTTTTCTTCAAGTGGGCAGCCAAAGGGGCGAAAGCGCTCTTGGAGAGAGCGGGTCGTCCACCGAAGTGTCCAGTCGCAAAGGTATGTACAAACACATCAGCGTCATACCTATCGTGCTTCTTCCTATTTACAATAATTAACATTTTATAATAGAATAATGTTTATTTATTTAATAGCTTTTGCCCCCGGCTTCGCTCGCATAGTATTAGGGAGGGTTCCCACTCCGCCTCCTCCACCTTACCTATCCCAACTCCACTTCCCACCTCCCCCCTGCCCCCCTCCCCGATCCCCCGAGCCACCCCTCCCTCTCCCCTTCATACCCGTCACATAATCTTTCAAACAGCTCGCGTGCCACCTATTAAAGGGTAAAAATCAAACACACCCAGTTTCGCATTTATAATAAGAGTATAGATTAGTATAATTTTAACTTTCAAGGGGATTTCCATAGTAACCTGAACAAATAACAAAATGACAGCGCACGTCAAATAAATACTTATAATTACCAAGCCACGCTTTGCTTTTTGTTTGGACAATAAACAATTTCATAACGCCAGGGCTTATTCATACCGCCAGAGCTTGCCAATATATATAGCCTGTATTACTCACAAATAATGTTGCTTTCCATTAGTGAAAGAATTTTTAAAGTCCATTCAGTATTTTTTGCGTGAAAGAGTAACAAACGTGCATCCATTCAAACTTTCGCCTTTATAATATTAACTAGCTTTTGCCCCCGGCTTCGCAGGCGCCATTCGCCCCCCCCCCCCGTCCCCCCCTCCCCCTCTCCCCTCTTCCCCCCTCCCCCCCCGCCCCCCTGCCAGCCCCCCTTCCCCCCCTGCCCCCAGATTTTATATCAGAAATTATTTTTTTGTTTTCTTTATTTTTTGTGTTTACCGTCGCGCGTCGGATTTTTTATGTTTTCTTTCTTTGTCTAACTGTTCTGTTGTTCTTTTATTCAAAAACTTAAGATATACGCCAATTATAGTGAACTTATAATTGGCGTATATCTAGTACTTCAAACGTGTTGAATATTTAGTCTGCATCAGTTAGTCTATATTTTTTAAATATTACCTTAAAGATGATTTTTTATTGTAATTCAATTCTAAATGACAGTTTGTATGTTTCCAGGGAAGGCTAGAAGTGAATAACTTTCTTATAAATTATGACGAATGGCCAAAGAATATGGTGTATGGAGAGTTCAAAGCAACCATATCAATTATAAAAAATAACGAAGAAATTATGTGCTACCAATGGTTTCTCTCATCCAAACCAAGGAAATTTTTCGGATGAGTTTCTAAAAAATTGCATTGTTTTACTAGGTATATGTTTTGTAGCCCATTAGAAGTACCCACCATATTAACAAATACAAAAATAGAAGTAAGTAGGTAGGTACGCTAAAAAGCAGTTTTATTAAGGGGCGTACATTAATTACGTGGGCAGTTATTCTTCCAATCTCGACCCCCCCCCCTCCAGACAAATTTGGGCCATTTCATATATTCTTTTCAAGTAACGTCAGATTTTGCTGGAACCCCCCCCCCCCCCCTCCCCCCTTTTATGCTCACGTAATTAATGTTTGCCCCCTAAGTAACTGATTTTAGTTAAATATTTTTAGTAGGTTTTGAGAAGCTTACTTTCAAAATAAAGATAATGCTGTGATTGAATCTGTGTTTTATTAACATCTCACCACGTACATTGAGGGACAGTTATTGCAAAACAAAAATCTCTCATTTTGGTTGTGTGTTTATATGCAATTATACTTCATTGAACTCTAGATCTCGGATTTGCTTGTCACGAATAAAAGTAGGTAGGTACCTAAATTAATATTTTTTTAACAGATTTCCTTTGCATGTATTTATTTAGTACTTTATTTTCATCTTCTTTTTTACTATAATAATATCATACGTTTTTTTCACATGTAGCAAACATTTTGTTGGAATACATAATTATAATAATATAACTTTGTTTTAATTCCACTTTGGGAGGCGGGAATGGGTACCGCCGCCCCGGAACCTTTATTGGATAACCAACACCTCTGCCGTAGGTCACCCCAAGTAGTTCGCTACGTTTGGTGATTTAGCAGAGGTGCCCGGGTTCGTGGGGTGAGGTTTATCTAGGTCTTGGAGGCGGATGACCAGGACACACTGAACCCCAGATTTACCCCCCCCCCTTAAACCCTTTTCCTTCCCAGAACTCTCCTCTCCTTCTTTTCCTAAAAAGAACCTTCCACACAGCATCCCCAAGGATGACATGGGCCCTGAGGGAAGTTATTTTCCTCGGGGCCTCCTGTGTGGAGCTCATGTAAAAAAAAAAACTTAATTGTTTCTTTATCCAGCCGGTTTCGGTTCGACCTGAGCGTTCCTCAAGGGTGAATAAAAATGTATTGAACATAATACAGATATACATATATTTAAAGAAAATTAGAAGAGGGAGAGAGAACATCAACTTAATTCTGAACAAAAGTGAATTCTGAAAACCTACACTGTTTAGATATCTACCATTGTTTGGACATTTCTAGCCGTTTTACCTATGTAAAATGCTGAGCAATCATTACATTTATGTTTATGGATGCCAGAATGGCTTAAATTAAGTAAACACATCTACCGGATCTGCCCTGATGGTGGACACTGCAACGCTGTCCGAAACATTGGCTAAAGAAGGAGGTAGCGCAACACGACATACCCCAAAAACAAATAATGAAAATACTTTTGGTCGTGAAAATCTAAAAACGTATCCAAATTATAAATTATTATTTATTTCAAAGAAATTATAAATTAAAAAATGTAGACTTTGTTTTATTTACTTTACTGCAACATTTTCAGAGAAAAAATACAAAACAAATTTTATAAACAACGGCTTTAAGAGGAACTGCTGCGCGGCCTATTTCACTCAAAACTTTAAATAAATTAAAGTTTTGTATGAAAAAGGCTGCAAAACAGTTCTTCTTAACATTTTACAGAGTACGAAAGAATATTTTCTTTCATTTTTTATTTATCATTATTCCTACTCTTTGGGACACATGTTTAAATTGATTAGTCTGCGTATGAGGCATATTCAGACAGTTAGTGTTTTAAAGTTGTGTATATTTTTATAAAAAGTGCATTTGAAACAAAATTATAGGATATTGTTGATACACTTGTTGATTATTTTTGCACATAATTTCATCCCGCTTAACGCATGTGGTGAGCCGTGGCACAAGCTTCTTTATGCTCACCTCGAAGAAATCTCTCTTTCTGCATCTGCTCTTCGGTTCAAAATTTAATTCCACCCGTGGGTGCCTTCAGAGAGGTGAAAAGATTATAATCTTAAGTTGTCAAATCAGGGGAATACGGGAGTGGTTCAAAACATCCCAACCAAATGAATCCAATAGCACCTTGGTGGCTATGGCTGTGTGAGGACGGACGTCATGCACATTCCTCTCCTCAGCATTCCTCAGGTTTTTTTACGATCTCACACTATCGTTGTGCATTGATGGTCTCCCCCCTGAAGCAGAAATTCTACCAAAATGATGCTTTTTCGATCCCAAAACACTGAAACCATGATTTTTTGACCAGAAATTGTGGTTTTGAATTTTTTGACAGATGAGGAATTGGTATGACGCCACTATGGTGACTGTCTTTTTACCTCAGGTGTGTAATGAGCCATCCACGTTTCATCTTCAGTCAAATTAGATCTAAGAAAATCCTCACCATCCAACAACTCGCAAAAAACGGAAGTGGCGGGATTTCATACCGATATTTTTCACGCAATTGGACACTATAACGTTTACGTACTAACCTGAGTTTACGTACTATGTGCTGTGTTCCTGCGATACTCGCTCTAGACAGAAGATCTCCCCCTACCACTCAGTTTCTTTAATGTTCATTGATAGACAAACGATAAGTAAATAAAGTCAAGCCAGTTGAACACTTAATTTATCCATGTATGTATATTCTGTTGGAGTAAAACCCAAAACCATAATAGACGCTTTTATAATTTCCGTGACGATTCACGGTTACGGTACCGTGACGGTAAAAAAGGCAATAAACATGCGGTCCTTATCGTTATAAAGCTGCAGCTCTTTCTTACGCATGAAATAATGTTGCGACAGAAGATGAGATACACAAAATATGAGTACGTGTGTTCGTTTCTTACAAAGTATAACTTTTTTCCTTTTGGGGGAAATCTTATTACGGCTCGGTCACGGTGACGGGAGTTGCGTTTCATTTTCTTTATACACGTGAGAGACACGTATGATAATGATTGTATGTTTCTTTAAGGGGGTGCAGACATACATTCACTGTTGGTCTTAGTGTGTACTTAGTTTGTAAGAAAGAACTGCAGCATTATATGTTTAAGAACAAAAGCAAAACCATCAGCGCATTTGACTTTTTTGAATTTTTGGAATTCACTCAAAGTTCAATATTATCGTTGTAACTATATTCCAGAACTATCGTCACAGCAAGTAGTATTGTAGAGTCTACGGAGATGTCACTGTGCTGTGTGTATGAGAGACGTGAGAAAATTATGACTTTTTTCTTTTGGATGAAAAAGACCTACGTACATTATGTGTCTTAGCTTTTGAAAGAGTCCCAAAAATGTACATGCTGTTAATTGGCTACGTCATTTCTCAGGCACATCTGTTGTGTATTATCCATTCCGCATTGGTCTTCAGAATCTTTACATAGATAGTATAAAATTAAGTCGCTCCCGCTGTCTGTGCGCTTAGATATTTTAACGGATTTTCATGCGGTTTTCACCAATAGATAGAGTGATTCACGAGGAAGGTTTATAGCTATATAATTTGTCAAGGTTTTGTGTAAAATGGCTGAAATATATAATATATCTAGCCAAGCGGCAGCGGGCAGCGGGCAACAAGCTGACAAACGGGAGGGTGCGGATTTGATTTAACAAATGGCGTTGGTTATAAAGGTTGGGTAATGGCGTAGCGTTGTGTTTCTTTAGCCACAGCAACGTGTATCCGGGTCTTCTAGTTATATAAAATCCACTATATAACCAGTCCTCATAGAACAAAGGGCAATTCTGAAAATTATACTTAGAGTCCCCATCAGAACCCCTACAGACTTTGTTTTTAAAGCGCTGAATATAACGTCACTGATATTCTAATGTACGCATTCAAAAAACCAGGATAACTTTACACGGACAAACTTTGGCCGATTCACAAAATCTCCATTACAACATACATTCCACCAACCTACAACTAAAATGAATTTTGACAAGGAAATATGCGATACTTCTCTATAAAATTATTTAATATACGCCCTCTTGCAATAAAAACCATTCGAAAAATAAGCAACTTCAAAAGAAGCATAAAAATATGAATTATAGACATGGGAAGGAATAATATAGATACAATTTTGCAACCTAACAAAGATTAATTCTTGTATTGTACTTTCTTTTAGATTTAACTTTATAATTTTCCTCTGTAATATTTTAACATAGGTGTGATATATGTGATTATCCATGTAGTGGGTAATTCGGAAATGTTCGGGTCCGCCGAACTTTGACGAACGTCTCACGAGTCGGACAGCAGTCTCGTCCATAGGAGCTCGTTAGAACCATTCTAGCTACCAGAGTAATCACTCGCTACCGAGACAATAATACACAGTACTTATCAATCCATTGTAATATCACAATAAAAGACTAAAAGAACTTACATTGTACATCTCATTATTTGTGGGCTAGTAAGGCCACATTAAAGAACATTACAATAGGTATTTACTTATATTTCCAACAAGAAAACTTATACGATGTGTCCTTAGAACGGGGTACCCCAGTAAGGACACATTTTTCTCTAAAAAACTGTAAAACAAAAAAAAAAAAAAATATATATATATATATATAATAAGTGGTCCCTGAAATGACATTACTGCATGTTTTGGATATGCCAAACCAAAATAGCACGTTTAATTATCAACAAGGCAACAATTTTACTTCAATTACGCTGAAATATATGAGTTTACCATTGTATATTATTGTATTTTTTTTTCTATAATATTTCTTAACATCATTTTATTTTTTAGATTTATATTTATATTTGACAATGGTTTTATGCTTCGTAAATTATTTTATAAATGCCTACATCAATACCATGCTACATTGCATGTACTTGCTCTACCATTGTTACTACAATTAAAAATTGTTAACAAAACTTTTTAAAATTAATTTCATGGTAAAACTCCTGCTAGGGCATTAAAAATAAAATAATAATCTGGTGCAATAAAAATTCCAATAAACAAAAACGCAATGGAGATGAAACAGATAAGTGTGATTTCAAAAGTATTTTTTGCAGTTTAATATTTTATCCACACGCAAGCTGTATAATCTTATTATTAATAAATCATGATATTATGACAATTTTCATTAAACCATGATCATTTTGCCGATTTGATTCGGCGTTTTTAGTATTCGTAAATGATAATCATGGTATTTCAAAGATTGTGCATTTTGACGATATTATCTATTCACTTTATTATATTTCTCAATGTTATCAAAGAGACTTCTGCTGAAGCACCGCTGCTGGTAAGTTGTAAAAATATGTTATTACCAAAGATATTCAATTCAATATCTTTGGTTATTACGCTTTACACAGCCATCATAGGATGAACTTGAATTTCAATACACAATTCAACCAAACCAAACACTACTAGTCCAGTAAACGAATGGTCCAAAAGGAGGTGTAGAGTGCGTGAGCAGGAACCTAAGCGATTCTTTCAGGACTTGTTTAGGATGCTTAGGGTGTGAACATACTAAAAGTCCTGACGTCTAGATGGTGAGCTAGGGGGGGAGGGGGGAGGGGGGGGGGGAGGTCCCGATTTTCGGGTTTCCGTTTATATCTCAAAAACGGTGCGTCGCAGAGGAAAACTTTTTTAGCATAAGTAAAATTCATAAAGTTATCTACAATTTTTATTCTTTACGTAATTTTGGAAATCCCAGCCGTTTTTGAGTTATACGCTCCACAAATGTCAATATTTTCGAAAAAAATCATTTTACCTCACATTTTTCATCAAACATTTCTTCATATCGTCTAAAATATTCATCCAAGAAAGAAATTTATTTGAAAGAAGTTGTAAATAATTTTATTACCTTTTAGAATATATATACATATGTAAATAAATCTCCAACCAGTAAATATTTACAGCAATTTTAAGTTTTTTCGTAAAATGTCGTCATTTTCAGAAAAAGCTGTTTTTTCTTTCAAAATTATTAAGACGGGTTTTTTCTTCATGGGAAATTCCTTATTAATTTTTGCACGCAAGAGAGCAAGTAAGTTGTTCTCGAACAGATGATTAGTGGAATTCATTTTATAATCATTATTATTATGATGGGTGATTAGGTTAGTCGTCGGAGATGCTACAATAACGTGCTACGATGTCCCGCAAAGATCGGGCATTTCCAATGTCTTCTGTCAGCTCGTCGATAAAAATTCACGATGAAAAGGTTGCAGTTGACCCAACATTGCTGTTTCAACGGATGTGTATAAGCGATATATAATATATATATATATATATATATATATATATATATATATATATATATATATATATATATAACTTTATATATATATATATTTATGTCATACCACATTTTGTGGCTCATCTTAGAAGAAGCCACTTAAGTTGCTCATTCTTTCGCATGTAATATATACTTACGTAGATGAAGTACCAACATGCTGTCTTTTAAATTTTGTTTAAAATATGGTCAGCTATAATATGTAATCAAAAATTATGTTTATTTATTAAAAAAAAATATCTTAAAATAACGTGCATTCCTTGATCTATTTTAAGAACACACTTACCGCATCACGCTACGTTGCCAAGTTTAATGCTACATATACATACCAATATAGTTCATATGAAGGTAGGTTGACAGAACAGGTCGGATGTTGCTTATTCACACATTTATTATTTCAAGCGGCCGTTTTTGATTATTGGCGCGTTTTTTTAAAATTGGAGTATGATTTGCTAATTAATATTGTTATTTATTTGGTGTTTACGGTTGTTTTGTGTTAAGGTTTATTTTAATATTATCACAAATAAAATTAGGTATTTAAATACATATTGGTGTAGTTTCTTTTATTTGCTACATAATTATTTTATCTTAGTTTTATTAGTGTTTTCGAAAAATTATGAATAAACTTATTAGAAATATATTACAAAATTTACTTTGTTCATTGATTCGTACGCTTCTTTAAGTTGTAGGTTGGTTTGCAAATTATAATTTTTAATATGTTTATTAATTTCATGTTTACATACAGTTTTATTAAAATGTGTGTAAAATGTAATTTTTATATAATGTTTTATATTATCATGTTATACCTACTTATCTTATCTTATCTTACCCTATAATTATTTTTACACGTGTAAGCATTGTCTCCAGTTGTATGACACATAGGTAGGTACCTACCTTCCACCAATTTTATACACGTATTCTAATTTTATTATTTTCTATAGTATACATTGTACAACCAACGTCTCTACAATAGGCCGCCCCAAATGGTTTGACTAGGTGTCGCATCTGGGAGAGGGTGGTTGAGGGAGACCTTTTAACCTCTTCAGCCTGGCTCTCTCGACTCATCACCTTGCACCGCAGTAGAAGGGATAGACCCATATGCCCGTTACCGACACACTAATCCCAAGATTAGTGTCGGTGTGTGTGTGTATTAGAGCACAGGCGTCTGGTTTGAAAGCTGTCATTGTTCTACTGGTATTTCAATGGAAGATGCTCCGAGGAACTAGCGTCATTGATCCCTTTGGCACCGGTCCCTTTAGTCGGGTAACACGTCAAACGTGTGCCCAACATTTGTCACATGAGAACGGGTCATTTCTACGACTCATTTTTGCCTGCCTCTGTGTGTCCTCCCTCCTACAATACGGGTCTCAAACGTAACTTTCAACATTTCAAGGGTGATAAAATAAAAACGATCATTTTGAAAAAAAACTATTTAATTTGAATTTTTAAAAACAAAAAATATTACTATACATACTAAAAAAAGTGTGTAATCATTTGAAAAATAACATAACACAATAAAAAAATAATTATAGCCTAATAACTTTATATTCACAATCATTATAAAAACAGCATAATATAATAAAAAATTAAATCATAATTAAAACCAAATAACTTTTTATTATACATCGTTCACGAAACATTTAGCGTTGTACATTACAGAAGAATCCTTCGTTTTTTTTTTATTTAACAAGGGATATCAAATTATACCTTGCACATAAATTTAACAAAAACTAAAATAAATTATAACCCTCCACAACCAATATCATGATGAAAGATAAAGGGGCCTTATTCGCCCGGTACTCTGTATGCCAGTATTACAAAAGATAAAATATATGGAACTGCTATAACGACTGCCAATGATCAAACTATGGAACAAGCCAACAGCTACTTTACGATTGCTTCACGCTTTATATCAGCTGTAGTGGAATCGGAGTCGATACCTTTGGATCGTTCAATCGTTGAAGCCGGTATAGCGGTCTCTTAATCAATACAATTCATTTGAATTCAAGTTAAGCATCCTGGAGGTAGAATTCTCTTTTTCTCTGCAAATCCTTAGGTAAGGGCAATTTCTTGACACGGTGATTATTAATAAATGTATTAATTTGCTTCCATGACCTCATTGACAATATTCCTGTTTGTTTTTTTTATTTCGTTTATTTTCGTAGCGCCAGGATCAATCCCTTCGATGAAATAATTTGCAAAGTTTTTATAAAGTTCATCTTTTTCTTGATTAAGCCACCTCCTTCTAACTATAATTTTTTTTGCCATATTCCCATCAAGTAAATTACTTGGTAAAGACTCTTGGTCATTTTCTAAGCTATTATCCAACGTAACATGATCCACATTTTCTTTATGTGATTCTTCAGGTTGAGGGACGGAATCTATTTCATTTTGTAAAGTTGTTGTAATGTTCGTTCCATTATCAGACTGTGATCGGCAAGATATTTTTCCCTCAGCTAATTGCAGTAAATTCAAGCCAACTTTACCTTTCTCAAGAGCTAGTTGTGGTATCATGTAATTCCCTTTATGTGTACCTGGTGTATGCCCTAAGAAATGAGACAAAGCGTTTACATAAGCATTATTCTTTCCAGCTACTTGGCTCATGGTTGCAACATGGTGTCGCAGCCCAGTTGAAGTTATATGATCTGAATTCACAAAGGAAAACTTGTGTCTTAGTTCCCTTAAAATTTGCGTGCCACAAAAATAAGGTTCACCTCCTAGTTTTGGGAATAAAAATTTGTTTTCATTTGGAATTCCAACTAAATTTCTGTACGCAAATATAGTGTCTACATTTTTTTTCATCTGATTTCGAAGAAGTATTGGAACTGTTCTCCCCCTTTTTCCTGGGATATGGAAGCAATATAATGTATGTATAGCATTTTGCTCCTCAGAACTCATGATTTCCAATATTTCTTCAGGAATGTCTTGTTTTTCACTTTGGCTGGCTATATAATTTTCTAATGGAGCTCTTGCAACTTCTCCTGCCCTCCTCCTATTAAAAATTATAATATGAGCAATTGTTATTTTACATAGCTCCTCATAGGCGATATAAGACTTTTCACATTCAAATCGTTGAGCTATATTCACTTCTAGTTTCATAACTTCCGTGCATATTTTTTTTATATCAGTAGTTAAAGGCATGACATCAGTTTTCAGCATTTTTTGAGTTTTCCTTGATTTTTCAGCGTTAGTAGAAATTTCAAATTTCCAAGCGTGACCAAAGATTATTTTAAATTCAGACAACTTGTTTTTTATAACATCTTTGGATGAAGTGGTCAGCACAGGATTCTGTATTGTTTTACGCATCAAAATATCAGCACAATCTTTTATAGCTGTACAAAGTCGTTGAGGGATGCTAGGAATTTTTACAGAACCTGTACTTTCATCGTAACCACTATTTATTTTGACAGCGTCCATAAAAACATTAAAATGTATAGGGTCAAATGCAAGGTCAAATGAGGATATTGCAGGATTTTTTTCTTTGATGACCATGAACAGTCTAGCGAGATCTCTCATCTTGGATGTAATGTGTGTTTTCAAATGATGTTCTTTATGATTGCTTAATAGTAGGGAACCATATGCACAAATTAATGGCTCAGACTTTGCAATTTTTGCAATAGGATCATTTTTGAACACAGGAAATATCTGAGATCTTAAAGATTCAGTGATCTCAGAATTGTCTGGGGATAATAAAATAGCGGATGATTTTAACACTCTGCAGCGTTTTAGTGGATTTCCTTCATGTGATTGTTTTCTATTTGAACATTTTTTCAGGTGTCTATAGAGTAAACTTCTTTTGAATGTGCCACAGCATTCTATACAAACCGCATAATCTTTAGCTGTCGCAGTCGTTCTTGGGCGGCGATTCGGTAGTATTATTCCATTAACTCTATTTATCGCGTCCTGCTTATATAGATAATTGCCTCTATTTCTTATTTTCTTCGAAATTAATTCACACTTTTTTTTTCGTTCGCGCAGATCGGGATCTAAAATTTTATTATATTCAATCACTTCTGCCTCTAAGGGATGTTGGATTGTGATGTGGCGTACAAAGTTGGTTATCAGCTTGAAGCAGTATGGACAGAAGTTTTTACGGTCATAAACTCTTGGTTTTTTACTAGCTAAATCAGATGTACATTGTTTTGAAGTTGATGACACATAGCAGTCCGTTTTCTCCTGCTTCCCTGGATGATCGCTGGTATATGAATCTAAAATTTAAAAATGCAATAACATTTTATAACATATTTAATAAATTAAATTTGTGTGGAAAATTATACAGAGTGAATTATACAAAGTTACCACACAAACTTAAACCAGCGATTCCTGAGCATATGTGGTGTGTCAGTCATTTTATTATGGGATGACTTCTTTGTTCGATAAACTTAAACTGTATTCACGCAAGCTGTCCCGCTACAGCAGGGTTTCCCGACCCCGTGAACGGTTCGTATGTTCCCACCACTATTCGACAGAGACAGAATTCTTTCATAAACATTAATTAAAAATGTGAATTATTTTTATTTATTTGTTAGAGTTTTAAGTTTTTAAGTGCGTAGGTTTATTAAATACGTTTGTATGTTTGCGATATTGTTTGTATGAGTGGTTCCTTTGCTGACAGTACTTCGCAACTTGTCTAGCGGCCGCGGCGTGCCAGACTGTACTCTTCACGCTAGCCTGGAACGGGAAGTGCTATTCACTATTGCACATCACGCATTGTACTGCAGATTTTGTTCAAGGTAAGATAGAAGAACTAGAGTTAGAAATTTTGGACCTTAAGAATGATATTTAGCTAAAATCCTTAATATCAGAGGACTTTTGGAATACAGTGGACAGAGAAAAGTTCCCATTTTTGAAAAAAGCCGCATAAAAAATTGAATCATTTTTCAGTTCGACATATTTATGCGAATCCTTGTTTTCAAACATGAACTTAATAAAATCAAGATATAGATCTCGACTCACCGATGAGCATCCTTATGATTGTTTGCTAACAGGATTATCGTCATACCCTCCTAATTATGAGGCAGTGGCCAATGATATGCATTGCCTCAGATCACATTGACATATTGATATTATATTTTTTTTATAATTGAAACGTTGCTTGAAAATGGCTTTATCCGTGTTTGGTGACTAGATCTGAATCGCCGGGTATGCTTGAAAATGGCTTTATCCGTGTTTGGTGACCAGATCTGAATCGCCAGGTACTTCCCAACCTTCCTATTCGCCACCTCCTTCCCCTCCCCACTACCTTCAGCCTCACAACATACCCCGATTGGGGATTCCATGGTGTCACTGGCTCCAGACGGGAGCAGTTGAGATTTTTGTGCGGTATACCCGGTAAAAAAAAACTCCACACAGGAGGCCCTTAAGAAAACGATTTCCCTCAAGGCCTATGTCATCTAAGATGCTGTGTGGAGGGTCTTTTTGAGGAGAAGAGGGAGTTAACATTGGTCTTGAAGAGACCCATGTTGTAGGAAGGGGAAACAGAGGTCGGCAAATCGTTCCATAGCCGAGCTGTTGAGCACAAGAACGAGTCGAAGAAGCGACCAGTTCTCATGTGACAAATGTCAACCGTGTACATATGTTGGGCACGGGTTTGGCGTGTTTCCCGACTATGCACCGGTGCCGAAGGGATCAATGATGCTAGTTTCTTGGAGCATCTTCCATTGAAATACCGGTAGAACAAGGATAGCATTCCTACCTGACGCCTGTGCCCTAAAGATTGCAATCCATCTGTTAAAATGGGAGAATTTATCAATCAATCGGATCGCCCGCTTCTGCACAGAATCGAGGTTATTTTTCAGATATTTTGGAGCTCCAGACCAGAGGTGGCTGCCAAATTCAACTGTGGGGCGGACTTGCGATTTGTACAAGGCTAGCAGTTGTGTACTATTAAAGTATCTGCGGGCCTTGTACAGTACGCCCAGTTTTTGAGAGGCTAGCTTTACTCTGGCTTCGATAGAGCCCCCAAATCTGAGCTGGTCACTTAGAGTTACATCGAGCATATCAATGGAGGGCCTGTTCGGAAGGTTGCTTCCGTTGAAGGAGACGAGATTTTCATTGCGATTGCGAGACGTAATAATACATTAAATACATTTCTCTGTGTGTATGCAATTTGAATAATAATTTTATTATTTTGAAACATTTTTGTTTATTATTTATTAATAAATTATGGGAAAATGAGAAGTTATGGGAGGAGTTTGTCGATTAAAAATATGTGGTGCCCGCCACCCTACCGATATTTTAGAATGTGCTCTAGAGTACAAAAAGGTTGGGAACCCCTGCGCTACAGCATAGCGTTTACATTACCAAGTTGGAAATTTGAAACGAGCGCTTACCATGCGCTTATCACATATATGATCAGGAATCATTGGTTAACGTTTGTCAGATAAAGGGGTTTGTTTTACCTACCAGAATCAGACGAAATTCTCGAGGGTAACTTGAATAAGTCATCACTGCCGGACGTCACACTTGCTTCTAAAATAAAGCATAATAATGTAATATTCGAAATAAAACAATTCATATTACGTAACGTAATATTCCGCATCACTATCGTTAATTGCTAAAACATTTCACAATAATAAGTAACGTAATGTTGGTATGTAATGAAAAATACCTAAGATTATTGTATATTATCAGTAATTATTATGTACATAGCTACCTGAATCTGAAGAGTTTGCAAATAGATCATCCAGTTTTTCCTCCATTTCATTAATTACGGCTCTTTTATCCTCTGAAATTGGCGAACTTTCACTTGTACTACATATATTTTTATCTATAAAATAACAAAACACATTAAAAATCATAAACATAATAAAACAATAAGCATAATTATCATACTTATGTGAAAATCAACAAGAATTATTATTAAAATATCAGTGAAAAGCGTTTTTATAGAAATCATAACCTAAAATGTAATTTTACCTAAAAAAACATTTGGTAAATATCGGTTCGGACTGGCCACGATTATTACGAATAATTTTTAGAAAAACACTTTAGATTCGCCTTAATTACTTAAAAAGGAAACTTTTTATTATATAATAAAAATTATTCGTAATAAGCGTGGCCAGTCCGAACCGATAATCACCAAACATTTTTGGTATGTCATTGATTGTAATAATTCATTATGCAACACAATATTTAAGGTTATATGATAAAATCTTACCGTTAATTGAAGAATCCATTGATATTGCAATAATGGTACCTTCGCCAGCGCGACATTTTATAAAATGCGAAAGGAAAGGATTCATATGATCCACATTGATCCACATCCACACACGAATCGGCGGCGCCATAAATATACCAAATACCAATCTAGCGCAAATATCAACTAAATCACCGAGACAGTGTTGCCAACTTTATTTTGACCAATTCACTACCGTAACCCATCAGAAAACAACTAAATTTGGCTATCCCTCAAACCACCGTATTATGCCAGTAAGTTAATACCTAAATATTATTTTTTTACAGTGACTACCGCACAAGAGTCCCAACTGTTCCCGTCTGGAGCCAGTGAGACTATGGCATTCCCGGTATGTTATGAGGCTGAAGGTAATGGATAGGGGAAGGAGGTGGGGAAGATGAAGGTTGGGAAGTACCTGGCTATTCGGATCTGGTCACTAAACACGGCCAAAGCCATTTTCAAGCAACGTTTCAATTCTGAATGGTGGTCTTACACCAGGGTAATACTGAGAGTATCTTCCACTCTGGAACGTGCCGCAAATATACTATATATTATTTTAAATGAATTAATTGTGAAATAACACAAATTAATCAAATAAAATTTGAGACCTGCGGATTGTGAGTCAATGGTCTTACTCCTGGACTATGTAGGCCGTATATTGTAATTTATTTTTAAATTATTGTTTATTTTTGTTCATAATATTTTTTATAAAATACACCCAAACAACAATAAAACACCTTTTTATTATCTACTACAATACAACTAGAGACAATGCCTTTGAAAAATAGTCACGCGTAAAGTAATTACCTAGGTACAGATCATTTTTTTAAATGAAAAACTCTAAACAAATTAATATAACTGTATGAAAAAACATATTAAATGAGTACCTAATATATTTCTGAAATTTTTAGAAAACCCTGTATAGATATCATCACATTACAACTGACTATGCTTTCGGAACGCAAAAGACAAATACATAATTACGAAGCAAATATTTTATTTATTAAAGAAAAACTACATAAATGTGTATTAAAATACGAAATAATATAAAACTTGTAATAAAAACAAAAACCATTAACACAAAATTAATAACGATATTATAAAAGCAATTCGTAAATCAATCTTCAATTTTAAAAAAGGGCGCGAATAGCCGGTAAATATTATAATATAATGTCTGTTCTTCTAACAGTCCACCGCGAGCGCTCGACAGTCTGGCTACCTATGTAGGAATACAACATATTATAACATTCCGGCAAACATATAACATATCGCAAAAAGATTCAATCTGACTTAGCAATGTCATGCGATAATAGATTTTGAGGAATTTAACCATTGAGTTCAATATCGCAAAGCATTGATAAACGACTTGGAGTTTGAATGATATTGTATGACGAGAACATCCGGCAACGTCGCATGCCGTGATGTTATAGATGCGATAAAAAGTGTACCCAATTGATGTTCTAAGTATGGATGAATATTTACTGATAAAAAACGCATTCCGGAGCATTAACGGTCCACGTAAAAATGTCATTTATTCACTCAAAAATTTTTTTTACACCGTTCGACTCGTCTCATCGAGTTTGATATGATGGACTTAAAAAAAAAAAAACGATGAGCCACTAAGTGCCCAAATGAGCCAGTAAGTCGAAATGATCAAGAAGTTCCGGTAATTAAAGGACGCTTTGAGCCACTAAATGCCGTAACATAAACCTATATATATATATATATATATATATATATATATATAAAGTTGAGAGTGTAACATGATGTTATTGAGAACAGTGCCAAGGGAAATGGGGCCAACTCATACTCAAAGAATTTCATCAAATCCTCATCAGATCGTTTGCTTATACACATCCGCTGAAACAGCAATGTTGGGTCAACTGCAACCTTTTCATCGTGAATTTTTATCGACGAGCTGACAGAATACATTGGGAATGCCCGATCTTTGCGGGACAACTTGATGTCTGAGAATGTCAAGCCCACTATCGCATTCATTGCCTTTTCACCAACTCGAACAGCATCGTAGCACGTTATTGTAGCATCTCCGACGACTAACCTAATCACCCATCACAATAATAATGATTATAAAATGAATTCCACTAATCATAACAACTTACCTGCTTTCTTGCGTGCAAAAATTAATAAGGAATTTCCCATGAAGAAAAAACCCGTCTTAATAATTTGGTAAGAAAAAACAGCTTTTTCTGAAAATGACGTTCCCAAAGTTTTAAACAAAAATTTCAATTCGTTTCGGTATTATGAGGGAGTTGTGCCGAACCGCGTGGTAAACTTGAAACGCATTTTTCTCGAAACGACTTTTTTGGAATTTGTGTGCACTCTAGCTCAGAAAGTTTTTAACCAAACATTTTAAATATGTGAAGATACCTTATTTATATAATTACGCTCTATGTGAGCCGAAATTCGTACAAAAAAATGGCAAAAATCAAGTTTTCCTTTTAACACACCCGTAAAAAATTTAATTTCCATTTTTTGGGTTAAATATAGGTTAACATAGAGGAGACACACGTTCTTTCAAGACCCTATTGATTTGAGATGAAAACTGTGGCCTCCAAAATGCACACAAAAGCTATGTCTGATGATGGTGTTGGATGTATAGCAGCTGATAATTTTCATATTTTCCGAGGAAATGCTTCGAAAAATTCAAAATATTTTCTTAAATAGATGCATAAATTTATTAAAATTATATAGTTATAAATACATTGGGAATTCATATTTTACGAAAAAACTTAAAATTGCTGTAAATATTTACTGGTTGGAGATTTATTTAAATATATTCTAAAAGGTAATAAAATTATTTACAACTTCTTTCAAATAAATTTCTTTCTTAGATGAATATTTTAGACGATATGAAGGAATGTTTGATGAAAAATGTGAGGTAAAATGATTTTTTTCGAAAATATTGACATTTGTGGAGCGTGTAACTCAAAAACGGCTGGGATTTCCAAAATTACGTATAGAATAACAGTTGCAGATAATCTTATGAGCTTTTACTTATTCTATAAAAGTTTTCCTCTGCGACGCACCGTTAAACGGAAATCCGAAAATCGGGACCTTCCCCCCCCCCCTTCCCCCTCCCCCCCTTCCCCCCTTAGCTCAACACCTAGAGGTCAGGACTTTTAGTATGTTCACACCCTAAGCACCCTAAACAAGTCCTGAAAGAATCGCTTAGGTTCCTGCTCACGCACTCTACATCTCCTTCCTTTACTGGACTATACTGAATAATTTAAAGACTACTTTACTGCGTGGTACAACTGTAAACAGTGCATTTGCATTGCATTTAATAGTTCACCAAATAATTGTAAATTTTTCTGCTTAAAATGTTATTATTCCTTCTTGAGATCATTAAGGGCCTTTAATCAGTCAGCAGCCTACATCCAAATTTCGTCGAAAGATGTTCTTAAGATCGTACAGGGCGGTTCCAAAGAGAAAGATTAATTATTCTCCGTACCAGTTTTTTTAAATTACAATTCAATATCGATTTTATTTCATTCAAAATTTGCTTTAATTTATATCTTCATTCAAAAATGATGAAAGGCGTGATGTCGAAACTAAAAATTAAAATTATGTCCTTTTTGTAATTATTTTTTGATCACAGGTATTTATAATTTTTCAATAATGTCTAAGCAAAATAAGAATGTAAAAAAATCATAAGTATATTAGTTTATAAGACCGTAAATAAATATCCAAACTGAAGTATTTTCTTCATTTTTAATTTTTTAAACTTTTATTAGTAAAATCTCAAATTATAATATTTAATTAAATGAAGACAATATTAGCGAAACTCAATCGAAAATCTGGAGACAGAAAAATCAGAAAAGGTATTGCGGAGCCAATATCTTTTCTGATTTTTCTGTCTCCAGATTTTCGATTGAGTTTAGCTAACATTGTCTTCATTTAATGAAGTATTTTCGTCACAAAGAAGAAACCGATTATTCTATCTCATTCTCTCACGGGCTAAATCCTATAGACTTATGTGTATGTCTCTTTTTAGTGTCGCTTTTTTTCATTTCATCGAGTTTCAATTCATAACGGTGCTAAAGTAGTTTTCACTTCAAAAATATTCAACAATACTTGTGACATGAATCAATCGCTACGAATTGAGCATGGTAAATAATGAAATAAACATGGATATCTCATTTATTTTCATATTCTTTCAAGTAACTTCGTAAAATTTTTGGCAAACAATTTAATGACCCTCGAAATACAAGGCAATACGTTTCAAGCAGACATGCTTTCTAATTTTGAGACTGATGATGTTTTTATCAAAAGAAATATTTTATTTTTCAATTTCGTTTTACTAACAAATGTTTCAGGGCCCCGCAGACATTATCTTGAAGAACATTGAGGAGTGTGAAAGTCCTGAATCTTACCCGAATAGGATAATAATTTCAAGAAGGAAATTAAACCGAACTACCGACGCTTTCAGCGCTGACATCATACTCCACATAGACGTGGACGATACTGTAGCGGTAACCGCATTTATTAATCTTAACTTATTAAAAACAATATCTCTGTTAGTTACTGGAAACACTTTTTCACTTAAGAGGTAAATACTTAGCTTAACTCGACGAATGTTGAAGCGAACGAAACGATTGCGATAGCAGTGAACTATTCACTTATGTGTTTGCAATATTGGAATGCACCATCTTGTGATCTTAAACCCTTAAAAACATATCTTTTCTGTGCTCTTTCCTAACAGAGGTTGGATGTAGTAGTGCTGTATGTAGTGCTCTGTACTAGATGTGCATTTTTCTATCGCGTTTACTTCAACCTTACCCTGAAATGTAATAGAACATTAGCACTCCTCGTAATGTGGTCAAGATTTTCCAGTAATAATATTATTTTTAGATACACGACATTAAATCTGCAATCCATCTGTAATTTAAAAACTTTGGAATTAAAATTTATACCTACCATTAATATGATGCTTATTTCTTCAACGTCATTTTATCTTTTTTTAAACTGTCTCCCTGAATCATACACTAATCACGTAAAAGGCCATTGGGAAGTTGAAAATGAATTTATAAATAAAATTAAGTAATAAATATTTGACGAACTAGCAAATCATACATATTTCGACTACCATAATACGTGCATGTGCCTCGTGTAGTAGTCGAAAAACCTGTACAAAAATGTATACAAAAGTTATTTTAAGAACAAAGAAAAAAAATTGCACCTATTATCATTTTTTCAATAATTTCTGAATTACTATCATTTTTCACGAGTATTTTTAAGAAACACTAAACTCGAAGAGTCAAAGTGAAAGAAATTACGGTTTTTAAAATTGATTTGTTTTTTTAATCATTTAATTATACATTTATTAACGCCTAAATCAAGCTTTTATTTGTACCGATTACAAAACAGTTCGTCCGATCAAATGAAGATTCTCCAAGCCTTCCCTATTACGTGAGAACCCCTTGATCTCTTAAGAGCGTTTAACCAGCCAGCGGACGAAAATCCACATTTCGTCGAAAGTTGTTCTTCCGATCGTGCAGGGCGGTTACAATGAGAAAGATTGATTATTCTCCGTACCAGCTTTTTTAAATTATAACTCAATATCGAATGTATTTCAATCCAAATAAGCTTTAATTTATACCTTCATCCAAAAATGCTGAAAGGCGTGATGATAAAACTATCAAAATAGTGTACTTTTTGTAGTTATTTTTTGATTATAAGTATTTATCATTTTTCAATAATGTCTAAATTTAATAAGAATGTTAAAAAAATCTGAAATATATTAGTTTGTAAGTGCGCAAATAAATACACAAATGGACCAATTTTCGTCAAGAAACACATGTACGTACATATTTTTTAATGATTTTATTGAAACTAAAATTAAAATTCTAATACATAACTTTGCTAGATAATGTATTGATTTATTTTACTGCATGATTACATTATTTGAAATGGGTGTGGTATAATACAAAAACTTTTTTGAAAATTTAACAAATCTGCCAACGACCTATGGAATAACCTTATTATACTAAAAATTAAAAAAAATTCTAAAAATTTATTACATAACTATGCTAGATAAAAGAACAATCTTTCGAAATCCATTTATAATTTTTTGTGGAAAAGAGTCAATACGTCTAAAAACTTTTTTGAAAATGACGTATTTCCGGCTTTCTCTGGTAATGCCCTCTTAAGAGATATTTGATCAGTGGCTGAGTTGGAATCGCGTTCGGGTCCCACCTAGGTGTATTGTGTTCAATTCCCGCGCTGACCAAGACCTCCATCACGAAAAAAGCAATATTTTCCGCTTACTGTAGTGGCAGTAGGAGATTTTCTAATGTTGTCAAGTTATACGTTATCCGGGAATGTTTGTATTTTTTTTAATAAATTGCAAATCCATAGTGGAAGATACTCTCAGTATCGCCCTGGTGTAAGATCACCATTCAGAAATGAAACGTTGCTTGAAATGGCTTTAGCCGTGTTTGGTGACCAGAACTGAATAGCCAGATACTTCCCCACCTTCCTCTTCCCTATCTCCTTCCCCTCCCCACTACCTTCAGCCTCACAAGATACCCCAATTGGGGATGCCATAGTCCCACTGGCTCCAGACGGCAGCAGTCGAGTATTCATGTAAAAAAAATCTGTATTTTCATGTATTTAACAACTAGCTGACACGGCGAACTTCGTACCGCCTCAGAATCACTAACTGTTGCTAGCTGAATTAAATAATTATTAGCTGAATTAAATTTAGTTTTTTATTATGTTGAAATGAATGCTCAAAACGAAATAAGTTCATTAAATGTACAAAAATCAAAAGCAAACGTATTTTAATTACGTTATCGTGTTTTAATAACATTGTTACGATACTGTGATGGCGAAAAAAGACAATAAACATACGTCCCTTATCGCCATAATGCTGCAGTTCTTTCTTAGGCATTAAATAATGGTGAGACACACAAAATACGTGTGACTGTTTCCCCCAAAGTTTTTTTTTGCGACGGGAAATGCATTTCATTTTCTTTATATGAATGAGGGAGATTTATGATAATGATTTTATTTTTCCTTTAGAAGGGTGCAGACATACGTTCACCGTTTGTCTCATTTTCGATTGTTTTCATTTAGTGTGTAAGAAAGAGGGGCAGCATTATATGTTAGAACAAAAGCAAAACAATCAGCGCATTGACATTTAACGTTTTGAATTTTCGGAACTCACTCACACATCAATACTATACTTATCACAATACTGCTGCAGCTCTTTCAAAAGATGAGAATTCGAAAAGAATTTTCTTAATAATTTTTTTTCGTGAATTTTTCCGATGTTTTAATAGCTATCTGCTACTCAGGGCGGGACAAATCCAACAAATCACTGATCATAAAAATCGATCTAATCGTTCTTAAGTTATAAATGGTGTAACTGACCCGACTTTGTTTTATACATTAAGATATTATTTACTATCCAGGTTGACATAAACGTGGCCAAGTGGGGAGACGGTGGTTACAAGCCAAACTACTTGGTATTAAATGATACAAACGCTTGCGGTTTTGCCTTCAAATGGTTATCAAGTTCCATGAAAGAGTGGCTCAGAGGCTTTGGCCGCCCGGAGTCCTGTCCTATCCTGAAGGTATACCATAAAAAATTATTTGTAATATTATACGAGTATGTCGTAGACTGATCATAAAATCAGGCAGATCATCATATATCTACTCAAAAATTAATGTTCCGTCTTTTAAAAAAATCAAGTTTTTATTGTAATAATATTTTTATATTACATCATATAATAATATGTACCTACCCCACGATTACGCTCAGTTGTATTTTTTATTTTTTTTTAAACTTTATTTATTCTCATTTCTTTGTACATATAATGTATAATAGCAAATAGTATACATATAATAACATAATATATAATAACAAATAGTATGAACAAGAAATGAAAACCCACTAAGGCACTGCCTGAGTGTGGGTAATATTAAAACAAAATATTATATTTCTAACTATAAAATAGACTTAAAAAACATATAAAATATAAAATTAGTATTTCATAGGTAGAACAAGTGAAAAAGGTTTTTTTTGCTATTATAAAATATGGAAAAAACTTACTGATTTTTTTTTTAGTTATTATAAAAAAATAAACAGAAAACATATTGTACTACAGTTTAGAAAGTTACAGACAGTGTGTTGTAAAAGGAAGGATAAATTTATAGAAATAGCGTTTCAATATCTACATTTTTCAACCATATTGGGGGGTGTGTTATTACATTATCGTTATTTGTTTATTTATAACTTTTAAAAAAAAAATTTATTAAGTAACTATATAATATTTTTTACATTTTATGTGAAACATGTTAGTTAGATGTATATATAAAATAGAAAATATATTCGTAGTCCTCCTCACTAGGAGATCCTGTGCTGAGGGGGTCTATGCTTTGGATAAGTTTTTCAGCGACTTCTATGGTTTAACTTCAATGTTTGGATAAGGTTTTCCAGAAACTTCTATGACGATGTTTTAAGTATAGTAGTAAGTTCATTTTCCGATAGTTCCTTCAGCCAACATCTAATGTCCTTAATGTAGCTATTTTTTGTTTTAATTTGTTTGATACTAGGTGGGAGTTTGTTATATAACTTTACTGCTAAAAATTCAGAACTTCTTTGACCAAATGAAGAGTTACACTTTGGTATATTAAGTATGTCTGTTTGTTTGGCTCTGGTTTTATAAACATGTGAGGTGTCTGCCTCTGAATCATTTTTGTGGTGATGTACTAGAATGTTTTTGGCTTAGATTTTCTGTATGCTTGGAACATCAAACAGTTTAAAAATTTCTATTGTTGACGTCCTTATTGGGACCTTTAGAATGATCTTTATGATGCAATTCTGAGTTATCTTAAGTGGTTTTAAATGATTAGATGCTGCTAAACCCCATCCTATTACTCCATATTCCAACCGAGAGTAGCATAAAGCATAATATACCCCCTTTAGATCCCTCATCGACAAGATGTTTCTTAATTTTTTGAAGAAGTAGAAGAGTTTTGTTAGCTTTTTTGAGGTAAGATCAATGTGTGAATTCCACTGTAGTTTTTCATCAATTACAATCCCAGGATATTTTATACTTTTATTTGGGTTATAGACGGGCACATTGTGGAAAAGTATTTTGACATTCATGTAATTTGAGGGTATGCACATTCATTGATTGTCCTCTTTTGTTTTTGGAGAAAGTTAGATATTTAGTTTTATTAACATTTAAGGGAGTTCACTTTTAGCCAGTTTTGAAGTACAGCCAGGCCATGTTCCGCCTCCTTGTGGGTTCTTTTCCAATCTTGTTCGTGGAATATAATAACAGTGTCATCTGCAAAGCTCATTATGTTTACATTTATGGGAAGATTCATAAGGTCATTTATATATATCAGAAATAGTATAGGTCCTAATACACTTCCCTGGGGTACCCCAAATTTAATTGGAAGAGATTTGCTCTTTCTTTTACCAATTTGTACAATTTGTTCTCTTCCAGTTAAATAACTACTAAGTAGGTTTAGAGTTGTTCCGGTTATTCCTTTTTTTTAGTTTTATAAGATAAGTTAAATAAGAAATATTTAGTAGTATTTCTTATTTCATCACTTGTTATCTTGACTATATTGAGGCTATTTTCATGATTTACATCACCGTTCATCAGTGTTTTGTCGACAGTAGTAGAATTTTGTTTAATTTTATTTGCAAGGTTAGAGCCTATATTGCAAAAGTAGTTGTTTATAAAGTCAAAAAGTTTGTCTGGATGTTTCGTAAAAGATGTGGGAATCTCATCAATGTTTAATTCTTTAATGTTTTTGTCTTTATGCGAGGCTTTAGTATTTGTAATTTCATTTATGATCTGCCAGAGTTTACGGGAATCATTATTTGATTCATCAATTTTGTTTTTATAGAATGTTTCTTTAGCATAACGAATTACATTTTTACATGTATTCCGAAATTTTTTGTAGAATCGAAGTGTATGGACATCATAAGGGTTGATTTTTACTTTTCTGTGCAGTTCATCTCTTTTTCTGATAGAGTTTATAATATTCTGACTGATCCATGGTTTAATGTGAATATTTTTATGAGATACCTTTTTATATGTGGTTTTGGTGTTTGATAGAATACTGTGCTGTATAATTTCTACGAAATAACTCCAAGCAGTATCAGTATCATTTTCCAGAAGGGCGGTCCAGTCATTCATTGTCAACTCCCTTTTGACGTTTTCCCAATTTGTTTCAGACTTCGTTAGGAGTGATTTCATATTTTGGTTTTCATAGGAGTTATTTTTAGTTACAGATAGAATTATTGTGTAATGGTCTGTCAGTGTGGTAGTATAAATAATGGCTTGAGTTTTTTTATTAGTTTTACTAAAGATATGATCAATGCATGTTTTTCTTTCACTAAATACACGTGTAGGTTTCTCAATTAGGCTTTCATATCCATAGTATGCAAGTGTCTGCATGTAAACATATTTTGTTGGGTGACCATTTTCAAGGATATCAATATTTATATCACCGATAATAAATACATCTTTAGTGTTTTTAGTAAACTCAGTTCAAAGGATAAGGAGTTAAGAAATGGCTCCAGATTTTTTGTAGATGGAGATCTGTAAATTGCGAGTATTGTTGTATCATTGCCGATTGATATCCTTAGACTGTTCGCATTATTAATACCGATCTCTCTGACATCAGCTTCAATATCTTCTTTATTATATGTTCAAATATTCAGTTTCAGAATTGGGAGATTTGATGTTTGTCTAAGATTTTTTTTAAATAGTGCAGTTTTAGTCATATAACATATTTGTATATTATGTGTTATATATGAATTAGAATAACTGTGGGAATTTATAGAATGTTATAGAATAACGATGTTATGGAAGTTATAGAATGTCATATAATAACGGATGTTGTAGATTATTTTCAACGTAAAATCTGGTCCACTTTCGGTCCAAATTGTTGTTATGTATTTTGAGTGTCTAATCTTTTGTTTGTGTGTCTCATCTATTGTCTCACTATTTAATGTGTTGGAAAGTGCTGCCGCATAAGGAACATGTTTGTTGCTTTTTTGTCGTCATGGTAACGTAATCGTGAATCGTCACGGTAATTATAAAAGCGTTTATTGCCATTATTAGATTTTCTTTCTAAACCACCTAACTGACTATCTAAGTGGCGTGTTCCCTCGGTTATCCTAAGTAATAATAATAATAATAATAAAATAATAATAAAAACGTTTATTCAGATGAATATATACGTGAAATCCTATTTAGATACTATTTTGATTAATCTTTACGACGAATCGGCTTACAGTATGAACATCAAAAAATATGCTAGGGATAAATCGAAGCTTTAACTAGCTTAAATAGCTAATGTATTGGAATTACAATAAAATTATTATTTACGTAACAAAAAATATAAGCGTAAACCACCAAAAAATATGTTTTTTTATGACTTAACTATGAGGTAATACAAGAAACATTTTTTTAAAAATACCCCTTTATGGCTAAGACAATTTTTGAGGTTTTCCATGTTCTAACTTTTTTTCGTTCGTATAAAATTATACACAAAATAAATAAAAACCACTTTTTCACTTACTTAATCACTTTAATTTTGCAGGCACGAGATTCGAAATATTTCTAGCGTTCATTTCCTCTTAATCAATAGTTTTTTTACAGTATTATACATTTTGTTCTTTTATCATTGACTCTATTGATGAAAAGGTCACTGCTTAGCTACAATTCAGGATTTCTCCTGTAATGCAGCTGGTTTTCAGCAGTACCTCTAGTGTAAAAAACAGAAAATAAAATAAAGAATTAAATTAAATTAAGATAAAATAAATACAAAAATTAAATAACATAAAAAATTAAATTAAATCCCTTATTCAAAATACGATAAAATACAATACTTAATAAATAACGGAAATTAAAAAAAAATAATAATGTAAATCGGAATTAATATTAAAACTCAAATACAAAATCAAATCAATTAAAATAAAATAAAACATAATTTCATCATTTAATTAAATAAAGACAATATTGGCGAAACTCAAGCGAAAATCTGAAAACAGAAAAATCAGAAAAAGATATTGTCACTTCTGGGACTCGAACCCATGACCCTTTGCTTATATGGCAAGTGCTCTACCAAAAATAAATAATATAATCAGTTCAAATTCAAAATAAAATCAATTCAAGTATAAAAAATTAGCAAAAATATTATCAAAAATATGATCAAAATAAATAATGCAATCAAATTTAATCAAAAACACCCTTCAATTGTAATGTTTTTAATCAATATGTTGTGCGGTTGACTGTGCAGTCAGCAATCATTCACCGCAGAGCTTCTTGAAGCACTGCAATGGTGAAGAAATTCGAATAGACTGGTATTTCATTCCAAAGTTTTGATGAGAAATTGCTGAAGCTACCGTCAAATAGAACAGTATTATATTTCGGGAGAGTAATAGGCCAGTGCAATTAGCGATTCGCGATCGGAATTATTCCGGTAGTCCCAATTTTTTTATATGTTTTAAACACTCATCTCATGATGTAAAATCTGAGTTTTCGACCTTGGGTCACTTGAGCTTTCGCCGCCATTTTGAAAAAACCAGCCGAAATCGTTCCAAAATCTAGTTTTCCTCAAATATCTCGTTTCCAATAAAATTTTTGGCTAAAGTTGTTTTACAAGTTTAGTAGAACATAAAATTACCTACAACTTTTACTTAAAAAGTTTTCTTTTATCTCTAATAAATATTGAGATATGCAGTCGTAAATATGTGTTTAATTTTATAAAAACAGCTAAACTGCTCGACTTGGTTTGGTTTTTTGTGTGTATCTCTTTTCCAGAACAATTTTGTGAAAAAAATATTGATATTAATTTTGTAGAGAATAAAATTTCATAAAAGACGTAGCTTTAAAATTTCATAAAAGATTCAATGAGTATCCAGGTTCTAACACAAAAATTACACAAAAATTGGGTCAAAAATTGAATCAGAAGAAAAGTGTTTTAATCTTGGCATATCTTTATTATTCTTTTTTTTTAAACAATTATTGTTGTAATAACATGTAAAATGCATAAAAGCAACATTAACCACCAATGTAATCACAACATACAAATAAAAATATATTAATTAAGTTTCATAGATGCCGTAAAAAAAGAAAAAAATAGTATTTTCTTTAAATTTATCACTTTTGACTAACGATGAAACTTACGGGCCCCGAACAACTTCAATACAGTCTTCCTATGTCTCATCAGCCGTATTTGTGGTGACTGGCTCACCAAATTCCTCGTCATCATCATGAACGAAGGCTTCCACAGCATTCTGGCAGCACAGAGCTGCCATTACAGTGAATACAGAGTAGGGAGCATTTCAAACCTGACTTTCTACATGTGCACTTTCCAGCGCAACCTTTTTTGCATTGGCATGAAATAAAGTTCAGCAACGCCTGAGGTGCTGCCTCCTTCAGCATCGGTACTGGAGTTAGTAACCCAACAGCATCTTTCTTCCATCCCCATTCAGTTGGATCTTTATGGTGACCAAGCCAAGTTTGCACTTGCAAGTATGTTCTTAAAGCATGTTGCTGGACTGCATCTTTGGTGGGTGGTAGCCTGGATAAATTGAATTTGTTCTTTTTCACCCCCTTGACAAAAAGAATGTACCTACCTTAAATTTTCCAAATTTTATTTCTCATTGCTGCCATACAAAAGTGCAAAGAATGTTTCTCGCTTTGCTTTTGGATCTTGAAATACACGAACAAGTTCATTCACTGAGTGGTTCTTGAGAAGAATATTACAAAATTTGTTTTTGCCTTGACCGAACGGAGCACCAGTTGTGTCGCAGCCACTTATGGCATGAATGAATAAAATGTTTTCTACTATCTCAATGTGTTTAAAACATTTGTTGGAGTACAACGCGTTAAGTGATTTACCTTTACCGACTTTTTGATAATATACGTTTGAAGGTGAGAGAGCTGTGATGAGTACCAACAGGTCGATATCCTGACCAACGATTATGACTGCATCATGCTGAGATGACAACGAGTTTGCTGTGGTCATTATGAGAACGTCAGCATCCTCTTCAGCTTGTACTGTCGTTATTTGCGATCGTTCAAATGAGGCTCTGAGTAGGGAAATAAAACGGGACTTGTTCTTCTCATTTCCCAGAAACTTTTCCTGTGGCGCTTGTGGGTGAGTGGTTTCATAAAACAAAACTTCAGCAGAAGTTGTAACTCTGGCACGCCGTGCTCTTTCCACCCCCTTAGTGCTTTTCTTTTCAACCGAATCTGGGTATCCATCGAATACCACTACCGCATTGGCTCCATAATGATTTTGTACATACCTGACATATTGCTGAAAAATGATTGAAAAAGGTTGTGCACGACCCCATACAACTTTGTGCAGTAAATATCCCCCATCAACTACGTGTATTTTACTGCCTCCCAGTTCTATGTTATTTGGTAGAGGATTGAACGATGAGTAAAATATGGATTTGGTTCCTTTGCGTATGCCTTCCTCTGAGAAAAGAGACAGTGGGACCGGAGATAGTTCATATTGGAAATATTCTTTAAGTTCAATTTCAGACTTTTTGGCAATACACATACGATGGAATAGCATTAATGGATCTATTGTCACAGTCACACCCTGATTTTTTATGCTGCTGGTCACCGCTGCAAGAGAAACTATCGCATCCTTACGTTTTAAGTGTAGGTTTCCAAAGTTCTGGTTGACGACTTTAGACATAGCAAATTTTCCCATCTTTTCAGCCATGTGACAAGTTACTTTGCTATCCCCGACAATGCCACTGGAAATGAAATGGTTCATGGCAAGAAAACCAATCAATGAGAGTTTGAACGTCTTTGTCATCCCTCTTAATTCGTGTAGGCCTCATCTCTACATGTTGCTCTGACGTTCCTGATTCAACTCCACAGAATGACTCAATACTCTCACAAATAGTATGCAGATAAACAAATCCAGCAGTCCAACGAAGAATAGAACTGTTTGTGATTCCTCGTCCTTGGGTCAAACCTCCAGATGTTTTCATCGATCTCATCAGAGTTTGTTCGATTGTCATGTCAGAGACCAAATCCCTGACCAAAATTTATGAGATCATCGAATCGTAAAGAAACCCTCTTTGGTAAATCTTTCTTATTCTATTGGATCCATCTTCTCTTTCAATGTCAACATATCTTGGAGATACGGATGTGCACTTTTGGCATAATTAAAGTGGGCGGCTGCGTGAAAAAAAGGTATAATTTTTTGGACCGTTGCAAGATGGAGCTCCCAATTTCCGGCACGTTCCGCTTCAATATACAGCTCAATCAGTGTAGTCATCTGGAAGTACTGAACCCACAGCTGGGAAGGTCCTTTTTCTTTTAAAATGTTCAGTACATTAATCAGGGACTGGCGGCTATAGAGTATTTGTGAGAAAAAAAAACAAATTCCATACAAAAATAACCGATTTCCATAGAAATAACTTCTAAAATATTATTTTTGTTTATTGTTTTTGTTTGTATTTAAAAAGATCTAAATTGTATGAAAAAACTATCTAAGAAGCTATACCACACTTTTGGATCTGACGACCTGAATTTAGAACTAAATGTAGCTCTAAAGGAGCAGAGTTGGAAACACTGATGGCCCGTCCTGGAGTGGCTAATTGGCGGCAACTACAGGGAACAGGGGAGGGGGAAGGGGGGACCCCTCACTCTCTTTTATTTGTTGTAATATGTTAAAAATATTACAATATATTAAAATGTAACGTAAACAAAAATCGTATAACATGGTAATAAATCGTGATAAATTTTCTGTTTTCACTCCGATATTTGTTTATACTTTATATAAGTAAAAAAAATTACAAAAAAAAATAAAAATTACAGGTCTTTTTAGAAATTTTATTTTCTACAAAATTGATATCAATAATTTTTTCACAAAATTGTACTGGAAAAAAGAGACGCACAAAAAACTAAACCAAATCGACCAATTTACCTATTTTTATAAAATTATACACATATTTACGACTGCATATCTCAATATTTATTAGAGATAGAATAAAACTTTTTAAATAAAAATTGTAGGTAATTTTATGTTCTACTAAACTTGTAAAGCAACTTTAGCCAAAAATTTTATTGGAAACGAGATATTTGAGGAAAACTAGATTTTGGCACGATTTCGGCTGGTTTTTTCAAAATGGCGGCGAAAGCTCAAGTGACCCAAGGTCGAAAATTCAGATTTTACATCACGAGATGAGTATATAAAACATATAAAAAAATTGGGACTACCGGAATAATTCCGATCGCGACCCCCTTTTTTACGCTAATTGCACTGGCCTATAAGTAAATGGTCGTTTTGGCGTGTACCATGTGCATGAGAGTCATGGGACGAGTATTATATTAATGAATTATATTATATTATTAGTATTATATTATTAAAGAACTTTTATTTTCATCAATTTTATCTAATGATTTATCTCATGATTTAAATTCATTACTTAATATAGTTTTAAAACAAAATTATTTTCAATTCAATGACAATATCTTTAAACAAAAAGATGGTTTGGCAATGGGTGCTAGTACTAGCCCTTTGGTCGCTGATATATTTATAAATAATTTGGAAAATAGGATTTTTAACAGTGGTGCCTTATTATTAAAATATGTACATTGTTTGAAGAGACATGTGGATGATGTGTTTTGTGTTTGGACAGGTACATTGAGACATCTTAATATTTTTCTTAATTTTTTAAACAAACTCCATAAAAAACATAAGATTTACTGTAGAGATTGGATAAAATTTGAGTATAAATTTTTTGGATTTAAATATTTCAATAATTAATAATAAATTTGAATTTAATATTTTTCGCAAAGATACATACACAGATATTGTAATCCATAACACCTCAAATCATCCAATTTCTCAAAAAATGTCAGCTTTCCATTCTATGATTCATAGATTAGTTAATGTACCTTTATCTCTTAATAATTTTTCAAAAGAACTCAATATTATTAAAAAAATTGCAATCAATAATGGTTATAATTCCAATGTAATTGAAAAAATTCTAAATAAAAAATACAAGAATAATTTCCTTAGATCATACATCTACTCTATACAAAAGGATAAAGAAGAGAAAAAATTTCTAATTCAATAAAAAAGAATGTACCTAATGAAATTATTCCTGTATTTTATGCAAACAATAGACTTAAAAATTACATAGTAAACAATGAAATTACATAAATTACATAGTAAACAATTAGTAAACAATGAAGATAGAGATTCAAAAATGAAAAAATCTGGAATTTATAAATTGAAATGTAATGATTGTGATTTCTTTTATATAGGTAAAACTTCTAGAAACTTTGAAATAAGGATTAAAGAGCATATGAAAGCTTTAAATAATAATAGTTTCTCGGAGTTTGCCAACCATTTAATAGAAACTAGTCATACCTTTAATTTTAACAGTGGAATAGAATTAATACATTGTAATGTCAATGGCTTTCAGTTGGATAAATTAGAAATTTTAGAGATCAGAAAGAGTGTTAATGCAAATTTAAATATCATTAATAATCAAAAATTGTTTTTAAATGACCCATTATTAAATCTATTCCCCTTTGAAATTTTAAATTTTTTTTTTAATTGTTATTGCCCCTCGTCCCTTACACATTATTTTCTTTCAAAATTTTATTATTGTTTATGTCTATTATTTTTCTCTATTACCTATCTATGTCTATTTTTTTAAATTAGTTCTGTCAAAACCCTGAGGAAGTCAGCTTTGCTGACGAAACATGTCGGTTTTTATAAATAATTAAGTGGTTAATACAACGTAATTTATTAATTTGAATTTAAAATGTTACCACAAAATAATTTTGCACTATTAGAAGAATTGATTATATTAATGAATCTGTATTTTTTCAGGGTGAATTCAAAGTGACAGATCACTTGGTGGATTATACCGGTTTGCCCGATGAAATGGTGTACGGGGAGTTTAAGGCTACAGTCCTCCTCGTGCAATACGGCGTCAACATTTTGTGTTATGAATGGTTCGTGTCGTCCAAACCAAAATTAATCCTCGGTTAATACGTTTGTGCCCGTAACATTTTCTTGTTAATATAAACATATTTTAAAAATTGAACGCTTTTTTGTTTTATTTTTAATCATTTTTTTGCGTGAATTCAACGAATTCATCTACTGAAATACTTAAAGGTATAATGACCAGAGAAAACCGGAAATATGTCCTTTTTAAATCAAATTTTAGACGTATAATTGACTCTTTTCCACAAAAAATTATAAATTGATTTCGAAAGATTGTTCTTTTATCTAGTAAACACACATTTAAATTTTGAGAAAAAAATGTTTATTTTTACTATAATAATGTTATACCATAGGTCGTTGGCAAATTTGTTAAATTTTCAAAAGAAAAATCTTATTTTACAAGACGTACTTCATACCATATAATCAAACATTATTGTAAATCAATAAGTTATCTAAAAAAACGCATATTTCAAAATTTTAATTTTAATTCATATAAAATCATTAAAACAAATATCCGAAATCTTATTTATGACGAAAATTTCTCTATTTTGTCTATCTATTTACGGTCTTACAAATTAATATATTTAAGATTTTTTTATATTCTTATTTTGCTTAGACATTATAAAAAATGATAAATACGATTTAGGTATAAATTAAAGCAAATTTGGAATGAAATAAAATCGATATTGAGTTATAATTTTTAAAAGCTGGTACGGAGAATAATTAATCTTTCTCATTGGAATCGCCCTGTACGATCGTAAGAACATCTTTCGACGAAATGTGGATTTTCGGCCGCTAGCTGTTTGAAGGTCCTTAAGGTAAGAACATAATATTATAATAAAACCAATATTAAACTTATTTCCAATTTAATTTATTTGACCGTAGCCGGTTTCAGCTTGTTAAAGCCGTCTTAAGACTGGGAAAAATTATTCTTGGCGTACGGTTTACTTACATAACATAAGGGGGGCGGAGAGGGGGGTGGTCTTTGAGGATTTTAATCAATAAAATTATAAAAATTACATTTGTCACTAAGTTGTCTTTGAAAGACGTGTTTCTAATTATTTTGGTTATTCCCAGTAGCTTAATTACATCGGGTTTGTACCTACTTCGATATTTTTCCGAGAATTGAACCTTACAAGTAATATGAATTATTAATGACCTAATTTTTTTGTTGTCAAATAGTTATTATATTTATTATGATACGGAATTTTTTATTGATTATTTAAGGGTGTTTTACATTGAAGTGTATTTTATATCAGTTTCAAATCGCAACGGTGCTGAAGAAGTTTTCACTTCAGCAAAATATTTGGTGATTTGTTAATTTATTACGTAGTGTAATCAATTTGGTTATAATTACTTGGCATATATAAAATGTCCTGAGAAGCAGGAATTGAGCTTTCATAAAAATAGAAAGAATTTTTTTCTACACGCGTTGTAAATTGTTATAGCTGTTGTTTAAAAAATATATTTTGAATTTTTCGCCCAATCATGTTACAGTAAAGTTAATAAAATTAAAATCTTTAATTTCTATATTATTAACCTTTGAAAATGATAGTATATTCAAATTTTACAATAATAGAACAGTATTTATACCGAAGCGTCTGCGTGGTTGAATTTCAGAACCCAGCTACGAGTGCATGTCGGACGCCACGCCATACGCCCCGCGCCACAAATAATATCTGTGAAAATTATTATTTCACACAAAGCTACTGTTATAATTCGGTTTCGAATTCAAGAATTCGACAGAAGATATCGCTACTTCCGTCAGCAGGTCGGACGGGGGCGTCTCCCCCCGAGGTATAACTGCTACGAATTTGTGAATATTTATTTATTTCAACGCCATAAAATGGCTATTTCAATCCGGTGATACATGATACACAGTGGTACACAGGAGGGTTATTACAATGATAATAATGTACATTAAACAAAGTACATAATATGTATGATAACAACTAGTATTTAGTTATAGGATACAAAAATGTTTTACAACAAAAAATATGTGGTATCTCTCCGGAAATGAAAAGATTGACGGTAATCAAGTGGCTATATATTACAGATACAGAAGATACAGCAGGGCATCTTCAATGTTTACGGAGCTAGGACTACACGGATTCGCCGGTCTGATGAGACACCGGGTCACTGGAGCCAGGATGCGGCTAATGGCTTCCGATAACACAGTGGTGATCGCAGCCTACCAGCACCAAGGGCCACTCCTGAGCGAGCGCTGGGCCCGAGCTCACTCCAGACCACGTCCTACATTATAATTGATTATTTATTTTATTTCTATTATCGCTTATGTTTTTTTATTAATTTTTTTTCTTTTCTTTTCTATTTTCTTTATCTGTTGTGTAAATGTGTACAACCTTATGGGACGTGTGGGATTGTACTATCCTCCCCACATCCTGGAATAAACAGTATTATTATTATATTACAAATGACGTCATTACTTTGTCTTGGTTACTTTGTCCCGATGACTAGCTACAGCGGATCCGAAGAACGGGTTGTTTTTGGAATCAGTTCGTATTGGATCTATAGAATGGTCAAAGCCGCCCGCGGGGCCTAGCAGTAAAAACCTGCGGATGTTAGCTAAAAGAATAGACCCTTGAAAAATCAAGATCAACGCGAAGAAATTTATGCAAAAGGATACACGCTTCACATATGGAATTTATTACTAAAATAATTTGCCAATAAAAATATTTTATTTTAGGTCAGAACTTTAATTAGGCACTAACAATAAATTAACACAAAAGAAATCTGTCAAAAAAATATTTTAAGTTAATTTTGAATTAGACAAACAATTTTGAAAATGACTCTTAAATTCAAAGCAAATATGAGTTCTAGATTTCTTTGAAATAGAATTACAGATACAACTAAAATTAATATTTTTGTGGTTGAAAGATTTTTTGGCTCTAACGATAATAATAAATAATAATAACATTATATTTATACAGCGCAGTTTTGTGACATTTCACTTCAAGTGCGCTTAACAATAATAAATTTAAAAATGAAAACGATCCCTCAGTTTGCGCGTTGAGATGTAAAACACAATTTTAATCACGGCATTAACTTTATTTTGAAAGTAAGCTTCACAGAAGCTATTAAAAATATTTGACTAAAATCTGTTACCTAATTTTTTTTTTTTTTAAATACGTTTATTCAGTTTTTTATAGTACAATATTTTTTCTCACTTAAACCTTACAAAACTGATCAATCAGTTTGATTGTAAGAAATCTCTCATTTTTCAAACTTATTTGCTTACAATAATATCATTAAATGTTTGACATTTTGGTGCGTAATAAATAGTAATTACTTAATATTAAAATACTTAACTAAATATTATAATTCTCATGAACATAATGCACTGCTGTAATGCATAAGAATATAACTGCTTTTTAGCGTATATACCTACTGCTAATTTGTGGCTAATATGATGGGTACTTCTGACAGGCTACAAAACATTTTCTTAAAAGTTTTTAGCAACTCATCCGAAAAATTTCCTCGGTTTGGATGAGAGAAACCACTGGAAGCACATAATTTTTTCGTTATTTTTTGAGAATAACATTGTTGATCTGAACTCTCCGTACACCATATTCTTGGGCCATTCGTCATAATTTACAAGAAAGTTTTTCGCTTCAAGCCTTCCCTGGAAAGATTCAACAGTTTAGATATTTTGGAAGGACACTGTATGTCATGGTTTAGATTTGTGATGTCACCTTATTTTTTCTGATATCAGTTGTTACAGAAAACTTACAAAAGTGACGATGTTTTGGAAGGCAACCGATTTATGATATCAGATTACTATATCTGACATCAGTTATTTTAGGAAACCTATTATTTTTTGAAGCCGTAATATTTTTCACTGGAATTCCTTATTCTAATTACTGGACAGGGATACTGCTTTCAAAATGTACGATATTTCTCCACCCTTAATGAATTTTATTGGTTTCAATTTGAAAACAATTCCTTCTTGATGACCAGAATAAAGGATCGGAAATCTAATAACAGACCAGAGAATACAATCATCTGATCTGTTCGAGATGTATACTGGTGGAGGCGTAAATTGGAGAGAGCACGATGTGCCGCTGCCGTATTTGTATAGTACATACCTTTGCGACTGGACAATTCGGTGGACGACCCATTCTCTCCAAGAGCTCTTTCGCCCCTTTGGCTACCCACTTGAAGAAAAATTTGCACGCGTATGTGTTATTCTCAATATAGTAATTCGGCTTATAGCCCCCGTCCCCCCACTTGGCGATGTTCAGATTTATCTAAATTAAAAAATATGTATTAATCTTTAGAAGGTATTTTCTTTTTTGTAGATATTATATGTTAGGGGTATATGTTAGTTCACTTACTTCTACGGTATCATCAAAGTCTACGTCTATTAAAGCGTAACCGCTATATGACTCTAAAGTTCGGTTTACTTTCATTCGTTGAATTGAAATCATATTTGGACCATTTTCATCTTCTGCACACAATCCGAATCCCTTCAACGTTAATTCAGCAGGACCCTGAAATCATATATTGATATGTATTTTTGATACGTATTCATTTTGTTAAAATTTTCAGAAAAATTCGATTAACGACATCTCACTTACAATCATTGGAATATCAGCCGATAAGAGTGCTACCAAAAAACTCGATGTAAAGAGAATTGACCCAGATAATCTCCGTAGAAGCAACATTACGCACATCATGCTAGATGTTTAGGGTCCAAGTGATATCTTTTCCATAAAACTAACGATTTATATAAATAACGTGTAGCTAATTTATGAAATTAAACTGAACAAAATGTCCATCACCAAACACGTGTAATTAAGTCATAACAATATGAACACGTGTTTATTTGCACGAATACGCAAATCGTCAACAAACACTCGCAATCATTATTAGGTTCCATCTTCACGTTGAAGTTCTTTGATCAGCAATCAATTTCTTCCTATCCTGTCCGATAAGCTTCAGAAGCTCCATTGATTTCTTAAGCCACCCTTTGATTCACTCCCTTTCCAATTTTTCATAAGTTTTTCTCCGGTAGAAATTTCTCCAAAGGAAAATTATAAGAAATTAAAATTTGTCACCCCATTTTCAGCGTATGTGGGCAGTTATGTTAGGCCTGATGAAAGTGTCCGTCCACCGACTGCGTGGCTTGCCGGATGTAAAAGGGAGACCCTTTGACCTCTCCAGCTGGACTCTCTATAACTCTATACTCATCGCCTTGCACCGTAGTGGAATGGAGGAATTCCTACGTACGTCACTTCTGGACGCTCTGACCGATAGATTCCTATCCACCCCTCGAAGATTTTCCTGCTCAGAACATTATGTTCGGCCTTCCCCTAGAAGTATTCTCTACACTACACCTCCAAAGATTCTTTATTTTTCTTTATAAAGTAGTTTATTTTTACATAATTTTACACGATCAACAGATTTTGCAGTATACAATCTTATATACCTACTTTCCTAGTGTAAGCTGGTGTATGTGTTTAGACAAAGAGCGGTCCTTAATGAAAAAAAAGAAGTGTAAATACAGCCAGAACAAGTATTCAGGAAACACAAATAACGGTATTCAAAAAAATGATAATAAATAATTAATGAAATTAGTTTTTAAGGATAAGCATTATTTGTATGCAAGATCATAGGCACTTAGTTCAATTTCATCGGTAAATGGGTTATAATTAATAAAAGTAATATGGTTCCCAAAGATGTCGGATAGCATATGATGAAAATAATTTCTCTTAGAACCTCCTATGTGGAGAATGTAAAAAAAACAAGGTGAAAATTTTGAATTAATCAGTGATAGGTAGTGGACAATTATGAAGCGAACAATGAAGAAGAAATTCAGAAATTTGTTATATTTATTATTTAGGAAGTGTTTCTCATTTACTAGAATTTTAGGAAAATGGTAAGTTTCTGCAAATATAATATTGATCGAAGGGCGCTATATCATAATATACTAAAATTGTAACAAAACCATTTTTACGACTTTATGTCCGGGTTAAATCTTCCCCACAGGAAAAACTAAACCCTTCCACAAATGTTAAGTCAATCCACGCTATGCAAGTGTACTATATAAGAATAATAAATACAAAACAATACAAGAACAACATGTCAACCTACCTGTACTGTATGTTATATGTAGGTATACTCACACACCGCGCTCGCTCGGGAAGGTTCGGGTTTCCGGAGTTTCACGAGTGAGCACAGTACAATGGAAAAGGTGGCCTGGTCGCCAGCACTCAGATCGAATCAGAGAGCCTCAGTAAACAGTCGCTACCAAATAACATAATACAATATTACTCCCGATCGTTGTAATTCGTAATAAACTAACTAAAAGAACTTACGATGTAATCATTGCCATTGTGGACTAGTGAGCCACAGATTAAAGAAGACAGAGACCAAATAGGAAAATAATTCACCGACTTCATTTCATATTAGAGAGTTCGGCTCGGTAGAACTGGACCAATAAATCCTACTGATCCCTGAATGCAAATATTAAAAAAAAAACTTTTTTTTTTAACAAACCATGGTTAAATAAGTTAAGTTAGGTTAGGGCTATTTTAAAATTATTTTGTTCATAGCTTTTAATGACTTCTCTGAGGTGTTTCTGTGTCGGTTTCATTCTGAGTTGGCATGAAACCATTTGTAAGTATTTAAAGTCGAATACCTTATCTTTCCCGCATTGCTTCGTCCCTTACCAGTTAGGTACGAGATAACGCTATTGGTTGGAAGCCATCGCTGCTCAGGCGTAGATGGTCTAACCGACATAAGGTCAGTTGGTATCTCGAGAAAGAGAGTTGCCTTCTGGTCCTATCAGCGCATCTTTCATAAACTTTTTGTTAGAAGGTTTATAGAGCGGTTGGGTTATTTATTATTAACCCATAAAGTTATTGTTATAGTTTTGTACTGTTTTACTTTTATGGAACTGTGTATTTTTTTATTTAAAAAGAAAGACAAACATTTCCGGGTTAATTAATAACTCGGCGACAATAACCCAACCCAATAATATTTGAAAATCTCCTTCTACCACCACATAAGCCGAAAATGTTACTTGAGTCGTGAAGGAGGACTTAGCCAGCCGAGGAATCGAACACGGGACGCCTGGGTGGTACCCAAACGCGATGCCCACTCAACCACTTACCGGTCATGCTTGCAAATTGATTGTACCTACTCCAAATAAAGACTTACAGCCTTACTAAAAAAAACCACAGCGCGACCGATTAACTGTGTTATTGCAATAACATAAATAAACCCCGTATACACTAAACACGTTTCATTACCAATAAGCTTTCTTACTTGGTCACGCTGTTAAAATGCATTAGATCTGACAACGTCGTATATGGTTATAATTTACTAGGAAAAAATGTTGTTTTAATTATTCTCCGCCAGAGGCATTATTGGCGCACGTGTGCATCAACGGCCCGCGATGAAAACACAGCTTGGTGGGCTTGGTGTGTTTATGGCGGGATCAGGCGGGATGTCGAAAATTTTGTTAGATGTTGTGATTTTACTTAATAATTTCTATTGTAGTGACGAAATTACTGTTCTTTTCATATAATTGATATATTTACCGTGTTATTTGTGTGGTTTACATCAGTTTAATCAAGTTATTGTACAAACGCCGTACTTTCAAAGTTGAACTATCAGAATATTGTTTTATAGGTTACATAAAGATAAAATTTACATTTTAAGATCTTTATTCTAAGACAATATCTTAAAAGTGGTATTTTTTTATAATATTAATATCTAATACATGTGTTCATAAACGTATCAAAGAAATTAACGTCTTTAGAGATGCAAGAAATCTGTTTTATTAAATGTCGGTATTTTTCTAAGTTATTTTTTTGGCAATAAAAAAACTTTGAAATTTTTTATTATTTTTTTATTGTATGCACGACGAAAAAGTGAGGCGATAGTTTCCTTCCAAATTTATTACATAAAAGGACTGTGTTTTTGAAATTTTTTTTTTTTAATTTATCTACATTTTGGTCAAAAATGTTTTGGGAGGAAATTTTTTTCCGAGTTTGAATCTTAAAATATGGCAGTTTTTAAAAACTAAAGTGTATTTCAAATACACAAATCTAAAAGGTAATTTGATCTAGTTTTCATAAATGGTATTTGTTTTTACGACACCTTCAAAAATAAGAAATATATAGAACATTCAAAATACTTTGGAAAAATTACAAATATCGTTCGGACATCAATCGTTAAAACAGAGATAAACTACCCTCTCAGGCCGTGTAAACTATGTGTATTTCTTTCAATGAACAATTTTTTAATTAGTAATGTTTTCACATCCGCGGCCGTTTGTCAATTGAATAAAATTTTCACTAGGTTTTTTAGTAAGGCTGTTAAAGTGTAAGGTGCACAGTTCAAACCCGCATTTTGTAAGCGCGTTCAGTACATAGCTACGGAGCATCTCATGTAGGTGATAGAAGTAGCGAAATATACCCGGTAGCTCATGTGAGAAAATTAGTAAGAAACAACTATATTTTTAATTTTTTAAACAACTATATTTTTTGCCCTACATAAAACTCTTTGTAGTTGTCACAGTACGAGCAACTTATAATGGAAAATAATAAGATGGTGGCTAAACCATTTTAATGTAAAATGCAGCCCTTTTCTTATTGTGTAGACTTTATTAATTGCATAATGATCCTCCATCTAGAATTACGAGTCGTTTGTAACATTATTTTACAGTAAATATTACTCATAATGTAGGACCTGACTACTTATTATCTAAGTGTAACAAACATTGTTGCGGCGTTGTGTGGACCGTTTGTGCAAATTATAACGGGCAATAAGTTTTTAAAAAGTTTAAAAAGGTGATGTGATGACTAAATCATTTTAACTTGCAAAATGCAGCCCCTTTCTTATTGTGTAGACTTTATTGCTGGTATTAAGATCTTCCATCTAGAATTTAGAGTCGTTTATCACATTACTTTATAGTAAATATTAACCATAACGTAGTACCTACCTACTTACCAAGAATAACTCTTTTTTATTATTTTCTCAATAAATGTTATTACAACATAATATTGATTTTCAATACATTGCATATACTCTTCTAATAAAGCAGAGCTTAAAGGAGAGCTTAAAAAAATGTTAATTTATTATTATTATATACCTGCTTATCTTGTAAGACTTTTATGGTGTTGTCATAAAATAACATTTTATATACAGTGCACAAATGTACCATGCTTTTAAGCAAAAATATACAGGTCTGAAGATACACGTGATTGTTCGAAACCGGTCCGGTCGGAGATAAATAAAAGTGGTTGAAAATTAAATCTTCAAACTTCAAACAATACAAAACTTAGCAGAGGACACTCAACTAATCATTGAACAATCCTCTCCAGCCGGACTCTCTCGACCCATCGGCTTGCACTGCAGTGGGAGGAATGGATTCATACGTACGTAACTCTTGAACACCTAAACCCAGAGATTTCCACCCAGTATCCCTAAGGATGTCATGAAATTGTTTTTCTCAGGGCCTCCAGTGCGGAGATTATGTAAAAAAAGTTCTAACATGGTGAAGCCGGTGCATTAGATGGACATGAACAACTTGTGTCCATTTGACGGAATACTCGTGTTTTCATATAATAATACTGTTTATTTCACTCCTGTAATCATTCAGATTACATCAGTTCTTGATATAATTGGCATAAACTTTATTGTGCTTCCAGTATCATCACGCAGTGTACAGTGATAAAATTTCCTAATTATGTCCTCGCAGTGCTCCGATTGTTCACAAATCATAATTTAATTGTGAATTAAATTTGAAACCTAACATACATGCGATTATTATAAAATAAACTGAATTTGCCACATTTTACAACAAAACCATATCCGAAAAGGGGTTTATAAATAGGAGAGTTTGGACTTGAAAATGTTTTTTATAGACCTTTTACTTTATTTTTTTATATATTTATTAAAAGACTTATTAACAAAATGACCGAAATTTTTAAGGGCCAAGGTATGTTCTACACGCAGTATTTAATTGAAGCATCTATAGTTCTTCTAAGCGATCAAATTTTCAAAACAAAAATACATGATTTTGTATGATTTTGCATTATTTACTATGACTTCATCTTAAAAACGCACGAATGCGGGTACTTTTGCGCGACTTCGTTCTGCGTGGACCAACACATGGATTACCGCAACTTGTTCAAAGTAATTTTTTTTTAATTTTTATGATTATTTATTTTGGGAATTAGAAATTTTATACGGTTTTTAAAATTTCTTTGATAAAGCTAGCACAAGTATCCGATTAAAAGATAATTTCCGACATATGTAATGTAAAAAAGTTGGTCATTTAACCAAATGATGATTTAACCAAACTACATATTTTTTTTTTAATAAAAGTATTTTATTCATAGGTATCATAAAATAATAATTATTTATTTAACAAGGAGGTTAGTGAGATTATTCAGCTTAGTGAGGCGGGTTATTAGAAACCAACACTAATAACGACTTATTCTATTCTCTACATTTCAAGTTTACAGAGTTTCAAAGTCAATAATTTTAATTTAATGTACTTTTCCATAGAGCCAAAAAGAGTTGTAATGCAGTCTGATTCTGTAAGTCTATTGTAATAACACTGTATGTAATATCAGAAATTCAAACCATGACATACGGTTTCCTTCCAAAATATCGACACGTTTGTAAGTTTGCTTTTAACATTGAAATATTAGAAATCTATACCATGACGTACGGTTTTCTTCCAAAACATCAACACTTTTGTAAATTTGCAGTAATTACATTGTAATATCAGAAATCTATACAACGATTTTCTGCCAAAACATCGACGCTTTTATAAGTTTGCTGTTATAACATTGTAATATCAGACATCTAAACCACGCAGTGGCGGACTAACGGGGAGCGGCCCGCCCCAAAACGATTTCCTTCCAAAACATCGACACTTTTATAAGTTTGCTGTTATAACATTGTAATATCAGACATCTAAACCGCGCAGTGGCGGACTAACGAGGAGCGGCCCGCCCCAAAACAATTTCCTTCCAAAACATCGGCACTTTTATAAGTTTGCTGTTATAACATTGTAATATCAGACATCTAAACCACGCAGTGGCGGACTAACGGGGAGCGGCCCGCCCCAAAACGATTTCCTTCCAAAACATCGACACTTTTATAAGTTTGCTGTTATAACATTGTAATATCAGACATCTAAACCGCGCAGTGGCGGACTAACGGGGAGCGGCCCGCCCCAAAACAATTTCCTTCCAAAACATCGGCACTTTTATAAGTTTGCTGTTATAACATTGTAATATCAGACATCTAAACCACGCAGTGGCGGACTAACGGGGAGCGGTCCGCCCCAAAACGATTTCCTTCCAAAACATCGACACTTTTGTAAGTGTGCTGTATTAACACCATAATGTCAGAAAGCTAAACCAAAATATACGTTTTTCTACCAAAATATTCAAACTTTTGTTTGTTTCCAGGGAAGGTTGGATGTGAAAAACTTTCTTGTACATTACGACGAATGGCCCAAGGAAATGGTGTATGGAGAATTCAGAGTTTCAATTTGGGAGGCGGGTATGGGTACCGCCGCCCCGGGAACCATTTATTGGACAACCAACACCCCTGCCATAGGTCACCCCAAGTGGTTCGCTACGTTTGGTGATTTAGCAGGGGTGCCCGGGTTTATGGGATGAGGTTTGTCTAGGTCTTGGTGGCTGATACGTTTGTCCGACCACTGCATGGCGGGCTAGATCGGAGGAGACTGATTGAGGGGGGCCTTTTGACTCCTCCAGCCGGATTCTCCCGACCCTTCGCCTTGCACCGCAGTGTGAGGAATAAATGCATACGTTCGTCACTCCTGGCCACACTGACCCCCAGATTCCTACCCACCCCTCATACCTTTTTCCTTCTCATATCTTCTTCCTTTCCCTTAAAAAACCCTCCACACAGCATCCTCAAAAATGACATAGGCCCCTAGGGAAATTGTTTTCCTCGGTGCCTCCTGTGTGGAGCTAATGTAAAAAAAAAAAAAAAAAAAAGAGTAACAATGTTATTCACAAAAAATAACGAAGAAATTATGTGCTACCAGTGTTTTCTGTCATCCAAACCAAGAAAGGTTTTCAGATGAGTTGCTAAAAATTGCATAGTTTTACTGGTATCTATATGTTTATTAACCAGAAATTAGCAGTAGACATGTACGCTAACAGCAGTTTTATTAGGTAGCTGATTTTACTGGACTTTTATGGATATTTTTAGTAAAGCTTATTTTCAAAATAAAGTTAATGCAATGATTAAAATTGTGTTTTATATCTCAAGAGCATACCGAAGGATAGTTGAAGTCAAAAAAATTTATTAATGTCAAAAATATTCGTTTCAGTTGTGTCTATCTGTAATTTCAATGAATTCTAGAACTCGGATTTGCTTTGAATTTAAGAGTCTTTTAAAAATTGGTTGTCGTATTCAAAATGAACTTAACTAATAAAATAAAAATTGCCAGATTTATTTTATGTTAATTTATTTTTAGTACTAACCTACAATAATCTTTTTTTATTGGCAAATTATTTTATTAATAATTTCCGTGTGTAAAATGTATTTATCTTTCGCCTAAAATTTTTTCGTGTTAATCTTATCAAATAAAGTCGAATTTAGTGATTTTTCAGTGGTCTGCTGTTAGCCAACATGCAATTATTATTATCAATCCTACAATTATTTCAATATCTTATCATTTCCAAAGGTTAATAATATATAAAGTATAGACTATCGTTTTATTCATTTTGCTGTAACATGTTCAGGAGAAAAAATGCAAAATATATCTTGTAAACAACTGCTTTAACATTTTACAACGCACGAGGGAAAAAATTCTTTCACTTATGAAAACTCAATTCCTGCTGCTTAGGACATTTTATATATCTTAAGTAATTATAATCAAATTGATTACTCTACGTAATTAATTAACAAATTATAAAAGTTTTGGTTATTGTTTTTTATTTAGTTTTCATTGATAGACAAAAGTAAGAATTAAGGAAATAAAGTCGGGCGAGTTGAAAACTTAGTTTAAATACAAACTGCGAAGAGCTCGCGACACTTTCAGACTTACCATAAATAAACCAAACCACTCACAGACTAACTCATTTCGTTACATGCATCCAACGAAAAAAATTACAATTCACAACAATACCCTCTTTGAGAGTGTAAACAACTTTTGATCTACTCCTGTCAAAATTAAACATTTAACTTATGTGAAAGGAATAATTACTCGTAAATCTCAACTAATTAACATTTAGCACACATAGACTAACGAAAACATGGTTTTTAATTGCGTATACCCTGTATCAGCAAAAGAAAAAACTCTTTGATAAGCAGTAAACAGTGTCAAATTTTAAACGTTTCATAATGGACGTAAAAATGTTCATGTTTATCGCAGAAATAGCCGCAAATGCCTTAAATAAGTACTTTTTGATCCGGTAAACAAATTTAATAAGATTAAGGATCTGGGTTCAATGATTAATCATCCCAGAAGAGACCGTACGTTTTTCTGATTTTTCGGTTTCAAATTTTCGATTGGGAGTAGCTAATATTGTCTTCAATGATCATATTATTATCAATATTACAATTTAACGTTTTACTCATTAAATTATTCCAAAAGTATTTAATTTAAAAAAATAATCAAATTTCTAAAATTTGCCCCATAAACAGCATGTTTTGTAACATCCAAAACTGCTAGCTTAGGTCTCACACGCACGCTGACGAGCTTGGCCAGTTTCCATAGCTGGCCTGGTGAAATATATTTTGAGAGTATAGCGCTCGTGTGATACGAGCTTTAGCTTATGTTATAAATAAATCAGTACCATGTACTCGCTCTACCATTGTTGATAATTTGTTGCAATAAAATAGTTAACAAAACCTATTACATTAATTTCTCGTGAAAGCCCTCTGGGGCATTAATTTTACTAATGATAATATGCTACAATACAGAATTCCAACATTAATAAAAATTCTATAGATAATTTTTTTTTGCAATTAAAATTTTATCCACACGCAAATACACGATCATGTAAATAAATCATGATATAATGACAGTTTTTAAATATACCATTGTCATTACGTCAATCTGATTCATCCTAATTAGTATTTTTAAAGTTGATAAACATGGCCATCCAAATATCGTGCTTTTCGACGCTATTATTTATTGAATTATTACATTCCTCAACACTATCAAGATACTACTTCTGAAGCACCACTGCTGGTAAGTTGAAAAGACAGTACGTTTCTTACATCAATATTATAAATGAATTTGAATTAAGAAAGATTTTAAATGGGTTGGGCGGCCTTTTTCATAGAAAGTTTTATTTTCGATTTGAGGCCAAAATAACCAATAACAGACTAAATATATAGCCAAGAAGAGCCAGAAAGAGATGAGAAGATGTAAGAAGAGACAAGAAAAGACAAGAAGTGATAAGAATAGCTAAGAAGTGCCAAGAAGAGACAAAAAGACCCAACAAGAAGTAAGAAGAGACAAGAAGAATCAAAAAGAGACGAGAAGATCAAGAAGAGGCAAAAACAGCCAAGAAAATCAGAAATAGACAAGAAGAGCCGAGAAGAGGCAAATGCATCTCTCATATTCTACAAACGTTATGGAATCAACTGTAAAAAATAATCGACAATGTTAAAAGGGATTACTACAAAAAAAATCAATAAATCTACCGATGATTAAAAAAATGAAATTTCAAACAATACGTGTAAAATCTGAACCTGAAAAAATATCCAACCATTTCAATCCATTTTTCTCCAACATTGGACCCAACTTAGCAAAAAATATTTTAGGCAGAAATGGCGTCTCAGAGAAAGATCTTGCAAACAATATACTTATCAATAATCTAAGCTGTAACCAGTTTCACTTCGCTCCCACCACTGAACTAGAAATTATTTAATTAATAGCATCTCTTTAAAACAGTAACTCCGCGGGAATAGATCACATCTCGAAATATTATCAAACGCATTAAAAAATACATCGCACCCCCTCTTAAATACATTATCAATTTGTGCTTCAAAACTGGCATTTTGCCTAAAATAATATCTAAAATTATAGAAAAAGCGGTGAAACACAGACTCTGTAAGTTTCTCGAAGGTAACAAAATATTATCGGACAATGAAGACGGCTTTCGCAAAGGTACGTTGATAACGATTGGAATAGAGCAAAATAAACATTTACAGAATAATTTTATTAATGTTTTTGAAGAAAGCGAATTTGTATTTTTTTCTAACATACGTAAATTATTCTAAAATATAATTATTTCATGTTTTATAATACATCGCCGAAAGTATTCCGTGTACCTACTCAGTCGACTACATTTGTTATCTTTTGGCTCTGAAGATTTTATACTTATCCCTGGTCCGCAGTAGGCTGGAGAGTGGTTCGCTTATCTGGAATCCTCATGAGGTAGGGTGCTCCCTCATGTTGGAGAGGGTTAAAAAAAGTTTCTAAGATTTCTCTACATGAGGGAGTATGGCCACTATCCATGGCTCTACCCAACGAACTTTCTTCTGGGCACGCTGGGAGTTCACTCCCTGCAGCTCAGAAGAGAGGGGTATGCCGCCAACCACTTTTTCAGACTGCTGCGAGGTTATATTGAGAACTCATCCATTTTGGAGCGCGCGAGTCTCCAGATGACTATTTTAGACAGCGTCATCATAGATTATTCTATCTTCCTGCCTGTAGGACTAACCTGCCAATGGTTCTCCCGGTAGGGAGGAGTATAATGCTCCTGAACCAAACCTCTTCCGAGGTGAGGAGAGATTCAAAAGGGAAATTCTTTTAATTCTTGAAAGAGTCTCTCCACACTGACGAAATCTTCACCACTGCCTGAGATTTTTATTTTGAAATTGATATATTTCTTAAAATTTCTTTTATGTATAAATATTTGTTAACATTGTTTTTAAAATATTTATGTGGCGTTATTTCTTACATGCAATAAATTAAAATTTGTAATTGTGTCAGAAATTAATAAAAAATGCTTCAGATCTTCAATTTGAAACTCGATGAAGGAAATAATATCGACAACTTTTATATTAACTTCGAGATTTCTAATTAGTCTCACGAATTTGTAAAAAATCGGTATCTTCGTTTCCTGTAAAATTTTAATTTTGTGGCTTGAAGGGTATTAAACCGAATCTAACCACAGTCAATATTCAATATATTATGCATATCAGACAAAACTCAACCTTTTTCTGATGTTTCTCTTTCGAGACGCTAATCTATCAGTAATGATTAAAAATAATTCACTTACAATTCATTCACAAAAATCTTTTCAATTTGTCCAACATTTTCAAATGCATAAAATATTTAAAAAATGTAGAAAAAATGATACAAACCCCCATGATAATTTTTGGTAAACAACAGTAATGGAAAAAAATGTTTTGGGCATCTTTTTGTATCTTGTTTCGCATCAATCTCGGATGGAAGCACATAATTAAGACATTACCTACTCGAAAGTGACATCCGGCGATTATTTAACTTTTAAAAGCTGGACAATGTGCGGTTAATGCTAGTGGAAGGTGCGCCGCGCCGCGACAAAAGCCTGAGTTGGAGAGGTACATTCCTCTCACCCTACGAGACAGAATATTGGTCGTTGAAATATTCCATAGGAATTATCTGCGCGTTCTGGATTCCGTTCCTATGAACGAATTTTCACAGGGGCGGGCGAATTTACGAGTAAGTGGCACACTGTTCAAAATGTAGTAATATAATAATTTATATTTTTCTTTTTCTAGAGTCCAAGCTGCCGAAATGAGGTACTTGAGAGGAGTGGCGGGGGTTACGAAGTGGGATCATATAAGAAATTCGACGATCCGAGATGATCTAAACATTGAACCACTGCTACTCTTCATAGAAAAATCGCAACTGAGGTAGCTTAGGCATGTACTAATAATGTCTGATGACCGAATTCCGAGGATGATACTGAGTGCGCTTCCAGAAGGTAGACGTCCAGTGGGCCGCCCCAGACGCCCCAGACGGTTGGGCGAGGCAACTCCAGAAACTGTGTGAGGAGAGGATTTTTTTTTTACATGAGCTCCACACAGGAGGCCCTGAGGAAAATAATTTCCCTGAGGGCCTATGTCATCTTTGAGGATGCAGTGTGGAGGGTTTTTTTAGGGAAAGGAAGGAGAGGAGAGTTCTGGGAAGGAAAAGGGTTTAAGGGGTGGGTAGGAATCTGGGGTTCTGGGAATCTGGGGTTCAGTATGTCCTGGTCAGCCGCCTCCAAGACCTAGACAAACCTCACCCCATGAACCCGGGCACCCCTGCTAAATCACCAAACGTAGCGAACCACTTGGGGTGACCTATGGCAGAGGTGTTGGTTATCCAATAAAGGTTCCCGGGGCGGCGGTACCCATTACCGCCTCCCAAATTGGGTCTACCATGGACAGAGGCCGAACAATTAGCACAAAACAAGGATGTATGGAGGAGCCTTGTCGATGCAATGGGTCCCCGATTTGAATAGGACAAGGGGAAGAAAATAATGATGATGATATTTTCCTTTTTCATCTTTTCTATCGTTTGGGAGTTCACCGCACATACGCTCCTGAGAGAAAACCTCCGCTGCTTTAAACCATTCGCACAGTCGTGTAAAAAATCATAATTACCTTTAACTGACTATTAATTGCTTGTATGTAACTATTTATTGCGTTTTACTGCAACATGGTATAGATGTTTAAAATATAGAAAATAGATCAGAGCAACAAAACAATAATGATATTGAACACTAAATACATAGTTATCAGCCTAATCAGCTTGAAATGTTACACAGCCCAACTTCCTAAACATTACATTTAAAATGGACCATTGTACTCGTACAATATAAGCGTACTTGTAAACTCTGTCAATTAATAATATTCTCGAATTTGAGGTAGACAACTTGCGATTAACATTGCAGTTAATATTCACATTCATTGCGTTGAGCCTCGTCCACCAAAATGTTGAAAACTTTCACAGCACGGATAATATGTCTCCTATTTTTGCTAACGAAATTTGAAATAACGCTTTCAGAAAATACACTTCTCGTAAGCAAAAACATATTTTCATGGTATAAAGTAAAAAATCTCCACCTAATGATAATAAAACAACTGTTTGGTTTTCAGGGGCCGGCTGACGTCAATTTGATTGATATGTTGCAGTGTGAAGACTCGGCGATATACCAAAACAGTTTTGTTTTTGAAAGGAAGAAATTCAACCGGACCACCGAAGTATTTGATGGAAATCTCACGTTATACGATGACTTTGATGATAGTATTGGCGTAGGTATCAAGTTTGTTTTTTTTAACAGTCCAAGGAAAACGAATTCAAATTCGGTCAATATGAAAACAAGTGCAATAAGGAAGTGGAGGGCTTTGGCAGATCACCCGCTCATAGTTGAAATTGGCAGCCCGAGCATACATACACAATAGGCCACTTGAATCACATTTAAAAAAAAATCCGATTAAGGCAAATATTCTAAGACATTCTGTATTTTTTTGTTTTTTTTTAATCGTATTTTTGAAACCCTGGCGATTTTTTGAAAATTTCAATCCGAAAAATCAGACCATTTTTTATAAACCGGAAAGACGGGACATAATTTTATAGGTGCGAAAAAACGATAATTACATAGCCGAAAATCAAAAAAAAAATAACGTTTCCACAAGAAAGGGCACAGGAGAATAACGAGGCATTCCAAAAATATTACATCTCATTAATATTTTTTTCCTTGATCCATCTTATTGATCATAAATCAATATAATGTTCAACGTCTATATTACTAAATCCATTGTAATATACTTGTACTTGTAAATTATAATAAGAATATTATAAAATTTGATTTTCTTGAAATCAGCACCACTACCATTATACCTCTAAAACACTTACGGACAGCATAAAATGTACGGGGTTCTCTTCATAACATCTGTCAAAAAGTCAAACAAAATGATAAGTTCGCAGAGAACAAACAATAAATCTAGTGAACGTTAAATGTCAAATTCAAAAATTCGTCTGAAATCAAAGTGTTGCCATATAAAAAAAAAAATAGTGTGGAATTTTACAAAATTAATAGGAACATTTTCGGAGACGGGACATTTTCCTGTAGTGACGTCACGGGCCCAAATAATGGATTTATTTATTTAAAAATAAAAATAAAACTGTACATTTCTAAAAATTTTTACTAATCTTAGTAAAAAAAATCTATCCACACGATTTTTTTCAAGTCGTTATGAAATCCGTGCAAGTGGCCTATTGTACTTAGTCCTGCCTCTCGCCCAATGCCATTAATAGTACACAACTGCTTACCCTGTACAAATCAAGTGCGCCCCACGGTTAAATTTGGCAGCCACCTCTGTCCTGGAGGTCCAAAATACCTGAAAAATACTTTCGACGCAGAAACGGGCGGTCGTTTGATAGATTCTCCCATCTTAACAGATGCATTGCAATCTTTAGAGCGCAGGCGCCACCTCTGGTCTGGAGCTCCAAAATACCTGAAAAATACCCTCGATTCTGTGCAGAAACGGGCGGTCGTTTGATAGATTTTCCCATCTTAACAGACGAATTGCAATCTTTAGAGCACAGGCGTCGGTTAGGAATGCTATCCTTGTTCTTACGATATTTCAATGGAAGATGCTCCGAGGAAGTAGCGTCATTTATCCCTTCGGCACCGGTGCATAATCGGGAAACACGCCAAACGCGTGCCCAACATATGTACACGGTTGACATTTGTCACATGAGAACGGGTCGCTTCTTCGACCTGTTCTTGTATTCAACATCTCGGCTGTGGAACGATTTGCCGGCCTTTTTCCTACAACATGGGTCTTTTTAAGACCAATATTCATTCCTTCCTATAATAATTTCCGTGTGTGGAGTTAATGTAAAAAAAAACAGTAACTGATTCGTTTGTACAGAAAAAGCAGTTCGTAAAATATCTCGTCAAAAAATCACAACACGCCATGACCACAATTATTAGAGAACACCGTTATAAACTTGAAAAATTAAATGCATCAGAAAAAACAGCCTGTTAAAAATTTTAACTAAAGAAAAGCACATTTCAAATATGGAATTATTTTTAACCGGTTTCCCAACATCGTTCGCCTATGTTACAGCGAATGACATCTACGTAAGGAGGTGGGCCTCCGACCGATTTTTCCACCTACATTATCAAATGAACAACTTTCATTGGCACGCTTCCTTATCATTTCTCCATGTTTCTATTATCTATATCTAGCACGCGAACGTACCTAAGTAAGTATATTAATTTGTAGTATTGAAAATTGCTTTTAAATATTACAGATATATATAAATGTTGCCAAATGGGGAGACGGTGGGTACAAGCCGAACTACGCACTGTACAATGAGAGCAGCGCTTGCAACTTTTTTATCTCACACATCAAAAAGGGTTTTGAAGAAATTCTTACTGGTGCGGGCCGCCCTGTATCTTGTCCCATGAAGAAGGTATTGAAATACTGCCCTAAAATCTTAATCATTAATTTTAAAGATTCATATTTTCTATCATGTACTTCGTAAAAAAAATTAAGGTTGTTGCTTAAAAATATGTGTCAGGTTAAATTTTATCCACCATTTTTTTTGTTAGGGGAACGCCAAACTTAATCATTATATTAAATCACAACATGTAGCAAATATCTGGTACGAATATGTGTTACTTTATTAATTTGTGTTTTAAAATATAATATAGATCATGAAAAAATTTAATTTTGCATGATTTTAGAGAAAACTTCGGCATTTTTTCATTTCCCTAATATACGCTTCAATGCAAAGATTGGTTTCGCTGCTCTTTTTTATCAGAAAATTATCTTGTCGCAGTACCAAAAAAGGATAAATTGTTTTTGAAATGACATTTTTATTATCAAAATAATAACATTTCACTAAATAAAAATACGAAATACGTATGTAAATAATATTAAATATGTAAATAAGTTTAAGTAGAAAATGTTTGGCTTTTCCGGAAACTGTAGAACATATTATATCGGGATGTTCTGTATTAGCGCCGTTCGTGTACACATTTAGGCACAATCAGGTTTTACAAGTAATTCACCAAAGTTTGGTAATTACACATAACTTAATTGACTGCCGTAATATAGTACCATATTATGAATATGAACCAAATTCATTTTTAGAAAATGATTTTTATAAAATATATTATGATAAAACTATACTAACACACAGAACAATTAGTCATAATAGACCCGATATGGTTTTACATGACAAAATTTAATAAAATAACTTATATCATTGATGTCGCTATTCCAAATTCCGGTAATATTCAAAAATCTGTTTCTGAAAAAATAAGAAAATATGCAGATTTACAAAATGAGATTAAAAGAATTTGACATTCTCAGACTATAAAAATATTACCATTTGTTATTTCGGCTACTGGCATTCAAAATTTAGGCTTATTAGATTTGTCAAAGAATTTATATATAAAAATCCACAAATCAATCAATTTAAATTAGAGTACCTACATGTAGGATTACAAAAGATTTTTAAAATATTTATATTGAGGATTATCGGTCCAGCTAGGAGTTCTACCGAGCCGAACCTTCTGTTATGAAAATATCTGGAGTCGGTGCATTATTTTCCCATTTGGTCTCTGGTAGGTTGACATGTCGTTCTTGTATTGTTTTGTATTTATTATACTTATATAGTACACTTGCATAGCGTGGATTGACTACATGATTATTTGTGGAAAAGTGCGTGGAAGGGTTTAGTTTTTCCTATGGGGAAGATTTAACCCGGACATAAAGTCATAAAATTTAAAAAAAGATTATTTAGTCTCTAGTCAGCATACCAAATTTTTTTTTTTATGATAAGAAACAAAGAAGTTACAGATTTATAAGACGATAGGATCATTTGCAACCATTGTGCGGCGCCTGGCGCTTGTAAATACCTCAAAGGCGCTGAGTAGGTGTTAGGTATTATTTTGCTCCTGGCAAGTCAGCGCATTGTGCGGACTACTCCAATTTGCCCTGCACAGGACCGGCCCTGATTACACTATATATTTTCTCAATGAGGTATTTCCACGTTTTTTTTATTGCTTAAAAAAATAACTAAAAAATGACGATGATTACAGCATTTTTATTAAAAAATTTCCGTTTATGAATTACCGCCAAAATGATAATTTGGGGCGGGGCCATCGATTGACGTCGTGAGCGTGGACGCTCACTGACAGTGTTAATTGTTAATTTATGGTGGCCCGGCTGAGCGACGCTTGTGACGTCACATTCCGATGTTCAAACCATGGGCAGTTTTGATTTGGTCAGTTTTAGACCATTTTTAAAATCAATAATATTGGATGAAAACATGTAAAACAAAAAATTTTAGTAGGATGATTCAAATCAGAAAAATGATCTTTAAATAATCCGTACATTTTCAACAGAATCCCTCGTTTGTGGAAATACCCCATTTTTCAATTAGTTGTTGAATCCGAAACAAGTTTGCAAATAATATATGGACAAAATTTCGAAAGCAATGGTTCCTTCATCCGATTTTATCCTTACGACGGAACCATTGGTCTCGAAACAAGTTGATAATTTTGATAAAATTAGTGGTGTATATATTGCAGGCCAATCGTAAAATTAGGCAAATCATGATGCACCTCAGGCACTTCACCATGTGCTATGTGCATCATGATCTGCCTGATTTTACGATCGGCCAACGACATACGAGTATACGAGTACAAAGAGATAATTGGGCTATTTTTCAATTTTTATTTCGTATTATTGAGGCATCTTGAGGCAATTGTGTGAGACTGTGATGCAGTCAACATGGGATGACAGACCTATACATAGTGTGCATTATCAGATGTAGGCAATAGACCGCCACACAACTACTCTGATTCGGCACCCACTGCTTACTTCCATTCACATTCATACATATGGTACCACACATATTCTTCGGTTATTCTGATATTACCCGACCCAAGTATTTGATTCACTTGATCGTGACATGGATTCCTTGAGCGTCCCCGACTTCTTCTACAATTATCTTCCAGGTCTTTTATATTACATTCCTTTCTTCACTCATTCATCCGCTCTACAAGCCCAAACCTTCCCTTTAAGCTAGACTTCACTTTCTTAATATTAACATGGTTAAACGAAATTTTCGATAGATACTCCTCAGAGATCTCATTTCTGAAGTATACAGTACTCTCATTCTACATTTGCCCGATCCATGGCTCTCTGCCATACATGAAGATTGGTATCGGCACTCCATTTCGGACTACTAGCTGAACTTCACCAAAACAAAAAACTAAATTGCAATTTTTTAAACCTGTCCAGATTGAAACATGTTTTTAATTACCATTTTAGGGTGTCATCCCCGTCAAACACTACAGATTTGACTACCGAGACTTGCCCGACGAGATGGTTTACGGAAAATTCAAAGCAACAGTTACTTTGGTTAAAAATGAAGAAGTAGTGATGTGCTACGTTTGGTTTGTCGAATCAAAAGTGAAAAGCATGTTGGGATAAAACTTAAATAAAATTTATTTCATCAACAATTTTACCTCTGATATTTTTTTGAGTAGTTCGCTATTGGTGATTTAGCAGAGGTGTCCGAGATCATGGAGTAAGGTTTGTCTAGGTTTTGGCGGCGGATGCGTCTGTTCACCAACTGATTGATGGGAAATACTAATTGAGGGAGACCTTTTAACCTCTTCAGCCGGAGTCTCTCATCGCCTTGCAACGTGCAACGCAGTGGAAGGGATTGATTCATACGTCTGTCAATCCTGGACACGCTGACCCCCAGATTTCCACCCATCTGTCATCTACTTCAAAAAACTTCCTATCCTTCCTTTCCATAAAAAGACCCTCCAAACGGCATCCCCTAAGATGACATAGGTCCTGAGGGAAATTATTTTCCTTGGGGCCTCCTGTGTGGAGCTAATGTAAAAAAAGTCAAAATATGAAACTTATATTAGTATTGGGTTCAATGTTTTACGTACTCAAAAATTGACAGATCATTAGGCAAATTACGATGTACAAAACAAATATAAAGGTACATTTGTTTTACAGGTTTAATGATTTGAATGATTTGCTTTTACCATACATTTTTTTCTTCAAAAAATAAATATTTTCAATATATTACATTGAAAAAAAAAAATTTATGTGGGTATTTTTTACTTGGGTTAGCCGTGGGAAATGGAATTAGTGGGTGATCTAAAACCAAATAGTTTTTGTAATTAATTTATGCTGTGGAATTAAGATTTTTCGATATGATCAAAATACACGAATAAGAATTTTAGGTTAGAATAGGGTTAAGGTGGGGTATAAACATTTGCACTTTGTAGTCATGCTAGCGGTGATTCCGAGCGGGGGAGGAGAGCGGGGCCACTTATGCGCAGCTCCTCGCTTTTTGGAAATTAATCTCAGTTAGGATCGCTTTACGGGAGAGCAACGCGCTTTCTGGGTAAAACATGTCTACAAAAACATGATGCTGGTTTGTTCAACAATGATTCTATTCTGTTTTACAAAACAATGATGCACGCCGCCTATCTCGTTCGCATCACCAATTACACAGTATTAATCAGTGCCCAAGGGTTAATTTAATTAAATCAAGGTTTAAAATTTTCGAAAAACCAAAATAAACATTGAAAACAAAAAGTGCGGCCATGGAACAGAAGGGGTGAAGAGAACATGGCGCAAGTAAACATGTCTGTACGAGACGATCCGAATATGTCGACGTGCAAGCGTTCAGATTCTGTGGCGATAGAATATTTTCAACCATTATAGTTGCAGCAGTTCGTTAGTTAAAATAATAGACTTGGATGCAGCAAGATGTGCAACCTGCCATTCTTCCAACGAGATTATACCCACAGTTAAAGAAAATTTCCCTAACAAACTTATCTCGGGCAGAGGAGTTATTCCATGACCTCCCAGCATCTAACCCCAGCTAATTTTTTTTTATGGCATGTATTTGTATATATATATGTATATATTTTTATCTTACAAGTCGAGCCTACGCAAATAAAGCAGCTACTGTACTCCAATTAAAGGAGAACATCCATCAAGAAATGGTCAACATACCCCGAGATTTGAGGAATACCAGCGGAGAGATGGCGACCATTTTGATGAAATTATTTTTACAAAACAATTTTCCAGCGCAGTTTTATTCTTATCAATAATCATTAATTTAAACACAATCCGGATTTTTTTTCATTTTATTTTAAAAGTTCAAATGAATGAACGACATAGAAACTGAAGTGACAATATTGTTTTCGTTTAAATTCCCTAAATAAGAAGCGTTTTCAGGACGTCCCATCGTAGTCTGCCATTTTCTTCTACGTTAGGAGTAAATATTAAGCCGCCGCTACCCGAATTTCAAACGATTTCTTAGATATCCCCCTTAAACATTTAAGTTTATGAAGATATTATCTGTACATTCCCCATGCCGAAACACAAATTTTATGAAATTCCCTCGATAGAAAAAAATCGCAAAATATGCTCCGAAAATTATTATTTTCACGTTTATTTCAGTTATTTTACAAGTTACATGTACGAAAAAAATCACAGTATTTTTTAAATGCTGTTTTAGACAACTCCCGAGAGATTTTTGCTCTATTTTAAATGAGTCGTGTTTTATTAAACATTTTCACAATCTTCAATTCCATCGTTTTAAATATTAGCGGGCTCTCTCCAACATTCGTAATTACATATGTAGCTATCCATTTTCTTCTTTTCAGCGGGATACGGTGCCTTAAAAAAATGTGGGAAACGAGTACAACAAGTTTTTTGTAATATATTTGGTATAAAAACAATATTTGGAGTTTATTTTAGATAAATTCACCTGAAATATGATTTAATCTTTTTTCTGAAACAAAATTTGTTCTTACGAAAAAATAATAAATAAATTACGTTACTAAATACCACATTGGGTGGTCATTTACACCTTATCAGAAAATAGGAGTTATTGTGTCTGATAAGGGAGTCACAATTCTAACTTTGGATGGTACATAATATTTTTTTGCTATTGTTTGAAAAAAAAAACTTATAATTTTTTTTAGTCATAATTATGTATCGTAATTTAGAAACAATTCTTGATAATAAAATCCAAAAAACACATAATACTGAGTAAATGAAACATGCGCAGTGAAAGATCGCAATAGATTCACTCGCACCCCCTTGCATGTGTATTCCTCGCGTTCGCACCTACGTTAGACTTTTAATGTGTCTGACAAAGTGTAAGAACCATCGAAACTGATTACTGAGAAAACATCTTTTGATAGTTCCTCAAGTAACAAATATAAAATTCAGCTTTTATACTATAATGAAAGATGTAAGTATAATTATAATTTATTATAACTTAAGGGGTTTTTATAATAACTTTATTTATTAAAACAGGGGGTTGCAACCGTTTTAATTGTCTGACAATGGACGACGTGATTTCTAATATTATTCCAAATAAAATAATAAAAACTGAGCTTTATACTTTTTCGAAATTGACGTGCAATTTTATACACCTTAGCTACCTGTTATCTTTCAGACACCGTGATCCAAACTAGTAGTCGGGGATCGTTTTTACCTCTATTAGGGACATACACAGAAAAACTTTCGGATTGTATAAAATAACAAAGACATTTAGCGAACGTATGGTTCTTTTGAATTGTAAAATTATTTTGGTATTACCAGTTGTAAAAACAAGCACAATAAAAATTAATGCTTTATTTAGTTGAACGTACACTATGGTTGTTGTTGCCAGAATGTGACACTATCTATTCCAATAATAAAATTAGTCTGGGATGGGATAGACATTTAACATTAATTACATTCTTACTTATTTTTTAATAATTATACCGTGAAAATAATAAGATATTATCGTTATAAAACAATATTAGGTCCTTACATATGAAATTGGCGTTTTGTATGGGAGGAACATAAAGTCGATTTTTATTTAATGTAATATATTTATTTAATCAAAGTATGAACCATTGCTATCTATGCGCTTTTGCCATCTCAGAGGTAGTTCACCGATCCATTTACAAAAAAAAACCATTCGGACGGGAATCAAGAAAATCTTTGAAGGCGGTTTGGAATGCCCCATCGGAGTTGAATTTTTTCCCTTGCAAGAACTTATCCAAATTTCTAAAAAAATGGTAATCTGTTGGGGCAAGGTCCGGAGAGTACGGTGGATGTCCAATTGAAGCTCCTCTAATTTGGCAGCCGTCTGTTATGCAGTGTGTGGTCTAGCGTTGTCATGAAGCAGCAGTGGCCTAGAGCGATTAACCAGCCTCGGTTGTTTAGCAGCTAGCTTTTCCATCATGGTTTGCAGTTGCTGACAATAGACATCTGCCGTAATCATCTGGCAGATTTAAGAAAGCTGTAGTGAACGACACAAAAAAAAACACAACTGTGTTTTCTTTTGCGGCACCGTCGCCATACACATCATTAATCCTTCGATCCGTTTCTGCAGCACTGGTGCCACGGTGGAACTCGTACTCGTAAATAATGCGATATTTCAAGTTTTCCATTTTGTAAACTAAGTGACGCAAAGAAAAAAAACAATAAGGAAAAAACAAATGAATTATAATTTTCGAAACACAAATACATGAGTAAATAGCTGTATAAATTTGAATTTGGAATTCCTAACCAAAGAGAAAATATTTGAGATCGAAGTTGCCAGTACGGCAAAACGCCAATTTCATATGTAAGGACCATATAAAAATTCCTCTCCGGGATAACTTATTTTTAGATTTGTATCAACACCGGTGGTAAGGTAACCACCCAATTTCTAATGCTGGAATTTTTAAATACCCGGAAAAAATAGTATATCTGTCGCAGGCCGATCGTAAATCAGGCAGATAAATGAGGCGCTTCACGATCTGCCGCCAGGTACTTCACGATGTGGCTAGGCGCATCATGATCTGCCTGATTTTACGATCGGCCTACGATATATCCACCACTAGTTTTCTTTATGTAAAAATTTTATTTAATGATTTTTTTGTTCGTTATTTGTAAAACGTCACAAATCAAATTTTATTTCATTACAATTTTACATTCATAATTATTACTTCACATAGAAATGGTGACCGGCCAACTCAGAATAAAACCAATTCAGAAAGGTCATTAAGAGTTAAGTCTAAAAAATATTAAAAAATTGCTTAAATAGGTTAAGTTAGGTTAGGGTTACCGGCTATTAAAAATTATTTTTTCATACTTTTTAATGACCTCTCTGAGGTGGTTCTGATTTGGTTTCATTCTGAGTTGACATGGAACCCATGGATACATTCATTTGGAACTGAACAAGTAATTTTCATTTGCTCATAAATAAATAAAATTCTTGCACTAACTTGCGTTTTTATTTCGATTACACGAATGTATTAATGTATGCATACAAATAAAGTATCATATATCTGAATATTAAAATAAATTACGTTATTCATATAAATATATTATACTGTAAAGGTCTTGAAAATTATAGAAGAATGGTCATTGTCACCCAGCATAATAGGAAGTGAGGTATCGTTCTTTCCTACGCTCCACGATGACGTGGATACCACCTCTGCCTGGTTTTACTTTAACCGAATATAAGTTGCGTGTTTTACTGTAGCTTGGTATAGTTATTGGAAACAAGAGAAAAATGATATCGACAATGCAATGGACCATTGTACATACATTATATTTAAAATACAATGTAAAACAACCATAACAAATTTGTTGAGGTAGGCAACTTCCGATGAACATTGCATTTGACATTTATGTTAAGTGCGGCAAGCCTCGTCCACCAAAATGCTGAATACTTCGGTGGCACGAATAATATGCTGGTTCCTATTTTTAGTTACGAAAGTTGAGATAACGTTTTCATAATCCACCAATAATCAATCGTAAGTAAAAAAACATGCCTTTGGTAAAATAAAATAAAAGATTTCCACGTAACAAATCTTTATATCTTTACTAAGTATAAAATGAAGTTGCCCCGCCGTATGTACGCTTAGATCTTTTCAAACTCTGCTAATCGGCATTCATGTAGACCTATATTTAAAAATTTGAAAATTCTTACAGTCACCGACATATATATATAATGGAGTTATGCATGTTAGTGCGATCATCTCCAGAAAAGTTTCCACAAAAAAACTCTTCATAAAAACACGCTACAAGGTTTACAGAAAATTTATTAATACCAAGAGCAAACAAAACAATTTTCCAAAAAGGACCCTTCTACATGGCCATTAAAGTATACAACAACCTTCCACATGATATTAAACAAATACAAGATGCACTCAGATTTAAGTCATCACTAAAAACATTCCTTCTGAACAGGTCTCATTACACAATTAAGTGAATACCTCACATAGGTTCAACTGTTTTTATATTTATGTTTGTATAATAAATTAAAACAAATTCACTTTGTATTACACCACTTTTATATTTATATTTAATTTGTATTCATATCTGTATAACATGTTAGGTTAACTAGAAGAAATGGGATATAGGTACCTAGAAGTTAAACCTTTTGTACTAAATGAAAAATTTGTACAATAAATGATTTTGATTTTAAACTACGCAACGGATTTTAATTCGGTTTTCACCAAAAGGTAGAGTGATTCATGAGGAAGGTTTTTAGGTAAATAATTTGTCAAGGTTTTGTGTAAATTGGTTGAAATACATAATATATCTGGCCAAGCGGCAGCGGGCAGCGAGTAGCGGGCAGCGAGGTATGGAAACACCAAATCGTGATGGATATCGTGTCATATCCTGACAGCTGACAGGCTGGTGGAGACTACTAGTGTCTTTTCCCCAGAGGGCACGCCCCACGAGCGATGGCCCGCGCCAACAGGACTCTGGGTTTGTTTGCTACTTTATTATTATAAATGATTATCTAGGTAAAGATATTTATATTGCAAGGATAAACTTGCTTGAAACTGATCTTTATACACGGGATACGGTACGACGATTCTGCTAATGGTTTAACGTTTCTTAAATATTTTTTATAAAAGTTATTTGACTTATTTTGATGCACATTTAAAAGCATTAATTTAGCACCTAAATAATGACATATGATTGTTTGTTGTAGGTTTGTAGGAATGTCGTGGTGTCATGTCAGGAGATTAGGGGCTGATGTGTTCCACCATTCTGTGGCAGCGCAGTCATTGAGAGAACACATTTACACAAAATTACTCCATGGATTAGACCAGGACGCAACAGGAACAATACATTCTCAGTACACTTGACTTTCCTATTCTGTATTATCTCTTTGTACTATTTTTATCAGTAAAGACAGTACGAAAACAGTGTGCAATGTAGTTGCGAATGATGGATACTTGAGCAGTTGGATGAGTTTGCATATCGTGGAAAGTCTGATAGAGATATTGAAAGAATGATAAATGCAGGTAACTTCATGAATGGACTGAATGCCGTTGGCGCTAACAAAAAACTGTCTGAAGAAGCAAAGCTAGCAGTCATCATTCAACAGTTACAGCATTCTGTCTACAGGAAAGTAGACAGAATGCTGTAGCAACGAGATAATATATGGTTCATATTTTCTGCCTATACAGAGTAGAGATGAGTAAGTTCTGCATTTTTCCGGAGGCCTCCGAGACGTGCTTCATTTTAAAAGTACTTGAATTCTTGGAGCATGTCCCGGGAGCCACTCCCGACTCGCGAATCGCGAATGGCCCGAGCGCCCTAAGAATTCGAACGCGCAACCTGCCTCCGGGCAAATTTCTTGAACCAAGAAGCTCGGTTTCCACCCTAGCCGGACCTCGGAGCCGGAGTTCGCAAAAGAACTCGAACGCACGACCTACTCCCGAATGGCTCGAATCGAGACGCTCGGGTTCCACCCTAGCCGGACCTCGGAGCCGGAGCCCGCACGCAAAAGAACTCGAACGCGCCATCTACTCCGATTCGCACGTATTGTAAGCTCTACACTGCTCGCGAAGTTCCTCGACGAAATATTCGGGAAAGTTGACCGAAGTTCGAAGTACGTTGCTACACTCTCGTTCAACTTCGCGAGAAGCTCATTCGCGCGGTGGTGCCGTCACGGCTCGCACGTCATGGACGCTCAAGTAGCAGCTACCGTTGCAATGTGCACGCTCGCTTATTATAACTATGTACATATTTATCAAACGAAGAAATATAAAAATAAAAGAAGGAACTACTAACGCAACATTTGGGCAAAAAGCTTCTTATATTATCGCATTAAACTCTACAATAAAATACCACTCCTACTCAAAAACCTCAACATTATAACATTTAATTTTCAATTAAAAAGCTGGATACTAAATATAGGGAGATCAGAAATAGAAAATATACTGATATCAAATACAGACTAAAACCAAATCTAGTGAACTGAATTATAAAGAAAACACTATCTTATTTTATTTATAATTATTTAAAAAATATATGCTACATGATATATGTTATGTCTATTTCATATTAATTTCTTATAATTAAATTATAATATGTAAGTGAAATCCTCAGCACGGGAGATCCGAGTGAGGATATCATTATCTCTACTTGTTACTAAGAAAAGAAGACAATAAACCATTATTATTATTTATTGACGCATCTTTTTTTCTACGGTAGCTCCTGTACATAGCAAAAAGCGAATCCTTCTTTTTCTTTAATTCGTCTACGGGTAATTCTAACATGCCCTGGTCGCAGGAGCAACAGAATTTGCTCCTGCGACTACTGTATTCCACTCATAATCGTGCCGTATGACAATACTAATAAAAAATAATTACTAGCGCGCACGTCTATTCACGATGACGTATTGAAGCGAACTGAAGTTAACCGAGTAGTGTAGAGAGGCACTTCGTGTAGGTACTTCGTGCAACCTCGAGTCCTTTGACTCGGGCGCAAAAACTGGAGGTCGCCCGAGGCGAGCCAAGGTTGGACGAAATTAGACGAAGTTAGACGAAGTGCCCCTCCGCACTATCGTATTCGGCTAATCTCGTTCAACTTCGCGAATAGTGTGGAGCTTGAATATGGCTCGGAACGTGACGCACGGGTTTGACAAGTGCGAACTGCCACCGTGCCGCGCAGCGCCGCCACCCCACTGCGGCTCGGCCCGCCGAGTTCCGGCTACAAGTACTGAACCGAGTTCTTTGGGAATAGTCGATTTGAAAAGGGAGTAGGAGTAGGAGCCGCTTCGCGCGAAGAACCTGAGTTTAAGAGTCCACTCCAGCTGAACCTACACATCGCTAATACAGAGTATGAATAAAACAATATATCTACATTTTTACGCAGCATCGCGATCATTGGTCAAATCGTTGTACCTACAAGTAGTTTCATATCAGTGATCGATGAACCGGAGGATGCCATTTTTAGCCATATTTTGTTTTATTGGTTTGTCTACTTTATAGATGGAAGTAAGATTGTAGAAATATGTTTCTACAATGTATATCTATATTTATATTTAGGTCTGGTCATATATATACAAATTTCTACGAGTTTGTGCCGAGTGCCTTCGAGGTGATTGTTTACAAAAACAGCGCTGTACAAATTACCCAAATATTATTATTATTTATGATTATGTGAGATAAGTGGAGATCCGCAAAGAATGCAAGGCTGATCGTAATGAGTAAGATTAATAAAGACCTTCAGACGGTTTGGGCATGTAGAGCGAATGAACGAAGCTTAAAATGTAAGTAGAATATATGACGCAAATGTGAATGGTAGTTGAAGTCAAGGACGCCAGAGGAAGACCTGACACGATCAAGTGAATCAAATACTTGCGTCGGGCTACATCGAGTGTCAGAATAGTACAATACTGTGTAAGAGTCGATGTGTGAATGTGAATGAGGCAAAGAGAGTGTGCCAAGACCGTCCGTCCTATCTGCCTACTTATTCGTTGATTATTCTTGTATTTTCTGTAAATACTAAAACGTGTAATTGACTTTTTCAATTTCTGTTAAAACCAGAGAAATGTCAAAATTTGATACTATCATAGGAACGCAAAATTTTATTTGAAATTTTTCTTCCCTTTAAGAAGGGAGTGAGATTTCAATTAATTTTAGGTTATTTTTACGACAGTTGGTTTCTTCGTATGCCAAAGGGCTTCCATCTGACAAAGCTCTGTCCGGAGAAAATGAGCCGTAAAAAAAAGTAAGCTCATTTTCTCTAGGCAGCAATCCGTCAGATGCAGCTCTGGTGCAGAAACATTTTGACATTTCATTTTATTTTTAAAATAATATTTTAGGCTAATGAATTTGGTAGATACTGAAAGGGAATTATATTTTCTATGGTCGAGCCTTTTTTGTTTCCTCTATAATGTCGATGGTATGTGTGACGTCATAATCTCAAATCGATAAAAAAGTCGCCAAATATTGGTACATCTTTTTTTTAATATGAATACCGCACAAGAGTCCCAACTGCTCCCGTCTGAAGCCATTTTTTTTATGTGAGTACCTCACAAGAGTCCTAAGCGGCTGCCGTCTGGAGCCAGTGAGACTGTGTCAACCCCAATTGGGGTATGTTGTGAGGCTGAAGGTAATGGGGAGGGGAAGGAGATAGGGAAGAGGAAGGTGGGGAAGTACCTGGCTATTCAGATCTGGCCACCAAACACGGCTAATGCCATTTCAAGCAACGTTTCAATTCTGAATGGTGCCGCAAATATACTATATATTATTTTAAATGAATAATTTGTGAAATAACACAAATTAATCAAATACATTTTATTTGCCACGCCGGGATTCGATCCCGCGACCTTCGGTGTGCGAGTCAAGAGCCTTACCGCTGGACAACGCCGGCCGTCAATATCTATGGTTAAATAGCGTTGACACAAAAAGCACGAAGTTATCAATCTAATGATTGGTTTATTTATGCTCCTGACGAAGAAAGGGTTCTTCATAAAATTCAATAAAATAAAATTTAAGTGATCTATAACAAACTTATACGTTTTTACTGTAAATTATGGCGAGCCACATGTTAATGATGCCGGCAAGAAAAGTATTGGCCACGAGGGAGTTCACATATATAATCTCCTTCCAGATAACCTAAAAGCAGAAAAGAATATAAAATCCTTTAAAAAAAAACTATTTAAACTTAAGATGTTAGAACAAAATTAAAAATATTGCTACTACACCTGTACTACATATGCTCTGTACTTAAGTTAACAAAGCGAAATATTATATTTCTTTTAATAAAAATAAAAAATAAAAAAATAAAAATAAATAAAAAAATAAAAAAATAAAAAAATGCTTTTTACAAATATGTAAAATCTATTAAATTGTCACAACATTTTAAAAAGTATATAATATGTATTCGTAAATATGCAGGAAAGGTTATGAAAACCTAACGATATTTTTTTTACTAAAGAACAATTATTTATATCTTTTTATTTCATAATATTTTATTACTTACAGATTATTGTCGTTTTGGGCATTTAATTATAACTTCAATTAATTTAAAAAAAATTAAAAATGTAAGTAATTTTAAAAAAAATGATAATGTAACTTATTTTAAAATATGTAACTTACTTTAATAAATGGCCGAGATGACCCAAGGGTGAAAGCCAAATAAATAATTTAAAAAAAATAATCGTTTTTCGAATGTGACATCTAGCTAATTTTTAACTTTTAAAAGCTCGGAAGCCACATGGAAAATGTACGGTTGATGCTAGTGGAAGGTGCGCCGCGACACAATATTAATATCTTGGCCCTAGAGAGGTCCATTCCTCTCACCCTACGAGACAGAATATTGTTTGTTGAAATGTTCCATAGGAATTATCTGTCCATATGCGCGTTCTGAATTCCGCTCCTATGAACGGATTTTCACACGGGCGGGCGAATTTACGAGCTACGGTTTACGGCTTGCCATTCAAAATGTACTAATATTATAATCCATATTTTTAGTTTTCATCACTGCTATTGTTTGGGATTTCATCGCACACACACTCCTGCGAGAAAACCGCTACTGCTTTAACAATTGGCACAATATAAAAAGTCATAATTACCTTTAAATGACTGTTAATTCTTTTTACTATTAATTGAAACATGATATCGATGTTTAAAATGTAAAAATTAGACCAAAGCAACAAGAGAAATAATGATATTGAACACTAAATGCAAGTTATCAGCTTAATCAGCTTGAAATGTTACACAACCCAACATCCTAAACATTACATTTAAATTGGACCATTGTACTCGTTTAATATAATCGACTCGTAAACTCTGTCAACATAATATTATTCTCGAATTTGAGGTAGGCGACTTCCTATTAACATTGCAGTTCATATTTCAATTCGTGCGTCGAGGCTCGTCCACCAAAATGTTGAATACTTTCAGAGCACGAATAATATGCTGTCTTCTATGTTTACTAATTAAATTTGAAATAGCGCTTTCTGATAATACACTTCTCGTAAGCAAAAACATATTTTCATGATATAAAGTAAAAGATCTCCACCTGATAATATTAAAATAACTGTTTGGTTTTCAGGGGCCGGCTGAAGTCAGTTTGACTGACCAGTTGCAGTGTGAAACTTCTGGGATGTACAAGAGCAGTTTTGTTTTTGAAAGAAAAAAATTCAACCGGACCACCGAAGTATTTGATGGAAATCTTACGTTAGACGTGGATTTTGATGAAAGTGTTGGGGTAATCAAATTTGATTTGTATTTAACGGTTCAAGGAAATCAAAATCAATTTCATTCATAATGAAAACAAATATTAAGGATTTTTAGAGCCTTGGCGGATCACCAGTTCAGAAATTAAAATAGCTTAACTAGATATAAACTTTCAAATCGGCAGTTACAATTACATCAAATGCTAATTACTGAATAGTTAAGCCATCTTCGCAATTCTATTCAAATAACGAATCAATTACCTATGTAGAATATTTTTCATCAAAATACATTCAAAATATATTTTAACTCCTTTACAGCATACTTTTAACATGCGCCTTATAAATAGTAATTTTCCGGAGCAATTTAAAATCTCCAGTACCAGTTGATAAATCTGGTGAAACGTCAAAATTAGACAACTATATTTATATGGCTTGTTTCAAATGAATCAAAAATTTTATATCAAATTTAATTAAATCATTTTTGATTATATTATATCAATCAAATATGCATTAAAAACCGTTACCAAACACTTCTATCGCAATATATGGTTTTCATAAAAAGACCTAAGTACGAAAGATGCAATTTATGAACTGACAAAAAATATATACTTCTCGAACTTACACATCTATCGATAAAAAATAAGTGTCTAGCTATATTCTTACATTTTAGAAAAGCTTTCGATTCCATAAATCATAACTTACCTTCTCTATAAAAAATAGCTTAACTAGATATAAACTTTCAAAGAAGACACTAAAAATATTCACTATCTTAAAGACAGAACACAGAAAACTAAAATTGAGAATATTTATAGTTCAGAAGCACAGATAAAAAATGGAGTTTCACAACGAACTGTACTTGGCTCGATTTTATTTTGAAAATATATAAATGATTTATGTGTTTTGTAATCTCTGAAGAAATTATTTCTTAAGCCGACGACACGGCAATAATAATAAACGGAAATCTTTGGATTGAAACGTTTTCCAGGGCAACAGAATGTACTGCACTCGTTCGACGTAGGTAAAATTAAAAAAACTCATTTTTATAAAAACATTTAAAACAAACCTCACGGTAACATTAAAATTAGAATCCGTACAAGCTGCAATCAAGAAACATGGTCACTGCGCAATGAACTCGCTAAAGTTGAAAATATCAAATATTTAGGTGTATCTATCGATACCCGTCTAAATTGGAAATTGCAAATTGATAAAACCATTTTTAAAGATATCTTACATACATAAATTCTTGAGGGAGTACCCTATATTGAAAAATTGAAAATGCTCTATTATCCCAGGTGCAGTCTTCATTCATATACGGTATTATGGCATGGGGTGGTGCGCTTGATGCAAAGCTTTTACAAATCACTCACAAACACATTATTAACGTTATGTATAATAGAAATAAAATATTCACGACCAAGTTATTATAAAAAGAAACTAAAATATTATATATCCGTCAATTATATTTATAGTGCAAACAATGAAATATGCAATATACTGAAGGAGGTAGCGCAACACGGAATAACACCCCAAAAACAATGAAAATGATATATATATATATATATATATATATAATTGGCAAAAAGACTAATAATGTGTTTTGCACCCCCCAAACGAACATCAAATTAATACAAACGCAAAACAGTTTTATTTAATCTTCTACCAAAACAAATTAAAATGACAAATGCTTTACAAAAAAAAAATGGCTGAATGATGCAGATGCAGATGTTGAAACACTTTTCCTATAAACTCTTTGTAAACCTTCGTTTTTCACTATTCAATGCATTACTTTCGTAGCTTAAATACTAACGTTATACGTTACTTTCTTCAAATTCTATTAACAAATTCTATTAACTTAGGTACCTACTTGTTGATGTAATTAGCATTTTTTATATACCTATTACCCAAACACGGGATTTGAAACTCCATGAAACGAAAAACCGACCCTAAAAAGAGACAAACACATACATGTATAGGATTTAGCCTGCGAGAGAATGAGATAGAATAGTCAGTCTCCTCTTTGTGCGGTACTTTGTGGATTCCCCACTCTTTTTTCACTTTAACCGCGTGTGAACTCACTTGAATTTTTTTCTTATCAATATATGTTTACCTTTTGCTTGCTTTTATCATTATTTGTGTACTATGTTTTTACATTACTGTGTTTTGAAATTATGTAAAAAAATATTTTTTTAAATGTAGGTATATAGAAATAATGGGAAGGAATAAGGAAAAAATGTAGGATTTTCTGAAGCTAAAAGTATTATAAAAAAATATTTTTCTCAAGCCTTTATAAAACAAATTTTGTCAATTTTAGAAACCATCAGAAATTTACCTTTCGAATGAACACTAACGAACGTAAAATTATTTTTAACCGTATCTCCAACATCGTTCGCCCATATTACTGCAAATCACATCCACGTAGAGCGGTGTGCGTCCCGCCTTTTTTTCTACCTAGATATCAAATGTATAACTTTCATGCACGTTTTCTTGTAATTTCTCCCAATGATTATATTATCTATATCTAATTGGCACTAGGTATATGTACATGTATTAATTTGTAATTTTGAAAATTGCTTTTAAATATTATAGATATATATAAATGTTGCCAAATGGGGAGACGGTGGGTACAAGCCGAACTACGTGTTGTACAACGAGAGCAGCGCGTGCTACTTTTTCATGACACGCCTACACAGTGGTTTTCGTCAAATCCTTTCTGGTGCGGGCCTTCCTGTATCTTGTCCCATGAAGAAGGTATTGAAATACTGCCCTCAAACCTTAATCATTATTTTTAAAGATTCATCTGCTTTTCACTCATATACTTGGTAAAAAATTTAAAGTTGTTGATTCAAAATATGGTCCCAGGATATTTTTTTACCACCGTGTTAATATCCAAATATCTTACTTAGTTTTGAGTTATCAACAAAAATAATTTCACACATTTACAGCCTTACTAAAAACGTCGTGAATATTTTCGTTATTTGTTTTTGGGGTGTTATGCCGTGTTGTGCTACCCCCTTCTTTAGTCAACGTTTCGGATAACGTTACAGTGTCCATCATTATGGCAGATGTGCATGATGTACACCGTAACGTTATCTGAATAGTTGACTAAATAAGGAGGTAGTGCAACACGACATATCACCCCAAAAACAAATTAATCACGAAAATACTTTTGGCCGTGAAAATCTAAAATAATATCTGACAAAAAACAGAAAGATGTATTCATTGATTATCCAGCCAAAGAGGGTTGTTTATCTGTTTCATAAAGTGTCGATATTAATAATTAATTGGCGAATTTCGGAATTCTACCATGGTATTTTAAATGTCCTATTTGTTTCTCATTTTTCAAGATGTCGTAAAAACATTTACACTTTAGAAATAAAATAAAATCACTTATTTGATTTTGTATTTGAAATATATCTAGGTACTTTAATATTTAAAAATATCGTATTATAAACTTCAATTCCGAAAAAAATTGAAAAAAAGCTTTCAGAAACATTTTTAATCAAAACTTCGAAAAAATTTAAAAAACCAAAATTCAAAAAAACAGTCCATTTATTTAAGAATTTGCAAGAAAACAGTCACTTCACATTTTCCTCGTTCATGCAAAAAACACATAAAAAAATTAAGTCGCTTTTTTCCCCAAAAACCAACCGACGTTTTTAACGGAATGCTTGCGTATCTAAAACCGTTAATTTTTTTGATGGATCATTGATTTGTCTACTGGGTGTCCAGTAAATGTTATTCAACTAAAGTTATATTTGTCAATGTTGAATTTTTATAGGAATTTTATTCCTTTAAGTCATACTGCGCAGTATTGTGTAAAGTCATTAAGTATGTTTCAATCAATTGGTTTGAAAACTTGTCCAAGCCCAGAAAAAAATATTTGATGACAGAAATGTAATACCAGAATCTCTCAAGTCTAAAGTCCCAAATTTAATACATTATGGTCATTATGGTAGAGTCAGATCAAAAATTCTCGCTCGTTCTTATATTTGGTGGTTAGGAATGAATAAATGAAGATATTGAAGATATTATTTCTTTTAATGAAAAGACAAATACCTAACATTTTTTGCATCACTTTTATTTATACACAATCAACATATTTCGTGAACGATGTTCACATCATCGGGATCAAATGTATACTAAACCTAAAAATTAAACATAGATCACATTTGAAGGGGAAGGGGTAAGAGTGGGCGAAGTTTATTAAAATTAGGGATTTCAAAGTCATTAGCAGGGAAAGACCGGTTAAGTGGGAAAAGGTTCAAAAGAGGGTTTATAAAATTTTTGCTTCTTATTAATCATGTCTGCTTTATTATTTACATTTTTTCTAATTTCTTAAATCTCTAAATATTATTTCTAGATGTGAAATGTATCAGTCTGTACAGAATGCTAACCAAAATGTACGTCATAATTGGCCTATTACTGAAAGTCCATGGAAAAGAGTCCATTCGGATTTTTTGATTTAAAAGATTCGAAATACTTATTAGTTTGCGATTCATATTAAAAGTGGGTAGCATGTTTTTATATGAAAAAATATTCAATATTCGGATTTTTTATCAAAATTCAGTGAAGTTTTTTTCAGATTTGCATTTCCGAAAACTGTTTTTTGTGATAACGGTCCTCCATTTTCATGTGAAGAATTTTCGATTTTTAAGAAAAATCTATTTAAATATTATTTTCTCCACGACATAATCCCGAGTCAATGGATTAGCAGATCGATCTGTTCAAACTTTCAAAAGATTTTAATAAAATTTATGTTTTCAAAAAATAGAATTTTACTCACCAGCTCAACGTCTAATACGTTGTCTGTATAGTTATCATTCCGATCCTACTTATGTCACGGGTGTATCTCTACTAAAATAGTGACTAAAATATTTTCGTATGAACCACGAATACCACTACATATTTTGTCAGAAGAAAATCATATCAATAAAAGTAAGCAATCACAAATTGTCAAACAGTCAAGTAAAATGCATTTAAAAGGTTTGAAAGAATATTAGCAAAATGATAATGTTTTTTTTTTTTTTTTTTAACTTTGAGTAAAAACCAGAAAAAAGATTTTGGCACCTCTGGGACCAGAGGTGCCAATATCTTTTTCTGATTTTTCTGTCTCCAGATTTTCGATTGAGTTTCGCTAATATTTTCTTCATTTAATTAAAAATGATAATATTTTGGTCTATTTAAGATATCCGAAAGGGCCTGTGAAATGGATTCAGGGAACTATTAATGGGTGAATTTAATTCAATTAAACGGAGGAGATGTGAAAAAGGTTCATGTTAACCAAATAAGTCAACACCAAGTTATGAGAATCCCGATGAATGGTATGACTTGGGAAGTCAGGAAAATAAAATAGTTGTTTGAACCTTTACCCAGCACTAGTGGAAATAATTATGTTATAACTAGGTCTGGCAGAGTTGTGAAACCCCCTGCAAGATTTAGTCGTAGTGATTATTTCCCTTAAGTTATTGTTCATTGTTATTTAGTTGGATATTTAAAAATATGGAAGGAAGAAAGAATAATAAGAATTATGCATCTGTTATGTCGGAACTGGTATTAACCGAGCTTTCGCATGCGGACAGTTGGTAGTCCAGTCGCGTCACTTGACGCAAAAGCAAGAACTTGTAAGTGTAAGCAGTGTCAAGAACTTGTAAGTGTAAGCAGTGTCAATAATTGTCTTATAATTACGTCGACTTTCTTTTATTATTAACAAACCGCAGACATATACATCGAAAAGAAACACAAATAAGTTGTAACTATATTGAACTACGCAAACATAATAATAAATTGACCGTTTTGTGAAATAAAAACACGATTCATGAAGAGATTACGAACATTAACATCTTGAACTATAATATCTTTTTATATAACTTTTCATCTTTTTATATGTATGTGTACTTTGATTCGTATCTTTTTAATAAATATAAAATAATATTTACCTACCCCGGAACAGACTTTGTCCAGTGAGGTGGGTAAAAGAAAACTACGTAAATAAATGAAAAAAAAAAACGCCCGGGTTGCCGGCGCTGAAACTGAACTTAAAACCCGACACCCAATACCTTGCTCATGGCCAGTGCGCGATCAAAATAATCACACTGCGCATGCGCGATTTGGACCGAACACCATACTAAACTAATAATCAATATGGCAGATTGCAATTATTAGCATTTATCCAGATTGAAACATGTTTTTAATTGCCATTTTAGGGTGTCATCCCCGTCAAAGACTACGCATTTAACTACCGGGACCTGCCAGATGAGATGGTTTATGGAAAGTTCAGAGCAGTAGTTACTATGGCTAAAAATGGCCAAGTGGTGATGTGCTACGTTTGGTTTGTCGAATCTAAAATGAAAAAGATATTTGGATAAAACTTAAATAAAAGTACTTTTACTAATTTAACCTTTGATATTATTTTTAATGGTTCGCTAGTTTGATGATTTACAAGGGTGCCCTGGTTCATGGAGTAAGGTTTGTCTAGATCTTATTGGCGGATGCGTCTGTCCACCAACTGCGTGGTGGGCTGAATTGTGAGACACTGGTTAGGGAGACCTTTTTACCTCTCCAGCCGGGCTCTCTCGATCCATCGCCCTGCACTGCGTGGAGGAATGGATTCATACGTCTGTCACTCCTGGATACGCTGACTCCCATATTTTTACCCACCCATCATGTCCTTCACAGAACTTTCTTTCCTTCCTTTCCACAAAAGACCCCCCACACTGCTTCCCCAAAATGTCCTCTGTGGAAATAACGTTTAAAAAAATCACAAAATGAGAATTATGACTATTAATATTTTCCTCACCAATTGACAGATCATCAAGTAAATTGTTTTTACAATCTAGGTACATTTATTTTACACATATGTCATCATCATCATCACTATTGGCTCTACAACCCCTTGTGGGTCTTGACCTCCTCAAGAGTCTTCCTCCACCCATCTCGGTTTTGTGCCAGCTCTCTCCAGTTTAGAAGCTCCAAGATAGATATGTCTTTGAGGACGTTGTCGCTCCATCTTAACCTTGATCTTCCCAGGCTCCTTCTCCCTATTGGTCTTGAGTTCAGCAGGGACTTTGGTGCTTGATGCTCAGTCATTTTCTTCCCAGTTTTATAAATTTTGCGACGTTAGAGCTCATTATTACGTCTGCGCCAAAATCCATTTTCCAGAACCGGTCCGAAGATGCGCCTCAAAATGTTCCTTTCAAAAACATCCAGTGCTCGCTAATTCCTCTTAGTTGGTACCCAAGTCTCAGCTGCGTACGTAAGTACTGGTCTGTTAAGTGTTTTGTACACTAATATCTTCGTGTCTCTGAACAGCAGTCTGGATTTTAATTGGTTTTGTAGGCGGAAATAACAGCGATTTGCGTTCACCATGCGCTTCTGGATCTCCTCTGTGGTATTATTGTCTTTTGTTATCAGGGAGCCTAGGTATGTGAATCTTGGTACCGTTTCGAAATTTTGTTTTCCACATGAGAGAATTGGGATCTGTTGGGTGCATCCTACGGCCATGTATTTGGTCTTCTGCTGGTTTACTACGAGACCCATATTTTTTGGCAGAAATTTCAAGATTTTCGCGATTATGTCAATATATATATATATATGTAAGTTAATAGTTGCACAGAGTTGTCAAATATCGTTGCTCTTATCTCAGTGCCTGAGTCACGAAAAAAAAATTCTGAGGCTATGTTGAATAAGAGGCAGGCCAATCCATCTTCTTGTCTCACCCCGTGGAGTGCTTCAAATGGCTCGGACAGATCACTGCCAACCCTGACTCTATTAGTCCAGTAAATGAATGCTCCAAAAGGAAGTGTAGAGTGCGTGAGCAGGGACCTAAGCGATTCCTTCAGAAACTTGTTTAGGGTGCTTAGGGTGTCAACATACTAAAAGTCCTGACGTCTAAGTGGTGAGCTAGGGGGTGAGGGGGGGGGGGGGAAGGTCCCAATTTTCAAGTTTCCGCTTGTATCTCAAAAACGGTGCGTCGCAGAGGAAAATATTCTAAGATTAAGTAAAAGCTTATAAAATTATCTACAACTTTTATTCTATATATAATTTTCTAAATCCCAGCCGTTTTTGAATTACACGCTCCAAAAATGTAGATATTTTCAAAAAAAATCATTTTACCTCATATTTTTCATCAAACATTCCTTCATATCGTATAAAATATTCATCACACAAAGAAGTTTATTTGAAAGAAGTTGTAAAGAATTTAATTTCCTTTTAGAATATATATACATATACAAATAAATCTCCAACCAGTAAATATTTACAGCAATTTAAAGTTTTTTCGTAAAATGGCGCCATTTACAGAAAATGCTGTTTTTATCTTATTACTGACACACCGACGCGCAACGACGATTATGCGATGCTCTGATCGCTTTTAGTCAGACGTATGGTCAGATATGACCATTGAAACCACATTGATGCGATCATTCAATAGCCGAGGAGGCATAACAGGAGCCAGAGATGTTTCGCACAATGTAGTCAGCAATTGGTTAGTTGGTATGAGCGCAACTCATGAGATCTGCACTTCCCCTGAAGAGTTTTGTGGAATCTTCTTCATGTCAAGTGAATAGCACAAGGACCTCTGACAAGCCCACCGAAGTAGAGATACAGCAGACATTTCCAAACTCGATCAGTGGTTTGGTGCACATCTTCCCTACCCACAAACCGGTGAAATAATGTCAATTCTCAATGTCTTCTGTCAGCTCGTCGATAAAAATTCACGATGAAAAGGTTGCAGTTGATCCAACATTGCTGTTCCAGCGGATAAGCAAACGATCAAGCAAACTGATAAACAGACGATCAGATGAGGATTTGATTAAATTCTTTGAGTATAAGTTGGCCACATTTCTCTTGGCACTGTTCAATGAAAGTGGGATGCGAAAGACCACTAAATCTGTCCTGTACAGCTTATTCGAACCTACTAAAAAACTGATCTACTGCCTCAGATGAACATAGTTGTGGACGGGGGATTTCTACTACACAGAGTAATTTGGCAAAAAGATGCCTCCGTTGCCACAATTTGTGATCATCACATCACCTACGTCAACCAACACTATCCTGGATGACTCGCACTGTGGTATTTGATGGGTATTCAAACCCAGCCAACAGTACGAAATCACAAGAACAGATACGATGATACAGACTGAGAAGATCAGCTGACATCAATTTGACTTGGAACACCTGTTAAACAGGGAGATTTTTTATCCAATCCTACCAACAAAATTAACTTCATCTCCTACAGACAAAGCTTCGGGAGAATGGGACACAGACTCTTCACGCCACCGATGATGCCGATGTCCTTGTCGTTAAGACTGCTGTGGAACAATCCTCTCACAATTCTGTGACTGTCGTTGGTGAAGATGTGAACTCACTGTCCTATTGATTGCTTCCACTCCTCCCACCCAAGATATTCTGCTGCTGATACCTGGACGAGGGAAAACCGAAACAATGACACTGTACACTCAAGAGATGCAGCACGTGGATTTGAACACACATTACATTCATTTACCGGCTGCGATACAACATCTGCAACTTACAGGAGAAGCAAGGTGGGCTTCTCAAATTTGTACTTGGAGTCAGAAATCATCAAGCAAGCGGCAATGTTCTTTTACAACCCGCGACGAGGTTAAAGAGGCTGGAAATAAATGTTTCCTTAGATGGTATGCGGCGCCAAAAAGACAGAGCTCCCTTAACCAGTACCGCTTCCAGTCGTTCACAAGGTCGGTGGACCTAATATGTGGGGCCTAATAAGTGGGCAAATATGAAGCCTGACATCAGCTCCCTCCCTCCAACAGAGAGCGCAGCTAAACATTCCCAGTGCACCGATTGAGCTGCTCCCTGAAGAATGGGGGTGGAATCATGAAGGAGAGACCCTGTTGCCAATTACAACAGAAGATCTACCAGCATCGGAGGTCCTTCTGAATATGATATTTTGCCGCTGCACCAAGGATTGTGCAATTGGTAAATGTGGATGCCGAAAAGCAATGCTGACCTGTTCTACAGCGTGCCTCCACTGCCAAGGGAGATGCCTCAATAGCGTTGCCGAGGACGACGATGAAGACAACGTAGAGCCTATTCAGCAAGAGCCATCAACTACTGAGGATGAAGATGCCATGGATGAACAACGCTTACCAGGACCCTCACGTCCAAAGAGGATGAGAGTGTAACATTATGTTATTGAGAACAGTGATAACAATGAGGTTTATATTTTTATGTGCTTGATGTAACGAAATATTATAAAATTATCATGACATTATCATTATAAAACACAATTTGATTTTTTTTTAAGTAATATGATTTTTGTCTACTTTGTGTGGCTTTGTGTCTGGCTTTAAAATGTGGTCACACATATTTATTAGGTGAACGAACAAAAGCTGTGGGTTAGTAGGTAATAGGAATAAAACAGCATTTTCTAAAAATGGCGCCATTTTACGAAAAAACTTTAAATTGCTGTAAATATTTACTGGTTGGAGATTTATTTGTATATGTATATATATATATTCTAAAAGGGAATTAAATTCTTTACAACTTCTTTCAAATAAACTTCTTTGTGCGATGAATATTTTATACGATATGAAGGAATGTTTGATGAAAAATATGAGGTAAAATGATTTTTTTCGAAAATATCTACATTTCTGGAGCGTGTAATTCAAAAACGGCTGGGATTTAGAAAATTACATATAGAATAAAAGTTGTAGATAATTTTATAAGCTTTTACTTAATCTTAGAAAATTTTCCTCTGCGACGCACCGTTTTTGAGATACAAACGGAAACCGGAAAATTAAGACCTCCCCCCCTAGCTCACCACCTAGACGTCAGGACTTTTAGTATGTTGACACCCTAAGCACTCTAAACAAGTCCTGAAAGAATCGCTTAGGTCCCTGTTCACGCACTCTACACCTCCTTCCTTGACTGGACTATATACTCTATACGTTACTGGCGACATTATTATTTCACCAGATTGATCAGCTTATGCGGTATACACATATACACATATGTAACATACACATTTGTATGTTTTTGTTTTATCATTTTTGAATATATAAATAAATATTATCCAAATTGAAAAAAAAAATTACTTATTAATTTTTATTTTTTTTTATTAGCAAAGTTTTGATACTTGGGAATAAGTACAAACATAATAACATAAAATATAAGAGAGTAACAAAAAAGATCCCACAAAGGCGAAGCCTGTGCGTGGGTATTATATTCTATTGAGGTTAGAGATCGAATACGAAATTTGTCTATGAGCTAAACTAAAACCAAATAGTTACAATTTATACTTAGTTCGTCGATTTGTAAAATTTGATTTTTTTTTTATAAGAAAATACTTTTTAAAATCTCTAGGAGGAAGTTGGGTAAAAGCTATCCCTGATAAATGCCTAAAATATTTAATATGGATCCCGAAAGAGAGAAATCTCTAGTAGGAAGTTGGGTAAAAGCTATCCCTGATAAATGCCTAAAATATTTAATATGGATCCCGAAAGAGAGAAATCTCTAGGAGGAAGTTGGGTAAAAGCTATCCCTGATAAATGCCTAAAATATTTAATATGGATCCCGAAAGAGAGAAATCTCTAGGAGGAAGTTGGGTAAAAGCTATCCCTGATAAATGCCTAAAATATTTAATATGGATCCCGAAAGAGAGAAATCTCTAGGAGGAAGTTGGGTAAAAGCTATCCCTGATAAATGCCTAAAATATTTAATATGGATCCCGAAAGAGAGAAATCTCTAGGAGGAAGTTGGGTAAAAGCTATCCCTGATAAATGCCTAAAATATTTAATATGGATCCCGAAAGAGAGAAATCTGTTTCGTTTGAACATTTTTGGGTATTTCAAACAGAAATATGAATAATATCGTTTGTATTTCTTTGGATTAACTGTGTAACAATGTCTAGACAATTTGTTTTAAAGAGTTTAATTTCACATGTACATTTGTTACTTAATCTTTATTTATCTTAAAAGAATTATAAAACAAATGAACATGTGAAACCAAATTCTTCAAATATATATATTTTTTTAACTTCACGAGTAAAAACACAAATTATAATATTTAATTAAATGAAGAGAATATTAGCGAAACTCAATCGAAAATCTGGAGACAGAAAAATCGGAAAATGATATCGGCACCTCTGAAACTCGAACCCAGGACCCTCTGCTTACATGGCAAGTGCTTTACCAACTGAGCTAAGGTATATATATCCAATTCGGTCACTTTTAACTGAATCATACTTCGACTAAGAGCTACCAATATTATCTTCATTTTCTTAACGCACATATTATTGGCTGCTATCTTTATATATGATTTCAAGATTCAACCTGAACTAAATGCTATCTAGATAGTGTCTGGATTAATATGTATCCACTTTATTTTTAATATGCGACTTCTATTGACTTTTCTGCAAGTCTGGGATGAATATTTATTTTTATTTTTAACTCTATGAGTAAAATCTCAAATTACAATATTTAATTAAATGAAGCCATGTAAGCAGAGGGTCCTGGGTTCGAGTCCCAGAGGTGCCAATATCTTTTTCCGATTTTTCTTTCTCCAGATTTTCGATTGAGTTTCGCTAATATTATCTTCATTTAAATAAAATAAATAATATCATTTTAGAAAACCAACAACTCTGCCATAAGTCACCCTAAGTGGTTCGTTTGGTGACTTAGTGGTGTCTGGGTTCATGGGGTGAGGTTTGTCCGGATCTTGGCGGCGGATGCGTCTGCCCAACAGCTGCATGATAGGCCGAATCGGGGGAAAATGTTGAGGGAGTCCCTTGGTCTTCTATAGCCGTACTTAGGCAAATATTATTTTTTACCATGCTCGTAAACAATGTCGCTAGTAGTCGCACAATAGCCCCTCCAGCTTAGTTGACAAGCTCAATAAATTGACGCCATAAAGTGAGTTTGTAAGTATTGAAGAAGCTTACAATTTGCTGGTTGGAGTGGTTTGGTGCGGTGTGCGGCTTCGTATGGACGTAGCCATATAGACAAATTGTTTTACCTGCCTAAATACACTCATCTAATTTATGTTTATATTTAGTGAATTGTGTATTAAATATGTCAAAAATATCAATATCTTCACACAATTCTATATGCGGTGAACGGGTTCACAAAATTATCTATTATTTCGTGTTAGAGTTGTCACAATAGTAGTTATAATAGTTGAGATACATACAAAGAAAGAAATTAAGATTAATAATTCAGGGCTGTCAATTATTGAATTTATAATTTCATCTTATAAGTAAGTTAAGTAATTAATTAAGTGTATTATTCTGGTAATTTTCATAAATTTATTTCACGTACGAAACCTATAGTCACAATTCATACATTCCCCATAATACATTCTAAAGTTAATAAATCTTAAGAATTTATTTTAAAAATATTACGGTATGTAACGTAGTAAGTAATGAAGCAGAGGTACTTTCAAATCATCCGTACGACGTAAAAAGCAATGAATGCCTCGAATAACGTAGATACTAGTAGTTGCGTGTTTTGGTCGAGCATGATATAGATTTTAATAATATTAAATTATTAACGTAATGTAACTTAAAATAACTTACATAATATAGATCAAAGCAACAAGAGAAAAATTATTTCGAAAACTAAAAACATAGCAATCAATCTAATAATCAGACTTAATCCAATGGACATACTTAATACAGTAATCATACATTATATTAAAAATACAATACAACATAATAATAATGAATTTGAGGTAGGCAACTTCCGATGAGCTTAAGAAGAGCTCTCAGTGTAAAAGCAAACATGCTCAGTAGAAGATTCCGCCTTTGCAGTACTGCTGTAAAAAGGACGCTCTTCCTTTCTTTCTGCGCAACACTGTATACGTGTGAACTCTGGGCAAACTACAAGAAGAGTAGTATAGAAAGACTTCGGGTTCAGTATAACAACGCCTTCCGCATAATGTTTGGTCTCCCCAGATATTGCAGCGCTTCCCGGATGTTCACGGAGGGACGAGTTCCTGGATTTGCAGCCCTTATTAGATCCAGGGTGGCAGGAATGAGGGAAAGGATAACCAGCTCTGGAAACATCCTTGTCATGGAAGCCCGCCTCAGTCCATCATCCAGTATTGATGCACACTGGAGAAAAATACTGGCTCCTTACGTGCTCACAGAATCCTGAAAGCTTAATATAATTATTTCTTTTGTTTTCCTTTTACTACTATTAGCTTATTATCTTTTTTTGTTTCGTGTACATTTATATCCACCTTCTTTTTCTTTTTTTCCTTTCAAATACTTTGTACATGTATGTGTATATTATACCCTTATGGAATGTGTGGGATTGCACTCTCCTCCCCACTTACTGGAATAAACACTTATTTATTTATTTATTTTTTATTTTATTTTTTATTATTTTTTTTTTTTTTTTATTCGTTTATTCCAGATCTCGGGGAGGGTGGTGCAGTCCCACGAGTTCCATATTATACATATATAATACATTAAATTAAAATATTTCAAGATTATTTTTTTTACATAATGAAAGGAAATAAATAAAAGAAAATAATAATAATACAAAAATAAAAATAAAATTTGAGAAAAGTTAACTTTTTGTTATCAGGTCAACAGAAAGTGGCTCCATCGCTTATAAATGGGACCCTGCCAGAAGTGGAATGCTGCCAACACAAGAGTGTTTTCGCTTGAGGCCAATCGCGTTCTGTAGCTGGTGATCCGTTTTTTTATTAGTGTTCGGAATCCGGGAACGCGTCCTTCTTCAAACATCTCGGTGGCACTGCAGTACCAGGACAACCCAAAAAGCGTTCGATATGAATTGTTGTACTGTATTTCCATTCTTTTTAGTGACGCTTTGTTGAAGTTGGTCCACAACTCCGAGGTATATAGGCTCGTGCAGTACGTGTTAAAAAGTTGCCTTTTTGCAGCTGGGCTGCACTTGTTAAATCTTCGAGAAATCATATTTGCCCTAATGCACAGTGATCTTCTCTGTCGCTCAATATCCGAATCATCACTGAGGTCCGCTGCTACGATGTGTCCCAAGTATTTGACCTCGATTTTTTCTGTTATTTTTGTGTCGTTTAGACTGACGGGTAATACTTGCATTAATATTGCAACTAACATTTGCGTTAAGTGCGGCGAGCCTCGTCTTAGTGTGGTGTGCGGCTTTGTCTGGACAATTAAATCAATTGTTCTACTACTTACCTAAACACATTTTTATATTTAGAAAATATCCTTTTAGATTATTATTATTAATTTCGTATATAGTGAGCGGGAGTGTAGAATTATGATTTCGTGTGGAAGTTGTCGCAATAATAGTAATAATAGACTAGGTACACAGTAAGAAATTAAGTGTAATAGTTCAGGGCTGCCAATTATTGAATTTATAATTCTATGTAATAAGCAAGTTAAATAATTAATTAATTCTCTTCTTCTAATAATTTTATTAAATTTATTCGACTCAGTAGTAATAATCACAATTGCCCGTAAAACCATTCTAAAGTGTTACGATATGTCGCTTAGTGAGTATGATATAGGAAGCGGCCATGCGGTGGTTATAACAGGGCCGTATTCTAGGGAAAATATAATTTAATTTTTAAACACACAAAAAGCACAGGTACCTATTAAACACTTATTTTAAATTCATTTCCCGGTTTCAGCATGCGAGAAGTTGAGTATGTTGTTGGCAACAAAAATCTATTGACTTTTGACTTATAATAAATTACGTTCAAAGTTTTCTCGGAATGGTTTGTTTTGGGGACATCCTTCAACTGCTGACCCAAATCACAAGTACGCCCCACTAATTAAGACTAAATACATTTAACTCCAGACCAATTGACATACATAAATACATACATGACAGACAGTATGCAATTGATATCACACAACCTCCAATCTGAAAAGCCAATATATTTTTAAGTGCTAAAGTGTTGTGTTTACGTATTCAGTGTTTGAAAATCAATTTCATTAAAAATAATGCTAAAATAAAAAATAATTCAGACCAATACTCTCGTGGATTAACCGGCCAGCCGCGAACACTTCACTGTGATTAGAACGAATTTAACCCGTTAAATACGGATTATTTAATTATTTTGCCTTTAATAATGAGCAGGTCTGGAATTCTTCATTTTGCCACCGTTAGCCGGATACTAAGTCTAATGAAGCTTACTTTTAAATCATCCGCATGACGTAAAAAGCAATCATTGCCTCGAATAACTGACTGTTAGTTGTATGTTTTGCTCTAGCACGGTATAGATTTTTATAATTTACTAGCTGAACCCGACCACGCTTCGCTGTGGCTTTGTCTGATTTTAATTATTAGAGGAGTTAACAAAAATTGTCTATCAACTGTGCATTTTCCAAGAAAACACATTGCTTTATTGATTATCTGCTGTGACTATGCTGTCGTGTAGAATATAAGGGAAGAAAAAAACATTCGTAATTTTTTTAAATTATTTATTTATTCAGACCATAAAGGCTTTTACAATATCACGTTATTATAGATCTAGTTATTCAGGAGTATAATTATAAGCATGTCGTATATAACACAATAAACTGAAAAAGTTGTACAAAGGAGTTTAGCATAATAAAGGTAAAACCGAAGTGCTTAAGGTACGATGAAAGTAGTTATAAAGGAATGTGTATTTACTACGTTGGTTTTATTATTAACGTAAACGTGACCATAGTTTGTTCTAAAGCTCGTTTAAAAGGAATACGTCCCCGTTCCCCTAACGCCCCCTTCCCCTCCTGTGTTTTCCTTCCACCTTCCCAGCCTTCCCCCTTCCCCTTGTCACCGTTCGCGCGAGCCCTACATCCTTCGTTACCCTCCCCCTCCTGCCTTTCCTCCCTGCCGCTAAAATATATGAAATACACACATTTTCAAATGCAGTAATTTTTTTTTACAAATTTCATAACTCCAGAGCTTCCCTTTATATATAGAAATACTCTTCTGCTAAAATGCAATGTTCCGTAAAATATTAAGTCAATTCATCGATATCTTAGAGATTTGACAGCTTGCATTCAACTGATCATTTTGATTTCCCATGAAATATATTTGTAGAAATTTATGTTGATTGCTGTGAAAATGAAGCAAAGAGCCAGCTTTATGGTAAATTTGTCCCTGAATTTTAAACGTCACGGCGTCGGCATAAAATTTTCTGTTATTACTTTAGCGCCAAATGAAGTCATCTGAAAACATGATTTGTATTTTCTAATATTTTTGAGGAAATGTTTTGAATCATCAGTAATTCCTTGCAACAAATTTATCAGTGGTGCTATTGGGTGATCAGGTAGTTTCACTTTTCCGCTTGCACAACACATTCCTTGAGTTTCTCCTTTAAATTTCATCGTTTTAAACAAACATTATCCATTTTACCGATTTGAACAAATTTACATGAGGTATTGTATTGAATATCTGGTTCGTATGAAAAAGCAATTCGATTGTACGATGCATGGTTATTCAAAAGTCACACTTGCATTCGTCTTTGGCGTTGATCTATTTCTTCTTGACGTTGCTGAGATGAATGTGCTGCTCGTCTTCTTCGCGCTTCTACTCGTAAGCTTTTAAGTCTTTCTTCCCGACGATTCGCCAGTTCTTCTGCTCGCCTCTGAATAATTCTAACTCGAACATGTTCATTATCGTCTAAACGTTCTTGATCAGTGCGGTTTGATCTTCTCTGACAATACGCGTTTGTGTGTCGAGTAAGACAGCCTATGTTTGAACGTGAGCAAGGCATCCCACGAATGGTGATCAACTTTGAAAAAACTTATGCATCAATAAACTGGCCACAGTTTCACTTTTTTGACCCTTTGAAAATTTGTCATATATAATTCGATTTGTTAATCTGATTTTTTGTAGGTTTTGCAAAGTTACGAACTGACATTCAGTACAATTATGAGTAAATTTAAAACGCACAGAGAAAACAAATGAGTGAAAATAGTAATATAATTTGTTAGATATAATTCTACTTTTAAATCCGATTAAATTCTTTTAATTCCTAATTGTAGGTATCATAAATTTTTGTAACTTTTAATAAAATGGCAACACTGTCTAGAACTGTCATTCCGTTGTTTACTATGACAAATTATCAGTCAATTTAAAACGCATAAAATTATCCTTTTCCTTTGGAACTTCCAAATAAAAAGTATGTAGAAACGCTCTTCTGCTAAAATGCAATGTTCTGTAAAAATTTTGAGTCAATCCATCGATTACTTTCCGAGATTAGCGAACGCAAACATACGGAACCTAAATTTTTATATATATAGATTTTATGTGATAATATAAATATAATAATTCACAGAGAACAGATCAAAGCAACAATGATATTGAAAACAAAAGAAAAATTATATCGAAAACAAGCATCCCAATTAGATTTAATCCTATTATAATGCAATGGAACATTGAATTGGATTACAATAAACTTCAAATACAATACAAAATAATAATAACGAAAATAGATAGGCAACTTCCGATGAACATTGCAATGGACATTTACGTTAAGCCGGCGGTTAGTGCGGCGAGCCTCGTCCACCAAAATGCTGTATACTTCGGTGGCACGAATAATATGCTGTCTCTTATTTTTAGTGACGAAATTTGAGAAAACATTTTCTGATGATTCACAATATATCGTAAGTAAAAAATATACCATTAGTAATACATCTAACAGATTTCCACTGATATTATAAACAATATAATTTCGAGTGCGAGTATGTAACCGTGATTACGTAAAATTCTAAAATTCAAAAACACCTAATTATTATTTTTTTATTTTCAGTAAACGTAGGTAAGTAATTTATGCCGCCCTGTCCTTAAAATAGTTGGTGGTGTAATGAACAGCAGTACAAGCAGTTAATTGGGGTTCGATTCCCCGCCATGGCAATTTTTTTCTTCTTTATTTTATGTGATTTTTCACGGATCTGCACTGGTTTAATATTGATAACCGTTTGGTTTTCAGGGTCCGTCTGCGCTCTCCTTGATTAATGTGTTGCAGTGTGAAAACTCTGAGACACTCCCCAGCAGTTTTGTTTTCGAAAAAAAAAGATTTAACCGGACCACCGAAATATTTAACGGAGTTCTCACGTTACACACAGATATGGATGAAAGTATGGAAGTAGGCACACATTTGGTTTATTTTTAGGGGTTCAAGGAATTCAAATACATTCAACATGAAAACAATTTGTTAAAGGGAAAATAAACACAAGTCAGATTTAATGTTATCAGGGTCAGATTATGAGTATGTTCCCCTCACGCATAGAATTTAATTACCACGGATAATGGATATAATGGAAACAAGGGAGATAGACCATGATATGAACACGTATTACTATGAAATCGCGAGAAATTATGCCCAAATTTGTTTATTCAATCGAAAATATGTCTGAAGAAATTATCTATAAATGCATAAACATGAATCCCTATTTCCCTTGGTCACGCCATAACTTCAGAACGACTCTTCATCTCTTTTAAAGTTTTCTAATACTTTGTGGAAGGTTCTCACGGAAAGACAAATTAAGAAAATTGCGCAGAAAATTTGATAATTTCAGAAAACTTAAACTTAAAACCTATTTTAACTTCGCTCGTTTGACGATTCGCGCGTTTGACGATTCGCGTGTTTGATGAATGTGAATTTAGCAGGCGGCAGTTTTTTTTGTAACAAAAGAATTGTCTATGGATTTTTTAAACTGTAAATATTTTAAATGGGTAACTATGTTAGATATCAAATTAGATTGATTGTTCTTATAATAGACAAAAATGAATATTTTTAATATAATAAAAATGAAAATTTTTATAAAAAAATTGTAATAGGTGGCACGCGAGCTGTTTGAAAACTGAATGTACTGTGACTGAATATATTATGGAACGCGGGAGGGTAGTTGGCGGGACGGGGAAGCTGACGCGGTGTGAGGGTAGGCGGGGACTCACGGGAAAAGACATGCAGGGTAAAACAATTTATTTATTTGAATATGGTTTTGTAACGCATGCCGGGAACCAGCTAGTTATGAATATAAGATGAAATGTGTCAAGATAAAAGTTAATTAGTTACATAAATTTCACAATAAACAAATAATTTGTTAGTTAACATTTTCACAAAAAGAATGCAAAAGATATATTTACAAGACAGTGTTCTAAAAATTCCAACTTTCAAATTTGCATGGTCTTCTTACTAATGCATCACGGTGATATTTGAATTCCAAAAGATACAAATCTAGAAATATGTCATGCCGGACAGGAACTTCTACAAACTTTAAAATGATAATATCTCATTATTTTTACGGTAAAATTATTAACGCATTAAAAGTATGTAATTAACGTGATATGTCTACCGATTCCCAGTTCTGTTTAAAAAACGGACGACAATAAACCGAACGTCGGACCCGAACGGAACGACAAAAATCGGATGATCACGTAGACGCTGCGAGCATTTTTCCTTGGGACTAAGAGCAGACGGGTTGAGGGCGGCGCTTGTAGTGGGACTCACGCCGGAACGACCAGCCGGTAAGTGTGAACAGCTTCATACAAACCTATGAGCGAGCGAATTGCGACGCGATTTTTAAACGGACGCGCTGCGCTGGCCATCCTTCCAATTTTTAACCCCTTAGACCTCAGCCAATATATTTCAGCTTTACAATAAAATCCAAATAGGTAAATGGAATATTTCTGAACGCATCCGAAAACTAAAAACTGTTTTTGAAAGGTGATAAAATACGCTTTCGAATTTTATAAATCGAATTTTTTTTTATTTATTTATTTTTTTTTTTTATTTTTTTTTTTTATTTAGTAACTATATAATATTTTTTACATTTTTATATGAAACATGTTAGTTAGATGTATATGTAAAATATAAATATATTCGAAGTCCTCCTCACTAGGAGATCCTGTGCTGAGGGGGACTATGCTTTGGATAAGTTTTTCAGCGACTTCTATGGTTTAACTTGTTTGGATAGAGTTTTCCAGAAACTTCTATGATGTTTTAAGTATACTAGTAAGGTCATTTTCCGGTAGTTCCTTCAGCCAACATTTAATGTCCATAATGTAGCTATTTTTTGTTTTAAATTGTTTGATACTAAGTGGGAGTTTGTTATATAACTTTACTGCTAAAAATTCAGAACTTCTTTGACCAAATGAGGAGTTACACTTTGGTATATTAAGTGTGTCTGTTTGTTTGGCTCTGGTTTTATGAGCATGTGAGGTTTCTTTCTCTGGGTCGTTTTTGTGGTGATGTACTAGAATGTTTTTGGCATAGATTTTCTGTATGCTTGGAACATCAAACTGTTTAAAAATTTCTGTTGTTGACGTCCTTATAGGGACCTTTAGAATGGTCTTTATGATGCAATTCTGAGTTATCTTAAGTTGTTTTAAGTGATTAGATGCTGCTGAGCCCCATCCTATTACTCCATATTCCAATCGAGAGTGGCATAAAGCATAATATACTCTCTTTAGATCCCTCATCGACAAGATGTTTCTTAATTTTTTGAAGAAGTAGATGAGTTTTGTAAGCTTTTTTGAGGTAAGATCAATGTGTGAATTCCACTGTAGATTTTCATTTAAATTAAACATATAACTTTTGAAATTTTAAAATTTTACATGCAAACATAAAAAATTATTAAGGGCCATTAACCAGCCAGCGGCCGAGAATTCATATTTCGTCGAAAGATGTTCTTGCAATCGTACAGGGCGGTTCCAATGAGAAAGATTATTTTTTCTACGAAACTCAATATCGATTTTATTTCATTCAAAAGTTGCTATAATTTATACCTACATTAAAAAATACTGAAAGTCGTGATGATAAAACTATTAAAATTATGTACTTTTCGTAATTTTTTTTTTGATCATAAGTATTTATAATTTTTCAATAATGTCTAAGCAAAATAAGAATGTAAAAAAATGTTAAATATATTAGTTTGTAAAACCGTAAATAAATAGACAATCTGAAGTATTTTCGTCGCAAAAGACGTGTGCGGATCTTTTTTTAAATGATTTTATTTAAACTAAAATTAAAATTCTGAAACATACCTTTCCCAGAAAATTTATTGATTTATTTTACTGCATGATTATATGTTTTAAAATGTGTGTTGTAGAATACAAAATTTTGTTAGAAAATTTAAGAAATCTGCCAACGACCTACGTGTTATGATGCAGTACAAATCCGTATTCCTTTAAATATAATTATTATTATCCTTATCATTTGTACTGCATCCTAACAAGTGGCGCTTCCTTTGGGATAAAATCTGTGGGTACATGGTCAGCATTACAATACTATAGTTGTTTACGAAATGTATACTTGGCTTTGCCACTTGGCGAGAAAAACCCACGTAGCATACGGTAAAACGTTATTGTACTCGTACTAAAAATAAACATGTTTTCTCAAAATTTAAAACACAGCTTCACTAGATAAATGAACAATCTTTGGAAATCAATTTATAATTTTTTATGGAAAAGAGTCAATACGTCTAAAATTTCATTTAAAATTGTCATATTTCCGGTTTTATCCGGTTGTTCCCCCTTAAAAATGGCCCATATTACGTTTTTCCTAACTAAAATCACTGACAACGAAAAAAAACACATACACATTTAATTAACATAGACACATAATATAAGTGTTAGCGTTCTCTCACTTTTTATTGTTCCCTGTAAAAATAATAATAAAAAATTCCCAAGTTTCACAATTTTTTTTTTCCAAATTGCGATCCGAAACTTTTGGTTCAATTCTTCTTTTGCGGTTAATTTTTATATTTGAATATAAAGGGTTATGTTTTCTCTTTCCAACACCGTTTTTTCGCCGTGACAGTAATGGCGAGACAACGATTTATATGAGACCTTCAAGAGTTGTTCCGAAAAGCGAACAAATTTGCTTGACGGAATAAACGGAATGACGTCCGCTTTTTTGAACAGAAGAGTGAATGGATTCTCGTCCTATGCGAATTTTATTACCATTTTGCTTGTCACATGAAAATTTTTATTTTGCATTTTATAATAATACACTTTTCCAAAATTACAATTACGATCGAAAGAAATATGCATTCGCAAAATGCCTATAGACATTCGATTTTCTAGCATCTTCTTTCTTTTTCGATTTCGTACAAGAGTGTGAGAAGAAAGATTTTTATGAACGGCAATATTTGCGACCGTCAGGCTATCTCCTTCTCTAGCCAAAATTAAAAAATGGCCTTTAGCCAAAAATGAAAGCCGAATTTCAGGGCGATCGTCGATGACGTAGATACGATATCTCCCTGGGACTATTATAAATAGATAATAATAATTAGGCGAACTAACCAAAAACTCAAAATAAAGCAATATCAATCACCCATATTACAGCACAACACCCATACTTCAGGTTCTGACGGCCGCCGTTGGCGAGGGGTAAGGCTCTCGACTACCAATCTAGTGGGTTTAAATCCCGGGGGGCGCAAAAAAAATTGATTAATTTGTGTTATTTCACAATTAAATACTTAATTAAAAGATAGTAAATTTGCAGCTCGTTCCAGAGTGGAAGATACTCTTAGTGTCGCCCAGGTGCAAGACCACCATTCAGAATTGAAACGCTGCTTGGAATGGCTTTAGCCATGATTGGTGACCGGATCTGAATAACCCACCTTCCTCTTGCTCATCTCTTTCGCTTCCCCACTATCTTCAGCCGCACAACATACCCCAATTAGGGATAGCATAATCTCACTGGCTCCGGACGGGAGCAGTTGGAACTCTTGTGCATATTCACTTTTAAGAAACTACGCAAAGCGGTGGGCGTCGCTCCTTTGTTTCAACCTACACATAAAACGCATAACTTCTCGCATTCATAGTCCAATACACATTTTGGTCGCAGCTCGACGACAGTCATAACATAACGCTTCCTCGTCGTTTCTCTATTTGTTTCTCTTATCTATGTATATAATAAGAAAGGTATTTCGAAGAATCTTAGGAACGGTGCAAGAGGGAGAGGCATGGAGAATCCGCCACAATAATGAGCTCTATGATATTTACCAAGCTCCCAGACTCTCCACCCATTTAAGGCTCCAAAGATTAAGATGGGCCGGACATGTGCACCGAATGCCAAGCACAAGAGTACCGAAGGAGGTTCTGACAGGACACCCGGGAGGTAAACGAAAGGCGGGCAGACTTAGACTGAGATGGGAGGATGATGTCAGGAAGGATGCAAGAGGATTACTCCATGTTGCAGATTGGAAGACGATTGGAGGCTTATTTTGAAGGAGGCCAAGGCTTGAAATGGGCTGTGGCGCCATAGAAGAAGAAGATGTATACAATGAAAGTAGTACATTAACGTGCCTAGGTGTGTATATTAATTTTTAATGCCCAAAATATGCTTTTAAATATTTTAGATCTATACGAATGTTGCAAAATGGGGAGACGGTGGATACAAACCAAACTTCGTGATGTTTAACGATACCGACGCATGCCGACTTTTCTTCAAATACCTCAACAGGGGAATTCGGCACATTCTTTCTAGTGGGGGGCGTCCTGAAGCTTGCCCCATAACGAAGGTATTGAAATAGTGTCCTAAAATCTTAAACTATTATAAGTATGTTCATTGAAACTAATTGACCATAAAACCGTTTTAGTAGGCAGAGAAGGTACTCCTTGCTTCAATCACATTAACATATCGCATAGCACATTCTTTTGTCACACCGACTTGACTTCACCCTACCCAAATATTTGATACACTTATGGTGCCATGTATTCCTCGGGCTCCCTCGCCTTCTTCTACCTCAAAATTTCACTTTTATTATGTTCGTCTTTCGCCCAAACCATATAATCGTACCTTTTTAATCTTAAACATTATTTCTCCATCAGCATTGCATTTTTTTCCGAATCTCCATATTTTTAACACAGAGATCTTAATTCTGCAGTATTCAGTCTACTCTCATCCTTCCTCTGCCAGGTGCGTACCTCTCTGCCACACGTGAGGGTTGGTATCAGCACTCCATTTTGAACTGCTAATTATATACACTATACTAGTACATAATATATATAGATACCGTAGATAAGTAGTAAAACCAATAATAGTATGAGGGCTCCATCGAAGCCAGAGTTGAGTTATCCTCTCAGAGGAGGGGCGTGCTGTAAAGGGCCCGTACATACTTTAATAGTACACAACTGCTAACCCTTCACAAATCGCAAGTACGCCCCACCGCTGAATTTGGCAGCCACCTTTAATCTGGAGTCCTAAAATACCCGAAAAAATCCTCGAATCTGTGTGGAAACGGGCAGTCCGTTTAATAAAATCTCCTATCTTCCTTTCTACAAAAGACTCTCCACTCAGCATGACTAAAGATGACACAGGCCCTGAGAGAGGAGCCTCCTGCGTAAAGTTGTAAAAAAAAACAGTGTGCTTTAGACCACACGACTGAAGTAAAACTTCTTTAGCTCCATCTATATGATAGGAAGAGAGAAAGAAAATGTGCGCGCGCACTGCTTTCACTTGCTCCTACAGTGTGATTACAGACAATAGGCCTGCACTGTGTCTTACATATACGTAACGTAACTGGCTACGAGAGAAAAGAGAGAATGAAAATGTGTGCTCGCACCTCTCTCTCTTGCCCCTACAGTAATATACGAAACGTAACTCTTCTCTCTTACCATCTTCACTAACTTATATCTAACGTTAGGAAGTTTTACTTCAAAAAGTCAATTTCTACTCAATCTAACCGGATTCAAATATGTTTTATTGTCATTTCAGGGCAAAATTAGCTTTAAAAATTACCTCTACGACCCTCGAGACCTGCCCGATACGTTGATTTATGGAAAATTCAAGGCCACGCTAACTTTTGTTAAAAATGGCGAAGTGGCGTTGTGTCATGTTTGGTATATCGAATCAAAAATGAAAAGCACATTTGGATAAAACTTAAATAAAATTAATTTGCTAACAATTTAACCTTGATTGTCATTTTAATAACAAGAGCTTTTATTTTACTATCATTCAAACCTGCTAAACTAGACTTATTTTATTGTTGTGTTTATGTTTTACTCACATAGACTTTTTATCTCAACAATTTACACATTCAACATTTTGCTAAGTATGTACCTTTGTTTAAAATGTTTTTGATTTTATTACACAATATTTTGAATAAATTATTAAATATTATTATATGTACTGGTGGAAATATTAGTTTTTTTATCAATACGGCAGAATGTAAGTATTATTTTTTTTTTGTATTTGAACGTACAGTTTGGCAAGAAAGTGTAGAAAATAAATGATGGCGCTGCGATCGTTTTCTAGTTTTAAATGGCAACACCAAGATGGCTCATAAGACAAAGAACGTATGTTTTAAAAAACATTTCTGGCAAAATGCATATTTCATAGCGTATTTGTATTTTCAAAAAATTTGCACAAAAAACTGTAATTTAATAGAAGCAAAATAAAACAAAACAGGTTTTAAGTGGGCGTTTATTCCGATATAAAAACGTGGGTACTTAAAAAATTAAGTCTATTAATTCAACACCCGACATGTAATTATTGTCTTCGTCCTCGTGTGATTCTTCTTCTTCCGTATCTTTATCTTCATCTAAACGCAGTTCATCGATATCATCATATATATTACTGCCTCATGCATAATATTCTGCATCAATTTTCATCACGTGTTTGCAACAATTTTTCCAATCATCAGCACTTATGCTATTACATAATGCCCATTTTCCGTTTTCCCAGTGTTTCAAATTTTCCATCTGCCTTTTCCCCTTCCTTGACAATTCGTCTTACCGTTGATTCAGATTTACCTGTGTGTGAAAAATCATTAAAATTATTATTATAGAAGGGAGTTTTAAAAACACACACTAGATAATATTCACTTGGAAAGAAAGAAAGAGAAAACGTGAAAAAAGTAACTTTTCTACGAGTTTAATATTATTTTTTTTATTGAGTTATTCCCTTTTTCCTGTGGCCGCACATTAACTGTCAAAATGAAGTGTCAAAATCAGATTTTTTTACCATAACCTCAAATCAGATTGTAATGGTTATTATCGCTCGAAAATTGGCATAAATCTTGTAATACTAATGAAATTTATTAAACAAACTACGTACCAGTCATTTCTGCAGTTCGTTTGCAAACATCTTCTAAATTAAAAAGAAGCTTCTTCGCGTGACACTCGGCTAGGCAGCGTTGAAAAACGCAGAATATAACCCCTCTTGTATCACTATGTAATAATTTATTCATTTTAATTAAATTCAGGCAAACAATGAATAAAAATATTATCAAATCAGCGATATTCTACTCAGATTTAAGACAATAAATCAACCGTAACACGCGCTAATATAACAGCCATAGGCGGCCATAGGAAACGTCATATAATTCGGTGTTGCCATAGTAATGAACACGTTTAGTTCCAATTGAATTAATTTCTACACTTTCTTGCCAAACTATACTGTTTGGAAGACACGGATATAGGTACGTAGAAGAAAGGTAAAAAATAACAATTTTAAATTTAATCCTCGTCGATTATCCCCCGATGAGGGTAGCAGCTGAGGCCGAAGGTTTCAAACCCGGCGTTGGCATAAATATTAACTTTATTTAATGGATGTCGCAAATATGAAATAGGTACATGAGAGACTAAAAAATATTTTTACCACATTCCAAACTGGAAGATACTCTCAGTATCACCCTGTTGAAATATCACCATTCAAAACCGTATCTAATGTTACTTATGACCCTGTATTCCGAATATCTATCGAAAATAACATTCTGTTTTTGTTATTTTTTAAGATAATCTGTATACATTTACAGAGTTGAAAGGGTAATTTATATGACATTGCGTCTGGTGTCGCGAAACTGTGGCTTCATTGTATTGTTCGGTTGTTAAGTACTACATAGCCAAGGACCAACACACCCAAAGGACCAGTCCCTAAACAAGGGACGATTAAACACGCGTACACTCGCAAAACCTGATAGAAGGTGTCAGTCGGTGGTTCAAATCTGGGCTTCTGGAACAAAGATTAGCTCAGATTGGATAATAGGAAAAAGGACTCACTGTCGCAGATGGGGCCACACTGGTCTCCAGGTTCTGGAGTTTCACTTCACAATATTAAATTTATTAATTATGCCTTACTCCGCTAACTGGTTAATACGGAATATTTCTTACTCAAACAGTCAATTTTTGCTTTATTATCACGAAAAGTGTGTATTTATGCCGTGGAGACGAAAAAACATGTAAAAAATACGCATTTTAATTTTGTTAAAATTATCGTAATTTCGCGGTATACGAACTTCGCTACGCCATTTTTTTAAACATTTTCATATTACATTTCATAGACAATCAATCAACGCTGCCAATAACAGAAAAAATATTATTGCCATATAAAACAATAATTTAGTCATGTTACAAAGTGAACGCATTGTTGACAAGTTTGTATCTGTATTTATAACAGAAGACCATGGAAAGAAAGGTATTATAACAACTACACATACCCGTTAGACAAACCCTGCTTACCAAACAAATCATTCAAAACCTGGGATGTATACCTAAATAATTATGACATGCAGCTTTCGTAGCTTGAAACTCAACCCATAGTATTTTAGTAATAATTCGAAGTAGGTACTTTTTTGTTTTTATTTTGACGAGAATTTATTTTATAAGGTTGGTACTTCTGACAAATGTCATATTTGATTGTCTATTAAATAAAAAGGGAATATTCCGCATTATCCGTGTATCGAACTTCGACAACACGAACATTTCGTATTATCCGTGAGGCGTGCTTATACATTTTTACTCAGGTATTATTTTACACTGAACTCCAATGAGCACACTTCCACCTCTTCAAAGTTAGGTACTTTTCTTGCAACAATTGCAATGTTCATGGGGACATTTTAGGATGGAAAGATTAGGTAGGTGGGATAATTGCAGAATTTTGTCATTTACTTTCTACCAAATCCTTGCGAATGCATACCTAACCAATTGTGTATCGCGTGAACAACGTCGTTAGAAAAAAAATCGCAAGTTTTGCTACAAAAATAATCTTTAAAAAAAACACATTTCTTCCTGTCATTTCATGTTAAAGGTATGAAAAAATTTGCAGTTTTTCTTGCGACATTTAACGAGAGATTTTTGCTCTCTTTAAATATTTTACAAATATTTTGCTATTGGTATTTTAAATAAATATTTTGCTTTATTATATATTTTTGCTGACTCCAATTAATTATAATCGATTTTTTTTACATAAGCGCGCACCCATTTGTGTTTACATATTTCTCCCTTTCAAACCACCTTCTTTTGAAACGCTTTCTATGGAGCTAACGATTTATTAATCAAGTACCTGCATCCGAAACCTTCCTTTTCCTTATCTCCTTTTCATCCCCGCTTCGTTCAGCCTCACAACTTTCCTCAAAAGGGGTTGCCATAGATCCAATGTTTCCAGGCAGTTGGAACTGTCAGGTCATTTTTTTATTTTATTTTATTATGTACAGAAATCAAACAGTTTTCAACTCAATTCAATTCAATTCAATTTATTCATTTTGAAAACATTACAAAATTACAATTTCAAATCGTTTTTAAAAGAGAAAATATTTACAGATAATAAGATGAAAAGATTAAGACTAACAGCAACAAATCTAGTCGTTTGAATTGTGCTTCATTGTTGGTAAACATGTCGATATTTGAAGTGATTCTATTTAACAACAAGACAGCTCTCCAGCAGTCATAACCATTGGCAAGTTAGTTCTGCAAGCCGGGAGATGAAACAGTCTATGCTGTCGGTGACGGAGATAACCATCGGGAACATAGAAACTAATGCTCTCCATGATAGCCGAGTTTTCGAACCTACCACAAATCAGTCTGAAGAAATGTGTTACAATGAGCATATCCCTTCATTTTTTTGTTTGTTTTTGAATATTTATTTAGATATATTCAAATAATTTTCATACATCTGGTAAGAAAATATGACCAAGCATGCCCAAGAGAAAATCGGTAGGGCAGAGCCACGGGTAGTGGCCATACTCCCCCAGGTAAAGAAATCTTAGAAATTTCTTCTGAACCCTCTCCAACATGAGGGAATACTTTACTTAATGTGGGCTCCAAACCACCGACCCTCCGACCCACTCTCGGCCTACTCCTAACCAAAGCACTGTATAGTTCTGTGAGAACCCGGGCGTCTCTGAAATTTCTCACAGTGCGTAGGACAAAACCCAACATTCTCAGTGAAGTACTTCACGTCATTACGACATGAGCATGAAAAGTTAACCTACTACCAAAAAAAATACAAAGATCTTTCATAGTGGAGACACGTTTTAAATTTAGAGACCTCACAATATACCGGTAAAATCAGGCAATGACACGCTCTAGTGAAAGAAATAATGAAACATTTAGAGATATTTAATTCAATCTGCTTCCGTTTACTCCAGTCAAAAATTCTATTATTGTCCAATTGGAGTCGAATGCAGTCCTCTAAAGTTTGTATTTCCAAGAAAAGATTTAGGTCATCAGCGAAAAGAAGTGACCTGGATTGCGGAATAATTTCCGTTATATCATTAATAAAAATCGAAAAGCGGAGCGGTTCTAAATTAGAGCCCTGAGGTACTCCTGGGAGCACAAGAAATAATTTTGATCAGAATATTCCATGATACAAATTGTTTTCTTTCAGTAAAATAGCTGTCAAAGAATATAAGAAACCGGAAAGAAAAACTTATCGTTGACAATTTATTTAATAAGATGTCATGGTTTACGGTGTCAAAGGCCTTTGAAAAATTATTGTATGAGCAATCTACTTGGTAGCCTTTATCTAAATATTTTGAAACATAATCAGTGAATAACAATAGATTCGTATCTGTTGATCGGCCTTTTCTAAACCCATGCTGTTCCGAAACAGCTATACTTGAAACTGCAAGTGTTTATGAAGTATTGATTCGAATAACTTAGCCGGGGCAGAAATTACTGCCACCGGTCTGAAGTTTTCCATAGATGTCCTTGGACAAATTTTTGAGACTTAGCAGGAATCAGGAAATACACCCGTTTTTAAGAAGAGGTTGAATATAAAGCTCATTACGTTTTTAAAAATTCAATACATCCTTTTAAAAATAAGGCTGTTAAAAAATCTGGCCCAAGCGAATGTGTATATTTAAATTTTTAATCGAAGATTTAACATCTGATTCATCTATATGACAATCAATATTTGGGCTCCCCTCATATTCATCTTGGCAGCAGTAGTGGAATTTAGTGATGAAGGCTCATTACTATACACGTATATACTGATTGGAAATGAATTGCATGAATTGGCTCTATCCGCTCCTCTAACTTCACGATCACCATGTATCATGATTTCTGTTATGCCACCATACGTAGTCCCAAAATATCTTATTTTATTTATTTATTAATTTTATTTCAGTAAATTGTACATTTAAGTTTACAAATTTCTAATTAATTATAAAATTTCATATTGCAAACTAAATTTTATGTAGTTTTGTGTTGCTCCTACAATATGTCTTGAACTTTCCAATTGGTGTAGACTTTAAAGTTTTTGGTAGCTTGTTATATAACTTCATCTCTTGTCCTTGTCCTTTTTTTGAAACCTGATTTCTTTGCACGTCCTTGTGTTATGTCTGTGAATGTCCTTGTTGAATATAATTTTATTTGAAAAGTGTTTTGGTAAAATGTTGTTAATTATTTTAAGTATAAATATCATCGTATTCAAGGTCAGCATCTGTTTCACGGTTAGCCAATTCAGTTCCTTTAACATTTTGTTTACTTTTGAAAATCTATTTCACCGTCGTATTATTCTCATTACCCTGTTTTGGAGAATTTGAAACTTATTTTGTTCTCGTTCGTTACATAGGAAAAAGATAGTTGAGTGTTATGTTAAGATCTCTATGATACAATATTGTCTATGGGAGATCCGGAAATGGGATCACCCACTTTGTACTCTCTGTTCAAGATGTCAACAAGTATTCCAAATAAATGTTATCTCAAATAATAAATCTTTTAATGTTAATACCTAACATTATAATATGGTGTCATAAGTTAAAAAACATCAAAGTCTCAAGTGTAAAGTGTATTATAAAATAATACGTTACGTGAAATTATAAAGGATTGAAAAGATTTTAAGTGATTAAAATAAAATTAAAAATGGCGAGTGTAAACGCCTGTCCGCCAATGAGTTTCGATGGTAATCTATCACACAACTGGTCGAAGTGGATCTTAAAATTTGAATTATTTTTGCAAGCATGCAATCAAGATACCGCTACAGATTCCAAAAAGGTTGCTCTACTTTTATTTTCAATGGGCGAAAATGCTATCGAAATTTTCAACACATGGACCGATGTCGATAACAAGACAACAAAATACGCCGTGGTTATTGAGAAGTTTGAAGATTATTTTATGCCGAAAAAACATAAAACGATGGAAAGGTATAAATTTTTCACAAGAAAACAAAAAGAAGATGAAAATTTTCAAGATTTTTTATTGTCACTTCGTAAATACATTGCGTCATGCGAATTTGGAAATATGAAAGACGATATTTTAAAAGATATTTTTATCATAAATATGCACAAAAAACACTTCAGAATTCGAGAAAATCTATTACAACAATCCGATATTGACACTGACAAAGCATTCAATATTGCTCAAAATATGTTGTTGTCAAATGAAGCTGTAACAGAACTTCAAGAAGAATTTCATTCTACTAGTGAAATACATAATATTCACAGTCGTCGGGATACATTGAGGAATACGTCAAATTTTTTCACGGAATATATTCTACAATGAGATCATATTTTTGTAAATCTAGCATCATTCTTTGCAATCTGGCTGGTATGTCATATAACGATTTTTGAAATAAAGTAATTAAGGGTTTATGATCAGTTTGCACATATACGGTTTGACCATATAAATATTGATTAAATTTATAACAACCACAAACTATAGCGTATAATTCTTTTTCTATTTGTGCATATCTAGTCTGTGCTGGTGTGAGTGTTTTTGAAGAATATGCTATTGGTCTTTTGTCTTGCAATATTAGCAATATTAGCAATATTTTTAGACTTTCAAAGGGCATTCGAAACTATAGATCGAGAAATCTTAATAAGAAAACTTAAAGAAATTGGTTTCTCATCTATAGCCATTAAATTAATAGAAGAGTATTTGAAAGACAGAAAACAGGTAACAAAAATAAATAATCAATTCTCAAAACCAATGGAAAATAAATTAGGAGTACCGCAGGGATCGGTCCTTGGACCCCTATTGTTCATACTCTATATTAATGACATGGTGAAAATATTTTCAAAATGCAAAGTACGACTTTTTGCCGATGATACACTTATATACTTAATTGGAGATAACTATGAAGAACTAATAAATATTTTAAATAATGAACTAGATGATGTATCAAGATGGCTAAAAATAAATAAGCTTAAATTAAATACAAAAAAAAACAAAATGTATGGTGATTGGATATAAGAAGACATCCAGTGAAAGCAAAATTAAAATTGATGGTGAAATTATTGAAAATGTTTCTGAAATGAAATACTTAGGAGTCATATTAGATTCCAAACTAAACTTCAATAGACATGCCGAATATACCCACAAGAAAATTGGCAAAAAGATATCTTTTTTGGGAAGAATTCGGCCGAAAATTTCCAGAAAAACCGCCATCACCATTTACAATTCAATTATTGCTCCACACTTCAACTACTGTTCAAGTATCCTTTTCCTTTGTAATGAAAGAGAACAGAATAAATTTCAAATTCTCCAAAACAGAGCAATGCGAATAATACTCCGAAGAAATAGATTTTCAAAAATAATTAAAATGTTAAAGGAACTTAATTGGTTAACAGTGAAACAAATACTGACCTTGAACACGTTGATATTTATTCACAAAATATTAAACAACATGTTACCAAAATACTTCACAAATAAAATCGTATACAATAAGGACATTCACAGACATTACACAAGGACTTGCAAGGAAATAAGATTAAACAAAAAGGACAAAACGAATACGCCAAACAGTCTGCTGTACAAAGGAATTAAGTTATATAACACACTACCAGAAACTCTTAAGTCCTCACCAATTGAAAAGTTCAAGATGGATTGTAGGAGCTACATAAAACAAAAACAAAAAATTTTGTGATTTCAAAAATTTTGTGAATTTAAAATATTATAATTAAAAAAAAAAAAAAAAACTGCAATATGAAATATTATAATCAATTAGAAATTTGTAAACTTAAATTTACAAATTACTAAAATAAAATTCAAATAAAAAAAAAAAAATAAATAAATAAATATTTCTGGTATCATAACTGTAGGAATTATTAAAGAATGACCTTTAAAAACTAAATCGTTACAAACATTTATTTCTGATTGTATATTCCAATATTGTTTAACTAAAGAATTAACTTTATTTTTGGATGTCGGCCAACCTTCAATGTAGTACTTTATTAGAATTTGTAAAGCTGTGTCCTCCCTAGTTGCTTTTTTAATTTCTTCTAATTTTTGTGGTGTTACTGCCATGTTATTAACTATAGTGTTAACATGTAAATTAATATCACTTTCAAAAGTTAATGTTTCTGTATTTGGCAATGCCGACCTTGATAATGTATCTGCAATGTATAAATTTTTTCCCGGAATATATTCTACAATGAGATCATATTTTTGTAAATCTAGCATCATTCTTTGCAATCTGGCTGGTATGTCATATAACGATTTTTGGAATAAAGTAATTAAGGGTTTATGATCAGTTTGCACATATACGGTTTGACCATATAAATATTGATTAAATTTATAACAACCATAAACTATAGCGTATAATTCTTTTTCAATTTGTGCATATCTAGTCTGTGCTGGTGTGAGTGTTTTTGAAGAATATGCTATTGGTCTTTTGTCTTGCATAATGACCATACCTACTGCTGATTTTGATGAGTCTACAGATAATGTAATTGGTTTATTTTTATCGTAATGTGTCAAAATTGGTTCTGAACTAATTGTATTTTTTAATTCATTGAACGACTTTTCGTAATTTTCATCCCACAAAAATTCTACGTTTTTCTTTAATAATTGTCTTAATACATTAGTTTTTTCTGACATATTTTTAATGAATGGACTTAAATAGTTAATCATTCCTAAAAATCTTTGTAATTCTTTTTTATCTTTAGGTGACTTCATTTCCCTAATAGCACTTATTTGTGAATAATCAGCTTTTATTCCTTCATCACAAAATATATGACCTAGAAATTTAATTTCTTTGACGTTAAATTTACATTTGCTCATGTTAAATTTTAAATTATTTTCCCGTGCCTTATCTAACACTTGTTTTAAAGATTTATCGTGACTCTCTTGATCTTTTCCAAAAACTAAAATATCATCAATAAATATTGTTACTCCTTCAATATTTTCAAATAATTCTTTCATTACTCTAGTAAATATTTCTGAAGAATTTTTAATACCAAAAGGTAAACGTTTGAAACAATATCTCCCGAATGGGCTATTGAATGTACATAATTCTGCACTTTCTTTATCTAACGGAATTGACCAATATCCTGATGTTGCGTCTAGATGAGAAAAAATTTTTGCTCCATGAACTCTATATCTAATTTCCTCAAATGTTGGTAATGGATAATGTGACCTTTGTAATGCCTTATTTAAATTTTTGGGATCTAAACATAACCTCAATTTACCATCACGCTTCTCTACGATGACTAACGAACTCACCCATTTTGTAGGTTTTGTAATTTTTTCTATAACGTTTTGTTTTACCATTCCATCTAGTTCCTCTTTTAGTCGGTCCATTAGTTTGAAAGGAACTCTGCGTTGAGCATCTATTGTTGGAATTACGTTCGGATCCACTGACAGATGACATGTGTACGGTATGCATCCAAGACCCTGAAACACATCGTTATATTGCCTTAATAAATTTTCAGTATTTTTACGGTTCACAAAAGAATTTTGATAAATTTTTTGAATTAAATTCATTTTTTCACACATCTTTAAACCAATTATTGTTTGACATTTAAATTTACATACTATAAATGTTATTATTTGACTTCTGTTTTCATTGTAATAACATTTTAAATTACATTCTCCAATTATAGGTACATTGAATCCTCCAAATGCTGTCACTTTAGCATTTGTGTTTCTTAGTAACGACTTAGGTATTTTTAATTTATTAAAATTTTCTAACGAAATCATATTTGCCATCGCTCCTGTGTCGATTATGGCATTTATTTTACAATTATTAATTGTTATTTCAATTATCCAATTTGTATTATGCAAATTATTAACATTTTGGATATTAATATGACTTATAAATAATTCCTCATTCACATTGTTAGACTCTGACTTGATTTTAAAATCATTGACTGGAATATTTAAATTAGACATGTAACAATCATAACTTTGTTTGTTTACATTTGAATTGTTTTGACAGATTTTCTGAGTATTATTATTTAAAATTAGTTGACCACTCATATGTACTGAATTATTTTGACAATATTTATCTGAGTGTAAATCTAAATTGATTGTACCAATATTAAAATCTAAATCACTATTATTATTAGAAAATAACATTCCTACATTATTTTTGGAATTAATATTTTTACTGTAGCACATTTTAGAAAAATGACCAAAAGAATGACATTTGTGGCACTTAACTCTCATTGCCGGACATCTGGTGCGATGAATCTCTCCGCATCGTTTACATGATTGATTTTTTGAATACCTTCTCTGTGAGAATTGAAATTACCTTTCCTTTCCGACTGGATTATGACTTGTGTACTGGTTTGACTGACTTCCAAATCGATTCCTTGATGGACTTCTTTGGTTTCTTGACGTATTCCTCAATGTATCCCGACGACTGTGAATATTATGTATTTCACTAGTAGAATGAAATTCTTCTTGAAGTTCTGTTACAGCTTCATTTGACAACAACATATTTTGAGCAATATTGAATGCTTTGTCAGTGTCAATATCGGACTGTTGTAATAGATTTTCTCGAATTCTGAGTGTTTTTTTGTGAAAAATTTATACCTTTCCATCGTTTTATGTTTTTTCGGCATAAAATAATCTTCAAACTTCTTAATAACCACGGTGTATTTTGCTGTCTTGTTATCAATATCGGTCCATGTGTTGAAAATTTCGATAGCATTCTCGCCCATTGAAAATAAAAGTATAGCAACCTTTTTGGAATCTGTAGCGGTATCTTGATTGCATGCTTGCAAAAATAATTCAAATTTTAAGATCCACTTTGACCAGTTGTGTGATAGATTTCCATCGAAACTCATTGGCGGACAGGCGTTTACACTCGCCATTTTTATTTTAATTTTAATCACTTAGAATCTTTTCAATCCTTTATAATTTCACGTAATTATTTTCATTTGACTTATCATATCTTAAATGAATTCTATTTCTTCTATATTTATTTCCATTTGAAGTTTCAATTATGTATGACCTTGGACTTTTATTCCACAACTCCTTTACTATTGCTGGCTCCCAATGACTTTCTGGTTTTCTTTTAAAAACTACTTTATCCCCAATATTTAATGGTTTTAAATTCTGACTACCTCTATCGGCATATTTTTTCATTTTATTTTGACGATTTTCTGTTTCTTTTTTATATTCTTTAAATTTGACTACTTTTGGTTTTAACTGACTTTTAGTAGACGGTAAGTTACAACGAAGTTGTCTTGACATTAATAATTGTGACGGAGAAGGTAAATTCTCTTTTGGCGTCGTACGATAATGTAATAATGACAAATATGGATCGGTTTTATCTTCTTGACATTTTCTTAAAATATTTTTTACGATTTTGACGGCACTTTCAACTTGTCCGTTTGACTGAGAATGATACGGACTTGTTGTTATATGATAAATATCCCATTCATACGTAAATGATTTAAATGCAACTGAATTGAATGGTGGACCTCCATCACTGACTAATTCTAATGGTATTCCATGTCGACTGCAAATTGATTTTAAATTTTTTACTACTACATCTGCTGTGTAATGCTTATTCATATTTGCAATTTCTATATACTTTGAGTAATAATCAACTACTACTAAATAATAAGTATTATTAAATGTTAAAATATCTACACCAATACGTTCCCAAGGGTAGTTTGATATTGGGTGTGATATAAGTGACTCGGGTTGATTAGAAGGTTTAAATTTTAGACATGTTTGACATTGTTCAATCATATTTTTAATATCTGAATTCATATTTGACCAATATAGAAAATCTCTAACCAATTTCTTTGTTTTTATAATCCCTTGATGCCCTTCATGCATTTTCTTTAATATTTCTGGTATCATAACTGTAGGAATTATTAAAGAATGACCTTTAAAAACTAAATCGTTACAAACATTTATTTCTGATTGTATATTCCAATATTGTTTAACTAAAGAATTAACTTTATTTTTGGATGTCGGCCAACCTTCAATGTAGTACTTTATTAGAATTTGTAAAGCTGTGTCCTCCCTAGTTGCTTTTTTAATTTCTTCTAATTTTTGTGGTGTTACTGCCATGTTATTAACTATAGTGTTAACATGTAAATTAATATCACTTTCAAAAGTTAATGTTTCTGTATTTGGCAATGCCGACCTTGATAATGTATCTGCAATGTATAAATTTTTTCCCGGAATATATTCTACAATGAGATCATATTTTTGTAAATCTAGCATCATTCTTTGCAATCTGGCTGGTATGTCATATAACGATTTTTGGAATAAAGTAATTAAGGGTTTATGATCAGTTTGCACATATACGGTTTGACCATATAAATATTGATTAAATTTATAACAACCATAAACTATAGCGTATAATTCTTTTTCAATTTGTGCATATCTAGTCTGTGCTGGTGTGAGTGTTTTTGAAGAATATGCTATTGGTCTTTTGTCTTGCATAATGACCATACCTACTGCTGATTTTGATGAGTCTACAGATAATGTAATTGGTTTATTTTTATCGTAATGTGTCAAAATTGGTTCTGAACTAATTGTATTTTTTAATTCATTGAACGACTTTTCGTAATTTTCATCCCACAAAAATTCTACGTTTTTCTTTAATAATTGTCTTAATACATTAGTTTTTTCTGACATATTTTTAATGAATGGACTTAAATAGTTAATCATTCCTAAAAATCTTTGTAATTCTTTTTTATCTTTAGGTGACTTCATTTCCCTAATAGCACTTATTTGTGAATAATCAGCTTTTATTCCTTCATCACAAAATATATGACCTAGAAATTTAATTTCTTTGACGTTAAATTTACATTTGCTCATGTTAAATTTTAAATTATTTTCCCGTGCCTTATCTAACACTTGTTTTAAAGATTTATCGTGACTCTCTTGATCTTTTCCAAAAACTAAAATATCATCAATAAATATTGTTACTCCTTCAATATTTTCAAATAATTCTTTCATTACTCTAGTAAATATTTCTGAAGAATTTTTAATACCAAAAGGTAAACGTTTGAAACAATATCTCCCGAATGGGCTATTGAATGTACATAATTCTGCACTTTCTTTATCTAACGGAATTGACCAATATCCTGATGTTGCGTCTAGATGAGAAAAAATTTTTGCTCCATGAACTCTATATCTAATTTCCTCAAATTTTGGTAATGGATAATGTGACCTTTGTAATGCCTTATTTAAATTTTTGGGATCTAAACATAACCTCAATTTACCATCACGCTTCTCTACGATGACTAACGAACTCACCCATTTTGTAGGTTTTGTAATTTTTTCTATAACGTTTTGTTTTACCATTCCATCTAGTTCCTCTTTTAGTCGGTCCATTAGTTTGAAAGGAACTCTGCGTTGAGCATCTATTGTTGGAATTACGTTCGGATCCACTGACAGATGACATGTGTACGGTATGCATCCAAGACCCTGAAACACATCGTTATATTGCCTTAATAAATTTTCAGTATTTTTACAGTTCACAAAAGAATTTTGATAAATTTTTTGAATTAAATTCATTTTTTCACACATCTTTAAACCAATTATTGTTTGACATTTAAATTTACATACTATAAATGTTATTATTTGACTTTTGTTTTCATTGTAATAACATTTTAAATTACATTCTCCAATTATAGGTACATTGAATCCTCCAAATGCTGTCACTTTAGCATTTGTGTTTCTTAGTAACGACTTAGGTATTTTTAATTTATTAAAATTTTCTAACGAAATCATATTTGCCATCGCTCCTGTGTCGATTATGGCATTTATTTTACAATTATTAATTGTTATTTCAATTATCCAATTTGTATTATGCAAATTATTAACATTTTGGATATTAATATGACTTATAAATAATTCCTCATTCACATTGTTAGACTCTGACTTGATTTTAAAATCATTGACTGGAATATTTAAATTAGACATGTAACAATCATAACTTTGTTTGTTTACATTTGAATTGTTTTGACAGATTTTCTGAGTATTATTATTCAAAATTAGTTGACCACTCATATGTACTGAATTATTTTGACAATATTTATCTGAGTTTAAATCTAAATTGATTGTACCAATATTAAAATCTAAATCACTATTATTATTAGAAAATAACATTCCTACATTATTTTTAGAATTAATATTTTTACTGTAGCACATTTTCGAAAAATGACCAAAAGAATGACATTTGTAGCACTTAACTCTCGTTGCCGGACATCTGGTGCGATGAATCTCTCCGCATCGTTTACATGATTGATTTTTTGAATACCTTCTCTGTGAGAATTGAAATGACCTTTCCTTTCCGACTGGATTATGACTTGTGTACTGGTTTGATTGACTTCCAAATCGATTCCTTGATGGACTTCTTTGGTTTCTTGACGGACTTCTTCGGTTTCTTGACGTATTCCTCAATGTATCCCGACGACTGTGAATATTATGTATTTCACTAGTAGAATGAAATTCTTCTTGAAGTTCTGTTACAGCTTCATTTGACAACAACATATTTTGAGCAATATTGAATGCTTTGTCAGTGTCAATATCGGATTGTTGTAATAGATTTTCTCGAATTCTGAAGTGTTTTTTGTGCATATTTATGATAAAAATATCTTTTAAAATATCGTCTTTCATATTTCCAAATTCGCATGACGCAATGTATTTACGAAGTGACAATAAAAAATCTTGAAAATTTTCATCTTCTTTTTGTTTTCTTGTGAAAAATTTATACCTTTCCATCGTTTTATGTTTTTTCGGCATAAAATAATCTTCAAACTTCTCAATAACCACGGCGTATTTTGTTGTCTTGTTATCGACATCGGTCCATGTGTTGAAAATTTCGATAGCATTTTCGCCCATTGAAAATAAAAGTAGAGCAACCTTTTTGGAATCTGTAGCGGTATCTTGATTGCATGCTTGCAAAAATAATTCAAATTTTAAGATCCACTTCGACCAGTTGTGTGATAGATTACCATCGAAACTCATTGGCGGACAGGCGTTTACACTCGCCATTTTTAATTTTATTTTAATCACTTAAAATCTTTTCAATCCTTTATAATTTCACGTAACGTATTATTTTATAATACACTTTACACTTGAGACTTTGATGTTTTTTAACTTATGACACCATATTATAATGTTAGGTATTAACATTAAAAGATTTATTATTTGAGATAACATTTATTTGGAATACTTGTTGACATCTTGAACAGAGAGTACAAAGTGGGTGATCCCATTTCCGGATCTCCCATAGACAATATTGTATCATAGAGATCTTAACATAACACTCAACTATCTTTTTCCTATGTAACGAACGAGAACAAAATAAGTTTCAAATTCTCCAAAACAGGGTAATGAGAATAATACGACGGTGAAATAGATTTTCAAAAGTAAACAAAATGTTAAAGGAACTGAATTGGCTAACCGTGAAACAGATGCTGACCTTGAATACGATGATATTTATACTTAAAATAATTAACAACATTTTACCAAAACACTTTTCAAATAAAATTATATTCAACAAGGACATTCACAGACATAACACAAGGACGTGCAAAGAAATCAGGTTTCAAAAAAAAGACAAGGACAAGAGATGAAGTTATATAACAAGCTACCAAAAACTTTAAAGTCTACACCAATTGGAAAGTTCAAGACATATTGTAGGAGCAACACAAAACTACATAAAATTTAGTTTGCAATATGAAATTTTATAATTAATTAGAAATTTGTAAACTTAAATGTACAATTTACTGAAATAAAATTAATAAATAAATAAAATAAGATATTTTGGGACTACGTATGGTGGCATAACAGAAATCATGATACATGGTGATCGTGAAGTTAGAGGAGCGGATAGAGCCAATTCATGCAATTCATTTCCAATCAGTATATACGTGTATAGTAATGAGCCTTCATCACTAAATTCCACTACTGCTGCCAAGATGAATATGAGGGGAGCCCAAATATTGATTGTCATATAGATGAATCAGATGTTAAATCTTCGATTAAAAATTTAAATATACACATTCGCTTGGGCCAGATTTTCTAACAGCCTTATTTTTAAAAGGATGTATTGAATTTTTAAAAACGTAATGAGCTTTATATTCAACCTCTTCTTAAAAACGGGTGTATTTCCTGATTCCTGCTAAGTCTCAAAAATTTGTCCAAGGACATCTATGGAAAACTTCAGACCGGTGGCAGTAATTTCTGCCCCGGCTAAGTTATTCGAATCAATACTTCATAAACACTTGCAGTTTCAAGTATAGCTGTTTCGGAACAGCATGGGTTTAGAAAAGGCCGATCAACAGATACGAATCTATTGTTATTCACTGATTATGTTTCAAAATATTTAGATAAAGGCTACCAAGTAGATTGCTCATACAATAATTTTTCAAAGGCCTTTGACACATTATCTCATTATCGTTATCTCACTTTTTGTCGTTCCATGAAAAAATAATTAAGAATATTGAAAAATTGGCTGGCCGAAAGAAATAGTTTGTATTAGACACTAACACAAAAAAAATTCAAACTGCATAATAAGTCTTATTTTTTAAATTTCAAGGTAAAAGTAGTTTATTGGGACTTTTCTTTTTTCTGTAATATAATTTGATTTCCTGTAATATTGTATAACTCTTTCTTTAAAATAAAAAAATTAAATAAAATAAAAATAAAAATAAAACTTATTGGTGCCATGTATTCGTTGGGCGTCCTGGAATTTTTCTACCACAAACTTCCATGTCATTATGTTTACATTTCTTTGTTCATCCGCTCTACATGCCCAAACCATATAAGCGTTCCTTTTTAATCTTAACCATTGCGTTTACATCAGCATGGCATTTTTTCCGGATCTCCGTGTTTTTATTATGATCATAATTTTTTTCTACACATACTTCTCAGAGATCTCATTTCTGCAGCATTTAGTCTACTCTCATCCTTCCTTTGCCATTTTGGACTGCTAGTTATATACAATACTAGTTATATATTTATATTAATGCCATAGAAAAAAAAAATAGTAAAACCAAAGATATTGAAATTGTTACGAATTAGGCTCGTATTAAATATATCCTGGCGGCAGAGCAGAGATCCAAACTCGGGATAGTGGGCCAAGTAATTCTCTATCATGTAGGTAGGGATTCAATTAAATCAAAGAATATTAACTTTTTAAAAAAATATGTATTGAACACAAAAGCAACACGGAAGTGTGCAAACTTCCCATCAGGTTATCAAAAGAAATACAGAAAATTAACATACCAGATGGACTCGCTAAACTATCTATACTGAAATACCCCCCGGAAGACGAACGCGATCTTGCTTCGCAGAGAGAGAACACGGGTCGGGACGGCAACTCTAGCCTTCCCATCCGGGGACGGCGCGGAATCCAGAGCACCAAGGTCGTCCTTCTAATTGAGCAGGAGGCGGCTATACCCCCAAGGAGCGCATTCAGCCTCGGGCCACCTCAACGATCTCCAATCCAAAGGCACGTGGCCCCCAACAGTATCCAAGTCTGGCGTATTACGGTAGTACTGGTAGCAGTCCGTGATTACGCGACGCGGGGTCGTGATGGCATATTCTAGTAGCCAACACCGGGACCAATTCACTTCACGATTTCTTTTCCATAAATACTGCCACAAAATGGCCAACCAACCACATCGAGAAAAAGTGGGACTTTTACGTCATCCACTACAAAAACACCGTACACGAACCTCTCGTGTCACGTAAAAACCACCCCGCGTCTTTTATGTTTTAAATCAACTTAGATTCTCATGATTAACAGTGATTAAAACACCTTGATGGTGAGGAACAATTCCAGAACAACCTAGTCCATGGCTGCCCGGGAGGAAGTGCCCATAAACAAAAACTGCTCTTCTTTCTTTTCCAAAAATTACCAGTGTCCAAAAAAACACCAAAGACAAAATAAACACCTAAGCAAGAACTGCATTAGTTACATAATTATTTATGTGACAATTCCCCCCTTCCCACGAAAATGTTTGCCCTCAAACATGAAAAATTAAGTTCATAAACTAACTAAACTATGAGTCCATCAGGTATCTAGAAAAATGATAACAAAACATTGATTAGTAATTAAAGTAGCAACTTAGAACTAAATTTCTTAAAAGTAAGTCTCTTAAAAATAAATTTCTTAATAATAAAGAACAAATAAGAAAAGAAAGGCACGAAAACAAGGAGTCAACCAACATCTACTAAATTAAACAAAGTTTTGAATTTACTTTTTAAAAAAAAAGGAGACCTGTTGTTTTCGTGTCAACTTAACAAAATTTATAAATATAACATACTCAAAATTATTTATTTAAAAAAACACAACCCAATATTTTGCCGAAAAGAAAAAAAAATCACTTTTCCTTGCATAGGAAATAAAGGCCGATTTGGCTTCACTTTAGGGTCAAACAGCCCTAACTTACACTGAATTTACGCTATATTTAAATAGCAAAATGAGTAACCTATCTAACTAAGTCCATCCGGTTTAACATTCTTAAGACAAAACTTAAAATTAAACAAATACTTAAAATTAAAGAAGCCTAAATTATGAAAATATCTTTATAGATATACATTTTTCAAAACTAGGACACAAGAAAATACTTTTCTGTGTCAAGTAATATAGAATCAGTTTACAAACTGTCTATCAGATGTGGACAGAGTAGGGATCTTACATTGGATCATCTAACTGTCATCATTGAACCAGGATTTACAATTCCGAAGAAATACCTATTTGTAAGAAGGGTCGTCAAACTAGAATAATATTTAAATTATCCATTTTTCACAAAAAACAAATCAGGTCAGGTTCTATAAAACAATAAATACCTGCCAATCAAGGTGGTCAGACTAGGATTTACATAACACAATACCTGTCTATCAGATCATGACAAAAGTCAATTGGTACTCAACAGCAAAACAGAAAGTTAAGCTCGCAGCTTAGGATATCCAAAAATCCATAAAACAACCTGCAGCAAACACTCAACAGAGTGACATTGTTTGTAAAAAAAATGAGACCAAGGCAATACCCAAGCTGGCATTCCTTAAAAAAACAATCCACGTGTGGACAAAAGTCAGCATTTCTTGTACAAACAAAACAAAATGTGTGATCAACTATGGCTTTCAGTGAGTTGACACTATTCGAGGGGTGATCAATTCAAAATTTTAATGAATGACACTAGTAATACTTAATTTATAGTTTAATAATAATACTAACAGTAAGACACTAATGTTTATATTATTTAGACTAAAAAACTATACAGAACACACTTTCCTGTATTAGAGGCAAAGCGATAATTCCAAAGGAATTAATCATTAGTTAAGCATGCCAAAGCAGTACTTTCTTTGTTAGAGACAGAAACAACTTTCTTATGAACTAAGGTTTATATAAAGAACTTTTTAGGAAAGCTATACTATACTTGAACTTATGAAATACAAACTATCAATAATAGAACTAATAGAACTTTTGTGCATCAGAAAGTAGCTCAAGTCTCTGAGACACAAAATTCCAAGATATTTCTTCTCAAGTTCCCTGGAGGTTCTGTGGACTATGGGCAATAAAAGAGCCTCCAGTGGACCGAAGAAAGAAAGGCATAAACTTAAAAATAATAGCATTACAACTTAATCCGTTAATCAGACGGAACAAGGTATGAAATCAGTGTGTGTGTACTTATGTGAATAGGTATATTATTACCAAAATAATCATACGTTTAATAATACAAACAAAACTCGAAACTAGAGCATGTTATTATTAACAGAAAAGGTAAAGTAACGAAGGAAAGAAAGACTTAACTAACAAAATTTTGGGCGCCAGTGACCACAAGGATCACATTCCAGTTTACCGAGGGTAAATAAACGTTTTATCGTCAATGAACTAGAATAAAGTGTTCGCACTGAGCACAAGATTTGGAGGTACCAAACTCCAAAGCATGAGACCAGAACAATCACAAAAGAAACAAATGTAATAATGTGAAGGGTTGGTAGGCCTACACACTACAACATAGGTCTCCTTAAAGAAAAAAAAAACAAAAACTAATCTATCCGAACAATATCTTTGACGTGAAAATTACCAACAATTCTACCTTGCATATCTGCCAATGTGTACACCAAATCCGAGACTCTATTTTTTATCACATTACGAACGAATCTAGGTGCCAACTTATGGGAAAAGTAATCCGGACCACTGGATTGAGCAAAATTCCTCCTCCAAATGACATCACCCACATTATAAACCACGGATTTACGGCGTAAATTATAATGTTGGGCATTCTTTTTAAAGGCTTGTATTAATGCATTTGAAACTTGTTCGTAAATAGGAACTAAGTCTTCCAATTTTTTTGCAAATTCGGCTCTAGACTGATCCAAAGGTATGTCCACGACACTAGAAGAAACATTAATTTTGTGTAAATTGCCATCAATAATTTGTTCCCTGCCGTGCATAAGGAAAAAAGGCGTGAAACCTGTTGCAAAATTAACAGTATTATTCAAGGCTGACTGATCTGAGGCAGAAATCTGGACCAATTACGATGGTCAGACTCGGTCAAGATAGACAAGGCAGTCCCGATAGCTTGGTTATACCGCTCCACTACATTATTTTGCGGGGTGTAATAGGCGTTATAAAAAGGCATAGGAACGTTATAATCGGCCAACAATTGTTTAAACTCTTTTGAAACAAATTGTGTACCATTATCACACACAAGGGTTTGCGGAACACCGTGGACTAGAAAAATAAATTGTTCAACATTTTTTACAATGCTTTTCGCAGTAGCATTTCTGAGCGAAAAAATCCATGTATATTTGGAAAAAACGTCAACAACCGATAAAATGTACATAAAACCCGCGTAACTACGTGGAAGAGGTCCTACAAGGTCGATAGACAACATTTGCATCGGTCTGTTGACTATTTTTGGATTCGTAGAAATACCCGCCGGCGCAGATGTATTTATTTTATGTGCTTTGCACGTTTTACATTTACTGACAAACTTTTTGACGTCATTATACATACCCGGCCAAAAGTAACGGAGTTGAACTTTCTTATACGTTCTGAAAACACCGGGGTGGCAAGAGTTAATAGATTCGTGTTCTTTACTTAAAATAGCGTTGCGGTCCTCAAAAGGCACAACCAGCTTCCAGGCTGTATCCTCTTGCAAAGCGAAACGAGATTTAGAATGTCGAAATAAACAATTATCTTTAATTTGGAAGTTATTGAAACGTTGGGGATTATTCATACAATTGGAAAACAAATTACTATACCAACTATCCGAAGTTGTAGGCAAAGAATCTATGGCAGCAACAGTAAAATCGTCTTTACGAGAAAGAACATCTGGAACAGTATTTAATTTACCCTTTCTGTGCACCACATCAAAAGAATATTGGGAAAGACGCGTAGACCAACGCGCAAGTCTACCAGTTGGATTGGACAACGAAACCAACCACTGCAAACTGGAGTGATCCGTCACCACTGTGAAATGAACACCTTCTACGTAAGGCCTGAAATGATTGACTGATTCTAACACCGCAAGGAGTTCGCGCTCCGTAACGCCGTAGTTTCGTTCGTGAACATTTAAGAACCTAGAGAAAAAAGAGACAGGATGTTCTTCACCGTCAAACACCTGAGTAAGCACGCCGCCGATTCCAACGTTGCTCGCGTCGCAATGTATAGTAAAGGGCAAAGAAAAATCTGTACAACTAATAACGGGAGCAGAAGTTAGAGCTTTTTTTAATTTTTTAAACGCGTCTTCTGCTTCTGGAGACCAAGAAAAATTACTTATTCCCATTCTGGAACCAGTGAGTTTTGTCAACGGGGTCGCAATAGTAGAGAAATCTTTGATAAAACGCCTATAATAACCGCAAAGACCTATAGAAGCTTTAATTTGCTTCGAATTCTTAGGGGTAGGGTAAGTACGAATGCATTCTAATTTAACGGGGTCTGTACGAAGACCTTTCGCGTCTACGATATAACCTAGATATTTTAACTCTTCCTTACAAAACTCGCATTTTTTGAGGTTAACTGTTAAACCCGCATCTCTTAATCGTTCATAAATTTTATTCAAAATCTTCAAATGTGACTCAAAATCTTCCGAAATAACAATTAAATCATCGAGATAACAAAAGACGTTCTCGTCAAACTCAGGACCAAAAAGAGCATCCACCAGACGCTGCAATTCGCTGGGAGCATTCTTAAGACCGAACGGCATCCTCACAAATTCAAATAAACCATGGCCTGGTACAACGAAAGCCGTTTTAGGACATGATTCCTTATCCAAGGGAATCTGCCAAAATGATTTGCTCAAATCTATAGATGAAATAAAACGAGCACCCCTTAGTTTATCTAAAATACGAGTCCAAACAAAACCTGACAGAACCATCCTTCTTAGGAACAATCAAAACTGGGTTTGACCAAGCCGAACGAGAACGACGGACAACACCTAAATCTAACATTTCTTTTAATTGTTCTTCTAATTGTTTCTGGCGAGTTTGAGATAAAGGATAGTAACGCTGCTTAATAGGATCCCCAGTTGTATTTATTTTATGACGTACTAAATGGGTTTTACCTAAACCACGTTCTTCGAAAGAAATTGATTTAAACTTAACTATAACAGAATTTAATTTGAGATTGTCTTGGGGGGACAGCAAGGAAGCTGATGTTAATTTACGAACCTCACCGACAACCTTCCCAAAATTAACATTGCTGTCGACTTTTGGAAACAACTGAGGGGCCACGTCGAATTGCTTCCAAAAATCTACTCCCAAAACAATTGAAGAGGACAGAGACGGTATAACGAAAAACTTAATATATTTCTTAATATTATTATACAATACTAGTACTCGCATAGTACCAATTATATCCTGATGTTTGCCATCCGCGGTGGTAACGTAGGAATCTTACTTATTTAACTTATATCCTAAACTTATGAAAAAATTATACACAGAACCCCCGAAACAACTGACAGTAGCTCCACTGTCCAAAAGCCCTGAAAAAACCAAATTCTTAATTTTAATATTAACATGTGGTCTAACATCACGTCCACAATCAGCTAACGGCACACATGCGTCCATGTTGTGCGTGGTAAACTTAGATACATTACTAGGAACTGACGACGACCTCCTGTCATCCTTGTGCACAGAACGCAAAAGATCGTCGGCTAGTTTTTTGAATTAAACTTATTTGTTTCATTATGCTTAAGAGAATCCCTTTTCCATTTTTGACAAAATTGTTTCGTATGCCCCTGTTCCTTACAATAGAAACAATTAAAAGTTTTCTTACTATTAAAAGCAGAACTAGGAGAAGACGCGCGTGGAGAAAAGGAAGCTTGTTTATAAGTAGCGCGGGGAGAATACGAGCCTTGAGCTTGTGGCGGGTGCGACGGTTGAGAATATGGAACCCGATGAGAATACGACGTTTTATGAAAAGGAACTCGCGGAGAAGAATTAAATTGAGGTACAGGTTTGTCTACCGAAAGCTTTTCGAATTTACGGCATACACTTACTAAAGCTGAAAGATTCTTTTCCGAGAAATAGGCAATGGCCAAGGCATACTTCGGTTGTAGACTGTCACAGACTAAGTCCACCAATTGTTCCTCAGAAAGTGGAACATCCAACCTTAAGTTTGCTAACTGAACATCTTCGACATATTCCACTATAGCCTGGTTAAATTTTTGCTTCATAGCGAACAAGGCTTTTAAAGCTTCCGTTTGATTGGTACAAACGTCAAAACGAGAAATGAGGAGCTTTTTCAAAGTTGACCAAGACAAAGAATCATCAAAAATAGTTCTAAACCAGGAAAGTGCCCTTCCCTCCAGGAGGTCAGAGAAAGAGATAACAACCGCGGACAACTCCACCTTCCGGCATCTGGATAATTCTTCTATGCGTAAAATGAAATCTCTGACATCCGAAGACCCAGAAAATTTTAAACCCCAAGAATGAACGGACGAAGAAGAAGTTGGAGGAATAGGCGACTGGTAATAATTATTAATTACGGTTGTAGTCTTTTCTAAACTAACTGTATTATCATTACCTATATTCATATTGGAACCACTCCCTGTATTATCATCACCTATATTCATATTGGAAGTACCTCCTTCTTTCAAACTTCTATTAAAAGTACGAACCTGTTCGCGCATACTGGCTAATGTTGCTTCCGGAACTATCTCACGATCCGTTAATAATTTTGTCATTTCCTCCTTTGACAGTCCATTAATATCGGAAATCGCCATTGTTGAAAACAAAAAAAAAATTTCAAAATAATAAAAAAATTATTTAAATTTAAATAATTTAATTTATAATTAAATTATTGTTCATAAATAATTATATTTAATTAAACGTAATAATATAATTATCCACCCTGAAATTAATAATAATATAATCGTAACACTTTAATTACCAAACACCCTGTACTTATAAATTCAATAAAAAAATTATTGTTTATTAATAACGATTATGCAACCTAAAACTTATGTAAATGTATTTCCTTCAATGCAGTAAAAGTATTCCATTAATATAAGCATAAATAAAACCTCGTTTTATCCAAAATCGCCTAACAATAATGTCAGCCCTTACAAGACATCATGAACATTTCCACACACTCACGATGATGGTAAAGTCAAGCAAATATTGCCTCACAATAATGTACAAATTGTTTCTTCAGATTTGAGAATATAAGTTGCTCATTTTAAATTATAATTAATTCAAAAGGAATTCAATGTATTCAAGTATTTATACGCATTGCTTACGTACCAGGAACTGTATTTATAGATAACATTTATTTACGCACTCTATAAAAACGCACAGTAAGATTACATTCAGTTAGACCAATGTATTCTCTCAATAAGTCAGTGACGCAAACTCAACAACGCCAACAGCTGACTGCGTATCAACAACATTTGACAGATGACAGGTAATGCAAAAATTGCCAGTAAAAGAAAAAAAAATTCCGTACCGTAAAATAAAAGTACCGGTTCAAACTTCAAGGTAATATTATTTATTACTTTCCTTGTTTAATCTGAGTGGCAACACTCAAAGTAGCTGTCAATATAATTGTACGATGTAAACAAACGAGAATAAACCTCATAATGATCACAAGACAAAGAGTTGTATTTTCATAATGACACACAGAATCCCTGCAGACCGGTTAATGTCAGAAATATAACCAAATAAATGCACACACACCGACTCATCTCTGAGTTCTGTAAAGTTATCAGCAAAAGTTCCCCAAATCTATCCCACAAGACAGAGAAGTACCTATGTTTCGGGCACCGAAAATAACTGATTTTACATGTTGAAGCGCCACTGTAACGAATTAGGCTCGTATTAAATATATCCTGGCGGCAGAGCAGAGATCCAAACTCGGGATAGTGGGCCAAGTAATTCTCTATCATGTAGGTAGGGATTCAATTAAATCAAAGAATATTAACTTTTTAAAAAAATATGTATTGAACACAAAAGCAACACGGAAGTGTGCAAACTTCCCATCAGGTTATCAAAAGAAATACAGAAAATTAACATACCAGATGGACTCGCTAAACTATCTATACTGAAATACCCCCCGGAAGACGAACGCGATCTTGCTTCGCAGAGAGAGAACACGGGTCGGGACGGCAACTCTAGCCTTCCCATCCGGGGACGGCGCGGAATCCAGAGCACCAAGGTCGTCCTTCTAATTGAGCAAGAGGCGGCAATACCCCCAAGGAGCGCATTCAGCCTCGGGCCACCTCAACGATCTCCAATCCAAAGGCACGTGGCCCCCAACAGTATCCAAGTCTGGCGTATTACGGTAGTACTGGTAGCAGTCCGTGATTACGCGACGCGGGGTCGTGATGGCATATTCTAGTAGCCAACACCGGGACCAATTCACTTCACGATTTCTTTTCCATAAATACTGCCACAAAATGGCCAACCAACCACATCGAGAAAAAGTGGGACTTTTACGTCATCCACTATAAAAACACCGTACACGAACCTCTCGTGTCACGTAAAAACCACCCCGCGTCTTTTAAGTTTTAAATCAACTTAGATTCTCATGATTAACAGTGATTAAAACACCTTGATGGTGAGGAACAATTCCAGAACAACCTAGTCCATGGCTGCCCGGGAGGAAGTGCCCATAAACAAAAACTGCTCTTCTTTCTTTTCCAAAAATTACCAGTGTCCAAAAAAACACCAAAGACAAAATAAACACCTAAGCAAGAACTGCATTAGTTACATAATTATTTATGTGACATATGACGAGAGATATGCTATGTTGACCGCCCGACCTAATGGGCATAGTTTGAATACGGAAATTATTCGTTGTGTGCATTCGTATTGGTTTTGGGAAACACAGTTCCACCCAATAAAAACTGCGGATAGTACATCTGTTGTATTTCAATATCTTTGAGAAAACCAATAATCAATATTTATTTTTTAATGGTCTCCATAAATCGGTTATGCACCAATATATAACGGAGAAGATTTCAAATTTGAGGTGCATACGAGTATAAGCATAAAAATTTAATCTTCTTCCTCGGAAGCAATCTTCCGAGCAGACCTTCTATTGGAACAATTATTATAACTCTAAGTGACCAGTTCAGGTACGAGGTCTCCATCGAAGCCAGAGTTAAGTTTAAGTTAAGAAGCAGGGCGTACTGTAAAGGACCCGTACACACTTAAATAGTTCACAACTGCTAACCCTGTACAAATCGCAAGTGCTCACCACGGTTGAATTTGGCAGGTTGGTTTGGAGCCCCAAATACCTGAAAAACCCTCGACTCTGTGCAGAAACGGGCAGTCCATTTGACAGCATCTTCTATCTTCCTTTCTACAATAAGACTCTTCACACAGCATCCCTATAAATGACACAAGCCCTAAGAGAAATTATGTTCTTTAGGGCCTCCTGAGTTGTAAAAAGGCACATTTTCATACAACTATCCGGAATGAAACATGTTTTTATTGTCATTTTAGGGCAAAATTATCTTTAAAAATTACCAATTCGACCCCCGAGACGTGCCCGACAAGATGGTTTATGGAAATTTCAAAGCCACGGTTACTTTTGTTAAAAATGACGAAATGATATTGTGTTATGTTTGGTTTGTCGAAGTAAAAATGAAAAGCACGTTGATGTAAACCGTAATTAAAATTAATTTTACCAACAATGTTGTTATGTTAATCCCAAAAGCTTTTTTTATTATCGTGCAAACCTGCTAAACTAAACTTATTTATTGTTGTATTTAAAATTTTAATCACATACGCATTTTTTTCACCAATTTGCTGATAATATAATCAAGTAAATTATGATTTTACTAACTATTTTCCTTTGTTTAAGATATTTATATTTATACAATTTTTTGAACCAATAAATAAATATTATTATACTGATTGAAAGAGTACTTTTTTATTAATACCGCGGAATGCAGGTATTATTTTTTATTTTTGTATTTGATTGTACTGTTTGGAAGATACGGTAGATACGTAGAAGATATATAAAAAAAGACAATTTAAAATTTAATCCTCGTCGATTATCCTCCGATGACGGCCGCAGCTGAGGTCGGGGTTTAAAAACCCGGCGTTGGCATATATACATAACTTTTTTTAATGGATGTCCTAAATATTTAATAGTTAAGTAGATGAGACAACACCTACATAATATTTTCACCACATTTCAAAATGGAAGATATTCCCAGTATCGCCCTGTTAAGATATCACCATTCAAAATCGTATCTAAAAGCCCCTACACTACTCGCGATGTTGATCGAGGTTTATCGAATACGATGGTGAAAACACACATAAAACTTCTTCTTTTTTCACGCCAAGATTGGCGTACAGATAGAGGTTATGATTTGCGAAGTTATCCTTTTTGTAAGTAAAAATACTTGTGAATTACTTGGATATTGTTGTAACTTTTTAGTTTATTCAGGTGAATAGCAAGTTTACAGGGTGATTGATTCTCATCTGAACACTGGGTCTTAATTTGTAGAATGAGTTAGGGGGCGTTCAAGTATTACGTAACGCAATTTTCGAAGATTTTTGATCCTCCCTCCCCCCCATGTAACGCACCGTAACGTTTTTACCATAAATAAAGGAAAATATGTTACGTAACGCGTTGTTCGAACCCCCCTCCCCCCCCCCTCGTAACGCACAGTAACGTTTCACAAGACACCCCCCCCCCCCCCCAAGTGCGTTACGTAATACTTGAACGGCCCCTTAGCAAGAAATGAATCCGAGATTTTATATACAGCAAAAGACAAGTGACGGATGACCACAGACAAAAGAGCGTGTAAACAAAAAATGCATGGAAATATTTAGTAAAGGGTGACATACTCGTCAAAATTGTGAGTAAAGGAGGCTATAATAAAAGTAAGGAGAAATGATAAAATGTTAAGTGCCAAATGAATTTAAATATTGGAGATATAGTCCAGTCAGTGGGGGATAAAAAAGGCCTTTAGCTTGCAAAAGGTCATGTAGTAGCGATTTTGATATATGTTGTTTAGATTGGTACTCTAAAGAGAACAAAAAAAATTTCGACCTTGGGGGGGTTTAGCTCGATTGAAGGTGCCAAAATTTGTTTTTTTTTCAAAATAATTGTGCAATAGTTGATCTTACAACCAAATTGGGGAACACAAACTTGAGAATATAAAATTTCTAATACTTTTTATTTAAATTTTTTTTTGTAAGTCTAATAGGTAACGAGTCACAGTGGTGGAATTGTGAATATTTTTCTTAAAAATGGTGAAATTCCCAATTTTTGTTATTTTTTCGGGGTATTCATTACATAATTATAATAATTTTGTGAACTTATTTCTAAACCACCATGAGATAGAGAAAATGGCGTATTTTTAATTGTGGAATCGTATCCCCAGTAGGTCCTCTTCCTCTTCAATGGCATTGCAACCCATTTTGAGCCTTTTAACCTCCAATACAAGCCTCCACAGCCCTCCGTCCTCGGCCGTCGTCTTCCAATCTGCGAAATGGAGTAGTCCTCTTGCATCCTTCCTGACATCATTCTCCCGTCTCAGCCTAGGTTTGCCCGCCTTTCGTTTACCTCCTGGGTGTCCTGTTAGAACATTATTCGGTACTCATGTGCTTGACATTCGATGTACATGTGTAGCCCATCTTAGTCTTCGGAGCATTTAATGGATAGAGTATAGGAGCTTGGTAAATATCATAGAGCTTTATTGTGGCGGATTCTCCATGCCTCTCCCTCTCGCACCGCTCCTAACATTCTCCAAAGTACCTTTCTTTCGAAGGTGTCCAGCTGTTCCCGCCTCACATCCATAGGCCAACACCATTCTAATAATTATTTTATATAGAGTTTTCCTATGGACGTTTCGGGATTTGAACACTGGCAACAACGCGAAGTAAGTGTTGTTAGCTGCTGTGATGCGCTTTCTTACTTCTACTGGGTTTTCGTTATCCTGCGTTATGATGGAGCCCAGGTATGTAAACTCTTCGACCACTTCGAAATTATAAGTGTCTTTAAATTTCACTTTATCTTTTATTCTGTGGTGTGGGGTTCTAGTTTGCAACATAATTTTAATTTTATTCTCATTGATTTGCAAACCCACCTCTCTTGCCGAGTCTCAAAAACCTCTATTACAGCCTGTAGGGATCTTCTGATAATGTTAAGGTCGGTAGGTCTATTCCACAGATATTTCAGCGACGGTATGGCGAGCCGCACAGAGTTCGACTAGTATTCGTAATTATGTTACATTTTCGCTATTGCGTAATAATATTTTTTTGATGACCCCTGTTTTTGATGATTTGTTGATATTGACATCTTAATAATAGTCTTCGTCATCAACGTCATGATCTAACTCATTGCCGGTGGTACTGAGATGCTGGGCTTTCATTGACACAATCTCTTATTTAATTGCAAGAAATAAATTTTAATAAAGTCTCGGGTGCTGGTTTCTTTGTCATTCTTACTGGAACAAGCCCATTGGTGCCACGTTTCCAGGCGGTGTTTTCTGGATTTTTTTGGATTCCATACCATTTTTGGAGTGAATGGTACGATTTTTTGTATTTCTTGGGCATTGACTATATAACAATTTCTAGACATTTTTGTTTTGAAAAGTTTTAGTTTTCCATGTACATTTGTTAGTTTAATTTAAAATTTTTGCGACCGGTTCCGACACGTCCGTATCATTAACGAGCAAACTTAAAACTAACTTTAAAATTCTGTACAAGTACAAAAATTAATTAGGCGGGGGTAATGGGAGTGGGGAATTTGGCGGAGGGGGAGAACGGTGGGAGGAGTCAAAATTACACGGAAACATCGCAAGTAGGGGGGATTTACATGGTGCTATTATTTTATTAACTAAATTAATTTTCGATTTATTTTTTTTGTTAATTTCTAACGTTTCTAAAGCGCACAAATTAAAATATGAATTTTCATTAAAATGTTTAAACTTAGTTTTTTTTTTGAAGCTATGACCTGCCTCTATTAGATGGTTTACCAACCAAGTACAATTGGCTTGGATTTTACGAATTAATTTATTGTTTTTGCACTATATGTTATTTATTTATTGTTTCTTTACACTGTAGGTAAAAATGTTTACAATACAATTTGTTACCTCACTAGGACAAGCCTGTGTTGAGGTTAACAATAATTATACAAGTTAACAAAATAACACAAAATTATACAGATTTTGAATGAACAATATTGTTGTATTTCTTACAGATTAAGATTATGGGTACCTACTAAATTGATGGCGCTAGGTAGTACATTTATGTAGACTTTTATACTGTTTATGATTTCGTGCAACTTATTACAATCATATACGAGTATAAACTACAGTGCTAACATATTAATTTAATTACATGTCATCTGCCTACAAACGGAAATAGCGTGTTTAACATCCAAAGAGGACAATGGTGGCCCCAGTACTGAGCCTTGAGGTACACTATAGAAATATTTTGTGGCGTACAATCGTTTACGGCAACAGCTTGATTTCTATTTTAATGTATGATGACAATCATCTTACAAGATTTCCGCTGATACCAATGAGAGCTTATATAGCGGGATGTCTTGATTTACTTTGTCAAAAGCCTAAGAAAAATCAATTTTAAAATTAATCATTTTGTCATTTTCCATAGAGTTAAGAATAAAATCGATGTACTGTCCTATATCCGATTCAACAGATCTGTCTTGGAAAAAAGCATGTTGTCGGGGATTAATAATTATTGTGTTTTTACATAGATGAGAGGTAGAGGGTTGGTCACAATCGATTTTTTTCAAGATTTTACGTTACAATATACAGGATGTGCGGAGGTAAAGTGCTTTAACTTCGGGAGGAGATTCTACATGATAGTACAAGTAAAAAAGATAAATAACTTTTTTCGAAATTCCAACTTTTAGGGGTAGTTTTAAGGTAAAAAGATAAAATTAGTCCGGCGTGTGCGGCCAGATTTGTTATTTTCCGCTGTTACGATACGGGCCAATCACAATCGAATCGGGCGCCCGGCAGGCTCTCAGCAAGTAAGATCATACCCCACACTAAGGATTTTTAGTAGGTACGTCTTTTTGTACGGGAAAAAAATGTTGGAATTTCGGAAAAAGTTGTTAATCTTTTTTTACTCCAACCATCATGTAGAATCACCTCCCGAAGTTAATGCACTTTACCCCCAGACACCCTGTACTGATATAGTACTGAAGTTTTCGATGTTACGCTTGTTATAAAGTATGAAAGTTCCTCTCCGGTAAACTTATTTTTAGATTTGTAAGAACACTTCGATTTCAAATGTCGCGGAATGTGACAACCCAATTTTGAATACTGGAATTTTTAGAATACTTGAAAGAATCTAATTTTCTTTTTGTGAACAGATTAATCATGTTTTTATTATTATTTTTGTAAAATCTAACAAATTAAATGGTGTTCGATTCAATTTTATATTTGCACGTATCTCATACACAATTATTTCTTAAGACATACATTTTCTACTAAGCAAGCAAAAATTATGTGCTTATAAATAAATAAAATTCTTGTACTAACTCGCGTTATTAATTCGATTCCACAAATTCATGAATATATGCACACAAATAACATATATTATATATCCGAAATATATTGATGCTACATTAATAAAATTACTCTCTGAAGACAAACAACAATAATACTACATAGGAGATCCAGAAGCGCATAGTGAGCGCAAATCGCTGATTTTTTCCGCCTAGAAAAGCAGATAAAATCCAGACTGCTTTCCAGAAATACCAAGATATTAGTGTACAAAACACTTATTGGACTAATGCCCACGTACACAGCTGAGACGTGGGTACTAACTAAGAGGAAGGAGCGAACACTGGACATTTATGAAAGGAAAATTTTGAAGCGTATCCTCGGACCGGTTCTAGAAAATGGATTTTGGCGCAGATGTTTCAACAATGAGCTCTATGCTGTGTTTAAGGAGCTAAACGTTACAAAATTTATAAAACTGGGAAGACTTGGGTCTGGGTCATGTGGAGAGCATCAAGCATCAAAATCCCGGCTGAACTCAAGATCGATAGAATGAAGGAGCCTGCGAAGGCCAAAATTAAGATGAAGCAACAACGTCCTCAAGGAAATTATCTACCTTGGAGCTTCTACTGGAGAGAGCTGTCACAAAACCGAGATAAAGACCGGAGGAAGACTCTTGAGGAGGCCAAGACCTACCAGGGGTTGTAGAGCCAAGAGTGATGATGATGATTATATTGTAAAGGTTCCATCAATTATAGAAGAATGGTTATTGTCATCCATCAATAATATAATATAAGAAGCAAATTACCACGTTCGTTCCTTTTGAAAGCGCCATGGTCACATGGATACGACCTTTGCGTGTTTTTATATTAACTGATTTATTTGCGCGTTTTGCTGCAGTGTATTAAAATTAATACTTACATAATATGTTTTATGTTTATAATCCATATAGAAAATAGATCAAAGCAACAAGAGAAAGATGATATCGAAAATTAAGTGCGTAGCAATTAGCTACTATAATGCAATGGACCATTGTTTGGTTACATTATTTTAAAAAACAATACAAAATAATAATTATAACATTTGAGGTAGGCCACTTCCGAAGAACATTGCAATTGACATTTATGTTTTGTGCGGCGAGCCTCGTCCACCAATATGCTGAATACTTCGGTGGCACCAATAATATGCTGTCTCCTATTTTTGGTAATGAAATTTGAGAAAACATTTTCTGATGATGCTCCAATTATCGTAAGTAAAAAAAATAAACCTTTTGTAATATAAAATAAAAGATGTTCACCAAATAATAATAATTAAGAAATCTATGTATATATATCTATATCTATATATGTATATATAATATATATTCATTTTTTTAATATAATAAAAATGATTCGCCGAAATGTATGAATGCACATAACTTCCGAACGTTCTTTTTTTCGTGTTCGTTATTATCTGGTGGGCTCTGGCATTATGAAATTTGTATAAAAAAATTGCAATGGGTGGTACGCGAGCTTTTGAAAACTAAATGTACCGGGAATTAATTTATGTTACGCGGGAGGGGTTGGGGAGGGGAACCAGGAAGGGGGTAGGAGAACCTGGGAGGGTGGAGGGGAACGCGGGAGGAGGGTTTTCGGGACGGGGGAAGGGGGGAGTGGAGTGGGGAGAGGGAAGGTGGAGGAGGCGGAGTGGAAACGCGAGAAGAGAAGAAGACGCGGGAGAGGAATGGGAGGGGGGGGCGGAAGGGGAACGGGACGAATGGGAAAGGACACGCAGAGGGAGAAACTAAAGTAGATTTTAAAAATACCATTAATAATAATGTTGGTATGGATATCAAACAAATTTATTTAGAGTGCCGAATTTATGTGCTTATAAGCTGATATATCTGTCTATCTATCTTCTTCTTCTATCTATCTTCTTCTTCCATCTTCTTCTATAATTTATCTTCTTCTTCTATCTTCTATATTATTATTTATTATTTATTTATTTATATTTACGTATATATAAATAAAAATGAATCGCTGAAATGTATGTACGTTCTTAACTTCCGAGACGACGAGACCAAATGGGATAATTCGTATTTTGTTGTGTTCGTTATTGTCAGGATAAGGTTTGTATAAAACTACTGGTGAGCTCTTGCATTATGAAATTTGTATAAAAATGAATCGCTGAAATGTATGTACGCACATAACTACCGAACGACTGCACCAAATTGGATAATCCTTTTTTGTTGTGTTTGTTATTGTCTGGTGAGCTCTAGCATTACTAATTTTTTTATATAAAATAGTAATAGGTGGTACGCGAGCTGTTTGAAAACTAAATGTACCGGGAATTAATTTATGGAACGCGGGAGGGGGGGAGGGTAACTCGGGAGGGGGTTTGCGGGACGGGGGAAGAGGAAGAGTGTAGTCGGGAGAGGGAAGGTGGAGGGGTTAAAACGCGAGAAGGGAAGAGGATGAATGGAGGAGGGCGGAAGGGGAACGGGACGAATGGGAAAGGACACGCAGGGAGAAATAATTTCTTTATTAAATGGCATAGCAACGAATGTCGGGTACCAGCTAGCATAATAATAATGATATTAAAATTACTTATGTCACTGATGTCGCAATTCCAAATTCTTGTAATATTCAAAAATTTGTTTTCCGAAAAAATAAGAAAATATACAGATTTTGGAAATGAGATTAAATGAATTTAGCTTTCTCAGACTATAAAAATATTACCATTTGTTATTTCGGCTACTGGCATTATACTTAGCTCTTTCATTCAAAATTTAGGCTTATTAGATTTGTCAAAGAATTTATATATGGGTTCATGGGGTGAGGTTTGTCTAGGTCTTGGAGGCGGATGACCAGGACACACTGAACCCCTGTTTACTGCCCACCGTACCGATTTATTTCATATTTCCCTTAAACACGCTAAGTTTTAAAGCTCTTAAAAAAATATATGTTATTCTTGAAGATAATATCTAGATTTTGCCCGCGCCGAAACGCAATTTTTATATAAAATTCCCTCGATGGAAAAAAAACGCAAAGTATGCTCCAAAATTTATTATTAACACGTTTGTTTCAGTTATTTTACAAGTTATATGTATGAAAAAATGCACAGTGTTTCTTTAAATGCTGTTTAAGATAATGCCTGCGAGATTTTCGTTCTATTTTAAAAGAGTCGTGTTTTATTAAAAATTTTCGCAATTTTCGCATCAATTTTGTCGCTGTAAATGTTAGCGCTCTCCTCTCCATCTTCTTCTTTTCGGGCCCGGTTGTAGAGCCTTAATCCATTTTCCTTCCCAAAACTCTCGTCTCCTTTCTTTCTTTAAAAAAAACCCTCCACACAGCATCCCCAAAGATGACATAGGCCCTGAGGGAAAATATTTTCCTCAGGGCCTCCTGTGTGGAGCTCATGTAAAAAAATAAATATATATATATGAAAATGCAAAAATCAGTCATTTTAAATACACTTAGGATTACGAAAGATTTTTTAAATATATATAGTGGGATCAGTAGGATTTATCAGTCCAGATAGGAGTTCTACCGAGCCGAACCCTCTGATATGAAAATATCTGGAGTCGGTGAATTATCTTCCCATTTGGTCACTGGTAGGTTGACATAGTGCTATTGAATTATTTTGTTCAATAAAAAAAAATTGTTTAAGACCACTTTTATTTTAAAACACTCTACCGGTTTCAGAAGCACCCTTCCTTCGTCAGGAGAATATCATAACTAAACTATGATACAGAATGTTAGGTGTTTGAGTGGGAGGTGAGAAAAGGGGTGGGGGTAATTGCGGGATTTCCGGAAAGAACAGAGCGGTTAATTGGAAAAATATTTAGAATGGGACTGAAAGATAAATTAATTTGGTTATTCAAAATAGTATTTTAACTATTACTACTGAAAGATAAATTAATTTGCTTATTCAAAATAGTATTTTAACTATTTTGAATAACCAAATTAATTTATCTTTCAGTCCCATTCTAATTATTTTTCCAATTAACCGCTCTGTTCTTTCCGGAAATCCCGTAATTACCCCCACCCCTTTGCTCACCTCCCACTCAAACACCTAACATTCTGGATCATAGTTTGGTTATGATATTCTCCTGACGAAGGAAGGGTGCTTCTGAAACCGGTAGAGTGTTTTAAAATAAAAGTGGTCAAAAACAAATTTATGTGTTTTTTTTTTGTAAATTATGGCGAGCCACAAAGTTAGTGCTTTTTACAAATATGAATTATTTTGTATTTATTATACTTATTGGATGTTAATAACTGTTTGGTTTTCAGGGGCCGGCTGATATTACCTTGATTGACTTGGCACAGTGTGATATCTCAGAGAAACTCCCCAGCAGTTTTGTTTTCGAAAGAAAGAAATTCAATCGGACCACCGAAATATTTGATGGAGTTATCACATTAGACGTTGACTTGGATGATAATGTTGCGGTAGATATCAAGTTTGTTTTGTTTTTAACGGTCCATGTAAATCAAAATCAAATCAATTTAGCCTTGGTTTTTTTGGTAAGGAAAGGTTATTATCAATTTTATTTACGTAGTAAAGTGTAAAATCATTTTTTCTTTATTTATTTAAACGCCCATAGGGCTTTAACATAGAATGCAGTACATTTTTTTTAATTACAATGAAAAGAATGGGTTTACAAAATACAATACACAATACAAGTAACATAATATTTGTTAAAAACAAAATAAAGGTTACATAAAATATAAAGGTTAAAAAAAAAAAAAAAATTAGGTTACATAAAATATAAGCGTTAACCAAATACAGGTAACATAAAATATAAGAAACAATATATAGTCCATAAAATATAGGAGTTGACATAAAGTAGGTAATGTTTAAAATTGTTGTTCTCATTAGTTTATGGGATAGGTAGAAATAAATAGTTGGCTCATATGGCGTTTGAAGTTTGCTAAGTTCAAATTATTGTCAAACTAGCTTTTTCCCGCGGCTTCGCTCGCATGGTATTAGGGGATTTCCACTCAGCTTCCTCCACCTTCCCTCTCCCAACACCACTCATCCATCAACCCCGCTCTCCCTCCCCCTCCTCCACACCCTCCTCACTCCACATCCCCTCACCTTCCTCCACCCCTCCCCCTTCCCTTCCTTCCCTTCCCCCTCTTCCACCCCACTCCACCTCCTCCACTTTCCTTCTCTCCACTCCACTCCCCCCATCAACTCTCTCTCCCTCTCCCTCTCCCTCTCCCTCTCCCTCTCCCTCTCCCTCTCCCTCTCTTCTTTCTATTAGTGAAAGAATTTTTTAAATCCATTCAGTAGTTTTTGTGTAAAAGAGTAACAAACATACATCCATACGAACTTTCCCCTTTATAATATTAGTAGGATTATTTATCTATAATTTTTTTATTATTCATTTCGGTGATTCATTTTTAGAGATAGTTATTAAGTACGACGCCAAAAAAGTACTCTTTTTAAGGTGAATTGCATAATTAAAAAAAAAAAAAAAAAACATCGTTTCCAAGGTGAAAATTGGTTTGTTTTTTTCTGACGTTTGCAATAAATCGATTTTGTTACCGACAGAAAATGTATGAAAAATTAAATTATTTTTCATAACGCCCGAGCTCTAAGCTATAGCCTATAGACTATTCTGATGTATGAGCTATATTATTGTAAAGTTTCATTCAAATCCATTCAGTAGTGTTCGCGTGAAAGAGTAACAAACATACATCCATACAATCTTTCCCCTTTATAATATTAGTAGGATACATCCAGATTGTTTAAGTATTTGTTACCAAGACTATGCAAACGTTGTAATGGAGAATATAAATCATAGTTCGAATGAGATGTACGTATATAAAATGTCAATGTTTGTCTAGTTGTTCGTGTAGGTACATGTAGATTTATTAATTGCAGGAGTTCACAACTATCGAATATAGAGTTTAATAATTTTAATAAAAAGGTTAGGTCGTTTATTTTTCGTCTGTTTTCTAATGTTGGAATATTTAAACTATTCATTAACGACGGGTAATTTATGTTCTCTAAAGGGATGTTAAGTTTAAAATTTAAAAAACTTAGAAATTTTCTTTGAATTCTTTCGATAGTATGAATATGAATTTTGTAGAAGGGCGACCAGACTATGGAGTTATATTCTATTAGGCTTCTAACAAGGGATGTGTAATTGTGTACAGTAGTTTAATGATTTGTGTTCAGGATCTCAACTTCCGCTCTCCTGACAGAGCAATCCGGCGTGGTAATACCAGATTCCAAAGGGAAGTGTGGCTGGAGTAACTCTTCAATAATAACTCCAGCTCTTGAATAATTGGTCTTTATTGAAACAATAAAAGACCCGTAGGGTAGCTCATGTACGGTGAGCCCAATGATGCTATCTCTCTCCGCGGTTTTATAACCCACATGAAGTGAAAACCTGGCAGCAGACGTTTTGCCCAAAAACGACCCGCCCAAGACGGATGGTAACAAGAGAAGAAGGAATTAAAAAATCCGTGGCAATACGAAATCGCCCTGGCAATTGCCAACACAAAAAAAAATGTTGCCACAACCATTAGGGTGACAATCACAAATATTAATATTTCAGTACCTGAAATCTTAACATATTCCCGCCCAAAACGAGTATTAAGGAATAGTCGTTTTTCATAAAATAATATATTAGAAGAGTTTGCAACATTGGTACTCAGAATTTACCCAACGAGTTCACATACAAAAATAAACAATATTCAATATATGGATATCAAAATAATAACAAAAAACTTATAACTAAGTATATAACCCTATGTCAGACTTGACATTAAAAAATGAAAGTTTAATAACGTAGAACCTTCTGGTGCGCTGCACCCACTTATGTGAAAATGGTTTAACACTTGGCACTGATGAGCCTGACGGCACTTTGATTTACACATCACATCACTTTTAGCGTTGTAATTGGTTCTTAATCCAGGTTGGAGGAAGCATCCTCCATGGGAAGTAGACAGAGCTGTGTCACGGCTCTTTTGGGACGCGTCCGTCTTGGCCAGGGTGGATCTCCGTCACTCGCGCCATCCTCCAGTACTGCGGAGGTAGCTGGTTGTCTTTGATGATGACCATGTCACCAGGCTGTAAACTGCGTTGACGTCCTTCTTGCCATTTGACTCGGTTCTGCAATTCTGCTAGGTATTCCCGGCTCCATCTGTGCCAAAAAGATTGAACAACGGTAGACATCTTTTGGTAAATATTAAGCCTGTTTGTAGGCAGATGGTGGATATCAAGCTCAGGCAATGCTAACAGGTTGTCGCCAATAAGGAAGTGTGACGGAGTGAGTGCGTTTAAGTCATTTGGATCTGATGTTAATGGAGTCAGAGGACGGGAATTTAAACAAGCCTCAATCTGTATTAGTATGGTATTCATGCCTTCGTATGTCAAAACAGTTGACCACATTGCTTTTTTTAAATGCAACTTGGTCATTTTAACTGCACTTTCCCAAAGTCCCCCGTGATGCGGTGAGGCAAGAACCTCCAGCTAATATTCTGCTGGGCCAAAAAATTATGGATTTCTTTATCAGATGCCTTCAAAAAATCAAATAGTTCAGTAAGTTCCCTATAACTACCTGTAAAGTTATCAGTAAAGAGTCGTGAGGGTTTACCCCTCCTAGCTATAAATCTTTTCAATGCATTCATAAATGCCATTGAAGTTAAATTAGTCACTAATTCTAGGTGAATTGCCTTCGTTGAAAAACAAATAAATAAACATATGTAAGATTTTACACTCTTAGCATTTCTGGTTAAACCAGACTTAATCAAAATTGAACCTGCAAAATCTATGCTGGTTACATAAAATGGTCTTTGGATTCGGAATCGGTCAGCAGGAAGGTCACCCATGAGCTGGCGACATTCGCGCGGACGGACTCGGAAATATACAATACATTTATGCAGTGCTCGCTTCACTGCGTTTTTACCATATATTGGCCAAAAACGTAAACGCAGTAATGCGAGCAGAGCATTACATCCTAAATGTAAATTCTCATAATGCAGATGGGTTATTATTAAGTCAGTCAACTTATGATTTTGTGGTAACAAAATTGGATGTTTTTGAGAGGCTGAGGTAATATCGGATTGTGATAGTCGACCTCCAACACACAACAACCCATCCTGCATAAAAGGATTTAGTGCCTTTACTTTGCTCTGCCTAGATACAAATCTTCCATTACTCACAGACGCTATTTCATCATGAAATGCGAATCGCTGAGCGTTCAAAATCAATACATGCATGGCATGTTCCAGTTCGATTACAGAAAGCTCGTCGACCCGCATCGGTCTTCGTTTAGAACAGTTATGTATGAAACGTAACATATAAGCAACTACGCGCCTCAGTCGTCTTAATGAAGAATAATTATTAAATATTTCCCTATTTCTAAAAGATTTTTTATTAAAGCAGAAAATTTTCCTCGGTACCCGAATATGATTTGCTTTACGGAGACTCAGCGTGTAAATCTGCCAGGCCAATAAAAGGTCATTGGGTAGCTTGTCATCCCAGGATGTTTTTAGCTTCCACAATCTTTGCATAATTATCTTACCGACAATGATTACTGGGCCTACCAGTCCTAAAGGGTCAAACACTTTTGAAATTAATGATAAAACTTGACGTTTTGTTACTTCTAACTTTGAGTCTATGCTTTCTACCTGATAGGTAAACTCATCAAGTTTGGTGTCCCATATTAATCCGAGAATCTTAGCTTCATTGGATTCATTTGGCAATAATTCTAAATTATCTTTAGAATCATTAATCGAGGGCGCATTAGACCTCCATTTTCTAATCTCCATGCCTGCTGTAGCAAGCGCATTAATGATTTGTGATTTAAGCAAGTGACAAGTATCAATGGAGTCACTACCAGAAAGAAAATCATCTACATAAAAATTTTCCTTAAGGGATTTACTAGCTAATGGATGAGTAAATGAAACGTCATTACGTAGCTGATGCAGACAACGTATTGCTAAATAAGGCGAAGGAGCCAAACCATATGTCACCGTGTTTAGCGTATAGTGTTTCGAACAATCCTCCGCATCCCTTCTCCATAATATACGTTGGTAATTTCTGTGTTCCGGGTTGATATTAATTTGGCGGTACATTTTTGCAATATCTGCGGTGACTGCATATTGATGTTTTCTGAAAAATACCAAGTGGCAAAATATATCATTTTGAATGGTGGGCCCAATCATTAGAGCGCGATTCAAAGAAATCCCTCGAGCGGGTTTAGCCGACCCGTCAAAAACAACACGAATTTTAGTAGTTGTGCTTGATTCTTTAAATACAGCGTGATGTGGTAAATAATAAGTAGTTTCATCACGTATTGGCGGTTCACATTCAGTCATGTGACCTAACGCAAGATACTCATCAATAAATTCCGAGTATTGTTCCTTTAAACTAGGTTGTCTTAAGAATTTCCTTTCCATTGACACTAATCTACTTTTAGCAATACTAAATGAATCTCCTAATTGAGATAGGTTAGATTTAAATGGTAAGTTCACTACAAATCTACCATTTGCATCGCGTTTATGCGTGCCTTTGAAATTCTTTTCACATTCACTATCTTCCAGAGAGTGATGCTTACTATTTTCAATTTCTTCAACCTTCCAAAACCTTTCTATTTGATTCTGCAAAGAATTTAATGAAATATGACAAACTTTAACTGGCCTCGTATTTTGACGCCTCTGTACAGCTCCTGATATTATCCAGCCTAGCTCCGTTCGATGCAATGTAGGTTTATCCTTTCCTAACTGTATCTGATCCGTACGAACCACCTGCCAGAATATCTCTGCTCCGATCAGCATATCAATAGAAGCTGGCTGGTAAAACTGCGGATCAGCTAACTGGATGCCGTCTGGAATGTTCAACATTTTTGGATTAATCAAGGTCTGTGGAAGATTGCAAGAAATCTCATCTAATACCAAACAAGATATTTCATCCCGGTATTGAGAACATGATGATTTAAATTTAATGTCAACTGTTTCCTTTACATGAATTAAATTATTATGCAAACCTGAAACAGGTATATTCAACTTTGTACAATGCAAATTTAATCTTTTACAAGTATCCTTTGTAATAAAATTAGACATTGAACCCGAATCCAAAAGTGCGCGTATTTTGTGTGTTCCACCATACGCGTCTTCTATTTTTACTATTACGGTAGATAGTAAAATTTCCCGCCCGTTCATGTCACTATGACATGCTAAATTTACTGGTGCCTCCGACTGACCCTTGCCAGTTGAAGTACCCGCTTGTACATTATCAGTATTGATATGTAACAGAGTGTGATGTTTTCGATCACAAACACTGCATTTTTCCTTCCACCTGCACAACTTTGAAAGGTGCCCCGGTTTTAGGCAGTTATAACATAAATTGTTCTCTGAAACGAGCTTTCTTCGTGCCGCTGGTTCTTTGTTAACAAATATTTTGCAAGAATAAATGAAATGACTGTCATTACACAGCATACAATTAACGTTGCTCGACGCTAACGTAACCTTGTTTGTAGACTTCCTTTCCTTAAAATTAAAAAACTTTGCTTTTGTTGCAACTGGTTCCGATTTCTGTTGCATTCCACCAATATCACCTTGGATAGTTTCCAGGATCTGAGACCTTTGTGAAATAAAATTGCTAAACTGCACGAACGTAGGATAAACTTCGTCGCATTCTAATGATTCCCAAAGGCTACGTGTGTGATTATCTAACTTTGAGGTTAGAGTATGAATAATTAAAGTATCCCAATGTTCGGTTGGTAGCTTAAGGTTGTGTAAAGCTCTCAAATGAATGTTTGCTTGATCAATTAAATTCCGTAATTCATGATGATTCTGTCGTTTTAACGGTGTAAAACTAAATAAGAAATTCAAATGTCTATTTGCTATAAGTCGGACATTTTCGTATCTCGAAATAAGCATTGTCCAAGCTGCACTATAATTATCCCCGGTTATTTCTAGAGAACTAATCAAATCAAGTGCCTCTCCGGACACATAACTAATAAGGTAATGAAATTTCTGAACATTATTTAATTTACTGTTATCATGAATTAAGGCAATGAACGAATTTTTAAAAGTCAACCATTTATGGTTGTCACCTGAAAACACTGGTATAGAGATTGGTGGTAAATTTACTGATATATTTGGGACATTTTCAATCTTCTTAAATTTTGATAACATTTCCTGTCCTAATGCAATTACATTAAAATATGTACCTTCAAAATTATCCCTCGCGTCATTATCTTCTGATTTGTTCAATAAATCAATCTCCAGCTGAATTTTGGAGAATTCTATCAGAGAAGGTTTAATGGCGTCCAACCTCGATGACAACACGCCAGGTGTAATATCATTTTCGTTGCTTAAATAGGTTTCGAATCTCGTTAATGAACATTTCAAAACCCCGCGCCGTTTAATCAACTTGTCGAGTTCCATTTTTTACAAACGAAATAACACTAACTTGATTTAAAAACTGAATACACAATACACAACGCGGCAGTTTGACGTAAACAATAATGAATAATACCATAAATATACTAACCCCAATATACTATAGATCATAGAGAACCCAATCCACAATACTATAGCATACAAAGACGAAACTTGCAACCGCGTGGCTAGAAATGTAGGTAGGCAAAGCAAAGTTATTCGGCAGACTGAATACAACAATAAAAATTATTATCACCAACAAAATTTATGCTATATTGAAAGCATCTGATTATGAACACCCGAATATAATTCGATATAATCAATACGAAATAATGTGGCATCTACACAGATTTTTAGCTTTTTAAATGGAATTTGAAAGGACAATGAAAGGAAGGCTACAACCTGATTTGCTGTGCATGCGAGCGTCGTGATGAGGCTCGCTTGATCAATCCAATGATGGTGATGAGGACGCCGACTGGACCACTCCCGATGATGATGAGGCCTGACTGGGCCACTCCAAATAATGATCTTCCGTCTCAAATGGATCAATCCAAATAATGATCACCCAGCTTGAATGGGTCAATCCAATAATGATCATCCGGCTCGAATGATCAATGTTCAGGATCTCAACTTCCGCTCTCCTGACAGAGCAATCCGGCGTGGTAATACCAGATTCCAAAGGGAAGTGTGGCTGGAGTAACTCTTCAATAATAACTCCAGCTCTTGAATAATTGGTCTTTATTGAAACAATAAAAGACCCGTAGGGTAGCTCATGTACAGTGAGCCCAATGATGCTATCTCTCTCCGCGGTTTTATAACCCACATGAAGTGAAAACCTGGCAGCAGACGTTTTGCCCAAAAACGACCCGCCCAAGACGGATGGTAACAAGAGAAGAAGGAATTAAAAAATCCGTGGCAATACGGAATCGCCCTGGCAATTGCCAACACAAAAAAAAATGTTGCCACAACCATTAGGGTGACAATCACAAATATTAATATTTCAGTACCTGAAATCTTAACAATTTGTAATGATTCAAAGTTTTTTATTGTTCTTAATACAAATCCTTAAGTTTTCGTACCCTTATTTGCAGTTTGTTGAATGTGAACCGTGAAGTCTAGTTTCTCATCCATTATTATGCCAAGATCCCGCATTTCCGATACTCTTTCTAAATTTATTTTATTTGTTGAATAGTCGAAAAACAGTGATGTTTTTTTTCTGGAAAAGGTCAAAGTTTTGCATTTTTCTACATTTAAATATAGATTGTTTTGTGAGTACCAAATTTTCAGCATGTCTATATTGGATTGAAGAATTTCACAGTGATTAAGGATTTAATAAGGATTTTGAGGACTTTGATGGATCACCCGTTCAAACTTGAAATCGGCAACATGGGCATGTATAACGGCAGTAGGAAATGTCAATGGCAACCTAACACCTCGATCTTTTTCATGTTGAGCGATGAACCATCAATGCGGCTTCGACCAAGATATAGGTACTTGGTCCTTGTAATGCGGTGAAGATCGACGATTCATTGCGTTCATTTAATAAGTCAGGAAAGCCTCCTACGTCATACGTATGTCTGGCAAGGTTAAAATATCGTGTAAACAAGCTTATGGGTCCGAGTGGATCAGATCTTTATACTTTCCCATAAAACCAGCTAACCCATTATTATATCTACGTATATAAAAATCTCATTTCATCGTGTTTGTGGTCGCACACCTCTCCGGAACGACTGGACCGATTTTTATGAATTTTTTAATGTATATTTGATAGATATGAGAATAGGTCGTAAACTATATTATACATCGTCAGGTGATTAGGGTATCCCTATCTAGAATTGTTTTTGTATTTTTTGACAAGTTTTTTGTTGTATTTTTTTTTGGCATAAAAAAATATTTATAACAACTCATAATTTTCACCCTCCTACCCCCACCCTCCCATTTTTAATCGCATTTAGTATTATGGTACAATTTTTAGGATTTTTGAACGAACAAATTTAACCTTCATTCGTATTTCATACAGAATGAAATTATTTATGTTGTTGAATGACAGATGGCGCTACGGCCTTATTGAACTTTCATCCACACATGCGCAAGCCATACACGAGAAGCGTCGCGTCATTCCATTCCTCTTTCCGTCATTGATCCCATCCCCACACACTTACAATACATTCGTTATTTTTTATTTAACAACCAAAATATTCAATCAATTTGGGAGGCGGGAATGGGTACCGCCGCCCCGGGAACCTTTATTGGATAACCAACACCTCTGCCATAGGTCACCCCAAGTGGTTCGCTACGTTTGGTGATTTAGCAGGGGTGCCCGGGTTCATGGGGTGAGATTTGTCTCGGTCTTGGAGGCGGATGACCAGGACATACTGAACCCCAGATTCCTACCCACCCCTTAAATCCTTTTCCTTCCCAGAACTCTCCTCTCCTTCCTTTCCTTAAAAAAAACCCTCCACACAGCATCCTCAAAGATGACATAGGCCCTGAGGGAAATTATTTTCCTCAGGGCCTCCTGTGTGGAGCTCATGTAAAAAAAAAAAAAAAAAAAATTCAATAGAAATGATGTATAATGGCAGAACAACGTTTTCCGGGTAAGCTAGTATCATATATAATAAATTACACGTTCTTCTTCGTCTGGCTCTAATAACATTAAAAAGAGAATATGATAATATGTATAAAATGTATTCTGAAACTGCTTCGACTCGCAGCCATAACTTATTTATGTTTGTATCCATACCTAGAGAGTTTTGTACGTTGTTTGGTTTTTAGTGTTATTGCTGATAACCCTAGCAAAACCTAAAACAAGTATTTTAAAAATAAGTATCTATGTTAAAGTCTCTAACTTTATTAAGTCACTGTTGTAAACATGTATGCCGTTAAGTTAGCAGTTATTAGTTTTAGTCGTAAGCCATAATAGCTATTAATTCTAAGATGAAAGTGCTCAGTTTTAATTAATTATACAGGGTGTTAAGGGACGTACTTGACTTACTTTAACCAGTGATTCCTGACATTATTTGGAGTAAAAAATGTAAATGAAATTTTGGTCTCGGACACATTTTTTTTTTTTCTACAAAATCATAAAAAAATGGTAGTTGTTGAACAGCTAGAGGCGGGGTAAGGGGTTCGTCGGATACCCGGCTAAGTGACCAGTGACGACATGCAGAAGAATTTTTTTTTTGTTTGATTTTGAAGAAAAAATTTTTGAAAAAAAAAAAAAGTCACCAATATAATTTACATTTTTTACTCCAAATAATGTCAGGAATCACTGGTTAAAGTAAGTCAAGTACGTCCCTTAGCACCCTGTATTATATTCATTTGAAGAGTCGTTGAGGTGATTTTTCACAAAAACGGCACTATACAGGGCGTTAAGAGAAACACTTGACTTATTTTAACCAGTGATTACTTGGAGTAAAAAATATAAATGAAATTTTGGTTTCCGGTGACATTTTTGATGTTTTTTGTTTTTGTTTTTCTACAAAAACATTGACAAATAGTAGGTTTTGAACAGTTAGGGGCTGGGTAAGAGGTTGGGCGGTACTCGGCTGAGTTGATTTTGAAGAAAGAAAAAAGTCACCATATACCAAAATTTCATTTATATTTTTTTCTCCAAGGATGGATTTTTTTTTCTTTATCCATTGCATAAATATTATGGTTACATTAAATAGTGGATTTTTCGACCACCATGCTAGGCTGATGCCCGTGTTATGGTGGTCGAATCACTGGATAAAGAAGGCAAGTTTGTCCCTCAACGTCCTGTATAAATAAGTCCTGTATTAATATTATTATTACCTAAAATAAGCCGCCTACGAGCATTCCCAAGTGTGTATATTAATTTTTAATACCGAAAAATTGTTTTTAATATTACAGATATTTATAAATGTGGCAAAATGGGGAGACGGTGGGTACAAGCCAAACTTCGCTTTGTTTAACGATACCAGTGTGTGCAATTTTTTCTTCACTTACCTCAAAAGGGGAATTCGGGACATTCTCTCTAGTGGGGGCCGTCCTGAAACTTGTCCCATAACTAAGGTATTGAAATTCTGCCCTAAAATCTTCATCTATTATTGTTGTATAATGTGCATTATATTTCAGAGAAACTAATTAACCATCAAGCCCTTTTCAGTAGGTGTAGGCAGAGAAGGCTCTCTTCGTATCATGTAGGGGGAAGTCCCGCAGTGCCGAACACCTGATCTTGGGAGACATTAAAAAAACGAATGGATTTGTATTTATTTATTACACATTAGTGGGTAAATAACAATCATAGACATGTAAATAAATCAACAAACAATCAACAAAATGCAAATTCAAAGTGAAAACAAAAGCTAACCATTGGCATCAATTTTTGGTTTATCAGATAAAGTTAAAACAAAAGCTTACCATTGGCATCAATTTTTGGTTTATCATTCTATCGCACCTAGTACCGAACATACTTCTAAAATGGCACTTATGCACTTGATGTGTGTTTCCAAGACATTCTCTTATTCCGACGAAAAGGTTTTCGTGAACCTCCCTAAGATAGGTTTTAATTCTACTTTTTTTCCTTCTCTTATAAGTTTCAGTTTATCATATAAAGTAGTAGTGGGAATACCGTATCTTGAAGCAGCTTTTCTTAAGGACATCTTTTTCATTGTTACTTTTTCAATTGCAGCTTTTAAAATTTTGCCACGGTCTTTTTTTCGTCCCCTCTATTATTTAAGATATAAGATTATCTGAAATAATAAATGGAAGCTTTAATATTATTTAAAATAAAATAATCGCGGAAAAACAATGGTTCGGTCGTAGGGGAAAAAACACTGTTCGGTACTAGGGACTAATAAAACAAAATTAACATAAGAATAAGCTTAAATACACTTATTTAATACAAGTTTTAAGCACTAAAATTGCAATAAGGCAAACTAAACTCTAATAGGAATTTCACCACACGTAAATCTTGCAACAACCAGTATTTTCTTATATGCTCGATACGTCACGTTCCCGCGTAAAATGAACGCGTCGGCCTCATGACTAGCTGCTGCCGTGCCTCTCGCGGCCTAACTAGCTCTGTCCCTTTCTTCACCACGACAAACGACCGTTTTTGTTCGCTTATTTGTTATAGGTTTTATATTCGTTCAATACTACCTGCCGTTCGGCGCTAGGGGACTTCTCCCTATACTTTTGTTATTCTGGCTTGTTATCATCCCATTCAAGTATTAGATTAACTTGATGGTGACATGTGTTCCCCGGGCGCCCTCGACTACTACCACAAACTTCCACGTTGTACATTAGGGTTGGTACCAGCACTCCATTGGGACTGCTAGTTATAGATACTATACTAGTAATATTCTATAGATTCCCTGGTACGGTAAAACTACTAATCTATATTTATTTATTTCTTTCTTTATCTCCATAGAACGGTTATACACCAATATGTATTACAAATTTGTGGTACGTATAAGTCTAAAAATCCATTCTCCTTCAACGGAAGCAATCTTCCGAACAGAACTTCCATTTTAAAATGCTTAGCGACATGGTACGGGGGCTCTATCGAAACCAGAGTTAGCTTCTCAGAAGCTGGGCGTACTGTTCAGGACCCTTAATAGTCCACAACTGCTAACCCTGTGTAAATCGCAAGTGAGCACCACGGTTGAATTTGGCAGCCACCAGTTAGCGTAGCTAGGGGGGGCGGTCCGCTCCGGGTGCCACCCATGCTAGCTACGCCACCTCTAGTCTGGAGCCCCAAAATACCTACAAAAACCAACTTGCTCTACAGAAACGGGCTGTCCTTTTGATAGATTTTCATATCTTAACAAACGGAAAACAATATTTAAAGCATAGGCGTCGGGTGGGAAAGATGTCCTTGTTCTACCGATATTTCAATGGAAAATGCTCCGAGGAACTAGCTTTTTTGATTCCTTCAGCACCGGTGTAAAGTCGGAAAACACGCCGAATGCGTGCCCAACATTTGTCACACGAGAACGTTTCTACGACTCGTTATTGAGTTCAATAGCCCGGTTGTGGAATGATTTACCGATCTTTGTGTTTCCTCCCTCCTATAACATGGTTCACTCCTTCCTTTCACAGCATCCCCAAATATGGAAAGGCTCTGAGGGGTAATCAGAGTAATGCTAAAAAAATAACAGATTCTTTTTTATGTATAGGTACCTATCCGGATTAAAACGTGTTTTATCTTGTAATTTTAGGGCACAATAATAACCAAAAATTACAAATTCGACGCCCGAGACCTGCCCGATAAGATGGTATATGGAAAATTCAAAGCCACAGTTACTTTGGTTAAAAATGACGAAGTGGTGTTGTGTTACGTTTGGTTTCTAGAATCAAAAATGAAAAGCACATTGGTATAAAGCTTTAAAAAATATTATTTTATTAACAATTTAACCTTTTCTGTTATATTAATCACAAAAGCTTTTTTTCTAATCGTTCAAACCTGCTAAACTATGTACTTTGTAGGAAGTGAGACTTACTTTAATGTTGTGTTTTATGTTTTACTCACATACTCTTTTTTCTCACCAATTTGCAGATAATCAAGTAAATTACTATTTTACTAAGTGTGCTCCTTTGTTTTAGATGTTCATGATTTTGCTTTAATTGTACAATTTTTTAAATAAAAAAATAAATATTATTATACTGAATGAAATAATTCTTTTTTTTATTGGTGCCCTTTTTTACTCATTTAAAGTACGCTCTAGCGTGTTTAAATCGCACTTTATGGAACGCGCGTTTTTTAAAGTTACCATGGCAACATCAACAAATCAACAAAATGTGAAGTCTAAATGTCAACTTTTAACTATAAATCTGACAGGAATATTTTAAACGTCAAATAAAACATTACAAATGTTTCAAAAATTTTATTCAAAGTTTACATTCTTTTTTACATCGTTTACATTCTAATTATTTAAATGGATGTGAAAAGAGCAGTTCGAATTATTTGAAATATTAATACCTCCGTTTTTTTAAATCGGAGGCAATGCTGTTTACATCCCCTTTATTTATCCTCAACCGACATTGCAATTTCGAATGTATGGCCCACATAGTCGATGCTTTGTACTGTTCCGACATTTTCTGAAGGTAAGCAAGCACAACTCGTTCATCTACATCTACTACGTTTTGCTCCTCCATCCATGTTATGAACCTTTTATATTCTTTTTTATGAACGTCTTTGGATTTTTCAGGTATTAACCGCGATTCTGCTTTGGTATTTAAATTTTCAATGTTAGAACTCATTTTACAACACACAATAACTAGTAAAAACTGTGATGTCAACTATTAATCTTATGACAGATTGCAATTAATGTTTGTGTTTTTCATTTCCCAGACAACAAGATATTGTGATGTCACATCACGAATTCATTAATAGTTCTTATTTCCAAATTTTTAATAATAATATCAATATTTATGTTTTCAAAGTGTACCAATAAAAAAAAATAGCGTAAAGTATTCGTGGATAACTGGTCTTTAAAACACTTGCTTTATTTCGAGCACTCGGCTACGCCGTCGTGCTCGAAAAATCGCGCGTGTTTTAAAGACCTGTTTATCCACTTATATTTTAATATACTATTTTATTAATACCACAGTATGTAGATATGTTTGTCTTTTACTGTAAAGTTTGGCAGGCATGGGTTACTTAATAGGTAGGTAAAAAAAGATTAGTTTAAAATTTAATCCACGTTAATTACCCCCCGATGACGGCAGCCGCTGAGGTCGAAGATTTGAAAACCGGCGTTGGCTTAAATATATAACTTTACCAAATATCTAATAGGTAAACATATGAGAGTATAATAGGATTGCCATCTCCAAACTTTGAAATCCAGGATTTGAAGGCAAAAATACCAGGACATTTCGGTTTAAAGCCAGGACTATATATGTTATAAAATCAGTACCTAATTGTTGTGGTTATATTCCACTGAAAACAGGGTCAATAAAACAACTAATTGAAATCACATTTTTTATTAAAGTGTTCAACTAACATTTAGTTACTAAATTAACGATTCAAATGGAGGAATGGTGTTTTTAAACATAAAATAATCAAGTAATAATTTGATAATAGAATTTGCCCTATTACATTACTTACGTAAGTAATGTACTAGGGCAAATTCTTAGGTCTTTTTTTATTTTTTTTATTATTTATTTATTTAGTCTTTTAATATTTATTTTTATTGTATTTTTCAACTCCACAATTGTCGCTCCACATTTGTGATTGTGTTAACAATTATACAATGTTTCACAATTCATATTCATGCAACATGTTATAGATAATATTGTTTTTTTTTTTTGTAATTGGGAAAAACAAAAACAGTAATTGGGAAAATAATAACCATTAGTAGTCTCAGTCATTTTTAATCAGAAATTAGAAATGAGTCATAGTATATACCTCTCTAGAAATAGTATAAATATATCGTCTGTATGTGGCATAACCACAGTTTGATTATGCCTTCAGAAGGCGAAACAGCTGTCACTCGTAATAATAATTACACAGCAGAACTTGTTTAAAAATAAACTGTTTTTATTAATTTAATAATAATATTATTAATTATATAATAAAAAAATTTAAATTAAAATGGAGTTCTACAAATTAAACTTGATAACAATAAATAAAAAATAAATAAAAAAAGTAGATAATTTTGATTTTTGCAGCAACTGTTGCTGGAAGTAACCGATTTCTCTCTTTTCACCACTGTGTGTTTATAAGTGAAAAACCTCCACTTCACACGCGCGGCGGTGACAAAACGATTGAAGAGAATAGTGGTGCGCGAATTTTAAAACATAGATCCTTAACAGGAATCTTTAAAAACTCAGGACGATGCTTAAAAACTATCCAGGACAGCCCAGGACACCCCAAAAAGCAGGACATGTCCTGGGAAAACAGGACGGTTGGCAACCCTAGAGTATAATATTATTAATATTTACATAATCACATTATTACTCACATTATTACACACATACATTATCACATTATTACTCACCAATCAGTCGATTACACATTTTAGGAAATGAATATGCTAACATCGGCGACATTTATTTCTTAAAATTAGCGCAGTATAAACATGCACTCAAAAATTATTTTTCCATAATGTAACTTTATATACGCAATATGGACATGTTGAAATGAAATGATGATATTTCTCATTGTTCTTTTTTGTTATTTTTTATTGTGATACACAAAATAATTGTATGTTATTTTTAAGTTACAGTTTTTAAGTTTTTTATTTTTTTCCATAATGTAACTTTATATACGCAATATGGACATATTGAAATGAAATGATGATATTTCTCATTGTTCTTTTTTGTTGTGATACACAAAATAATTGTATGTTATTTTTAAGCTTAAAACTACTATTATGTAATGATATTATTTTTCTTACTTTTGTACTCTATTATGTGTTTATTTATAAAAGGCAGTATAGCCGTTTATGTATTTAAAATAAAATAATATTTTCACCACATTCCAGAATGGAAGATAATTTCAGAAGCACCCTGTTGAGATACCGCCATTCAAAACGGTATCTAACCTTACTAGAGACCCGGCGCGGCGTTCCGAAATTTGATAAATTGGACGCTTTTATATTTACCATGACGATTCACAGTAACGGTATCGCGCCGGCATAAAAAATGAGGGGGAGGGCGGAGGAGTGAGGGGGGAGCTGGAGGGGGAAGGGGGAGGGGGTGGATGGGTGAGTGGGGAGGGGGGAGGGGGTTGATGGGGGAGAGGGTATGGGGCAGGTTGAAGGGAAAAGGGGTGAGGGGGAGGGGAGTGGGGAGAGGGGAGGTGAAGGAGGCGGAGTGGGAACCCCCCCTAACGCGAGCGAAGCCGGGGGTAAAAGCTACTAAGACGTAAAGAATGACTTTACAAAGAAACTTTAAAAAAACATAGCACATAAAATTAAGTAATCATTTTAGAGAACACAAGAATAAATTTGTTTCCCTTATAAAAATATGATATAGATAAACTTGATGACTCTGAAAACGATAGTAAGAGAGTTTGGACTATAATAAATGAAATCTTGGAAAATAAACGAAAAACTAAAAACAATAACATAAATAGCTTAACACAAAACAATTACGTAATAAACTTTATTGAGGAACCTGAAAAGGGAGCGAATGCATTTGAGGACTGCGGATCGGCAGAGACGGGTTGCGAAATAAAAGGCGTCAGTCGAAGTAGTGAGTCAGTCGTTTATTGTGCTATGTGGCGAGGGTCGGTGAAGCGGTAACATGATGTATGCAGGAGTGAAATAGATGAGATAGTGCAGGAACACGGAGGTGGTGAAGATAGTGCGGTAAGGTCAGGGTGTTGCTCGACACTTTGGCGGTGGAGATGACTTATCTTCCAGGCCGTTGCTCGACGCTTTGAGTCGCGGAGATTTTTTTTTTTTTTTTTTTTTTTTTTTTTTTTTTTTTTTTTTTTTTTTTTTTTTTTTTTTTTACATTAACTCCACACATGTCATCTGGGATGCTGTGTGGAGGGTCTTTTTGAGGAGAGGAAGGAATGAACATTGGTCTTGAAGAGACCCATGTTGTAGGAAGGAGGAAACACAGAGGCCGGCAAATCATTCCACAGCCGAGCTGTTGAACACAAGAACGAGTCGAAGAAACGACCCGTTCTCATGTGACAAATGTCAACCGTGTACAAATGTTGGGCACGCGATTGGCGTGTTTCCCGACTATGCACCGGTGCCGAAGGGATCAATGATGCTAGTTCCTCGGAGCATCTTCCATTGTAATACCGGTAGAACAAGGATAGCATTCCCACCCGACGCCTGTGCTCTAAAGATTGCAATCCGTCTGTTAAGATGGGAGAATCTATTAAACGGACCGCCCGTTTCTGCACAGAGTCGAGGGTATTTTTCAGGTATTTTGGAGCTCCAGACCAGAGATGGCTGCCAAATTCAACCGTGGGGCGTACTTGTGATTTGTACAAGGTTAGCAGTTGTGTACTATTAAAGTATCTGCGGGCCCTGTACAGTACGCCCAGTTTTTGGGAGGCTAGCTTTACTCTGGCTTCAATGGAGCCCCCATACCTGAGCTGGTCACTTAGGGTTACACCAAGCATATCAATGGAAAAGATGAACGGTGAGTGGCTCTGTGAGCTGAGCCACCAGCAGGTAGTCTTGGCGAGGCGGAGCGTGTTTCAATGGCAGCGAAACACGGTGGGTTTCAGGGTGCCATGAAACGGTGAGCTGATCCCTGGGCTGAAGGTGACGCAAACCTTGTGAGTCGTGGGATGAGCTGTTGACCGACTGTTAGATTGAGACTGACTGTTCCGGGCGAGCAAAACTACGGCTTATATAGCCGAAGCCGAGCGGTAGAGTAATTACCCTCACAGAAGGTAATACGTGCCACTCGGCGGTTCTCGAGAAGGTTCGGCGCTGTACAGATAATGTATGGTGCTAGACTCGAGACCTTTCTAGGCGGTAGCGATATTATTATTTAACGAGAAGGCGCGGCAGGCGGCCGAAGTACATAAGTGGCGTAGGTAGGTAGGTACATAGGCAAGTAGCTTGCCGGCGCCGCGCGAATGTTAGATGTTTCTCGTGCGTTCTTGGTGACGGCGAAAAATAATGCGTCGCCACACATTTAATGATTTCTTCGGAAATGTTGAAAAAAATCCAGCTGAAAAAATTTCAGTTAAAAAAAATATTGAATTCTGTATAATGTATTCATATAAAATGTTCAATTGCATTATAGCTAATTGCGATGCATTTTGTTATCGATATCATTTTTCTCTTGTTGCTTTAATCTATTTTCGGTAAGTTAGTTTATTTTATTCTCCTCACAGAAAATACCTAAACCGAACGTTAATATTATAAACCACGATGGAATTTAAACTGTACGTTGTTATGAAAATATATAATATTCACATAACAATTGTAATCAGGTACTGATTATTAATTTCATTATTGTCGATGGGTTTTTTTTGACAGTCATATATCGGCGCGAATAGGTAAAAAAAAAAATATTCTTGCGGGCCGCACCACTTACCCACAGGGTCTAGTTGGGCGCAGACCCGGTGGGAACGTCACAGTGCCTAGTTTGAAACGATGTGAGTTTCTTTTATTTAAAGTCGAGCGGAACAATTGTTCCTATAATATTGATCGATTCATCTTATCCTGAAAAATGTTGGATAATCCTTTAGTGGCCGAATCGAGTAAAATACGTGTAATCGTGAACTAAAATCGCACCCGAAGTTGAAAAACGCGTGTCGATTTGCACCCGGAAGTGGTCTTCCGTATCGGGAATAATCGAAGCTAACGGCCGGCGATCCTCGCTCGCTTTGGACTTGTTTAATGTCGGGAACAAGCTGTGACATTTATTTAATCGGAAGAAAACCGTATTTGGGGGGAGAACCCTCCTTTACTCACTTTGCCGCGCACGCCGTGGAACTAGCGCTAGCGCACGGATGGATGGATGCCGGTGGTGATTGGTGAGGACCTGGATGATCCTCGGCCGTGGTTTGACCGAGAGACGGAGCTGGCAGGCTGGCCGCCCGCGCTGTAGCAGACACGGACCCGTGGAGGAAGGCGTCCCCATCCCTCCGCAGGAAATTAGCTAGGTAGCTTAGGTAGTACAAAACGGTCTATAATGGGGGAAGTGTGTTGTATTCTATGTAATCCTCTTTATGAAATAGATGTATTTGTCATTTCGGAAGAACTTGTCTTTCATTTGAGTAGACCTACTTGTGAATAAGCACCATATGCCCACCTCTGAAGGTGAGTACTCAGGCCACCGCAGAGTTCAGCATACTCTGTCGTCCGACAGGGTTTGGCGTCCTAAAGTTTCCCCAGGAAACTAAGCTGACCACTGTGATGGTTTTCACTGTACGAATCTCAATCTTACCATGCACCCACTTAACAAGCGGTGTATAAGGCATCTTCTACTTGCCTCACAAAGTAGGTACATTACACACAGTAGTATTGCATGTTAGATGCCATTAATCTCATTCTAAAGCACTCTAACAGAAGTAGCAGATTGCTACATAATAATAATAAATAAATAAAAATCAGATTGCTAAACAATATGATTTTTATTTATTGTTATCAGGTTTAATTTCTAGAATTACATTTTTATTTTTGTTTCTTTTTTTACATTCAATAATATTATTATTTTATTTATAAAATGAATGTATAAAATAAATTAATAAAACATCATCCCATCTGTGTTGTAAACGACTCTTCTTTTGAAAATAATTATCAAACTCAACTCAACACCTCTTTAAAAATTGACTCATTAAAAACCAAGAAACAAAAAATTGAAAATCAACTTAACCTATCGTTATACTTTGATTATACTGCAGGCGTAGCCTCTCCATGCTGCTCTTCTTAAAGTTGGCCCAAAGCTTGGATGTGAAAAAATGTACAAAACGCAAGGAATAGCATTATTTTTACAACCCGGAACCATCCACTGAGCATGTTCGGCTTTATGATGAGCGCTCTTCTTTGCCTGCCGATGTCATCATCGTTCACCAATTTATTGTTGATGATGTGTCCCAGATACTTTGTTCCTTCTACTGTTTTCAGAAGCTCACCGTTCAGGAAAGCTGGTGGAATGCTTTTCGGAACCTATCTGACAACCAACAGAGCATTTTTTTGGTTGTACAGCATGTTCGTTCCAAGAGCAAATTCATCACATATTTTAAGAGAATGCATATTCCATAGCCCACTTTAACGGCGTCAGCAAAACCTTGTCATCTGCGTAACTCACATTGTTGGTCCTGTCGCACTGTCCTTCGATATGGTAGCCGTCCCTAGCATCGTTTAGCCTTTGGGTAAGTTCATCTATGTATAAGATACAAAGTATTGGAGATATGCATCTGCACTGCCTGACTCCGCTTATTAAGTAAAACAGTTCAAGAATACAGTTTTCACTTTACGAGGTTTTCTTGCTGCCGGGGCCAAATTTAGAGAATCTGTACGATCTTCGACGGATTCCCCCTTTTCTTTAGTTCAGTACATAAGGGTGAGAAATTCTTTCGAAGGCCTTACTGAGACATGAAAACAGACACACGGGTATGTTGCGGTTCTTTTACTTTAGTAGTATTCTAACATTCTTAAGCAGAATATAGCTGCTATAACTTAAAAAGAGTGCTGCGTATACAGGGCCGTAGCTAGAGGGGGGCATTATGGGGCAATGCCCTACCTTAAAATACCTGTGCCCTACCTTAAGAAATACCATCGACTATGATAATATACTAGTAAACTGTTCGTTCATAGTTTGATATGATTGAAAAAAAATACTACCTATAAGTGTAGCGTAGTGACATCTAACTAAATTGCTTCGAATTAACCAAGCAATCATATCATACTAATTCTTCATTCTGCCCATAGATAGCATTAAAGTAAGTGGTGGGAAGCTGTGCGCGTATTGCAATCAAGGGTGGATCCAGGATTTTTTTCTGGGAGGGGCACAACGGGCGGACAGGCAAAAAAACCAACAATTACTGTTAGAAATAAACTTGAAGTATTATACGTCTTGTTTATTTCTTCAAGTTCAAGTATGTAAAGGAAGGTTTATGAAAGTGTCAAAACGATAGAAAAATCTTTGTGAGATTCCTGAAATAGTAACCATCTGTTACTGTGGCGGGGGCGGGTATGTGGTGGATAACCTCCAATGCACTTCGAATAAGAGAATATTTTCCTCCGCAGTTGAATCCAGAACTGGAATTTTACATTCTGAACCCAAAGCTGGTTTAAGTTAAATCTGTATGCGGCGGAAAATATGATGTATGAATGAAAATGTATGCTGCTACACTCAGATGAAAATAGTTTTTCTTTATCTGGCAGCACCATAGTTTGCAACTAGAATTTTACAACTGCACTTCAAATAAGAGAATGTTTTCCTTCAAAATGTGTCAGCAGATGAATCCACAACTGGAAATTTACATTCTGATCCCAAAACTGGTTTTAAATTAAGGGTGAATCTGCTTTCGTGTCCTCAGCTTTAATTAGTAATACTCTCATATATAATGGGTAGTCTGGTTTTACTATACGAATTTCGAATTTTGAAGAATTGTTGGAAACAAAAATTTTAACTCCACTCAAAATATTAGAACGGTTTTCTTCGAAATGCGTCAGCAAAATAATCCGCTAGCGGAATAATTTTGACCTTATTTGGATCATTCGGAACATGAAACTGGTTTTAACCTAAAAGTTAATCTGTACGCGAGTCCTCCGCTTAAGCTCAGATACTGCAAGAACCAGAACAAGAAAATGTTTTTCTTCTTACTTTTGTACTTGGAACATACATATGAATGGTTTAATAATCTATTGGAACACATGATGATCCATGAATCTTTCTTATAATTGTCGCGCATCGCCCACGGACCTCGCTTATTCATTCTCACTATTAGTCACAAACAATCCAAGCGCAAAACAAAACAAAAACATTTAACAAAAATATGAAACGAAATGGTTAAATTTTTTACAAGATGTAATTAATATTTATTGTGAAATTTTGCCGCCCCTTAAAAGTGCCGCACGGGCCTACATGTAATTACCGCTGCCCTATCTTAAATTCAACCCTGGCTACGGCCCTGTGCGAACAGCACACTTTTTAAGTCCCATTTAATTACATATAGCCAACTGATAAGTGGGGTTCAATCGGATGTAATAAAACACGTTCAAATATTAGAAATATAGAGATGGCAATGATAATAATAACGTAATATTTATACAGTGAAGTTTTGTGTTATTTCACTTCAAGTGCGCTTAACTATAATAAACTCAGAAGTAATGCTTCAGTGTTCCTTACGAGTCCTTACAAAATCTGGATCAAATAATATGAAACAAATAATATACAATATATGCAAAACAATGCCAAGCAAAAAAAAAGAATAATGCAGTGCTTTTTACAAGAATCATTAAAACTAAAAAATAATATGGGAGGCAGTTTACGTTTAGAAATAAGAAATATTCTGAGTGCACATTAAACATAAAAATATAGTAAGGAGGAAACTGAAACCAAACAATGACCTGAAACTTGAGAAACATTACTTATTAGAGTATATTGAAAAGGAAATGAAAGGTATGATTTTTTAAATAAATTTGTTTTTAAAACCCGGGTAAATTCAGTCAAGTTCTGGATATTAGTAAGAGCTAAGGAAAGTTAATTAAATTATTAATTATTTTTGTTTTTAATTCGTGGAACTCGTTTATTTTTTTGATTTAATTTAAAATAAATAATAATAAGATTATTGTTAAGTTCGGCAAGTATTTAATTATTTATTTTTGTTACAGCTGTTTCGGCTTACTTTCAAATCATTAACACGACGTAAAAGCAACGAATTTTTTATTTTTTTTTTATTATTGAGTTAGCTACATGAATATAAACTAATAAGCACAATGTAACATTTAACAGTAAGCATAACATTTCTTTTTAAATACATTCATTCTTTCTTCATTCTTCATACTTTCAGGCATTTCATCATACATCTTTAGTCCTCTGTACATTACGCAGTTCTGTGATTTTGATTTCTTCATTTGTGGCAATCGAACTCTGTTTATATTTCTTGTTTCGTAATTATGAATGTCTCTATTAAAAACAATTTCATCCTTAAAGTATTTTGGCATTTGGTTTTTCATAATTTTATGCACAAAAATTAACACGTTAAATAGTAGCCTCTTTTTTATTGGAATTCAATTTAGCTCCTCTCTCATTTGATTAATCCTTGCGTATTTGCCTTTCCCCAGTATACATCTCATAGCTTTGTTTTGTATAACTTCTAGTTTGTTCAAACTTCCTTCATTGGCCAAATATAACATTGTAGAGCAGTAGTCCAAATGTGGAGCAACGATAGTTTTATAAATGAGCTCCGTAGTGTTTCTATTTAATTTATGTCTTCGTCTTCTAATATCTAATTCCAAATATCTGGAAAAAAACTAAAGTTATTGCGATCCTCAAACCCAACAAGCCACCAGAAGATCCAAACAGCTATCGGCCCATCTCGCTTTTAAGTACCATGTATAAACTCCTAGAGCGAGTGGTGCTCCGCAGACTTACCCCAATTCTGGAGAAAGTGGTTCCACAAGAGCAAGCTGGCTTCAGACCAGGCCGTAACTGCTTTGATCAGGTGCTAGCTCTGACAACACACATCGAATCTGGATTCCAGAAACGGCTTAAGACTGCGGCAGCGTTCATTGATCTCTCTGCGGCTTACGACACGGTGTGGCACAAAGGCCTCCTTGTCAAGCTCTACGACACCATAGAGGATGGCAACACAGTACGACTTATTGAGCAACTACTAACTGGCCGTACTTTCAGGGTTTTTCTAGGAGGGCTAAAAAGCAAAAAAATGCACCTGAATAATGGCCTTGCCCAAGGCTCAGTGCTGGCCCCATCACTCTTCAACATCTATACTCGAGATCTTCCTCACACTGAAGGCAGAAAATTTGCTTACGCAGATGACTTCGCCATCACAGTCCAAGCCAAAACCCTCAATGCAGCAGAAGAGATCCTTAATTCTGACCTCAAGGCTATGGAAAAATTTTTCCTCAATTGGCGACTAAAGCCAAATGGGTCGAAAACAGTTGTGACAGCTTTCCATCTCAGTAATTCACAGGCAAACGCAAAACTCTGTGTTCAGTTTGATCGAAAAAATATTTACCATGATCCCCATCCCCGCTATCTTGGAGTAACTTTGGACAGGAGCCTGAATTACCGGAAACACATGGAAACAGTGGGCAAAAAAAACAGGACAAGACTAAACTTAGTCAATAAGCTGGCTGGTACTAGCTGGGGATGCGACGCCAACACGCTCAGAACGGCATCCATTGCCCTGGTTTTCTCAGCAGCTGAATACTGTGCTCCAGTATGGGCCAGAAGCGCCCACACTTCCATGGTCGACGTTCAGCTTAATGCCACAATACGAACCATCAGCGGAACCTTAAAATCGACTCCTCTTCCTTGGCTCCCCGTACTTGCAAATATAACCCCGCCAAATATCAGGCAAGAGATTGCAACACTGAGGGAATACAAGAAGGCGCCGCAATAAAGCGAAATACCCTTGCACGATGATGTCGTTTCTCGCCCGGCATGCCGCTTAAAGTCTCGAAAACCCTTCTGGACGGAAGGAGAAAGACTCCTTCGAACACCTCTCATCCCAGAAGATAGGTGGAAGCTTGAGTGGCAATCAGCCAACGTCAAAAACGCCGATCTCGTGCAAGACCCCACTGAGAGACAGCCTGGGTTCTCATTGCCTCGCAAACTCTGGACAGCCATCAATAGGATAAGGTGCTCCCATAGCCGTTGTGCTCACATGATGCATAGATGGGGCCTTAAAGTGTCGGCGACGTGTGAATGCGGTGCGGTGCAGACCACCGAACATGTGGTCAACGAATGCCTGCTCCATTCATTCCCCGGCGGGATTGATGAGGTCCACAGGGCAACCCCTGAGGCCCTAGACTGCCTCGCAGACCTAGATGTCCCCCTCTGACCCCCCACCATACGAAAGAAGAAGAAGAAGAAGAAGAAGTCTTCTAAGAAAATTTACCTTTTTGATACCCTTTTTAGCACATATTCAAAGTTTGCTGTGAAAGTCAGTTTCGAGTCGAGTATTACACCCAGGTATTTGATTTCATTTACTTTTCCAATTTTTTCACCATTGATTGTCAAATTTAACCCTGTGTTACATGTTTTATTGCCTATTTCCATATATTTTGTTTTGTTTACGTTCAGTTTCAACTTGTTTAATTTCAGCCATTTTGCTATATTTTGTAGGTCTTCGTTTATTTTGTTAATTGCTTCTATGTTAATCTTCACACGAAATATAGATTAAGGTATCGTCTGCAAATAGTCTAATTTTGCAATTTTTAATAGTTTTGATAATATCATTTATGTAAATTATAAATAGAATTGGACCTAATACCGACCCTTGCGGAACACCAAGGTTGTTTTCTGTCGGTTCTGATTCTGAGCTTTCAACTTTCGTTACCTGTTTTCTTTCCTGGAGATATTCTTTGAATAGATTCAGAGCTACGTCAGAAAGACCTATGTCTTCTAGTTTTTCCAATAGTATTTTCCTTTCTATCGTTTCAAATGCTCTTTTGAAATCTAAGAATGCTGCAATGGTTATTTTTTTTGTCTGTTTCTTTCTTCCATGTATCAATCACTATGTTTATCGCAGTTGTTGTTCCGGAATCCTGATTGCTCCCCACATAATATGTCATGTTTTTCCAAATACTCAACGAGTTGTTTTTTTATTACAATTTCTAGTACCTGTTCGTATTTTGGTAACATATTTATTGGTCTAAATTCTTCACATTTTCCGGTATTAACAACTTTCGGAATCAGGATCACAGTAGATGTTTTCCATGTGTTTGGAAATTTTCCACTTCTTAAGGATTCATTTATTATATCCAGTAGATGAGGTCCTATCACTGGCATTGCATCTTTCAAAACTGTAAAACTTATTCCATCTGGACTCGCTTTTGATTTGGTGCTGTTAAGAATCTGTAAAAGATATGTTTCATCAATCTCTTTAAATACAAGTTTTTCTCGGTTTAGCCGATCATTTCTCACTTAGATGTCTTTCTTCAGTATTGGTATACTCTGATGCAATTCTATTATGCTGTTTACGAAATATTTTTTGAAGCAGTTCTGTATGGTACCCTGTATCTGATGTGGGAATTCAATGTCGTATTTCATCTCTTTACCTTCGGTTTGTAGTAATCCTTTTATAGTTTTCCACATTTTTTTAGTGTCTCCTTTTTCAGAGATAATTTTGTTTTTGAAGTAAGCGTTCTTACAAGTTTTCAATTGTTTTGTGTATTTATTTCTCATATTTTTTAATGCTTTCCAGTCTTGAGAGTTTCTTGAGATTTTCGCAATTTTGTACAATCTATCTCTTTCATTTTGTATTGTTTGTAGTTCTATATTAAACCATTTATTTGTTCCTCTTATTTTAGTAGTTTGGATTGGTGTTACCTTATCAATTACTTCTTGTAGATTATTTATTAATGATTTAGACTTTTCATTGTATTCCATTTGATGAAGTTCATCCATATCACCCAGAAGTTCAATTAATCTTTCGCTGCTATATTTTTTATAGTTTCTGTATTTTATTATTTTGCTGGTTTTCTTGCAAATGCTTAAAAATCTCTCTATTAGTTGCATGTTTTGCCCTAGCATGGTAGAGATTTTTGTAATACTAAATATGGCAACTTTATAATGTAATTAACAATATAATGTAAATAGATCAAAGCAACAAGAGAAAAATGATATCGAAAACATGGTATCTAGCTATTTAATGCTACTATAATACAATAGTCCATTGTATTGAATTACGTAATATTTAAAATACAATACAAAATAATAATAACCAAATTGATATAGGTGGGTAACTTCCGATGAACATTGCAATTGATATTTATCAATTGCAGTGCGGCGAGCCTCGTTTACCAAAATGCTGAATACTTCGGTGGCACGAATAATAATATGTTTATTCCTATTTTTAGTAACGAAATTTGAGATAACATTTTCTGATGATCAACCAATTATCGTAAGTAAAAAATATACGTTTAATACAATAAAAGATTTTCAACTAACAATTATTATTATTATTATAAGTCTGTCAATTAATAGTAGAAAATATAAAAAATGGAACCACAAAATTTGAAGGCTGGCAACACCAATTTAACATAGGTACTAACTCAATGGGTATCTGTATTTCAAATGAAAAAATATTTTTTTCACTTTTATGCCTTTTTAATTTTTTGCCAAAATGTAGGTTAGGGAACGTACCCATACTAAGTGACCTGTTCAGGGGGGGGGGGTTCAAAATATCACGCTTTGTTCAAATGAGCGGCGGGGGGCTTAGGTTTTTGGTCACCGGGGGGGAGGGTTAAAATTGCAAAAAAATGGTCACGTAGTATGGGTACGTTCCCTTGCATAGCTTCATATTTCTACCATGAGTTATATTCTTAGTTTTGCCATTTGAACAACAATGGCGCCCCTCCTATGTTTTCTACTTTTAGCGAGGCCGCACACCAGACATACATTTGTATTACGATAACTGTGGCGCCACATTTGAAACGTGACAATTTTAACGCCCCCTTATATTTGCGCGCAAGCACGCACACCAAGGACACGTTTGTAGCGGGTGCAGATTGTGGCGAGATGTTAGCCGCGCTACATGTATTCAAGATCGAAGGCGTTCGTTTTTTGTGGCGCAGTGGTTTGCAAAAATGAAAGACAATATTGAATTTTATGTGGAATTCATTGCAGAGGTTGAAAAAAACCTTATATTATATAACCATGGACTCACTATTATAGCAATAGACAGATTACAGAAATCATCTAGACCAAAATCGACGAAACACATGCTTTTTAAATTACTGAATAATTTCATAGACTGGCCTCATATTTTGAGTGTTATATATCCGCGTCCCTGTTGTATAAATGAAACTTTTCTTCGTCGAACTGTCTCTTGCGAAATTTTGAAATTCCCGTAAATTGCTGAATCTTGATTAAAGGGGTGAACACAATAACATCTTTTTTTCTCATTAATTGCCACATCAAGAAATCCATGTCGTCAGATGATGTCGACATTTTCGAGTAGGTATAAACCACAACTATGCGTCCGGTGTGTGTGTATGCGACACATACACTCCATGCAAAAATGTAGCATGCATATTATGACGACATAAATGTTACGTGCATGTAGCGTGTGGCTCCGGTGTGCGACCTGCCTTATTTGACAAACTGTAGTTGTTAGTACGAAACTGTGATTGTGTAAAATTCTAAAATTCAAAACCACCTAATTGTCTCTTATTTTCAATAAATGTTTCACGGATAACTGTTTGGTTTTCAGGGGCCGGCTGATCTCACCTTGATTAATGTGATCCAGTGTGAAAACTTTGAGGAACTCCCCAGCAGTTTCGTATTTGAAAAGAAGAAATTCAACCGGACCGTCGAAATATTAAATGGAGTTCTCACTTTAGACATGGACTTGGATGAAAATGTGGCAGTAAGTACCAATTTAATGTTCAAGTAAATCAAATCAAATCCATTCAACATGCAAACAAAACGTATTAAGGATTTAGAGGGCTTTGTTAGACGACCTAGACGATAGCACATCTCTTATATTGAAATATAAGAGATGTGCTATCCGCAGTTTTTATTGGGTGGGACTGTTTTTCCTAGCGTCGCCGTTATTGTTAGACGGTACTACTGCACACCTTCAAAAAATCAACTAAATGAACGAATTCTTTCCGTATTCAAACTATGGCCACTAGGTAGTAGTCCGCCGACAGTCGGGCGGCCATCATTGCATATCTCTTGTATTTTAATATCTTTGGCTACGACACTAAATATCTAGTCAATTCCTTTCTTCACGCTCAGCTGGTTTCTGATTTTTTTTCACTGGTCGTTCACGTAGAGGCGTTCTTATAGGATCTTGTAAAAAAATTCAACTATTCAACGAAGTTAAATAAATTAGAAATATATATTTTTTAAAAACGTACAATATTCTACGTACGGGGCCTGTCCTTGATATCACACGTGAAAATGTAAACATATTACGTGACTGTTTGTTTATTATTTCTTTACATTGTATTATTGCTTACATTTTAATTTATTACTCAATATTTAACTCATTAACAGTTTTTTAAGGCTTATTTGCTGAAGAACAGAAGTGGCAGTCAATTTGTTCTGTGACATATACTTATTTAAAAAAAAAACGCGTGTCTTATGTGTGTGTGTCCCATTATATTACCACGGATAATGGAAACAATTGAGAGATACCACTACATGAGCCCTTATTAACGTGGAACATATAATACGTGTTGTACATATAGATAATAGAGTCTCAGCATGGGTAAGCCACCCAGTGAGGCCAACATTATTAAATATACTATAAAATGTAAAATATTGCATAAAATAAACCTAAGCCCCCCCCCCCCCCCGTTGTGACCAAGCGTGGTATTTTGATGACCCCCCCCCCCCTGAACAGGTCACGTAGTATGGGTACGTTCCCTTAGCTAAGTAGGTTAAGATATTATTGTTTAATTTATTTTTAAATTTATCGTAGTCAGGCTCTAATCTCAGTCTCTCTATTGTACGTGTAGTGGTGTTATGCTATTGCTCTCAACACGAATTATGGCGTGGTGTGACTTCTTAGAATGATCTTTGTGTATTTGAAGCAGCGTATTTTTAGAGGTGGGACTTAGACTTGAAAAAGTTGAGAGTTTAAATAGTCTGTTGGCTTTTCAGTAATAATTTTGATTATTAGTCTTTGAGTAATTTCCTGAGGCAAAATTGAGGTTTTTGTTTGCTTCCCCCCATTCGAAGACACCATATTATATTATTGAATGGGCTAGAGCGTTGTATGTATATATATTTAATAAATTTTAAGTTAAGTTTCTTAATATATAAAACAAAGTCGGGTTAGTTACACCATTTATAACTCGAGAACGGCTTGAACGATTTTTATGATCTTTGATTTGTTGGATTTGTCTCCGCCCCGAACAGCAGAATAGCTATTAAAACGTCGGAAAAATGGACGAAATTATTAATTATGAAGAAAATTCTTTTCCTCATACATTTTGTATGGAACGAATTCTCATACTTTGAACGAGCTGCAGCAATATTGTGATAAATATAATATTGAATAATGAGTGAATTCCAAAAATTCAAATGCGCTAATTATTTTGCTTTTATTCTTAAACATATAATGCTGTTGTTCTTGAAAATGACACAAAGGGTGAACGTATGTCTGCACTCCTCCAAAGGAAAAATACAATAATTATAATAAATACATATTAGGGAGCGGGCCGGATCGGTAGAGACGGGACGAGAAATAAAAGGCGTCAGTCAAAGATGTGAGTCAGTCTTTATTAGGCTGCGTAGCGAGGGTCGGTGAAGCTGTATCATGAAGTATGCGGAGTGCCGTAAATGAAATGCTGCAGGCGCACGGAGGTGATGGAGATGGTGTGGTGAAAGTCAGCGAGTTGCTCAACACCTTGGTGGTGGAGATGACCTATCTTCCAGGCCGTTGCTCGATGCTTTGAGTCGCGGAGATGAACGGTGAGTGGCTCGGTGAGCTGAGTCACCAGCAGGTAGTCCTGGCGAGGCGGAGCGTGTTTCCATGGCAGCGAAGCAAGGTGCGCTTCGGGGTGCCATGAAATGGTGAGCTCATCCCTGGACTGAAGGTGACGCAAGCCTTGTAAGTCGCGGGATGTAGCTGTTCTGCGGAGCTGAAGGCACGATGGGCCTTAAGGCTGAGACGTGGTGATGGACCTCGGGAAGCTGCCCTGGATGCGTACTAATGCCATGCAGGAGCACTTGTGCGGAGATCTGTTACATGCTGAGATGTTGGCCGACTGTTGAACTGATACTGACCGACTGGGACTGAGCGAGCGAGTTGGACTTGGACTTGGATATTCTTTATTGACAGAGTTCCTAAACAATGAGTTAACTGACTCTAGCATATTTACAATGGATTTTTTTATGAAACTTTGCGTGGAAGGATTTTATTTTTGGTGGTGAGAAATGAAACTTAAACTATACTGCGACTTGATGCAGGAATTATTATAAATTATTTATATTTTTTTTTATTATTATTATTATTTAAAATATGATTAATAATAATTGCCTACTCCTTGCGGAGGATTACTTTAGGTCTTTTGTGTTTTGTAATTTCATTCTCGCTATATTGGGCGAGAGAGTTAATGGTCGGATTTTCATGTCCGGCTAGGCCGGCGTAGAATTTTTCCGATTGGGAAACAATTAAATCCTTTATCAGAGGAATGTTTGTGTCTTTATGTAGAGTGTTAACCCTGATCCACTTCGGCGCATTCAACGCTAATCGAATGGCTTTGTTTTGCAGGGTTTGTAATTTTTTTATTTGAGTGTCAGCTGCATGACCCCAAACGGGAGCAGCGTATGTAAAGCCCGTCCTAATGGTCGTCTTGTAGATGAGTAGTTTGTTGTCTGCTGATAATTTACTATGAGCGAGCGAGCGCTTGGTCGCTTGCTTTTATATGCGCGACTGGATGAGTAGCTTGCTAGAGCGCCAGGTAATGTTGGGCGAATTCACACAAAGCTGAGAAATTGCTCGAACCTTCTGCGGGCATTTATATTGCACAGCCACATGTTCGAGGCCTTTCGCGTAAGTGGCGGAATTATTAATCGCTGTAGGTAGACGCACCGGCCGGCCCGCGGTACCTTACGCTGTAGGTATTTCGTAGTGTGTTTCTCGCGCGTTCGGTGGAGTCCAGTGGCAGCGCAATGAATTCGGCAAAAGTGGCCGCCACACGTATAAAGAAAATAAAACGCCATTCCCGTAAGTAAGTAGAAAAGTAAGAAAATCACAAAAAATATAAATCCGTACAAACGCCATCTCTGATACTGACAAAAACAAAATACTGACTGTTGTGCATCGATAATTGCTTCATTGTGTAATGTTTAACTTAATAAAAAATTGAATTTAATTCTGCTGATAAGTTAACCCAAGAGTTATTGATTCGGAGGCGGTACCAAGTTTCCGGGTCAGCTAGTATTTGATAAATTAATAAATATGTATACAGGGTGTTAAGGCACGTACTTGACTTACTTTAACCAGTAATTTGGACACTATTTGGAGTCAAAAATTTATGTGAAATTTTGATCCCCCGTAACATTTTGTTATGTTCTTTTGTTTCTACAAAAGTTTTTAAAAAGTAGTAGGTGTAAGACAGTTGGGGCGGGGTGAGGGGTTGGTCGGATACACGGCTGAGTTACCAGTGACAGCATGTGAAAGAATTTTTTTTGTTGATTGATTTCGAAGAAAAACAATTTGAAAAAAAAGTCGTTAAAAAAATTCATCGCAGACCAAAATTTTCGTTTAAGTATATTTTTAATCCAAAAAATGTCAGAAATCACTGGTAATTTAAGTACGTCCCTTAACACGCTCTATAAGTGTCTTCATCTATTTATAATATTAGTAATTTGAGTCTTCCACTTAAGGATACTATTTATTACGCCTGTAAATGTTAAGGGGGTAAAAGTCTTGCAGTTTTTCATCTGTATTAATGTGGTGAAGTCCAAATTTTAATATCGTAGTAGTATTAGAATACTTATATTAGATATAATATGTTAAATTTTATAACTAAATAAAAACTTTTAAATATTAACTACAAATTATTAACCTCAACACGGGCTTGATGAGTTTGTTTATTTGGGAAGTATGTTTACGAGAGATGGGAAGGCTGATAGAGATATTGAAAGAAGGGTGAATGCAGGTAACTCTATTAATGGAGGACTGAACGCCGTTGGCACCAACAAAAAACTGTCCAAAGACGCGAAACTAGCCGTCCATAATGGAGTACTGGTACCTACCCTGATGTATGGCAGTGAGGCATGGAACTGGCAGAGGAAGGATGAAAGTAGACTGAACGCTGTATAAATGAGATCCCTGAGGCGTATGTGTGGTAAAACCATGTATGATCGTGTGAGAAATGTGGAAATCCGCAAAGAATGCAAGGCTGATGTAAGCGTGATGAGTAAGATCAAGAAAGGAACGCTCCGATGGTTTGGGCATGTAGAGCGAATGAACGAGGAAAGGGGTGTAAGAAGAATATATGACGCAAATGTGAATGGTAGAAGAAGTCGAGGACGCCCAAGAAAGACATGGCACGACCAAGTGAATCAGATACTTGAGTCGGGCCATGTCAAGAGTCAGAATAATAGAAGAGAATGTATGAGACGTTGTATGAATGTAAACGAGGCAAGGAATGTGTGGTCCGTCCTCTCTGCCTACCCCTGCGGGGAAACGGCGTGATGGTTAGTTAATTAGTTTTAGTTAACACGGGCTTTTCCTAGTAAGATTAAAAATTGAATTGTAAACAATAATCTTACCATGTAAAGAACCATAAATAAAAATAAAATGTACCGTCGTGCCTAGATGGGTACGCATATTAATTTTTAATACCGAAAAGTTGCTTTTAAACATTACAGATATATATAAATGTGGCAAAATGGGGAGACGGTGGGTACAAGCCAAACTTCGTGATGATCAACGATACCAACGCGTGCCACTTCTTCTTCCAGCACCTCAACAGGGGCGTTAGGGAAATTCTCTCTGCCGAGGGCCGTCCTGAATCTTGTCCCATAACGAAGGTATTGAAATTCTGCCCTAAAATTTTAATATATTATTTGTGTGCATTATCTAATCAGTCTAACTAACTGACCATCACGCAGGGGTACGCAGAGAAGGCACCCCATGCTTCATTCACATTCACATATATTTTTTATTTATAAAATTCATGGTGTTTAATTAAGAGAAAACCGGGCGGCGTTTTGTCCGTACATCCCCATTTTCCTCTCCGGATTTTGACAGTACTGCAAATGTTTTTTTATTTTTTATTTAAATAAAACATGCAACGAAGTTGCATTCCCATGAGTTATCAAAACTCATTAAGGGATCGCCAATTGGTACTTTTGAAAAGTTAAACCCAATATGCCGTCACAATACATGAAGAAAAATTTTACAAAACATTTCAACAAAATTTTTCAATAAAACATTTCAAGCAGAAGCAACATTCAGACATAACATATGAAGAATCACTTTACAAATATTTCACAGAAACATGTCTTATAAGATTTTATGAATTATTATAACCACTCATTTGATTTATGTACTTGTTGGTGTCAAAAAGTTAAATTAAAGTATCCTCCATGATTGACTTTAGAAATGCGTAGAAAAAAAAATCAGGAAAATACAATAAAAGGTACGGGCTCAAAAATGTACAGACCTAAAACAAGATGTTTACATACAAAATACATGACAAGATTTTAAAAAGATAAAAACTGCGCCCATCATTTCTGGATGTACAAAGTTTGGTAGGTACATGGAGATAATCAGGACAGCTATCAGAACAGAGTTTGTACCTACTTATGACTCGTTTTCTTAATATAAAATAGATAACGACCCCTGGCTTGCCGGTACGTTTTGCTTTTTTGAAATGTTACTTCTTATGGGAGTTAGGAACCTTCAAAAATCATTAAAATTACGGGATTTGAACGCCATCAATTGGCATTCACTATACAAAACGTTCACTAAATTAGACAATGTATTTTTTTAAAGAGCAAAACGTAGAGACAAGAGTATTTTCAGTTTTGGAGGAGAAATATGAGGAATACACAACCTCGATTTTGATGATTTTATTTAGATATAATCTACCTGAGGTGCAGTTGTCCCCTTCGCACAGTATTCGGGGAATTTTTAAATTTCTCGGCGACCGGGTTTCCTCTTAAGACATTTACAGAGAATAGGTATGTACATGAAAACACCACACTAGGCGGCGAGTGGTTCATTAATGAAATATCCTTGTTTGACTAATGAAATATCCTTAGTTATTTTGTATGAAGTCGCGAGTAAAACATATGGATTAAAATTGGAAAAATTATGAAAAAAAGTTAAAAATAGAAAGAATGTAGGTATATCCTATCAAATAAACACTTTTGTTATTCTTAGTTGACATTGCCCTTTCACTTTGACACTTAATATTAAGTATTAGATTGACTTGATCGTGCCATCTATTCCTCTGGCGTCCTTGACTTCTTCTAGCATTAACTAAAATTTCTACATCCCAATCCATTTAAGCATCGCTTTTTTAAGATGCCGCTACCCGAATTTCTACCGATTTCTTGCAAACCTCCCTTAAGCATTTGAAGTTTTTAAGCTCCTTAAAAATATATATACAATATTTTTTAAGATAATATCTAGACATTCGTCGCGCCGAAACGCAAACTATATAAAATTCCCTCGATAGAAAAAAATTTCAAAGTATGCTCCAAAAATTATTATAAACACGTTTGACTCATTTTTTTAGTTATTTTACAAGTTATATGTATGAAATAATTCACAGTGTTTCTTTAAATCTGTTTAAGACAACCCCCGCGAGATTTTTGCTCTATTTTAAACGAGTCGTGTTTAATTAAACATTTTCACAATTTTCGCATTGATTTTATCGCTTTAAATATTAGCGCGCTCCTCTAACATACGAAATTACATATCTTTCCATCTTCTTCTTTTTGTGCACGGTTGCGGGGCCTTTTAGTCTTAATCATTACGTTTACATCAGCTTTGCACTACATACGGAACTCAGCCTTTTTAACATGGTTGTACAAAGTTTTATGACACATACGCTTCAGAGATATAATTTCTAAAGCATTCAGTCTACTCTCATCCTTCCTCTGCCAGATTCATGGCTTTCTGCCATACATCAGCAACATTCCAGGAGAAATTCTGAATATAGTTGTATAATTCTAATTATAGCTGAGCAGTGAACTTTTTGTCAATAGAATCAATGATTACATAAACAGAATGTGTGATATTGTAAAAAATCTATTAACGAATAAATGCTTTAACTATTATTATTTATTATTACATCAGGGTTGGTATCCAATCTCCATTCTGGACTGCTAGCTGTAGATAATATTCTCTACATTCTAGCAAAACTAATAATCAATACGGCGAATTGCAATTAATATTTATATCTGTTCGGATTGAAACATATTTTATATTGTCATTTTAGGGTATACTACTCGTCAAGAATTACTTGCTCGACTCCCGAGACCTGCCCGATGGGATGATGTATGGAAAATTCAAATCCACAGTTACTTTTATTAAAAATGGCGAAGTGGTATTGTGTTACGTTTGGATTCTCGAATCAAAAATGAAAAACATGATCGGTTAAAACTTAAATTAAATTACTGATACCAACAATTTAAACCTTGGCTGTTCTTTTAATGATAAAAGTGAGACTTATTAATTTCGTATTTTATTAATGTTCCCTTTTATTTTTTCAAAGAAAGACAAACATTTCGGGTTTTGAATAACCCAACAATATTTGAAAATCTCCTACTACCGCTACAGTAAGCGGAAAATGTTGCTTGTGTTGTGATGGAGGACTTGGGATGGAGGAGCCAGCCGAGGAATCGAACACGTGACGCCCGGGTGGGACCCAAACGCCACTGACCGACTCAGCCATTGACCGGACAAAATCTTTTCTCTCTCGCCAATTGATAGATTGTCAAGTAAATTATGTTTTTACTACGTAAGAACACTGGTTTTAGATGTTTATGTTTTTGTTTTCAAGCAATATTTTGACTAAATAAATAAATATTATACTTTTGAATGTAGATAGCTATAGATTTGAGGTTATCCATTATAGATAAATGAAACAATTTAACTTTGTTCGAACCACTTTCATATTTGAGTAAATCCGATAGGTTTCAGAACGACCGTTCCTTCTTCAGGGCAAATGTATACTGATTTGACATATTCTCCTGATGGAGGAAGGAAGAAAGATGAAGAAACCAGTAGTGTTTAAAATAAAAGTGATCTTAAACAAATTTGTGTGTTTTTTTATTGTAAATTATGGCGAGCCACAAAGTTAATGCTTTTTACAAATATGCAGAAATAAATTAATTAATAGGCCAATACACATCAGTGTTTGCTAAGAGTAAATATGATGTTGGCACTGTTAATGGATATGAAGCGAAGATAGACTTATTAGTGGATAAGTATTGTAGTACGAGGCCTTACAGAGGCAGCGTGGAAGATAAAAAGGAAATAGAAGAGCAAATAGCAAAATTATTTGACAATAAACTGATAGAAGAGTACAGCCCATTTGCTGCCCCGTTCACTCTAGCATTTAAAAAAGAAGAAAACAAAATATCCAGATTATGTATACACTTCACAGACTTGAATAAAATAGTAATGCCTCAAGCTCAACCATTACCATTGATTGAAGACCTAATTACAAAGACCAGAAATTGTACATTTTTTTCAACGCTGGTTATAAACTAAGCTTTCTGGTCTATTCCGTTGCGGATTGAAGACAAAAAACAGGATTTGTATCACATTATATTATCAGTGAACCTGCAAAACTTTTGGATAAGACCTCTCCGGAAAATTTTCAGAGGATATTAAGCAATATGAAATGATCTGAATAGCCAGGTACTTCCCCACCTTCCTCTTCCCTATCTCCTTCCCCTCCCCACTACATTCATCCTCACAATATATCCCAATTGGGGATGCCGTAGTATTACTGGCTCCAGACGGGAGCAGTTGGGACTCTTGTGCGATATTCATATAAAAAAATTTAAAAATATATACGAATATATACATTGAGAAAATATAAACTAACCGATTTTGCTGTTAATTACATATATGATCTTCTCATATTTTCAATAAAACTTTTTCTGAACACATTGATCATCTAACAAAGCTGCTGAATGCAATCAAAACAGAAGGTTTTAGATTAAAATTTACAAAATGCACATTTCCATCAGACATGGTAAAATATCTGGGTCATATAATTCAGAATATTTCAGTTAAGCCAGTAAAGCAGGGTTTCCCAAACTTTTTCTGCAATGGAACACTTTGCGAACCCGTAAATTTTAACGGAACACTTAGGTTATTTTTAGGTTGTGTATTTCCTTAAAGCAAAAATTAAAAAAATAAATGTTATTAAACATATTATTTATTTAGTATATAAAGATGGAATGTAATCAAAACAAAATGGAATAAATAAAGCACCTAATGACTTTGACGATTTTGAGTCCGTGAACTGCATATTTTCTTGATATCAAACAAAATATTGGTAATTCGAATTCTAATATCTAATGTAGCGTCGAGCGTGTTCCTGCACTTTGGCTTGGTTGCAGCATAATTAGAAAATCCCGCTTCTCATAAGTAGGTTGTAAAAACGGAAGTAAAACAATAATAGCTTGTTTTGATAAATTGGGGTACTACTCTTCTGACAAACTCACCGAGAAATCATTGAAACGCTGATCTTTGTATTTTTATTTCAAGTCAGAGTCACCAATTAAATAAATTATATTTTCGTACTCACTTGCGCTAAGGCCTACTGATTTAGCTGTCACAGAAAATGGATTCCAAACCCAGGAATCGTCCTTACCAGTTTTCGAAAAATATATGGCAAAAGAGTTGTTTTCAAGTTATATACGTATTATTAAAATTCTTTGGAAACCTCTTCAAATACTTTAAAATTTAATTCATTCAAACATTCATGTATACCTGCCGTGGTCTAGGGGTAAGGCTCTTGACTCACAATCCGAAGGTCGTGAGATCGAATCCCGGAGTGCGCAAATAAATTTTATTACATTAATTTGTGTTATTTTACAATTAATTCATATAAAAATAATATTTAGTATATTTGCAGCACGCCCTGGCGCAAGACCACCATTCAGAATTGAAACGTTACTTGAAATGGCTTTAGTCGTATTTGGTGACCAGATCTGAATAGCCAGATACTTCCCAATCTTCATCTTCTCCATCTCATTTCCCTACCCACTACCGTCAGCCTCTTAACTTACCCCAATGAGGATGCCGTAGTCTCACTGGCTCCAAACGGTAGCAGTTGGGACTCTTGAGAGGTGTTCACATAAAAAAATATAAAAGACTAATCAAAATTATTGAACTGAACTGATGAAATCCAAAAATGTTTATTTCTTCATTTATTCACCAAAATTTACGGCACCATGCGCGTTTATATTTCGACTAATTGCTAAAGAGGATGTAGTAAGACTGATTGATTTTTACATTTCTGTACTTTCAGGTAAAGTCAATTTCGAAAAAAATATGGTTGGGTTCCTTAGGAACTGAAATTTCTTGAAACACATGCAGATCCGTTATCCCGTTGTTATTTTTTCCACATCGCACCGACGTTCTTCTTGTTGACTCTCTTATACAGCACAGTCATAAATTTCAGAGATTTGGTTTTGTTTGCAAAATGAAGATTTACTGCAATAACAGCATAAACGGCTCTTTAAACTTCCATAAGGCTTAGTCTCTGTATCTGGAAGGGTCTAGTTCTAGTGCCTAACTTAAGAACTAATTTCTTGTGAATAATTTCAGAAGTGTTGAAATATGAATATGTGTATATTAATTAAAAGAAATTCTTCCGACAAATCGTCGCGGAACCCCTGTTCAGGTTCCGCGGAACCCTGGGGTTCCGCGGAACACAGTTTGGGAAACCCTGCAGTAAAGGATAATTTGATATCATTACAAAAATTTCCTATTCCAAAAACACCGAAGAATGTGAGACAATTTTTAGGAAAAATCACTTTTATCATGAGTACATTCCGAAGAGCGCAATAATACTAGATCCTTTGCATAATTTATAAAGGAAAAATTAAAAGTTTATTTGAACTGATAAATTCCAAAATGCATAATTCCTTTGCATAATTTATAAAGGAAAAATTAAAAGTTTATTTGGACTGATAAATTCCAAAATGCTTTTAAATCGGTTAAAAATATACTACGCTCACAACCAATCCTGGAAATTTTTGATCAAGATTTACCAATTAATAAAAATATAGATGCTTCAACAGAACGTTTTGGAGCTATTTTAAAACAGACACAATCTGATGGAAAAAAAATCTGTGACTTACTTTTCGAAAAAACTAAATGAAGCCCAGAAAAAAAACAATTTTCTCGGAATGCTTAGCTATAAAAGAAGCGGTGAGATACTGGCAACACTGGTTGATAAGTAAACCATTTACAGTTTATGCAGATCACAAACCACTGGAAAACATGAATCTTAAATCTACAACCGATGAAGAGCTGGGTGATTAAAAATATCTATATATATACCTATCACAATATGATTTTCAAATTAAATATTCTCCAGGAAAATATAATGTTTAAAGCAAAAACCCAGTCTTGGAACCAAATGAGAACCAAGATGAGCAATTAAAGTTTTCAACTTAATAAAATTAGAAAACATCTTCCTTTCTTATTATGGTTTTAGTAATTTATTTTGACAAATATTATTTTTTTATCATGCTGGTAAATAATAACTCCCCCTTCAATCCATTTCATAAATTGATGACAAAATACAGCGAACGCAAACAATTGCTCAATTGATTGCGTGCACTTAATTTTTCCCTCGTAACGGCTTAATTATTTTAATAAAAATAATCATATTTGTGTACACCGGTGTAAATAAAATTCTTTGTTTCATTTATTAAAAATGATACTACAAAGTGAATTTGCAAATGAGCCCTTGCCCGGAATAATGTTGTATTCAACAGTATTCTAGTTCCGAGAAAAATTTAATAAACGAAACCAGTTATGTTTCATAACATTTTATATTTAAAATTCATTAAAAATACAATTCTTAAGAGTTTTAATCGAAAAGTTGTCCAGAAAATCAATTGAATTAGAGTTTATTACTAGAATTTATGCTGAATTTTTGGAATAATGTTGTATAATATTAACACTTTCACATACAAAGTTTTTCCACAAAACGGTTTTTTTTACTCTTGGCCCCTTACAGAAAGCCACATGCTCTTCTAACATAAATGTACACATGTCGTATATGTTTTTGAGCTTACAGAGCAAAAAAAAACTATATTAATAAATGAAACAATTTACGTTCTAGATATTGTCACATACAACATTATCTCACAACATTATCAACATACAACATTATTTCACAAAACTGTTTCAACGGCTAAAAAGCACGCTTAAGAATATTTTTTCTGGACAAATTCTACTTTCTTGCATTCAGCCTCTTGGTTTTGAAAACTTTCTAGTTGAAGCCATAAGACATTCTTTTTAAACGACTTCAAAAAGGAGTAGGTTCTCAATTCGACTGTATTTTTTTTTTTTTTTTTTTTTTTTATGTTTGTTAACTCAGAACTTTCGACTGGGTGAACCGATATTGATGATTCTTTTTTTATTTGAAAGCTGGTGCTTTCCATGTGGTCCCATTTTAATTTGGTCTAGTTCTAACAATGGCATCCATGAGAAAATCATATAAGTCTTAAATTTGCATAAAGTATGTGCGCGACAAATGGACGAATAACTCAATATCACGCTAACCGATTTCAATGATTCTTTTTTTATTGGAAAGGATGTACTTCAAGGATAGATTGGTGAGAGTTTGGTTAGGTTCTGATTATCGGATCCATGACAAAGTAACGGAACTCTTCAATTCTTAGGAGCAAATTAACGAAACTCGGCCGAATCTCTTAATTTGACCCTAATGTCGTTATGGTCAAATTATGTATGTCCATATGAGCAGCACGTTTAGTAGATCTACCCATATTCAGACAAATTAGTGTACTTCAGATTCACTAAAAATCAAAAAATAAACAAAAATTTTAACAAAACAAAAAAACGACTTCAAAAATGCACTAAAAAGTAAAAAAAAAAATTTCGTATTCTTCTACAACTTCATAATCGACTTACTTTTTCTACTCATCAATATGTAGGTACGATTGTTATTTTTGGAGTCGGTGTCAGCAAAGGTACCCGGCCCGGTGCGGCGTGTTTACTTGACAGCTCCCCTCACGCCGCGGCCCTGCTCTCGCCTCGTCAAGTCGCTTGTGCGACACAAGCACATCTCACCTATAACTATGTGTGTAGTTACAAACCTACCATGACTGACACCGATTCCAAAAATGACAATCGTACCTACATATTGATGAGTAGAAAAAGTAAGTCGATTATGAAGTTGTAGAAGAATACGAAATTTTTTTTTACTTTTTATTGCATTTTTGAAGTCGTTATTTTGTTTTGTTAAAATTTTTGTTTATTCTACATTTATTGCCGTAAATAAAACCATGCGCCGTGATTTTGATGAATGGCGTTATACAACATTCTTCCACAAAACAAACTTTAAAAGGCTGTCACAGGTCTAAAAATATTTTCATTACCATAGTTCCTATCTTAAAAGACGCGTATTTATGCCCAACATTATTCCATCAATAACTCAACTTTGAGAGTTTTGTTGGATACAACGCTATTCCGGGCAAGGGCTCAATTATTGAAGAAGCTTATTAATTTCCTAGTTGGGAGCGGCTCAGAGCGGTGAGCGGGTTCGTCTGGAAGTAGCAAATTAAACTAATTGTTCTACTTGCCTACATGCGTTTTTGTAATTTATGGTTATATTTAGTGAATTATTTATTAAATATGTCAACAATATCCTTAGAGGTTAATATTATTAATTCGTATGCGTGAACGGAGTATAGAATTATGATTAAGTGTTGGAGTTGTCGCAACAATAGTAACAATACACCGGTCAGTGGTTGAGTGGGCATAGCGCTTGGGTCCCACCCGAGCGTCGCATGTTCGATTCCTCGACTGGCTAAGTCCTCCACCACAACACAAGCAACATTTTCGGCTTTCTGTAGTGGTAGTAGTAGAAGATTTTCAAACATTGTTGGGATATTCGTATCCCTGGAATGTTTGTCTTCATTACATAGTATAAAATGAAGTCGCTCAAAAATTGTGTGCGCGTTAATCTTTTAAACTACGAAACAGATTTTCATACGGTTTTCACCAATAGATAGAGTGATTCAAGGGGAAGGTTTATATGTATAATAGATGCTTATTATAGTAGAGAAAAGCCGAGAAATTCAAATACTCAACTCAGGCAGAGGGCAGCTGGCAAGCGGGTGGTGTGGATTTTACAAAGGTTGGGTAATGGCGTTGTGTTTCGTTAGCCACAGCAACGTGTGGCCGGGTCTGCTAGTTCTTTGTAAATAAAAAAAAATTTAAAAAGAGACCAGGAACACAGAAAGAAATTAAGTGTAATAGTGCAGGTCTGTCAATTATAGAATTTATAATTGTGCTACCTGACACGGCCACACATTGCTGTGGCAAACGAAACACAACGCCATCTACTGGATTTTTACCCAATCTAGATAAACAAGTGTTGTGTCGATAAATTAACTCACACCGCCATCTGTTAGAAACTTATGGATTGCAAATAATTACAAGCATTGTCCTATTACAAAAATTTTATGAACATTTAATTCGTAATACTAAATATTGAGGTCAATAATCGAGATAACACCTACCCTATCTTTTAAGTTGGACTAAATTACACATAGTTAGCCAAATTTTATCAAAATCGATTAAGTAGTTTCGGAGTTCATCTCGAACAAACATCGTGACGCGTGATTTTTATAAAAAAAGATATAATTAGCAAGCTAATTAATTAATTAATTAAATAAATAAAATAAATAAAAAGAAAATACTTTGTTTTACGTCATTTTATTGTTATTTTTTTCCATCTACCGGTTTCGGTACCTCCGAACCATCATTAGGACTGAATATAAAAATACTGACAAATACAGGAGATTCACATAAATGTATACAAATTGTGAAAGAAAGAGACAGAAAATTAGAGTGGGACAGTGCGTCAGTTGTGGGAGGGAAGTGGGGGAGGAGCGAGTGGAGTAACGGGAAACATACTTATAATGGGGCTGAATGTTAAATTTAGTTGATTATTAATGATTTAAGCTTTTGTGTTAACTGATTTTTTTTTTATTTTCAATGCCTCTAAATTATTTAATCTTAAGCCTATCCCATTTTTGTGTAGAACTTTAATACCCATATCCCGGTTAAAAGTGTGACCTTTATTAATTAAGTGCTCTGCGAATTCTGAAAACCCTGAACTGGTTAGGCATCTTATGTGTTCCTTTACTCTAGTTTCCACATTGCGTGACGTTTGCCCAATGTAGAACGCTGGACAATCGTTACAACTAATTTTATAAACGCCCGAGTGGCTTAGTATGTCCTCTTTGTCCTTGGCATTAATTAAAAATTTTCCAAGGTTGTTATTTCTATAAAATGCCGGTTTAATTTTTGGTGGGAGTTTAATTGTACACGAAGAGGACAGGTTATTAATATACAAAATTCTTCGCCATTCGAGGTTAAGGTTATTATTTTTAAAAGTTATTAGACTAGGGTTATTTATTTATGGATATTAATCTTAATTTTTTTGCTAGGATTCTATCTATGAAGTCAAGTCACAGTGTGTTTGCTTCTTTTGAAAAATTAATCAATTGTATTTTTGTAATAATTTTATTAAATTTATTCGACGTAGTAAATAAATAATAGTGGCACGGAACACCATTCTAAAATGTTCTATTAGTTGCATGTTTTACCCTAGCATGGTACAGATTTTTATAATTCTAAATGTGATAACTCATAGATCAAAGCAACAACAGAAAAATGATATCGAAAACATAATGAATAATATTTTGCTATTTAATGCTATTATAATGCAATGGACCGTTTTATTTCATTACAATACATTTCAAATATAATACAAAATAATTATAACAAAATTGAGGCAGGCAACTTCCAATGAACATTGTAACTGATATATATCAATTGCAGTACGGCAAGGCTCGTCCACCAAAATGCTGAATACTTCAGTAGCACGAATAATATGCTGTCTCCTATTTTTATTAACGGAATTTGAGATAATATTTTCTGATGGTCAACCAATTATCGTAAGTAAAAAACATACCTTTCGTAATTAAAAAAAGAGTTCCAGTTATTATTATACATAACTAGCTGACCCGAAAAACGTTGTACTGCCGTATAAATTATTTCAATTGAATATTTTGGTTGTTAAATGAAAAAATAACGACTGTATTGTAAGTGTGTGGGGACACAACATAAATAATGTCTATTTTTTTAATTTTTAACTTTATGAATAAAATCTCAAATTATAATATTTAATTAAATGAAGACAATATAAGCGAAACCCAATCGAAAATCTGGAGACAGAAAAATCAGAAAAAGATATTGGCTCCACTGGGACTCGAACCCAGTGTAAGCAAATCCTGGTATCTAACACTGGCTTCTACATGGGGCCCCCGTTCCTAATAATATCTATAATTTAAAAAATCCGTAGACAATTCTTTTAATATAGATGAATGAAATAGGTAAAGTCGTTCTGAAGTTATGGCGTGACCAAGAGATACAGGGATTCATTTTTATATAAAAACTAGCTGACCTGGCCACGCGTTGCTGTGGCTAATAAAACACAACGTCATCAACTGGATGGTTATCCAACCTTTATAACCACCGCCGTCTTTGAGTTTATCGCGAAGAGACAGACAGGTGCCGCGGAGGACTTTTATTTATAATACGTAGAGATGGTGTGAATGTATTTAAATTAATAAGGATTAATACTGTATCCGTCTAAATAACTTTTCAATTACCGCAATGTACGTGACCATTTTTTTAGAATATAGAATGGGTGTAGTAAGCTATCCGTAAAAGATAGATATATGCCTTCGCGGACTTTTTTGTAGATCTATAAAAGAGGAATATCCCACCATGCATTGTTTTGTTATATACCAAATGGATGAGGCAGCGTTTTCGATGAAAGCTACCAGGCGGCTCGACTTTTTCCGACACTTCTGACAATTATCGTGGTGTTTCAACCAATTTACACAAATCCTTGACAAATTACATACCTTAACCTTCCTTACACTTTATCTATTGGTGAAAACCGCATGAAAATCCGTTCAGTAGTTTTCGAGTTTATCGCCAACAGACAGACAGACTTTAATTTATAATGTGTAGAGATACGTAGAGATGGTGTGAAAGATTATAATAATGTGCGTGAAATGCTTGAGGTAACTAACGTATTTAAATTAATAAGGATTAATACTGTATCCGTCTAAATAAATTTTCAATTACCGCAGTGTACGTGACCTTTTTTTAGAAGATAGAATGAGTATAGTAAGCTATCCGTAAAAGATAGATATATGCCTTCGCGGACTTTTCAGACGGACAGACGACGCGGGGGACTTTAATTTATAATATGTAGAGAAGAAGATAACTAGCTTTTGCCCCCGGCTTCGCACGCGCTACTCGCTCCCCCCCCTCCCCCCCCCCCCCCCCTCCCCAATCCCCCCCCCCCCCCACAAATCCCCTCCCCCCGCTCACCCCCACCTCACCCACCACCCCCCTCCATACCCGTTTCATTCATTTTTCAAACAGCTTGCGTGCCGCCTATTAAAACGTAACAACCAAACCCGCGCTGTAAATTTTAACTATCAAAGTGATCTCCATAGAAACCTAAACAAATAACAAAATAACCGCGCACGTCAAACAATTACTTAGCACCGCTTTGCTTTTCGTCTGGACAATAAACGTATAATAATTTCATGACGCCAGTGCTTACCAATATGTGTAGTCTATAGTACTCACAAATAATGCAGCTTTCTATTAGTGAAAGAATTTTTAAAATCCATTCAGTAGTTTTTGCGTGAAAGAGTAACAAACATACATCCATTCAAACTTTCGCCTTTATAATATTATTAATTAATTAATTAATTAATTAAAATTAATTAATAGGATTAATTTAAGTTGTGAGTACGAAACTGTGATTACGCAACATTCTAAAATTATCTTGTTTTCAGTAAAAGTAAGTAATTTATGCCACCGTTCTTAAAATGAGAGATTGGGGTTGAATTCTCGGCCATGGCATTTTTTTCTTCTTTATTTTATGTGATATTTCACGGATCTGCACCGGTTTAATGTTAATAAATGTTTGGTTTTCAGGGGCCGGCTGATGTTACCTTGACTAATGTGTTGCAGTGTGAAAACTCTGAGGAACTCCCCATTAGTTTCGTTTTAGAAAAAAAGAAATTCAACCGGACCGTCGAAATACTAAATGGAGTTCTCATGTCAAATATGGACTTGGATGATAGTGTGGCAGTAAGTGCCAATTTGGTTTATTTTTAACGGTCCAAGAAAACCAAAATTAAATCCATTCAACATTTTACGACCGGTCAGTGGTTGAGTGGGCATAGCGCTTGGGTCCCACCCGAGCGTCGCGGGTTCGATTCCTCGACTGGCTAAGTCCTCCATCACAACACAAGCAACATTTTCGGCTTTCTGTGGTAGTAGTAGGAGATTTTCAAACATTTTTGGGTTATTCGTAACCCGGGAATGTTTGTCTTTCTTTTTAAAAATTTAAATTAAATTAATTTTTAAAAATGCATTAAAGGTTTAGAGGGCTTTGTTAGATCACACATACTCAGTTGAAATCGGCAGCACGAGCATGTACCTACAATGACACTAATTATCTTAAGCGCACTTGAAGTGAAATGTCACAAAACTGCGCTATATAAATATAATGTTATTATTATTATCTAGTCAATTCCTTTTACTTATTTCACGCTCAACTAGTTTCTGATTTTTTTCACTGGTTGTACACGTACTGGTAAAGCCGTTCTTGTAGGATATTGTCACAAAATGTAACCGTACTACAAAAATCACAGCACAGCAGAACCACAATAAGAGTATCGGCCCTGTATGTTCGTCAGATCCTAAAATTTTAAAATAATACTAGGGTCACTCAAAAAGCAATGACTCCTATTTTTTTCTCCTTCAATTGTCAAGAAATAAAAAATGCAATTACATGGGTTGAAAACGACACTATTGACGATTAATTTGTTATTTTTCTATATAATCTCCGTCTATTTCCACAGCTTTGGTCTATCTTTTAAGTGCATATATCTCAGTGTTGTAAAAAACAAGGTCTCATCAAGAATAATATATTAATATAATAATATAATAATACTAGCTGAACCCGGCTTTTAATAAAGAAATTGTTTCTCCCTGAGTGTCCTTTCCCATTCGTCCCGTTCCCCTTCCGCTCCCCTTCTTCTCCTGCGTCGTCTTCCTCTCTCGCGTTCCCACTCCGTCACCTCCACCTTCCCTCTCCCCACTCCACTCCCCCCCCCTTCCCCCGTCCGGCGAACCCCCCTCCCGAGTTTCCCTCCCCCCTCCCAGGTTCCCCTCCCCCTCCCTGGTTCCCCTCCCCCATCTCTCCCTCCCTCCCGATTTCCATAGCAATAGCCGCTTCCTCGCGTGCCACCAATAGCAATTTTTTTATACAAATTTCGTAATGCCAGAGCTCACCGGAAGTGAGCCTATAAAAACCTTATCCTGACAATAACGAACACACAAAAAAAAGAATTATCCAATTTGGTGCAGTCGTTCAAGAGTTATGCGCTTAGCAACGCATTCAGCGATTCATTTTTACATATAAGAATAATGATATAATAATACAGTAATATAATAATATAATAATAAAATAATATAATAATAAAATAATAAAATAATATAATAATATAATAATATAATAATATAATAATATAATAATATAATAATATAATAATATAATAATATAATAATATAATAAAATAATAATATAATAATATAAAAATATAATAATATAATAATATAATAATATAATAATTTAATAATATAATAATATAATTATATAATAATATAATAATATAATAATATAATAATATAATAATATAATAATATAATAATATAATAATATAATAATATAATAATATAATAATATAATAATATAATAATATAATAATAAAATAATATAATAATATAATAATATATAATAATAATATAATTAATTAGTCAAAATAACATCTTTGAAACACAATCAGGTAGAAATGCTTAGAAATTTTTTCCATAGGAAAGCTAATAGCTCAGAAATGCACAAAATAATTTGCAAGGCAGATAGAAATATTACACCTTTAAATTTATATGACGAGAATGCCAACATTCTTATAAATACTAACCAGGAATTATTAGATTCCTGGTCAAATAAAATTATTCACGCAAAACACTTCAATTATCTCAACCAAACGTATGTTGACAAACTTTCGTCAAACAAATGGTTGAGTATTGGAGAGTTGAGCGCAGAAATAGAAGGATTTATGCTTGCCATTCAAGATAGAGTCATTAATACTAAAAATTATAGAAAGCATATAATCAAAGATATAAATCAAATTGAGAGATTTATGTAGAAAATGTTTGGCTTTTCCCGAAACTATAGAACATATTATATCGGGATGTTCTATATTAGCGCCTTCCGAGTATACATTTAGGCACAATCAGGTTTTAAAAATAATTCACCAAAGTTTGGTAATTAAACATAACTTGATTGATTGCCGTAATGTAGTACCTTATTATGAATATGAACCAAATTCATTTATAGAAAATGAATTTTATAAAATATATTATGATAAAACTATACTAACAGACAGAACAATTAGTCATAATAGACCTGATATAGTTTTACATGACAAAATTAAAAAAATAACTTATATCATTGATGTAGCTATTCCAAATTCCTGTAATATTCAAAAAACTGTTTCTGAAAAAATTAGAAAATACACAGATTTAGGAAATGAGATTAAAAGAATTTGGCATTCTCGGACTATAAAAATATTACCATTTGTTATTTCGGCCGCTGGCATAATACCTAGGAATCTGATTCAAAATTTAAGCATATTAGATTTGTCAAAGAATTTGTATATAAAAATGCAAAAAGCAGTAATTTTAAATACATGTAGGATTACAAAAGATTTTTTTAAATATTTATATTGAGGGATCAGTAGGATTTATAGGTTCAATTAGAAATGCCACAGAGCCGAACCCTCTGATATGAAAATATCTGGAGTCGGTGAATTATATTCCCATTTGGTCTCTAGTAGGTTGACATGTTGTTCTTGTATTGTTTTGTATTTATAATACTTATATAGTGCAATTGCATAACGTGGATTCACTGGATGATCATTTGGGGAAGTGTATGAAAGGGTTTAGTTTTTCCTTCTTTTTTTTTTTTTTTTGGGGGGAAAATTTAACCCGGACATTTAAATCTGGTGCGTAAAAATAATATAATAATGCAATAATATAATGTAATAATAATATTTTTTCAGTTTTGAATTTTTTTGTCCTCCGTGATTTTATGTGATGCCATTCTAAGCGCTGCAAGTGTTGTGAGGCTATCGTTTTTCTTGTTTCTTTGTTCTGGCCGGTTAACTTCAGCCGGTAAAAGTTAGTTGTCGAATAATCGTCATCGCACTGAGGGAGAGAATGCGATATCTGTAGCTATCTGGGGTCACTACGAATGATGTCACCAACTCGCTCAATGTTGCGAGCAGTCACTGCAATCAATGGCCTGCCGCTCCGCTTTTCGTCAGCCAGCGGTGTTTGTCCTTCAGTTTCGTTACAGGGACGAACCCATCGTCCAGAAGTGCTGATATCCACTGTTGCATCATCAGTTTTCAGTCTTTGATGAATGCAAATGGGCAAATGGGTGTTTCACCTTCTACAGTCAAGAATCAATCACAGAACGCTGTCTAATACGAACATCGATGTCGCCCATTTTGCAAGCGACTGCAGTGCTGCCACCTGTTGACGCAAAAAGTTACTAAATGCAGCAAATTGTAGAAGAAGGTTGGAGGAATAGCACCAAATTCAAAATTTTCACTTAACTAACATTATTTGCGTATAAAAAAATAGGAGGCATTACTTTTTGACTGACCCTCGTATTTCTGGTTGATTGATGAATTAAAAATTTTATGGTGACAAAAAAAGGACTACAATAAAATGGAGGAGTGAAATGTTTTACGTTAAAATATATTTCAAATGCATATAATAATTATGTGCAGACTATATCAATTTTTATAATATGTTATGAACTGTTAAACTATAAATTATTAACCTCAACACAGTCTTTTCCAAGCGAGGTTAAAAATTAAATTGTGAACAATAACACATATCAAATATGCGATCGTGTATATCGATCGGTACATCGGTACATAAATTACTTTTTAATACCAAAAATTTTCTTTGAAATACTACAGATAAATATAAATATGGCAAAATGGGGAGACGGTGGGTACAAGCCGAACTTCCTATTGATGGACGATACCAGCGCGTGCCACTTTTTTTTCGAGCGGCTCAACACGGGCGTAAGGAAAATCCTCTCTGCCGAGGGCCGCCCTGAATCCTGTCCCATAACGAAGGTATGGAAATACTCCCTAAAAACTTGATCTCTTATTAGTAGGGCTCGGATAAAATGTATTAAAAAAATCAAAATATGTACATATAATATGGACTAAAAATTGTAAAATATGGAAAAAATATGGAGTATAAAATAAGAATATCTTTCATTTTAAACAATGTTTATTGTGCAAAATTACTATGCAGTAACAGTTACATTAAAAAAATTATAAAAAGATAGCGAAATGTTCAAGTAATTCAAATAAAAAAAAAGTTTTATTAATCTTCCTCTAAATCTGTCTTATATAATTGATTGCAGTACACAATCACATGCTTTTTTAAATTATCGAAATTAAAACTTTGCCGATTGGGTCTAAATATAGCCTTATATTGGCTGAAAGATCTTTCCACGTCACATGATGTAATGGGAGCGTACTTAAAGATGCCTAGTTCCGAAATTGTGTAAGGCACGTCTGCAGTACCCTCAAAGCTTCCGCTCAGAACTATATTAATTGTTTTTAGGGTGTCAAATCCTTTATTTTTGTCTAAAATATACTTTACTTGATACGCAAAGTTTGTTTATCCTTGGGCATTTTGAAATTAAACTGATAGGTACCTAGACAGTAGTAGTAGGCGACTTGAGTACGTAAAAATAAAAAGAATCGCAAGCAACAGCGAGCAAGTAGAGGAAGAGAATCAAAAATCAAATTGCGATGACGCGCGGCCGTCGTGTCTTGGCGAGAATGCAAACACGTAAAATTATATCAATTTTTGTGAAGTAACTCATGTTTTATGATAGAAAAATCGAAAATATGGATGATTGTGATATTTTTTGTAAAATATGGACTTAACCATGAAATATGGAAAATAAAAATGAGTTTTTCACAATCTATAGGGGTCGTCCATTAATCACGTGATGTTTTTTTAGCAGATTTTTAACCCCCCCCCCCCCCCTGGTAATATGTGGTGAGGTTTTAGACTAACCCCCCCGTGTTCAAAATCACGTGTATTTTTTTGTACAATGTATTTTGAAATTTTCAGTCTATTATCACGAAAAATAAATACACATGATATCTCATTTTACCCCCCCCCCCCTCGTGATATTACGTGATTTTTTCCGAACCCCCCCTTCCCCCCTTTCGAGTCTCACGTGATTAAGGGACGACTCCATATATGATAATCTAGGTAGAGAACACATACGAGACCGAAAATCGTGCAAATTAAAAATAGGTATTTACATATTAATCCGGGCCCTACTTATTAGTGTAAATTGTCAACTCAGTATAACTAACTGACTATCACGCCGTTTCCCAAGAAGGGGTAGACAGAGAAGTCACCCCTTGCTACATTCGCATTCAAATAACTTTTTTGAATTACGAAAATTGTGCTATTTAATTTAGACATTTACAGAGAATAGGAACACTAAATCATCAGACCAGACTGTTGGATAGACTAATGGAATATACATAGTTACTAGCTGACCCGGAAAACATTGCTCTACCATATAAATAGGACGTATGTATACGTATATTAAAGTAGCGCCATCTGTCATTCAACAACATAATTTGTTTTGTTTGAAATACGTTCTGTTTGAAATACGAACGACGCGTAAATTTGTTCATACAAAAATCGCGATTTAAAAATGGGGGTGGGGAAGGAGGGTGAAAATTTGGGGTTATAACTATGTATTTTTTATGCCTGTTTAAAAAAAAATACAAAAAAAAATATTATTAACAGAATTTTTTTTCTGGATTGACACCCTAAACACCTAGCGGTATGAATATATTTTACGTCCTATTCTCATACCTACTAAGTATACAAAAAAAAATCACAAAAATCGGTCGAGCCGTTTCGGAGGAGTGCGACCACAAACACCGTGACACGAGATTTTTATATATGTATAGATTTTGCATGAAGTCTAGAGCCAAGAGTAAACCTGCTAAAAATTAGAAAAATTATAATAAAAAATAGAAAGAATATCTTATGATACTTTTTTGACATTATGCTTTGACCTTGACACTTCACATTAAGTATTTGATTCACTTAATCGTGTCATCTATTCCTCGGGCGTCCACGACTTCTACCATTAACTAAAACATCACAAAAATCTCCTTTCTTCGTTCATCCGCTCTACAACCCCCACCCATCTAAGCATCCCTTTTTAATTTTAACCTCATATCAGCCTTGCACTACATCCTGATATCATCGTGTCTAACATAGTCGTACAAAGTTTTATTACACGGACGCCTCAAAAATATCATTTCTACAGCATTCAGTCTACTCTCACCCTTCCTCTGCCAGATTCATGTCTCTTTGCCATACATCGGGATTGGTATCAAAACTCCGTTCTGAATGCTAGCTATAGATAATATTCTCCATTTCCTATTAAAACTAAATCAATATGGCAGATTACAACTAATTTCATATCAATGTCCGGATTGAAACATATTTTATATTGTCATTTTAGGGTACACTTCCCGTCAAAAATTACATATTTGATTCCCGAGACCTGCCCCTTCGGGTGATGTATGGAAAATTCAAAGTCACAGTTACTTTTCTTAAAAATGGCGAAGTGGTGTTGTGTTTCCTTGGGTTTCTTGAATCAAAAATGAAAAATATGCTTGGTTAAAACTTAAATGAAATTACTTTCAATCGTCAAGTAAATTGTGTTTTTACTACGTGGATTCATTTATTTTAGGTGTTTATGTTTTTGCTTTTATTATACAATATTTAGAATCAATAAATAATATTATTAATTAATTGATTGCCATAGGATACGGGATACGTCTGTTAGTAACATTTGTGCAAAACAGTTTTTTTAATTATGACAGTATAAAAGGTTTTTTATATGCAGACGATAAAGTACTAAAAAATACCGAAAAAACTTGGGAAAACGTAACATTTAAAGCCACAGAAGACAAATATTCTTAAGAATTTCTTCGATACTAATTTACTATCTCTTAATAGTGATAGACCATTTGTAATTCCATTTTCAATTCACAAAAATGACATCCCTATAAACTTTGACATTTTCATCCATGACAATTCCAAAACACATGTTAAAAATTATTGTATCCTAAACTGCACAATATTAAAAACAACAAACACAATTAAATATCTAAGATATCTAATTATTGATAAAAATTTGAAATGGAATGAACAAATATGTCAAGTTGTAAAAAATTTAGAAAATTGATGTACATATTTTTAAGAATCGGAAATTTTTTGTCGATAAATAACTTACATTTAATATATTATTATGCCTTGGTTCAATCAACCGTACAATATACAATATGCTATCGTTAGTTGGGGGGATCCGCGAATAAAACTAAACTTTCCCCAATGGAAGTTGCACAGAGATTAATAATTAAATTCCAAGAAAAAAAACCTGACTACCCGACGGATCGATTATTTAAAGAATTCCAAGTACCTTCATTCAAGGATTTGTACACTAAAATGCATTGATTCAAGTCATAAAAGAAAAAGACAAGTGTCAATTTCTAACTGAAAACCGTACTAGACATAAATATATTTTTCCGTGCCCATAATTAAACACTTCGTTTGGACAAAATTATTATACTTACCAAGGTAGAATTTTTTTCAGTCAACTACCGCAAGAAATCAGAAACACATATGATAAAGTCCAGTTAATAAACACTGTAAAAAACATTTTAAAGATCTTAAAAAAATATGTATAGTTTCCGCCGGACTTAATATTATAAATATGTCATACCTCAGTTTCCTTAAACGATATTCCAATTCAAATCATTTAAATTTTGTTTTATCGTTAACAACTAAATACAGTATACGAGTATGTACTTGAATACGTTATTCTAATAGTAAAATAGTTTGATAGTAGCAAAATATTTTCAATTGTTTAACACCTAACAAATTACAACTTATTGTTTTCTACCAATGCATTGTAATTATTTACTTTATAATATAAACACATATTATATGTAAACTTAGTATTGTTATCTTTAAAGAAACAATGTACACTACTCTTCTAGCCTCAAGCTTATGCTTCCATGGAAGAGTAGTATTGGAATAATTAAACTTGTACTTAAACCTACCTATAAATAAAAAACAAATAAAAAATAAACGCAATAAAAAAATATGACTATGAAATAACTTCCCTCAGGGTCTATGTTTTCTTAAGAGATGCTGTGTGGAGGATCTTGCAAAGGAAAGGGACGAGAGAAGTTCTGGGAAGAAAGAATATGTGAGGAGTGGGTAGAAATTTGGGTGCACGCTGTAAGTGAGCAGGCACATCCGCCGCCAAGACCTAGGCAAACCTCACCCCTGCTATGTCACCAAACCTAGCGAACTACTTGGGGTGACCTATGTTTAGTGCTGTAGGTGATATATATATCCTTCTTTTGATTAATTAATTTCGCAGAATATAAGTATGCATTATGTATTTTTTATTTATGTTTTTTAACGTAAGTATTTGGCAAACACGACTTACGTAGTAGACACTTATGTTCAAAAAAGGTTCATTTAAAATTCAATCCAAGTTGATCATCTCCCGATGACGGCAATAGCAGATGTCGCGTGCTCGAAACCCTGCTGCGTATTTCCAAAACCTATACCGATTCAGTCGCGGTAGCGCCAATTTACATTTTAAATATACCTCTACATTGGTTATTTTTTATCACATTGCAAAAACAAAAATTGTTCTAAAATCTAGATAAAATAATCTTTCTGATGTGTATATTAGAAATTAATAATTTTATTTCTAAATATTTACATTTTAATATTATTCCCATATATTGTAAATACACCTCTACATTGATAATTTTTTATCACTTTGCAAATACAAAAATTGTTTTAAAATCTAGATAAAATATTCTTTCTAATGTGCATATTAGAAATTAATAATTTTATTTCTAAATATTTAAATTTTGATATTGAAAATGTAAAGCGACTGAACCGGTATAGGTTTTGGAGATACGCAACCCGGCTTAGGGAACGTACCCATACTACTTAACCAACTTTTTGCAATTTTTTTAACCCCCCACCCCTCCCCCCGCCGCTCATTTGTACCAAGCGTGGTATTTTGAAGACCCGCAATATGCATTCAGCATTTTAATTTTGTTGAAATTAATTCCAAATTATTAGAATAATTACATAAATATATAGGCTTGGCGTAAGAAAAACTGACAAGATCAGGCCCTTAAAAGTAGAACTGCAAGATTCATACCAAGCTAAGCAAATAATCATAAATAAATATAAACTGAAGAACGGCATCAAAGTTAAACAAGATCTCACGGAGCTGCAAAGGAAACAAATGACGGATGTTTGGAAAGAGTTTGAAATGAGAAAAGCGGATGGGGAAACAAACATAACAATTAAGTACATAAACTCTGTTCCAAAAATAATAAAAAATGTGCCAAAAAACTTAAACAGCACCTAAAATTGTTTGGGTATTACCAAAATGTTCGCGGAATGAGAACCAAATTACAACATCTCAAAATAACTTCTCCCACAATCCCACATGATATATTGTTATTAACAGAAACATGGTTAAATGAGGACATCAATTCATCGGAATTAGGCCTTAACCAATATAACATTTACCGTCTTGACCGTGACCCCATTACGAGCAACAAATCAAAAGGAGGAGGTGTAATGGTGTGCATATCCAAAAACATTTCATCTAGAAAATTGCCAGTTAAACACAAAAACGTTGAACACATCTTTGTAATGCTAAATATTTCATCAACAAAAATCATTATAGCCTGTACTTATATTCCACCAATGTCAGATCTGCAAATATACAAGAACCACATCGAGGATGTAGAAACACTAAAATATAAATATCCTAAAGCCAAATTTATAATTGTAGGCGACTACAATCTTCCGAAAATTGACTGGTCTTTCGATAAGAACAATGAAGTGATTATTAACGAAACAGAAGTGCAGTGTGCCAAATCAAAGGAAATGCTCGATATGTCTTTTTTCCTAGGACTTAAACAGTTAAATAAAGTGCATAATTCTTATAACCGAATGCTTGACCTAGTATTTTCTAGTGACTTAAGGACAGTGGTAGAACAATCGGATGAATTGTTATTACCTTTAGACCAACACCATCCAGCGTTAGATATCATTATTACAAATGTGTCTAGAAAATTGGAGAAATTAAAAACTTCATCGTACAATTTTAATAAAGCTGACTACACAAATATTATTAATTATCTTGACCATATAGACTGGTCATTTCTAGAAGATGAAAACAATATTGAAAATCAAGTCCAACAGTTTTATTCAATCCTAAACACTTCAAAAGAACGTCATGTTCCAAAAGTTAATTTTAATGCATCCTTTTACCCCACATGGTTTTCAAAAGAATTAAAAGAATTAATTTATACTAAAAAACAAACTCACCGAATATATAAGCAATCTAGAAACGTAGATGATTATATAACGTTTACTAACTTAAGAAGGCAGTGCAAAGAATTGTCCAAAAAATGTTATAATGATTATATTAGTTTAATAGAAATGCAGGTTCATGATAATGTAAAAAAATTGTGGAACTTTTCTAATGCTCAGCGAAAAAATGACTGTAGTTTACCAAATATTATGCATCTGAATAACAATTGTGCGGACAGTACCGAAGGCATTGTCAATCTTTTTGCAGATTTATTCAAAAGTGTTTATGATGATAGTATTCCTGATAATGAAATCCCAAACGATATATCACTTGAAGAATCACTTAACCTAAACCATTGTTTTATTGAAATAAACGCTATAGAAAAGGCTATAAAAGCATTAGATACTAATAAATCCGCTGGACCGGATGGTTTCCCTCCAACATATTTAAAATCTTGTGTTCGCAGTTTGACTTATCCACTATTTAAACTATTTAATAAGTCTTTGTCGTCAGGGTGTTTTCCAAATCAGTGGAAAAAAAGCTATCTTACGCCTATTCATAAAAAGGGAGATAAAAGCGATGTATCTAACTACAGACCAATATGTATATTGTCCGCTATTCCCAAACTATTTGAATCGTTAGTCCTAGATGTCATTATTAAACAAATTAATAATATTATTGTACCCAACCAGCATGGCTTTATCACAGGTAAATCCACTCTAAGTAACTTGATCATATACGAAAATTACATAACTGATTCTCTTGCCTTGAAGCATCAGGTGGATTCAATTTATACTGATTTTTCCAAAGCCTTTGACAAAGTAAGGCGACATATCCTTGTACAAAAATTAAGTATGTTGGGCATCAAGGGTAATCTATTAAGTTGGATTGATAGTTATCTTAGTAAAAGAGAGCTATGTGTGAAAATAAAATCTGTGGAATCTTACGTTTTCGAAGCCACAAGTGGGGTTCCTCAGGGGTCTCACCTGGGACCAATTCTTTTTTTGTTATTTATTAATGATATTGTTAGCATATTTAAAGATGTGGAAGTTCTTCTCTTCGCAGATGACTTGAAAATATATAAAACAATACGTAGTTTAGACGATTGTTATACTTTGCAACTTAATTTAAATAAACTATATCGTTGGTGTATCATCAACTCTCTGTTTCTTAATATTAAAAAATGTCAGGTCATTCGTTTTTGTAAAATACGAAATCATATAATTTATGTATATTCGCTAAATAACGTAAAATTGACAGCTGTCACTCAAATCAGGGACTTGGGTGTTATATTTGATGAACAGTTAACATTCAATCCGCATGTAAATGAAATCACAAATAAAGCCTTAAAAATGCTTGGTTTTATATGTAGAACCGCATGCGACTTCAAGTCATTAGAATGTTTGAAAACACTTTACACATCTTTAGTAAGAAGTCAAGTAGAGTATAATTCGCCTATTTGGTCCCCCTTTTATAAAATACATTCCAACAATATTGAAAGGGTACAACACAAATTTCTACGATTTATTAACTTTAAACTAAATATTCCAATCCAAAATATAAATTATATCCAGCTGATGCACCAACTAAATTTGATTACGCTGTCAGATAGGCGAATTATCTCCGACCTTGTTCTACTAAATAAAATTATTAATTATAGAATCGACAGCCCTGAAATTCTGGCCACAATAAAATTATTTGTACCTTCCAAAAATACGAGACAAAATTCCACGTTTTTCTGTGACAATTTCAAAACAAATTATCAAGCGCACATATCCCTAAATCGAATACAAAATTTTGGTAATAAATTTGGTAATGTCGTTGATATATTTAGAGATTCCGTAGCAGTGCTTAAACGAAATCTACATAAACACTTTGCTGAAATGTATGACTTCACCATTCCATAGTGAAAAACCCTTTTTAGCTTCTATCTATTTCACTCTTTTCTTTTAGACTTTTTAACTTTAATATATATATGTAACTTTACAAATTAATATTGTAATTTAATTTATATTTCGATTATGCTTAAGTCCCTACTAATGCTGATTAATTTCAATCCCGTTATTTTTGTTTGTAAGTACAAAAAAAAAACTGTTCTCCATAATGGTATTCTATATTATTTGTAAAACATTTATGTAGGTACTACACATATAATAATTATTTTATTCATATATGTACTTAAACTTTTATATGCCATATAGTTAATGTAATAATACTTATAACAATGTATGTAAAAGCCCAATGGGCGTTTAAATAAATAAATAAATAAACCCGCTAAACAAACCCTGCTTTGCCAAACAAACCACAAACCTGGGATGTTTTTTTAAATTATGATGACATGCGAGTTTATTTTAGAGAATTTATTTTATAAGATTGGTACTTCCGACATGTGTCATATTTGATTGTCTATTAGTTAAAAAAGGAATATTCCGTATTATCCGTGCATCAAACTTCGACAACACGAACGTTCCTATTTCCGTGAAGTAGACTAAATGCATATTGGTAATTGTTCGGAACAAACGTCAACGGTTAATACGCACTTTTTTGATAAAACTTTTAGATTCTTCTTAATTACTATAAAAGACAACTATTTGCATTCGGGGAGGTTAAAAATGTTACATTTTTAATTTTATTTACGTAAATTGAAAATTTGCTTTCACACTGTCAAATCACTCTGCAGTTCGGAACAAACGTCAATGGTTAATACGCACTTTTTTTGATAAAACTTTTAAAATTAAGATAATATACACAAGCCCGCTACACAAACCCTGCTTTGCCAGACAAACCATTCAAAACGTAGGCTGTTTTTTTAAGTAAAGATAACACACACAATCCCGTTACATAACCGTTGACGTTTGTTCCGAATATTTACCTGCATGTTTACCAAAGTTAAAAGCTCGTTGGTTTGGTATTATTATGGTTAAAAGTAAGTCCAAAAATATTAGCAGTGAATCTACGAAATAACGTATGTAAAGATGCTTATGGCAATTGATATTTTAAATCCATTATTTTATACAAATACTGAGAAAAGTGTGGATTTTGCCCAGCACCCCATCTCAATAACAATTTGTCACTAGCATTACGTGTTAATTCGATTCAGCATCACATGTTTATTAGCAATGTTGTATTTCAATTTATGTTTTAGTTATTATTCGTAATTATAATTGATAATAATCTTTTTCAATGAAATTGCGTGAATAGTGAAAATAGAATAAAAATTTAATAACGAAATAGTTTAACCACGCGATGCAAACCACGTGAATATAATCATATTATTAATGGATATGTGGCATTACTTTTCTGCGGTTACATCAGAGTGGACAACGTCACGTGTCGGAGCTGTTATATCATTGTGACTGATGACATTAATAATAATTATTATTTTAATTAAAACCTCAGGTGCAAAGGATGCTATTTTGGTAAGAGAAATATTCATCAGATACTTATCCACAAATGCATATTTTTAATATTCGTCATTTATTTAGGTGATTATCTCGTAATCGAGTCACATAATGTTTGATAAATAATAAGTCCCAGCGACAGCTCGTACGGACGTCATCGACGTTCGTCCTTTTCCTTTTCACGCGTCTGGAGAAAAAGGCAGAAGATACCAGAACTATGACGTCACGTACAATCTCTTGCTGGAACTAGAATATATTTTGATTAAACTTTTTATGAAAACGTGCACTAACCTGTACAAGATGCCTTCCTGCAGAAGTATAGACTTTGTCTCTCCGCGTAGTATGTATGGGCAGGCAGATAATGTCTTCCATCTGCAGCACATTTCATAAATTATGTTATGAAAGAAGATTTATATATATTGAATCCATCTTAAATCCAATCTCACAGATACAAACTTTTTAGTGACAGGAATAATAATAATTGAACACCGATAAATGCGCAGAGAACAATTCTTATTTTGAATTGTTTTTGTTCCAAACTAAACGAACTGCTGTTTGCTGCGCGCTCGGTTAAGTACCTACCAACTAGGGCACATTATAAATACATAGAGATGTGGAACACAATCTTTGAGGTACTTATTTAAAAATATCATATAATAATTTATCAACGAAATATTATTGTGATTAACCACATCTCACAACAGTGTCTCCGTTGCACGAGTGTCGGGAATATAATATTCATGCGATATGGTTGAAGATTATTTGTAGGATCTCAGGTAAGAGTAAGCTACGCGTTATGATGGTTTAACGACAAAAGGAAGGCCCTACCCGAAACGTGACCCACAATGAGGCTCCTGCGCTCAGGAACGTTTTTTTAAACATATTATATATGGATAAGGTCATAGCTTCAAATTATTTCCGCTACCTTGTGGCATGGGAGGAGCATAAAAATGTTCATCTTATTTTTTTTAAATAGTCACACATTTGTAAGCATATTATTATTAGAAATACTAATTTCGGTTTGTCTATCTGTAACATTAATCACTGAACTCTAGTACTTCTGCTTTAAATGTAAGTTTCATTTTAAAAATTGGAAGTGTTTGTTTAGAAAAATCAAACAAACAATAAAGTACCTACAATATTTTTGGTACTTACTCTATTTCTATTTATTTCCATTTTCAAAATTGGAACTGATTTGTCGAATATTCTATAGACGGCCTCAATGTTGAAGGGGTAAGGCTCTCCACTAGCAATCCGAAGGGTGCGGGGTCAAATCTTGACGTGCGCAAGTAAATTTTATTTGATTGATTTGTATAATTTCTTAAAATAATGTATGGCGTATTTACGGCACATACCAGAGTAGTAGATACCCTAAGTATCGCCTTTTTTTACATGAGCTCCACACAAGAGGCCCTGAGAAAAATAATTTCCCTCAGGGCCTATGTCAACTTTGGGGATGCTGTGTGGAAGGTTTTTTTAGGAAAGGAAGGAGATGAGAGTTCTGGGAAGTAAGAGGGTTTAATGGGTGGGTGGGAACCTAGGGTTCATTGTGTCCTGGTCATCTAGAGTCCATCAAGACCTAGACAAACCTCACCCCATGAACCCGGGCACCCCTGCTAAATCACCAAACGTAGCAAACCACTTGGGGCGACTATGGCAGAGGTGTTGGTTATCCAATAAAGGTTCCCGGGGTAGCGGTACCCATTCCCACCCCCCAAATTGTAAGATCACCATTCAGAATCGAAACGTTGCTTGAAATGGCTTTAACCCTGCTTGTTAACCAGTTCTAAATTGCCAGGTACTTCCCCACCTTCCTACTCCCCATCTCATTCCCCTCCCCACTACCTTCATCCTCACAAAATACCTCAATTGGGGATGCCATAGTCTCACTGGCTCTAGACAGGTACAGTTGAGACCCTTGTGCGGTACAAAATACAAGGAATGCAGAAATAGAGGTCTTGAAGAGGCCCTTTTTGCAGGAGGATGAAAACGTAGGCCGTAAGGATAACCAGGTAACCAATTATATTTGTTTATAATTAATTTTTTCTCGTAATTTTTTGGATCAGCGCTAGTCGTTAAATATTTTCTAAAAATCATTAACGTATTTTTCAAACGTACCCCTGAGGTTATTTGCGATTGTGCACATTTCTCGTCTTAAATGAAATGTCACTTTAACATAAACTTTGTGTTATTTCCGCTTCACAATTAAAGCTCTATAAATGAAATATTTCTGAATGTAGTCGAATACTATTTTGAAAGGTTATGAAATAAGCTTTCAAAAATTGTTCTATTACAAATAAATATTGACATTCGTAAATATTAAATTTTAGAATGCAAACGTAAAAAAAATGTAGAAATGACCCACGTGAAGTTTTTATGTGAAAAAGGTGCTAAAATCACGGATAATCTAAAAAAACAATACTTTTTCTATTGTATATTCATATAAGAAACATCGAAAGAGTGCAGCACAAATTTTTAAGATTTATTAACTTCAAGTTACACATACCTATTCAACACATTAACTACACATCTTTACTAAATACACTTAAATTGCATTCCTTAGAAAACAGAAGAAAAATTAACGACCTAACTTTTTTGTTTAAAATTATTCACTCCGATTTAGATTGTTGCGAACTTCTGCATCTCATTGACTTTAAGGTACCAACTCGAGCGACAAGGCAAAACATATTATTCTGCAATAATAATTCTCTAACCAACTATCACACACATGCATCAATTTCTCGACTTCACACACTAGGGAACAAATACACCTCAAATATCGATGTATTTAATATAAGTTTACCATTATTCAAGAAATATCTGAACAATATTTTTATGTAGAATATTTTGATATCTAAGGAGCATCACCTAGGGTCTATTGCATATATTTGTGTATTTCTATATTAATCTACAATGTAAAAACTTGTTAACATTTTCTTTTTATGTATCTTGCATTTTGTCATGTATTATTCATGAAATTTAATCAGTCACCTGTAAATTTTGTAATTACTAACATACCTACTAGTTTATTTCTATGTCATTTACAACTTAGAAACTTTCTCTTTTATTGTAATGCACTATCATTCCTAAATTTATCTGTATGATGTTTACCTACTAGTTATATTATTATAGTTTATCTTTTTATTAAAAAAAACTGTCTCTGTATTATAAACTTGTCATGTAAAAGCCCATCAGGGCGTTGAAAATTAATAAATAAATAAATGTTTGATAAACAAGTTAGTCACCTCTCTTTTTTATCATTTCATATAAAAAAATATTTAATAAAAATTAACAATGTCGAGCGGCCCGTAGGCGATTTGGCGGGTGTAATAAATGTCAACCGTATGTCTGACAGAATAGGTCTTTTTATGTATTCTATGGACAACTTGAATAGGGATGTACGGCTTGATCCACTATCGACTTTTACTTTTTGTTTCTGGGATGTCGGATGTCACTAAAACAATAACGGAGTTACAACGATTAATGTGGAGACACATGCGTTGACGTGAAAACACGCTTATTGTACTTGACTGCTGTTGTCATTTTAACGAGTATATCTGCTTACGTTGCTGAGGGGTTGTATATTGGGTGCATTTCAGTTACTATACATATACATTTTACAGATACCAAAATTTTAACTTGTCTGTTAAATCTTCTAGTTTTCGACAATAATTGTTTTTTTTATTTGTGTTCTACGAATGTCTATCGCACAAGAGTCCCAAATGAGAAACGGGAAAAGAAGGTTGGAAATTACCAAGCTATTCAGGTCCACTCACCAAAATTAAATTATTCGTTTTAAATTATCTTCAATGTAAGTTTATCCAAAGCTAGAACTCAATAGTGCTTATCAAAAATTAAATATTGGTTAACTCATTGGTAACATATTTTATCTAAATAAATCATCATCATCACTATTGACTATACAACCCCTGGTGGGTCTTGGCCTTCTCGAGAGTCTTCCTCCACTCATCTCGGTTTTGTGCCAGCTCTCTCCAATTTAAAAGCTCCAAGATATATATGTCTTTGAGGACGTTGTCGCTCCTTCTTAATCTTGGTCCTCCGCTCCTTCGCCCTATTGGTCTTAGTTCAGCAGGGACTTTGGCGTTTGATTCTCTCTTCACATGACCCAGCCACCGAAGTCTTCCCAGTTTTATAAATTTTGCGACGTTTAGCTCCTTAAACAAAGTACAGAGCTCATTGTAGATAAAAACAGATATAAATAATAAATACAGATATATTTATATGATATGTATAATTTTCTTATCCTGCAGTTTACCATCCTCAAAGTTTCAACTAAACAATTCATATTTTTTTGAAGTGAAAACTTCTTTATCACTGTTGTGATTTGAAACTCGATGAAACGAAAAATAGCGAGACTAAAAAGAGACAATCACATACATCTACAGAATGGTGACCGAGCAACTCGGAATGAAACCAGCTCAGAACCATCTCAGATAAGTCATTTAGAGTGATAATTTACGTTAGGGTTATCGGCTAATTTAATATCATATTTTTCATAGCTTTTAATGGCTTTTCAAGGAGGTGTTGAGTTGACTTTATTCTCAGTTGGCATGGAACGTTATAGGATTTAGCCTGCGAGAGAATGAGGTTGAATAATCGGTATCCGCTTTATACGGTGCTTCGTAGCGAATTCACTTTAGTTTACTGAAGGTTTCACTTCTACCACCTGTGAACTTCACACTCTGAATTTATTTAATTAGCCATTCTGGGAAAACTTCTTACGATATTATTTATTTATGTATTTTGAATTTCACGCCCGGCTGGGCTTTTACATAATAATAAATCAAAATGGTGTCAATATAAATTTATTTTATTTACAAACCGCCTCTGTACAAGATAGGTATTAAATATAACAATGTTTGTCTCATTCATGTAATGCTCTTACGTTTATGAATGAACGATAAATTAGCATACTACTACACTATGTATTCACAAATAAAGTATTACATTATGTTAACGATTATACTAATACATACATTTGTTTGAGCCAACACTTCCCAAACGGGAGATGGCAGGAAACGGATTCTGTTGCATTTACTTTCAGAAATTATAGATTATAATGTTTGTATTTTTTTTTATTCCAGTTAAAAGAAAATTACATTTTCACTCATTTAACTAGAAATAATTATACACATTAAGATAAATAAATATTTCAATACAGCGCTATTCTATTTCATTATTTTGTTTATCAAGAATAAATTTAAATAATTTTTTTTTAAATTTACCCAACTTCTTTTCGTTTTTAATGTCATTTGGGAGACAATTATATAAGTTGCCCCCCTCGTAACCAACGGATTGTTTAGCATAGTGAGTGTGGATGGTGTTTAAATGTATGTTATCGCGTTGTCGTGTAAAGTGTTTATGTACTTGGGACGTTTTAATGAATTCGGTGTTTGTGTGTACGAGATTATTTTGTATTTTGTATATAAGGAGACATGTATTGTATTCATATAGTTTTCTTGTTAATAGTTTTGTTTCCATATATAATTTTTTGTGGATGTTCTGGGCTTGTAATTAAATAGTTTTTTGATTACCTTGTTTTGTATTACCTGCAATTCATTTATGTGTGTTTCACATGCGTTTCCCCAGATTTCAATCAAATAATTTAAATGTGAGTTACGAGACTATAATATAAACCTATTTTAATTTATTTGGCAACAGATATGATAGCCGGCTAAATACGCTAATTAAGGGGACGATTTTATCTTTAATACCTTGTATGTGTTGTTTAAATGTCAAATGCTGATCAATGCACAGCCCAAGATATTTTTCCTGGATCAGGATTTGCAGGTAGTTGTTTTCAATTTTTAAGGGTACATGAGGAGGAATTATTTTACGGGTTGAGCTTAAAATCATGTATCCTGTTTTTTTAACATTCATTGTTAAAACATTTGATTGGAAAACATTGTTTTTGAAAACATTGTTAAAACATTGTTTTTTTAACATTCATTGTTAAGACATTTATTGAAAATGCCTTATACTGTATTGTTGCACAGCTCTAGGTACATATTATAAATTAAAGTCCTCCAACACGCTTGTCTGTTTGTTCGCGATAAACTAAAAAAATAATACTGAACGGATTTTCATGCGGTTTTCAGAAATAGATGGAGTGATTCATGAGGAAGTTTTAGCTATAAAATTTGTCAAGGTTTTGTGTAAATTGGTTGAAATGTATAATTAAAATCTGTATGTGGTGGACGAGCGGGCTGGCAAGCGGGCGGTATGGATTTGATCAGTATGCAAATTAACAGATGGCGGTGTGAGTTAAGAGTTTGGGTAACCATCCAGTAGATGGCGTTGTGTTTCGTCAGCCACAGTAACGCCTAGCCGGGTCAGCTAACTAGTACTAATAAATCATTATTTTGAGACCGCATAGTACCTACACCCCTAATTTTTAATAAAAAAAAATTTTAAGTGAAAACTTTTTTTTAATTGAAAGCACACTCACATACGAGTACCACGGAATTTAGCCTGCGAGATAATGAGATAGAATAATCTGATCATTGTGCGGTGCTTCGTAGCCTCAACGCTCTTGATTTTTTGAAGATTAGTTTTCTGAGGGTTTCACTTCTACCGCGTGTGAACTGCACACTTGTATTTTTTTTAAGTGTGCAATTCATACGCGGTAAAAGTGAACCTTTAGAAAACTAAAGTAGACAAGAGTGGGGAGGCTACGAAACACCGCACAAAGAGGAGACCGATTATTCTATCTTGTTCTCTTGTAGGCTAAATCCTATAGATGTATGTGTTTATCTCTTTTCAAATCACATCGGTGCTAAAGAAGTTTTCACTTCAAAAAAAGAAAAAATCCTATAATCCTCAGGGCCTATTTCATATTTGGGGATGCTGTGTTGAGGGTTTTTTAGGGAAAGGAAAAGGAGGAAGTTCTGGGAAGTAAAAAGGTATCAAGGGTGGGTAGGAATCTAGGGGTCAATGTGTCCAGGAGTGACGGACGTATAAATTTATCCATCCCACTGCAAGGCGATGGGTCGAGAGAGTCCAGCTGGAGAAGTCTAGGTTAGGTCTCAAACGCATTCGCCATCAAGATCTATACAAACCTCACCTCGTAAAGGCGTTAACGAAGTTATATCGCAGGCACCTATCGAAAATCCTGAGTGGACAACCTTCCTCTTAACATTTCCTTCCCCTCTCCTACTTTCTTTAACCTCGTAATATTCCCCAAAGAGGAAGAAGAAGATTGGTAAGTTCCTGGCTATTCAGATCTCAATAGTGGTCTTACACCAGAGCGATACTGAGAGTATCTTCCACTCTGGAACATGCCGCAAATACACCACATATTATTTTGTTATTAATTTATTATGAAATAACACAAATTAATCAAATACATTTTATTTGCACACGCTGGGATTCGATCCCGCGACCTTCGGTTTGCGAGTCGACAGCCTTACACCTAGACCACGGAGGCCATCAGATACACTGACTATGAGACAGTTGGGACTCTTGTGCTAATTAATATACTTACTTAATATACAAGCGGGTATCGAAACTGTATAAATATTTGATAAAAAAATTACGTGTTTTTTTATTACATTACTTTTCATTCGTGGATATCTTTTCAACTCTTCTTCTCTTTTCTAATTAATGTATTTTTTATGAACGAAATTTGCCGTTATATAATTTTAATGTAATTATCTTCATAAAACGTTTATTAAAAAATTACAATTATTTACGGTCGTGCGCGTTAATGAACATTTATTATGACGTTAGTACGAAATAAACGGTATCATCATAATATATTACGAGAATCCCTAAAGCAATGGTATGAATGAATAATAAAACAGAACAAATGCTAACCGTAACCATACATTATTCATCTATTCACCGCTGTGATAATTTGATGTAAATAAACAAGTCCTAAGTGACGAAAACAACCGCTTAAATCGCTGGAATACACAGAAAAATAAATGAGTTTTTAGGTACGGTATACGTCACTTATTAATTCAAATTAATTCAGGTATTTATTCAAAACAAACCGGAAATTCATCTCTCAGGATCGGCGCGTGCGCAGTCGCTTATGATAATTGAAAAAATGAATAATAAACGGACCGGTTCCGTACAGAGGCTCTTGGCGTGTTTCAAAAGGCTCGTGAAAATATATATTATAGATTGTTCCATTTATTTAGTTAATTAATGATAATTTCACTTTATTATTTCGGTAATGAGACAAGCTTTTGTATTAACGTTGCGCTACAATCACGGCTCAATCTCGGCTTACGCATTACGGGGCGAATTATTAAATGTTATATAGAAATCATACATTTGCCGTGTCCCCGCTCAAAAAGAAGAAGATGGAGAGATTTGTATTTACGAATGTTGGAGAGAGCGGGCCTATATTTAAAACGATAAAATTGAAGCGAAAATTGTGAAAATGTTTAATAAAACACGACTCGTTTAAAATAGAGCAAATATCTCGTGAGGGTTATCTAAAACAGCATTCAAAGAAACACTGAATTTTTTCATACATATAACTTGTAAAATAACTGAAACAAACGTGTTTATAATAATTTTCGGAGCATACTTTGCGATTTTTTTCTATCGAGGGAATTTCGTATAATTTGCTTTTCCGCTTGGGGAATGTATACCTAGATATTATCTTCAAAAATAACATATATTTTTAAAGAGCTTAAAAATTTCAAATGTGTAAAGGAGATATGTAAGAAATCGGTAGAATTTCGGGTAGCGGCGGCCTAAAAGTTTAAGTTAAAAAATTCAAAAGTCGTGTACAAGTAGGTACCTATAGTAAGTAGGCTGTTTTAATTTGAAACCATAGACGGTGTGTGTATTTTTACTACTTCATACGATATGCGATTTAATGAATAAATACTTTTATGGGTTCCTCCGCGCCGGGAACCATTTATTGGACAACCAACACCTCTGCCATAAGTTGCCCTAAGTGTTTCGCCACGTTTGGGGACTTAGTTGGGGTGCTCGAATTCACGGGGTGGGGTTTGTTTAGGTCTTGGCGGCCAATGCTTTTGCCCACGTATTGCGTGGCGGGCCTGATCGGGAGAGGGTGGTTGAGGGAGAACTAACCTAGACCTCTCCAGCCGGACTCACTAGACCCATCGCCTTGCACCGCAGTGGGAGGGATAGATTCATATGACCGTCACTCCTGGACACGCTAATCCCCAGATTCCTACCAACCCCTCATATCTTTTTCTTTCCCAGAACTTCCTCTCCTTCCTTTCCCTGAAAAGACCCTCCACATAGCAACCCCAAAGATGAAATAGGCGCTGCGGGATTTTTTTTCTTCAGGGCCTCCTGATCTAATGTAAAAAACAGTAATAATAATTTTCTACACAAAGTGTTTTAACGAATGTACCTTTTTTTTACATGAATACCGCACAAGAGTCCCAACTGCTCCCGTCTGGAGCCAGTGACACTATGGCATCTCCAATTGGGGTATGTTGTGAGCCTGAAGGTAGTGGGGAAGGGAAGGAGATGGGGAATAGGGAGGTGGGAGGTGGAGAAGTACCTGGCTATTCAGATCTGGTCACCAAACACGGCTAACGCCATTTCAAGCAACGTTTCAATTCTGAATGGTGGTCTTACACCAGGGCGATACTGAGAGTATCTTCCACTCTGGAATGTGTCGCAAATATACTATATATTATTTTAAATGAATAAATTGTGAAAGAACACAAATTAATCAAACAAAATTTATTTGCCACGCCGGGATTCGATCCCGCGACCTTCGGAGTGCTAGTCAAGAACCTTACCGCTGGACTACGCGCGGCCGTACCTACCTAAAACGTGATTTAAAAAATACTTTATTCTTTCTATATATTTTTTCCTCTGAGCATACACAACGTATTTTTGGTTACTTTAATTTGTACCCTTATATTGATTGTGTAAAGCGAAATCAATGTCTTGGAATTCGTGACAAACTTTTTGTTTTATTTCATTAATATTATTTATATTTTAACAATTAGGTACTGTGTTTTTAGTTATATCATATAACAGCTCGTTGTGAAAATTGTATAATTTATGATGATTATTCGAAATCACAGGTATTAATAATGGAGCTATTAATGAAACCTGATAAAATAAATAGCAGATTTAATTGGCATGTCTACCAAGAATACAGAGATGTGCAGAGGTTTCAGACAGAAATGCCAAAGTTTAATCTTACCAGCGGACTAGTAGCTCAGAACCCACTCTAAGGCTAACAGGTTGTTGTCACACTATTTCTATACAAGGATTAGCTGATTTCCATCGATGTGAAGCGTCAAATAATTTCAAAGCTGTTTACAATAATTTATCTATTTTTTTAAGGCTTGCTTCACAATTTTTAAATTAAATTATTTATACGAATGCGTTAATAATTTGATTAATTCTAGTGACCTTTGACCAATTTTTTTCATTCAGACGTAAAACAAAGTAGCTTCGACTGCACTGAAAATGTCAATACCTAAAATCTTAAAAACCTGCATTATTTCTGCTGTTCTTTTCAAAGATGTTTTAATGTAGTTATTTTAAACCAGTTAATTAAAAAAATAAATAATAGAATATTCAATTCAAACTCTATTTTAATAACTTTTGAAGATTATTCCTATCAATGTAATATATCATTGAAGATGAACATAACACTTATAATCCAAACGAAAATATGAAAGAGAACAAGACACATAAAATAGAAAAAGATAATGGTTGCAACTCCTACAGAACGAGAGATTCTGGGTTCGTGTCCCAGTTGCGACCATAATCTTTTTCTATTTTCCTGTGTCTTGTTCTCTTTCATATTTTCGTTTAGATTATTAGTGTTATCATCTTCTGCAATGAAGTAATAGAATGGTAAATTATCAGTTAGATTTATTTTCTTATCGCTTTAAAGTTTAAAATAAGACGTATCATGATAATAATAATTTATTTTATTCCGGAATACGGGGAGCTTGGTGCCTTAGATCCCACATAACTCATAAAGTACCCATAACATAGGGGTCAGAAGGTACAAGCAAAAACTTAAACAACAAACAAATATGTATGTATGAAACCATAACAAAAAAGACGTTAAGGTCTGTAGAATTATTCGAGATTGATGGGGCCAATAACTTTCTCCAGTGTTCTTCAATGCTGGAATCTGAACTCTGGCGGGATTCTATAGCGAGGAGTCTTCCGAAGTTGTGTATCCCCAGGTTCTTATGAGGTCTTCAAAACCAGAACCTTCTCCGTTAGTATGTTGGAAGCACTGGGTAGCCCGAACATCGTATGGTAGGCATTGTTATTTTGCACACTTTCCATGCTGCTCCAAAGTTGGTCCAAAGTTCGTACATATAAAAGGTTGTACAGAACGTAAGGAATAACATCATTTTTACAAGTATTAGTTTAATTAATGGTCGACGTTATACTGAGCGCTCGTCTTTGCGTCGTCCATCAGCTTACTGTTGATGATGTGTACTAAATACATCGTTTCTTCTACTACTTCCAGAAGCTCATCGTTTAGGAAAGCTGGTGGAATTATTTTCAGACCCATATAAATACCAATCTAGTTCCACCAACCCCTGAATGTATTGCGCGCTTTTAAGTGACTGCATTCGAACTTGGCCGTTTCTACTGGGTTTTTGCAACGCTGTTGTATGCTCTCCATGGATATTCTGTACTTAACACTAAACTAAAAAGAGAGTACATGTCATTTAGGAAACACTTACAAAAAAACATTCAAGGGCGAAAAAAGAGCTGCCGGAATACCGATCTACATCAAGGCTATCGTGTCGAGTGAGTTCGAACCTGAACATGTTTAATTAGATATTTATGAATTCACCTACGATTGTTTACGACCTTTTCGCCCTTAACCATCGGGTATGATTGTCACATCCCAAACATGGTGAACGCGTCCGATCGCTATTTACGACATTTCTGCGTTGGCTGACACAATGTCGTCGATGTGTGAACACAATAAATTTATACAGGCATATTTGAGAGTTACTTAGCCATTTAAGTAGAGTTTGGCTGCTTGGATAATCATTTATGCGAGTTGATTTAGTTAGCAAAGGCGAACGCCTTACTACGCGGTGTTATCCTGGAGGTTCGTTTGCAACATCCGACCAACCTGCGTACATAACTTCCTAATAAGCTTACAGTAAACATACTCGTACGTACGAAAATTCGTCCCGATTTAAAATATTATTTTAATAAAATGTAAAGAAATATTTTTACTATCCGGAATACATTTATTCATTAAAATTTGTTCATTAAAATATAATAAATGCATATTTTTAGAAGATTTCTAAATATTATTTTTTTTCAGGAGTTATTAGGGTATTGCAATTTAATATTTTCCATAAAGATGCACAGTAAAACGAAAGCATATAAAAATATAAAATGGAATTCTATCAAATACCAGTTGGACAAATAGACATTCTAAACATTTATTCCTAATAGATAAGTACCTACCTAAGCTTCATTCTGGGGATTTGGATATTTTTTTTATATATATATGTACCTATATTTTTTTTTTCAAAAATGTCTACCTCAGGAGAAAGGTTTAGGAATGAACTCATTCTTCCCGAAAGCATGATCTTCGGTAGGTATAAACTTTTTGCACTTTTTTACATCATTTGAGTAGGTATAAGGCATCTTCAGGTCCCCTTATTACCGAGTCACTCTCCACAAAGCTCAAATCGTTTTTATCTCACCGTTGTGTTAGAAAATTATTTTACGTTACAGACAACAAAACTTAGCATTCGCATAGTAGAGCTAGGTCATTTATAATAATAGAGGTCCTAACATGGGACCCCTGGGGTACCCCGAATTTTTTAGGTTTTGCAGTAAACTGCCGTTTTCTGTTAAAAGCAGTCTGTGTGAGAAGCCCATTGGAAGTTTCCAAGTTTGTTAGAGTTTGAGTAATAGTGATGAATGTGAGTGTAAAATGTAAATAATATTATACGATATTATTTATCTTTATTAAATTTGTAAACAACAAAATATTATTCCTTTTTCGACTTGATGAATGGGAGAAGACACCATTTAATTTTTTTATTCCTAGATAATTGAAAATTGGCATTAATTTATTTCTACACTTTTTGTTAATTTGTACTTTTTTTAAAGACCAGTAAATTCAACTCTGTAAATGTACTAACTACTTTAATACTTTAATACTTAATAAATATATATTTATTAAAACATACTTGAAAAACTATCCCGGGTTAAGAACAGTTGTGTTAAACATTATGCAGATCTCTGGGCGTCTATTGATCACGTAATGAATTCAGTGTTTATTTGATTAAGTTATGAAGGGAGCCTACATAAGATCATCAGACATGGGCATTCAGCGTAAAAATTTACATGGATTCCGTCGGTCATTAGCAATCAAATGTTTTGGAGATGCCAATTTACTCAATATAATTATTATACTTTATTTAGCATCTTGACTTTCGGATTTTAGTGGTATTATTTTCTTTTATTTTGGTCCAAGCAATGGGAGGAGTGAGATGTCCAGTACCAAAGTACAGTATTTAATAAATTTCATAATTAGGGAGTGGGTGGTGTCATTAGAATGGAAAGGTGGTTCATACCCCTAGAATAAAAAAGCATACGATAAATGCGATGTGAGCATGTTTCGCGATCCAAAAGTTTGGCCAATCGGGCCTTAAATTTCAAAAAAAGACTATTATTATTTATCGTCATCATTGTGACATTCAAATGGAATGGCGTTATGCGCGTAAGAACAAAGGGTATTAAATCTGTAGCAAACAATGGTTTCCTTTCAAATCGACGTGTTTCTAGATTATATTTTATATTCAGTGTTCATTGTGCGTACCCTTGTGCTGATGTCCTAAATAGATATTTTGCTTAATTATTTGATTTATATAGATTAATGGTATTATACAGAATAGGGTAGATAGAGGCAAACAAATTATCAATTTGGGAAGCAAGAATGGGTGCCGCCGCGCCGCCCCGGGAATCTTTATTGGATAACTAACACCTCTGCCATAGGTCACCCCAAGTGGTTCACTACGTTTGGTGATTTATTAGGGGTGCCCGGGTTCGTGGAATGAGGTTTGTCTAGGTCTTGGAGGTGGATGACCAGGACACACTGAACCCCAGATACCTACCCACACCTTTTCCTTCCTAGAACTCTCCTCTCCTTCCTGTCCCTAAAAAACCCTCCACATAGCATCCCCAAAGATGACGTAGGCCTTGAGGTAAATTATTTTCCTCAAGGCCTGCTGTGTGGAGCTCATGTAAAAAATAATAATAATTTTCTTCCATTGGTGGAAGGATAGTGTGTACCAACCGCGCAGTACCTACTTTTCAATATTCATATTAAGTTTATACTCTTTACGCAATAGCAATAATATTAATCCTGCCCATTTAATTTTCTTTGTTAGCTATCATTTAATCTTTCCTTTAGTGCGAAAGTCGTGAAATTAGATTCCAGAAACTTCACCTGTCGGGAACCTCTTAATCATCGAACCATTATATTGTGGATAAAAGACGAAATTGCCTAAGTACCTACGTCAGGACATAAGTAATATCAAATTAATCTTGTAATAGTAAGATAATGTAACTGATAGGGCCCTAAAAAGGTTAAGTTACCCGAAAGTTACCGAAAAAACAAGTAACTAGTTTTTTTTATGTGAGTACCTCACAAGAGTCCTAAGCTGCTGCCGCCTGGAGCCAGTGAGACTATGTCATCCCCAATTGTGGTATGTTGCGAGACTGGAGGTAGTGGGGAGGGGATGGAGATGGGGAAGAGGAAGGTGGGGAGGTACCTGGCTATACAGATCTGGTCACCAAACACGGCTGAAGCCTTTTCAAGCAACGTTTCAATTCTGAATGGTGGCCTTACACCAGGGCGATACTGAGATTATCTTCCACTGGAACGTGCGGCAAATATACTATGTATTATTTTTAACTTAATTAATTGTGAAATAACATAAACGAAAATTTATTTGCGCTCGCCAGGATTCCATCCCGCGACCTTCGGATTACGTGTCAAGAGCCTTATCTCTCGACCACGGAGGAGCTACTTTTAATAACATTTTTTAAATTGCCCCATTGTGCTGAAAGATTTATATTTTACTAGCTGAAATCCAAGGGCAAGGGTGCAAAATTTCATCAATCTCGGAATAAAACCGTAGGCTTTTTTAAAAATCAAATCCACGCCGCCTGTCGCAGAAACTTTTATTCGTATAAATATGTTTATCATTTTTTACACAAATTTATCAGGTATTAAATTATTTTATTAAAAGAAACTTCATGTCTTCTGGTTCTCGATTCCTGCAGAATGGTTGTTTGCCAACTTGTGTATGCGCGTACGGGCCCCGACCGGCTATGTGTGGATATGTGTGGGCCGCGGGCTCTGCATGTATAAGTGTTTGTTTCTATTTGCACACGCCAAAATAGTGGGGGCCTTGAAATTTGAATATTTATATTTCCAAGGTCGGCATTGTTTGATTCATAATGCCATTTCAGTCAGCGGTAGTCGGGAGTCGCGGAGGCTATACAGTATACAATACCACTGGTATGGGCAGTTAGGCACCGAGATGGTTTAGTCGCCAGGAGATATGGCTGGTGGTATGAAGCAAGATCTTTTATGAAGATACACTCGACATCTCTTATGCCGGGTGCTGGGAGGTGCCAACAATGCCAACAGTCCTGACTCTAAACATCAATGGTAATGCTTCCTCTTTTTGTATGTTTTATTGAGCAGCAATTTTTTTAACATTTTATATCTAGTTCAGATTCATTCTAAAAATATTTTTATGATATTCTTTTATCTATAAACAAATATTTGTACTTCACAACATTGTGACAAAACTGAGGAAAAACAGCAAGACTTGTAGCTTCATTCGCTTTTAAAGGGAGTTAGTTCATTAAATAGAATATAAAAAACCTTTATAAAGAATATTGTGGATATCAAAAATTGAGAACTTCCAAAGATATTCAAAATAAACTCGGACCGCTTGCGAAAAACCCCCAGCAGCAGACCTGCCAGGAATATATGTTTTCTGTATCTGTTTTGTAAATAATAAAATTGTTGAGGTAATTTTTCAAATGTTTTAAATCAATTTGTACCGCCGCGCCGCCCCGGGAACAATTTTTTGGATAACCAACTACCATAGGTCACAATAAGTGGTTCACTGCGTTTTGTTACTTAGCAGGGGTGCGCGGATTCATCGAGTGATGTGTGTTCAGGATGTGTGTTGAAGACCATTTAACAATTTAACATTTAACAACCATTTGACAACCTAACCTAACCTAACCTAACCACCCCAGCTGGTTTCTCTCGATTCATCACCTTGCGCCGCAGCGGAGGGATGGATTCATAGGTCCATCACTCCTAGATACCAATTACTACCTATTACCTGACCAATTACTACCCGCCCTTCATACATTTTCCTTCCAAAACTTCCTGTCCTTCCTTTCGTTAAAATACCCTTCACAAAGCATCCCTAAAGATGACATACGCCCTGAGGGAAAATACTTTCCTCAGTGCCTCCCAAGGTAATTTGATATCATAAATATATGTTTCACATTCAGTACAGCATAAAAATGCAAATAAATGACAGGTTAAGTAGAACAAACAACAAGAGAAAAGAACAAAAGTAAAGAAAAAACCAAGGATATATATACAAAAATGCATGATTACAAAAAAAGAAAAGAAACAAAACGAGTAAAGAAAAAAACAAGGAAATACAAAAATGCATGATTACAAAAAATGGAAAAGAAACAAGACAGAATAAAACATGTCAAGAAAATTATAAATTTTCATTTTTAAATGTGCTAAAAATATTCTTTTAAAGCAATACTCTGAAATTTTTTATTATGCTGGATATTTTTGTACGGATCTGGAAGCGAATTATATAGTAGATTTGTAGACAATATAGTTCAGAGATTTTATCCCATATTTTGTATTATTTGTTTGAAGAACGCGGATTTTAATTTTCGTTTATTGTGGTTGTGAATGGATGTCTTGATTTTAGTGTAAGTTGATTATTAAGTACCTAGTTGTAAGATGGTGTTTGTGATTTCAGGCTTAGTAAGGATTGTGATTGGAAGTGCACGATACTGGTTATATCCCTGACTTGAGTTTCCCATGGAAATACAAAACATTTCTTAGAGCTCGGTTTTGAACCATCTACAGGTCAACTATCAATTTCTTTGAGGCAAAGCCCCAGATACAGCAGAGATGGAAAGATGTGATGTACCATGGCATGGTACGCTGACGTTAGTAAAGTAATGGGTAGTAATCCTTGAAGCCTAATTAGTACACCATTTATGGGGGTAATTTTCTTTTTACATTGTTTATGTGGAGATCCCACGAAAGTTGGGAATTTACGATCAGGCCCAAATATTTTGTACTCATTTTCTTTTCGAGACAGGTGTCACCAATTTTGATATTGAGGCTGAAATTTTTCGTGTTAACCGAAAAGTGTATGATGGGTTTTTTCCTTTAAGCGTTAATTTGTTTATTCTCAACCGGCTTGTGAGATGGGAAACATTGACATTCAATTTCATTTCAAGGTCCACAAGGTTCCGTCTATTATAATAAAATAGTCTATTATCCGCTTAAAGTTGTAAAGTTTCTTTAATACCCCACTTTGTTACGTCATTAACGTAGATTAGAAAAAGCAAAGGTCCAAGAATTGATCCCTGTGGCACTCCACATGTTATTTTACCTAATTCATTAGTTTCTCCTACATTGCCGAAAAGCGATTTGATAGATTATAGATCGGAAAAGTCCCAGAGGACTATCAACAATACCCTCAAATGTTTCAGTTTTTTCGATAGATATCAATTCAATAAAATTAATTTATATTACATGTTCATGTTCATGGCTGAAATACTGACAAATCAATTTCTTTTTTCAATTATGAGAATCACTCCTATCTCATAAAGTGGTAAAAAACTCTGAAGATATGGATTTTCCACGACGAACAAGTAGTTAGTTGGTAAAACCTCCTACGTTTATTTATGAAAGAAATCATTTGAACATTATTCTAATTCAAAATCCAGACACCTGTTGTTACTTACCACAAATCAAATTTACAATAAAGATTATAAAAAAATGGCAACGAGTGTGGGCTGAATATCAGACAAACAAATTGGTAACTGTTAAAATATTGCATTGGCTACAACCACCAGGGTATGAAAAAATTATTTCCTCTGTGAAATGAATGGTGTATAAAATTGTCGACGCGCCTTCGTGATTATAAACCTTTCAATTGGAAAAGGATGACCCTCCGTGGTCGAGTGGTTAGATACTCGACTATGAATGTAGTGTAGTGTAGAATGTGAACGTAAATTCGGTGTAATTAATTTGTGTTGTTTCACAATTCATTCATTTTAATAATGTGTACTTAATAGTATATTTGTGGTACGTTACGTACGACCTGTTGAAAGAACACCAATCAATTGAAAAGTTGCTTGAAATAGCTTTGATATTCATATCTGAGCACCAACCACTGGTGATCAGATATGAATAGCGAGGTACTTTCCCACCTTACTCTACCCCACCTTTTTCTCTTACCCACAACCTTTAGCCTTACAACATTGAGGGGAGTTTTAACAAAACTGAAAATATTATTATGCCGGAGTTAATTTTTTCTTAGACCATTGATTTTTTTCAATTGCTTTATATATTCATCTTATATATATTCAGTTCATGAAAGCTTTTTGTTTGACAAGCCCCCAAAGGGCTCACAAACTCCTACAGCTCGTAGGGCTTTGAAGCAAAGAATGGACAGTTACCTCGAGAGTGTTTTCTCTTGGGGTAAAAATAATCTCGTTGAATTTAATGTTTCAAAGACCCAATCTTGTCTGATTACGTCTAAAAGGGATCGAAATGAAAATCTAGTCTCTTTCAACGGAAGCAATCTTTCGAACAGGCCCTCCATCGAAATGTTTGGTGTAACCCTAAGTGACCAGCTCAGGTATGGGGGCTCCATCGAAGCCAGAGTAAAGTTAGCCTCACAGAAACTGGGCATACTGTACAGGGCCCGCAGATACTTTAATAGTACACAACTGCTAACCCTGTACAAATCACAAGTGCGCCCCACGGTTGAATTTGGCAGCCACCTCTGGTCTGGAGCTCCAAAATACCTGAAACATACCCTCGACTCTGTGCAGAAACGGGCGGTCCGTTTGATAGATTCTCCCATCTTAACAGACGGATTGCAATCTTTAGAGCACAGGCGTCGGGTGGGAATGCTATCCTTGTTCTACCGGTATTACAATGGAAGATGCTCCGAGGAACTAGCATCATTGATCCCTTCGGCACCGGTGCATAGTCGGGAAACACGCCAAACGCGTGCCCAACATTTGTACACGGTTGACATTTGCCACATGAGAACGGGTCGTTTCTTCAACTCGTTCTTGTGTTCAACAGCTCGGCTGTGGAATGATTTGCCGGCCTCTGTGTTTCCTCCTTCCTACAACATGGGTCTCTTCAATACCAATGTTCATTCCTTCCTCTCCTCAAAAAGACCCTCCACACAGCATCCCAGATGACATAGGCTCTGATGGAAATTATTTTCCTCAGGGCCTCCTGCGTGGAGTTAACGTAAAAAATATATATATGTGAATGTGTTAGTGAGTGAGTTAAATTGATTTATTGAAAATTGCTTATGTTAAACAGAAATACTTAAAAAAATGTAGACGCACAGTATAACTGAAAAAAAATGAAATACCTGTGACATGGGTAAAGCACTTGTTGGGTTTTGAAAAAAACGCTCCAGAATTGGGGATGCCATAGTCCCACTGACTCCAGATGTTTGGAAGCAGTTAGGACTCTGATGCGGCAGTCTAAAAAAAACAAAAGGCTTGAAGGGCTGTAAAAATTACATCTCTGAAAAATCTATACATTTTAACAATTCAGTGTACCATTTGGAATTTAACAACCTTTGAACACAAAGCTGAGGATATTACATCCCATGTCACGCTGAATTTAACCTAGCTGTGTAAGATAATCGATTTACCATTAATTTAATTATTTATAATCATGTTTCAATTTTTCAATTTCCAGATTCAACGGCGTTGAGCAGTAGGCATACCGGTCCTGGTCCGCATAAATTGGGCATTAAACACTATACACACGGTAATAATTCCAATAATAATTCAGTACGGAGACGTGTGCCACTAAACTTGGCTATATTCGCAATCGTAGAATGAAATTACCATAATTCCGTATTTTGGGAATAATTAATTTGACATAAATAACGCGAGTCTTCTTCGTTTTAACATTTTCTCTCCGTATTAACGTAATTCTAGTATTTCTTCTGCTATCGTAGTTAGATATGCATCCACTCGCCGCACGGAGTCGGCTAATACGCGGAGAATATCCACACATGTAATAAAAAATAATTAATAGGCATAAATTCTCTTTTTTTTATAAAAAATGTTGCTTCAGTTATCTACTCCGAGTAGATTTGGTGGCACGCCGGAGATTCGTATCTGCTTTACGGTTGGTATCCTTGATAGCTGGTAAGCCCATCCGGGACGGTCCAGCGGCTGCTGTCAAAATGAACCACATCATCAAAACCAACCAACCATTTCATTCATTCAAACTAAGAAACCCAGTCTCTAAAGGTAGTTTCTCATGATACGCCACGGTACTGGAATGAGGGTCGGGCGGGTATGGTCGATGATTTTGAACACTCACAGAACCGGAACCTACAAATTTTGTTTGTTCCACGTCCGAGATGTTTGCTTTATCTAGAAATTTTAATATGGGTACTAACTTACACAGACCCATCCCGTTTTGGTGAAAATTATTAAAATATTCACTTTTTTGTGTGCCACTGAAAAAGAGGCCGATTAATATCCATTGAGAAACTCTATTCGCTTTGAAACAGTTTGGAGATGCGTTGTTAACGTTCTCCAATTTTAGTTCAGTTCTGTAATTGATATTATGTTTACTGCTCAGCTATCTATTCAATCCCTAGACTAGGAGCTCGATTTGTAGAAGGTCACAGTTCTCAGATTATCACGCAGTAGGACTCATGTATGCCTAGATTCTAGATGAATGACGAAATATCTATAGACGTGTATCTGAATTCCTGCTGCCTGCCCACTTGCACCGGTATGAGGAAATAATAATCTGCCATCATAAGACGAGTGGCAATGGAATGTTATCAAGGATAATTTGAAAGATGATTGCAAAATTCATATCACTCCTAATTGGGCATTTTTTCATCCGTGGAGGTATCATGTGAAATTCTCAGGCTCGTAAATACACAATAAAATCACCAAGTGCCCAGTTCATAACGACTTTATACAACATTGTTGTTTCTATGGCATTATGCTAAAGTACAAAAGTCAAGACAGAAAAAGGGCTTACCAATGTCGACGTTGGCTGCTTTAAAATGTATACTTATTATGGTAACGTGAATCTCAATATTGATATTGGCATCGTGATTCAGATGTATTTTAATCGAGGTGTGTTAGTGGTTTGGATCATTAAGAACGAAAATCTTTCTTTTAAGAACTCTTGTAGTCTTATTTCAGTAATGGTAAAAAAATCACTGTGGTGGTTTTGACATTAGGTCACATCACCTACGAGACGAATTCACAATTTGGGAAACGTGTACCCCGATTTTGTTGATGTACTTCACTTCACAGACTTTTATACGGTTTTTTACATCTACTGGAGATGATTTATTTGGTGAACGTAGGTTTGATGAGTGAAGGTATGTAAATGTATTGATACTTTATTACTTCCTGCTATGTACCTATAAAATTTTATTCTTTCTTTCTTGAACAATATTTTTTAAATGCTTACATCAGTCATACCTACTTCACTGTGTATGAGTATATTATGTAAACCACGTAAACGTATATGTAAAGTCTGTTTTAAGGGCGTAAATAAATGAATACACGACAAATTAAACTTTTCTTATTTTCAAATGCTTTCTTAGTAAGAAATTTAAATCAAAACGTACGAGATGTAACTTATTATTATTTCTTTACTTGTGTTGTAAAATTTAGTATCTTCAAGCAAACTGCTGACCGAATTTTGAATGAGGTACCTCCCGGTCTCTAGTACATTTCCATATTAACTTTTTTTATGGTAAGCTCCACCGTGAGGAAAATAATTCGTCTCAGTGCCTATGTCATCTTTGAGGATGCTGTGTGGAGGGTCTTTTTAGGAAAGGAAGGAGAGGAAATTCTCGGAAAGAGAAGGCTATAAGTGATGGGTAGAAATTTGGGGGTCAGTGTGTCCAGGAGTGACGGGCGTATGAATCCATCCCTCCACTGCGGTGCAAGGCGATGTTCCGAGAGAATACGGCTGGAGAAGTCTGAAGGACTCCTTCAACCATTTTCTCCCGATCCAGCCTGCGATGCAGCTGGTGGGCAGACGCATCCGCCTCTACGACCCAGACAAACCTCACCCCATGCACCTAGGCACCCCTTCTAAGTCACCAAACGTAGCGAACCACTTGGGGTAACCTATGGCAGAGGTGTTGGTTATCCAATAAATGGTTCCCTGGGCGGCGGTACCCATAACCGCCTCCCAAATTGTAATTGTAATTAATGTAATGTGTACTTATCTTTGATTGAAACATCATTTACAAGTTATACACTACCTAGTATGTTCCATTGATTGCCGTGAGTAAACTCCTTCTAAGCTCAAAAAAATTAAGCAATCGCTTCAAATACGTGTACATGTATGTGTAAAATGCCGAGGTCGTCGTATTTAGACATATTTCATGTGTGGTACAAAGCTGTTGGCTTTTATCGTCACAATTAGCGGAAATAGTCGCCCAAACGTTGTGCGGGTCACCGGTACCTGTCTCACCTACACCGTACAGCGGTACTGGTAGAGCGGTAGGTACAGCCGGCTTTCGGGCCACATCCCAGGTTAAGCCCGGCCTAAAGGTTACCCACCTAGCGAGGAAGCCATAACTTAGTATTTTTATTGAAATTGGTTACGTGTCCGACAAAAAGACAATCGGAGGTATATTTTACGTTTCGGCTGCTATCGCCAGCCCATGCCTATTTGGTGTAACAGGAAAGCGGCGATACCCCATTAGGAAGGACAGGTGCCTCCAAAATTGTCATATCATCTCGAACAACCAACTGGTGGTAATTCTTAATATTATTATTTATCCATCTTGTCTGGTGTGGGACGTAGAGTTGCGCTTTTGCAGGTGCTAGATATCTCGCAATCTTGCGCCAGTTGACTTTTTACAGTTCTATTGATATGCATAGAAATTCCGCACCGTGGGCGAATAACCCGATTTTTTTTTATAGGCAACACTTTATGTCACAAAATCATTATTTATTCTGCTAAAATATTGCGTTCTCTGGCAGTTTTGATTAGATTTTTTGGCATAGTAATACGACACTTTGCAAAAAATGGTCAATATCGAAGGAGTGTGTAGGTATTAAGACCTATAAAGATATTTTTATTGATAGATAACTTAATCTTATGTAAAAAAGAGTGACAACAGTCACAAAACCATTCCACTCCCATCCATCACTTAAGCTTAGCATTCTAATATATAATAAAAACTTTCATATTGAGCGCAGAATTATGATGGGTACTTAGTTGTCAAAGTTTTTTCAATATTTAAATACATTATACTTATTATCGGTTTTTCTAAAATCTGTTTTATTGTAGTGTGCACGCATAATATATTAGTTTTTCTGGACGTTCGTAGGGCAGTGGCATGTGGATGTGGATGTGGATATGACTTCGCGTCGGCAGGTTGTGGATTGGATTCTCCATACAATCTGCTCGTAGGGCAGTGGCATACGGATGTGACTTCGAGTCGGCACGTTGTGGATTGGATTCTCGATACAATATGCTCGTAGGACAGTGGCATTCGGTTGTGACTTCGAGTCGGCAGGTTGTGGATTGGATTCTCGATACAACCTGCTCGCAGGGCAGTGTCATACGAATGTGACTTCGAATCAGCGGGTTGTGGATTGGATTCTCGATGCAATCTGCTCGTAGGGCAGTGTCATACGGATGTGACTTCGAGTCGGCAGATTGTGGATTGGATTCTCAATACAATCTATTTGTAGGGTAGTGTCATACGAATGTGACTTCGAATCGGTAGGTTGTGGATTGGATTCTCGATACAACCTGCTCGTAGGGCAGTGTCATACGGATGTGACTTCGAGTCGGCAGGTTATGGATTGGATTCCAGATGCAACATACATACTTTTTAAACTTCGCTTCTTTAGTATTAATAGATCCCAGATCACCAACTAAGATACATTCGAACCCTTCTCCAGTGGTGGTAACTCCGTAAGTACCAACAATGTGTAATAATATTTACCTCCCCTTATATTCATTATACCAGTGTGTGAATATATCAATATATCAGCGAAAAAAAAATTATCGGTTTTTATTTATTTATTTATTTATTTACATATGCATATATATTACAATACATTACAATGTGATCATTTGTCTGTCCAACTGGGCAGAATACCCGTTTCAGGACAGCTAAATTGTATATTTAGTTCATAATATTCTTAACAAAGAAATAGTTACGTTCAAAATATCACGGGAATTTGCTTCTGTCGAGACAACTTTTGAGAACACTAAGAATTGTATATAATTAAGGGATGGTTTCTTTATGTCTTTAAAAGAATCGCAAAGATGTGATTTTTTTCAAGGTCAATTTGGAGAACATAAATAAATGCATTCAGAGTGAATGCATTTATTAATGTTCTATGAGTGTTTTCTTTAGTGAGATCACAAGTAGGAGATTCTTTCCAGGCCATTTTAGAGAACATTTACAATTGCATAATCAGAATTTACACATTTATAAACCAATATTTATTATTTATAAAAGAAAATTTACAAAAAATATTTGTGTTACTGGGTTTTGAAACAAATGGGTTGACTATCAAATAAATTGTGATTATGTCACGCGATTTAATCTGCTGGAAATATAATTGACTGATCTAACAGAATGTTAATCTGACCTTCGAGGTATATCATGTACATATAATGTGTAGCTGTCAAAAATATAATTTATACTTCATTATATTTTCTGTCAGCGGCTGTAAACTGGTGTTATTTTTTTCTTCTGCCAAGCCTACCTTCGGGTGTAACCAAAACACACGAAAATCTATGCCTGATAATTTATCCTGACATATGAAATATGTATTATAGATACCTAAAGCTGAGAATAGCAAAATGATTATCATGTTTTTTTTTCATTGTAGACCCATACCTATTCACATGGTCCCGTCACGGGTTGGGTTAGCTTAGTGATTTAGTACATTTTTGCCTTAGGACTTTGATAGCTTCTTCTGTTCGATTACACAAAACTATTATGTCGTAACTTCTTAGGTTCCGCAATTCAGAATTAATTAAATTTAAGCATCAGATGAGATTATTCCTATGATGTCACTAAATCGCGATGATAACCTGCTCAACATTACATGTATATTTAATCATCATCCGATCGGTGGTGAATCAAAGTTTTCAACTTATCTTTTTTGATGTGGAGACTGCAGAAGAGTCCCAACTGCTCCAAACCGCCTGGAGCCAGTGAGACTATGGCATCACCAAATTGGGTAAGCTGTGAGGCTGACGGTAAGTAGGGAAGGGAAGTAGATAGGTAAGATAAAGGTGTGAAAATACCTGGCTATTCTGATCTAGTCACCAAACACGGTTTCAAGCGAAGTTTCAATTCTGAATGGTGGTCTTACTCCAGGGCGATACTGAGAGTATCTTCCACTCTGGAACGTGCCGCAAATATATCTTATATTATTCCAAAATCTATTTCATACTTAACTATTAGCATCGACGTGCAGCCCATAAACGCTTCTTTAGCACCATTGTGATTTAAAACTCGATGAAACGAAAAATAGCGACACTAAAAATACACGTACATCTAGAGGATTTAATCTGCGAGAGAATGAGAATGCATGAAATCTCCTCTTTGTGCGGTGCTTTGTAGGCTCGCCTCTCTTCTCTACTTTAGTTTTTTGAAAGTTTCACTTCTACTGCGTGTGAATTGCACAATCCGATTTTTTATTTTTGTATTTATTTTAGTAAAATAAATGTGTATACAAAAGATAATAGTGAATTCAATCAAGTGAATGTGTCCTCGTGCCTCGTGGTACTTGAAATATGACATATACATACCGCGTATGGGTATTGAAAAAACGGAGTAGATCAACGCGGGTAAAAAGTTAAGTACAGGCATTGTATTTCTTTGTCCTCACTAGGGGGTCCTATGCCAAGGTGGACTAAAGTTATTTAATTTTAGTTTGTTTGTTTTTCTATCTAAAATTATTTAATTATGTATGGCTCCTATGTTTTTGTGCCTTTTTTCTTCTCTAATGAAAATGAAAAATTAAAAAAATTATAGAAAATCAAAATCAAATTATAAAGGTGACCAATTTAATTCATGAATTTGGTAAGGAACTTGTAAGCTCATTTCTTCAATTTGTCACGACAATCTAATGTGGTAAGAAATGTTGCATCTTCAAATATTCAATGCACTACCTCATACCCAAACCACGAACTATGCACAGACTACCCTTGGCCATAGGACAATGCACGCCACTACGTAGGGGGTATATTTAATGCACCCTAATTTATTTTTTTTCCTTACGACACATTGTTAACCATTAAATTAATTTTATAAAAAATATCATTGAAATTCATTAAATTGAGTTAAATCATGTTATTGATTAAACGTTATCTTCATCAGAACGAGATGTTAATTTAAAAAAAAAAAGAAAAACAAGTACCTATAGACAAATTAGAACAAATTATAAAAAAGACAAAAAATTAAAAAGTAGAGGTGATTATTTGCTTAAAAATCTCATAAAAATAATTACATAAAATTAAATGTAAAAATTATTTAAGGATTTATAAAATTGCATATAGATAATAAAATTATAATTTTTATATAGAAAAAACTTGTAGAAATTTTAATATTAGAGTTAAGGAATATATAAGATGTTTAAGTAATAATAACTATTTCGAATTTGCCAACCATATTTTGGAAACAAGTCATTGTTTTGATATTAATAAAGGTCTTAAAATTTTACATACTAACACTGCGGGCATACAATTATAGATAATTTAGAAATTTTATTAATTTCAAAAAGCGTTAATTGTTAATTAAATATTATAAACTAGCTGAAACCCGGCATGCGTTGCTATGCCAAATAATTAAAAAAATTGTTTCTCCCTGCGTGTCCTTTCCCATTCGCCTTCCCTTTCTCTCCCGCGTCCCCTTCCACTCTAGCATTCCAATTCCGCCTCCTCCACCTTCCCTCTCCCCACTCCAACCCCTAGTCCCGCAAACCCTTTCCTAGGTCCCCCCCCCCTCCCGCGAACCCCCTACCGAGTTCCTCTCCCCCCTCCTGCATTCCATACATTCATTCCCGGTACATACAGTTTTCAAACAGCTCGCATGCCACCTATCGCAATTTTTCTATACAAATTTCATAATGCCAGGGCTCACCGGTTGTTTTATACAAACCTTGTCCTGACAATAACGAACACAAAAAAAAAGAATTATCCAATTTCGACGATTCATTTTTATTTATGTAGATAACCAAACATTTTTTTAAAAATTGCCATCATTTAAATTTATTTTCTTATTAATATCTACTTACTATAATTATATTTTTTTATTTTGTTATTCAAACTACCTGTTTTTATTGCTTGTTTTTAAAAGTATTTTATTATCTAAATAGAATTTTATATACATCCTTAAATAATTTTTATATAATAATTTTTTTGAGATTTTTTAAGCAAATTATCAACTCTACTTTTTAATTTTTTGTCATTGTTATAATTTGTTCTAATTTGTCTATACTTGTTATTCATTTATTTTTTCGTCCTGATGAAGATAAGGGAACGTAGCCATACTACGTGACCTCTTCGGGGGGGGGGGGGGTCTTCAAAATGTCACGCTTGGTACAAATGAGCTGCAGTTTGCTTAGGATTTTGGTCACCGGGGGGGGGGGGTTAAAAATTGCAAAAAATTGGTCACGTAGTATGGGTACGTTCCCTAACGTTGTTATTGAAACATGTTGACATTGATAATTATGTAGTGGTTTAAACAAAGTAATTTGATTTTCATTATATTATAATGATGCCACAAAGTATGTTTGCTAAGTTTGAAGAAGGAATTAATGTGTCCCAATCCAAATAGGTCATACGTAACTGTATCATACTTCTACTAAGAACTACCAGTATTGTCTTCATTTAATTAAATATTGCAATTTAAGATTTTTCTCATTAAGTTAAAAATAATTTTAAAAAATAAATATTCATCCTAAACTTGCAGAAAAGTCAATTGATGTCGTATATTAAAAATAAAAATGGGTAAAAACTTATCCATGACGCTAATCTAGATACCCGAACTAAATCGGTTTGAATCTTGCAATCTTACTAATTATACTTCGAAAGCTACACATTGCAAAAACTGTTAATCTTGATATCAGTTGAAAGAATTTATTACTTTGTCATTAATCTTGAAGGTATATATTTGCTTTACTCCCCACGGTAGGGAGGTATAGTAAAAGTATTATCTTGAGGAAAAATTATTTATAATGCTGTTATTTGTAATTTATAACTAGAAAGTTATGTACATCTTTAAGTTTTGTATCTACGCCATGGGGATTCCTCTTCGTTATAAACATCTCTCAATTACAAAAAGTGTTTTTTTTTAGTGAAGGAGTTTTCTTTATATGCCCATTCGAATGAGATCAATTTAAAATGAAATAAACGCTGTTGTCCAAAATATTAGAAAATTAAACCAATTGTTTATTTCTATAGATGTGAAGATCCAAGATGGGTACCTCTAACATATCTCGGTCGCATCTTATCACCAACATCACGAGGAGTATCTGACATTGTACGGTGTTCGAGGGAAACATATTGGTTATAGGTACCTTTACATCGCCGTACCTCGAGGTAACTAAGTTGGAATAAACAGAAACATTCTGAGAGACAAGCAAGCGATTTGTTGGTTTGTAAGGTGGTCGATAAAGTACACTCAACACACACAGTATGCACACGAGGTCTCAAAAGGATAAACAGGATTTTAAGAAGAGATAAGAAAAAGGGAGATAAATTTTGGGGTTTTGGAAGACGTTCTTATTTATGAAGAATACGTATAGTTAAATCAATGAAATACAGAATTCAGTAGTCACGAATAACAAATTGTCAAAGGTAAGGGAACGTACCCATACTACGTGACACGTTTAGGGGGGGGGGGGTCTTCAAAATGTCACGCTCCATACAAATGAGCGGCGGTTTGCTTAGGTTTTTGGTCACCGGGGGGGGGGGGGGTTAAAAATTGCAAAAAGTTGGTCACGTAGTATGGGTACGTTCCCTAATGCGTTACGCAGCAAATGGAGTTGAGATACCAGCTCTAATGTATAGAGGGGGGTATGAATTAGGCAGAGAAATGATAAAAGTAGGCTTGTGGTAAAAAAACTTCTAGAATTCTTATTTTTTTGGCTCGCCAACAGAATACATATGATAATACATAGAATAATCGACCGGTCGGTGGCTGAGTTGGCATCGCGTTTGGGTCCCACCCGGGCATCTCGTGTTCGATTCCTCGGCTGGCTAAGTCCTTCATCACGTCACAAGCAACATTTTTCGTTTACCGTGGTGGTAGTAGGAGATTTTCATATATTGTCGAGTTATTCGTAACCCGGGAATATTTGTCTTTCTTTATAAAAAAAAAAATTACTGCTATGAAATGCATTATCAACATGGTTATGGTGATGATTCCAATTATTCCGATCATTATAATATTTTTGTACAACGATAAGTTTAAATTACAATTACGTACAAAAAATGCATAGATAATAGATATTACACACACATACATTGATTACATAGTACATAATTGCAAAAGTACATGATACAGTACTTATAAAGATTGTTACTAATTACTAGTGACCGACCGGAAAAAAATCTAGTTTCGGCATCAGTTTCGGTTTCGGCAGATTTTCTGCCGAACCTTCGGCCGCACCGAAACTCTGCGAAAGATCTCAATTAATGTTAAATTTAGTCTTAAGAATGTTGTAATTGTAAACGCAATTTAAATTAAAATACTCAATTAATGAGGTCCATCCTTTATAATGTACATAAGTGTTGATTATTGACAATTTTTTGTTCCAAGAAGAAGTTAACATGTTTTTTAATTTTTAGTTATATAAAATCCATTATTGTTTTTTTTTTTATTTCATTTAACACATGTTAACTGTTTGTATAAGTGTGAAAAATAGTCCAAATTTCAGTATACAATAGATTTTTTAATATGTCTAAAAATGTTTCGGTTTTGGTTTCGGTCAAAACTGAGACAGCTACCGAAGATTCGGTTTGGGTTTCGGTTTCGGTAGAAAATCCTGTTTCGGTCGGACACTACTAATTACATTACATTACAGTTTACATAGATTTACGTAGCGAATCTACTGAGAGAAAGCTCTCAAAAGTGTGCTGAAGTAGAAATTTTAGTCGGTAATTTGTAAAGTTTCAGATTACCCTGCTATTACACAAAAACAAGTAACAATATTATTTTTTTTATTGGAATAACTTGAGAGTAAAACCTCAAATTATAATATTTAATCATTGATTACAATATCAGCGACTCTATAATATTATTCCTGGACTAAGGGGTTATTTCACCACCCTCCTGATAGCTTATCCACGATAACGAATATTAATAAATAGATATTCGAAACAGGTAAAAAAAACTCGGCTAAATTATCCTATGTATAGCCCCTATTCATAGATTCAAGTACCGAAAATTAAATTAAGACTTTTAAACTAAATAAATCGTGTTTAATTAATCGAAAATGTACGTTATCATATGATGACTCAAAAGAAGGATGATGAAATGCCCCCTAATTGTATTATGTCACTTGAATCTTGCTTTGTGCCTCTTGTGTCTATTGCTTATCTTTGTATAATTTTTCAGTTTATGTAGATATTTGTATAATAACTGAATTTTCCCACAAAAGTGAGAACATCTATATCTGTAAGAACCCAGAATAAATAGGGAGGGATACATAAAAATGATGGAGGAAGTGCAACATGCCTCAATACCTCAAAGGTAACCATTTTACAAAGCATAATCGCCCAGTGTCCCATATAAATACATTATGTAACGTGAAGCGAGCTTGGAGCAAGCGCCAGCCACCGCGATTTTAACCCGTACCAATTTCCCGAATCACAGGTAACGAGATGTAATCTAAAATCCTCTCGCTCTGTAGATATTATTTAATATCGTCATTTTAATAATCTCACGGGTTTATGGGGCAACGTATTTCGTGTAGATAATCTCCGCGAGCAGTGGCGGACTGAGGTGTTCATCTGGTGGACTGGAAGCTCCGGTCTCATGAACTTGAAAGGCCCAACCTGAGTCCTTGAGGAATACTGAAAGCAAAATTAATACTTATTAAAATGAACCGTACAACAAATCACAAATTTATAAGTAGCTGGGCTTAATATATTAATAACACTTTTGTATTTTATGGTGAAGTAAGTATGTCTCTCAAAGATGAACACGTCTTTTCCGTGAATAAAGTTCCAACTGCCAAAAGCCAGTGGAATTATGGTATCTACATTTGGTAAATTTTATGCATCTGAAAAAATGGTTAGCTGGAACCGTATCCTTATCCTTGTGGGAAGTGTGTATCTGGATATTCAGATCTGAATTCTTGGCGTGATCTCTTAGGTTATTCAAAATCAGGTAACAGTAAAATAGTGTACCTCTCAACGAGGAATGAGAATAAGTGAGAAAGAAGAGAATTTCCAAGCTATTCATTATAAGCTATCATGTCTTCTTATATTACCATTAAATGACAAGTGTGACTGTATGTACAATCTACATAAACTAGATTTAAAAAAATGTGGTTTCTGAATCATTATTGTCATGAAACATATTTTGTTGTTGTTGTTTGAATGTTATAACCTGTCTTAATGTTATTATGTGATATCTTGTCTTAATATGACGTCTTTAATTACCACTACAATAATCTCCATTATTTTCCTATTTGTCATGAGCGATTTTTCGGTTTATATAATTTTCTTATTGATTTTATTAATTATTTTTTTAATATATTATATTGTCTTCTGAAGGGTAAAGTCACAAGGAGTAAATCCATAATTGATTTTATTTTTGCTATTCTTCTTCTTCTTCTTCTTTCGTATGGTGGGGGGTCAGAGGGGGACATCTAGGTCTGCGAGCCAGTCTAGGGCCTCAGGCGTTGCCCTGTGGACCTCATAAATCCCGCCGGGGAATGAATGGAGCGGGCATTCGTTGACCACATGTTCGGTGGTCTGCACCGCACCGCATTCACACGTCGCCGACTCTTTAAGGCCCCATCTATACATCATGTGAGCACAACGGCTATGGGAGCACCTTATTCTATTGATGGCAGTCCAGAGTTTGCGAGGCAATGAGAACCCAGGCTGTCTCTCAGTGGGGTCTTGCACGAGATCGGCGTTTTTGACGTTGGCTGATTGCCACTCAAGCTCAATTTTTGCTATATACTACACATATACAAATTGATAAAATGTAAACTGTCGATTTCCCGAAAATTAACTTACTGAACGCATTACAACATATAGGTACCTATTACCATGCCAATCAACGTATCAAATCTGTTGGTTGAAACATATCCTTAAAGAAAACATAAAGCATATTTCTCTACGGCTTGTGGGGGCTCACTTCAGCAAATGGTCTTAAAATGTTTTTCATCAGTGACAACTAATTTTCATGGGCCCAAAATACTAAAGTGCCATGATTCGGTCCTGGTTGGGTCCCTTTAGCCGGGCCGGGTCGGGCCGGTTGGGTAGGCTTGCGGGTAGCGGGTAGGTACGACGGGTACGCGGCCAATAATAAAAACTAACGTTTAATGCGTGGGTGTCAGAAATATGGATCCGATCACTTCTTCTTTTTTTGTCTCCCAATGGCCTGTGGTCTTGTTCGCGCCGCGAGAGGTATCGCCCGTACACATGGCACTGGCCAGGACTGGCACACCTTTTACCTTTTGTAGCTGTACGTATTATTATTTGGTTATTTAATCTTTTAACTGCCTGTTTCATTCCTCAGAAAAAAAACGAAACTTCATAATTTTATGAGATACACAGTCCTTAACATACCTTGTTAGGTACACCTACCTGAGGTGCCTACCTTCTGCCGACAAACTAGCTCAGAATGGTCAGCAGAGCGGGGGAGACTATCCTCACCAGGGTGGTAGGTTCTCTGAGGCGTTTGTGTGGCATCCCTGAAATAAGCTCAAATCCTACGGGCTGGGGGAGACAGTGAAACAAGGTGGCTACGGTAAATATCAGGTGTATTGGGTAGAATCCTTTCATAAACAACAATGGTACATAATACAGGCACAGTTAGAACAGGGTAGCATCAATAATCCTACCTAATTCGGGTGAATTTGGCCCTAAAATCTCTCTGGGGCGATCATTTATCTTCGCGTTGAATTTACAAGGAACACACGCAATAAAGGGGGTTAAATGGCTCAGGGTACTCACAACAGCAGGCGGCTTGGAGATCGGTGTGGTGAAAGGAATTTAACCGTGCTTGGCATTTCGGCAAGTCACTATGCACGAACACAACCGCCATTGCGGCTTCGTGGAATGTTCCGGAACAGTGCAGAACGGTTCTCGTTACACGTGCGCTCTAAACGCGCTCGGGGGAAGAATGGCGGCTTCTGCCGGCCGTTGCTCGCGTTCCGCCGCCGTTAGCGCGCGGCGCACTTGCGGCGAGGGAGCGAAACTGTAGTCTGCGCAGTGGCGTGCGCTCCAACTTGAGAGGGGGCATTTCGTATATCGTAACAACCTATTGCTAAATATTATTTTTTTATGCAAATAAAAGAACATTTCCTATATTGACAAAACTTAATAACTGAACGCATCTCCAATATTTGAGATTTATTTGATGTTTTTCCGATAATTATTTAAGCTTAGATATTTAATTTTTTTCCCAAATATGTTATAAAATAGGTTAAATCTCTGTTCTAGGTTATGTATCTTTTTTTAAAGGTCGGGTTTTGCACTTCTTTCAGGTTATATTACGATATTTATTTATTGTTACTTTACATGGTGAGTTTTACAATTCAATTTCTAACCTTACTAGGACAAGTCTACTATGGCAATGGCCATGTTTTAATGCAGAGACTTTTTTATTGTTACCAACATTTTATAATATTTGTAATATTTCTGTTTATTAGTGGCAAGTATTCCATAATAAAGACAGAATGAAAAAAAATATTTTTTTAACTTTTTCAATTTTTTTATTACTTCACGGTCATCTTTAGACAGGTATATTTTTTCCATATACTATGATATATATATACGTTGCAGGCCAAACGTTAAATCAGACAGATCATTATGGGCTTCAGGCACATTCCGATCTGCCATTTCACGATGCGGCAGAACATGATGTGGCTAGGCGCACCATGATCAGCCTGATTTTACGATCGGCCTACGACACATATATACAACGTTTGGGGACGTGAATTTCAGGAGTGAAAACAATGATTTAATTAAAACTTGATGGTTTTCCTGCCTTAGATGTTATGTCGTGTTTCACAACTAAATTTGCAGTTATTGTTTTTTTTGTGTGAATATTGCACAAGAGTCCGATCTGCTCCCAACAACCAACAACCTGTAGCCAGACTATGGCGTCCCCAATTGGGGTTGTGAAATTGAAGGTAAATGGGGAGGGGAAGGAGATGTGGAAGAGAAAGGTGGGAGAAGCACCTGGTTATTCAGATCCAGTCACCAAACAGGTGACTAGATCTGAATAACCAGGTATAGAGCTATTTCAAGCAATGTTTCAATTCTGAATGGTGGTCTTACACCGGGGCGATACTGAAAGTATTTTCCACTCTGGAACGTGCCGCAAATATAGCATATATTTTTTTATATGGTCTAATTGTGAAAACACAAATCAATCAAAATAATTTTACTTGCGCACGCCGGGATTTTAACCCGCGACCTCCGAATCGCTAGTCGAGAGCCTTACCCTTGGACCACGGAGGCCGTCAAATCACCAGCTTGAAGGCATATTTACAATGGGTTTATTGATTAATTTAATTTCTCTAAATGTTGTGTGTATATACCATAGTTTAAGGCAAAAATTTTACCATTTGAAGGTGGCCGTTATGATAGGCTAAAATTGGTAACGGTCAGAAATAAAACAAAGTTTTAAATTGTCCATTATAGCTTTTATATTGTGATATATACACGTTATACCTAGCCTTTTGAATCATCTAAAAGTTTTCAACGGATACCTTCCCTTTCAAAAATAGTCAAAAATTCGAATCATATAAATATCTTGAAAATCTTTTTTTTATTTTATTTGGGATACCAACATTATAATATTGAAATGAAGCATGGTAATATATAGGTTAAAATAATTTTACTAATAAGGAATTCCAGTGAAAAATATTATGACTTAAAAAATATATTCATACAGACCAATGAACGCTGATTCTGAATATATAAGTTTTATTTCATAATATTAAACGTAGAGTACTTTAAACCTCTCGTCAAAACGCACTGTAAAGTTGGCATTACTGAATGGTTAGTGCAGACGTCACGCTTCACCAGTCATTGTATTGAAACTTTGATTATGTAGGTATGACACAAGCCATCAGTATTAACAACATTTCATGTTATTCGTTATTTCATACTGTTTATAGAGATTCAGTTGTTGTGTTTATTGAAACAATATTTAAGCCTTAATAATTCAATATCAAAAATAGAGGTATCTCTATGATTTAAAATATTGAAAAACTTTAAACTGTACGAAAAAATTATGTAATATGCTACATCGAAATGCTACCTAGAGACGGGCAAAGCGGCTCAGTTGCACGAGAATGAAAAGATCCGGTTCAGTGAATCAGCTCAATTGAACGACTGAATTAAGCTACGGTCACACTTGCTCATTAGAAGCCAAAGTTCACTCGTTCACAAAGATCCGCGAACCGCGAGCAAGTGTGTCCGTGGTGACCGGACAACTCAGAATGAAACCAACTCAGAAGCTCCTCAGAAAGGTCATTAAGAGTGATGATAAAAAATATTAAAAAATTGGATAAATCGGTTAAGTTAGGTTAGGGTTTCCGGATATTTTAAAATAATATTTTGATAGCTTTTAATGACCTTTCTGAAGTGTTTCTCAGTTGGTTTCATTCTGAGTTGCCATGGAACCGTGTCCGTAGCTTTGAAGATCATTCTTACGGATCCGTATGAAGATCCGGGTCACTGAGCCGACTCAAACGACTCACTACTCTACGAACTTCGAAATCAAAATGGCCGTCGTCGATCAGCTGGTAGGCGCTGTATCGCCTGTATCTTATTTGCCTGCAATTTTGGTATAGTATTTGAGAAAGTATTGATTTTAAAAGCTAAAAAAATAATAATTTCGAACAATTCCTATACCACTCGCCCGTAATAATATTGAAATATATAATAACATAATAAATATAATATAATAAATAAATAATTCCACCTAAATAATGTTTTAACTTATCGAATAGTACCATACTTTCTTCCGTATAACTGTCATACAAAATGAACACCTGTTGGAAAACTTTTCAGGGGTGATGACGTCACACGATTCACTATACGTGCGGTGTTTTTCGGGGGATCTTGAAAAATTAAATCTTTGAAAGTTATTTTAACTATTAAAACAAACTCTAAAACAAAGTATGCAGTTATTTAAGTCAGAAGGTTTATTATTCATTTAAAAAAAATTTTAAAAATGGACTAGAGTTCTCTATTACAGCCACATAGACTTTATAATAGATAATTGAGTTTAGCGATTTGAAAATGTTAATGAAGAAAGATTGGATAATTAAATAAGAAAGATGTCTAAGAGCGATTAGGGAGGGGGTAGGATGGGGGTTCGGTCGAGTTGAATCGTACGTATTCTAATAATAAAGTATAAAATGCATAACCCAGAAATGAAGTTTATTGCATGGTGGTAAGATTCGTTCAGTATCTATTGTTATGAAGCATCAAGAGATCGCCTGTGCGACTTTAAGGAGTCGAATTAAAAATGTCAAATGTGTGATGCACGATAAATTAAGGAGTTTTGCTTAGAATTGGTGTTACATTGAGGGAGGCTAAGAATTTTGTCTGACCGAGATCGTCTGACCGAGATCGTCTGCTGTGAACTCGTAGTTGGATTCGGCAATCTACGACGGACTTAGAAAATTTATAAAAACAATTTATTAATATCCTGCTATTGGTTATTGATCTCTGGCTGATAAACTGAATGGTCTCTCCTGTCCGAGAGCTAGTAACGTCTTCACGCATATTAGTTCAGTGGGAAGGTGACCAAAATATCCACCAAATATTTAGATGAGGATTACTAAAATAAGAGAAGAGAAGAGAGAGGACGGACCGCCAAAAACTCGATCTTGGCACAGATTCCTTGCCTCGTTCACATTTATACACAGTTTCATACATGCTCTTCTATTATTCCGACTCTTCACATGGCCCGATTCAAGCATCTGATTCACTTGGTCCTGCCATGTCTTCCTCGGGCGTCCCGATTACTTCTACCATTCACATTTGCGTCATATATTCTCTTCATTCGCTCTTCATGCCCAAACCATCTGAGCGTCCTTTTCCTAATCTTACTCATTACGCTTACATTAGCCTTGCATTCTTCGCGGATCTCCACATTTCTCACATGATCGTACATTGTTTTTCCACACCTACGCCTAAGGGATTTAATTTCTACAGCATTCAGTTTACTTTCATCCTTCCTCTGCCAGTTCCATGCCTCACTACCATACATCAGGGTTGGTACCGGCACTCCATTATGGACGGCTAACTTCGCTTCTTTGGACAGTTTTTTGTTGGCGCCAACGTTCAGAAAACTAAAATAGACAATAGTGGGGAAACTGCGAAGCACTTTTTTTATCAATGTGAAGGATGATTTTTGTTGTCGAATTCCAGTGCATCTTTTCCCATACATTTGGTCATCTTATTAGTATTTGTGTTTTCTTCTTCGGAGTCGCTTTCTTTTCGTTTTCTTTGCCTGTTCATTTTGTAGTGGTGTGAAGATTTGATATTAGGTACCTAAAAAAAAAAAATTTGATTTCTTAGGATTCCACCCTTGGTCCTCTGAATGCTGGCCGCTAAGGCTCGTCAGGCGCTTTATATCACTAGACTTGCGTGGGATCGTAGATTTATCGTATTATATTGAAACCGAATAGGTATCCGTGAAATAAATAAATATTTTATTGCAATCTCATTCTCTCGCAAGATAAATCCTATAGATTTATGTGTTTGTCTCTTTTTAGTGTCGCTCGCTTCCGTTTCATTGAGTTTCAAATTACAGCGGTGCTAAATAAGTTTTCACTTCAAAAATTATTGTGACGTATTCTACCTGCCTCCTCTAGTGAAGCAGTAAGAACGCAGTCCGGTGATTGAGTTTTGCGAAACAAATAATTTTCAATTTTTCTACGAGTGTATTTTATACGAATACTGCACAATAGTCACAACTACTCCCAATCGTCTGGAATCAGTTAGATTAGGGCATCCTCTTTGGGATGTGTTGTTAGGCTATATAAATTAAAAATATATCAGAAGAAGTCTTTACTTTAGAAAAGCCAATAGTGGCAAAGTTTTGGGAACGTTCTAAAAGGCGACGAATTGAGCAAACGCTCAAGGAAGGAACCCTGAAACCAATTGCTAAAAAACAAACGGTTTTGGAAGAAAAGCCCGAAGAAGTCTCTCTCAAACCAATGCCAAAGACTCACACTTATAGTCTGTTGCGACAAATCCTCACTTTCCATGTCATATTTTTTCATTGTCATATTTGAGGACCTCCGTAGTCCAGTGGCTAAGACTCTTGACTCACATTCCGGAGGTCGCGGGTTCGAACCCCGCATGCGCAAATAAATTTTATTTGCTTAATTTGTGTTATTTCACAATTAATTAATTAAAAATAATATATAGTATATTTGCATGTATTGCACTCTGGCATGTTCCAGAGTGGAAGATACTATCAGTATTGCCCTGGTGTAAGACCACCATTCAGAATTGAAACGTTGCTTGAAAATGGCTTTAGCCGTGTTAAGTGACCAGATCTGAATAGCCAGGTACTTCCCAACCTTCCTCTTCCCCACCTCCTTCCCCTCCCCACACTACCTTCAGCCTCACAACATACCCCAATTGGGGATGCCATAGTCTCACTGGCTCCAGACGGGAGCAGTTGAGATTCTTGTGCGGTATTAACTGTAAAAAAAAAAAAAAATATTGAGAAATTCATCATCTCTAGGAAACAATGATCGCCCCACACGCGCTGCACACAAACACAAACAAATAACTTTAAACAAACAATACGTATTTCAAACAAGTGGTGCTAAAAATCTTCTCCACATATTTACTTCAGGCACACATGAGTCTCTTATACCTATAACTACCTACACTGTACACAGGCGTATTTGTACCTCCACAGGTACCATTACAACGAAGATTATCCAGAAGACAGGTAAACCAACTTAACATTTAAAAAATTTAATTTAAAAATGCCATGTTTTGCGTTGTACTCACAGATACTCGTTGTACTCAAAGTACCTATGACAAAAAATATAATTTCTTACAGCAGAAGACTTGGATGGAACCTCTCTTTCTGTTTCATTCATAGTACACGAGACAGACGGAGAGGTCGCAACTGATCTATCAGCGGTATGCCTATACTTTAAGTCATTGATATTATTTACACGTAGAATAAGGTAACCTTAGGTAGGTGAGGTAGGTACCTAACATTCGATAAATTCATGCAGGTACCTGGTAGGTACCTACTACCATTAATCGGATGTTTCCGGCAAAAAACCCGTGTAGCAACTCATTTGTTTGAAATGTACCTAAACGTCCAAAGAGTAGCTATATATAAATACATATATAAGCCGTGTGAGTACATAGGCAACGTTGTGATCGTCGGGGTGACTGTTGACCTCAGCGCAATGTGCCTACGGCCAGTGGCGTGACGACAAACTCTGTTATCCCCGAACAAACTTACAAAATAAACTCAAAATTGTTAGCATGGTTCATTAAATACACTTGACATTTTTCATCAAATATGATACTTTCCACTTACACTGGTTAAAATGTGTATTAGGTAGGTACATAATAATCTTTATAAAAAATGACTTTTATTCTCTTCCTAAGTATCTAATTTGGGAGGTGGGTATGAGTACCGCCGCCTCGGGAACCATTTACTGGATAACCAACACCTCTGCCATAGTTCACCTAAAGTTGTTTGCTACGTTGATTAGCGACTTAGCAGGAGTGGCGTATTCAGGTCTTGGCGGCGATTACGCTGCGTGGCGGGCCGGATCTGGAAAGGTCGGCCGAGACCCTTTGACCACTCCAGGGTATCTAGCACGATCGATCGATAAAGGTTTTATCGAAAACGTCGGTAACTTGTCGTCGCTCCAGAGCACGACTGCAGACCTCTAACGAACAGTTTACAACGACTAAGCGTTCCTAATTTAATTGACGTGAATTGTTGTTTGTTCATTGGCGAACTGCAGTCATGTTCGGTAACTTGTCCCAGTACCCAGGTACTATCTCTCGAGGGATGGATTCATATGTCCGTCACTGCTGAACACACTGACTCCAGATTCCTACTCAACTCTTACACCTTTTTCCTTCCCATAACTTCCTCTCCTTCATACCCTTAAAAAGACCCTCCAAAACAGCATCCCCTAAGATGCTAAAGGCCCTGAGGGATATATTTTTTAGTGTGGGGCTTATGGAACGTACCCATACTACGTGACCTCTTCGGGGGGGGGGCCTTCAAAATGTCACGCTTGGTACAAATGGGCGGCGGTTTTCTTAGGATTTTGGTCACCGGGGGGGGGGTTAAAAATTGCAAAAAATTGGTCACGTAGTATGGGTACGTTCCCTTATCTGAACAAAAAATAATAATATATATCTACACCTATTACTTTCCTGTGGTGACATATTTATGTATTTAAAAACCCTTGGCCTGTGTTCCAAGGCTGCAAGAAATGTTTTACGCCACTTCACAACAATATATGACAGTAAATTTAAGTTTCTTGAATTTCTCTCCAAAACAAAACATGTTAGTATAGTGCATGGGTGTGACAAAATAGTAGGTGCATATAGTCAACTTACTCATTCATTAGCATTTCAAATTGTTTTAATCCGAAAAAATATTAGCACTTTCCTAAGAATCGAATCAGGAGTCCTTGTCGCTATTCAGATCTTCAATGTGAGGACTGGAATTATTGAACCTCTTTGAAAACTTTGCATGAGTAGGCAGTTAGAAAATAATATGAAGGTGGGTGCCTGGGTGGTCGGTAAGACATTATAAGCAAGTAGGTTTGGTAAATACGAGAAAACATTTTTCACTCGAAAATAAATATTAGATCACAATTTGTTTATCGACAACAGTAGTCATTGTTGACTCTTCTGATTTGGGTACAAATAACACATAAATATGTCACATGCTTTACTGAATCTTTGAAGAAATGAAATTGTAACCAATCAATGTTTCTGATTTTCCCTACGAACTATTTTCCTAAGGCTTTCCCAGCGCTGCTTTTTTCCAGCTCTTGCGATTCAAGAGTGTGATATTTTTACTCTGTCCCGCTGCTTTTTATTAGGTATCCCAACACCAATCCATCCTGCAGCCTTATTATTGCTATTTAAGTAAATTGCTAATAATACACTTCATTAGGAATAATTAACTATATAATTACCTGTTTTTCTCTTTCTTTCTATTTATTATTAATCTATATTCATCTCTATTTTATTTAGATTTTTCGAATTTCTCTTAAGTGCACAATATTTTAGTATGTAACCGTATCCTATGTAGGTATGTACACCTACACATATAGATGATCCCGAAGTCTCAATTGATCCTATTATATACTTACCTATTGCATAATGTTATTCTATTTCTGGTATAATTAGTGTAACTCGCTCATCAAGCACAAGAACTAGCTTTTTTTTTGGTGAGATTGCAATTCAAAATAATTTCTGTACCGATATGTAATTTATATAACACCACTGGACACTTATACATCTATATTAAATAAATGAAAAAAATAAAATAAAATAAAAAAAGTAGTTCGCTACGTTTGGGGTGCCAGAGTTCATGGGGTGAGGTTTGTCCAAGTCTTGGCGGCGCGACGTATGCTTCTGGCCACCAATCCGGCCGGATCGGGAGCGGCTGGTTGAAGATGAACCTTCCAGTCGGACTCTCTCGACCTATCGCTTTGCACCGCAGTGGGAAGGATGGATTCATCATCCCGTCACTCCTGGACAAGCAGACCCCCCAGATATCTATCCACCCCTAATACACTTTTCCTTTGCAGATCTTTCTTTCATTTACTTAAAAATATCCTCCACACAGCATCCCCAAAGATGACATGTACCTGAAGGAAATTATTTTTTCCGCAGTACATCTTGTATGGAGTTAATGTTAAAAAAAACTTCAAAAAAATATTATTGTGATGGTCGGTAAGTATTATGGAGATCGGTAGGTATTGTGATGGGCGGAAAGAATTATGATGGTCGGTAAGTATTATGATGGTGGGTAAGTATTATTATGATGGTCGATGAGTATTATTTTGATGGTCGGTAAGTATCTAATATGATTGTCGGTAAGTATTATTATGATGGTCGGTAAGTATTATTATGATAGTCGGTAAGTATTATTATGATGGTCGATAAGTATTATTATGAGGGTCGGTAAGTATTATGATGGTCGGTAAGTATTATGATGGTTGGTAAGTATTATGACGGTCGGTAAGTATTGTGAAGGTCGGTAGGTATTGTGATGGGCGGTAATTAACATGGCGGTCCTTGAAAAATAACATTTCGCATTTTTTAAATTTAAAAAAAAAAACATTGAAACGCAATATTTTTCAATTCCGGTTACTGAATTACTTATTACTAACCATTATCTACCTAGCACAATTTGTTTTAATTTTTTGAAGTGTGTTTTGAGCGTGGACTCGATAGGGAAATATTAACCCAAAAAACTAATTTCACTTAACCATTTTTTAGCGTACATTTCCTTCTGAAACTGAATTCACAGCTTTTTATTGAGTTGGGAAACATGTTGTAAAGCCCGCCTTCCACTGCGAGCGGAGCGGACTCAGTACGGAATCCGCTCGACTAGCAAACGTTAACTGCATACAAGTGCTTCCATCAAGAACGAGGTGAGCGGAGCGGACCGAACTTGCTAAAATAGGTCCGAAAGAGACCGCTCGCGCACACCATTGCCGACTATTTTCTAGCGGACTCCGCTCAAGAACTATAGCCAATTCAGTTGCCTCGCTGCGTTTTTGTCGAGAGGGAGGTGTTTATTGAAGCCGTTTGACAATTTTAGTGTTTATAGGATTCGACTAGCAAAGAATGTCGCAATGTCGACAAAAAGAAAAACTTAGAAAACCATCATTGAGATGGTAAAAAAATATTTTTTAATTTGAATTTTTTGAAATGAGATTCTTTTTATAAGTGTACATTTGCAAACATTTTTTTCATTGCATACATGCTGTCAGAATCATCTTCACTAGAATCAGTACTTACTTGACATCACAAAAATCATTCCGTTCACTTCGAACTAAAAAGTGATTCTGACTCGTTTTCAATGGAAGGGCAAAACTATTTCTTATTTTTCATTGACCTCGCTTCGCTCGTCTCGCTCATTTCTCGCACGGGCAGTGGATGGCAAACACCTATCTTCTAAGCGACTCTTTTTTGATGGAAGGTCAAAACTATTTCGCTCAACTCCCACCCCGCTCCGCTCAACTCTTTTCCTCTCGCAGTGGAAGGCGCCCTTAAATAATTGGAACAAGGTATTCTAGAGTTCGTTGACCGTATTTATTTAAGTATCTGGGAATTACAAGTCCATCGTTCGCAGTTAGTCTTGTATTATGAATATGAACCTCATTTGAGAGGCGGGAATGGGTACCGCTGCCCCGGGAACCTTTATTGGATAACCAAAACCTCTGCCATAGGTCACCCCAAGTGGTTCGCTACGTTTGATTTGATTTAGCAGGGGTGTCCGGGTTTATGGGGCGAGGTTTGTCTAGGCCTCAGAGGCGAATGACCAGGACACACTGAACCCCAGATTCCTACCAACCCTTTTCCTTCCCAGAATTCTCCTCTCCTTCCTTTCCATAAAAAACCCTCCACACAGCATCCTCAAAGATGACTGTGTGGAGCTCATGTAAAAAAAAAAAATAACCGCTAGTTTATCATATTCAGTTGAAGGCATTATTAATATTATAGGGCATATACTACAATAACCTACGCAGCTATTGACCAAAGTTTGTGAAGAAGTTAATTAAAATCTTTTTGCGTAAGCTCAGCACTATTTACTAGTATACTAATTATATTTCAGATATGAAGTACGAGTTTGGAAGTATGTATATATGTCACCGTAAAAGCCCGAATATTGGTAAATCCTAAGATTTACCAACTCTTAATGGTAAAAGTCCGAACCGTTCTATAATCATCGTTCACCAACCTAACCTAACCTAACTTAACCTAACCTAACCTAACCTAACCTTACCTAACCTAACCTAATCTAACCTAACCTAACCTAACCTAACCTAACCTAACCTAACATGTACTAAATTCTAATGGTAAAAGCCCGAAAAAATCGTTTCTTATTTAAATATTATAGACGATTTTTTCGGGCTTTTACCATTAGAATTTAGTGCATGTTAGGTTAGGTTAGGATATTTTTTGTATTTCTTGGGCATTAACTATGTAACAATTTCTAGACATTTTGTTTTTTGAAGAGTTTTATTAAATGTACATTTGTTACTTAAATTTAATTTTTCCGCGACCGGTTTCGATACAACCGTATCATTCACGAGCAGAATTAAAACTGTACATTTAATAAAACTCTTCAAAAAACAAAATAGGTTAGGATATAGAACGATAATTATAGAACGGTTCGGACTTTTACCATTAAGAGTTGGTAAATCTTAGGATTTACCGTAGTTCGGGCTTTTACAGTAACATATAGATACAAAGAATAAAGTCAGCTTCTTAAGATTGCCACTGTCAAAATGTGGCGTCGGAATCTTGTAGTTTTTTTTTTCCAATTTGGCTCAAGAGTGACAATGTTCTTTACGAATAAGGTTTCGACATGTCACCTTACCGTTACAATTGTTCTATCAACATCTACATTAGCTCAATACTGATGCATAAATAGTTGAAAAGACTAATCATTTTTACTACGGAATTCTTATAGTTAAAAGATCCTTTGTCTCTTTGTGCTTCTTGGTTTGTTTTAATTGCCGCCTTCAAAACGTCTTGACAAAATCGTGCGTGGGTTTCTCGGCAGGTGAGTAAGTATGGGTGCCAACCGTCTATGACTTGTTCCTAATATGGACACGAGGAAGGATCAGCTATGCGACACTACTCACGAAAGTGTGCTGTATTCGCGGTATAAGCTATAGACACAAGCTGTTAAAATATAATGCAAGGAATCGAATACGTGACAAAGGGAATAAGCGACCGACCTTGTTCTTCAAATAACATGGAAACATTTCAATATCAATTGAAAAACATTATAAAATAGAAAGTAGTTTAACTATTGCTAATTGCTAGCAAAACTGGATATAAATGGATAAAATAATATAACATAACTGCAAATACTCTCGAGACATTTACACAAATTAAAGACTTAGGCATCACTTTTCAATCAAATCTTTCATTTGTTAAACACATAACACAAATCTCTAACAAGGGCTTAAAAATGTTGGGATTTATAACTAGACTAACTAGAAATTTTAACAATATAAAACGTATTAAACTGTTATATTTTGCATATGTTAGAAGTCAACTTGAGTACAATTCTCCCGTTTGGAACCCATATTATAATATACGTGTACAAGCTGTTGGAAGAATGCAAAACAAATTCTTACGTTTTCTAAATTTTAAAATGGGTATTCCAGCAATTATGTTAAACTACGACACTATTTTAAATGATATGAATGTGCTCAAATTCTCAGACAGAAGAATTTTCACTGATTTGGTATTTCTGTATAAAATTATGAATAGTTTGATTGATAGTCACTGCGTAATACCAGTAGTCAGGATTTATTTCAGTGCAGAAATTCTGGAACTAACTACCATATGTATTCCTCTTTGCCCAGAATACTAATGGAGGGAAATAATTATACCAAGTCAGTGGACATCTTCAATTTATCTTTAAACAAATACAAAATACTGTTGCTGTACAATAAATACTATACCTATATTTCGTTGCACAATACCTATTATTTTTCTTTGTTAAAGAAATGTATAGTATTTATATATTATTTAATCATAGTGCAATTTGTAAATTTCTTACTTATGTAAAAGCCCCGTAAAAGGGCGTAAATAAATAAATAAATAAGTAAATAATTTTTCATGTTTACGTTTATTCATAACGTGATTATTCAAGTAATTGAGCAATATATTACGAGCATTTTAGTACCTACGAGAATAATAACCAAAAAAGTTGGAATAATTTTAAGTTGGGGACTTTGATATGTGACTGTTTTGAAACTCGCTTTGCTCTTGTAGTTCAACGACAAATAATAATAAAGATCAAACTTTGAGCTGTGCTCGAACCTCGATCAAGTAACAAATTGCTATATGACCCCATTACTGCGACTCTAGCTGTTTTATTTTCTGTACGAATGTGTTATTTGTCTTAAGCCGTAATCCAAAATATGAAATCACACGAGATGTGATATTAAAAAAAGTCGTAAATTCTTTTATATTACAGAGCTGTTTTTTATTTAGTTTTTGGATATTTCGGCGTAAGAATGTCGTTTACTCCACACATTCTGATATTTATAAATAATAATACATAAATGGGTTATTTGAAACATTCCTCGAGCGACGCGAGGTACTCGTAGGTAGGCAAGTCTGTGGAACACACGGCCGAGCTTAGCGAACAAACAAAAGTGGACAATAACAAAAGACAGTTTGGTGACATTTGACACAAGCCGGTGTGATTATCATACAATGGCTACCGTCCTATTGGAGGGAGGCGGAATCGAAAAAGAACTAAAAATTGTCGAAAATATATCGAGCGGAAAACACTTTGTTGTTCTCGCCGCGGCCGAGACAATGGAAGTTCTGGAGTAGAGGTGGCTGGGCCGGTGGGGCCATAGCTGTAAGGTGCCATATTCCTGGTTAAAAAACTGTTTCGACTGCGAATTAATTCCTTTCTTTCTGGAAAGTCGAGCTCTTGAATACTGATTTATTTCCCTCGGAAGAAAACAGAAAACTGAGGCGTGTTTCTCTTTATCTTTTGTCTCCGATTTGGAAAAACCCTCGAAAGATTTATTGATTATCACAAATTATATCTACTTGATTTATACGCGGTGTGATTCGCAACTCGCGTGCGTTTAGTGTCGGTTGCGCCTGGTGGAAGGCAATTTGCATAGCCGCTTTTCACTGCATTATTGTATTCATTTTTACCCCTTCCAGTCTTATGCGTATTGGTACTTATCCAATCCTAAATAAATCCACTGGTGTGTATTAATTTAAGAAGTAAATACAAACGATTGATTTCATGTCTACCACTGAAAGTCTAACATTTGTGCAAAGATCACAACAGAGGCTGAATTTTAACTTCAACGATTAGTCTGTGACTCAATTCAAGTTGGTAAGATCGAAGATATTTTGGTTTGTTTAGGGAGCACACGCCAATTGACTAATATCCAGTTAGGTGGTAGGTAGGTAGATACCCATTCGCGGACTGAAGGGGAAACGCAAAGGAACAGATTTTTATTCTCTACTGTTCCGATATTAATCCTAATCGATGTTTCTTATGTTATGATACGCAAGGCGCGCGTGAATAAAATAATGTACTTAGTGTGTTAAGCAATTTGAAAAACTAATACAGATTTCATTGTCTCATGATTTCTGTTCACAAAAATTAATTATTTTTGCCATCTTATTAACATCGAACCCCGATCAGCTGTAATTTTGGAACCATTGCAGTTTTACACGTATTCCGGGCGTGGTGAGCGTTAAGCCTGGATACGCCCAACGCAGGTGTAACGTCATGCTTACCTATTGAAGATATCATCGTGAAAAAACAGGAAATAATAGCGACCCGATCGCTGTTGGGAGGTTCCGAACCAGGAGCCGGTGGCGGTGGCCGAAAAGCAAGATTCCTCGCCGATTTTTTTTATCATTTAGCCGCCAAAATAATGTATACACACAATGTGCTCCCGATCAATATTGATTACGGCAGTAGCCAGTAATGGTGGGCCCTGCTACAGACCGAAGCTGCGGGCCCAAGGCCAAAAAAATACAGAATAAATCAGGGCTCATTTGTAAAAAAGGTCTTGGGATTTCATGTCGTCTCGTGGGGGACGGTTAGGTTGTTAACAGCTTTTGCAGCGGGGTCCGTGCAATTCGCTTTTTTCTGGCTGCTGCGGGGATATGGCTATACACTTGGTCGCTGCTTCGCATCCCGGTCACGTCGGCTTCCGTGAGAGTGGATGTATGTACACGATTAGTGGGAGGTGGTGGGGCTGGCGTGGGGCGAGGGGCGGGGAAGGGGTGGAGGGCGGCGAGGACGGGGGAAGGAATGGGTGCAGGGGGAGAACCTCCTCAGGAACATATCCAACATCGAAGTCTTTCACACCGTTGGACGATAGCATTTAAGTTATAGGTACCGTCATTATTATTGGACAGGGGCCTTTGATAATGAAATGACCCGCGTGTTTTACATGATTTTATGAGTAGGCTTCGTAAATCTAAACTTTATCATTATGTCTTAATGAAATCCTTGATGTCAAAAGATCTGATCTCATCAGATTTAGCCGGCGTGAATAAGATGCTTTTGAGTGAAACTATTCCTTAACCAGATTAGCCGAGTATGATTAGGCCAAGTCTCAGAATTATTGGACTAAAAGCGTTCTGAGAATTTGTGTTAATTTTTTTTTTTTGTGATTCAGAGTAATAGTAGGCAAGCACGTAGAACACGAATTTTTTTTTTACATGAATACCGTACAAGAGTTCCAACTGCTCCCGTCTGAAGCCAGTGAGACTATGGCATCTCCAATTGGGGTATATTGTGAGGCTGAACGTAGAGGGGAGGGAAGGAGATAGGGTAGAGGAAGGTGGGGAAGTCCCTGGCATTTAGATCTGGTCACCAAACACAGCGAAAGCCACTTCAGGCAACGTTTCAATTCTGAATGGTGGTCTTACACAAGGGCGAAACTGAGAGTATCTTCCACTCTGGAACGTGCCGCAAATATACTATATATTATTTTAAATGAATAAATTGTGAAATACACAAATTAATCATATAAAATTTATTTGCCACGACGGGATTCGATCCCGCGACCTTCGGAATGCGAGTTAAGCGCCTTACCGCTGCACTACGCCGGCCGTCGATTTGAAAATATCTAGCATTACCCTATAACAATCGGTATGCTGCGTTGAACACCCCTCGTGGACTGGTAGAACGAGACAAACCAACGTATTGTTAATTATTGCAACAGTACGTAGACTGCAACAACAGAATATATTACATTCTTATCGGAATTAGTTGGGAGACACCACCTATTAGATATTAATTATTGTCTTCGTAAAAGCACCTAGATTTTACTGGAGTATCTTAACATGACTTCGCTTAATTATTTAGATGTCAAATAATTACTAAGAAATGCTAAAGGCATTAAAGATACTCACGTTGTGAGATTACAATTCTTCATTTCTATGATTCTTTTGAATTAAAATAATCCCGATATTAACAATATCAGATCAATCCAAAAAGGCAAACACCTCACATTATCATAAATCAAATAGCTATTACTAAGACAATATTACTAAGTGATAAGTTAAAAACAATCTCCCACCAAGTATCAATATAATTCAATAATTTTAATTATTAATTAATAAGTGCATTGATTCAATCAAATCTTGGCTTAAGCAATTTCAAGGAATAAAAGAACCGACTAGAAGGTATTCTTAAAAGCATCATCACAGATATTACTGAAAATATCGTATTCATACCTTGAAATTGAACTGTGAAAATCCTCCATCCAAAATCTAGTTCGCCTCAGCACTGGATCTCCTAGTGAGGAGGACTACGAACGTAGTACATCTTATATTGTATTTATATCTTACGTTTCTTAAAATTTCAAAATTACACAGTAATTATTAAAAATAAATTTAATTTACTAATTTAAGGAAATTGGCACTTTTGTGCCACTGCATGCTGGCGACGAGTCTGCATTGTTTGAAGCCTAAGTTCACTTTTGTCAATTACTAATAATTTGGGAGGCGGATATGGATACCTCTGCCTCGGGAACCATTTATTAATGGGATAACCAACACCCTTGCCATAGATCGCTACATTTGGTGACTTAGCAGAGGTGCCATGGGTTCATGGGGTAAGGTTTGCGTCTGCTAACCTACTGCGTGCCAGGCCTGATCGGGAGAGACTGGTTGAGGGAGATCTTTTGACCTCTCCAGCCGGACTCTCTCGATTCATCACTTTACACCGCAGTGGGAGGGGAGGATTCATGGGTCCGTCACTTCTAGACATATTGACCCCAGATTACACACCCCTCGTGCCTTTTTCCCTCCCAGAACTTCATCACTTTCATTTCCCCGAAAATACCCTCCACGCAGCATACCCAAAGATGATATAAACCCTGAGAGAAAATATTTCCTCAGGGCCTCCCGTGATCCTGTGAGTAGCTAATGTTAAAAAAGTAGACACATTAGCACAACTAAAAATAAATATAAAAGTTGGTTCCTTCATCATTAGAAATGATTATGACGCATGATAAGACTTTCACGTACAGTACGACCAACGGATAAATTTTTTCTAAGTACATCAGAAAGTTAAACTTCTGTTTCATAAGAACTTTTAATGGTATGTTTCAAACCTGCAGTCGACTGTTAAACTAACAACACTGTTAAATTGATATCTGTACAAATTGAGTTGTAAGCAGCCCCAGTGTGCATTAGTTATGATAACAGACGATAAAGGCTTCACGTAGGTAAAATGCACCGAAGCCTGTCAGGGTATACGGGTCCGTTTCACTGCAGATCAATAAACTGCATTATTATGCAATTATGCACATAATATAATGGTTACCAGCTTAATCAAACACACTGATCGATGCATTATATTATGAATAATTAGCAATTGCGTGTCACCTATTTTGGTCTACGCAAATTACAGTGAAATAATCACACGAACAAGTTAGGGCAAATTGTTTTCAGGACTTCAACAATTCATCAAATACTACTAACTGTTACCCTGAAGAAAGGTAGCACTGATGGCTCACGAGAAGATAAGATGAGAGAATAAGATCAAGAAGATTTCCACTATAAGCAAATAAGGTAATAATTTGTTTTTTCAAAAACGCAATCACGAATCACATGCTTAAATACGAAGAATTTTCAATTAGGGCATTACCAGAAAAAACCAGAATTATGTCATTTTCAAATCAGATTTTAGACGTATTGACTCTTTTCCACAAAAAAATTATAAATGGATTTCGAAAGATTGTTCTTTTATCTAGCATTCGCATGTAATAAATTTTGAGAAATTTTTTTAATTTTTAGTATAATAAGGTTATTCCATAGGTCGTTGGCAGATTTGTTAAATTTTCAAAAAAGATTTTGTATTATACCACACCCATTTCAAATAATATAATCATGCAGTAAAATAAATCAATACATTATCTAGCAAACGCATGTTTTAGAATTTTAATTTTAGTTTCAAGAAAATCATTAAAAAATATGTACGTACATGTGTTTCTTGACGAAAATTGGTCCATTTGTGTATTTATTTGCGCACTTACAAACTAATATATTTCAGATTTTTTTAACATTCTTATTAAATTTAGACATTATTGAAAAATGATAAATACTTATAATCAAAAAATAACTACAAAAAGTACATTATTTTAATAGTTTTATCATCACGCTTTCCAGCATTTTTGGATGAAGTTATAAATTAAAGCTAATTTGAATTGAAATAAATTCGATATTGAGTTATAATTTTAAAAAGCTGGTACGGAGAATAATTAATCTTTCTCGTTGTAACCGCCCTGCACGATCGTAAGAACAACTTTCGACGAAATGTGGATTTTCGTCCGCTGGCTGGTTAAACGCTCTTAAGAGTTCATTTTTTAATGTATTTGTGCACTTCGATAAGGGTACTATTTTGTTCAAAGGTTCGTACCATAAGAACACCGGGCCTAGGTAAATTGACCGAATTGCAATTTTTCGAAATCAGTTTTTCGAATTCAATTGTTTGAAATGCAATTTTTCGAACTTCAATTTTTCGAAAACATATTTTTCGAACATCAATTGACCGAAACACTAGTTATTCGAATTGATGTAAGTATGTATACAGTACGTACAATAGCATTTTATTATAGAATGGACAATATCAACTAAACTAACCTAACAGTATCTCGTTAGTCATAAGCAAGTGAAATATATATTTTAAAAGTTGATTAACAAATTCTAAAAACATGTCTTTCGGTCAATTGCTGTTCGAAAAATTAGTCTTTCGAAAAACTGAAATTCGAACAATTGATCTCGAAAAATTGAATTCGAAAAGCATGCCTGCTCCCGAGAACACCCGTCCGCAGTTTCCTTATTCCCCACACAAGTCCTACGATACAGTACATCACTACACCATCTACACATCCAAGAATCTCTTTAAAATCATTATACTCTACCTAAATTATGCTGTGTTCACAAGGCCGTAGCCAGAAAAAAATTTCGGGAAGGGATTTGGTTTGGTGGAACAGTGTTTATAAGAAATACGTTAAGTTTTTTTAAATAAAATAATTTAAATGGTACGTATCAATCTTATCATGTATTTTTATAATTACAAAATTAAATTTAGTCTTCTAGCTTTCTTTGCAGCGAACAAATCAATTACCTCCTCGGTGTCAATGTCAATTTCGGCCCCTAGCTACGGCCTTGTGTGTTCAGACCGTCCTACTTCAAATAACAGAAACAAAATAACGGAGTCCCAGTGATTGATCCTTGTGGATATAAATTGGTGTTTTGAAGGGGTATTTCAAACAAAATCACCGGAAACATTTTTTACGAGATGGTACTCATAATATTATGTACTAGAAAAAGCAATAGGTATATGATAGAATGCAACTAAATATGTATTTTTTAGTTACTTTTCAATGGGGTATTAAACGTCATTATTTAAGTTGGCTGTGTTCTCGCCTGGCAGGTAGTATACCTATTTAATATCCGGATGTTATAAAGTATACGATGTAAACAAGGAACGTGTAAATATTACAGAGCACGTAAGCTGTCATGCGGGTCACCTGCAAAGAAGATACCCGAACTATCGCTCCACCGGGGAATGTTGCACAGAGGTCTGCTTGACACCTAGACACTGGCAGACTTATGCTTAAAATGCGGTTTTAATAGAAGCGTTAACTTCTCATTGAACAGATTACAAGCCTTTCTCTTATAGTAATGTGGACAAACTTAGAAGCATTTTTCATAAGAAATATCACCTCTGTTTTATACAAACTCACAGTATCATTCAGAATTAAAAAAATATACAGTTTTCAAGATACATATTTGCAACCTTCCTGCTTATATATATTTAATTTTATTTTTATTTATTACGCTGTAAATAGCTCCATTTCATCCCATATAATGTAACTTATTAGATACATAAATTGCTTAAACTTTTTAAATTGCTTAAATTTTTTTCTTTGCATTTTCTTTTGTCTACTTTCATTTTCTTTTTTAATCCTTTATTTTTTTTTCTTACCCATTTTTTGATTCTCGAGTTGATTAATTCATCAAAATCAATACTGAAATTTCTTGAAATGGTTGAAAAGCATACGGGCTAATAAAAATAAAAAAAAAACACTTTCTTTTTTTTTTGGAATGTTCTTTTTATTTCTCTTCTCTATATTTTTATTTTTTCATTATTAAATATATAATTTACACTTATTGTATCTTGTATCTACCATCAAAACCTTAAAAGTATTTATTTATCAAGTGTTATATTTAAATACAATTTGGGAGGCGGGAATGGGTACCGCCGCCCCGGGAACCTTTATTGGATAACCAACACCTCTGCCATAGGTCACCCCAAGTGGTTCGCTACGTTTGGTGATTTAGCAGGGGTTCCCGGGTTCATGGGGTGAGGTGTGTCTAGGTCTTGGAGGCGGATGACCAGGACATACTGAACCCCAGATTCCTACCCACCCCTTAAACCCTTTTCCTTCCCAGAACTCTCCTCTCCTTCCTTTCCTTAAAAAAAACCCTGCACACAGCATCCTCAAAGATGACACAGGCCCTGAGGGAAATTATTTTCCTCAGGGCCTCCTGTGTGGAGCTCATGTAAAAAAAAAAAAATAAGACAATATTATAGTCAACACACTAATTACATGTAAAAAATCTGTTCTTTTTGACTGTTCTAAAACGGGCAAATTGCCTAGTTGGACAGCCAAAGATCATATAAAGATGTAATATGTAATGTTTTCAAATAAATAAATAAACATATTTTTAACGCTTTTCTTTCATTTTCTTAAATTAGGCATTTTACTAATTTCATTGTGAACTAAACCCTTTGGATTCCTATACAGTAAATAATTCTGTATTTTAGTATTTTTTTTAAGTTTGATGTTTTCTGTACGTCTTGTATCTTGTATGGTATGTGTCGAAGTCTTCATTACAAGTTTGTCTGTAAATTAAGTAGGCAGTAAATTATTAAAAACTTTGCGGATTAAAATTGAAAAATAAAAAATTCTTTGTTCAACACTCATGGTTTATATTTATTACAATTCAAAATTTGCCTCATTGCTCTTTCTGGATTATTTATGGGAATTATTTATGGATTTTTTTAATGAGATATTGAAACGATTTAAAATTCTTATCAACTTTTTTAAATGATAATTTCTTCAGCACCGTTGTGATTTGGAATTCTATGAAACAGAAATACGACACTAAAAAAAAGACAAACTCATACATCTTTAAGATTTAGCCTGCGAGAGAATGAGATAGAATAATCGGTCTCCTCTTTGTGCGGTGCTTCGTAACATCCCACTCTTGCCTACTTCAGTGTTTCTGAAGGCTTCACTTCTATCGCGTGTGAACTGCACACTTGTAATTTTTTTTAACGTTGCCAGTTTCAACTATCTTTCGACTGGTATAATTTGTCCACTAGGGTATATGTTTATGTTTACACAATGTTTGGGAGGGGTATCAGGATTACTAAACAATGATTTAAAATATATTAACCATTATTGTTTAAAGCTGATTAGGAATTTGGATTTTATTACAACTTTGCATGTCTGTTTGTTTTTAAACGTACCCCTTCACCTGATTATTTCCCTATCCTCTTTCTTCATTCTCACAACATTTCTCAAACATGATTGACAAAATTGCAAGCTTTGGATAGTTGGACTGTTTCTGTTTTGTACAAAAATATTCACAAAATCGTCATTGATGTCATAAGATAAAAGAATTTGTTCTGTTGTTGCGAAAATATTTGCAAATGCAGACCATTTACTTTACGCCATGGTTCATAGACTGTCCTAGCCTAAACGCGACTTTATCGCCATTAACAAGCCTTCGAGCAAAAATGACTCATTCGTTAAGAATACAAAGGCGTCATTCTCGTTGGCTTGAACCAGTCGATTGTTATGTCGTTGTGTTGGGTTGATCCGCGAAGTTCCCTGCAATTACACATCAACGACAAAAGACACGTTTACACTTCATTTCGGAGACACAACACTTCCACCTCCAGTGGCATTGGCATTTACACCGCCGAGCTAAATGTCCCTAACTAGAACTGCGATAACATGATAACTTAGGCTTGTTTGCTTTGTTGTCAATGCTTCGCAATAAAATAAACATTTTGCCGACAACTGTTTTAGTTTCACTTACTTTAATGGGCTGTAAATATACTGGTAAATTACATACTTCCTAGAATAAATAATATTACATGATGATACTACGGTTAAATCATCAGTTTTAGTACCTACTCTCCTTGTTTTGGTGTCCTCTTCTATCGGAGGATGACTATCATCACTGCAAATAAGTTCTTGCAGACTGCAGTCAGGATTTATCGGTGATCCGACAGTTGATCTCCCGGCAGTTGGTACCCCGAAATCGACTTTAAAAATATCTTTAATAATAAGTTGGTACGGATATCGAACCAATTTATTCACATTTTCGATTTTTTGGACTTATTCGCTGGAATGTTGAGTATAGAAAAGTAGTTTTTTCCTTGATGCTTTAGAATGAAAATAGGTTTTAAACTTTAATTTTTCGGCGGTACATCCCTCTATGGACACTGGACACCTCTTTGGGGACAGTTATATTTTGTGTAAATGGGTATACCGTATTTTCCCAAAAATGACAGCATATTGCATATAAGTATTCCGGGGGACCAACTGTCGGGGGATTAAGTATCTAAGACAAATATAAAAAAACATGACTCTTTCAATCATCATCTTCGCCGCAACTTTTGGAAAGTCCTGGTGGTATCTGGGCGTTTCACATGACGCTCTTTTTGATACCGATCTCCATATTTATGGAAACAATATTGGAACCCTTACGAAAAATCTTTATTTTACTCTTTTAATTTATTTTCATTCTTAACGATTTCAAATGGATAGCTGCCAATAAAGAAAAAATAATATTTTAGGTTGGTGGACACTACATCATCAAACCTTGAATATTACAATAGATCAAGTGGAAGCATTTGCCACTTGAGTTTGCCATTTCAGTCAACAAATCATCAAAAATATAGGCGAAATTCATAATACAAAATAGTAATACCCACCACAATCAGGTAACAGTACCTTCATATTTATAATCTTTTGAAACCGCTGCCCTGGTCAAGTAAATACCAATATTTTAAGTTAAAAAATATAGTGAAGTTAAAAAATAAATTAAGAATTTAAAAAACTTGCCTAAAAACCTTTATACATATTTTTTTTTATTTCCGGGTTACGTGAAAAAATATCAGAAATCAGAACAGTGGTCAAATAACGTCCGTAAGTAAAATCGGTATCAAAATAGACAACGTCATTTTTTTGTAATGATGACTGATGACCTGTATTATGAAAACTGGCATCTTTATTTCCGTGGATTTCCTTATCATTATTCCCTTATTACTCTCAGCATCCCCCTGGTGAAAGACTACCCTAATTGGGAAAGCCGAATCACAGTTAGCTCCTCTGTAGCTTCTTACATTTGTGATGGGCCGGACATGTGCACCGAATGCCAAGCACACGAGTACCGAAGAAGGTTCTGACAGGACACCCGGGAGGTAAACGAAAGGCGGGCAGACCTAGACTGAGATGGGAGGATGATGTCAGGAAGGATGCAAGAGGATTACTCCATGTTGCAGATTGGAAGACGACGGCCGAGGACAGAGGGCGGTGGAGGCTTATTTTGAAGGAGGCCAAGGCTCGAAATGGGCTGTAGCGCCATTGAAGAGAAGAAGAAGAATTGGGAAAGCCATAGTCCTGCTGGCTCCGGGAAGTTTGTACTTTTCATTTGCGGTATTAAACGTAGATCCATAGTAATAATAATCACTTAACAAGTCTCCCAACACTTTACCATCCTCCGTGCTTATTGTAGCGATCGATCTGTTATAGTGGTCGCCTATATTGCAAAGCTCCTATATGATTTGAATGAACATAGACAGAATACTGTTTGTTAATTTATTTACCAAATCTTTGGGATATTTTGTCGTGCCTGCTTGATAATTTCTTTGATCAACTTAGAATATTTCATTTATTTAATTTTCTGACAAATAAATTGAGAAGTTTTTAATTTTTTGATTTTTTAATTAAACCACTTGTTTTTTTTATTTATTATTCATCTTATAAGTGTAACAAAGGGCAACCATTCCGTATTCTGTGACAGCAGGTCAAGAAACAAAGTGTGGGGTTAAATTCACCCCTTGCGAACTTCTGGGACTCGTGCCCGAAACTCGTTAAATTAAAAATCTTTGCCTATTACTGAAAGGTGGTAGCTAACTTTTATTTATTCTTTTATTTCCTACCCTTTCGCTAAACCGAGGGCAACCGGCCCCGAAAAACTGTTAATTAAATATGCCTCTGAAAAAAAATGGAATAAAAAGTGTTACATTTGCAAAACACTTTATGCGAAATATGCAAAGGGTTATGCGAAGCTTCTGTTACATTATTTTTAATGCGCAGTTTAATGAAAGTTATGGCAGTGAAAAATCAGAACATTTTCAATAACACTGTGTACATTAACTTTTTATGGCCGACTTAAAGCGTTAAAAAAATCAGGTTGTTTTCGAATAGGTACCTACCTACCTACCTATAATTATAAGGCTCCTCTTTGGTGTTATGTATCCACTAAATATATATTTAAATAATAGCGTATGTACTGGGTATTCCAAATTGTTAAAATTGATACTTTTTTTTACACATATCACAAACATTGTATTTAAGTACCCCCTGGTAATAAAATAAATATACTAGACATTTTATTGCTAATAAAAATAAAAATAAAACATGTATTTACCGAAATTCACTCTCATCAAAATAAATCTGGAAAATTTTTTCGTTTGTGAAATGCAGTCCCATTTTAATGTCCCGCAAAAGCGAGCAATTCGTACGAATTTATGAAAAACGTTTAAAAAATATTGAAATGTTTTAAAATATTAATTAATTCTGTGCGTAAATTCTGATTTGAAAAAGTTTAAAGAATTTTTTCATGGGAAAATTATTTATTATTTGTACACTGTTTGCTTGCTTTAAGGGGCATACATTAATTACGTGAGCAGTTTTTCTTCCAATCTAGACGCCCCCCCTGGTGAGATAAATTTGTGCCACTTCGTATATACTTTTCAAGTAACGTGAGATTCTGCTGGACCCCCCCCCCCCTGCCCCCTTTTGAGCTCACGTAATAATATATGCCCCCTTAGCTTTCGGATTCCATTGCGTAATACAAGAAGTAGGGATTTATTTCAGAGGAAAATTCTGGGACTAACTACCATATTTATTACGTACCTACTTCTTACCGCCCAGAATTCATATCTCAATTTGGGAGGCGGGTAAGCTGCCGCCCTGGGAATCATTTAATGTAGAACAAACTCATCATTCAATTTGGGAGGCTGGAATGGGTACCGCCGCCCCGGGAACCTTTATTGGATAACCATCACCTCCGCCATAGGTCACCCCAAGTGGTTCGCTACATTTGGTGATTTAACAAGGTGCCCTGGTTGATGGGGTGAGGTTTGTCTAGGTCTTGGAGGCGGATGACCAGGACACACTGAACCCCAAATTTCTACCCACCCCTTAAACCGTTTTCCTTCCCAGAACTCTCCTCTCCTTCCTTTCCTAAAAAAACCCTCCCCACAGCATCCCCAAAGATGACACAGGCCCTGAGGGAAAATATTTTCCTAAGGGCCTTCTGTGTGGAGCTCATGTAAAAAAAAAAATCTGTCATATGTCACCGGTTAGCTATATTTGGTGATTAATAGGGGTGCCCATGAACCTGAGGTGAGGTTTGTCTCGGTCTTGGCGGCAGTTGCGCCTGCATACCTACTGCGTGACAGGTCGGATCGGGAGAGACTGGTTGAGGGAGACCTTTTGACCTATCCAGCAGAACTCTCTCGGAACATCGCCCTCACCGCAGTTGGAGGGATGGATTCATACGTCCGTCACTCCTGGACACATCGACCCCTAAATTCCTACCTGCCCCTCGTAAAAATTTCAGACAGGAAATCGTTTCAAATTTCACGACACCAGAGCTCTCCGTTCGTGAGTTTTTTTTCGGCTTTTAACTGATGGTTAAAAGAATCTGTACTGGTTTTAAATGGTACCTACGATCATTGAAAATATCTCCGCGCAATACAGTGCTGAATAAAACCCTTTCTTTTTGTCCCTTGACTTACAAAATATGACTGCTGCCTTTTATAACGCGTCACCGACCAGGCGCCATAAATAAGCCCGGAAGTTTTAATTGTTTTATTTTTTAATAAAGTTCTATCCCAGGCGTGGTATGCGCTTTCACTATAATCGCTCACCTTTTGAAACTACTCTAAAGTAAATATTTTGTCTTACTTGTGAACTCCAAGGGCCTTTGCAGTGTGCTATGTAAATACGTTTCAAACCTAGGTTTAAAATACGTATGTAATTTTAAAATTTGTCTTTTAAACATTTTTGCTATTTAACTATTATAAGATTATAAATATCAAATTTAGCATTTTTACTGCCCACAGCCCGACAACCAAAGAATGTTGCAATTTACCTACGACTTTTCGACTTCTAATGAAATTGAATATCTGTTCAAGAAATATTATTCGTGTTTTAAAGATTTGATCAATAATTGCACCTGAAGTGGGGAATATTTGAGCTTACTTCGGGCACATGAACATGCCCATAATACACTTCTTTCGATTTATCTCATTAATGTAAACATATGAATCCTAAACTCTCCTTTCTGAACGAAAGATGAAAGTAAGCATGAAGTAAGCAGAAGGTCCCGGTTTTTCTGATTTTTCCGTCTCAAGATTTTTCATTAAATTTCGCTGACATTGTCTTCATTTAATTAAATATTATAATTTGAGGTTTTACTCATAAAGTTAAAAATAATAATATTCATCGTAGACTTGCAGAAAAAGTCAATACACATCGCATATTAAAAATAAAATGGATTAAAATTTATAAATACTCTAGATAGCATCTAGTTCGGGTTCATATGTAAAGATAGCAGCCAATAATATGTGCGTTAAGAAAATGAAGACAATGTTGGTAGTTCTTAGTCGAAGTATGATACAGTTAAATGTGACCGAATTGGATACTGACACCTTAACTCAGTTGGTAGAGCTGTTGCCATATAAGCAGAACGTCCTGGGTTCGAGTCCCAGAAGTTCCAATATCTTTGTCTGATTGCTCTATCTCCAGATTTTCGATTGAATTTCGCTAATATTGTCTTCATTTAATTAAATATGACAAATCAGTTTGTACAATACCACTTATTTAATCAAATAAGTGGTACCACTTATTAAATCAAAATTATGTACATGTTTCAAAACCAAAGATTTTGAAACATGTACATAATTTTGATTAAATATTTATATTTGGTATTTCATTAATTTTTTTTAAGTTTTCTAATACTTTGTAGAATGTTCTTACGGATGAAAAATTAAGAAAATTGTGCAGAAAATTGGATAATTTCAAAAAACTTGACGATTATTTTAAAATCGCACGTTTGACATATTCGCGCGTTTGATGAAATTGAATTTAGCAGGCAGCAGTTTTTTTTGTATTAAAAGAATTGTCTATGGATTCTTTAAATTATAGATATTTTAAATAGGTACCTATGTTAGGTACCAAATTTGATTGATTGTTCTTATAATATACAAAAATGAATATTTGTGATATACGAACAATGAAAATATGAATTAAAAAATTGTAATAGGAGGCACGCGAGCTGTTTGAAAACTGAATGCACTGGGACTGAATATATAGAACGCGGGTGGGGGGTTGGGGGACGGGGGAGAGGGAGATGGGAGAGGGTGGGCGGGGAAAGTGGAAGGGGGACGCGGGAGGGTAGGATATGCGGGTGGGGAACGGAGACGCACGGAAAAGGACATGCAGGGAGAAACAATTTATTTCTTTGAACATTGCATTGCAACGCATGCCGGGAACCAGTTAGTATTTAATTTTTTTTCGATCATAATATAATTTTCCATCTTATACCTACCTTAAAACCATTTCCTATCCGAAAAATGGTTTTTAAATCGGTGATTTTGCATTTCAAAGCATTTTTTGTAGGTCCGATACTTTATTTTTTGAGACTTGTAAAAAAATACTCGATCATTATCACAAAGGCTATAACTATCCCAAAGGCCAAGATGTGTTCTAATCTCAGTATTTAAATAAAGCATCAATATTACTAAGCTATTAAATTTTCAAACCAAATAAAAGCATTTCTTCACATTTGCACCTCTCAAAAATTGCCATGTAGTACATCTCAACAAAAATATGTGCATTGCAAAGTATAAAATTCTGAAACAATAGAAATGGCTGTTGCATTTGATGGCGCTTTGACTAATTCAATTGTTGCAGCTCCTCGAAGATGTTTTTTTTTTTTAATAATGCGTTGAATTGATAGATTGTTTGTTTTGTTGGCGACTTCTTTTGTTGTTTGACCTTCTGTTGTGGCATTCACAAAGCAGCTCGTTTGTGTAGCAACACATGATTCCTCACTGTGATTACCGTAATCCACTCAGAGACGGACTGGAAAGAAAAATAGACCAAAGCAAATATTTAAACCTGCCTCTTGATTATTTAGAGAAATATTATTGTTAGAGATAAGAAAAATTTACAATATGCAATGTTTGAAAATTTTTTATGTTAATACATCACAAGAGTCCTAGCTGCTCCGGAGCCAGTGAGACTATGGCATCCCCAATTGGGGTATGTTGTGCGGCTGAAGGTAGTGGAGAGGGGGAAGAGATTGAGAAGAGGAATATGGAGAAGTTCCTGGCTATTCAGATCTGCTCAACAAACACGGCTACAGCCATTTCAAGCAACATTTCAATACTGAATGGTGGTCTTACGCCTTGGCGATACTGTATCTTCCACTCTGGAACCTGACGCAAATATACTGTATATTATTTTAAATGAATTAATTGTGAAATAACACAAATTAATCAAATAGAATCTATTTGCACACGCTGGGATTCGATACCGCGACTTTCGGATTGCGAGTCAAGAGCCTTTCCCCTCGACCACGCCTGCCGTCGAATATAGTATATATATTTACTCGAAATATTTTTTTAAAGAAAGACAAACATTCCCGGGCTGCGAAAAACCCGACAATATTTGAAAATCTCCTACTAACACCAAAGTAATAAAGCCGAAAATGTTGCTTGAATCGTAAACAAAAAATGAAAATCGATTTAGTAATAGGTAAAATAATGTATTTGAAGTTTCATTGTGTGAAATTAGGCTTGCGCAAAGACATGCGTAATTTATTACACCAAAAATTTATAATGCACTCTATACGACTAAGAAATTAAAATGATAATATAGTATCCTACAACAAATATAAAAATATAATATCGATAAATATAATATAATATCGTCTTGGATAAATATACCGTTGATACAAATATTTACTTTTGTAACATCTGACCAGACTGCTCCCAGGCAATGTTCGAATCCTAGATGTGGCCTATCTTTTTCTGATTGTTCTGTTTTCAGATTTTATTTATTTATTTATTTATTTATTTATTTATTTATTTATTGAATTTCACGCCCGGCTGGGCTTTTACATGCATTTTTTTTTACAAAGAACATCTAAATTTAAATAAGCATAACAAAATTTTAAAAAACAAAAAAACAAATACATAAACAAAACAAAAACAAAATCAAAATCATAACCAAATCTAAAACAAAAATACAATAAAAAACAAATTGAAATAAAAACAAAATACTCCACCATGCAAGATGGAAAAAGATGTAGACTGAGAAAAGTAAAGTACACGTGAAATGATTCGAAGCAGAGCTATTCAGTTGGATTAATTAAATTTGTTGTTCTTCTTTTAGATATAAATTCTACTAAGACTTGTTTGTATTTAGTGAATGATGTGTTAAATATATCAACAACATCTTTATAGTCATTACCCAAATTTTGTATACGGTGAATGGGGGTATACAATTGTGATTCTGTGTTGGAGTTGTCACAATAGAATGGTAGATACTGCCTCGATGTTGAATTGCGAGGTATATGGAAGGAAATCAAGTTTAATAGTTCAGGGCTGTCAATTACTGAATTTATGATTTTATTTAAACATGTTAGGTCATATACTATTCTGCGTTCGGACAATTTTAATAAATTAAGTTGACATAATAGATAATCATAGTTGATACATTCACTTGTGATACCCATTCTGAAATTAATATATCTTAAGAATTTATTTTGAATTCTTTCTATCGTGAGTGAATGCTTAGCATAACTAGGTGCCCATACTGTCGAGTTGTACTCGATTTGACTCCTTACCAATGACATGTACAAAGTTTTAATGGTTTGAATATTTTTAAATTGACTGCAAATTCTTATTACGAAACCCAACATTTTCAAAGCTTTATTTGATGTAATTTCAATATGATTTATAAATTTCAGTTTTTGATCAAAGTTTACACCTAAATCATTCACCTCGGTTACAGCTGTTAGCACTACATCATTAATGGAGTACTCATAAATTATTGGATTTTTTATTCTATGAAATCTCATAATAAGACATTTACTTAAATTTAGTTGTAGATAGTTCTCTTGGCACCAAACAAAAAGTTTAAACAAATTATTAGACAATGTTTGACAGTCATTAATATTTCTTATAGCTTTATATATTTTCATATCGTCCGCAAACATTAAAACTTGGACATCGTTGAAAATAGTAAGAACATCATTCACAAATATCAAAAATAAAATTGGTCCCAAATGTGACCCTTGTGGAACGCCGCTGGTAGCGATAAATTTATATGAAGTAAAGCCTTCAATTTTAACGGCTAATTGCCTGTTACTTAAATAACTTTTAAACCACTCGTATAAATACCCTACTATTCCTAATTTGTGAAGTTTTTTTAACAAGAGATCATGATTAACCCTGTCAAATGCTTTGCTGAAATCGGTATAGACTGAATCAACTTGTAACTTCTTAGACATGGATTCGGATATATAGTTTTGGTAAATTAAAAGATTAGACAAGGTAGATTTTCCTGAAGTGAAACCATGTTGGTTAGGTAAAATTAGTGGCTTGATACAGTGGATGATTTTGTTTAAAATAAGTTTCTCAAATAATTTTGGGATGGTTGATAAAAGGCAGATCGGTCTATAATTGCTCACCTCGTTTTCGTCTCCTTTTTTAAATATCGGGGTGAGGAAACTGTATTTCCATTTTTCAGGAAAATTTCCAGTTTGTAACGACTGGTTGAAAAGAAAATGTAGTGGATATGCAAGAGTGGTGGCGCAATTCTTTAGGAAAACAGGTGGGATATTATCAGGACCACCGCTCTTACTTTGATCCAGTTGTTTTAGCTGAGTCAGTACATCGTTATATTCAATTATTACATTAGATAAATTTAAATAATGATCCGAGGAAAAAGTTGGCGAGCAATCTTTGAATGTTGTTGGGTCATGGATATAAACACTTTTAAAAAAGTCTGCAAATAGGTGAGCTACGTTTTGAGTGTCGTTGGCTCTTTTTCTTTCGTAACACATGTTAGAGGGTACACTAACGTCGTCATTTTTCAAAGACTTTGTGAAATTCCAAAAATGTTTTATGTCACCATTTATTGAATTTTCTACTTTATTTATATAATTATTGTAGCAGATTTTTGACAATTTTTTGCATTCTTTTCTTATTTTACTGAACTCTGTATAATTTGGAAGGGATCCCTCTTCTTTATATTTTTTATGTAAATTTTTTTTTTTAGCTATTAGTTGGATTAATTCCTTACTGAACCATTTTGGATGCTTCGATTCTTTATATTCAATTAATGGTATACAATCTACGATAATGGCATTTATTTTGGAATAAAATGAATCTATGTTAGAGCTCACATCGCTTTCCTCGAGAAACGACCAATCCACTTTGCTGAGATGTTCATTAATTTCATCGTAATTGGCATTTTTAAAGTTATAACTAGAACTTGTTAGTATAATACTTCTTTTTACATTGTTAGGAATTATTACTGACAGTGGAGGATGATGATTGTCTATGGGAAGGATGGATTCTGATGCTTTACTAACTACTATGTCCTCTTCATTTGAAAAAACAAGATCTAGTAGGCGATTACTCAAATTATGCACATTATTAAATTGGGTGAGATTCAGAAATATTGACATGTCTAGGATTTCCCTTTCGCATAATGTTATTGATTGGGAATCAATACAGTTGAAATCACAATTTGGAAGATTGTAATCACCAAAAATGATGAATTTATGTTTTTTATATTTTGATTTTAAAAGTTCAACATCTTCCGAATGTTTTTTATACATAGATATATTAGCTGAGGGAGGAATATACACACAACCAATGACGTAATTTTGATTTTTATCATTTACCACAATGAAAATTTGTTCAACATCACGATTTTTAGTTTTTAACACTTTTGAGGACATTTTTTTGCAGACTGCTATAAGAACCCCTCCACCTCTGGATCTGGAACTAGTGTTGATACTTCTGTCGAGCCGGTAGACCTGATGAAAGGGTAGACCGAGCTCCGCTGAGTGGATCGACGGTTCTAGCCAGGTTTCCGTAAGAGCGATGACATCGTGTGAAATAATTGGGGCATTTATCCTAAATTCATTCAGCTTTGTCCTTAAACCTCTGACGTTCTGGTAGTAGAGTCTTCTCGATGACGGCTTGACGAGTTTTTTGGAAGTGAATAAACTATTTTGGGTGTTGAATTTATGTACTTTATAGTTAAATTGGTTTCTCCATTGTTTTGCCTATTTTCCAGCTCCTTCCACAAACTTGTAATTTGTTGACGTTGCAGTACGGTTAGGTCATGTTTTATTTTAATAGTATTTTTATCCAGAGGTATTGTTTTTTTCAATAGCACAAGTTTGGCTTGGTTCGAATCTGAAAGTACAATCTTGATAGGGCGAGTTTTATCAGCATTTTTTCGTCCCAACCTATATATTTGTAGGTGGGTGGTGTCAATATTGTCCACTTTTTGGAGTATATTGGAAACTTGACTCCGATCTTCATTTATGCAGTCCGATTGTAATGTAGCCGTGCTCTCAGGAACGTTGAACATTATTATATTATTGGCACGTATTTTTCTCTCCTCCATTTCAGCTATTGTTTCTGATATTCCAGAAACGTCCGCACTGGTAATTGAAGGAAGCTGAGGATGCGGTGGTTGGCTTTTGTAAGCGTTCAGCTCACCTTCGAGAGTTGCCATTCTGGCAGCCATACCGGCAATCGTTCCCAGTATTTCATTAGTCTTTGGGATTATTTTTGCTATGTGTTCTTTAGTAAATTTACTGTTGGGGTCCATTTAGTAAGTATATTTACGGCATCTTTGGCCACTTTTATATACGCTTGAGAATCCATTTTGTGTAATAATATTTAATTTATGGTTAAAAAAAAATAAAGTAAAAGCTTCTGAAAGATGTGTAAAAAAAACTTTAAGAAAGTGTAGGATTCGAACTGACTTGCTTCAGATATCTCCAAAAAAAAAAAAAAAACTAGAATGTGCAGGATTCGAACTGACTTCGCCTTCAGATATGGAGCTATTTCAGTTACCGCTCTGTCCCCTTAGCTGTTGACTGTCTATGACGTAGCGTGGAATACGTGCAGTATTAATAATCTTTGCAGAAGTACGTTTAAAAATAAGCTGATAGGTATTTCAACGGCAAAACTAATTGTCACTTTGCAAAAGATTATTAATTCCTTTAATCACTTAATAAAACCGGTCAGAGTACTTTCAAGTAGGGTATTTCACGGAACTGTTCTTCACGAAAACGTTTAACGATAATTTTCTTCTTTTAATGTATTTTATGCTATAAATTCAGATGAACTTTGTGGAGCGTTTTTTTTGCGTGCGCTCGTGTGATAAAACTGTTGACAATTGATTTCGATTGAGTTTCGCTAATATTGTCTTAATTTTATTAAATATTGTTATACTTTTCAGCCCACGATGAACCACGAAGCCCGGCAATACAGTGCTATCGCTCAGTCGGGTAGTCCGTCCCTGCCTTGGGTAGGTGTGCCACTGAGCAGAGTGAGCAGCGAGCATGCCGGAACGATGATGCATCAGCCACCGCGGCCAGCCCCAGCAGTAGGCCCAGCTCACCAGTCTCAGCTCGACAGGCCCACCAGCCAACAATACCAACAACAACAGTGACATGCATCGATATTAGTAATAACCACACACTACATACTACATGATCTAAAACCGCTTGCCAATGCGTCAGCGAAATTTCCAAGTTGTGACAGCAGGCGACAGGATCAACTTAAGATGATTGTCTTTTATTCCATGTACACGTGATCATAAACTTATATAAAAATTCATAGATACGGACTTATTGCAATTGTAGATGTACTCTATTTTACTAAATTATATTAATAAACCCTTTATTTGTCGTAGATATTTTAATCCAGAGAATAGCAATGACATTGATAAATGAGTACTTTAAAACCCCTCAGGCCTCAAGCATATTCTCGCAATATTTCCGCTTTGCAATAAAAGCCAAATAAATGGAATATTTCTGAACGTATCTAAAAACTAAAAACTGTTGTTGAAAGGTGATCAAATTGTATTAGAAATAAATATGTAACTTTTTTAAATTTTAAGTAAATATAAGTAAAATTTTCAAAATTTTCAGTAACCCCCGACACTAAAAAGAGCTTATGACCTTGAACGCCTGAACAAATTTTCAACAAATTGTAGCTATAAACCATCTCGTTCATGCAGCTTTCAAACAAAAAAACCGCATCACAGTCGGTCCATTCGTTTAGGAGCTACGATGCTATGCTATCCGACAGGCTAACACACAGACACACAGAAAGTCAAACTTATAACACCGCTCCTTGCGTTGCGTTGCTTAAAACTGAAATTACATATATCGAAAAAAAATAAAAACACACGAGCTTTTTTGATTTGAATATAAAGCATGGTGTTTTCTCTTTCTAACGAGGTTTTGATCATGTTTCTCATCATGGTAGTAAGGGAGATACGAAAATTTCTATGAGACCTTACGAGTGGTTCCCAAAAAAGAATAAATTAGCCTAGGAGTTAAAATCAAAAGGTACATAACGCCGAAAACCTAATTTTCGTCAAAAGTGAGAAAACTGTTCAAAAACTTAAAAATTATTAGTACTTTTTTTAAATTGAAGCTGATTCTAAACAAAAAAATATTAGTCCTTTTTTTAAACTGAAACTGATTCTAAACAAAAAATAACTTGTGAATTATAATTAAAAATAAAAAATTTCATTTAAAGCGAACATACATAGGTGCTTTCAAACTTAAAAATATGTTGGTGGTTAGGTATTTTTTGATTTTGGGGTACATATAATATTGATTTCAGAGATTTTTTAAATACAATCAAGACGAAAGACACCTTGCACATGGAATAATTCGAAAACTAAAAGAAAAATCTACTTACTAGGCTACAAATATAAGTTTAATTACATGTGATAAAATAGTACGCATTCAAAGATTTTAGTCATCAGAATAACTTACATAAGAGTAGATTGCGTATTAAATAGAAAAGTTTAGTACCCGTACGAAAACATCAATAAGAAAAATAAGTTGTGTAAGGAAATGCATTTGAACAAATAGAAATGCATGAAAAATAGTATTATTTATTTATTTTGAAATTCATTTAAATTATTGCTATTTATTAGGTTAAAGTTTAGACATTTTTGTTAGAAGCTCCACGATCCGAGATGAGCTAGAACTCGTGCTACTCTTCATAGAATATTCACAATTGGGGTGGCTTGATTAAGGGCCGGTATATCAGTCATTGCTAAGGAGCACATTCCTCGCTCAACTTAAACCGACCAAATCGGCCGCTTAAGCCGCAGAATAGTTCCTTTGCTAGACGCTGTGGCGCTATTTGCAATAACACATCTGTCAAATTTGACATTTGCCAATGTTTCGATTTCAATATACATCTGCTACGTACGTAAATTATATTATGAATAAATTAACCATCAGCATGGCGTTTGAGCTTTGATAAATACACAATTGTGCCTAAAAAATGTGTAAAACTTACCAGAAAATAATTAAAAACTAGGTTTTGCCCGTTGCAGCGGCAACTAACGGGTTAAAACACTATGCGATTTGACGTGTGAACGTGGATGAAGCGAGGAGCGGGTGTGTGTTAAATTAAATATATGAAGAAACCTGAGGTTACAGTGACCTTGCAACGCAAGCCGGGTACCCGTTGTGTATAATGTTATGTAGTGCAGCGCTTGCATTAAAATGTAATTTCCCAGGAATTGGAATGGAACCATTACAGTTAAGTTGACCCCGAGGTTACAGTGACCTTGCAACGCATGCCGAGTAACCGTTGTATATCATGTTATATATTGCAGACACTTGCTTTAAAATGTTATTTTCCGGGAATTGGGATGGAACCATTACAGTTAAGTTGACCCCGAGGTTACAGTGACCTTGCAACGCATGCCGTGTACCCGTTGTATATTATGTTATAAATTGCAGGCGCTTGCATTAAAATTTTATTTCCCGGGAATTGGGATGGAACCATTACAGTAAAGTTGACCCCGAGGTTACAGTGACCTTGCAACGCATGCCAGGTACCAGTTGTATATAAGATTCTCCCAGCCAGATTCTCCCAACCTTTCGCTTTGCACCGCAGTGTGAGGAATAGATTCATACGTCCGTTACTCCTGGCCACACTGACCCCCAGATTCCTACCCACCCCTCATACCCTTTTCCTTCCCATATTTTCTTCTCCTTCCTTTCCCTTAAAAAACCCTCCGCACAGCATCCTCAAAGATGACATAGGCCCTTAGGGAAATTGTTTTCCTCGGTTCCTCCTGCGTGGTTGTTAAAAAAAAAACTTCCATTTTTCAAGTTAAGCTTAACGTTTTGTGAAAGTTCTGTTCAAATTCTATTCGAGTTCTGTAATTATTTATGATACCATAATTATTGGAAGGCTGTTTATCTCTCCAGCCAGATTCTCTCAACCCTTCGCCTTGCACCGCAGTGTGAGGAATAGATTCATACGTCCGTCGCTCTTGGCCACACTGACCACCAGATTCCTACCCACCCCTCATACCATTTTCCTTCCCACATCTTCTTCTCCTTCCTTTCCCTTAAAAAACCCTCCACACAGCATCCTCAAAGACGACATAGGCCCCTAGGGAAATTGTTTTCCTCGGTGCCTCCTGTATGGAGCTAATGTAAAAAAAAAAGTTTAGCAATGCATAATTTCATGATGCCAGAGCTCAATATTGTATATAGAAACCAATTAATGGTTCCCGGGGTGGCGATTCCAATTCCACGTTGAATGATTATCATTAAAATGCAAAATACAAAAAAAAGCGCTATGTAAATTTCATATTTTTGGAAAAAATTATCCCATTCAACTTCTAGTAATTTCATCACATATTTACAAAAAAAAACATACACAATATCATCATGTGCAGTAGCCTACTCAGATTCTGAGTAGGTACCCACACATCTGTAAAAAAAAGTAATTAAAAATTTATAAAATTTAGTATATCCGAATGTAAATGAAGCAATCTACGCTTTTTTCCGATGCGTAAAACAAAAACTTTAGCATTTCATTTGGACAGAAAATAAGATAAAAGTTCTCTCATACCTAGTACCTACCTACTAACACACAATATATCCGTGTTCCTAGTTACCTACGTATTTTTACAAAACAAATAATTGCACCAACCAATTACCCATGTAATGTAATTTTAGTTAAATGTACAGAATAAATAGTTCCAATACACGTAGGTACTGAAGCATTTTTGAAAATTCCATCTTTGATTACTTCCTTTTATTTTATATCATAATTTTAAAGTAAATAAGTTCCTACTCATAGTGAATATTGTCATTTGAATTAATAAGCAATAACATCTCTATGCCGTCACTCTGATTGGACATCGGAATAGAATTCCAATCTCTCTCCTGATTGGCTGAAAGCTAAAAAAGATAGGGTCCGCCAATATTTCCTTACTCATTTTTAACAAACACAATTTGATGAACAAAAATTTTTTTTTTTTTTAAATCGACCCTTTGATTTTATTTTTTGAAAATATCATCTATCAAGTGTCCACCTTTCAAATTTAGCCACGCCAATACTATTTTCGTAAAAAATAGTTATTCAGAACGAAAAATGTATTGAAATTTAAAAAAAAACTACGTATCTCATTTTGAAAAAAAATTATACGCTGCGAAAATCTTTGTCGCAACGGCCCGACTCCATTATCTAAAAACAAAAAAAAATAAGAAAACATTATTAATACTATTACAAATTTAATCAATATAATATTTCCAACGGTATTTTTTTTACCACCCTGCACTTACATTCGTAAACTGGCACGCAACGAAAATCGGCATTATTTTAGTGAGAACGCATTAAGTACCTACCTATCCTGTAATAAATAACATTCTATGGCGCCTTTATTTTCTTGATATGTTGACCATCTTGAGTTGAGTGATTTAAATGAAAGAACATTCTTCATAAGCCGGTAGGTACCTACCTCGAACATACCGGGAAAAATAATATTGGTGTAGGTAGGTACCTACGCTTATTCTCAATAAATACTTGGCCAATTTGCAATAATTCAATGGAACGGTAGGTACCTATCGCGTTATAAATTGTGTTTTTTTAAATTTTCATATGGCCAGCGATTTTTACACTCTCGAAGAATTTACGAACACGTTTTTGACATGAAAATGTGTAATATTTGGCAGCATTTCCTGACATATTTTATATGAGAATCATATGTATTATTGTTATTAAAAGTTGCGGAATCTTTCCGGCTATCGTATTTTTAAAAAACATCTAGCCCGGAATCGGTTTTTCGGCGGCAATGTCGTTTTCCGAAAAACAACGACCCAAACCGCCGAGAGTTCCGTTTTGTTAGGCTAAAACTTTGACATTTGAGATCCTGACCTATGTCAATAGTCCTAGCATTTTCCTTTGTGAAATAAGCGGGTTTTTTCGTCATTTTTTTTTTTCAAACGCCATCTGTCGGCGGGAAATACAACCGAGCCGGATCGAGTGATTCGAGTAGAGCTTCTAGTTTTCGCCGCCGATTCGTATAGGAGAATAAATCCCTGTATATATTTCATTTTGTCGAAAAAAATATACTCCCAGCTTCTTGTCTGAATTTGCTTCAACCGAAAGTGAACCTTAAGGTGGGTGAAACGTAAAGGGCAGAGTGGTCGTTTTTCGCGTCAAGGAAAAAGTGCGCGGTCGATAAACTGTGTATTAATATATATATCGATGTTTGACATTTGACGTTTGAAGTTTGGGTTTAACCATAGAGTCCATAGATACTAACATAAATAGATTGGTTCTGCATAGAAATTATCATAGACTAAGCGTTTAAAATTGGTCAACTCTAGGATTACGACTGATATACGGATTACGTGCTAAGCCACGCTGAGCTCCACATTCCGCCAAAGCCGAGCTTAAGCTCAACTGATATACTGGCCCTATGTGCAAGAATGTTAGAATATTGAATCCCGCTAAAAAAATCTGGGTGCTATTCCTGGGGGAAGATGTATGTGGGAGTAATAACTCTTGAGGCTTTGCGAGGAGAGGCGGTGACTGCAATGGACGGAGGTCGCTGAAATAGCACAGGACAGGGTGGCCTGGAGGCGTCATGGCAGTTCTATGGGTCCCCGACCCGAATAAGAAAGGGGGAAGAAGATGTATCTGTGCTCTTTATTATTACTTTGACATATCTGTTAATTGTGGGTTTGAAGCCCAACGGTAAATTAGATAATCGTCGAAATGTTAAGATTTTGCAAAATTATCAATTTGGGAGGCGGGTATAGTTACCGCCGCCCCAGGAACCATTTATTGGATAACCAACACCTCTGCAACAAATCACTCCAAGTGGTTCGCCGCATTTGGTGACTTAGAGGGGATGCCCGGGTTAATCATTTGAGGTTTGTTTGGGTCTTAGAGACGGACGCGCCTGCCCTCCAGCTGCATGTCGGGCCGGATCGGGAGAGGCCGGTTTAGGGAGACCCTCTGATCTCTTCAGCTGATCTCTGCCGACCCATCGTCTTGCACCGCAGCGGGAAGGATGGATTCATACGTCTGTCACTCCGGGACACGCTGACTCCTAAATCCTAAATTCCTACCCACCAATCACACTTTTTTCCTTTCTTCCTTTCTTCCTTCCTTTCCTTAAAAAGACCCTCCGCACACAGCATTCCCAAAAATGATTTTCTTCTTGGGTCTCCTGTGTGGGGTTAATGTAAAAAAAATGTAATATTAAACGGATATTGTTATTGGTAAGCGCTATAGGAAAACGAATAAATGAATTTAAGTACCTCAACTATAAAGTAGAAAACCTGTTCGCCTGTCTCAAAGTTAGTTCTGACGTCAATAGATTTTCCTGCTTGAAATATCCCTATGTTCGCAACTACTGCTAACTAACTAGACAGCTTGTGATGTTTCTAACATGAACTGTGGAGCTTTGAAATGTCCATGATACAGTTAGGCCTTTCAATCAAAATCTCAGAAGAAACTAGAAAATAAAGTTAGTTACTTTATTAAGTGATAATTGATAATACTTCTACCATGTATTTGAGTTTGATTGGAAATTAGTGTAGAATTGGGGTATGTCAGGATTGTTTTGGATGGTTTATTAGCTACTTAATATTACATTTAAACTATACTCGTACATACCATTTAGTTCGCATGAAGGTATAGTCCTCAGTAAATTTGTTGACAGCTGTTGACAGCTCTTAATTCTCATCGCGTTAAACTCACGATAGCTGAATACCAAAACACTAGAAAAAAGCTTTCCAAATAAACAGAAAATCAAACACTTATATTTAAGAAACAGGCACCTCATAACCTGTCACTTAAATCACAGTCTCCGCTAGCAATTAAGTATAAAATAAGATAAAATGTCTTCCATAGTCGCTGTTTACCCTTTTCGAAGGATCGAGGGTCATAGATAGATATCTAATAGTATAATTCTGCAATCGCGTTATCTAAGACCTTGATTTGATTTATCAACAAGTGATTCTGCAGCCTTGGCGAGTGTCGTTTAATACAGGAGATAATATTATTATTATATTTATGTAAGATGTGGGGAGGTGTACGAGTATCTACCGGCAACATGATAAATATTGTAATAGAATCGTGATGTGATGCGAACAGGTAACAGCTGGATCTGTTTGATAATCACATTAGACACAAACAGGGGATCATGAGAAGGTTCGAGATTTTCCTTTGCTGATTTGCGATATGTGATGATGGTAGTAGATAGTAGATACTTATTTTTAACTGAGCGTATCGAGGGTTTGGCATTTTATCAATTTGTAAATTTGTAAATTTAATTGGTTTCCGATTTCGAAAATCTGTTGCATCCATTTTATTATTCAAGCAAGCCTTACTTTGACTAGATGATTAACTTTGACTCTGTGGCAAACTTTGACATAGCTTTTCTAATGGTGAAGACCTGCTTGAAGAAAGTTTGAAGAAAGAAAATAATGAGATAGTGACGTTTCTTTGGACAAAATATATAATTACTTAATTGAAATAAAAACATGTTAGCTAAAATAGGTAGGTATGTATTGAAGTACCTACTTACAAATCTTATGATTTTAGGGGATTTTTATTTTATTTTTTTATACAGGGTGTCCGGGGATAAAGTGCATTAACTTCGGGAGGTGATCGTACATGATAATACAAGTAAAAAAGATAAATAACTTTTGTCGAAATTCCAACTTTTAGGGGTAGTTTTCTGATAAAAAGATTAAATTAGAGCGGCGTGTGCGGGCGGCATTATTATTTTACACTGTTGCCGAATCCCCGCTACAAGCGCTCAGTGTCAGTGTTGAATTCGAATGTAACAATTTTATTTGCGTAGTAGTGTTTCTCTTTAAAAACTTTATTGTTGTTAGTCAAAACTTGTTGATTTAATGTGTCTTTATCTAGTGTGTATTTATTAAGACTGACTTAAAGGAACAACTTCATTCAGTGGGTGTTTTTTTCAGACTTACTTTTGTTTACTTAGTTGTAGACATGCCTAACCTACCTAGCTGTAAAAATGGTATTTATTTGTGCGTAATTTTATCATTGAATTATTGTGCCAATACCGGTAATTTTGTTATTGAATTATTAGGTCAATGCCTTACTTTACCAACAAAGAACGGGCAGACATTCATTAATGAAATACGCCACAACGTACGAATTGATAATAATATTACTTTACATTTACATGCTTGCTTACAGCTGAAGGTGGACATTTTGAAAAATTGTAAAACTAGTTAAAAGATGGCATTAGTTAAGTGTTCGATTAGTTTATAACAATTTAATCGTTAAAAGCGTGTCTTCAATTGTTATTTAAGTGCAGTTATCTTTTTACATTTGGTTTAAAACATACGATCTGTATAAACGTCAAATTCTCGGTCTTGTAATTGTTTACAAACGGTTTCCATGGATACAGGTCAAATCACACCAAGCAACGTTGCAACAAATGCGCCCGGCAAGTTAACTTGGGTAAGTGCTACCTAACACTAAGGATTTTTAGTAGGTATCTCTTTTTGTATGGGAAAAAAAAGTTGAAATTTCAGAAAAAGTTATTTATCTTTTTTACTCCTACCATAATGTAGAATCACCTCCCGAAGTTAATGCACTTTACCCCCGGACACCCTGTATATATTTATTTATTTGAGGATTTTAAGGAACATAAACAGTCTTAGTTATATAATATTCATAAGAGGATGACAAAAAACCGACCAATTATTAATGTTCACAGATAGGTATTTAGAAATATAAAAGTAACTGAAGGTAAACTAGAACATTTAAGAAAACAAACGGAACCAAGCAGTAATTTTAAAAAATAATAATACAGATTTTGTTTTATTAAAAATAATAGATAAAAAAAACATTTTTTGGATGCGAAGTCTATTGTTCACAGGCTTAAAACCGGGGAAAAAAATTAACAAATTTGTTAGTTTATTTCCATCTCATCATAATATAATATATGAATTAACGTAAAATTTTAATTAATTTTTATATAATTTCGTTCTTTGTAATACGGAATATTATTCAGTGTGCATATTCATTTGTAAATCTAATCCAATTTAATGATTTTTCCTTATGAAAGTAAAAATTTGTTAACCATTGAAATATTTTTTTTAAAAGACAAAACTCGGGAATGTTATGAAATGATGGGGAATTGTTTGATATAGTTTCATGGTGTATAATACGTTATAAACTAAAGCATCCCCTCGGTCCATCCCTATACAAAAGCTCTCTTATTGTCCTCGCGGGCCACACCTGGTCGGTGGCGGACCAAAAGCAACCCCTAATTCACCATAAAAGCTCAGACCTTACTAAACAAAATCAACCCTTATCGCCAAGCAAACACTCTGCTGTTAAATAACATATTCCGTTGACGTGAAGTGCAACTTACGATGATTTGGATGTTGATTTTTGGTCTTACTTACGTAGGGTCTGATTTGTTACAGTTAGGGAATGCCCTGTGCAAACTTGTGACCTTGTGACCTTAAAAAAACTGACCCTTGCGTACTGCACGTTCCTGGTCCAGCTTTTGAATTCCTGTGATGCATTTGTTGAGTATGAATGAGTGATGCATTTCGATTACTCACTCATATTTTTTGTTGGTATTTAAAAACAAATTCCAATTTGTTTTATTCATTGGTTCTTCGTATATAATTTTTAATTTTATTGTTTTACAATCTTGCATCGGGGTTAAACGAATTAATGGTGTTTGTATCATATCATTATTTCTGTAAAGTATATTCGTACTTTAAAAGTATGTATACCGACTACACCGGTGAGACCCTTCCTTCACTGAGATGTTGAGCAAAAACTGAAAAAAATCCGAAAATTTCCTGGTTTTTTGGGTCCACCGCCGCTCGCACAGCACTTTCGAAGTTGCAATTTTTTTTTTAATACTGGTTTAGGTCCTAACAACATATAAAAAATTCAAAATGCCTGGACTTTTTGCAAGCACAACCCCCTTTTCATGTTTAACTTGACTGGACTACAAGCCAGTCTTGGAATGCACAGTACACACGGGAGACGATGACATCTTGAAACTTAAGAATCCTTTTTTCAGTCGCCTGCAAATATCCTTACATCCGACTATCACAGATCCTGAAGTTGAATATTTCTGGAGGAAGAGCACTAGGAAGACAATACATCAAGCATAAAGGACCTCGAGGAATGGACCATCATGTCGATGGATAGGCTGAAGTCGCAGACGACAGAACAAATTGTCCTAGCAGGGGAGAAACGACATATGTCGTGATTATAATAAATGATAAGTTTTCTTCCTGATCATTACGAGATAAACCCTTTCTATTAATTTAAAAGCTGTTTTAAAAATAACGTTATGATTATTATTAATGCTCGGTGAAGTGCTATATTTATCAATGATGTGAATGTAATTATACATAGATTGGTACATGGTGATCGGAAACTAGGAACACATATGAGAAACTGGTATATCTACACCATGTTTGGAGTCAATTTTGAGGTAAAACTTTTTTTGATTCGAGCTTTCGTTTTCCAGTAATCTTAAGCGGGAAGTTTTTAGATCAAATTTGAAAAAAATCGGTCGCTAGGGAATTAATATCAGTTGTTTAATTTATTTTTAAGTGTTTTTTAACCCTTTAGCTGCCCAAAAAATGAAAAAATAAAAAACAACATTGAGTTTTTTTTTTCTCAACATTAACGTAGATTATGACGACCGACGTGGTCTAGATGCAAGGCGCTTGACTCGCAATCCGAGCTTGGAAAATTTTTTTTAATTTTTAAATTTTTTGTATTTTGAAATAAAAATAATTTTGAAATTGGTCATCCAAATAACGTAACATAATTTACGGCTCCCATAGTCGAGAGGTAAGACTCTCGACTCGCAATCCGGTCGCGGAATCGAATCCCGTCATTGACAAATAGATTTTATTTGATTAATTTGTGTTATTTCACAATTAATTCATTTAAAATAATGTATACCTAGTTTATTTGCGGCACGTTCCATAGTGGAAGATACTCTCAGTATCGCCCTGGAGTTAGACCACCATTCAGAATTGAAACGTTGCTTGAATTGGCGTTAGCCGTGTTTGGTGACCAGACCTGAATAGCATCTCCTTCCCCACCCTAATACCTTCAGCTTCACGACATACCCCAATTGGGGATGCTATAGCCTCACTGGCTCCAGATGGGAGCAGCTGAGACTCTTGTGAGGTATTCATAAAAATTAAAAAAGTTTGGTTACCCTCTTTTTCCTCTAGTTACCGTATACCATGTATAACACTTCATGATGATAAAACGTGCATGATTCAATAATACTGATATTGTCGTAATATGTTATATAAACTCTGTAGTCAAGTTTGCCATTTCTGAAGAGCGAATACAACTTAATATGCTACTTAATAATTACTTAATTGTAAATGCGTGAAACCAGTGGATTTACGATATCACCAATTTTTAAAATTACCTGACAATATTTGAAAATCTCCTACTACCACCACTGTTGTGGTGTCAATGTTGCTGGTGTCGTGATAGAGGGCTTAGCCAGTCGAGGAATCGAACCCGTGACCCAAATCGGGCCCAAACGCGGTGCCAACTCAGCCACGACTGGACTTGTATACTTACTGTAATCTTCATTCCTACCTCAAACCCCACAATACCATCAATACCACTTTCGTTCTTAATTAACAGTGTAAAATATATTCATAATCTAAAAAAATATGCTGATGATCGATGTCATGCAGTGATTTTCAGTTTTTATTGTATATTATTAGTTCCCTGAAAGTAGCAAAATAAAACTGCTCGTTTAATTTAGTTTAGCCATTTCAAGCGACTTTATTCGCTTCCTAATCATTTTAAACACACCTGTTTGGTTCTGAAACAGTTTTTTAAAACTAAATCCATATTCCTTAAGTCCTTCATCAGCCATTTATTCCTTTATTTTTGTCCTCTCCTTTAAGTCCCTACTTAGTTACTTCAAAAGGAAAATAAGAAAATGTTTTCTTATGTTAAAAAAAACATTATTTAATGCATTCTGCACTAGCCTGTATACAAGTGAAACATGGTGTCAATACCGAGTAAGCTCAATGGAACGTCTCCGGATCCAATATAATGATGCGTGCAGAATCATATTTGGATTCAGAAGGTATATAGCAGCGCTTCAACAATGTTCACAGAATTAGGATTCCATGGATTCGTCAGCCTGATGAGATACCGGGTCACTGGAGCCAGGATGCGGCTAATGGCCTCCGACAACATGTTGGTGACCGCAGCCTTCCAGCACCAAGCGCCACTCCTGAGTGAGCGATGGGCCCGAGCGCACTCAAGATCACGCCCTGCATAATAATTGATTATTTATTTTTGTTATTATTAATTTTTATCATTTTTTTATTTTCTATTTATGTTCTTATTTATTAACTGTGTAAATATATAAATATGTATAACTATATGGGACGTGTGGGATTGCACTATCCTCCCCACATCCTGGAATAAAGATTATTATTATTATTATATCTACGTGGAACTCATTTCCAAATTTGAACAAAAATTTAAAATTAGTTACTCTTTTGTTGTGTTGAAAAATCTCAGTGACATCGGTCACATCTCGCCATTGAACTCTCGCTAATAATCGCAAAATTACTAATCAATATAATCCCAAAGTGTCGGTAATTGTGACCTTACGTTGTGCCGTCATTGTGGGAAGCTGCCAGCACCAGGATCGATCCTGAAGCAGTGGAAGAAGCCATCAAAGGTAAGGGACTTACTCCTTCCATCTCCCAATTCCTGTCATTGAGTTTTCATAACGCTATCAATTGTCTTGTATTGGCATAATTTAGATTTACAGTACATTTCTCTCTCGTGTCGCGGCATCGGTCGTGACAACACCTGTTGTTAAAATTACAAATTTCGTCTTCTAATTAAGAAAGCATTGCAATGCAATGTAATGAATTTCAGATTCCCCTTCCTCCTGCAAATGCACCAACACCGCGCGGCCGCAATTTGCCATAAAACAATCGATCCCTTATTGCACTTGCATTGGCCATTATTTGCTATTATTTGACCATCAAACGCATCCCTTACAGAAACATGACCATTCGGGGGATGTCAATTGGGTCCATTTGCTACAAAGTGGGACATCAATGGGGATCTGACGTACCGCCCGGCCCGCGCATCTCTTTGTGCGGGGGTGCTTTGGTCTGACCAGGCAGTAAATTTAGTGCGGTCTAATTATTAGTGTGACCTCTCAGAGCCGTCTGCAACTCACCCCTAATAAGGGTGACGCTGTGTCAAGTGTGCATTTAAGGTGGAGGTAACACGTGTTCTGAAAGTCGTAAAAAGGTCTTTGATAGATTTATCGGAATGCATGCAGCATCGAAATGAGCATAACGTGCAATAACAGATTTAGCCGTGTTTAGTGATTACATCTGAATAGTCAGGTAATTCCCGTTCCGTTCCTCTTCTTCATTTCTTCCATTCAGTCACACAACATACCCCATTTGACGATTCCATAGTTCCCACTGGCTCCGGCTAGTTGGAACCCGTATGCGGTGTTCACATTGACGGCCTCCGTGGTAGAGGGGTAAGGCTCAGGTCGCGGAATCGAATCTCGGCGTAGGCAAAAATAGTATATTGGCGGCACGTTCCAGAATGGAAGATACTCTCAGTATCGCCTTGGTAAGAACACCATGCAGAATTAAAACGTTGCTTGAAATGGCTTTAGCTGTGTTTAGCCACGTAATTCCTCATCTTTCTCTTCCCCATCTCCTTCCCCTCCCCACTACCTTCAGCCTCACAACATACCCCAATTGGGGATGCCATAGTCTCACTGGCTCCAGGCGGGGGCAGCTGGGACTCTTGTGAGGTATTCACATAAAAATAAAAATAAAATAAAAAAACATACAAAAATTATTGACAATGATAATATGATGTGATGACAATGATGCTTACATTTTTTGATCATGTTGAGCAGATGGGCGGTGAAAATAGTGTCTGGAGAATGGAATAATTATAATAATTATTGTAAAAATAGTTTTTTTTAATACTTTTTTTTAAATATCTTTTGAATGATCACCATACCCACCATAGTAATATGTTATTGAAGAAGATAATACGTATAAATAAAATTGAAAAATGAAACAGAACACGACACAGAAAAATATCAGTTTAGTTAGTTTGGTTTGTGCAATCCCAAACATCACAAAGGGAGTATAAATAAATACTCACCAATAAATAACAATATAATTGAAAAATAAAAACAAGAAATAAAAAAGAGCATTAGAAATTAGTAAATACACAATATAAATATTGAAAAATCCTTTATTGAGCGCTTCTATCGCTTTATTGGTCCATCGGATTGAAGATCGTAAGGGACAATATCTTTACATAATATTCTTTGATACTCCGTTCTGAAGTCAGATGAGCGTCCATGATGAGGACATTGGTGGAGTTGTTGATCCTATCTCTCGTTCTTGTGCCACCCTGTGCCATTTTTCTTGTGCCATTTTTCGAAGAAAGCTTCTTCGGAAAAGTTTTCACTTTGTGATGGCATTATTTATTTTAATGAAAAGACAAATAACTTTGTTTACATCACTTTTATTTATACACAACCAACATGCTTCGTGAACGATGTTCACATCATCAGGATCAAATGTATACTAAACTTAAAAATTAAACTTCACATATGAGAGAAAAGGGTAGAAGGGGGGGGGGGAAGGGGTAAGAGTGGGGGAAGTTTATTAAAATTAGGGATTTCAAAGTCATTAGCAGGGGAAGACCGGTTAAGTGGGAAAAGGTTCAAAAGAGGGTTTATAAAAATTTGCTGTTTATTAATTATGTCTGCTTTATTATTTACATTTTTCGTAATTTATAAAATCTCTAGATTATTTATCTGTGATGCCTTATAACTTATAACTCGTATGTAATATTTTAAGTCCATTTTTTTTGTCAAAAGTCCATGTTTTTTCATCAAAAAAATCTTAAAAGTGTCTTTATTTTATTTTTATCGTTGTGAGTAAAACCTCAAATTCTAATATTTAATTTAATGAAGACAATATTAGCGAAACTCAATCTAAAATCTGGAGGCAGAAAAATCAGAAAAAAGATATTGGCACCTCTGGGACTCGAACTCAGTACCTTCTGCTTATATGGCAACAGCTCTACCAACTGAGCTAAGGTGTCTACATCCAATTCGGTCACTTTTAACTGTATCCATATCCTGGTTATAAAGTTAAAAATAAAATAAATATTCACTCCAGACTTGCAGAAAAGTCAATAGATGTCGCATATAAAAAATTAAGTGGGTAATTTTTTTTTATCCAGACACTATCTAGATTTATATAAAGACAGCAGCCAATAATATGTGCGTTAAGAAAAATGAAGATAATATTGGTAGTTCTTAGTTCGAAGCATGATACAGTTAAATGTGACCGAATTGAATATAGACCCCTTAGCTCAGTTGGTAGAGCTGTTGCCATGTAAGCAGGAGGTACTGGGTTCGAGTCCCAGAGGTGTCAATATCTTTTTCTGATTTTTCTGTTTCCAGATTTTCGATTGAGTCTTCATTTCATTAAATATTAAAAGTATCTAATTCCGCCCTGATTAAGGGCACCCACCGCGTAGCAAGGCCACTAAAAGGTTTAAATTTTATTTATCATACCTAGTCACCTAAATCCATAGGTCCATTAAAGATCTAACTATTACATAACATTCAAAATTATATTTACATGACAACAATACGATAAAATTATACTAGACGTCTAGTATAACTACACTGTGTTAAACAGAAATGTTCTTTTCAAGCACGGATTGACGTGGCACATTTTGTTAATGATTCTTGGTACAGATAGAGATCATCTTACTTTAACCTCATCCTAAAAATGAACTCAAAACAACCTTTCTTCGGCTTCCATTCTTTTCTCCGTCGTTAAATCCATTCTGAACAACTAACAATGCCACGAGCACAATAACTTTTTATCTGAAATCACAAAAAATGTAAGTTCAAGGTAAAACTATCGGGGCAAAACGAAATACCAGGAGAACAGAATGGAACGGGGGTAGATCGGGCAGATCGGGACAGATCGGGTGGGTCCCGGTGACCCCAACATCTGCCTGTGTTTACACTGCAGCTCTACATGACTCGTACAATGAAAAAATATTTGGACAAACATTATAACAGAATTACGGCTCGTTACAGAATTTTGGTAGCTCCCATTGCGGTTTAGCTTAACAAACTGTGAAAATACTAATAGTGAAAACACCAACGAGTTTGTTTATAAAATTATTTTTCAAAATTATTTTTTTATAATGGCAAGTTTGTTTTGTCACCACTGATTTTAATAATATTAAAATCATAGTAAAGTCTGAATTCTTGACAAATCCGTTCGAATTTTTAAAGTGACAAAAGAAATTTTCTTTTAAAAATATTATGTATCATAAATAGATACTTTGTCTCTTCTTTTTTTAACACTTTTTCCACACAGGAGTACCTGAGGAAAAAATCCCTCAGGGCCTATGTCATCTTTATGGATGCTGCGTGGAGGGTGTAAAGGAAGGAAAGGAGACGTTCTGGGAAAGAACAAGGTATGTGGGGTGTGTAGGTAGGTTTCAATAAGTCCAGGAATTATGGACGTATAAATCCATCCCTCCCTTTCCAGTGCAAGGTATAAAGGTCGAGAGTCCGGTTGGAGAGATTAAAGGGTCTCCCTCATCTAGCCTCTTCTAATCCGGCCTGCCACGCAGTAGTAAGGCAAACACGTCCATCGCCAAGATCTAGACAAATCTCAACCCATGAACCCAGGCAACTCTACTAAGTCACCAAACGTAGCTAACCACTCGGGTTGACCTATGGCAGAGGTGTTGGTTATCCAATAAATGGTTCCTGGGGCGGCCGTACCCATACCCGCCTCTCAAATTGTAATTATTATGTTACATAATTGCTTATCTGAATTACTCACACAATCAGTTGCACTTTTGAAAATGACCCGTAATTGGATTCAAAGCAAATCCGAGTTCCAGAGCTCATTGAATAAGAGTTACGCGGGACACACACACACACAACCGAAATTAATGACATGCACTCCTAAAATAATTTCAAAATATCAACAAACGGTTACTAACAAAATAATAAACATGTTTATTAATATTAATGCGTTCTATTTGCCTTCGTCTTTTAACGTTCATGGTTCTACGTACACATATCGCAAATTCTTGCTATCATTCCACGAAAAACACATACAGAAACCTGTCATTTATATAATTTCTTGAATTGATTTATTCCCTTACAAAACTTGTTCATTCCTAGCTAATACATTTGAATCAATTAAAGTAATAAATTAAGATATCGAGTATTATAAACATGTCATTCTTGGACGTAGAGACATACCTGTGAGCACCATATTCATTGATCATTCATTTAACGTGTGGTGCACGTTGAGTTCGGGATATTCGCCTAATCTTGAAAGTAATATATCAACAGAAATCGAGTTTAGAGCCATTATCGTAAATAGTGGTCGGCGAGCCCTAAACGATAAGCTTTAGTACTTTCTCCTTTCGATGGCGTCGTAAACCAATTAGTCAAAATGCAATTTGTGGCACCGACTTCGGGCTTTGGTTGCGGATTTAATCAGCTATCAACAATCGCTGGCTTATCACCAACATGTTCTCCCTTGCAGATCCAATTCCCGATCTGACGGAGAGGACAGAGTATAGAATGTATAGAGAGCAGAGTACGAAGAGGAGAGTGCAGGGTACGCATATGTGGCGAATTATTCCGCCATATGGCTTTTAATTTGGCGGTGACGAATGCGGCTTTGTGTGGCTTAGCCGTCGCGGCCACCCCAGCGACTCTCCCCGGGGGCGAGGGTTAACCATCATTCATAAAACTAGCCAACTTTGAAGACGAAAAGGCACTGCGAACTAATCGGTCTCTTTACACCATGTTTCACGCTCAGGACGCGAACGTGCATATTGTTTTATTTGAATGATTAGAAAAACATAAAAATTTTTTTTTTAATTTTTCGTACAAGTGTTTTTAACATTTTTATTAAGTTTAAGATAAAATGTAGCATAAGCCTGGTATCGCTTTTAACTTGCGGAGTTTAGACGAGCCAATCGCATTAATACAAGTTCCTATAAAATCTAGAAGGCGGGGGGGGGGTAAGAAGTAGGAATGCACTGAGTTACAAGTTACAGCATCATTAAAAAAATAATAGCCATCGCGGGACGCCTGGTAGATGTGGAACATATTGAAGAAGTGAAAATGAAAGTTTTTTATTGAAGGATTTTAATTGAAGGAGTGAAATGAAAGTAAACAAATCTATATATTTTTCATAATAAAACAGTTATTTTATTATTAATAATATATACCTACACTCAGAAATATATCACGAATTAAAATTTTGTCGTCATTCAAATATAATTCATTTCCAATTTTATTGAGAACGTGTTCAAATAAAATACCGCACGGAGCTGGCCGAACTTCCTTGCAAGATCGTCGTCCCGTCTTGCCACGCCAGAGTCGGTTTTATCACCCTAGGCACGCCAATATATAAAAAAATAAGAACCATTATAAAGTAAAGTAGGAAGTTATCTAAGTTTACATATTTTTTGGATTGCCAATTCCATTAATAATTACCCCTCTTAAGAGCGTTTAACCAGCCAGCGGCTGAAAATCCACATTTCGTCGAAAGTTGTTCTTACGATCGTACAGAGCGGTTCCAGTGAGAAAGATTAAATATTTTCCGTACCAGCTTTTTTAAATTATAACTCAATATCAATTTTATTACCCTCCAAATTTTCTTTAATTTATACCTACATCCAAAAATGCTGAAAGGCGTGATGATAAAACTATTAAAATAATGTACTTTTTGTAATTAATTTTTGATTATAAGTATTTACCATTTTTCAATAATGTCCTAAGTTAAATAAGAATTTAAAAAAAATCTGAAATATATTAGTTTATAAGTGCGCAAACAAATACAAAAACGGACCAATTTTCATCAAGAAACACATATACGCATTTATTTTTAATGATTTTATTTAAACTAAAATTAAAATTATAAAACATGCGTTTGCCAGACAATGTATTGATTTATTTTTCTGCATAATTATATGATTTGAAATAGGTGTGATATAATACAAAATCTTTTTTGAAAACTTAACAAATCTGCCAACGACCTATGGTATAACCTTATTACTTATTATACTAAAAATAAACATTTTTTCTCAAAATTTAAAACATGCGAATGCTAGATAAAAGAACAATCTTTCGAAATCCATTTATAATTTTTTGTGGAAAAGAGTCAACACATCTAAAACCTGATTTAAAAATGACATATTTCTGGTTTTCTCTGGTAATACCCTCATAAGTATTTGAAACATTGCGTTTACGTATATCGAGCCGCAATTCACTATTTATGTCGTGGTTTACTAAAAATGCTTCCATGTCTGAAAACTTCTCATAAAAAATAATCAAATCTGTAGGCAGGTCATTACTTATATTTTAATGGTTTCTTCCTACGTCACCATACACACTTAACGTGTGCCATTTATAGGCGAAAGTTTTGCAATTTATTAAGGCATTCGTATGCTTATTGGAGCCGTTTATTGCGATTTTATCCTTTTTGTGAAGATACAAGAACGAATTAAAATTTCGACGACTTATAAATATCCCACAAACAATATTAGCATTAAATGTAAATGTAAACCTAATATCAAGGACGTTGGATAAGTGTGCCAACTTTTCTACGAGACTAGCTCATTGAATTAAGTCGGCAATACTAGTTTATCGGGTGTTATCTCTAACAGGATAATTACTTTACATAACGCGCGATGCAACTATCCAACCAACCAACCAACTTACAGAACTGTGACAGTAAATAATTGTTATTTACGGTATTTGTGTATCTGTAATTTTCCGCTTCTGAGTGGTATTCTACTACTTGCAAGGCGTGCAAGCTTATTAACTATAGACAGGTTGGTGAGATACCTACGCTGCCGGTCTAGGCTGTGCAATGTACGCGTATAGTATACACCACGCGAACAACCTTGGTGTGATATTTCCTCGTGAAGATGCCATATCTTACCATTCCTTGGCCTTATTCATATCCTCCCGCCTCGCTGTCGCAATCATTGTGACGTTTAAGGACATTGAAAAGTCACGGCTTCCGTAATAATATCTATTTACCTTGATTCACATTTAATTACTATTTTCTCTGAAAATTCACACTAATTGGATGAAGCCGGATGAAAAGGGAACCTTCAATGCTGAAACCACCCGAGCTATGGACGACTTGTATCAAATATACTCCTAATTGATTATGTGCACATAAACCCAATTACTGTAAATAAATCGGAAACTTTTGGTGGCCATACTGTTTATTTCCCGCGATAAAATTTAATACACAATCAAGTTTGAAACGGAAATTCAAATCACCGTCCGATTCATAATTGGTCTGTATCCCGGATTAAAAATATGTACATTCATAGTTTAAAACTGGTCCATGCGATGCTGGTACTACCTCCCTACCTTTGGCACTATTGAAACGGTAATCTATTATAGTTTATTCTTGATTTTCTAAAAAACATAACGGTCGCTTCCCGTATCTATCAATTCTGCTGCCGAATCAGGTTTTCTCGGAGGACCGTTGGTCACCAAATCAAAAGGCAGTTTATCAAAAATAACCCTTCATCATCGATTAAAGGAATAGAAGACTTGAAGAGGGATCTCCTTGAGGGGCATTTTATATCAAAATGGTACAAATTCGGGGATGGGACAGCATCCCACCGGCAAACCACTGCTTCTCAATAAAATAATATTATTTTAAAAGTTTATACATCTTTTAAACATATTAAACTTTTAACAAAGTTTATTTTTCGTCGCCAAGCTTTACAATTAACACGGTAACAGTCAACAGCCGACTGGCAGGTCTGGTAACCAATACAACTGAATTGAAAGAAAAATAGCAGAAAACGATCTTAAAAACATAGACTAACTGATACAGACCAAATATTCAACAGTTGTGGCGTACTGGATATACGCCAATTATTCGTTAAAACACTACTAAACTACATTTTTGACCAAAAAAACAAATTTCAACAATTTCAAAATATCACACGGACCAGTTAGACAATTGGGTATAAAAATACCAGTTGGGTATAAAAATAACATAATAACTCTGACAGTGAATACAGCTTTGGACAAAGGCACCATAAATATCATGCTATAAAAGCATTCAACAGTCTTTTGAAAATAATATAGAAGAAAACAAAAATACATTCATACTCAAAATTACAAAATGGATTAAAGAACAAAAAAGACAATATTGCCAAAATCTCATAGCATAATAAGAATAAAACACATACACGTAACACACAAAACCAATATAAAACACATCATAAAATAATTCATTTTACCTATAATTTTACCTTCATTATTATTTTTTATTTTTATTTTAGCTTACTTATTTTTATGCAGCATTACTTTTAATGTATAAATTTTTGTTTTGTAAAATGGAGGCCTCAGCACAGGTGAGCCACCCAGTGAGGCCGACATTGCTGAATTGTATTTGAAATATATGATATTGTATCAAATAAATAAATAAATATACGTGGATATATGTATATTACATTAAATACATTTATTCAGCAAGAATAACATAATGATAGTATTTCAAAATAATTGTAAATATTAAAAATGTGCACAGGTGTTATTATGTCTTACGTGTATATATTAGTTCCTCTCTAGGCCCGCGGTTTTCACCAATAGATAGAATGATTCATGAGAAAGGTTTTTAGGTATATAATTTGTCAAGGTTTTGTGTAAATTTATTGAAATACATAATATATCTGACCAAGCGGCAGCAGGCAGCGGGCTGACAAATGGGCGATGTGGATTTGATTTAACAGATGGCGTTGGTTATGAAGGTTTCATTAGCCACAGCAACGTGTGGCCGGGTCTGCTAGTAATATATAAAAATGAATGTTTCTTTGTTTGTTCCTAAAACATTCATCCGATTGCAATGAAACTTTTTTGTTCAGGGGATTTGATGTGTGCATGCCCGCGATGGTTTTTATATATAATAGTGAACTCTGGCGTTATGAAATTATTTTCCATACATTTATCCGATTGCGATGAACCTTAAGTGAGTTGTTGTGAAGAAAAATATCTATGGGTTTTAACTTTTTTTGCATGAATTTAAAAAAAAGTATGAATACCCGTGTATTATTGTCATGTAATAAATACACAAAATGTACATTCTTTTCTTGGTGAAATTGCTTTTACATACCATATTTTCAGGGCAGCGGCCGCCACTGATAGGGACATGTCCTAATTAAATATTTTCCTTAAAAATATGATAAACTAAAATACTTTACACAAAATTGAACCTCACAATTCAAAATTATTAAGTAGATGCTGTTGAAAAAAGCCAAAATTGTATTCTATGAAAAAAAAACAAACAAAATGTTGTCGGTTTTTTTGCAGATTAAATATATACTAAGTTGTTTTTTTTATTGGCCATTAATAATTAACAATGTTAAATTATAAGTTTTAAGTGACATTATTTAATAATTATTCAGGCCCAACCCTATATATGTATGTAAAATACCTATAGGAAAATAATTCACCTCGGAGCCTATGTCATATTTGCGGATGCTGTGTGGAGCTTCTTGAGGGGTGGGTATGAATCTGGAGGTTGGTATCTCCAGGAGTGGCGGACGTATATATCCATCCCTCCCACTGCGATGTTCCGAGAGAGTCCTACTGGAGAAGTCAAAAGGTCTCCCTCAACCAGTCTCTCCCAAACCGGCATGCCAAGCTGCTGGTGGGCAGAGGCACTCACCGCCAAGCCCCGGACAAACCTCACTCCATGACCCGGGCACCCTTGCTACGTCACCAAAAGCAGGGAACCACTTGGGGTGACCTATGTCAGAGGTGTTGGTTATCCCTCCCAAAGCGAATATTTCACTGTTTCGGGAATCGAACCCGTAACCTCCAGACTCAAAGTAAAATACGCTATGTTTGCGTAAGTAAATAGCAAACATACTCGTAAATGTGGCGAAGATATTCTTGATGAAACTAAGTTCGGTTAGGATAACTTAGGCTAGTTTATAGTAAATCAGTCAAACTAGAATGTTTTTAAACAAATTTTGATTTTGTCATCATTTCGTTTTTCGCATAGGTAAACTTAGAATTTTAAAGATAACGAAATGATAGCAAAATCAAAATTTGTATTAAAACATTGCCACTCTTTGTCAAGACACTGTCCGTCGCGACTTTAATCCAAGTTGCAAAAATTCTTTCAACTCACGTAGAGCAAATACGGTTGGTTAATGACTTTACATCAAACAGTTTGAGAAGCGGTCTCCAAAAACATTTCTGTAGACTGACCGGTAATCGTAATGGTCCATACCAGTCCACACAGAATCATTCGACCGGTCCAACCTGAGATTTAGTTCCATTGGCCACTAAACACTGGACTGGACTCACCGTGACATCATAACTCTAGGTAGGTTGTACGTTATACTAGAACTACGTTGTCACCAAACCAACAAATTCACCGTTACCCGTCGATTTTGACCGATTGAGCTCTGGGTGCAGATGAGCCACAGACTAAAACTTTAAAAAATGCCTTATCTCGATAATAATCTCAACATGTATTAACTGTCAATTTTGCTGACAGTGATCTTCCCAGTCGCTAGTTTTAATTGACACTAACTTTAATGAAATCTAAGATTTTTAAATGAACTGTGTTGTGGCATAGTTTTCGAGTATGAGAGAAGACGAATGCAACAGTTATGTGAGGACACATATTATTACGTAAGTTTCTGACCAAGAACATTTTAAGATTTAATTTGAAATTTTCAGGTCATTCATTTGATCCACTTGTTTTCAAAGACCCAGTAACAGTATAAAGCCGGTGGTTTTGCGAAATTTAATTTATGCACACAAGGTACTATTTAACCTCATCGAGGCTTGCGGTCTAAGGTCAAATTAAAAGGAAGGGAGAGGGTAGAATTAGGTGATCTTTTTGATGATTGCAAAAATACAATGATTCCAAACGATTAATTCGGTGGATAAAAAGATAGATTCAAAAACACATTTTAAAACCCGTCTGCTTGTTTAGGAATAAATACATCCCAAAACACGTAATCGCATTATAATTTCATAAGACCAAAAACGTCCCGAGCGACCTTACATTTTAAAAGCTATATATCTCTCTTCCTATCATGCAAACATATGTATTTTTTTTATCCAGAAAGAGAACGAAATAATGCTTCTTATTGTCTTTGAAATATGTAAGCTATCTTGCATAGATATTTTACAATCTCGATCCAAAGCGACAGTTTCAGAATTTACGCGCGTGACCAAGGCTTCCGAATTGTGAGGTGCGAATATATTGAACCAAGCAGACGGGTTAAATTGCAATAAATTTGTTAACTGTGATTTTTTAATTTTTTTCATTTTTAGATATCTTTAAAAATCTGCTTATACTATTGGTTAATGTGTGTTGGTGGTTTTAAAGTCACGTCGAATCATTAAATATATCACAAACACCAGATTCTTAAGAATTCGAAAGCATCGGTAGCATTTTTTCATCGTGTTGAACGAGTTGGTGTAGCAGGCCATAAAAAGCGGCTCGTTTTTTCTCCTTTATGTTCGATACAGATACTTCTCACGGGGAATCTCGTAAAACTCGGCCTTAAGTAATATAATACGGCAGAATTCCGTTAAAGATGTTTGATTCACCTCAAAGGGCACCCCATCAGGATGAGCATCCCCTATTGTGCGCTTTGTTGGGCAGGGAGACAGCAGACAGCAGACATGAGGAGACTCATCCCCGGATGACAAAAGGGGTGCGAGGAGGCTGAACGAGAAGACGGCTGCGGTTCTGCCGGTGTTTGGGCTATGGTGGCTAGTGTATAGCTCAAATTGAACACCATACGAATATATCCCGCCGAGGAAAGGGTGAACGCTGAACTAGATGTTGCCAGCAACCCCTGGACTCGAGAAATACTACTAATAAGAAATTCAGGTACAAATTAAACTGATGACTCTTATATTTATAGAATTCCGTCAGCACAGCATTTTATACTAATGATTTTTAATTAGTAGAAATGTACATATTATCAAGTATGTCAACTATTAGGATATTTGAAACTGGTATTAGCAAATATTCCGATTAGATGTTTGCTCAGATCAGAGAGCATAAATAATATCAGAGGAGAGGTCGATTAAGTGCAAAGCTGCCGTGAAGCAAGTTTATATCGTAATGTTAATGGATGTTGTAATAATAAGTCAAGGTCTTTGGCGACATAGTTAAAACATTTAAATGTTTAGTTAGAGTTTGAATATTTCACTAATGAAGGCGACACATAGGCGTATTTTGCAATGGTCGATAGTTCAAAATACATTTGGATTAGTATGAAAGGATAGAAAAAGTTGTATGAAGAATCGCAAAATGTTAGAAAGTTTACAAAATATGGACCATAAGAAACTAAAGTATGTTAGAGTAAATACCCGTTCAAAAAATTGAACATTGTTAAGTAAAACAAAGCTATTTAAACAATATGTTTACATTTAGGAAAGCAATATCTCATCTTATTTTGTTATTTGGTTATCTTGCAATTATTAAACAAGCAAAAAATGATTGCAACATTTAAAAAAATCATTAATTTAATTAATTTTTTTTTAAAGTTTCAAAGTAGAATGTTAACATTTTTACGTGCCACTTTCTCTTTCGTAAATAAAATTAAAAGGTCCAGCATTTATTGTTCACGAGCGTGAGAAAAGTAACTGCCCCTCATTGAATCTCAACGAATTTATTCCGAGATAACAAAATTTTTAATAGAACCTGTATTCATCTGGACGCTAGACGAATCATACAAAAAACGTGTCCTTGTCTCTAGAATGCGTATTTGGTCCAGAGAGGACGGCTGCTTTGTCGGACAATCTTTAGTCCACGATCAAACTAGTTTGGTCGATTGTTATTATTCAACATTTCCCCCAAAACATCAGGCTGACCGGTACTTCTTATACTTCTCCGGTACGTTCATCTTGCCTGCATTGTTTGCCCAATCAAATCTATTTTTTTATTCAAATCAGATATTAAGCAATACATTATAACATACAGAACTGTGAGCTACGTGAACAGAAGTGTATTTACATTAGTAATAGCAAGTAGACTAACACGGTGGTGAATAGAAAAACAGTTGAGTTGTGTAATGGGACAAACGGTCATCTGATGCTGGAACCGAAGCTCTTAACTCCAAACCGGATAGTTATCAGAGATATCAGCAGTTTAGATTGCTAGGTGGTATTGGTGGCTCGCCGGAGAACACCATTCAGCCCACGGGTCGGCCAATGATGAATCGGTTTTATTCCATTGTGTCTGCTGTCTCTTGTCACAATTTTTATCCCTCTTTTCACTAAAATCTTCCATTTTATTCTCGCCGGGAGTCCCGGGATACGTCAGATTTTTTTGTCTCCTATCCGTCTGGGCTAAGACTCCGACTAACGACGCTTGACATTTTTTCTAAAGAAAATAGTGAACCCGAATCCCGGTGGGATTCCGAGGATTCAACCCTTTTGCGCAATTATGACGCAGCTTTTAATACATCTTAATAATAATGTTTTCATAATAACCACAAAATAATATTACCTTCCTTACAAAGGTTTTAAAAAAACTTGTAATTAGGAGCTTCCGAAAAATATGTTTCTTGGGGTGCGCGGTCACAAAAAATCTTATAAAATAATATCACCGCTTTTGTTGCAACATTATTTACGACGGATGAACAAAATGAATAACTTCACACCTCTTGTTTGTTTTCATAAACCCGAGATGACAATTATGATTTTGTAATGTAATTGCTTTGTTCCTGGCCAAATAATATATATCCTGCTTCATTCTCACGCAGTTTCAAAGGTTAGAAGGCGCACTTAGGAATTGAAGATACCCACGTAAATATCATCTCAAACTAGATACCAACTATTCTGCTCGCTGTTCGTGGACGTTATTATATTTTAACGAGGTTGAGCTGTTCAGGTATTTGTTTATGTATTTAAGCACTTACCTACTATTTTAGCATCTACATTGCTAACACACTTGTTTTGCTTAAACCCTCAGGCCTCGGGCATATTTTGTCAGAATATCAAAATATTTCCGTTTTACAATAAAATCCAAATAAAAGGACTATTTCTGAACTTATCTGAAAAAATTGTCTTTGAAAGGTGATAAAATAGGCTTACAAATTTTATAATTCGAAAAAAACATATAAAATATTAAAAAGTTTTTTATATGGCTTACCTTACGTTTTTTCTAACTAAAATTACTGATCAAGAAAAAAAATAAAAACACCTACATATGTTTTCGTTATTTGTTTTTGGGGTGTTATGCCGTGTTTCGCTACCTCCTTCTTTAGCCAACGTTTCGGACATCGTTGCAGTGTCCATCCTCAGGGCAGATCCGGTAGATGTGTCACACATCTACCGGACACTGCAACGATGTCCGAAACGGTGGCTAAAGAAGGAGGTAGCGCAACACGGCATAAAACCCCAAAAACAAATAACGATAATGCTTTTGGCCGTGAAAATCTTAAAACGTATCTAACCTACATATATTATTTGGTAAATGTATTATGAACGTTATCGTCACTTCTCTTGTTTTGTCATTTCATGTAAAAATAAATAATAAAAAATTCGCAAAGTTTCATTTTCTCTCTCAAATTGCGGTCCGAAACTTTGGTTTCATAAAAGCCTGCATTTTAATTATTTTTTTGTTAAATTTTAGATTTGAATATAAAGTGTAATTTTTTCTCTTTATAACAACCTTTTGATCATATTTCTCAGCATGATAGTAAGAAAGACGCAACAATTTTGGAGGCGGGAATGGGTACCGCCGCCCCGGGAATCTTTATTGGATAACCAACACAGCCATAGGTCAACCCTAGTGGTTCGCTACGTTTGGTGATTTAGCAGGGGTGCCCGGGTTCAAGGGGTGAGGTTTGTCTAGGTCTTGGAGGCGGATGACCAGGACACACTGAACCCCAGATTCCTACCCACCGCTTAAACCCTTTTCCTTCCCAGAACTCTCCTCTCCTTCCTTTCCTTAAAAAACCCTCCACACAGCATCCTTAAAGATGACATAGACCCTGAGGGAAATTATTTTCCTCAGGGCTTCCTGTGTGGAGCTCATGTAAAAAAAAAATATATGATGGCTGTATGAGTTGTCCCAAAAGCGAATAAATAAGCCTAAGGGTTTAAAATTAGCTAAAATAGCCCGATAATAAAGAAATAAGTGTAAATGAAAGTACAACATAAAATAAAATTTGAAAAAAAAACATTAATTTAATTTTACGACATCGATGCACAAACGTCATGAAAGAAACAACTTTGCTAATATTGAATTGTTTTGATATCTTATAAAGCATAATGTAATATTCAGTTTACTGTCATTACCTTCGTCCGCATATAAAATTGCCTATAATTTTGCATGACATTTATACCTTGCGGCACGCGTCTCAGTTGATAAAAGCAGGTTTTTTATAAGGTTTTGAAGTAAACTACCCCCGAGCTGCAGAACGATTGTTGAATCAACAAAAAAAAGGATTTTTCGTGAATATTGCATTCTCAAAATCAATCAACCCTCGTCGGGAGGGATGTGTTGTAAGTTTTTAAATATTTTATTCAATTAGATCGCATTGATTCGCCGGCGTTATAAAATTATTTACTTAAAACCGTGCTATTTTTTATCAATTAAACTTGTCTTCATGTATATGTAATTTTTTAATATAAGTACTTGTAATGACATACTCTCTGTACCTACTCGCATTTTACAATGGCACTCCAAAATTCAAGCACGAGAAATGTTTTCTCTTTTGAATTGGGTAGTTTGATTAAAAAGAAATTTACATATTGTAATTAGTTTTAAGAACCAAATTTTTATTATAAATCTGTATACGTATGTATTTTTTTAAATAATGAAAAAAAAATATCGATAATATGATGACTTTCACATATTTTTTTTTCGTCACGCTTATACCTAGTGTATATTGGCTTGTCAAAATGTTAACCCCCTACTAATGAACGTACTTTAAATTTTACTCAACTGATAAACAACTTTTAATTTAGAGTAAATGGTAAGATCCTTGTAGGAAATTCATTATTTTGTTTTTTCTGAAATTGGAAAAATGTCTTGATCTTTTTTTTAGTTTAGTCTAGTCTAGTTTAGAAAACTCTAACTGATAGGCATCTAGTGTTTTAAGTACCTAAAATTATATTTATTACTTTACAATTTATATGTTGATATTCCACGTATCTATTACCAACTAATTCAAGTAAGCGTAATACTAATTTACAATTTGGGAGGCTGGGTATGGGTACCGCCGCCCGGGAACCATTTATTGGATAACCAACACCTCTGCCATAGGACACCCCAAGTGGTTCGCTACGTTTGGGCTACCGGGGTACCCGGGTTCATGCGGGTGAAGTTTCACCAGGTCTTGGCGGCCAATGTGTCTGCTCACCTGCTGCGTGGTGGACAGGATCGAGAGAGACTGGTTGAGGGAGGCCTTTTATCCTCTCCAGGCCAGAATCTCTCGATTCATCGCCTTGCACTGCAGTTGGAGGGATGGATTCATACGTCCGTCATACCTGGGCTCACTGACCCCCAGTTTCCTACCCATCCCTCGTACCTTTTCCCTTCCCAGAACTTCCGTTCCTTCCTTTCCTTAAAACAACCCTCCACACAGCATCTCCTAAGATGACATAGACTCTGAGGGAAATTATTTTCCTCAGAGCCTCCTGTGTGGAGCTGATGTAAAAATTATATTATTTTGTCTAAGAAAAAAATTAACGCGCAAGGGATTATAAAAAAAACTAAAAAAATTTAATTATGTGATAATAATATAACGAAGGCGTTTTTTCAAACACCCCTCGCGGTGTTTTTTGTGTATTTTGATGTTTTTACAGTTTAGTTATTTGAATAGTATTAAACTGCATTGTTCCCGTGAACAAGTAAACTCCGTCAAAGGTTTTGTCAACCGCGATATCAAGTATGCGTTTAGTTTTTACAAAAGGTATCTACCCCCAAAAGCTATTTTTGGGACATTGTGTTTGATCCGAAGCTTTTTGTTGTTATTGTTTTCAAAACACTAATTTTAAATATTTGTGTTTTTACGCGACATTTTTGTTGAAAGCTTTTTGTGATTATTTAATCTGACAACTTCATTTCTGACATCTGTTTCAATGATTTGGTTAACTTATGATTGGAGAACTCGCATGGGTAGGTAAAATATGTATAAAATGGTTGATATAACCTTCATATAAATGTTTAGCGAACATGATAATACAGTGAGGAATATCATGGATACCTGCCTTCCACTGCGGAGCAGCTAATACGCTCAGCTTTGGATCCTGAGGTCGCGGGTTCAAATTCAGGCGCGCGCAAATGGCTTTTGCTGTGTACGGTGATCAGATCTGAATATTCAGGTAGGTACTTACTAACACAACTTCCGTTCCTTCCTTTCCTTAAAACAACCCTCCACACAGCATCCCCAAAGATGAAATAGGCCCTGAGGCCCTGAAAATTACTTTTCTCAGGGCCTCCTGTGTGGAGCTCATGTAAAAAAAAACTCCTCTTTCTCTTTCCCACTTCTGTCAGGCTCACAACATATCCCATTTTTTCAGACAGTTGACATTCTTTCTCACTTGACATAATATTACATACGTTACTTTAGTATAGTTGGTAGGTATTTAACTAAAACTAGATAGCTCAAATAAACAAGTGTATGCAAAGACATTTTTTAAAATATTTATGTTTAAACACCATGTTTTTTTATATTTATTTTATTATTATTGTACGACAGAATAATTCCAATTACAGTACAATTTAGTTACCCTATCAGCATTTAGGCAAGTGACTCTTCAATAATATTTGTAAGGCATATAAAGAACAGTTACTTACATCGAAATGATTTGCAATTTCATTTAACAGCACCACTCCCCTCGTCATGCTATGCTTTGCCAAGACGTCTGTTCTGCCGTTCGTTACTTTAAATAAGTCATGATGTCGACTTCGGCTGTAGTGGTCTGGGTACATATAAATCATAGCATCCCAAGAGAAATGGGCTGTCGATGAAATTGTTCCAAATTTTGAATGACAGAATAGCAAGACTTGCTTTCCATCTAGTTTCTAGACTCACAGAATCAGTTTCGTCAAGAAAGTCAATATGGTGCATGAACCTTGCATAGATTCCATACTTCCGCATATAAACATACCTGACGAATTTCTTCTGGATTTGCTCTAACATATCAATGTACTTCTGTTGGTACGGTGCCCAAACATCGCTCGGGTACTCCAGCTTGCTTCTCAGTATGCCATCGAATAACGCTAGCATAGCTTCTTGGTTGTCAAACTGCTTACAAGTCCTGATGATGAACCCAAGAAGTTTGTAGCAAGACTGAGTGAGCTGCGATACATGGCAAGAGAATTTCAGTTCGGGATATTTTTGTTCAATTCATGTTCTTCGCTCACACGGTAAAATTTTGGCGGGTAATTGTAATAATCTAAGAAAATAATACATAATAAAGTATTAAAAAATGCAATCCGAATTACTGAAAAAATGTAATAAAAAATGACTAGTGTAATCGTATTTTGTGAGTAAGCATATGTTCGGAAAACAAATAGAACAATAGCTGACCGAGTGGAAAGATATAATGATTATAAAGGTGTGTTTATACAAAAGCTTTGTAAGCCATACAAAAATTTGAAATTTGGTAGTTTTTCGAACGAGTCACCCAATCAAAGTTTCTTGGTATAAGCGTGAAATACGGTGTACCTTCATGGTATAACTCTGTTTAACTTTTTTTATAAATTGAATAATAATATAACTTGGTGTGTTTTATTTAATTCGGGTATGTCGCTAAAGTGTCAACAGATTTAAGATATCGTTTTCACCGACTTCCAAGCATTTGACATGGGCAGTATGAGCACTGGTTGTTTCAGCTCCCGAGCCATCCTCTCTGAAAACATGTCCAGCTAAATCAGCCCGTGTGGTATGTAATTTAAAACACCACCTTTAAAGTATGGCAAACATAAAGCATAATATGCAAATGAATCCGATGGCAGTTTCACACCTGACGTACCCCGCGTAGGCTCCGAGATTTATGAGTGCCTTACCTGAGCTTGCAGCATCCTCGAGTGATCTGCTTTTGGGAATGCGTTTGGGATAATTTATTCTGGCTGGGAATTCGTTCTCTAAGAGCTGCACATTCACTCCTGTGGCACGTGCCGCAGACTTCATTCACTGAACACAGAACAGCTCTTAATGGTGTTACTACTTGTTGCTTATTTGTTACTTACGGACGGAGCAATCATATTCCAATTATCTCCCGTGTTGACTGTGGAGTGTGGAGTGTAGGTTGTACTGGCTCAATGACTTGGCCTGGACAGCTAGATACCACTTGACTGATGCTGATGCGGAAAAAATCATCGTAGAACGCGTTGGTCTTTATTACACGGTGTTTATTATTATTAATTTAGTGATCACTGCTTTGTGGGCGTCACAAAAGATTCATTAATTTTATTATTGAGCGTTCGTGTCAGACATTCAATTTTTTTTCGATTATTTTACGACAGGTGCCTAGTATACTTACGGGAAATTTTGATTTTAAACAAATTGATATGTTATTGCTTTCAAATCGCATGTCATTGCTAAGTTTTATATGTGAGAATAATTCTCCTCAGGGCATATGTCATCTTTGGGGATGCTGTATGGAGGGTATTTTTAGGATAGGAATTTCAGGGAGGAAAAGGATTTGAGGGGTCGCGGGTAGGAATTGTATAATATTGTTATTTTAACACGTCAAAATCACAAGAACATACAATTTTCGGCAAATAAATCTATTTTTTTTTGCATTGGCTCCACACAGGAGGCCCTGAAGAAAATAATTTCCCTCAGGGCCTAAGTCATCTTTTTCTTAGTAGGGGGTTTTTTTAAAGGAAAGGAAGAAGAGGAAGTTCTGGGAAGGATATAGGTATAAGGGGTGAGTAGGAATCTGGAGGTCAGTATGTCAAGGAGTGACGGACATATGAATCCATCTATTCAGCTGCGGTGCGATGTGATGGGTCGAGGGATTCTGGTTGGAGATGTCGAAAGACCTCCTTAACCAGTCTCCCTCGATCCGGCCCGCCACGCAATAGGTAAACAGACACGTCAGCCGCTAAGACCTTGACAATCCTTACCCCATGGACCAGGGCATCCCTGCTATGCCACCAAACGTAGCGAACCACTTGGGCTGACCTATGGCAGAGGTGTTGGTTACACAATAAATGTTAATGGCGGTAACCGTACCCGCCTCCCAAAATACTGTTCAGGATACAAATTATCGAGGAATTAAGAAGACGGGGAATATTTAGTACAATAAAACGTATCATAAGCTTCATACTGACAGGCCGCACAACGCACGTGAGCCTCTCCCAATTAACAAATAAATAAAAGGGCAAAATACAGTGTATAAAATCAATTATGACTATAATAGTGTATTAAGGCCTTCCATTAAATTGTTTAAGTTTTTTTTTTTGTTTTCTTGCTATTTATTTGAGTCTGAGACCATGAAAAGAGTTACTGAGAATACTGGTTTGTTAGTTATTTGAAGCATAAATATTTAAACATATTATATTTTATTAATTTGACTGCTTAAAACTTATGTACACCGGTCGGATCTCCTAAGCAAATGAAATCATACAGTTCGCAAAGGTAGGTAGGTACCTAGTTCAATTAAGAACAGTTGAACTGATTTAATGGGTTGTACTTTATTTTCAGGTAATACAAAAACGGCCCCTTGGGTTATAGATTAGATACCTGGTTATTGTACGAAGGTTCGGACCCAAGAACGTAGTTAATTGTTCTTATTGCACAGATACTCAACTCCCCTCTGCACCATTTCAGTTGATATACAAAGGCACCCATCTTCCCATGCACTGAGTTCACTTATATTGGAGAAATTCAACGTGTCTAAAGTAACAAGCAACGAATATCCTTAGCAATTTCTATAAGTTAAAATACGAACAACTGAAAATCTATGGACATAGGAGCTATTCGACTAAAATCGTCTTTATTTCGTTGTAAAAAGGGTATTATCTTTAACTTTTATTTTAGTTAACTAACTGTAGTGTATGTGAATATATGTAGGTGTGTTCGCATATCATGCCGCTCGGAAAGGTTCGGGTTTCCGGAGATTGACGAGTGGGCTCTCAGTACAAAAGAACTGCTGACGTGTTCCGCCGCGCTCATGTCTATTCTAGAAGCCTCATTAAACAGTCGCTACCGTTGACATAAATACAGTACTACTTGAATCCATCGTAATTCACAATTAACTACAATATATCGAACTTATGTTGTAATCCTCATTATTGTGAGCTAGTGAGCCACTGAATTAAAGAACATTACAAAAACTAACTAACTAAACATCACGCCGTTTTCCCGCAGGGATAGGCAGAGAGGACGGACCGCCAAACAACTCTGTCTTGGCACACACTCCTTGCCTCGTTCAAATTCATACATCGTCTCATACATGCTCTCCTATTATTCTGAACTTGACATGGCCCGACTCAAGTATCTAATTCACTCGATCGTGCCATGTCTTCCTCGGCGTCCCGAACTTCTTCTTCCATTCACATTTGCGTCATATGTTCTTCTCACACTATTTTCTTCTTTCATTCGCTCTACATGCCCAAACCATCTATGGGTTCCTTTCTTAATATTACTCATTATTCTTACATCAGCCTTACATTCTTTGCGGATATCCACATTTCTCACACGATCATACATGGTTTTACCACATATTCGCCTCAGGGATCTCATTTCAACAGCATTCAGTTTACTTTCATTCTTCCTCTGTCAGTTCCATGCCTCGCTGCCATACATCAGGGTAGGTACCAGGACTCCATTGTGGACTGCTAGCTTCCCTTCTTTTGACAGTTTTTATTAGCGCCAACGGCATTCAGTCCTCCATATGGAGTTACCTACATTTACCCTTCTTTCAATATCTCTCAATTTGATAACAATAAATGATAACAATCTGTTTATCTTCGAATATCTATAGAATTCATGTAATTATGTTCATACAAATAAAATATATTTTTTAATCCATTGGTACCTAATACCAGTTTATCGTTTGTTTGACGATGCATAGATTTAAATTATATTATCTGTTTTTTAAAGTGTCTTTCGCATGAAATGCCACTAAAAAGCGCTATAGAAATTTGCCATTTATCAGTATTATTATTTATTTTGAACAGAAGTCCTTTTTTACTACAGATCCTCAAAATAATTTAACTTAAATTATTACCACATTCAAAAAATTTATTCGATTATACGGGACATAAAACGAAAGCTAACTTCGCAAAAGAACTCAAACTAGATCACTCAATCTACCTTCCTATCTACTCCCGTCCTTCATCCCTTTATCCTAATCCTATTTTCCCCTCCCTCCACCCTTCTCACCCCCCAACATATCTTGTTATCTATTATTATATTGTCGCATGGTAGTCGAAAAATCCAAAAATTATGTAACCATTAAAGCAATCAACAAAGATTTTTTTTAATCCATCATTATGTAACTATCAGTGGTGAAAAGATTATAATTGGCACGGTTAACTATTTTATAATAATAAAATGAATGTAAATTTTAAGATTTGCTGTAAACTTTCCAGAAATAAATAAAAACGTTTTTGATCAATTCCTGGTATCAATAATAAGATGATTGCTATTGCCCTATCTAATGTCGTGTGATGATAAGATGTTCGTGGGCCGAACATTCCCTGAGCAGTGGTCACTGGCCACTGGCCACCTGACCACCTGACCAGTCCGCTAACCACACACGTAAGGTCATACAGACCCCGGGGTTACTCTGAACCCTCGGCGCAGAGATTTAGGGCTGGCGTGTTGTTTTTTTGGTTCCTTCGCCCACTTTATGAATCTCCACTGGCCAAATTGCCTTCACGTCGGAGGCACGCATGTCTGACGTTCCAGACATTATTTCAATGCAGAATTTCAGCCACGTGCTCGCCGCTGCAATTTGTAATGCGAAGTCATTAGGTCCTCAGACGATCCTGCGAGAGAAATACCTCAAATGCCTCGAACTCAGTCTCGGAAATGACAATAGCCTTGTTAAAACGTTATTTTTCAATGTTTCTAAAGACAGCTCTAAGAACCTCAAATAACGTCACGCCGCTAATACTGACAACACGCATGATATATTTATTTAATGAAAAAATCCACAACATTCTATTTTTTCGTTCTGCGACGGGAATCGAGCCCGCAACCTCCCGACTCAAAGTCAAATGGGTAGACCTTTACGTAACTGAGGCCACCAAGGTAGTTATTTGGTACCTACGTACGTAGAAATTTTGATGTTTGACCTAGACATTTTTTATGCGAATACCACACAAGAGTCTCTCTGCCCGGAACAAGTGGGACAATATAACTCTAAAACTTATATTGACCAGTAACCTGAAATAGAAGAGGGGGTAGAGTTCAATACCGATCGGAAACTGTTGTTCATATTACCCTACTGTAAAATGTAACTGTGTTATAAAATAAAGTATTTCATCCACAGAAAAAAGACCTTAAACCACCAAAGTGTTGTTGTGAAGGTTGTTGTTGAATCGTTGTTGTTGAATTGTTGAATTGTTGTTGAATTGTTGTTGTTGTTGAATCCACTTACCTCCACACATCATTCACGGGTCCAACGAAATGATAGAAAATGTTGCAAGTAACGCCCACACTGCACTCGTCAGTCTCCTAGAAAACATGATAATCATTATTTGATTCAAGAAAGTTATTAAAAAAAGGGATATCAGCAGCATCTCCAGAACTAGAGTTTTATTGCCGAGCAGGTTCTGAAAGTGATTAAGAAGGTTGCGCAAGACCCTGCTACTATTTAATTACACCTTACTTTTAACCAGTTTTATTTGCTCCACGTTAAAATAATAGTAAGCGTGAATTTGCTCGGTCAACATGGGCAAAGAAAGACATTAAATTTGCATTTTCGGTGCCCATGTGTCTGATAAATTAGTCCAATGCTTCACAACTAAATTAACGTAGGAGTAACTAGATTATTTAAATCGTTACTTTACGCAGCATTCTTTAAATAATTTATCTGGTGTTTTTATTATTAATTGCCTCATTAATTCTTAGGCTATTCACATTTCATGAATGTATTATAACTTAAGTGACATAATAATATCAGGTGCAGCGGGTAACTGTTTACCTAATGCTTTATTGGATTGATTCATGGCAAAACAAATAAATGAAATTCACTTGAAATATATTGACAAAAGATCCTTTCAAAAAACGGTATCACCACAATTTTTCTTAGGATTGTAATAACATATTTTGATATGCAGAAATAAATTTTATAATAATAATGGTGTATTCTAGAATGTATTCAAGGGTAGTGCAATTAATACATTCCGTATTTAGAAATAACAAAAAGGAAACTGGACAAATAATAAGAAAAAGTAACAAAATAACATTACACACAACACACATAAAAAATAATAAGCATGAAAAACGTAGCTAAAAATATTAAACATAAAAATGAACGCAAACTGCCGTTAATGGAGGATATTTGACCATCTTCAGAAGATCGTCAGAGGGGACTCCATCCAGGCAATCATATCAGTGATGATTGTATTCTTCGATTGGCGTAATCTGCGTTATGACCTTCCCATACGGGGGCGGAGAAGTACTCTGAAAGTGTGCAATCGACACTTCAGGAACATTTCCGTAGCACTGCAGTATCTCGGTAGGCGGAACACGCTTCTCCGTCATGTACAATAAACACATTTCAAGTGTTCGTTATTAATATGTTATAAAGCATACGCATTAATTTAGAGGTGGATTATTTATTACATGTAAAGATTTAAAATAGAATTAGTTTAGAATTAAAATCAAGGCAATTGACCGTTCTGTAATCAGAGAGTTGCTCCTGAAATACAGTAAGATACCAAGGGCATAAGAGATCATATTATTTCCTTGGCAATTTATTTCTTCAATTTATGCCCTGGGTGTTTGCTTGAATCAAGAACCATTAAATTACATTGACCGTGAAATCTCTTATTGACTTATGATACCCACACATCGGTCGTGTTTTGACGGAAACCTTAAGTTCTTAGAGGACTCTAATTTTTTTATGCGATGACAGGACGAGTGATTAAATATAATTAATGAAGACAATATCAGCGACTTTCAATCGAAAATCTGAAACAGAAAAATCATAAAAAGATACGGTCACATCTAGGAATCGAACCCAGACCCTTTGCCTTGCCGGGACACAGCTCTACCTCTTCAATTAAGAACTACCAACATTATCTTCATTTTTATTGGCTAACTAGCTGGTCCCGGCATGCGTTGCTATGCCATTTAATAAAGAAATTGTTTCTCCCTGAGTGTCCTTTCCCATTCGTCCCGTTACCCTTCCGCCTCCCCTTCTTCTCCTGCGTCCTTTTCCCCTCTCGCGTTCCCACTCCGTCACCTCCACCTTCCCTCTCCTCACTCCACTCCCCCCCCCTTCCCCCGTCCCGCGAACCCCACTCCGAGTTCACCTCCCCCTCACACGTCCCCTTCCCCTCCGGCGTTCCCTTTCACCTTCCCCGCCTTCCCTCTTCCCTTTTCCGCTCCCTCGTCCCGCCAACCCTCCTCCCGCGTTCCATGTGTTCAATCCCAGGATATTCAGTTTTTAAACAGCCCGCGTACCACCTTTTACAATTTTTATTCAAATTTCCATTTTTCATGTATATTAAATTTGGTATCTAACATAGGTACCTATTTAAAATATCTAAAATTCTTGATTCGATTCAAACTATTAGGGGAGTACCTACATTAAATAAATTTATCAACTTTTTCAAATTTTTTTCAAAAATAGAATTGTTTTTCAAAATGCCATTGTCAAACGTGCGAAAGTCGTTAGGTTTTATGAAATTATCTAATTTTCTGCGCAATTTTCTTAATTTTTCTCTCCGTAAGAACCATCTTCGTACTTCAAGGAATATTAAAAAAAAAATAATTAGCGAAATCGGTTCAGCTGCTCTCGAGATTTGCGCTTAGCAACACATTTAGCGATTCATTTTTATATATAAGAGAAGATATGTATAATTGCAAGATTCAACTTGAACTAAATGCTACCTAGTGACCTAGATAGTGTCTTGGATAAATTTATTCATTTTCAGAGCTCCGCCCCCGCAAGGCAAACGTCCTGGGTTCGATTTCTATATGTGACCGTATCTTTTTCTGATTTTTCGATTGAGTGTGGCTAATATTGTCTTCATTAATTAAATAATGCAATTAGAGGTTTTACTAATTACGTTAAAAATAAAAATAAAATTAAAAATATCTTCAAGTCCACTTTCCCTACTCTTAATTAAAATACGACTTAATAAAAATACTAATACCTTTATTTTTACAGTTTTCCAAGCTTTGATGATAAACCTAACAACGGGTATAAGATGAACATGTTGATGTACCTATAATATTGTATTACGAAGACAAGATTAATTGTGAACCATTATTATCATAATTCATGTTAGGTTGCTTTTAAAATATGGGCGCTAGCGTTGAAGTAATTTAAAGTAAATAACTCACCCCTCAATATAGGAATCCATGTGTAAAGTGTGGTGTTTAGGAATAAATCTGTGCATACCAGTAAAAATCACGGGATAGTCTGAATTCTTGACACGTCAGTTCCAGAATTGACAAAATTATTTTCTGTTAATATTATGTTATGATATGTATGTGTTGGTTATCCAATAAAGGTTCCCGGGGCGGCGGTACCCATTCCGCCTCCCAAATTGATAGATGTACGTATATTCAAAAGTTTTCCATTTGTACTACCAGTTTACGATCACCGTGTATACAAAATGTTCCGTTGTGGGTTTGTGGATTTGTTTGTTACAAATCTTCCGTTTTATTCAGAGAGAGATGAAATTTTGCAAACTTGTTCAAAATATGAGGATAATTACCGTCTACATCCGATTTCGATAAAGTCTAATTGTCTAAAGTCCGTGCAATGCCGGGGGTTTCAGCTAGATAGTTATAACAGCAAGTGTGGCTGTACTGTCACAGTGGGCAGTGGGCAGTGAGTTCAGCTTTACGGTTGCGGGTTTGCTCCCCGTCGTCCGGCAAACAAGCTGGCCGCGGGGGTCCCAGCGCCCCGCGACTAGCGACTCCTCGTCAGGCGGGGGACCCCGGTCCCCGGACCTCGGACCTCGAACCAGACCTCTGGACGCTGCGCCGCGTCTCCTATCTCCTGTCTGCACCCAAACAACCAACCGTTACACTGACACACACATGTATTATAATATTCTACCTGCACGTGTCTGAAAATATTTATCGTTTGTTTAAATAACGTTTATAATGGATATTATTATGCGTTGGTTTGTACCACCAATAGGAACCTACGTTAAATACAAGTGCAATTCTAGTCTAGTCAATTTTTTTCAATTATTTCTGGCTTTCACCCTTCAAGGGTGTTCTAGGCCATCATTTATAATTACAGAGAAAGGAAAGGTGAATTTATATATTAATTTTATTTAAATGTGCAAATTTCAGAATTTTATGGAAGATTGGAGTAGAGTTCAGACTTAGAAGAGATGAGATGTTGAATGGAGGAGAGGCAATTTTTGATAACGCTTGATAGAAGAGAGGATATTTATTTAGAGAGGGACAATCAAAAAATATGTGATCTAAAGTTCCCACATCTAGACCACAGAACGTACAATCTGGGGAGTCAAGCACATGAATTTTATAAAGGTGAGAAGGAACGGAACAATGTCCGATTCTCATACGAATAAGTAAGGAGATTTCTTTTTTGGAAAAATGGGGGAATTTTTGAAACCACGGTTTTGATGGGATAGTCCTTTGTATTGAGGCGTAGCGGGCACCCTTGGATTGACTAGCAATGTTCCAATACTCTGACCAATCATTGCGGGATCTATCTTTGATGATGGAAAAAATATCAGACAGGGGAACATGGTTTACGAGGGCAACGGTAGGGTTAGACGCTCCTTGTTTTGCCAAGGAATCAGCAATATCGTTACCCACTATGCCAACATGTCCAGGAATCCAAATCAGAGTGACAGTTTTTCCAGAGCTTTGAATGGGGGTTATCAATACTCGAATAAGACATACAAAGTGATCATCAGGATGAAGAAGAGGACTTGTTTTAAGTTTTTGGAGGGAACTGAGAGAGTCAGAGAGAACAAGAGAATGTTCAAAATTATTTTTTATTATATATTTGAGAGATTCAATAATCGCAATGCACTCGGCAGAAAATATTGAAAATTGGTTTGAAATTGAATAAAATATTCTTTCATTAGAATTATTGTGGTAAACGTTAATACCAATACCACAGTTAGGAGAGTCCGGAGATTTGGAGCCATCAGTAAATAAAAGAGAAGAGTTGGGCCATTTAGAAGAAATAATGTCATTGAACATATTATTGACAGTACGGGCTGGGAGATTGGAATGACTTTTAAGGATGCCAATCCCTTCTAAAATCGTTGGGGATAGGGTGACGTGACTATATTTTAATTTGTACAAAGGAAGAAGATCATTTTTGATAATTTGAAGCTCTGAGAGAGAGCGAAAATTTTTACAGATGGCAGGGAGAGGTTTAGTTCGAGCTCTGATTGTAGATGAATGTGTTGAGTCGTTGAACAACGAGACTCTGGGAATAATCTGATGACTTTTAGAATTTAAACATTTAAGAACAAATTTGTCAGCAAATAATTGACGCCTTAAATAAAGAGGAGGATCAGAACATTCTACTTGAAGGGAATTGATGGGCGACGATTGCATCGCGCCAGTTATTATTCGCAATGACTTAGATTGAATTTTGTCTAATTTACTGAGTGCATTTTTGGATGCAGTACTAAAAAGTGGGCAGGCATAGTCGAGATGACTTCGAATAAGTGCATTGTAGAGCAACTTAATGCAGATAGGATGAGCACCCCACCAAACGCCAGTCAATGATCTGATAATATTTAAATTTTTTTCACATTTAGTAACTATATTATTAATGTGGGAAGACCATTTAAGTTTCCTATCAAATGTTACTCCCAAAAATTTTACTTCGGAAGCATTGGGGATTGGAGAGTTTTTAAATAAAATTTGAACAGGGGGGTTATTATGACGATTTGAGAAGGTAACACACTGACTCTTTTGTACTGAAAGTTCAAGACGATTTAAAGTAAGCCATGTGCAAAGGGCATCCATGGCTTCATTAAGATATTTGACGGCGGATGGAATGATTTTGGATGATAAGAAGAAAGCTATGTCATCTGCGAACTCAACAACTTTTACTTGAGGGGGAATGGTGACATGCATATCGTGTGTGTATATATTATACAGTAAGGGGGATAATACATCGCCTTGGGGTAAACCCTTCCAAATTGACCTACACTGAGGAGTAACATCTGGTAGCTCAATGAAAATTTTCCTATCGAGAAAAAGATTAATAATAGATTGGACAAACATGAGGGGTAAGCCAAGGCCTAAAAGTTTTTTTTTAAGAATTGGGATGGAAACATTGTCAAAGGCGCCTTCTATGTCTATAAAGACTGCAAGACATACTTCTTTGTTAGAAATGGATAAATTAATATCAGTGCTGATGATGGCGAGGTTATCTTGTGTAGATTTCTTTTTCCTAAATCCAAATTGGGATGGAGAGAGAAGATTATTACTCTCGACAAAAAATTCTAACCGGTTTTTAATTAATTTTTCATAAATTTTACTAAGGGTGGATGAAAGAGCAATTGGCTTATAGTTGGATCCAGAATTGGGTGATTTGTTTAATTTTAGAATTGGGATGATTATTTGAGAACTCCAGTCATCAGGTATTATGCCAGTCTGGAAGATTTTATTTAAGATGCTTAAAAAGTGATTTAGAACATTATCATTACTATTTTTGATAATGCTATAAGGTATACCATCTCTGCCTGGAGATGAGTCCTTGACTGTTGATAAACAATTTTTTAATTCAATTAAAGTGAATGGAGAGTCAAGCCAATGATCAGACATAAGAGTGTTGTGGATTGGAGTTATTTCATCTAAGTTAGGTACAGAAGGGGGGGCAATTTTGTCCAAGAACTCGTCTATCCATTTAGAATGAGAAGCTCGAGGAGATGTTGGACTGAAGGAGGATCGAAATCTTCGAATCATAGACCAAACTTCCGAAATTTGAGTGTTCGGAGATACTGAACTGCAGAAGTTGTACCACCCGGATTTTTTTTTTGACCTCAATACCCTTTTGGCATTGGCTTCGGCATTTTTGTATATGAGATAGTTCTCCATAGTCATATTGTGACGATAGGAAAGAGATTTAGCTTTCCGAATTCTCACTACTTTGGAACATTCCTCATCCCACCAGGGAGATGGAGGGAGTTTTTTGAGAGATTTGGTTTTAGGGGGAGGATTTGATTTATTGATTGCAGTTACGAGCATTGATTTGAAGTTATCGTAGTCATCTTTGACAGATAATGTATCGGTATAGGATAAATTTTGTATAAACTTATCCATATGTGAGTTAAATTCGTCCCATTTGGTGTGTTTTGTTTTAATCTTTGTCGAAATATGGGCCTTGTCTGAATGGAAAGAAGTTTGATAAGTGATGGTGATCGGGAAATGATCACAGGAGCAGGGGTCGGGGGACACCACCCACGAGGAGAGAGGTGCCAGATTAATAGAGCATATGGAGAGATCCACTGCACTGGGGTTTGTGTTGGGGCGAGAGATTCTAGTAGGAGATCCGTCATTCAAAAGAAAAAGGTTGGATTCATCTAGGAAATCCATCACACTTCGACCGTCTCGATCACAGAAAGCAGAACCCCAGACGGGGGAATGGGCATTAAAATCACCCAATAAATAGAAAGGAGGGCTTAGTTGACGGACAATTTGCAACCACGCTTGTTTATTGAAGTGCGATGTTGGGGGAAGATAGATAGAAACAAAGGAAGTGTCCTTTATTTTAGCTGCAACCATTTGAAAGTCAGCATTGGGGGGTTTGATATTATTTATTGGGAAAAACGGAAGGGATTTTTTAATAAAAAGGGTAGCACCACCGCCCGTACCTTCCGGGCGATCATCGCGGAGACAGGAGTACCCTCCCACATTAAAGTGGGTGGATGGAGTAAACCATGTCTCCGAGACAGCAGCCACAGAAACAAGGTTTGAATTTAATAGGTTAAGAAGGTTTGATTTGTTAGAAATAGCACTGCGGCTATTCCACTGAAGAATTCTGACATCTTGAAGAGCCATTTTGAATAAATGATTTTAATGTGGAAATAATAGAAGCAGCGTTGGACGGTAGATTAGTTTGAGAAGAAATTAGGTCAATTAGAAGCATAATAAGAGTTTGAATAAATGAAGAATTATCTTGGGAGAGTTGTTCAGAAAGCTTTTGATAGTTTGTTGAAGATGAATTATAATTGTTTGCGCACCCATTTGTGGCATGTGAAAGAGGAGAACCATTGGGATTTAAGAGAAGTGAGTTGTGTTGTTGCTGATCGTATCCACGAGCCTGTTTAGAGATAGGGTTTTTGTATGTGAATTTTGTTGAACGGGAAGATGTTGAGGAGGTGGCGAGAGGGTTGGATGAAGAGTTACTGGCTAAAACCTCGGAAAATGATTTTTTGACAGGCGGGAATAATTTAGAAGCCTGCAGAAAAGACAAGTTCTCAGAGGCCATAGAAATTTTTATATTTTTTTGGCGAGATTGTTCGGGGCAAGAAGAGTTAATGGCGGAATGAGCGCCTAAGCAGTTAAAACATTTAGGTGAAGAGAGAGAAGAACATTGGTCAGCTGAGTGGTTTTCTCCACATTTGAAACATCTGGGAGGGGATCTGCATGCAGCTTTGGTATGACCAAAACGGCAGCAGTTGAAACATTGAGTGGTGGGATAAGTGTACATTTCAACTGGTAAGGAGTTGAAAAATAAATAAATATGGGAGGGAAGAGATTGTCCTTCGAATGTGATGACGACAGATTGGGAGGGCTTCCAGGAAACGATGCCCTCAGAGGTGTCCTTATAATTTAGCCTCCTGGCTTTTATGGGATTGCCGATATGTTGGGGGGTTGAAAGTGAGGATAGGATTTCTGGAATGGACAGATCGGTCGAGATACCCCTGACCAGGCCCATTCGAGTGACATTGAAAGTTGGGATGTACGCCTTGAATTTAGAATTAGATGAAATAAATATATTTTTGATAAAGTTGTTGGCGGCTGAACCTGACAGGAATTCAACAGAGATTCGGAAGCGACCCTCGGCTTTAACACCTCCAGGTTTAATCGAAAGGTTCTTGTTATTTGAAATAAATTTACCAAATTCAAGAGGATGGATGGATTTACCTTGTTCAGTTTTTTGCGCATATACAATGTAGGGGCCACGGGAATGAGTAGAGTAAAAGATTGTTGGAGGAGGTTGAGGAAGAGCTGGAGGGGACTGAAGAGACAAAGGCGAATCATGTTTTTTTGGGGAAAGGGGACTAAATTTTCTTTTTTTAATTGAGGTTAGGATGACAGATTCATTGTCTGAAATGTTTGAATGTTCTGAAAAGTCTATTTTATCTGAAATGTCTCCATCTGGAGGGTCAGGAGGGGGATCTGGGGGCTTTGTAAGGGGTACAGGAGGGAAATCCTCCTCCATTGTTCAAAAAATTACAGCTTATATAAAAAGAGACAGAAGTAAAAAAATTATATAAATATCTGAAAATGAGCAGCAAGAAGTGACTCCTGGAAGATCAGGGGGGAGAAGATTCCAACACACTAAACTTTTTACAGCCAAAAACAATAAAAAGATTGGTTTAAGAATATTTTTTGAAAGAGCAAAACAAAAGAACTGATGACAGCCAAATGTTATTGTTGCGAGTCTCGTCTAGTCAATTTAAAATACAATATTTTAGTGTCTCCTTTGCTAAGCTTAAAGTTGTCTTCAATTGGATAACATGTCATAGGTCTCTCCAAATGGTTCGCAACGTTTGGTTACTTAGCGGAGGTGTCCGGGTTCGTGTGGTGAAGTTTCACCAGGTCTTGAAGGCGAATGCGTCTGCCTACCAGCCGTGTGGCAGGCCAGATCGAGAGACACCGGATGAGGGAGACCCTTTGACCTCTTCAGCCGGACTCTCTCGAACCACACCCTTGTGTCGCAATAGGGAGGATGGAATTGGAGGATGGAGGATGAAACGGATTCCTGAACACACTGTTTCACCTTCACAGTGTTTCCCTTACTGGATCTTCATTTCTTCCTTTACTTTACTTTAAACTCTTCGCACAGCTCAAGATATTATAGGCCTTATATTATAGAAAATTATTTCCGTCAAGCCGACCCGTGTACAGTCAATGTAAAAAAAATCAATAGTGACCGACCGAAGGTTCGGTTTCGGTAAATTTCTGTAAAAAAATCTAGTTTCGGCATCAGAAAACCGAAACCGAAACTTTTTTAGATATTATAAAAACCGATTGTTTACTGTTATTTGGCTTATTTTGTACACTTATTCAGACAGGTAACACTCGTTAATTTAAATAAATAAAAAAATACAACAAATGAAGTACCTATGTAAAAAAATAATATTTTTTTATATTACTTCTGTAAAACAACCAAAAATTATAAAAAATAATACAAAAATAATGGAACTTCTTATTCGACTGACTCCCGGTGAGTTCGTAGCTCGTATGTCACCCGCCATCATCAGCAAAATACTCAGTTAATGAGGTCCTTTAAGTGTTAATTATTGACAAAAGTTTGTTCCAAGAAGTAGTCGATGTCATGTTTGTTAATTTTGATTTCTTTTATAGCAGTAATATCACAAAAATATATATTTTTTTTACATACTTCAATTATTTTTTTTTTATTATTTCATTTAACACGTATAAAAAGAATTTTGTGATTGTAAACGCAATACAAATTAAAATATTCAATTAATGAGGTCCTTCCTTCATAATGTAAGTGCTGATTATCGACAAATTTTTGTTCCGAGAAGTAGTTAACATGTTTTGTTATTTTTATAAATTTTGTTTGTTTTATAGAAGTAATATAAAAATATATTATTTTTTCATTTAATTTAACACGTATTAACTGTTTGAATAATTGTAAAAAATAAGCCAAATAACAGTAAAAAATCGATTTTTAACATGTCTAAAAAAGTTTCGATTTTGATTTCGGCCGAAAATGAGACAGACATCAAAGATTCGGTTTCTGTTTCGATTTCGGTGAAAAGTTCTGTTTCGGTCGGACACTAAAAATCAAACATCTAACCGCGACCTCTGCTTCAGGATGTCGTTGCTTAAAATGGCTCTCGCCGTATTTGTTGATCAAGTCTAAATACCCGAATGCTTCCAAATCCTCCTCTCTCCCATCTCCTACTCCTCTCTACCTTCAGTATCAGGATGTGATCAGAGGATGCATCATAGTCCAGGAGGCTCCATTTGATTTAGCACTAGTCAAGTTGGTAAACACTTTCAAAATAATACTATCAATAATTTTTACTTTACAGGTTCATAGCTGATTGACAGGTGCCAGTGCCCAGGATAAACAGTTTTCTCTAGGAAAATGCTTTAAATTTAATAAGTTCTTACATTTCATTTGCCACATTAAATTTGCAGCAGGTGTCGTGTCGGTATGGGGTTTATCTTTGTCGGGAGTATGCAATGCAAGGGACAAACAACAAATACGTTAAATTCCACGCATTCTTGCCTTCTGACCGGAAGTATTGCGAGCCATTCAAATGGACATTTCCTCCTTTTTCTATTGCACTCCTTTCCGAATACCGACATACTTGTACATGTCGTCACGCAGCCTTCGCAAAGATAAACACCGAGCGTCAAGTGAGGATATCCCTATCCTTGCATCATTGCTATACTTACCTATACTGCCATCATAAGCTAAATGTCAGCTATATGCCAACGTCATATTCCGAGGTATACTAGTCCCAGCGAGAGATCGTACGTGACGTCATCGTTCTGGTATCTTCTGTCATTTGCAAATAAGACGCTTGAGAAGGAAAGAAACGACTATCGATGATGACTGCACGAGCTCTCCCTGGGACAAGTTTACGAGAGCTTCCATGTTCATCAACATGAAATAATAAAAAATAACGGATTGTGTTTAAGAGCATAAGAAGTTGAAAGAACACAGCAGGTATATTAGCCGTATTCTGTGCTTTTACTTACGAAAATAAAAAAAATATATATTTATTCGGTTTTACATTGGTTTTATGTAATAAACAATTACATTATCTCTCTTCATACATTATATGGTATGAAAGAGGTGTAAGTATTAAAAATATTTGTTTTTTAAGTTGAGGGGTAAGACTCTCGACTCGCAATTCGAAGGTCGCGGGTTTGAATCCGGCGAACGCAAATTATTTTTTTTAATTAATTTGTATTGTTTCAAAATTAATTAATTAAAAATAATACGTAATGTATTTGCAGCACATTCCAGAGTGGAAGATACTCTCAGTATCGCCCTGGAAAAATACCTACATTCAGAGTTGAAACGTTGCTTGAAATGGCTTTAGTCGTTTTTGGTGACCAGGTACTTCCCTACCATCCCCTCCCTCATCTCCTTCCCCTCCTCACTATATTCAGCCTCACAACGTACCACAATTGGGGATGCCACAGTCTCACTGGCTCCAGACCTCCGTGGTCCCGAGGTAAGACTCTCGACTCCCCTAAGATGACATAGGCCCTGAGAGAAATTATTTTCCTCGGGGCCTCTTGTGTGGAGCTAATGTTAAAAAAAAACAAAACAAGTATGCTTTAGACCACACGACTGAAGTCAAACTTCACTAACTTATATCTCCCTCTTAACTTCCGTTCGCCTCGCCCGATCACACTTTTCGTAACGCTCTCGTTACGCATTCACCAGCTTACTCCCCAAATCAAGCGTGCGTAAAGAAGTTTTACTTCAAAAAACTTACAAAAATGCAACAGTCAAAGAAGATTGATAAAAGATAGAAAATCGTTTTTCTCCCCTTATGACTTTACGGTTTATGGTGGGTTTCTTCATTTACCGAGAATGCTAAATGCTATGCTAATTGTAAAAGTAAACGGTCAAATGCATAGAAATTTTTAAATTTCGATCGTTTATTTTTACAATTAGCATTGCATTTACCGAGAATGCTAAATGCAATGCTAATTGTAAAAGTAAACGGTCAAATGCATAGAAATTTCGTATAAATTTTAAATTTCGATCGTTTATTTTTACAATTAGCATTGCATTTACCGAGAATGCTAAATGCAATGCTAATTGTAAAAGTAAACGATCGAAATTTAAAAATTTCTATGCATTTGACCGTTTACTTTTACAATTAGCATTGCATTTAGCATTCTCGGTAAATGAAGAAACCCACCATTAGTGTTGAAAAGAGCCAACATATCACTGCAATCATTGATTATTTCCTTTTCTTGGGTTCGTTTGTTTTAACCCCTCGGACCCATAAGCTTGTTTACACGACAATGTAACATTACTAGACATACATATGACGTATGAGGCGAACCTGAGTTATTTAACTACTAATCTTTTAGAAAGAACATTACTTCATTTGTAGGGAGGTATGTTTTTTACATTAAGTACATATAACCTCATATTGAAATGAATATTTCACTGAATTAAAAGAAAAGACTGATTGCGATACCCAAGTGCTAAAAAAAACTTTACTGAACTAGTCATTTTAGTAATTTTAAGGCGAATCTGCCCGTGCTCTACAATATAATGTTCTGAAGTAATTTTTGTTTTATTGTTAATTCTTCTGGGTAAAAAAATCACCATTTGTGAATTTAGTAAACTCGTAGTTGTGCTGGTTCTGGTAAGTAGGTATTCTTTAATTTGGGAGGCGGGTACGAGTACCGCCGCCCTGGAACCATTTATTGGATAAACAACACCTCTGCCACAGGTCACCCCTAGTGGTTCGCTACGTTTGGTGACTTAGCATGGGGGCCCGGGTTCATGGGGTGAGGTTTGTCCGGATCTTAGCGGCGGATGCGTCTGCCTACCAACTATTGTGTGGCAAGCCGGTTTCGGGAGAGACTGGTTGAGGGAGATCTTTTGACCTCTTCGCCTTGCATCGCATTGGTAAGAATAGATTCATACGTCCGTCACTCTTGGATCGACCCTAGATTCCTACCCACCCCTCATACCTTTCTTCCTTCCCAGAATTTTCTCTCCTCCATTTTCCTAAAAAGAACCTCCACACAACATCCTCAAAGATGACATAGGCCCTGATGGGAATTATTTTCCTCAAGGCCTCATGTGTGGAGCTATTGCTTAAAAAAATTCTTTCGTTGTATCAGATTTTAAAAAGTTTTGAAAGTGTTGATTGCAAGTCATATAAAAACTGCATTTCCGATAATTTCAACGGGTACAAACTTACACTCAACGGACGTTTTGAAACATTCATGATGCATTTTTTGAGCACCGTGGATCAATCTACTTTTGTAAACATATCGCTTGCTGAGAATTTGTACTAATGTATTTTTGGTTTTTTTTTAAGCTGTAAATGCGATATGTGTTGGTTCGTTCAAAATTCAACCAAATATGTTGTTCTTTTACTTGTAGATAGATTAACCCTTGTATTTCTTTTTAAATATTTATAACAATTCGTTTGAAATAATGGAAACAAAAATATTATTGGAGTGAAACTTCTATAGCCCCGCTATAATTTAGATTTCTGATGAAACGGAAATGACGATTACTGCACCTCCGACGCATCGACTGCCCTCATTGACCGCTTTGATTATGATGTCACTTTTAAAGGATCCTGTTGGTTGAGATATGGAACGGAAATTACGCTGGTCTGCGCTCATTGGTCGCTTTGGTTATGACCTCACTTTTCAAGTATTGGTTGAGATTGTTTTGGTTAAGTTTCGCTTCTGCCGCACGTAAACTGCACTCGATTTTTTTTAAACTTCCAAACTTTTATTTCTCAATACGGGTTTTTGTGGACATACTACAAACCAATCCTGAGCAAGCGATATAGTATAGCGTATGCCTTCAATAAGGATTTTCTTGCCTGTGTGGCGTAGCCGATGCTAAAATAAAACAAGGATGCTGCAGTCCCAGATCTCAAGTGTCCCGGTCACACAAACGAGTAGGAGAGACTCGGCGACGCCAGCCAGTAATTTACTGTAATCAGTCCGGCCTACACACCACTCCTTCAATTGGGCTTAACCTCATTTAGTCTGCTAGTCGCTAGTCGCTAGACTCACTGCAGAACAGCAGAATGTGCAGAACAGAGACCAGAACAATTTGTTTTGTATGAGTACTTTGTATACGGGGGCTACAAAAAAAATGCGCGCTGTTGAGGCATTGATACGAGAGTTTATGAAGTGTTAACTATCATCACCATTATTGCTGCTCTTTGCTCCAATGCTCCTTGGAGCATTTTGATCGTCTCCTTCACTCCTGCTGTCTTTATCCAGTTCTTCAGGGTTTAATTTTGGGATCCACACTCACCAGTTACCTAAGCAACACTTCCCCGTCTTTCAGTTTATTGAAAACAAGATTCATTAGATGTCGGTTATTTTCCGTCCTTGCTCTGTAACTCTGTACTCTGCGCAGTAGAATTGACCAAGTGTTATTATTAGTGTCCGACCTAAACAAGAATTTCTGCTGAAACCGAAACCGAAACCGAATATTCGGTACCTGTCTCAGTTTCAGCCGAAACCGAAACCGAAACTTTTTTAGACATGTTAAAAATCTATTGTTTACTGACATTTGGCTCATTTTTTACACGTATACAGACAGTTAACACGTATTAAATGAAATAATTTAAAAAAAAACAGAAATACGAAAAAAATGTTTTTTTTTTGTATAACTGCTATAAAACAATCAAAAATAATAAAAATTAACAAAACATGTTAACTTCTCTGGAAACAAAAATTTGTCAATAATCAACACTTACATTATTATAAACGAAGGACCTCATTGATTATTTTAATTTCAATTGCGTTTACAATCACTAAATTCTTATTACACGTGTTAAATGAAATTAAAAAAAAATCAATAATTAAATTTTATTTTATTTTAATACTATAAAACGACTGGTCAGTGGTTGAGTGGGCATAGCGCTTGGGTCCCACCCGAGCGTCGCGTGTTCGATTCCTCGGCTGGCTAAGTCCTCCATCACAACACAAGCAACATTTTCGTATTTCTGTGGTGGTAGTAGGAGATTTTCAAACATTGTTGGGTTATTCGTAACCCGGGAATGTTTGTCTTTCTTTAAAAAAAAAATAAACAAAAATTAACAAACATGGTAACAACATCTTGGAACTAAAATTTGTCAATCATATAATCAACACACATTACATACGAGCCACGAACTCACCCGAAGTCAGCCGAACGACGCGCGATAATTCACGAACGCTGAGTTTCGGTGCGGCCGATGCCGAAACAAAATTTTTTTGCCGAAACTTGCCGAAACCGAAACCGAAAACGAACCTTCGGTCGGTCACTAGTTATTATATAAATCTTAATATTGACCCCTGGTCTATGATAAAGGTTTGTTGAAGCGGATCTTGGAGTGTATCGAATTAAATTAACAAAGATATCCTGATGCCACCAGCTGGTTCCACGTACGAGACACATGTTTGACTGGTGGTGTTTTTTTTTAAATAAGGTGGGAAACACTGCCGTTAGATGACATTGATTAGAGATTGGATAAATGTGTTTCAATCATTTTAGTGCAAAAAAATAAAATGGCTTTAAACCCAAGACTACTGAAAATATTGCTATTTTTATTGGGTCACTGTGTATATTATATTACATTATCGAACTCCTGACTAGTCAAGCAGAACAAAATGACAGTCGAGCTGGAGAATGACTCTTAAATCTTATGTTGTTATGATGTCTCATCGAAGTTAAATGAAAATTTTCCACGCTAGATTAAAAAGCAATATAATAATATCATTATCTTAATATAAAAATTGCACTAAACTTTTGTAGTGCGTTTTGGAGGATTGTTTTGTGTATTTTTTTTCTTACATGACTGAGCCAATGCTTCCAGTAGTCTCTCCAAGTTTTAATTGTCCATTTTATTTGACATTTCGGTATATTTGGTCACCTCAGAACAGGCTCAGCCTGGTGATATTAAAAAAGGGTTTTTTTATCTCTGTATACTTGGTTAATAATAAATAAATAAGAAAAAATTCAAAATGATTTTCTAATTTAAAATACATACATTATTTCAGTTATAAAACGTTATACGTAAGAAGGGTGATACATAAACACTCTAATGATACATGGGTGTTGATTTCACTGGCAGGTGACAGAAAAATAGATACAACATGTGTAGAACCGGTGGACTAAAATACTTTAAATATGGTGTGAGTTATGCTTTATAAAGTTCTGCCTATTGCACCAAAACACACTATGATTCACTAATACCTGTTTCCCATTTTGATGATATCACAAAAATGACCGGAGATCAAACATTTGTCTGCAAAAGTGCGTAATACTTTGTTTTTCTTATCCGTGGGAATTATATAATTTTATAAATTTTATGTTAAAATAAGAAACCTTTAGAAGTTGTTAAAATCTTGTTTGTTTTTAATGTAAATAGGTAGTACAAAAGAGTCCCAAATGCTTCCAACCATTTGGAGCCAATGAGACTATGGCATTCCCAAAGGTGAGGGAAAGGATGGTAGGGGAAGGAAATGAGCTAGAGGAAGATGGGGAAGTAACTGATTATTCAGATCTGGTCACCAAACACGGCTAAAGTCATTTTAAGCAACCTTTAAATTTTGAATGGGTGTCTTACGCAGGCCGATATTGTGGGTTTCTTCCACTCCAGAAGTCTGTTGGAAATCATCGGGATATCTAACATTTTATTCTGCGCGTCTGTGATTTTTTTTATTTCTCCAAACAAGTAGCGCCATTTTAATAGTAGGCATTGTACGTTTACCGTTTGTCCTTAGTTCTAAGGCCAACAGTTTGATGGTTGTCACAAGGCTTGTGATGCCATAAAAATTCGACTCTCGTGACTATTTTTAAAACTTTTCAAAACAACTTTTTGGAATGTATTTACGTAGGTACACATAACACAGGGACTAGAAGTAGTTACATAGGCTCGTGGGCTCACATCACAAGGTAGAGTATACTTAATTCAACAGAACATTAAGGAACAATAGGTAGTGTTTCACGTCTACTGTTCGCATATCAACCTAAGTTACGTGGGCAAACTAGATTGCTACTTCAGACCTTTAGATTTAGATACCTCCCATAAAATATGAGCCTAGCACAGCAAATAAAAAGATTGTCTGCCGTAATATTATGTTTATTTACGAAGTAGAGTTTCTCGTGGTTGCTAAAAGACCAGAAAAGAGCGGTGTGTCCGTCAATGACCCTTGAAGATGAACAGCGATTGCTGAGCACAAATACAACTTTACGGCAAATATTTGTTTTAAAAAATACCTGAATCTTCTCTCCGGTGTCACATTTCGTCTCCGCTGAGCAAATCTCCGTTTGGCAGTTGTTTACTCTAGACCGGAGTAGTTGCCTCCATTACATCACATATTAAATTCGCCCCGATGACTTAATTATGCAAAGTCAACGCTGTAAACAAAAGGTGCGGGTTCGTTAATAAAATACAAGCATTTACCCACAACATCCTGATTACATTGAACTGTGCGTTTATCATCGCGTTTTGTTGAGGATTAAATTGATATAAAATGGATTTAATTAACCCAAAATAAATCAGAACCTATGTTTCAAAACACTGTATTTTTCATATGTATCCTTGAATACGCATCTCAAATGTGGAACCCAGGCTAAGCAATACACAAAAATAGAATTGAAAGCGTTCAAAACAGATTTTTTAGGAACCTCAATTTTTGCAATTTTCGATCTCGTGTAGTAATGAAGACTCTGCAAAGTTCTTCAAAATACAGACTTTAACTTGTCGAAGAAATATAGCAGATTCAGTAATGCTATTATTATACATAACTTAATAGATAGTCCTCATCTTCTTCAAATCCAATCATTCCACAGTCGCTTACATTCTTTGCAAGATTCATCTCCCTCTTTGCAAAACCAACTCATTTATCTACAGATCCACACATTCATTTAACTTAAATTATAATAATAATAATAATAAATTTGGACAACTTATATAGCGCTGTTTTTGCGAAAAATCGCCTCAAGAGCGCTGTACAAATTAACAAGGATTTTACATTAGAATTTACTTAACTTAGGAGGCTAGATAACAACTCGTCTTGCAGCTATCAAGCGCATGGATTATTGAAATTCTAGCCCCCCGATAAATTAAATAAAATATCTTTTTATACGTACGTATTTCAATTTACTTAACTATGTAGGGGGCTAGATAACCACTCGTCTTGCAGCTATCAAGCGCATGGACTGTTGGAATTCTAGCCCCCCAATAAATTAAATAAAATATCTTTTTATACGTACGTATTCTAATTTACTTAACTATGTAGGAGGCTAGGTATCAACTCGTCTTGCAGCTATCAAGCGCATGGATTATTGGAATTCTTGCCCCCCAATAATACATTTACCTTCTGTATTCAATAATCTACTTTTAACATCCTTAGTCTAACTTAATCTAACTTAATCTACTTAATCTAACTTAACCTAACTTAGTCTTACTCACACATACTCAAAACATATATGTATTTATTTAATAAATCTGCAGTTCATAAAAACAATTGCAAAGAAACCATAAAAATAACACGTAATCAACGCCAACGAAAATGTATATATACTCGTAATACACTGTGATAATAAATTGTCACTGTGAACTGTTAATTAATAAAGTTTTTTAATTTTTCATTTATCACTCCATACGTACGGCACAGGTAGAAACCGAAGGGCGCGGGCTCAGTCCCATGACTTCCTAGTCCATGTGCTTAGGGGCGGGGGGCAGGCGCGGGCGGTTGGCAGCGGGGGCAGCTAGGGATGCAGAGATTGCAGAGGTCATCAGTTGGTTTTCTTCTCTGGTGCGTTTCTTAGAAGGCCGCTTCGGTGGCCCACACATATGGTCCACAGTCGTAAATACAGCGACTGCGGGCGTAACGGCGAGCAGCGGGGTTGCAGTAAAGGTGCGGGGGGTGCGCAGGGGTACGGCTATGACACCCAACAACCGAACAAATGACCACATCTGGTAAATGTTCGCTACCGATCCTGGGTTTTAAACACTTCGCATCTAATGAATCACGATAATATCTGCACATATTCTTAAAACTCGTTATACGTCCACACTGCTTACGATAAAATTATTTTGAGTTCACATATGTAATGTTCACAGAGTAATAAACATTATTTGACACTTTTAAGGTCTCAAAATGTTAATTATCCCTCTTATTTAATAAGGGATAACGAGACCGGCCAGAATGCGTCAGGCTGCTCCGAGCGCCTGACGCATTATTACCACATTGACATTTTTAACTCGACTTTACGTGACATAAAACGAAAACTCACTAACCAACATGGCTCAAACTAGAAAGTTCAATCCCTGTATATTCCCGTCCTTTGCCTCTTAATCACATTCCTATGTTCTTCCCCCCCCCCCCCACACCTTTTTTTCATATATTGTAACTAAAAATAAATTAATTATAAAAACACCCTTACAATGTCACATTTTATCATTCGCTATCATCAGTGGAAAGTTCATAATTGGCATAATTAACTATCTTATTATGTATTATTATGTAATCTCTGATTTGCTGACAACTTTCTCTAAAATAAATAAAATAAAATAAAAATAAAATAAGGTACAGTATAAAACAAGTTAGTTTTCCATTAAAAAAACGATAAAAATATATTGCAATTATCGACAATATTATATAGTGTAAACTTGAAGTGTGCAAATTCTACATGGCGATTAGTTTCTCACAAAAATTACCCAGGCTTAAAATTGAACATAAAAATATTAATATGCAGGGTGCTTGACTTACCTGATTCCTAACATTATTTGGAGGAAAAAATGTAAATTTTTGTCTCCGGTAAAAAAAAAATTCTACAAAAACATAAAAAAATACTAGGTTTTGGACACTTGGGCGCGGGGTGAGGGGTTGGTCGATCACTTGGCCGAGTGACACGACGTGACGACATGTGGAAGAATTCAGAAAAAATATGTCCAAAAATTAACCGGAGACCAGAATTTCATTTAGATTTTATACCCAAAGTAATGTCAGAAATCACTGGTTAAAGTAAGTCAGGTACGTCATTTAACACCCTGCATAAAAATAATATGCGTTACCTCTTTTGCCACTAATCTTCTAATAAGTTTAATGTTAAAAGTAAAGAGGAATAAAAGAGCAAATGTAAAATCAGATAACGTGCAATATTTTTAACATAGTGTCAAATTCGTATCTTCCCCAAGCTTAGAGTTAATAACAGTTTTTTTAAACTTTCTAAAAATTTTAATCTGTATTAACTTGTCAGGTAGATACTTTCTTATGTTTTCTGTATCTGTTAATTAGATAGAGCCCAGGAAGTTATATTTATACACCGCCCTTGAGCTGATTTTCACCAAACAGCGCTATACAAATTATTTTTTATGACTATATGTCCGGGTTAAATCTTCCCCGCAGGAAAAACTACACCCTTCCACACTCTTTTTTACAAATGATCATCTAAACAATCCACGCTACGCAAGTGCACTTTATAAGTATAATAAATACAAAACATTACAAGAGCAATACGTCAACCTACCGGAGACCAAATGGGAAAATAATTCACCGACTCCAGGTATTTTCATATCAGAGGGTTCCTAATTGGACCGATAAATCATATTATTATGTACACTTTTTTTAGAGGTTTGCTTAATGAACTGGTCGATTGACTTTTTGATAAGTGTAATAACTAATAACTATAAAACCACATACTAAAATGGTAATTAATTTAACGTCATAACATTATTTATATTGTTATTATTTATTTTAGTGTTTACGTAAACACAATTAATTAATGCTAAGATAAAGCGCCAACATTCCAACAGGAATTAAAATTGTTTGCTGGTAATTAGGTAGTATGGCTGATTTTAATGCGGAAAACGTCCACTTCCTGAAGAAACTAGATCAAGCTCAAAATCTTCCTAATTAAAAATAACGATGTTGTGATTCGGCCTTCAAGACTGGCGGTCCAAAGAATATGGCTTTGACCAAAATACATACCTTCAGACTGTTTATTACAATGATAACATGTTTTCAATGTTTTATACTGAGCACCTTATCACCAACAAATAATTATTGTGCCCATTGGCAGCACTTCCAGGATACTTTTGAAATATTACTCACGTCCGTAGTCGGTTACAACTTAAACCAATTTTTCAAGGACTAGCACGAAAATCTTTAAATGTATTATATTATTATTCGTGGCTTCCTTTAAATCCATTAAAAGCATGTGGAAGCCTACTAAGTTTGGACAACGCCAAAATTGCATCGGAGCTTTGTCCTCTATTCAAATTTTGCAAGCGTTTTAAAATTTGGACAGCGGATTGTATAATTTGACACGACAGGGGACAACCGAGATAGGCCCACTTGGTGACTTGGTAAATATTTCTGCATGTTATATTCTCTTGTCCATCAGCCGGGGACCTTGGCGGAACCTCGGGGCTGTTTAGGAAGCTGCCAAGTGTGGAATTGCTCACCTCATGTCTCCATATGAGAGCAAGAAGTCGACTGTTTGGTTTGCAAACAGTGGTGTCATCGTGAGTCAAACATTTCACGCAGCGCAGACCATAACTGCAAGAGTATGGTGTAGAATTCTAACAAAAGCGCGTGTTGACAACATTTTAAAGTTGTGATCGATTTTTATTTATTTATTTACATTAAACTCCATACGGAATGCCCCGAGGAAAATAATTTCCCTCAGAGCCTATGCCTGCCTTTTTGGGGAGAGGAAAAAGTGAAAATGGGTATTGGAGAGACCCGTGTTGTAAGAGGGTGGAAACACAGAGATCGGCAATCATCCCACAGCCGAGCGGTTGAACTCAAACGAAACGTTTTTATGTGACAAATAAATGTTGGGCACTAACTTTCCCGACTAAGTGCCGAAGTGATCAATAACGCTAGTTGTTCGGAGCATCTTCCATTTAAATGCCGGTGGAACAATGACAGAATTCCCGCCTGAAACCTGTGCTCTAAAGACTGCACTACTTTCGTAAGACAGTTTACAATATCTTGTTGAGATACGTAAATTTGTCAAATCTGCTTCTGCACTGATTCAAAGGCTTTTTAAAATATTTAGAGGCCCCATACCATAGGTGGATGCCAAACTCAGCAATGGGTCTCCCTTGCGATTTGTATAAGATCAGGAATTATGTACCTACCACTAAATTATCTCCGGGCGCTATACAGTACCCAATATTATTTTGTTTTGAAAAGTTTTATTTTCTATATACATTTGTTATTTAATTTTTTGCTACCCGATATTATTATCGTTTTATTTTTTTAACATGGAATTAAAAAGTTTTTAGTTACCTGCTAAGTATTGTATTGAGTTGAGAATCGTTCCTACTTAGATAGTTCCTGCCATACGTATGTGGTCGATGACGTCACAGGAAGATATATCATGATCAAAACATGTCTGAATTACATACGTAACCACTTGACACAGGCCAGTCACGTGTGCAAATGACTATGAATAGGTGTGTAGGGATTTGTAAACGTAGAGAAACAAAGAATTTAGACCAATAATAAGTTGACTCTGTCGTGTTTAATGGCTTCCGCCTGTACCAACCAACCAGGCAGCATGTAAAAACAAAAGCCTATCCGTAAGTAATAAGGAGTTTTTGCTTAATATGGTCGTACATAGATAGTGGTATATAATAAAAAACGTTTTTGAAAGTTATGTTGTAAAATAATAAGATGAATTATTATTAATTACTAGCTGATTCCCGGCATGCATTGCAATGTCATATTCAAAGATATTTATTTATTTATTTACGGACAAATAGTCCAATTAATAATATAACAATAACACGAACAGAAAAGAAAAAAAGAGAGATCACAATGAAAGGAGATTACATATAGATGAAGAGCATTGACAAAATACATATAATATAAAAGTACATAGAGAAGATAACTACAAGTAGCTTGAAGATGGATTTAAAAAGACTTTAAAAAACCACATTGCGTAACGACTGCCGAAATTCATTTAGGCTTACACCAAAAAATTCAATGCTTTGATTTGTGTTGACAAGTCTCGACATTCGGGATAAAGGAGAATGATATCCATAATTAGTAGAATGTTGATTGAGGAACAGCGATTCATTATTTCGGAGTCTACGGGAAGGAATGTTGAACTGGATGAGTTGTAACAAAGCAGGTGTGTCAGTAATACTGTTGATAATTTTGAAAATGCATATTAGATCAGAGTCCTTTCTACGTTTTTCTAAAGAGGAAATGTTTAAAGTTTGTTCAATTTCATCATACGAATATTCTCCTCTTTCAAGTCCTAATTTTTTCTCCCTGCATGTCCTTTCCCGTGCGTCCCCGTTCCCCTCTCGCGATCCCCTTCCACCTTCCCCGCCTACCCTTCCCCTCTCCCGCTCCCCCGTCCCACCAACACCCCTCCCGCGTTCCATATATTCATTCCCAGTACATTCAGTTTTCGAACAGCTCGCGTGCCACCTATTACAATTTATTATTTGTAATTATTCAAATTTTCATTTTTCATATATTACAAATAATAAATAAAATAAATAAAAACAATTAATCTAATTTGGTACCTAACATAGGTACCTATTTAAAATAGCTATAATTTTAAAACTCCATAGACAATTCTTTTGTTCCAAATAGCTGCCTGCTAAAATCACATTCATCAAACTCGCGAACTGTCGAACGTAATTTAAATAGTCGTTAAGTTTTCTGAAATTATCCAATTTTCTGCACAATTTTCTTAATTTTTCTGTCCGTAAGAACCTTCTACAAAGTATAAAAAATATTTAAAAAGATGAAAGAAATAGGTAAAATCGTTCTGAAGTTATGGCGTGACTAAGGGAAACAGGGATTAATTTTTATACATATATAGATAAATAGTTGTGTCCTACACAATTGGATTGAATCACTAATACAATATATTTCTATGTCTTTCTTGAAAGAATTGAGTTTTCAAACTAAAAAAACTTTTTATTAATTTTCAAATTGCGTACTTACAGGTGCAAACAAATAGTTCATCGTAATATTATAAAGCGTAACTTGCAAGTGTTTCAATAATAAATACATGTGTGTATAAGACATTTTTATGAGAACTTTACTTTAATAAAAGAAATAAATTGGTAATTTACATTCTTGTGCATTCTTTATGCATTACTTGTTGTCTAATTGGTTTGTACAAAAACATCAATACAACGGATATACGTCATTCATTATACATGTATCTCATAGGGAGATTGTTTACTGGTGAAACTACAACATCTCAATCAATAAATGCCTTTTATCTTAGTTACATCTCACTTTCGTTTTCAAACTAGCACAGCTGATCGAACTAGCGGGCCCTTACTCCCACGTGGAATTTGTAAGCAACCTGTAATCTATACCTGTTTCAAATAAAACGCCAAAGACTAAAAATATAATATACATAATATACTACCTTCCACGAGATTAATGTCAACATCCACAAAAAAGGTATTTTTTCAATGTTATGTAGTTACTTACTATAGATCTCGTTGAGTTGGTTGATAATTTTTTGTAAAGTGTTGTCCGGAAAACAATTTACCACATACGAAATTGAATTGCGACTAAGTAAAAAAGGTTTATTTTAGTGCACCTTTTAGATCTTATTACTTAAGTCTTCGTTTATGGTTTTGTTTTTCTTAACAAAGTGCCTTGTTTTTTATCGTTCTAGGTGTTTGTCGGCACCTGCTCGGTGGTGAGCAGTGAACACCTTGCCACCCGGTGTAGGTAACCAGGTACCAGGTACCCTCGCCAAACAAATCCCTCTCACCTGTCCGGAGTCCGGAGCGGTGCTGCAGCGTGTAGTCTGTTTGCTCCGCCGCTGGACAATGTGTTTGTCCACAGCTTCGAGTTGGAACTTTGGGACAAGCATGCAGTTGGTATTTACTCGGAACTTGCCATTTTCCGCCTTTTTATACGAGAAACTAACCAGAAAGTTTTGGAAGAAAATAATTATTCTCATTTACTTTATTTAGGGAACGTACCCATACTACGTGACACGTTTAGGGGGGGGGGTCTTCAAAATGTCACGCTTGGTACAAATAAGCGGCGGCGGGCTTAGGTTTTTGGTCACCGGGGGGGGGGGTTGAAAATTGCAAAAAGTTGGTCACGTAGTATGGGTACGTTCCCTTAGGTACTTACATTGTAAATAAATGTTATGTTATCTAAATATTACAATTTTTTACTATTATTTTTTTTATTTTTTTACATGTTGGTAGTAAAATTTTAACATGACAAATAATTTGGAAACTTAAAAATGTACACTACTCTTCCAGACACAAGCTAATGCTTCCATGGAAGAGTGGTATTAACGTATTTTAAAATGAACATGTACGCAAATTACTACATTATCTAAATGTATATTATATTTTATATGCTAAAATAAATAAATAAAAAAAAAATAAAAAATATTAAGAGCGTTCAACCAGCCAGCGGACGAATATCCACATTTCGTCGAAAGATGTTCTTACGATCGTGCAGGGCGGTTACAATGAGAAAGAGTAATTATTCTCCTTACCATCTTTTTTAAATTATAACTCAATATCGAATTTATTTCAATCCAAATTAGCTTTAATTTATACCTTCTCCAAAAATGCTGAAAGGCGTGATAATAAAACTATTAAAATAATGTATTTTTGTAATTATTTTTTGATTATAAGTATTTATCATTTTTCAATAATGTCTAAATTTAATAAGAATGTTAAAAAAATCTGAAATATATTAGTTTGTAAGTGCGCAAATAAATACACAAATCAACCAATTTTCGTCAACAAACACATGTACGTACATATTTTTTAATGATTTTATTGAAACTAAAATTAAAATTCTAAAACATGCGTTTGCTAGATAATGTATTGATTTATTTTACTGCATGATTATATTATTTGAAATGGGTGTGGTATAATACAAAATCTTTTTTGAAAATTTAACAAATCTGCCGACGACCTATGGAATAACCTTATTATACTAAAAATTTAAAAAATTTCTCAAAATTTATTACATGCGAATGCTAGATAAAAGAACAATCTTTTGAAATCCACTTATAATTTTTGTGGAAAAGAGTCAATACGTCTAAAATCTGATTTGAAAATGACATATTTCTGGTTTTCTCTGGTAATGCCCTCTTAAGAAAGAAAAAATCAAAATAAAATTACATTAAATAAAAAATACATAAAAGTCATAAAAATACAAGAAACCAAATAGTAAGTTTATGAAATATTTTCCTTTAAAATATGTTTAATAAAAATACTTTTCTCAAGATTCAACCTCAAAATCAGAAATTGATAAATAGATAGGTAATGAGAAATCGTCTTTGCAAACTTTGACACCTCGTATCTCACAACAAGGTAAAATGAAAGCACACATTTTACCACTAACGTTTACACATCTGCCCTGATGATGGACACTGTAACGCTGTCCGAAACGTTGGCTAAAGGAGGAGGTAGCGCAACACGACATAACACCCCAAAAATAAACAACAAAAAAATGTAAAATGAAGTTAGAACCCTTCCCAAATAAGGTGACGATATCCTAACCGAAGATATGAAGGATGTAGAATATAATATGAAACGCCAAAGAAGAAAAATTAATATTCGGACCGGAATGCTCTCAAGGTGGTTCTGCCACTGTTGCTACGATGTCAGGAAATTGCTTAAAAACATACTGTACTGTCCTGTACACTCTGAGGCGTACACGGCGGTGCAGTACAACATCCAGTAGCAATGGGACAAGTTGAGGATGTGTTACAATAATGTATACAGGCAACCGCCGAGGTTGAAGGGAGGGTGCACTCATTCCCAGCCTCCTTCGCCACCGACTAGCCAGCTTCTGGGGCAGAATAAGGAAGTCAGCCAATGTCATTGTCGTGGCTTTATCCGAGTGGCTCAGCTCTCCACTAAAGGAGCAATGGGTGCAGATGATGATGAGGCGACCTCCCTGATGGACGATCCTTTAACATTTATTTTAATTAATTTAATTTAAATTAACTTATTTATATGACTTTTATGTAGGTTTTCATTAGGTTCCTACTTAATATGTTTTTCATTTTAGTTTTAATTTTTAATTTAACTTTTTTTACATTAGCTCTACACAGGACGGCATTAAGAAAATAATTCCCTTTGAAGTCCATGTCATCTTTAGGGATGCTGTGGGAGGGTCTTTTTTAAGAAAGGAAAGAGAGGAAGTTCTGGAAAGGAAAAAGGTATGAGGGATGGGGTAAGAATCTGGGGGGGTCTATGTGTCCAGGAGTGACGGACGTATGAATCTATCCCTCCCACTGCGGTACAAGGTGATGAGTCGAGAGAGTCCGGCTGAAGAGGTAAAATGTCTCCATCAACCAATCTCTCCTGATCCAGCCCGCCACGCAGTAGGTGGGCAAACTTATTCGCTGCCGAGTTCGAGACAAATCCCACCCCACGAACCCAGGCAAGCCAAATTACCAAATGTAGCGGACCACTTGGGATGATGGCAGGGGTGTTTGTCGTCCAATAATTGATTCCCAGAACGGCGGTACCCATGCCCGCCTCCCAAATTGAAATCTTTATTATTTAATAATCCTACCTTTACATCTCATGTAATATGACAGACTGGGATTGCACCATCCACCCAGTTGTGCTGGATTAATAAAAACAAAAACAAAAAATAATCATTTTCGAGCTACTCAGAAAAAAGCTTTGAAATGAATCTTCGAAATGCATTAATTAAATTGATCAAAGACAACTTTTATTTTATGTTATATATGTAGAGGTACTACAGAAGGATCCCTTGATTATTCCTTCTCAATTTAGGTATTAGGGAACGTACCCATACTACGTGACACGTTTAGGGGGGGGGGTCTTCAAAATGTCACGCTCCATACAAATGAGCGGCGGGTTGCTTAGGATTTTGGTCACCGGGGGGGGGGGGGGTTAAAAATTGCAAAAAGTTGGTCACGTAGTATGGGTACGTTCCCTTAAGTTCAATTCCAACCCTTGATCATAATAGGTACTCATATTTCATATTTCTTCTATTTTTGTTTTAGTCTCGACCTTTTAAAAAGGACGTAAGAGTTCCGATACCTATAACCAATAATTTCATAATCAAAAATAAGTACTTCCGTACGTAGGTGCTTTCAATTAATTAAATCGTTATGTTATCATACGATTATAAGAGTTCCGTGTATTATAAAATTTCCTAACGAGGTGTTGAAGTGATTTCATTATGAGTTGTCCGGTCATGGATTATAACAACTCCTCTGCCAAATCAAACCTATAAATTAAAGTTTTTTGTGAATACCGTACAAGCGTCCCAACTGTGTCCCAAACCGTTCCCATTTGGAGCCAATGAGACTATGGCATCACCAATTAAGGGCACGTTATGATACTGAAGATAGTGTGGAGGAAAAGAAGACGAGGAAGGTGAGAAATTACCTGGCTATTCAGATCTGATCACCAAACACGGCTAAAGCCATTTGAAGCAAGGCAACGTTTCAATTCTGAATAGTGGTCTTACACCAGGATGATACTGAGAGTATTTTCCAATCTGGAAGGTGCCGCAAATATACTATTTATTTTTTTTAATTAATTTGGGAGGCGGGAATGGGTACCGCCGCCCCGGGAACCTTTATTGGATAACCAACACCTCTGCCATAGGTCACCCCAAGTGGTTCGCTACGTTTGGTGATTTAGCAGGGGTTCCCGGGTTCATGGGGTGAGGTTTGTCTAGGTCTTGGAGGCGGATGACCAGGATATACTGAACCCCAGATTCCTACCCACCCCTTAAACCCTTTTCCTTCTCAGAACTCTCCTCTCCTTCCTTTCCTTAAAAAACCCTCCACACAGCATCCCCAAAGATGACATAGGTTCTGAGGGAAATTATTTTCCTCAGGGCCTCCTGTGTGGAGCTCATGTAAAAAAAAAATTGATTGTTAAATAACACAAATTATTCAAATGAAATTTATTTGTGAATGCCGTTCGGATTTGGAATTATTCGGATTGCTAGTCTAGAGCCTTGTCTCTCGACCACAGAGGCCGATAATTGCCGAGACACGAATATATTTAGAACCACAGTAAAAACTTGGCTGAGAGAACAGAGTGACAATCAACTTACATACATTATGAAGACAATGTAAAAACAACTAGAAACAAAAAAAAAATATTTAAAAAATTAATGGCCGCCTCAGAAAAGGAAACCCTAGAGAGGACGACTATGAAAACTGTAAAATTTTTCTTATATTATACTTACATCTTGTACATGTCCTATACATGCTAACTGTATCTAAATTTCTATATACGCAATAAAAGCGTTAATCTCAAGTAGTAACCTCCCAGGTAAGTATGGTCCTGTATATTTTCTGCCTGTTCTTAATATAAATAAAACAATATGTGTACATTTTAACCCAGCATCACGTTCATTGGTGAAATGCATTGTACTTACAGTTTTGTATTAGTGGTCGACGAACCGGTGGATGCAATATGTTTTCAGAAATTGTCATAATATTTTGTCTAGTTAGAAGCAAGACAGAGCATTGTAGAAATATACCTATTATAAATTTGTACAGCACCCGTGAGGTGATTTTTCACAAAACGGCGCTTTACAAATCATCCAAATATCATTATTAATAAACTAATAAATAAAAATTAAATTAAATGAGGGTTTTTAATTAAGTTTAAAAAACTCAATTAATTACGTAAATGCATCGTTTTTAATCCGGCAGATAAAAAATTTACCGACATTTAGCTCCATGATAATCGTAATTATGAAAAATTATTATTTTTGAGAATTTAATAATATTTATTAAGAGATTAAAAATGAAATGCCTAACTAATAATATTTAATGTAAGCAATCAACCCACTGTACGCATTCGAATGATACGTTCTTAAAGAGTGTTATTAGTTTTAAGAACAGGCCGTAAAGAAGTTTAATGGTTTTATCACCAGGACATGATCTCTCCACGCTTTCCGCTATCTGCCATTAGTCCGCCGGGTTGCCAGTTGCCAGTTGCCAGCTTGTCAGGTGGCGGCTAGTGACGGTTATTTCATTTTAACATTTACCATTTAACGGTCATCAATTTTGCCCAAGAGATCCACCCATTTGATGCGACGATTCTTTACGAATCATAACCTCTGGATCTAGATTTAATAATGCCTAAAGTTAGGTTAGGTTATATTCGACAGACGTTATCGTATTAATACTATCAAATTAACTCTGGGTCAATCGATTCATTACGAATCATAACCTCTAGATTTAATAATGCCTAAATTTAGGTTAGGTTATAATCGACAGACGTTATCTGTATCAAATCAAATTAATACAATCAAATTAACTCTGGGTTAATCGATTCTTTACGAATCATAACCTCTAGATTTAATAATGCCAAAAGTTAGGTGAGGTTATAATCGACAGACGTTGTCATATTAATACTCTCAGTTTAACTCTGGGTCAATCGATTCTTTACGAATCATAACATCTAGATTTAATAATGCCTACAGTTAGGTTAGGTTATAATCGACAGACATTATCGTACTAATACTATCGAATTAACTCTGGGTCAATCGATTCTTTACGAATCATAACCTCTAGATTTAATAATGTCTAAAGTTAGGTTAGGTTAAAATCGACAGACGTTATCGTATTAATATTGTCAAATTTCATCTGGGATTGTCTACTAGTACATAAACTTCCGCCAAAATCACACTCATAGATGATTGTTTCTAAAAATGTTGGTGCTTAGATTAGTTTTTGTATTGATTAAGAAATTTAACACATTAAATAAATGTTGTTTACTTGGTCAGGCTATACTTGCTCGTAAGTTGTTTGAAGAAATAAATTATTGAAATGAAAAAATTCTTTGTTTCAAACTACTTTATAAAGTGAAAAATAAATTGGTTTTAAAAAAATTACTTTTTTCATTTATATAATGTCAAGCCCAAAGCTTACTTCGACAAATAAATAAGAGTTATTATGAGCTTTTTAGCACTTTGTTTTAAACCGCCAAATTATATAAATTTATCAACCCGTTTCGCTAACAGGGTAACATTTTGAACTATTAAATGAAAAATTAAATTTAAATTCTGATGAATCTGAAGCGAATCGAAATCGGTTCGTAAATTTAAATACTCGAAATTTGGCGGTTTAAAACAAAGTGTTAAAGAGCACTAAAACAAAGTGTTTATTTAATTTAATAAATATATTTTTATTAATAGATTAGTCAGGTAGTGTTTACATTTGTTATTCAAGTTTTAGAAATTACTTCCATGCTTTAGTTAATGTCACTAGTTTTAACGTCTCTACTACATTTTTAGCTCGATTGTAGATTATGGATTCTATTTGTTATTTTTATTTTTTAAATTACATTGGATCATTTGACTAATTGTAGAGCGTCCTTGAAGTTATTGTAAAAAAATCTGGTATGCAAAAAATATGCATTAATTCCTAAAAACTGTATTTAGTTTAAACATTTCCTTTTACACATTTCTTTTCCATACCCAATCCGCTCTCCATTAGAGGACTTTTTTAACATTCGTAACTTGTGGAAAATTCGTAACATAATTAGGTATATTCCCACAGTAAAACCTGATTGGTTGGAATAAATTGCCCAGAGGCAAAATGCCATATTTTTGCAGTTGATAAAATGTGTATGGCTTTAAATTTAACATTTCCATTTTTTATTCTGAAAACACATAATTAGCTAACAACAGATTTGTTTTAACTTGGGGAACGTACCCATACTACGTGACCCGATTAGGGTGGGGGAGATCTTCAAAATACCACGCTTAGTCACAATGAGGGGCGGGGGGCTTAGGTTTTTATCACGTAGTCAATCTAGAAATCTTTTTATATTTTTTCCGCTAACATTTTAATTTTTTACACTTGTAATTATAGGTTAGCTAAGCATGCACACTTGCCGTCACGCAGTAAGCGCCGTATTAATAAAGACAAATATAAGCCAAATAATTTTTTTTAAACTTTTATTTAAGTAAGAAGAAATAATTAAAAACCATATTTATGAATTACTGCGTGAAAACTGTAGGGGGAGGGGGGCCTTGGAATATAAGTACTAAACGTGGTCACCGAGGGGGGAGAGGGGGGGTTTAAAAATTGCAAAAAGTGAGTCACGTAGTATGGGTACGTTCCCTTAAGACAATAATTTTTAAGAGCCATATATAAGTATTTGATCTAAAAAATTATGTAATTGCTTTACTATGCTTTATTAATATTTTTTCCCTCTGTCTTTCTTCTCTTTATCTGAACTATACACTAATTGTGTCTTTTATTTTATTTTCTTATTATAATTTCGAATATTTCACTAACAGCATCTCCACTTAGTAACCTTGATTTATACATACTGTGAACTTTTTAATTGGAATGTTAATATCTGTGCACATCCCAATGGCAATTTCATTTATGTAATAACTGTTACCACACTGAAAATGTTTCTTCTTCTTCGTGTGTCTTATCAGGTCCCCCCGACGTTGGCGATCACTCTGGTAAATGTATCTCTATCTTGCGCTATTTACTTTCAAAGTCCATGTCTCACATCCATGCAGCAAGACCGACCACACATAACATTTAAACTTTCTATACCCTTGTTTTAAATTGATATTGTCGTTGCAGAAGAGGGATTTCATTTTACTGAATGCAGTTCTTGCTGCTGCAATTCTGCACTTAACCTCTACACCTGGGTATATGTTTCAAACAACAAATAAATAAAATTCCTTCTTCTAACGCAGCAAACTTATTTTGTGGTACTTAGTTTTTACCAATTTTATTGTTTACAAAAACCAACATGTTTCGTGAGCAACGCTCACTTCTTCAGGGTTTTTTCATATAAGCCAACCCATACGTCCAACGTATCATTTCTTGTGATGGAAAACGCACAAAAGATCAACATTCAATGGTATGTTTGTGTTTTCTTTGTCAATAATCGCAATATTTTTAAGCTCCTGAAATTATGTTCAATGATAAGATTTTTGCAATTTTAGTAGAGTCAAAGGATGACGTCAATATGAACTACAACAGTCAAACATAACTCATTTCTTGTTTGTAGTTTACAGTATGATACGTAAAAATCTAACCTCAATCTGCTATTAGATACAAAATAAATGAATTTTTCATACAAATGACATTATGTACGAACAACTATCTAGTTAAATATTCTTGCCCATAACCTTTCCCGGTAGCAATATGTAACACGATATGGTTAATAAAATCTGTCAGTGAGAAAATAAGTATTAGTAGATTCATATCATGCCTGTAATTACTATAACTAGTACTCATACAATTAATGCAATTATTAAATTAAGTAAATAATTACGACCTGGAGCCTGGGGGTTCCGTTCCAACTCGGAATCAAGTCAACTCAACACCTCTTTGAAATGTCATTTTAGATGTAGGTATAGTCGCTAAAATACATAGGTATATATTTTTTTTTTCAAAAGCTACGAATTTTTTTAATAGCCCATAACGAAAAATATCTAACCAATTTTTTTTTTTGTATATTTTTTAATGACGTTTCAAAGGCGGTATTGAATTATTTCATTCTGAGTTGTCCGGTCACCGACCAGGAGATTGTAGGTACCTATTTCTTACCTGGATTTTTATCTAATAATTTTGGATTTTTTTAACCTTTGCCAGAACAACGCACCAATTAATAGTGGTATTATAAATTAAATTAAAATTTGATATCCATTATGATTGTGATAAGTGATAAGTAACAACTACCTTCCACCGATATAATTGTTAAACGTTGTTAACGAAAGAACCCGCATAGGAACAATGTCCATAGTTCATAACATGGTGATCCCGTTGGCCACATTTTAGCATAGACCGTAGTACAATTCCGTATGTACAATATGGTTTGATTCAAAATACGTATAAATCAATCACCATTGTTAATACGAAATGGTTAAGAATTAACGATTTTCTGTCGTAAGTTACTCGTACATATTTGTAGTTATTTTAGAATACTCAAAATGGCTATAACGGTGACCGAACAATTCAGAATGAAATCAACTCGACACCTTTTTTGAAAAGTCAAGTGATGAAAAATATATATTAAAAAAATCGGTTAAATAGGTTACATCAGGTTAGGTTATGAGCTATTTTTCAATTTTTGAATTGAAAACTTCCTTAGCACCTAATTATGCATTATAATATGCGAGTCTGAAGTTTATAAATAACCCCAGACCCTCTGAGCCTAATACTCACAGATTTGATTATGAAAACCCTACTTGCGCGGATAATTATATCACAAAGAATGGCACAAAGAAAACTCCAGGGAAAATAACAGATCCCCACCAACCTTGATTTGTAGTTCTTGTAGCTTGGAGGCCTCCGTAATTTCATCCAATAGTTAAGTTCAATCAGTGCAATCCTTTCATGACTTCAACTTGCACAAGTAGTTAGTTGTCAATTAATACACAACTAGTAAGTTTTTCACAATGACAAGAAAATTTTCCATCAAAACAGGCGATGTCAGTTATTTACTTGTTTGAATTCTATTTTCAAACCATCAGGTGTCTCTCCAAATCCAAAGAGTACCTAACTGTCATCCTTGTGATATAAATATAGGTATTTATTAAAATTTTCGAATAAACAAAATAAACATATTGTAATGCCTAACCAGCATGATTTGAAATAAAACGATAAATAGCGACACTAAAAACAGACAAATACATACATCTAAAGGATTTTGCCGGCGAGATAATAAGACAGTATAATCGGTATCCTCTTTGTGCGGTGCTTCGTAACCTCCCCACTCTTGTCTTCTTTAGTTTTCTGAAGGTATCACTTCTACCGCGTGTGAACTGCACCCTAGTAAATTTTTTTCGTCGCTTTTAATGACTTTTCAAAGAGGCGTTGAGTTGACTTGTTGAGTTGTTATTGAACCGGCTTTAACTGTGTTTAATTAAAACGTTTCTTGAAAAGGCTTTGACCGGGTCCAGTGTTCAGATCTGAAGAGCCGAACATTCCAAACCTTCCTCTACCCTCTCTTCTTCCCGTTACCAAAAATGGGGGTGCCAAACTACCTATCCATGATAACATCTACCAGGAGCACAGTAAGCATGAAGAGGTATGAACCTGCGTTCATTCTAATAAGAATCTACGTGCGTTCATGAATGTCTTCGATCTTATAGATAAGGATGTCAAAGGAGTTAGTAGCTTGGTGCCTACGTAAAAGAGCAAGTACCTACCGACTTACTCCGCCACATAATAAGGTTTGCACATATGGCATTAATGAATGCAAAGAAGATTTACCTACCATAAAGTACCCGGAGCGCAGAGACTTGGTCGGCTGATTTTGGAGTGTCGGTTCTGTTCTGAAGATGTGTGTTGTGTGTTGTGTGGTTGGTCGGAGGCCGATGGGACGTGACGCAGTTGTCTCCACGCATCCTTCGGAGGCTCCTTCGTCGGCCGGAAGCAGCGCTGACACGTCCTTATCAAACTGCCTTACACGACTCCAACCTACCTAGATACGTGTGTCTTTCTACAGGGTAATCATTAAATGATATTGTTTCATGGGTATCTCTATAACTCCTTCTTTAGGTTTTAGTGAAAAATCACAGGATATTATAATTGTTGGACTGATAATTGCACTTTTTTTTTCATTAACTCCACACAGGAGGCCCTGAGGAAAATAATTTCCCTCAGGGCCTATGTCATCTGGGATGCTGTGTGGAGGGTCTCTTTGAGGAGAGGAAGGAATGAACATTGGTCTTGAAGAGACCCATGTTGTAGGAAGGAGGAAACACAGAGGCCGGCAAATCATTCCACAGCCGAGCTGTTGAACATAAGAACGAGTCGATGAAATGACCCGTTCTCATGTGACAAATGTCAACCGTGTACAAATGTTGGGCACGCATTTGGCGTGTTTCCCGACTATGCACCGGTGCCGAAGGGATCAATGATGCTAGTTCCTCGGAGCATCTTCCATTGTAATACCGGTAGAACAAGGATAGCATTCCCACCCGACGCCTGTGCTCTAAAGATTGCAATCCGTCTGTTAAGATGGGAGAATCTATCAAACGGACCACCGCCCGTTTCTGCACAGAGTCGAGGGTATTTTTCAGGTATTTTGGAGCTCTAGACCAGAGGTGGCTGCCAGATTCAACCGTGGGCGCACTTGTGATTTGTATAGGGTTAGAAGCTGTGTACTATTAAAGTATCTGCGGGCCCTGTACAGTACGCCCAGTTAGCTACACACTTGAAAAGTCACGAAACCCGACTTTACTTGTCAAGGTATCCCTAAGAATAAAAGAAAGACACATTTCAAATATGCAATTTATTATTAAAATAATTTAACTGTAAAATTTAATATGCTATTTTAAGTTACCTAATTAGGTAGGTACATTAAGTTTATATTATGTAGGTACTTCATCTTATAAAATTATTGCATTATAAAATGGGGGCCTCAGCACGGGTAAACCACTCAGTGAGGCCAACATTATTGGATTGCACGTATTATGAAATGTTAAATGTTGTAACGAAAAAAAAGCAGAATTTAAAAAATTTATGCAAAAAAAATCTGGTAATTAAAATATTTTATTATTGGCCGGTATTTTATCTATTCATCGCCTTACTGCAATCAGTCTCAGTTTTAAAGCTGACCTTTAAATTTAAAAAAAAATTGACTTAGGTACAGAATTCACTTATAGAATTACTGACAGACATACAACCTATATTAATATTTTTGATCCAGCTTCGAGTTATGTAAATTAACCTATCTTAAGATGGATCAATAATTATAAGATCATTTAAAATATTATGCCTAGGTGCCTACTTATGTTTTTATCGTCATCAATCAATATGAAAAATGGATTTTGAAAATGCCAGGTTTATCATTACGTCATTAGGTTTCAAGATGAATACCTACGTTTACATTTTTTACATATTAATTTTTATCGTATTGACTGAAAAACGTATTTTTCATTAAGTTTCAAGATGAATACCTACGTTTACATTTTTTACATATTAATTTTTATCGTATTGACTGAAAAACGTATTTTTCGCCATATGTACATAGCCAGAAATTTAGTTTGGCTATAAAACAACAAAAAAAAATGGAAACTATGCTCTACCGATTTATAGTCAAATGCATATAATGTAAAAAAGTAATGGTACGATTCGAAAACTAAAATGAGCTGAGTATTTTATCGAGTAGGTACCTACTTAGCTAGAAATATTAAGTTAAAAGATTTTTTCCTAATCATATTAATTACGTGTTAATTGTTTTCAATCTGAATCAGTTTCCTTATAAGCAGCCTATACTCGAGTGTCGAGTGTGTCAAGACAAAAGACGGGGCCAGGCTATCATGTCTGCAGTGGATACTGTGGTCTGTTTGAATCCTGCTGGAATTATTAAATCCGTATGAAACCATATTTTATAGTCTTAAAGCTATACTCAAGCATCAGTTTAGTCTGATATACTCGTAGGTATATACCTACGTATTATATAATAATATAGCATATGAACCATGATTCTCATAAAAACACTGTAGGTAGAGAGATTTTGGGAAATTGTTTTAAAGAGGACGCCTTTGAATGTACTTATTCACACTAATGGTTTCGAAAGTTTCAAAAAAGTTTTTCAAACGTGCAAACGCCCAAAGATCTATGTTGGATTTGTAGAGACTTTTATTTATTCCGTTTAAATTTAAACTCGTCATGCAATTTAACAATGCTATTTTTACCTATATACTATAGCTGGTTCCCGTTGCAATGCCATATTCAAAGAAATAAATTGTCTCCCTGCATGTCCTTTCCCGTGCGTCCCCGTTCCCCTCCCGCACACCCTTCCTATCCCGCGTTCCCCTTCCACCTTCCCCGCCTACCCTCTCCCCTTTCCCGCTCCACCGTCCCACCAACCCCCCACCCGCGTTCCATATGTTCAGTCCCAGTACATTCAGTTTTCAATCAGCTCGCGTGCCACCTTTTACAATTTTTTTATTCAAATTTTCATTTTTCATATATTACAAATACCTATTCATTTTTGTACCTTTATTATAAGAACAATCAGTCTAATTTGGTACCTAACATTAGTAGGTTAACTAGTAAGTTAACTAGTAAGTTAACTAGTAAGTTAACGAGTAACTATTTAAAATATCTATAATTTTATAAATTCATAGACAATTCTTTTGTTACAGAAAAAGCTGCCTGCTAAATTCACATGCGAGCTATCTATCATAAATATCGAGGTATCAAAAAAAAATACACGAGCACATCTATCACAAATATTGAGGTATCGAAACACGGTATACGAGCGTAGCTATCACAAATATTCAGGTATCAAAATATGGTATACGAGTGTATCTATCACAAATATTGAAGTTTCAAAAAACTGTACATGAGCATAACTATCGTAAATATCAAGGTATCAAAACACGGTATACGAGCATAGCTATCACAAACATAGAGGTATCAAAATACGGTATCCAGGCGTAGCTACCACAAATATCAAGGTATCAAAACACGGTATGCCAGCGTATCTAAAATAATATCTAATATCTCTAATATCTAGGTATCGATACACAGTATATGAGCATAACTATAAAATAAAGAGGTATGAAAGCACGGTGTGCGAGCGTAGCAATCACAAATATTTAGGTATCGAAACACGGTATACGAGCGCAAGTATCACAAATATCGAAGTCTCAAAACACTGTACAGGAGCGTATCATATAAATGTCAGGATATGAAAACATGTTATGAGGGAGTAGCTATGACGCATATCGTGGTGTCAGAACTTGGTATGCATGGCTATCACATATTTGAGGTATAGCAACACGTTAGGTGTATAAACGTAGCTATCACAAATACCGAGGTACAAGAACGCGGTTTAATAAGAGCGTATCCATCTCGGATATCGAGGTATTAGAACACTATATTTGAACGTAGCCACAACGAATATCAAAGTATCTTTCTAGGTATGAGAGCAAGGCGTACGAACGTAAGAATGTATCATAAATACCAAATAAGGATGTCCACATGAGCACGGACTATCGAGGTATCAAAACACGCAGACAGGAGCTGAATTGGAATGGCGGCCATAGCACTAACTACCTTCAGCAGTCGCCGAGGCCATAAATCTAAATATACGGCCAAACAAAAGGGATTTAAAAACGTCCTCTTCAATAATTCGTCATTCAGAGAATGTTGCCACCGTCTCATGCGCGGGACGACTGCGCACCGCAGGCGGATCCGTTACTAACTCCGGTGTCGCTTCACTCAATTTAGATAATAATTTGGTAAAAGAATACTTGCAATTTATTCACGTATTCCATGATTTTCCAACAAAAAAAATATCAATGAATATAACATTTATCATTATCACCAAAAATTGGAACTATGAAAATCGCAAGACCTGTGACTCTGAGCATAAGGCTCTGAACATCAAAAAGCTGTCTTAAAATATAGCACTACTATTCAGAAAGTCAAAAGATTTGTACATTTTATTTGAGTCGTTAATGCTCACGAAAAGATATGAAATTTAAGATTGTAAAATACTAGCAGACCCGGACACACGTTGCTGTGGCTAACAAAATACAAATGCACGCCATTATCCAACCTTTATAACCAACGCCATCTGTTAAATTAAATCCACACCGCCCGCTTACCAGATTTATACATTTCAACAAATTTACACAAAACCTTGACAAATTATATACCTAAAAACCTTCCTCGTGAATCACTCTATCTATTGGTGAAAACCGCATGAAAATCCGTTGCGTAGTTTAAAATATCTAAGCGCGGAGACAGCGGGAGCGACTTCATTTTATACCGTATAAAGATAGGGAAAATTTACAGGCGTGAATATTACACAAGTGCGAATTTACATGTGGATGAAATTACACTTGGAGAGAATCACACCACAGGAAAGAAAAAAAATATTCTTAATATTATTTTGATAGATATTTTACCGAGATTAGTTAATTCCTTTCCTTTAATATTTCATATTTTTAATGAAAATTGAACGTTTCTTGGAGTTTGGAATCCGGTCGGTGGGATTTCCCATAAGTGTACAGGCAGAGAGAGCAACCTCAGTAACTTTTCAGGATTAATTGGATTAAGTGGACAGAAAGTATTATAATTAAAAAAAAGTAGGTTTATATGATATTTGGGTAATAAACCAAATTCTTCGAATCATACGCTTAAATGATCTCATTCAAAGATATTCTAATGCAGAAGAGATATGCTATGGTGTGCGCGCAACTGTCGCCGGACTACGCGCTAATTAGCGTAGTTTTCATACAAAAAGAATTTGTTCATTTCGTTGATTTTTTGAAAATGTGCATTAATATTGGTTAACAATTTATTTTGAATAAGGTAAGAATTCGTTCATTTAGTTTAACGTTGTTTGGTTTATTCGTTAATTATTTGTTCTTTTAGTTTATTTGTTAATTGGTAAACAATATCGGCGACACCCGGAAGCGCAGACCCACATAGTAAAAACAGCAGATAGCACATCTACTTATATTCCAATATCTTTGATCTCATTAGTAACGCTAATATTCTGTTATCCATCCAACGTTTTTTTTCTTTACTATGTTTAAGGTATACAACCTGTAATAAAATAACTTAAATAACAGAATCAATTTAAAAAACCTTATTTTAGAAAATATATTCGTACATATAGGTATGTTACATAGACCTACATCCCTACATGTATAGAAAAAATAATTACGCATTAAAAATAATCAAACACGTCTTGTCTAAAATTTATAAAAAATCTATAAAAAATGACCCTGACAAATCGGCAATCGCCGAGCATTTAATAGAAACCGGCCATTACTTTGGATTTGTTCCAGAAGTCCTGGGAAGACCCAAAACTTATAGAGCACGCCTAATTACAGAGGCAATTGAAATTCATAAAAATCCTATTAACATTAATAGAAACGACGAAGCTAAGCTCAATAGTTCTTGGTGTCCGGTAATTGACGGCTACACCAAAGCTAAATGCAGAAAACCATCTTCAAGTATACTGTAATGCCAGCTCGCAGTGGAGTGGAGCTGGCAACACGGTAGTGCTTCGAGGTACTTAAGCACACATTTCACCACTAACATTTACACATCTGCCCTGATGATGGACACTCTAACGCTGTTCGAAACGTTGGCTAAAGGAGGAGGTAGCGCAACACGGCATAACACCCCAAAAACAAATATTAAAAAACTGTTCACAAATTTTACTGTAAAACTTCTCACACATTATAAAAAAAACTTATCACACACAAGCGAGAGACGTTTGAAACTAACTTGAAAAGGTACTCGTCCAATAACAATATAGTTGTTGTCAAATAAGCGCCTATATACTTAACTAGCTGACCCTGCGAACTTCGTACCGCTTCAGAATCAATAACTATTGTGTTGACTTATTAACTGAATTAAATTCAGTTTTTATTAAGTTAAAAATTATTATCGATGCCCAACTGTCCGTGTTTTTTTGTCAGTATCAGAGATGGCGGTGCGTACGAATTAATATTTTTTGTGATTTTCTTGCTTTTCCACTTACTTAAGGGAAGTGCGTTTCTTTTTCTTATTATTATTATTGTATTATTATTATTTCATTTATCTATAATTATTGCATTTTTCCTTCGGAGGGGTGCAGACATACGTTCACCGTCTGTCCCATTTTCGACTGTTGACATTTAGTGTGTAAGAAAGAGGGGCAGCATTATATGTTTAATAACAAAAGCAAAACAATCAGCGCATTGACATTTGACGTTTTTGAATTTTTGGAATTCACTCACTACTCAATATTATACTTATCACAATATTCCTGCAGCTCTTTCAACAGAAGAGAATTCGTTCCGTACAAAATGTGTGAAGAAAAGAATTTTCTTCATAATTATTTTTTTAAGGAATTTTTCCGATGTTTTAATAGCTATTCGGCGCAGAGACCAGCTGTTCTCGAGTTATAAATGGTGCAACTAACCCGACTTTGTTTTATATATTAAGATAAGACAATTTCGTGAAATCCAATTATTCTCTCATTTTCTAATTTGAAATTTATTTAACGTGTTATTCACTATATGTGTAATTTAGTGCGTATTTGATTCTGGCTGTGTAATATTGTTAAGTGTGTGAAATTCTTGGGTTTGTAATATTGTCCTGACATTTCCATCCTCTTTTTACTATGGCTGAAAAATGTTTGATTACTGAATCTCATTAAATAGTTTCCCAACTATTCTATATTTTTTATGATTTCTAATAATAATAGGGGCGTCATAGTAACTTTCCGAACTGTTGGGACGTGGTTGGGACCCTTGTGCGGTCAGCACACAAACACGTAAGTGGGTAATATAAAGAGTATTTTTATAGAATTCGATATTGTTAGATACACATTTTATTCTTAGCATTATTTTTCAGCAGAATTTAAAACACATAAAATAAATTCCTTACTTATAATACATATTTATGTTGTTTGTAATGCGTACCTAAGAAACCATAATTTTGGCATGGCCCACGTCTTCTTCTTCTTCAATGGCGCTACAGCCCATATCGAGCTTTGGCCTCCTGCAACAGTCGCCTCCAACTCCTCCTGTCCTCAGCGGCTGACTTCCAATTTGGTACCTGGAGAAGCTGTGCTGCATCCCCTCTTACTTCGTCTTCCCACCTCAGTCTGGGTCTTCCCACTTTTCTCTTTCCACCTGGGTGTCCAGTCAAAATTCTTTTTGGGACTCGTGTATCCGGCATTCTCTGTACATGCCCAGCCCATCTCAGCCTGAGGAGTCTCATATGTGTTGAGATATTAGGTGCCTTATATATATTATACAATTCTGTATTGTGCCGGATGCGCCACTGTTCACCCTCTTTCACGCGTCCACATATTCTTCTCAGCACTTTTCTTTCAAAAGTATCCAGCATTTCAGCCATCTTTACCGTCAGTGTCAGCGCCTCACATCCATATGCCAATACAGTTCTAACAATGGTCTTATATATGGTTATTTTGGTTTTTCTGTGGACACTACGTGACTTAAACACTGGCAGCAAAGAGAAGTATGTTTTGTTGGCTGCTGTGATTCTCCTTCTGATTTCTGCTGGATCCTCATTATTCTCTGTCAGACTGGAGCCCAGGTAGGCAAATTGGTCGACCACTTCGTATAAGTAGTTGTCTTTGAATTGTGCACTACTTCTTCTTCTGTGTGAAGGGTTCCTGCTCTGTATCATCATTTTCGTTTTGTTGACATTAACCTGCAGTCCTACTTCCCGTGCCGCTGTTTCTAAAGGATCGAAGACCTCCTTAATGGCTGAAATTGATCTTCCGACAATGTTAATGTCATCCGCATATCCGACAACTTGACTGCTCTTGAAACAAATATTGGTTTATGATTATACCCACGTCTTGTGGGTATAATCATGGTATACATATCACAATGGTATACTTGATCATGGCATACTACTTCCTGGAAAAATACAATTGTGCAGTTCACACGCGGTATAAGTAAAACCTTCAGAAAACTATAATAGACAAGAGTGGGGAGGCTATGAAGCGCCGCACAAAGAGGAGACCGATTATTCTATCTCATTGTCTCGCCGCCCGGTTAAATCAATAATTTTGTACAGTGAAACAATTTGGTTTTTCCAACGTGTCAACAGTAAAGTATCGAAAATTTACTAATAATAATAATTCTTGGTATAATCAGAAGTGTGAGTGAGTGTGTACCTTGCACCACAAACGACATCAAATCGAAGTTCAGACATTCAAAAGTGTGTCATTTGCCTATTATTGTTCGTCTTCCATTGTCTTTTGGTGTGTTCCACATTCAGGGGGACGGAAGCGGGACAGTGTCACTGTCATTTCCCATGCCTGAGAATGGTCACCGTCACCGTCACCGTCACCACATTATATAAGTTCCTTCCTAATATTAGGCAGCTACCTAAAAGGGCGATATTAATCTTTGTTAACCTTCTCATAAAGTTTGTAGACCATTGTTCAAAAATTCGAGAGTATGTAATCATTATAAGATATTATTTACTTAAATATCGCTTTATTTATCGTATTTATCATAAATTTACGAATACCCACGGTAACAACATGACAAAGTACACCTTTTTAAAATTTAATTAAAAATAAATTTAATAATGTTATTATTGAGTTCTGCGAGAATTTTAGTATGAATTTTTGTTAAAGCTGTTTCGGTTTAAAAGACCATCCAAACTGTCAAATGCCATTTTAAACCGAAACAGCTATAACCAAAATATATACTAAAATACTCGCAGTACTCGAAAATAACATTATTAAATTTATTTTTAATTATATTTTTAAAAATTAAAATGGACTCTACGAATTAAACACAAAAACAATTAATAAATACAAAATACTTTATTCTATTGCAGCATTCATAAGCGTAACTGCAATGCCCACTCTCAGACACAGTACCGGATTATCCTTAAGGCAGAGTAGGCAACTGCCTAGGGGCCCCGCATCGGCGAGGGGCCCCGCGTTCCAAGAATAAATGACTTACCATACCATAAAAAATCGAAAATAAAATTTGCTGGTCCGCCATTTTTTATTTTTTTAGGTATCAAAATTAAGGTAATATGTTTTCCTAGGTAGTCAGTGAGAGTTTTTTTCGATTTATTTTTTTTATTTTTGGCATTTTTTTTAAGTGAAAAACGCAATTTTTGCTAAAAAATTTCGGTGAATTTGTTATTATAAAATGGTAAAAAAAACTCCCTCTGACTATCTGTTGATTTATGTGCAGAAATAGTGTACAAAATTTCAAAAGCATCGGTCATGTCAAGTCAAGATTTTGAGTTGTGATGTTCACAAACTTCAGAAATGTTGTTCGCGAGAAAACCGATTTAATAATACTTGAATCGAGCATGAGGGCCGGTCGCTTGAACCGCTGTACCTTCGTTAGTTTAGCTCCGATTTACTTGCAATTTTGACACCATACTAATATACTGATATGTTTTACATTCAGAAAAATCTAAAAAAAAAGTTTTAAAACCTTACCCCCCCCCCCCCCCTCCTTAAAGTCTTGTTAAGGATTTGATCAAGGGAACAAGGAGGCCTTCAACCCCTCCACCCCCCTCCCGTTAGTCCGACATTGGTAAAGGGGCCCCGAGACGTGCATTACCTAGGGGCCCCGACATGGTTAATCCGGCCCTGCTCAGACACAATGATTTTATACAACACTATGGGAAATCAATACTTAGGTGATATTGACATATTATGTCAACCAAAGCGAGTTTTGTGGATCATGTAAAATATTTATTCTAGCACTTTTCCTCAACACATCTTGTATTTTGTAGACCTATCTAATCGCTGCATTTTTCAGTATTTGTTTCTCGAATTTTTCGAACTCTATACAGGAGGCCCCGAGGAAAATAATTTCCCTCAGATTTTATGTCATCTTTGAAGATGCTATGTGGACGGTATTTTTGAAGAGAGGAAGGAATGAACATGGGTCTTGAAGAGTCCCGTGTTGTAGGAGGTAGTAAACACAGAGGCCGGCAAATCGTTCCACATCCAAGCTGTTGAACTCAAGAACGAGTCGTAGAAACGACCCATTCTCATTATTCGTATGATTAGTGTGTATTTTTTATCTAACGTAATTTTATTTTTATTATTTCTTTCCAAAGTTTCAAAATTATCTGTCACGTTAAAATTTGTACTACCAAAATGTAAAATCCCTCTGGGCATTAAATAAATAAATAAAATAAATAAAGTCGGTACTAATCCCATATCCCCTATATCCCCCGTATAATAATTTATTATAGTTAAATAAATATAAATATTTCGCTTTCTAAATAACTACATCAAAACTATATAATAATAATTTAACAATAGTTATTTTACATTGTACCTTATCTTGAAAATTATTCTACATTATAGGACATCTATTTGAATTTCACTTACGTTTGTTTGAACGGAGCGGATTCTTGGAAAGGAAATTAACCCACTTCCTGACATCCAATAGAGCTGAAACTTGGCAGATAGACTTATTGTCGTTGTCAATGGTTGGTGGCAATCTCGCCCACAACACGTGAACGTACGCGCATTTTTCTGAAAATCTACGAAATTAAAGCGCGCAATGATGACGGTCTTATCAACAACTCGGTTGGTACCGATCACTGTGTAGGAATTGTTCTAAGTCAATTTTTTTTTTTTAAATTTAAAAACATTTGAAAATAAAGTTGGTAGCATGGTTGATTCCGATCTCTGGGTAGGACGGTTCAAACCTCCGTTAAGCCAAAAAAAAAGTTTTAAATATATTTGAAAATAGATGCATTTACATATTACAAGTAAAACACCTGTGTTTTTTACGGGTAGATGTTTAGTTCAAATTTATTTATTCGATGGTCCGTTTTCAGACTATCGGGAAGGAGATTGGAATGTACACCCTCTTGGCATATGATCTACTGTACTTTCGGTCTACTATATTGTATTAAGTACTACTATTGTATATGAACAATTTATTATGTTGTCTTATATGACGTTCGTGTACTTGCGACGATTTTTTAAATGTGGTGTTCGTGTGTATAAATCCATTTTATATTTTGTAGATTAAAAGGCATATGTTATATTCGTACAATTTTCTAATTTTCAATTAATCTTCTTGATATAGTTTTTCTGGGGGGTATCTGGGTATTAGTATTTAAAAAGTAATGAAAATTTTAAAAAGTCTTGCTCTTCCCGCATTGCAAACAATGCAAACCATACCTTTCTAATTCAAGGTAGGTAAAGAGTCATGGCGTATATCACCACCTCTGAGTAAACTCCCAACTAGCGCTACTCATCGAGTAGTTTACCTATCTGTATTATCGGTTTCATCACCACCCTGCAACGTTATCCGTCAAATATATGCTTATTTTTATCACCATGTCAACCCTATGATAAAATCTACTTGACGACTAATTCTTTAAAAAAATTCTCAGAGATGGTGAAATACCAATTTAGGGACAGTTGTTCCAAGAATTTGAACAATTCATTCATGTTTCAGGTTTAATTTTCAGGTTCTGTAAAGATTTTATTCATCTTATGTTATTGCATCATTCGCATTCTATTATTATATCATGGTATGTAAGTTGTAACTTAACTGAAACAGAAATTTGATGAATTTTTCAAATTCTAAAAAACAACTGGCCCGTCAGCTAAATTATACCGTACTACAATGTTTAAGAAGTCGTACGAGTTATTAGTTTAAATGACAAAGTACTTTAGGCGAAAAAATCATCAATAATATTACTTTTTTACCTGTGAACTTTGAATTAACACAGTTTTTGAACTTTGGGGGTATTGAGAAATAATATGGCTTTTTGGATTTAACGGTTCAGGGTTCAGTCCACGCTTTGAATTGATGTCATTTGATGAAATTTAATAATAATTTTAAACATTATTTGAATTTCCTTCGTCGCTATTATGATACCTAAAATCGTTCAAATGTCTATTCGAATAAGTACTTTTTTCTTTTTTGGTGAGTAGAAATCTGGGGCTCAAGGTGTCGAGGCGTGACGGGCTTATAAATTCATCCCTCCAACTGCATTGCAAGGTGATGGGTCAAAAGGCCTCCCTCAATCTGTCTCCCCCGACGTGGCCCGCCATGGAATAGGTGCGCAGACTCACCCGGCACCAAGACCTAGACAAAGCCCACCTCGTGAACACGGGCGACGCTGTAACTCACTAGACGTAGCAAACCACTTGGGATGACCTATGGTTATTCAATACATGGTTCCTGGGGCGGTGGTACTCATTACCCGCCTCCCAAATTGCTACTACTTGAGTTGTAAGTTTAGCCAAAAAATGAAGTCGGTATTTGAAAATCTTTTTCGAAATAACTAGTCATAATAATTTAATAAATAACTTAATTTTGGAAATTTATATAATATGCATTCATTTTTTTACTAAACAGTAAAACGAAGAAGAGTAGGAACGTAGAATCGAAAAATAAATTAACACCTTTTCAATAAAAAATAATTGTAAAATTTTGTGGCATCATTTTAATTAAATGCGTAAGAATACTTTGTTTCGTGGTGAAGAAACCTTTGTTTCTGAAACATGTAGATATTTTTTTTTCATTAAAATATATGTAAATACTTTCATAGAAGTAATATAAATAGATTTTCTGTACGCGGCCTCACTACAGTTTGATGATGCCTTTGGAAGGCGAAAAGGCTGTCACGCATAGCAATAATTACACAGCAGAACTTGTTTATTAATTAATGTCTTTTTTAAAAATGAGTTAATAATGGAGTTCTACAAATTAAACTTAACCACTGGTTTGTATCAGCGATCGACAAACCGATGGATGCAATCTGTTAGCCATAATTTGTCATAATAGTTTGTTTCGTCTGTAGTTAGAAGTAAGATAGAGCATTATAGAAATATATTATAAATTTGTACAGTGCCCTTGGAATGATTTTTAAAAATTAAAATCATCCAAATATCATTATTATTATTAAATGAATTGAACGAAGATTTTCTTTCATTTATTTAATAAATTATCACATTGAATAAAAGTGGGTACAACGTAAACTGTATGCATAAGTATGAAAATATAATAATAAGACAAGATTTCTGACATGCGAACCATCTTTTAAAATTGATTAACATGTAAAGCAGTCAATTACAATTTTTCATATTATGTATAATTCGTTAACAGCGTAAAATAATAATTGGGGAAATATTTTTATTCAAACTCTTTTATCAAATCAGAATCCTATTAATTGGTCATTTTTAACTTTAGCGCTCAGACCTCGACCTTATTTTGTCAGAGGGTCATAATATTTCCGCTTTGCAATAAAATCCAAAAAACGTAAAACTGTTTTTGAAAGGGGATAAAATACGCTTTCAAATTTTATAAAGCGAAATAAACATAATTTTTGATGTATAACAATTTTACACGCAAACAACAATTTTTAAAAATTGCTCACTTTATGTTTTTTCTAACTATAATTACTGATAACCAAAAAAAAATAAAAACACATACATATTTTATTAGATAAATGTATTATAAACGTTATCATCACCTCATTTTTTTGTCGTTCCATCTAAAAATAAATAATGAAAAATTCCCAAAGTTTCTTAATTTTTTTTACAAATTGCGCTCCGAGACTTTGGTTTCGTAAAGGTGTACATTTTACCTCTTTTGTGGTTAACTTTTATATTTGATTGCAAAGCGTTGTTTTTTTCTCTTTCTGACACCATTTATATCATATTTCTCACTACAATGGAAAGGAGTCACAACGATTTCGATTTAACCTATAATGAGCTGTTCTGAAAAGCGAACAAATATGTCTGAGGGTTAAAATAATTTTCATCCTTTCGGTAGGATGTCGGTACTTTCGTAAATTATTACATTATAGATAGTGCATATAGTATATTAAATATCGAGTTATGTGACTGATGTTGTGTGTGGAATATTGAACAATCAGCAGGCCCTTGGAGTCAGTGTGTGAGACAATTTATAGGTCAAATGTACAAATCCGTGACAGCATCCTTTGACCCTGTTAGACGGTCACTTGCTGGCCATGTAGCTGGTCACTGCTCAGTGCTCACTGCTCACTTACCAAACGCACACATCATACTTGGAACACATACATGGGACTCGAGGCATATGGACATACCTACATGGGACTTATAACTTACACACTTGGGACTTGAGACACATACTGGGACACCCTTGGACATACCGGCACACACACGCACACATCTAGGTCAGAGATGCTAAATACATCACATGGAGACGGGCCATCGAGTACCGAGTATTGAGGTGTCACCATTGTTTAACTTAGTGCTAGAAAACTGTGGTAAAAGCTGCATACCTTCAACGAAGTGATACAATTAATATTGACTTTCTGCTAATCTTGCAATCTTAGTATGAACAGTAAATCTTTTTAGCGGTGCAACCGTTACGATTCCGATTCATCGTAACCACAGGGTTAAGACTATTTAATAATAAAATTTAATTATCTCTACATGTTATAAATTAAAGTCCCCCGCGTCGTCTGTCTGTCTGTCTGTCTGTTCGCGATAAACTCGAAAACTACTGAACGGATTTTCATGCGGTTTTCACCAATGGATAGAGTGTTTCGTGGGGAAGTTTTAGGTATATAATTTGTCAAGGGTTTGTGTAAATTAGTTGAAACATAACGATAATTGTTAGAAGTGACGAAAAAAGTCAAGCCGCCTGGTAGCTTTAATCGAAAACGCTGCCTAATCCTTTGGGAATTCAACAAAACAATGCATGGTGGGATATTCCTCTTTTGTAGATCTACAAAAAAGTCCGCAAAGGCATACATCTATATTTTACGAATAGCTTACTATACCCACTCCATCTTCTAAAAAAATGGTCACGTACATTGCGGTTATTTAGACGGATACAGTATTAATCCTTATTAACTTAAATACGTTAGTTACCCCAAGCATTTAATGCACACTATTATAATTTTTCACACCATCTCTACGTATTATAAATTAAAGTCCTCCGCGGCATCTGTCTGTCTCTTTGCGATAAACTCAAAGACGGCGGTGGTAATAAAGGTTGGATAACCATTCAATAGATAACGTTGTGTTTTATTAGCCACAGCAATGCGTGGCCGGGTCAGCTAGTAAATCTAGAAATTAATTCGAATCGTTATCTACGAGTATCTTACAATGCACCACTTGGTTTGATAAGATAAATTTCGGCAACTTCTCATCGTTCCCTAAGATTATTGCAGATCGCTAACGAATAAGTAACATTTCACAATGAATGAATATTCTTAATGCATTCGACATTAACATTAGAGATGAAACGGATATCCGGTAACTATCTGGTATCCGGCCTATCCGGCTTAAATTTACTATCCGGCCGGATACCGGATAGTCACTCAATATCCGGCCGGATACCGGATTTTCAAAAACTACCACAATTTCCTATAACAAAATGCAATACTAATATCTTTTAGAGGTAAATATCAATAAAATGGCTTATAATTATGACGGCTTTTATTTTAAGTTGAAAAAGTTACAAAAAGCCATAAGGCCATCCAAAAAACCAAAATTTTCTTCTGAGATATTCACTCTAATGATAATTACATAAATAGTAAATATCTAAACTAAAAACTTACAAAAACCTCGCAGAGTAGCGAAAACTTAAATTAACATGATTAACTAATCACAATCACCATTATACGTGAACTAAAACATCGTCAAAAACACAGAGATTATTGAAATGATTAAATACTGACATTGAAGCACCATAATATACTTCTTGTTCTTCTTCTTATGAAAGCGAATATTTTGAATTAATACTAAAAATTAAGAAGTGATAAATTATGGTGAATAAAGACTAAAAACGGCGCTAAACTCGTCGCGACATGCAATGAGACAATGAACCGAATATCCGGCCGCCAGATATCCGGCCATCCGGCCTCGCAGCTCGCCGTATATACGGAATCCGGAATCCGGCCAAACAACTATCCGTTTCATCTTTAATTAACATTTTACTGCATATTTTAATAAGCAGTTTTTCTAGAGAGTGATGAGAAGTTACCGAAAGTTTACCTATCAGTCCTTATCGATCGACCATGCTAGGACCCCTGAAACCACGAACTTAAAATTGAGAACGTGTATAAGGAATTTTTAGTTTTTAATTAATACCTATGATTAACAGCCATATAACATTTAAGTACAGCTACTAAACTCTTAATCAACTAAACTAAGTAAATACTTTTTTTTCATGTACGACCATTTACGTACAACGTTATATAAAATTTATGAAAACTCTAAAAAAATACCTTGCAATGTATACCTTCTTAAAACAAACCTAACCTTAAATTTTGTGACCAATTACTATTAACTTAAAAGAATTATGACATGTATCAATCGTAATATTTTATTGTCATTTTTTTTAAATGCATATCTGATTTCATCATCAAATTTTAACAAATAATATATTTTGTATTCCCTGAAGATGTGAATATTCATATATCTTATCGCCAACGGCCAAATTCCACAGTTCTAAAAAAAAGTTTTAAAAAACCAACAGTTCACGATGACAAAATGTTCTTAAGGGGTCGTTCAAGTATTACGTAACGCACTTGGGGGGGGGTCTTGTGAAACGTTACTGTGCGTTACGAGGGGTGGGAGGGGGGGGGGGGTTCGAACAACGCGTTACGTAACATGTTTTTCTTTATTTAGATAAAAAACTAGGGAATTAAAATATTCCAAGTTGGCAACCCTTTTCGTTCTCGAAATCTCTTGTTTTATTTATTACCGCAAACGCGATTAAAACAAGAAAAAAGGTATTTAAGTGACTTTCCAGTACTTTGCGCAACTTAATTGTGACTTTCAGGTAAAAATTGTCACTTGGACGTAATGTTTAGGGGGGGAGGGCACGGAAAAACGTTACGGCGCGTTACATGGGGGGGGAAGGGGGGTCAAAAATCTTCAAAAATTGCGTTACGTAATACTTGAACGCCCCTAATATATTCGACGTCAATTATTGTTGTTTGTACGTTAGCGATATGCAGATGTCCTAGGAACGATGAGATGTTACCAAAAGTTATCGACACAATTTTTATCAATCGGCCAGGAAGGCTTAAGGAAATACTTTAAAACACCACAAATCAATAGTTCAAGGATCATCTAGTATGAAAACTGAATACCTACTAAGCAATTCATTACCCTTCAGATTTATTACATCAATGATTTTCATTTTTGCATGGCTGGTTGTGTATAGGGAACATTCTTACAAACAAACTTATTTCCACTTAATTTATTTGTGACCGTAACCTATTTGTTATTTATATAATTAAAACTGTAGATTAAGAAAAAATTGTACCAGTCTCAAGATGCTGAATCTGAATACCAGGCTGAATCCGGCTACGGTCATAAATAAATTAAGTGGAAATAAGATTTAAATCAAACAAACATAGTGACGTACGTATTTAAAAAAAATAAAACTAGTGAATGATGGATTTCATCACCCACGATTTGGGAGCCGGGCATGGGTACTGCCGCCCGAGAAGTCTAGATGGTGGATGCGACTGCCCACCAACTGCCTGGCGGGCTGTATCGGTTGAGGGAGGGAGGGAGGAAGACTCTTTGACCTGTCCAGCCGGATTCTCTCGAACCATGTTATCGTGATGCAGTTGGAGGTGTGGATTAATACGTCACTCCTGGACACACTGACTCCTAGACCCAGATTCCTACCCACCCCTCATACCTCCTCCACAAAGCGTCCCCAAAGATATAATTTTCCGAGAGAAATATTTTTTTCTCAAGGCCTCTTTTGTGGAATTAATGTTAAAATAAGTGAATATCATCGTAACATTGCATTGTACTTATAATTTAATTGACAATGTAGGTATTATTGTACTGGTGGTTAACCATTATAACAATGTAAAACAATTTGACTTGGTTTATAATAATAGTGATTCTACACAAAGCAAAAATGCTTCATTTTATAAAAAAAAATTTATTAAAGATTCTATATTTTTGAATGTAGCTATCACTTTGTGGTTATCCATTATAGAAAAATGAAACAATACAACTTTGTATAAACCACTTATATAATGCGTAAATCCTACCGGTTTCGGAACCAACGTTCCTTCTTCAGGGAAAGCTTATACTAAAAGCTTATACTTATACTTTGGTTTATACAAAGTTGTATTGTTTCATTTTTCTATTAAAGATTCGCTCAACTAGAGCCGATCCCATATCTATGTGATTCACAGAAAACACGTGTCCAATTTTGTGCCTTACGCTGCCAAACACAATAATCGTATCTTCACCATTTCGCTGACGCATATTTGCATATTTTATAACACCCTTACCTCAAAACAATTATGTATTATTATATAATTGATATCTAGGGTAAATACTTATCATTGCGATCTACTGTGAATTATGCAAAGGGCCTATGAACCTGCCCTGATAACAATAACCAAATGACTCACTATCCACAATTCAACTGAAAACACTTATCACTTAATTGCATAAATTCTTATTCTTCTCTTTGAATAATTAGATACCGCAATTGTTATTTTTCAACATAGACTTTATCGTGAATTAATTCGCGAATAAATGTTTTCACACTTGCAAAGGGGATCAATGGTGAATTTCCATTTCAATAGACTTTAAATTAGCATAACATTCAGGTTATTTACTTACCTGAAGCAGCTTCAGGTATATTGTTGTGATTTAATCCCAACAAAGGTCAGTTAACTAACTAACAATCACGCCGTTTCGACCGTCAAACAACTCGGTCTTGGCACATCCTCCTTGCTTCATTCACATATTTCGTCATATGTCGTCTCATACCCTTCTGCTAGTACGAATCCTGACATAACCCGACTCTCAAGTATTTGGTTCTCCTGATCGTGGCATGTCTTCCTCGGACATCCCCGACTATACCAATCAAATTCACGCCTTAATTCTTTACACTAATTAATTCGTCAATCTTCTCTATTCTAAAGTAAATCGCGTATTCTTAATTTATTTCTAAGACTTCATCGTTATGTAAAAGCTTCAAAGAAAGTTTCAGGAAACATTTTGTTTTTATTGATTTGCAAAAATAATCCCTTAGAAACTTTTGCGACTTACGCACATAGGAGGGTCGGTAAGTATTGCTTTAATCAGTAGAACCTGTAATGTTGATCTAAGGTCAACATATTGTCAACATTTAATAACAAAAACAATATAATATCTACGCAGTAGAAAAACTGCTTTAGGTACCTACTGTGATGGAAAAAGGTTTAAAATGTCATTTCAGAGTTTAGAAGAAAAACAACAACAATATTTGAAAAAGAGTTGTATTGTCTAGGAATGTTGATCAAAATTAGATTTCTTTTAATATGTGTAATGGTGTCTTTTAAATCCATACGTAAAGATTTGTAGATGTTGAAATTGATAAATGGTAAATTAATTAACAACATTTTACCAATAGCATTGAACTGTCAAACGCAAATAATCAAAACGGTACTGATTAGTATATGAGAATCAATATGGTATAAATTATATAAATATTCAAAAGTGAAAAGTAAGTAGTTAACAAGTAATTGACCAGCACTGAAGAAAAGTGCATCAAATTAGTGTACCAATGCTTTGTGAATATAACACTCCACGCTACAAGTTAGTGGCCGCTCTCCTCGTATTATAACGTAGGAGCGGCCTACCAATTGAGCTCATATTTTTTCATTTATGTTAATTGATGTTAATTTAATTCAAGGTCAAGTTCGATTCAACTTTAAATAATATATGAGTGTAAAAAAACTATCCGTGGAAGGTTTGCATAACTTAAATACATTATAATAAAGTCAGCGAGCTTTTCAGTGTTTTGAAATGCAAATGCGGCCACGCTCTTTTTGGGGAGAGTTATTTCCAGAAATAACTGCTTAGATTAACAGGTCCATCGGGAATTAGTGGGTTAACACGCTCCAATTCTTTATTTTTATATTGTATAATATGTTGAGGTTAGGATACTATTGACCCCGTAATATATACCTGCGTACACCTTTCCCGGTGCGGTTTTATTATTTTATGCTAATTAACACGGTTTAAAAAGGGATCTACTTAATATTGTTTGCTTGTTTTATGTTTTTAAATGTATCTTTTCCTAGAACTGTGCCTAAGTGGTTTTTTAACAAAATCGCAACACATGTCATCAGCTCAGATTTGGGATGTAATAAGTCAATGTAAAAATCTGTTTTAAAATATTTGTATTTAAAAAAAACTTTTATTAAGTTTTCTAGAATACTGTAATTTCAGTTATTACGAATTTCTTAATGTTTTTTTATACCTTCTAGTTGAGAACTTAAAGTAAAAAAATCTACTTCACAAATACGATTTTACATTTTCACGGCCAAAAATATTTTTGTTATTATTTTTTGGGGTATTATGCCGTGTTGCGCTACCTCCTTCTTTAGCCAACGTTTCGGACAGAGTTGCACTGTCCATCATCAGGGCAGATCAGATCATCAGGGCACACATCTGCCCTGATGATGGACACTGCAACGCTGTCTTGGACGTATTGAGACTGCCAATTTAAGGCATTAACAATAACCACATCAACTTGATTGAAGATTAGTGAAGTATTTTTGTTATTATTTTTGGGGTATTATGCCGTGTTGCGCTACCTCCTTCTTTAGCCAACGTTTCGGACAGAGTTGCATGTGGGCCCTGATGATCTGATCTGCCCTGATGATAGACACTGCAACTCTGTCCGAAACGTTGGCTAAAGAAGGAGGTAGCGCAACACGGCATAATACCCCAAAAATAATAACAAAAATACTTCACAAATCTTCAATCAAGTTGATGTGGTTATTGTTAATGCCTTAAATTGGCAGTCTCAATACGTCCAAGTACTTTATTAAGAACTAAAAGACTTACATTTATAACAAATACAACGTTCTTGAGGTGGTTTCTCGCAAAAAGCGCTACAAAAATTGTTCAGTTATTATTATTTTTAGAGGTGGATAAATAATGTGTCACCTGATTGTATTAAAAAATGGACTATATTTTGAGGTTTAATGTTTAAACTAACAAATATGTTGTTCGTTTGAACTTTTGTTGAAGTCAATTGGAGAGACGACTATGGGATGAGACAACGGTTCTTTAATTAGGTAGATGATCGTGTCAAGTTATTAAATGGTCTTAATCGTTTTGCCAGATTTAAGTCTTTCAATTGCTTAAGTACCTACTAACAAGACATGATATCGATCACAGAAATTTGAAATATTGTAAAGGACAAAATGATAATTCTTCGGAAGAGCGAAAAGAAAGTTTTTTTTTTCAAAAAATCTTTTCTCTTGTTTTTGTAGACCTATAATTATATTTTTTAATTGTAAAATAACATTGAATAGATCTTTCAGAATACTGAACAAATAATTCTCTTAAAATGCACGCCGTAAAAGAAGTTCTTATTTTGCTAGAAATATTTCGACGACGCAGATCGAGAGTAAAAAACCACAGTTTGCAATTCACACGTGGTAGAAGTGAAACCTTCAGAAAACTAAAGAAGACATGAGTGGAGAGGCTGCGAAGCACCGCACAAAGAGGAGACCGATTATAATATCTCATTCTCTCGCAGGCTAAATCCTGTAGATGTAGGCATATGTTTGTGTCTTTTTGGTGCCGCTATTTTTCGATTCATCGAGTTGCAAATCACAACGGTGCTGAAGAAGTTTTCACTTAAAAAAAATTATGTGTGCAATTATAATTTGTAGTTCACACGCGGTAGAAGTGAAACCTTCAGAAAACTAAAGTAAACAAGATTGGATAGGCTACGAAGCACCGCATAAAGAGAAGACTGATTATTCTATCTCATTCTCTCTCAGGCTAAATCCTATAGTTATATGTATTTGTCTCTTTTTATTGTCACTATTTTTCGTTTCATCTAGTTTCAAATCTCAATGATGCTAAAAAAGTTTTCACTTAAAAATTGCGAAATATGACATATTTAGATAACCCAATTTTGGATTTATTGTCGTTTACAGCATTTCAAATAACCGTGATCGATTTGTTCGAAAAAAATTATTTAAAAAGAAAATTCGTTTTAAGCTTTGGTTTATAGAATTTAGTTGCAGGTAGGTTTATAAGTTTTAATCGTGAGCTTATTTTGTAAGGTACTTTAGAAAAACATTTCGCAACCGACCAATAGTATTCATTCAATCAATATTAATTTTAAAAAGACAAAGGTAAAGGTTTTAAAGGTTTCTGAATGTTGACTTTCTACGATTTTTTTTTATTTCGATATCCAGGACATTCATCAGTTCTGTAATCTGGTGGACACATTATTTTAAGGAATATAACTATTTTTTTCGTTCTCCGTCACATAAACAAGAATCATTTTGTAGAAGATAGCCTCTCACGTGTTATGTTACATAGGTCATGTTATTACTCATTTATTTGTGAACCCCCGATTGAAATTTTATGTGAGATTATTTTGTTTGGCATCCTTTGATGTAGGAAAAGGATTTCTCCAAACGATAACAACCTTGTTCCTAATATTATTATATAAAAACCTTTTTAATCATTCATAAATATTTTTATAAACAGATATAAGCACAAGTATGTACCTACTTATATCCCTGTAAGGTAGGCTGCTACCTAATTATAGCTGCTTTGTGTTACTTTATTTAAAAAAAAACCGGCGTTATAAAAATCATCCAAATATTATTATTACCTATTACTACAATATTCTCAGGTGTTTTACTAGATACTTTCTGGATGACGTACTAATGTTTTTTTTTTTAGAAATACCTTTATATGCATGTACATATTGTTGTTTAATTATTCACGTAAAAAGGTAAATATAGCTTTATTAGACGGGAATTATTTAAGTTGGAAGCAAACATTGTGAATTTTGTTAAGCACTTTCTACCTGTGAATAATATTACATACGCATTTACAAATATACTGAACTAATTATGGTTCAGCTGTTAAGTTGGTTCATTATTTTTAACTCCCATTCATTGATTTAAAAAAAAAACAGAAATAATTTCCTTTTTTAACGTAGTTTTCCATAATTGTGAAACCCGATAGTTTTTCTTTCATTTTGCGTAATATCTCATTTACTCGTTCTTTTGTGATGAGGCTCTATGGGGAAAACGATAGTTTAATAAAGCTCAATTTGAGATAAGTGGGTCTAAATGACACAGGAGTGAGTCCGGTCGTTTTTCGAATACCTATGCGACGAATTGTTTTGACCCTTCGAGACTTTGTTCTTCATATTTATAATAATAATTGGATAATTTGTGGAGCGCCGTTTTTGTGAAAAATCACCTATATGACATGGTTACAAGTTTAACCAACAATTTACATATTCTGGAATATTTTTATGGATTTATTACTCTTTTTTTTGATGAATTATTATTGTGTCCACCTTGCTTTGTACACTAGGTTATGTGACTTGCCTTCCTGGGTGAACAAAATGTGCATTTTGTGTATATTGCTTTCGTGTGTAAAATGGTTTGTACGACATCCTATTGAAAGATATTTTATAAATAAAGGGTATGTGTGTCGGAATTGTGGAAGATAAATCAAAAATCGATAATATTAATAAAAGTGTGTCATTTTATTTTATTCAATTTATAATTATTGTAATTCGTATTTTATTTCATTATATGTATAGCAATATGATATATAATAACACATATACAACGCACCAATGGAAAATAATGCCATCAAAAGAAATTCGTAGAACAAAAATAGAACGGAACCTTCAGTCCTATACTATTCTCCCCCTCAGGTTATGCGGGGGAACTATATACAACGCTCACAAACAGAAACAGAAATTATAAACATCTTACTTATTTACAAATTGGAAACTATTACACAAAACAATCAACCTTGAAAGTCCCTTGACTGATGGTAACATTTAAAACAATTATTTTATTATATATAATCTGTATACATTTTTCGTTATGAGAGCCTTATTGGCGAGAGGAAACATTTCTTTTCACTTCCACAATCTACAATACAAATTTAGTAATGTTCTCTTTAAAACACAATCTACCACTCGTGGACACTTCGATGCAGCTATATTCAAGTGAAACGATCTGACAGTTGTACAAAACAAACACATCTCTCGGAAATGAATAATGAATAAGACATAGAAGGGAACCCTTAGCTACGCGTGACATTCAGTCCTACGGTCACAGTAGTCACAGCAAAATAAAACCTTCATATTACACAAATTGATTGCGGTCATCACTACAATCAAATTCAGTATCACATTTTTCGTTTACCTATCTACGTTTAAGTACTCAAATAATGTTTTCTCAAACAGTTAAACAAGCATCCATCGTTACATCAAATATACACGGAATTTATCATTCGTCGGAAAATAATAACCGTGGACCTTTACACATTTCTTTAAATTAGGTATCTGATACTCGATGCTGGCATTAAAAACACAAACATTTATATGATTATCAATTTATATTTAAACGTGAATGATGAGTTATGTCATGATTTTAATGAAACTTAGAAAAAACATGCTTATTTTAGTTTAGGGTCAAATTCAATAATTGAACACATTCAATGCATAATATTACTATCATGCTAATCTTTAGGTATTTCATTTGCAAAATATCATTTTCCATTCAGAATGATGGACTTAGCGAAATGTTGTATTTCTTTAAAGTTAATGAAAATGCTATAGGTAAATGTGTGTGTGGTCGACAACATGCAAGGATTTACATGAACCGTCTGGTTCTGGTCAATTATCGTTAATAAAATAAACTTGTTGGTACGGATAATAACAATAAAAAGTTACTTGACATCACAAAAATATATTAAGACATTACCAAAACATATCATTTAAAATAACACAAGATACAGTGGGTATTTATAATGCAAAAAAACTTTTTAGTACGGTTTTACGTGAGGACATATTTTTTATTAAAAAAATGTTTAAAAAAAACATTTTAAACAAAACCCAATTTCAATATATTGAGTAACAGACGAATCAAAGCTATACGTAAAATATTGGGTTTTTACAAAGTTCATGATTATTAAACAATCTAGAAAAATTACTATTTAAGTTTGTGATCAATTGGTTTCATACGTGTAGTAAGGACAGAGGAAACAATTGTTTAACATTAAACAGTTTTTAAAAACGATACCAAAATATCTTTTTGACTGATAGTAGATACGTATACTTATTTTGTTCATGCGGAGCAATAAAATAACAACAATATAAGACAGTTCAGCTAAAATATACAGAGGAAATACGAACATCGTAAATAATAATTGAAATTTTAAAGAATGATTGAAATAAATTGTTAGAATACCTTTGAAATACCTCCACGATTCAGAGAACTCTCCTCACACAAAAGTGGAATCACTTAAAATACCTCCAATATTTATTTATTTTCAGCACGAAGTCCAGAATCACTGACATAAAAAAATATGCATTTGATATTTATTTGTCGTTTCCACTTTGCTGGACAAAGTGTCACTTTTTGTATATATAATTTATTATTCTTCAGTATAATAAATAAATCTATACTTGTAGGTGGCAAGATTAAGAATTTTTGATATATAATAAATATTTTTGTATTAACATTCAAATGAAAAATGAAAAATAATATTAATTTGAAAATTTTTAAATTTTGGACAATTTGGAGACATTTTGAAAGATATTCTTCAATCTTTTCAGCGAAAGTTTTCAAAACAAATTAAGATAGTGAGAGACAGCTAATAGCTACATTATAATTATTTGTGTGGACTGTGTTTAAAAATAAAATATTACGCACGACTTTGATCGTGCGGATATAAAATAGCGATCACCCTTCACAAAGTGCAAACATTCCTGCAGGTAGGTATTAGAGTAACACCCACACTGCGCTGGTTGTATGAATCCAACGACAAACTAAATATCAACATAATAACTGCCGTTAAGAAAAACTAAACATTAAATATTCGCCTATCGATGTAAGACTAGTTTGGTCAGGCTTCCGGAGAGGTTGACTCTTCTGTCTTCTATCTCCTCTGACCAACATTTTGTAGTCTTCCCTCGCAAACATTTCCTCGGAAATTTAAATTGTAATCCATTTAATAACTGACTCAATGTGCAATATAATGCAAAATAATGTAAACCAGAAACGTAATACTATTTATTTACAAAACACACATTAGACTGATCCGTTAAATTTAAAATAAAAAAATTATCTACCATTGAAATAAAATAAATAATTTGAAATGATAAAGAAAAATCAAAGAACAAACAGTACTTAGTAAAATATTTGTAGATTATTTTTATATCTAAATTGCAAATAATAATGTAAAATCTTCACGGGAAATGGAGTTCTTTATACCTACTTGAAAATAATTACTTAATGTTTCGTGATAAATCCCCGAGCGCGAGAACGCTTTGGGTTTGCTCTATCGTAACGTGTTTCGTTCAAGTAATGCCGCTTATAAGGATCTTTACAGGTTAAATAATAATCTTAACATATTTTGGTTCGGTACTTTTCATCTGGCCTAAGCTTAAACACTTTTATGTCCTTACTCGTAATGGGCATGTTCAATAAATCTTAAGTATTAAAAAAGTCAACAATGTTCTACTTTCACAAACGAAATCTGACAATTGTACATTTATTATAATGTTAGGTACCTTATATTTACATCTTCTTTATGTACACCTTAACTATGACTATTCGTCTTTGTAAAAAGTTTATATATCAGTTTATTATATTATCACGTGAAAGTACCGATTACGGTCACGAAATTCAGTCAGCCTGGGCCCCACTGATTATGGACAATATCACTCTCGCTCCAGGTAGGATCGTAGTACCTTCCCTCCGTAGCCTGTTCTATGTACAGTCGCCTCGGTTCACAAACCCACCCTTACACTTGGCACCACGCGAGGCTTCAATATGAGTCCTCCAGGTGTCGGGGGGCCGGCACTGACGGCTCGGGTTGCCGAGTTGCCTGGTTGCCGACTTCCCGCCGCGGGTGTGGCTCGCACAGGATGTCCATTGTGTCTTCTTGAACATCCAGTCTCTTGTATCGTACGTATACATTTACACAAAGCTTCTCGTCTCCCAGTGATAATGACATAGATGTAATCTCGCGGGACGTTCGGGGGCGGGACCGAGGAGTGTCGGGTCGCACGCCCTCGAGAAGGCAGAGGAAACGCGGGTAAAGCTTTACGGAGACAAAGTAATGCGAGGATGGCGCTCACCTGGCGGGCCAGGGCCAGGGGGGTGCGGAGGCGCGCTACGGGTTGTTATCGTCCGGGCAGAGGAAGTGTCTGTCGAGGGGCGCCCAGCAGGCTAACTGTTAGTGGGCGGCTAGCTGGTGGCCGGCCATGGCCTGAGGGGACAGCATGGGCGGGCTGTGCGAGTGCGAGTGGGAATGCGGGCCCAGGGGACTGCCGTGCATGTCGTGGTGCCCGTAGTGCATCGGCGCATTCATGCCGTCCATCATGTCCCCGCCCAGCGTGTTGGGCGGCGTCATTCGCTTCTCCTTCTGCCGCCTGTTGCAGAACCAGACTCTCACTACTTCCTTCTCGAGCTGCAGGCTGTCCGCGAGGGATGTGATCTCCTGCGCTGACGGTTTTGGCTGCTTGTGGAAATGTTGTTCGAGCGCTCCCTTCACTGATACCTCTATACTGGTGCGCTTTTTCCTCTTGCGTCCTTGCGCGGCTATCTTGTCGATGCTCGTCGGTGATCCCGTCGTGGAATCGGCTTCCTCCAACCACTTTTGCAAGAGAGGCTTCAGTTTGCACATATTTTTGAAACTTAGTTGCAACGCCTCGAATCTGCAGATTGTCGTCTGCGAAAATACATTTCCATAGAGAGTGCCTAGCGCCAGACCCACGTCCGCTTGCGTGAAGCCGAGCTTGATACGGCGTTGCTTGAATTGCTTCGCGAATGCCTCTAAATCGTCGGAGGTCGGCGTGTCTTCCTCTCCACTGAGGTCTCTCTCGGGAGGCATGTGATGGTGAAGGGCGGGGGAGGGCTGTAGGTCTCGCAGAGACGGGTGCAAGGGTCCGCCATGCTGGGAATGCGCAGGGTGCCCGGGGTGCAGCATGCCGTTGACGGCGTGGTACTGCAGAGGGGAGCCCCCGCCGTAGTGCGAGACCACGGGCGCGTGCCATGCGTGCGGGCTGGCCACGGGCTGCTGGTGGTGGCGCTCGGGCAGCGGTTTCACGTCCGCGTGCTGGTGGTGGTGGTGGTGCACGGCCCAAGGGTCTGCGGGGGGCAGCGCCGCCCAGTGGCCCAGCCCGGGCCCGTGCCCGCCCACGTGCCCCGGCGAGCCCTGGCCGTGCCCGGGATGGTGCAGGTGGTGGTGGTGCTGGTACTTCATCTCCGTGGCGTCGGCCGCGGAGCGAGGGCTGGCGGCCGAGGAATGGTACCCCCCGGGCAGCATGCCGAGGCCATCCAGGTCTCCGGGCGCCGCGCTCATGTACGTGGTGGCCGCCATCGCCCCGTACCGCAGCTCCGCGGAGGAAGGCGTCTTGTACGTTTCGAAGGCTCTCGCAAGCCTTCCGTCTCTTTGTGAAAAATCTATGATATCGCTTTCTGAAATTAATTGTCACAGATGGTTTTGCCGACCGTCGCTCATGTCGTAGCATAAGGCGGGACGGCTAGAACTGAATTATCACGTCTACCGGCGGGCGAATGTACCTGCCTGCACTGTACCATCACACGTCACGCTCAGAACGGCGAACAGCACTGACAACACTTGGCACGGGCACGGGCACGAGCACGGCACGGGCACGGACACTCGCGATGACAGATGACAGGAGACACGGAGGAGCACTGCACTGTCAGACAACAGCAGACTCTACAGACTGTTAACTGTGTACGGGTACGTGTGCGCACTGCGGACTGGTCGTGTAGCTGCGTAGCGCGCGCGCTCTCGACTCTGACTGAAGGCGGCGGCCGTCGGCAGGCGCTCCGCGGCGCTGGCCCCTCTGGCCCCGCCCGCCTGCCAGGAGGGGGGACACCCGAGTCACCATTGGCCCTCCGCCGCGTGACGTCACACGGCGTCCCTCCCATTGGTCCGCCGGCCCGGGGTAGTTCTCCGGGGAAGGGGTCGGGGCTCTGCACTGAGCGAGCTCTGTCGCTTTGGATTAAACGAATTCAATTCAATGAAAATCTCTCCCATCCACTGAAATTAGTACAGAACACTGGAAATATTTTAGATTATGAGCGAAACATTAAAACTCTTTTAATAAGAAATTATTTAATTATTTAATTAAAAAAGCACTTCGTATCGTGACATAAAAAAAAGTTAAATTGGATAAAATGGTGACAATGTCGTCGATGTACATGTCAGCAAACACGTCGCCGCGACAAACAAAGGGAATATAACAATGTGCCGATTTAAAAAGCAATTTTCCGCGGACTAATTTGCCTACCCCCCTTCGCTTGCACCCCGTGCGCCCCGTGCTCCCCGTGCGCCCCGTGCGCTCTACGACAAACAATGCCAGTCCCACTTACCTTATACTAAATAGACACCACAATCCACAACATCATTCATATTCACCGTATTTCACCTTCCGAGCTGCAGACTGGAGTAGGTACTGGAGTCCACCATTAAATATCTCCATAATACCTACATAATATCTGCCTAATGTTCGTGTTTTACGGAATAAATAAGCATGCTTAATTTACGAGATACAAATAAATCAACACGTTTTTTTACCATTATGGTAAACAATTGTGTTTATGTGTGCCACCCTTTTGTAACATACCTAATCACATTTTTAAAAAGTTACCTTTTTTCTTTGATCTTGTGTGAATAAATTATTTATTAAGTAGTATTTTTAGTCGTTTTTTTTATTTCGCAAGGGGATGTCAAATAAATATGTTCGTATTATTTCATTGCATTTCTATTTTTATATACTTATTATTCAAATTTTATATGTAATGTTACGTGTTTATTAAACTCGTGAAAATTATAAAGAATAATATAACCCTTTCTGTAATTCTTTTAAATCTTTCTTTCTTCTCTTTTCCCGTATTGTATACTTACTAAGTTTTATATTTTGTATTGCTTATTATTATTTGTATTATTTCACTGCTAGCTTCTCCACCTAATAACAACTAAACCTTGATTTACGCTTACTGTGAACTTTTTAATTTTAATATTAATATATAGGGCATATACCAATAGCAATTTCATCATTGTAATAATTGTTAAAGGTTTATATAATTTAAGCAATAAATAAAATAAATAAAAATCTTTATGAAATACCAATGAGATTTAAAAGCAAAAATATTACAATCTACTTTACAAGTTTCTTGATATATAGGTATTGGGTATTTTTGTAAAAAAAACTTAACCCGATAAACATCAAATAGAAAATTTTACAAAAAAGATATTCTTTGCAATGTTTCGACGGTTTATTCAATACTTGGCAGATTGTCACATCAAGGGTGGAGTTGGAAGGTAATTACTTACCTACTAACCTAGAAAATAGGAAACTTAGAAACTTGCATACAACATACATACAAGTAGGTACTTACTAATCGTACCTGCCTATATACTCTTGCATATGTAATATTTACATCGCGTACTGACTAAAATATTAAGCGCAACACACAAATTTTTAAATGTAAGTAATAAAAAAATAAGCTTTATTTCAACTTGTAAAATAACTACAGATAAGTCACATTTTAAATCATCAAGAAAATTTCAAATAGTTAAACTTTAAAATAAATAATTTATTTAATTGTGATTTTACGCTGATCGTGCATAGAAATGCATAAATTTAAGACAAACATTTTTTTTTATATCATATCTATTAATAATGATTTATTATCTTCCTTTCTTAGTAATATGTAGAGAGTGTCTAATGAGTTAATACCTAACTTACGTAAAAATAATGAAATAATAATTAAATTGTTAGAAGACTTCAGTAACAATTCTCTACATTGCAGATTTTTGGGTCTTTAAATTTGAGTTGGGAAGTTGGGGGTTCGATTTTTATGTTTTTATGAATAACTTGTATAGGAAATTCAGCTTCGGAAATTTAATTAAAAATGTTTTTTCCTTATTTAATGAATACAATTATTTTGTGTTTTATAAAACTTCGACCATTTGTTGCTTTATTAAAATACATCGGTACCTATATATAGGTACATATGTAGGTATTAGTTATGTGTATTAAGAACAAAATACTAAGAAAATTTCTGACATATGTGTTTGGGAGTTTACCCTTTCCCCCTCTAAAGAAGATTGTGGAAAATACATAGATACCTTCCTTTTTTAAATAAAATAATAGGTATACCCATAGCTTTTCTCGCAAAATAATCCGATCATGATCGTGGCATACAATCTTTGCTTTATCCACATGCATATATCGTCTCGTAACCCTTTTTTTATTATTCTCAGGTATTTGGTTTACTTGATCATGCCACGTCGTCCTCGAACTTATTACAGTCCTGTAGACCAAATTAATAACTTATTGTCGTCATGTAGACCAAACTAATAACTTATTATCGTCGTGTAAACCAAACTAATAACATATTATCGTCATATAGACGAAACTAATAACTTATTATCGTCATTTAAAACAAACTAATAACTTATTATCGTCGTTTAAAACAAACACAATAGGTAAAATACCCTGAAAATATTATCATTTACAAATCTTTGATAATCCGATAAGAATTATAATCATAAACATTGTTATAAAAAATCTACAAGAAAACCAGAAAAATAAATTCAAAATTCCAATTGGACAATTTTATATTGGATTCTATCTAAGTAGAAAATATCGATTCATCATAACGAAATTTTAATATAATGAAATTTAATATAAAGTAACTTTTTAAAATTTAACATAAAGTATTTTTTAATATAAAGTAACTTTTTTTTAATTTCTAATAAATAATGTATCAAAAACTTTTCCGTTTTAAAGTTTTTTAAAAATTATAAAATATTTCTGTAAAATATGAAGTAAAATGAGAAAACGGATATCACATTTACCTACATCAGGAAATCCAAAGACGATAATCACTACCCAGTTTGATTGAAATGGGCAATTATTGGAAGATTTACCGAACCGATGATTCCGATACAGTCTGCGCATGTGTTAATGTAATCGAAAATGATTAAATTAATGATTAGTTAATGGCTTATCTCACTAACTCATTACACCTGGTTAGGCTAATGAGCCGGGAGTTACGTAAAATTATAAATAATTAATAACTTTGTGTATTTTGTAAGTTGCAAGGTAGGTAACTAATGTTTGCACCTAATAGTTTATCGCTATTGATTTGCATGTTAATAAACATTTTGAAATAAGGTTTTTTACTAATAATATATTATTATAATTAGTTTACCACGTCTCGTTTCCACCTACATTGATTAGATTTAGTTTTTCCTAGTTACTTCCTTCTTGGAAAGGTTTAGAAAAATCAATTTCTACTTACCTACAGACAAATTTATCAGATAAGTAGGGACCTGCGAGAAATTAATTCATTCAACCAAAAAAATTGCTTTTCAATCTTAAAAAAGGTTGTTTCCATTTGGTAATGTAAAATGCTTCACTTATTGGTATTTTTTTACTCAGCGAACTATAAATACCTGATAAAATTATTAAAAAAAAATCCATTTTCATTCGAGTATTCGCAGCATAAAAATAAAATATAAACACACAAAAAAATTCTTAATTATTACCTAAAAGAAAATAGGTAAAATGTTCGTAAATCTCGGCTTGAATTACAGTTACCTGTTTTCAACCACGGTCCGTCAGAGTACATAGATTTCGTTTAATTTTATCCAAGAGTCAAACCCAAGTGAAGTAACTCCCGTTTTACCTTCCACCCCTAATTTTACGTAACTGTTATAACTTTGTAACCGTTCTCAGCAAACTTTCATCCCTTGCGTCATTCGCAACCCCCTATATCTAACCCCTGTCTAGTAAACAGTTTGTCACTCTGCCGGCAGAGTCCACCCGTGTATTTTAGAATAATATGTGGATAATATTCTAAATCAACCCCGAAACAAAAAAGGGGGTTAAATAAATTATTTTATAGCCTCTTGAAATAATGTAAAAATAAATAAATAAATGAAAATATATTTATGATATTTTAATTGGATAGGTGCCTATAAAAGTTTTCTTAAATATATTTTTGAAATCATAATTTATTTCATACGTCCATAAAAGCTTTTCCAAGGATTTTCTATAGAATTAATAGTACGGGTAGGTACCTAATAATATTTTGATGATTTCTTCACTTTATTTGGATAGGGTTCTAACTTCACTTCACCTTGTTCTGAGATATGAGGCGTCAAAGTTTGCAAAGACCATTTCTCATTATCTATTTACCAATTTCCGGGTTTGTGGTGGAATCTTGTGTAAAATATTTTAATTGAACGTATTTTAAAGGAAGGTATTTAAATAGAACGTGTACTTACCCTTCTGGAACATGCCTAAACATGCAAATGGAACCTTGTGCAACCAGTTAACGCATAATAATTCATACAAGGTTCTTATTACATTTCCCCTAATGCAATTCCTATTTAAATGTTTTCTATTAAAATTTGATTAACTAAAATTGTTAAATAGATTACGAAAATTCATCTTTGGAAATTCATCTGTACAAATTTATAATTTATTTACTTCTAATTACAGACCAGACAAATTATTATAACAGCTTATGGCTAACAGATTGCACCCACCGGTTTGTCGTTCACTAATACAAAATTACATGAACAATGCATTTGACCAATGAACATATTGTTTTATTTATAATCTGTGCAGGCAGAAAATATACAGGACCATACTTACCTATATATTAAGTAGGTACAGGAATAAAAATTCATAGCATGTATTTGCTTATAAAACATACGATATACCTTCGCATCACCTAAAGTTGGTTCCAACATGCAAAAAACGTAAACAAAGTAAACTCGTTGTCCAACTTGTCATTGCGTGAATTCTGGTTAGAGGAACTCAAATTATCTTTGAATTTAAGTGTCATTTTCAAAATTGGAACTAATAGGCCACTTGCATCACATTTTTTTAAATTTTTTTCCGGTTTAGGCAAATATTCTAAGACATTCTGTATTTTTTTTTTTTTTTATCGTATTTTTGAAACTCTGGGGATTTTTTGAAAATTTTAATACGAAAAATCAGACCATTTTTTATAAACCGGAAAGACGGGACATAATTTTATAGGTGTGAAAAAACGATAATTACATAGCCGAAAATCATTTAAAAAAAAGAACGTTTTCCACACGAATGGCACAGGAGAATAACAAGGCATACCAAAAATATTACATCTCATAAATATTTTTTTCCTTGATCCATCTTATTGATCATAAATCATTATAATGTACAGCGTCTATATTAATAAATTAAATGTAATATACTTGAACTTGTAAATTGTAATAATAATAAGAATATTATAAAATGTTATTTTGTTAAAATCAGCACCATAATCATTATACCTCTAAAACATGTACCGACATCCTCTTCACGTTCTGAAGAGAACCCCGTAGCCATTAATTGTACGGGGTTCTCTTCAGAACATCTGTCAAAAAATCAAACCAAATGATAAGTTCGCAGAGAACAAACAATAAATCTAGTGAACGAATTAAAAAATTCGCCTGAAATCAAAGTGATGCCATATAAAAAAATAAATCAGTGTGGAATTTTATAAAATTAATAGGAACATTTTCGGCGACGGGACATTTTCATGTAGTGACGTCACGAGCCCAAATAATGGATTTATTTATTTAAAAATAAAAAAAAACTGTACATTTCTATAACTTTTTACTAACATTTTCGTAATCTTAGTAAAAAACTCTATCCACATGATTTTTTCCAAGTCGTTATGAAGTCCATGCAAGTGGCCTATTATGTGAATGCAGACAAGTACCTACCTACCCACGATGCAGTATTTTTTTACAAGGAAACTATTATATCTAATATTTTTTTCTAAAATTTGAAATGTGTTCCTATTTCTTTGGTATACTTCTTGGGGTTAATCTTGTCAAGACAGAATTCGTGATTTTTCAAGGATACGTTATTTTGCTTGGTTGCTAAGGGGGTATTGCATCATCCACCTCATAGATTATTTATCCATACGATAACATTTTCGATGAATTAAATACGATTTATTTATTTTAAAAGTTCGAGTTTACTATTCGGTATTTGACCCTATGATCCTATGAATAATAGCTAAATATGGGATAAGTTAGCCGAGTTTTTTTACCTGTTGCGAGTACATATTGGTTTTTTTTTATGAATATTCGTTATCGTGTGGATAGGCTATCAGAATGATGGTGAAATATCTCCTAAGTTATACTAAAGGCGTTCATTCAAAAGGTAGATTTCTGATCGTCTCTCTAATTTGTCAACACTGTATACACCTATATTAAAGAAAATTGAGAATATTTATTTTTGAAAGGCGTACATTTTGAGCAAATATTTTATAAATACTTTCAGCTTCATCGTACAGAAATTATAATATGGCACGATTTTTTACGAGTCGGGTATTTAAATAATATTCCTACTTGTCTAGTTACCTAATAACTTTGAACTAATATCTACAATACACGACATCTTTTTTCAGACCGATTCCAGTTAGAGACCAAAGTCAACATTTTTCGCTTAAGGCGATCGATATTTTCATATCTACGATTTCAGTTGGCATCACAGGAAACAGCATGGTGCAATGATGACGCAAGTGATGACAGTGACAACAAGCGAGGTTTCGAACCAAACGTCACTTATACAAACTTTAGTTAGATTCCCATCAGAATTAATAATAAATAAAAAGAAAATGTTTTAAGTCACTTTACTGCAATAAAGTGACTTAAAATAAAGTATTTTCTTTTTATTTATTTAAAATGTCAAGTCACAATGTGTTTTTCTTTTGAAAAACAAAGAGAAAAAAAAATAATGTACACATGATTTAATACCAATAATATGTGACTTCTTTGTTTTAAAAATGTGACGCTGCTGCTGTGTGCTAAAAACAAAAAATGTTGATTTATGTTTTTGATGTATCTGAAAAAAAAACACCTGGCAGATAGGCAAAATATCTTGCACCAAAATAATAATCTGGTTGCTAGAAGTATCTATCGCATTCATAATATCTAACCGACGAGCACTTTTATAATTACCGTGACGATTCACGGCTAGGGTACCGTGACGGTAAAAATGGCAATAAACATACGTTCCTTATCGGTATAATGCTGCAGCGCTTTCTTAAATAATAGTGAGACAAAAGATAAGACACAAAATACGTGCGACTGCTTCCTCCAAAATACTACTTTTTCCTTGCGTCTCATTTTCTTTATAAGTGTGAGGGAGATGTATGATAATTATTGTATGTTTCCACTTGGGGGGTGCACACATAAGTTTTTCTCATTTTGAACTGTTGTTATTTAGTGTGTAAGAAAGAACTGCATCATCATAATACGTTTAAGAAAAAAAGCAAAAACTTCAGTGCATTAACAATTGACGTTTTTTTAATTTTTGGAATTCACTCACACTTCAATACATATAGGTATTCCATACTTTCAAAATTATCGACACTGCAAGTAGTATTGTAGTGGTCTACGGAGACGTCGCGGTGCGGTGTTTGAGTGAGATTCAAGTAAATGATCACTTTTTACCTTTGGATGAAACAGACCTACGTACATAGCTACATAGTGAATCTCATCTTTTGAAAGAGCTGCAGCTTTACAGCGATAAGGAACGTGTGTTTATTGCGGTTTTTTTGCCGTCACGGTACCGGAACCGTGAATCGTCACGGTAATAATAAAAACGTGCATTCTATATGTTTAAACTGTAGTAAAAATGCATCATAATGGTTGCGGACAAAACATTCTTTGGTGAGTTGATGTGTTGGCATTTTAAGAGAACGAATCATGGAATAATTGAATTGGCCGTTTTGAAAATATATATACATACTTATTTAAGTCTATCGCCTACCGGTTTCGCTTTCCTCGCAGGACATTATTATTATATTTTTTTTATTTAAAGAGGATACCAAAGTAAAACAATAAATAAGTAAACAATTTCAACTTCTATGGATAACCGCTAAGGAACAACACCTAACTCTGACAGCTCCAATTTTGATTGCAAAATAAGTGACAATTAAGCAAAAAACACTACAAAAACACAAAAAAAAAAAACAAAAAACCAGTGATTAAATACAGTGAGTTTATTTGGTAGTGGCAGTGCTAAATATCTAGAAATCTCGTCTAAAAAAAACGAAACAAGCCATTATAAACCACAGACAATTTACGTAATATACAAAAAAAGGGTCATTTCTGTCATAGACAATACAACAAAATTATTAAAAAAATAAATTATATGGGGCATTTGTGAACAAACAAACAAATTCAATATTTAAAACTAATTAACCTCAAGGACCAAAAAAAATGCCCCCTAAAAATGATATGGATCAAAAATTTGAAAACTTCAAAGAACAACTACTACAAACAATAATGATCACCAAAAAAAAAAATGAAGCTAAAATCGAGGAATTGCAAAGAGAGGTAAAAAATCTCAAATTAACTGTAAACCACATCCAACAGAGCGCGCTTAAAAATTCTATCGAAATACAAGGAATCGAAGTACAGAAAAATGATAATGTACGAAAACCCATTGAACTACTGATGTCGGCCCTTGACTGCAGCGACCTATTAAAAAATAATTCTTTGGTAAACTACTATAACAATCCGGCCAAGCGGACTATTTCCATCCAATTCAATTCAAAAGAGACGAAGGATAAGGTAATTAAACAACAAAAAAATTAAAGGAATACTTACCCCTCAAGAAATGAAGTACTCGGAGTCAACACAGAAAATCTTCATCAATGAAAAATTAACGCCAGCAAATAAACAGCTCCTATGGTTAGCCAAATCAACAAAAGCATTTGGATACAAATATGTTTGGACGAAGGACGGACAAATCTTACTTAGAAAGGGCGACGACTCGCCTATAATACGCATAAAAGATGCAAACGACATACCACTGCATTAATCACATACTGGGACAAGAAAAAGGAAGAAATTTTATACTCTGTGAAAATGGATCTCACTGATGATTTTACGTTAATAGACACAAAGGTATGTGAAGATACTACAGAACTAAATAACTATATAAGTGAAGGAAATACTGACTTCAACATAATAAATTTAAATATCCGCAGTATTCATAAACATTTTGATGAATTTTGTATTTTCCTCAACTCTCTAGGATTTCAACCAAATGTTATTATACTTACAGAAACGCAAATGCGTGAACTAATCCCTTACTCCGTCTCTGATTATAAGACTTACTCACTTCCTTCTAAACATACTTCGCATGACGGTCTAACGATTTTCTATAGTGCACATAAAATAACTGATGTAATAATAAACATCCCAAAATTTAAGTTTTCAAATGCCATACATTTATCATTCAAGCTAAACAATAAAAAATACTCTATATATCGCTCCCCTTCTTTAAATTCTAAATCTTTTATCACAGAATTAAAATATTTCTTAATCGAAAATAATTGCAACCAATTAGTTTTCTCATTTATCGTAGGGGATATAAATATTAACATAGAACATTCTATCCTGGGCCCAATTGCAAATAAATATCTAAATGTGATATACAGCGAAGGATATCTATCTTAGGGAACGTACCCATACTACGTGACACGTTTAGGGCGGGGGGGTCTCTCAAAATGTCACGCTCCATACAAATGAGTGGCGGGTTGCTTAGGATTTTGGTCACCGGGGGGGGGGGGGGGTTAAAAATTGCAAAAAGTTGGTCACGTAGTATGGGTACGTTCCCTTATATAAATAGCCCTACCAGATACGGTTCTTGTCTTGATCACATATTTCTTAAAACCAATAAAAATTGTATACCCAAATCAGCTGTCCTAAAAATTGATATAACCGATCATTTCCCAACTTTTTTCGGTCACAGTACCTTAAAGTATCATCATACAACTAAAGCCCAACAAGTGGGAAAAAATAAAATTAACTATCAAACCCTAAACAGTTTTTTAAAAAAAGAAACTTGGAACTCACTTTTATCCAAAGATGACCCAAATCAATCACTAAACACCTTCTATTCAATATTAAATGATAATATCAAGAATAGTCTTGAACCAACACCAATACCTAGAAGCAAACATAAAAAAATTAAACCATGGATCACGCGTGGCTTGATAATTGCAAGCCAACACAGGAACAAACTGTACAAAATTTACAAAAATCGTGAGAATCATTGTATGGCTAAAAACATTCCACCTAATGAAAATTTACGACAACAATACATCATTTATAGAAATTTTTTCAATATTCTTATTAAAAAATGTAAACAAGAGTATTATACTAAACAATTACAAACAGCTGATAATGATTCTAAAAAAAACCTGGCAAGTCATAAATGAAATAACTAATAGAAAACATAAAGCAAAAACATTCCCTGAAAAAATTGTTACAGATGATAAAATAGTCATAACGGATAAAAGAAATATTGCAAATAAATTCAATGATTTTTTACAAATGTTGCTTCAGATATAATAAATAACAATCCCTCATTTCAAAACCATATACATCAACACACTCAAATGGACGAACATTTCCTAATTTAACCCAATTTGAAAATAGTCCTAATTTAACCCAATTTAAACGTATTACCGAATCTGAAATAATAAAACACATTGACAATATTAACAAAAATACAGCCAATGGTCCAGATGAATTGAGCGCCATCGCCATCAAATCTATTAAACAACACATTTCGAAGCCCTTGCAACACATTTTTAATTCCTGTTTTGAAAAAAACGTTTTCCCAGACGCATTTAAACTCTCCAATATTGTACCAATACATAAACCTGGATCAATCTGTAAACTTAACAATTACAGACCAATATCGCTAATATCCCAACTAGCGAAGATATTAGAAAAAAATATTAAAATACAAGTACTAGAGTTTCTAGAATCAAATGCACTTTTGTCCCCAAATCAATATGGTTTCAGAACAGGTCTTAGTACAGATGACGCTTTATTTAATCTAACTATATACACCAATCTTGATTTAAATACGAAAAGCTTAACAAAAATAAAAATGTATAAAAAAAAAAAAATAATAAAAATCTTTTTAGATTTTTTATTATTTTTTTTATTTTTTTTAGTCTCTACCACCATAATCTTTTTAGACCTAAAAAAAGCGTTTGATACCGATAATCATAATAAACTGATTAGAAAACTAAATAATATTGGAATTAAAAATAATTGTCTGTCACTATTAACAAATTATTTACTTGATCGCAGACAATGTACAATAATTGGTGATAATATTAGTAAACCAGAATATGTGAGACATGGGGTTCCACAAGGAACAGTTATCGGTCCTTTATTGTTCCTAATTTATATCAATGACCTGTGTAATATCAGTATTCCGGGAAAACTATTCTCGTATGCTGATGATACTGCAATCACGGAAATACGTAAATCATGGAAAGAAGTCTCTGAAAACGCAAATAAGTGCACATCCATTGTCAAAGAATGGCTAAACCAAAACCTCCTAACTCTGAATTGTGAAAAAACTATGTATTTTCCATTCTATAATTCGAAAAGGGCGGCACCCTTAACTCACCTAAATATAAGGTTTCACAACAATTCTTGCAACCCTGTTTTGTGTTCTAACTGTATAGAAATGAATTCGGGGAACACAGTTAAATACCTAGGAATTATTATAGACAGCCAACTAAAATGAACAAATCACGTAGAAAACCTTGTAAATAAACTTAGGTATTTGACTTACATTTTTAAACGATTAAATAACATAGTTGATATTAAAATAATGAAACTGGTATATCATGCATTGGTGCAATCATCAATATCTTATGGAATAATTGGATAGGGGGGTATTTACGATACCCATATTAAGCAACTAGAAATTACTCAAAAATTAATAATAAAGATTTTGCATAAAGATGTTACCCACCCCTCCTTGCAATTATTCCAAGAAGCTGAACTCTTAGATATAAGAAAAATCTACTGTATGCAATGTCTTAAATATATATTTTCACGAAATGTATATTTTACAAAAAACGAAAATCGCTCCAGCAGTAGAGTAAATAATGCATTTGAGGTTCCCAATGCAAAACTGGGCTTGCGCAGAGACATGCTTTTTTCATTGCACCAAAAATCTATAATGCACTGTATCAGACTATAGAAATTAAATCTAAAAACATATCTTCTTACAGCATATACAAAAAATTAATAAAGACTTGGGTAACTACAAATGACACAAATACATACCTGCTATAACATCTTACCTGTTATAACTTTACATATCCTAATTTTTATTTAACCTTTTTTGTTTTTCATATATTTTTTTTTCTTTTCTTAACTTTAGTTTTGTAAATACGGAATTAGTTGTTCCATAAATATGTTAAAACATAATTATGTTTTAATTTACTAATTTAAAGTTTAATTTGCCATGTTGTATCTTAACTGCATTAAAAAAAACTTAAGTATACCCACGAACTGGCGATGCCTATGTGGGATTTTTTTGTTGTTATCATACATATATGTATACTATTGTAATATCTTTTTTTTTGTTAAATTGTATTATTGATCTTTAAGCTACACATTTAATTTTATAGTTCCTTTTTTTTACCTCATCAAAAGAAATGTTTTTTGTAATATTTTTATGTATGTAACAAAAAAAATTTATTAATAAAAAAAAAATAAAAAAAATACAATAAGAAATAAAATAATACAGAAATAGAGAAAAGTTCCAATAAACTTCTTTTAAGTAGTTTATCAATGGGTACTTTACCTTTGAAAATAAAAATATATTTTATTTTACTTAGTTTAAGGGAAAATATGTTCTTGTATCTATATATAACTTACATGTAATGTACAAACAGATAATATGCAATTTGTACAAATACATAATGAAGTACCCATTATAAAATAATAATAATATTAACACAGAGATAACAAAATGAAAATATTTTTAAATATCAACCATGAGGAGGTCAACAGTGATAGTATCTAACAACTATAAAAAACTATGAATACATGCATAGCATAAAATGTATAGTCTAAAGAGATATATTATTTTAAGAACAAATTTATGTTATTCAAGCCAGGGAATCTTCTCGGACCATTTTTTTATATTAGGGTTCAGGCTACCAAAAAGTTGATGGCTACAACTATACCCACTAAATTATAATATGAAGAACGGAAAAAGCTAGGCAAGCCCTTCATCAAAAATCGAAATAGACGTCACCATCATAATGGCTGATTATGATGATGACTGCTAACTCTACCACCATCCAAATAATTATATTAAAACACACAGGTACACTAATAACACCGTATTCAATCAGTCAGCCACCTGCAGTAGCTATAAGATCAAAGTGTATTTCACATTCCTCAGAAAGATTCAAATTCCAAAATGTAATTATTTGAACCCCAAAATCAAATCTTTGATGGAATGCAAAACATTCGAAGTTCCCAAAAAAATAATAATCCTATCGACTATCGATACACGGGTCCTGTCTGGGAGGGGGGAGGGGGCGGGCGGGGGGCCCGTTGCCACCGATATTGCCCGGGGGCAGCTCCGACCCCTAATTAGATATTTCAGTTTCTATCAAAACATTCCGCAGTTTTTTGTTTCGGGTTTTTTCTTCCATCCCATTGATTACTTTTTCATAGTTCAGGCCTATAATTTACGGGCATTTTCGGATAATCCGCCTCCATTTAATATTCTCTCTTACTGATCACTCGGTATTACTGCGAGTTACTGGTACCTGCCTAATTGAGCGTGTATGAGAAATTAAATGTTATTCTTGTGATTTGGTCTAACAGCGACGGATAGATATATTATATTGGAGGCACTTAAGTTATTTTTAAAGTACCATAAAAAAACAGTACCTTCTTGCACAACAGAAGTGTGTCTTAATTTTCTTCCGATCTTCCAGAAAAAATATTAAGTTAGTACCTAAAACAGAGTAAGGTTGATTTCTCATATTCCAAGTTCGTTGTGAAAATAAATTCAAAAATTGTTTCGGATGTTAAAAACTTACAGGATGGTTTGAGGGTGCACCTAAAGATCAACAATTGTTTCTTCCATATGTTTGAAGGGTTGTCATTAATTATTTTTCACGTGGAATCTACTAGATCATTTGCAAGACTCTTTACTGAATATCTTATTTTTTAAAAGAATATTTATTTTATTCCCCTCCATTATAGGGAATTTTAATATACGAGTTTCCGCAATGCGAGTTATAAAAAGTACCGCAAGTTTTTCCAAGTGGGTCTAACTTAGCTGGGCGCGTGCTAACCCTGTACAAATCGCAACTGCACCCCGCTGTTGAATTTGGCAGCCACATCTGGTCTGGAACCCGAAAAAACCTGAAGAAACCCTCAACTCTGTGCAGAAAATAGTTTGATTGATTCCCTCATCATAACAAACGTATGGCAATCGTTAGAGCACAGGCGTCAGGTAGTTATGCTGTCCTTGTTCTTGGTATTACAGTGGAAGATGCTCGGGAAACACGCCAAATCACATGTGAACGAGTCGTTTCTGGGACTCGTTCTTGAGTTCAACAGATCGGCTGTGGAACAATTTGCCGGTTTCTGTATCTCTTAAAGCCCCTTGTTCACTCCTTCCTCTCCTCTAAAAACTCCTCACAAAGCTTCTTCAAAGATGACTTAGACCCGGATAAAAATTATTTACATCAGGGAGTGTGGAGTTAATGTAAAAACATATTTCAAAAACAATGTTTTCTTCATCAAGATACGAGTAAGTTGTTAATATAAAAATAAATCACAAACAAGTATAGACAAATAAGAACAAAGACAAAATATTAAAGAGGAGAGGTGATTAATTACTTAAAAATCTCATAAAAAACAGTTATATATAATTAAATACAAAAATTATTTTAGGATGTATAAAATTGAATTGAGATAATAAAAAAACTTTTAAAACAAACAATAAAAACAGGAAATCTAAGTAACAAATAAATAATTATGATTGTAAGTATTAATAAGAAAATGAATTTTAGAGATGGCTATTTAAAAAAAATCTTTTGTCATTTATAATATTTAATCGACTATTAAAGCTTTTTCTAATTTCTAAATTATCTAATTGTGTACCAGTTATGTTAGTATGTAAAATTTTTAGACATTTATTAATATCAAAGGAATGACTTGTTTCCAAAATATAGTTGGCAAATTCTGAATAATTATTATTATTTAAACATCTTAGATGTTTCTTAACTCTAATGTTAAAATTTCTGGAAGTTTTCCCTATATGAAAAAGTTTAGAATCATTGCAAATTATTTTATAAACCCCAGATTTTTTTGTTATTTGTTTTTGGGGTCTTATGCCGTGTTGAGCTACCTCCTCCTTTAGCCAACGTTTCCGACAGCGTTACAGCGTCCATCATCATGGCGGAACACGGCATAACACACCAAAAACAAATAACAAAAATACTTTTGGCCGTGAAAATCTAAAATCATATCAAACCCCTGATTTGTTAAAAAAAATCACATTTATCCTTGTTATTTAATATTTATTTTTTCAATTTATTATTAGTGTAGGAAGCTGGTTGGATATCATCTGGAATGTTTTTGATCATTAAATTTGTGTGTGTTTTAAAAGTTTTAAAAACAAAAGTTGTTTGTTTTAAAAGTTTTTTTATTATATAAATTCAATTTTATACATCCTTAAATAATTTTTAAATTTAATTTTATATAACTGTTTTTATGAGATTTTTAATTAATTAATGACCTCTCCTTTTTAATATTCTGTCTTAGTTCTTATTTGTCTATACTTCTTTGTCATTTCTTTTTATATTAATAACTTATCCTGATGAACAAAACATTGTTTTTGAAACATGTCGATATTGTTAATAATATTGTGTAAACTAAGCTATTTGTTTTCATTATAAAACATGTATTTAAAATATGGTTACGTAACCCAATATAGACAGTGTTTAATTTCATTCATAATCAAGAAGAGCAAACCAAAAAATATATAATTAGATTACCACAAAACTTATGTAGGTGGGTACTTGTGTACCACCTACTGCTTTCTTCCTTCTGCCGGTTTAATTGTTCGGCGTATTATTTGCAGTGGTTTGTTTGCCTGCCGGAGCTTGCCGGAGCTTTCAGTCGACCACGAATTAAATGGATATATAGCCCGCAGTGACATCTAGTTGATTCATTTAATAATAGGTTGGCGTATCGCCTTACGTCTCATGTGGTCGATGGTCGGTTTGCTGCATCGAATAATGGACACAAACGAAACAAATTTGCAGTTAGAAAAAATATTATACGTATTTTTCGAAGATCTTCTCACGAGGTTCTAACTAAAAACCTACAAAATCCGATGTTTTAAATATAAAGGTATTTAGCTTGAATCTGCCATGTTTTCTGAAGCATGCTGTCCAATGCTAACAGGAATGTATTAAGCCTATTAAAAATGGAAAAATAGTAAGTATCTTTGATCTAAGTAAATTTTAAATAATTCAAATTATTTATTATTCGCAATGGGAACCGGCATCGCAGTACAGCTAAAATTAGGATTGATAAACGACAAATTTCGTGCATTTATAAAACTTTGGTCATACATTCATCTTAGAAGCATTATTGAAAATCTGCATAGCCCGCCCAAAAAAAGTGCTGGAAAGCCCCACTAGGAGGAGGGGGGAGTTAAAAAAAACATATTTACAAACTAAGTCGAGTGAGGTGCTGTTTGCCGTGGTTTTCTTTCGTGAGACTTTTCGTGAGAAGCCGATATAATCAATATCAAGCAGGTTTTTAGAAAGGAAAATAAAAATAAGTTGGAAATTCTCCAAAATAGGGCAACGAGAATAATCCTTAGGCGAAATAGATTTTAAAATGTAAATAAAATGTTAAAGGAACTAAATTGGCTAAAAGTGAAACAATTTTTTAACAAAATTTGATTGCAGGCAGTAGTTGCGTCGCTGCATCAAAATTCTTTACGGCAAACGGAGGTGCCTAAACGAGGCGACGCGAAATTAGGGAGACTTTTAAATTTGTATAGATTTCAAAATAATCGCTAATAAAATTGTCGCCGCAACAAAAGTTACTCATGCGCGTCTGGATCAATAAGAGATGCTAACAATTTAGTTATTTTAGACATGGGAGTATTTTATTTATCGTTCAACCATTTGCAAAGCAGACTGTACACAATTTTGCCGACTACCAGGCGGTGAATTATAAGAAACAAATAACGAAGTACGTATGTACTTTTGTTCAAATATTAACTAACTTACCGTGGCATGTACAAATTAGTTATAAATTCGAAGAACGTGTTCGCAGGGGGTAATTTCAGGGTCCGAATGAAGGATGAACAATGGACTTTGACCGCTGGAATCAATTGAAGGTATTGCGCCAAACGGTGGGAGAGTAAGCTGTTAAAGTAGGAACCCATCAAAACTTGACGGGGATAATAAAGTTGATTATATCCAGCTACATTCCCTCCACGGCATCAATATTGAAGATGGGAAATCGTGTTGGTAAATTTAACGATGATTTGATGTTTTTAAATAGTACTAACGTATTAGGTCTAGAAAGGAACTAGAAATGAAAATATTTCTAAATATTTATGTTATTAGAAAAACTTATCCACGGCTTGATAAATTCATTGATTGAAGTGCAATATTTAGAAAAACGATCTCTGGGATTTTCCGTAATATTTCCTACATAATTTGAAATATCAATTATAATTTTTCTATACGCCCTAGATCTTTTCTTCGTTATAATTCAAGTATAATAATTGACAGATGTCAAGTGCAATTTGCTCCGTATAAAACAATAAAAATAAAGTGCAAAACGTATGTTTAATCAACATAAAACCTGTGAAACAGAAGCATAACAGTGTTGCTGTAAAACTGAAGCAATTACCACGTATGTACATGAACTATATCTAAGAAAAAATTGATTTTAAAAATTCAAATCACTGTGATTTTTTGACATTTAATGATTTGATATTGAATACTCTACCTACATACGTTCCATCTATCGCTACCTGTCAATAGATGGCAGTAAATGCATAAATTTAACCATATCGCAAAATAAACTAATAACTTGCGCTAATAAACAACAGATGGCTGTTAATGCATAAATCAATTAAAAATATATTATTTACCGCTATTGTTCAATAGAGGGCAATAAGTGCACACAATATCAAATTCTGTTGAATAATCTTTGAAAATGGAAAAAGGTAATAAAACACCTAAATCAAAAAATGAGGACCCGTTTACAAAATCCTGCATGACCCCAAGATCTCCAAATCAACACGAGGAGGATCCTTATTCAGATTCGGAGGATAAAAGAAAAAATGAAGAAGAAACGTCCACAATGATAGAGGCAAACGAGGTAAATAATGCCCTGAAAAACTCAAGACTTACCATAAATAATATTAAAAAAACAATAACGGAAGGGAAAGGAAAAATCATTCTAAAAGAAAAAATAAACGAAGGCATGGATCAACTATTCGACATTATTGCCCACTTAGTGGCTGAAAATAATGAAATGAAGGGCGAATTAAAAATACTACGACCACTAATAAAAAACTGTACCCAAAATATTATTGAAATAAAAAATGTAATGAATGAAAACAAGTCGCTTCTCGTAAACATGGCAGAAAAAAGTGAAGAATTTAAAAACAAATTGCATCTCACCAATATTAATAACCAAAATAAAGAAATTAAAACACCTCTTCCGGCACAGGACATCACACATCGCAGAATTAAAACAGCACAACTTCAATGGAAAGAAATAAAAATACGGATCTTTGGAGAAGAAGCAGGCCACCAAATAAGAAGAAATCTGGAAAAAAACTTTAAAGATGTAGATTGTTCCAGCTATATATACCCTGGGGCAACACTAGACTGGTACACGGCAAACATCATAAGAGAAAGCAAGAATTTAAACAAAAATGATTTTGTAATTTTAATAGCCGGAGAAAATGAGACATCCCCTAAAAACCTTCTAAGCAACTTGTACTACACCCTACGACAACTAGCCCATACTAATGTTCTAATACATCCAGTTACTAAAAACAACTATTTAAACATCTATAAACTGAATTCTGAGATTATATCTCACATCTTCGAATTCAAAAATTATTGTAAATTTAGTGGGCCCATTTTTTATGAAAAAATGAATAGCCATACAATTATCAAAATGATGAGCTTAACAAGGGCGCATATAAAAAATGAGATCAATAAAATATCAGTCTACAATTTTGAGCACCCACATCCATCAGAAAAAAACCCAAAATATATTCATTCATCCATTCCTACACAAACCCGAGATGACAGGAACTCACCTTATCCGAAAAAACAAACTATTTTTTTATGAATAATACACGTACTCCTAAACCTGACGACATCAAATCCACCTTCAATATAATGCATCAAAACGTGCAATGCATTCGAAATAAAATCTTAGAATTAGAAAACATTCTATATGAAAAAAATATCGATGTACTTTGTGTTAGCGAACACTGGCTACAAAAGGACGAAACGACATCTATCAATTTTAATGGTTACAAATTAGGTTCGATTTTTTGTCGAGAGAGTCATATTCATGGAGGTGTCTCCATTTACTTAAACGAAAACATTATATTTAAAGAACTAGAATTTGTTAAACAAATAACAAAAGAATTTGTATTTGAATGTGTTGGTATTGAAATTCCAAAACTTAAAATGATAATTTGTACAATTTACTATAATGACTCTGATATTAATATTTTTTTTGAACAACTTGAACTTTTACTAAACAAAATTTGCAAAAACAACAAAAAACAAATAATACTCTGCGGTGACTTAAATATTGATACAAGCTACAAGAACAAAAACGCAGACTCACTCAAAAACACATTAAAATCTCACAACATACGCTTGATTATTGATAAACCTACTCGTATACAAGGAAACAAAAAAAGTATAATTGATCATATAGGTACAAATATACCAAAAAGCTCTTACACATGGGAAGTCACAGAATTAGCTGTATCAGATCACATGGCACAGTTAATGCACGTAAAAACAGAATATAATATAAACCAAACGTGGTATACAAAAAAACAATTATTTAACACAGAAAACACTAACATTTTTAACAATTACTTATCATGTATATGTTGGGAACCACTGAAATCCTTTGAATCCATTAATGATAGCTACGAATACTTCATTAATGAAATAAATAATGGTATGAAGCTTTGTTTCCCATTTAAACTGTATAAATATCCCCAAAAACGCAAAATAAATTGGGTAACGACTGGTATTAAGATATCTATTAGACAAAAAAGACATCTGTATATGAAACAAAAAAACACAAATGACCTCACAATCATAAACAATTACAAACATTACAAAAAAATTCTTAGTAAAGTAAAACAGGTAGCTAAACGGAATTATAATAGTAAACGAATTCAAAACGCGCAAAATAAAACCAAAACATCGTGGAACATAATAAAAGAGAACTCAAATAATTCTAATTCTAAAAGTAAACCAAAAATCTGTCTTAAAATCAATGATACCCTGGTATCAGAACCAAAAAACATTGCAAATGAATTTAACATTTTCTTTGCACCACCGCCAACACCACAAAACACATCTCTACATCCACAATCTGCCAAAACAGTCGAAAACAAACAGTCGCGATCATTCTTCATAACGCCTGTAAACAGGGAGGAAATTATTAAAATCATCGTAAAACTGAAAAATAAAAGCAGTGTTGGCACTGACAAAATCCCTATAAAAATTATAAAAGCATGTGCAGAAGCGTTAAGTTACCCGTTGGAAATATTAATTAACAAATCTTTCGAATCAGGAACCTTCCCAGAACAATTAAAACAATCTATTATTGTACCTTTGTATAAGAAGGGTTCTAAACAGGAAATCTCAAACTACAGACCGATATCCTTATTACCAAACTTTTCAAAAATATTTGAAAGAGCCATGTACAATCGCATTTATAACTTTCTCGAAAACTTTGAGATAATATGTCCACAACAATTTGGATTCCGTAAAGGCCGTTCAACAACACAGGCAGTATTCAATTTTTTGAACAAAATTCTAGAAAATATTAATGTTAGTAAAAAAACCGTAGGTATCTTTCTCGACCTCTCAAAAGCATTCGACAATGTTGATCATGAGCTTCTTCTAATTAAACTTGAACATGTAGGTATTAGAGGATTAGCATTAAAATGGTTTGAATCGTACTTAAAAAATCGTCAGCAGAAAGTTCAAATTTCAAATATCGATGAAAAAAGGGTCCAGTACATGGTAGAATCCAAATGGAGAAAAATAAACAAGGGTGTGCCACAAGGAAGCATTCTTGGGCCTCTCCTCTTCCTTATCTATATAAACGAACTTCCAATAATTGCTGGCACAGAATGTTCAATGTTCGCTGATGACACAGCTTTGTTGTTTGAATGTAATGGAGACGTTGACGAATTTAACAAACAAGTTAACGAGACTTGCCAATTAATAGCAAACTGGCTGTTATCGCAACATCTATCACTCAACACAAACAAAACCCAAATTTTAAAATTTTGTCCAGTGCAAGCTACACCAATAAATATAAATGTAAACATTAATAATAATATTATCGAACCTTCCCAAACCTGTTCACTACTGGGAATAGAATTAGATGTAAACATAAACTGGAAAGAACATGTCTCAAAAATTGTAGCAAAAATCAGTAGTTTTTCTTATGTTCTGGGTACCTTGAGAAAAATATTGAACACCGAATCAGTAATAGCCGCATACTATGGTTATGTATATTCAATAATAAAATACGGTATTATTTTTTGGGGAAACTCGGTAAACGCCAAAGATGTCTTCATCATACAAAAGAGATGCATAAGAAAAATTACAAACTCTGGTTGTTTAGATTCATGTAGACCTATGTTTAAAAATCTGAAAATTCTGACAGTCACAGACATATATATAATGGAGTTATGCATGTTAGTGCGATCATCTACAGAAAATTTCCCACTAAAAAACTCAACACATAAATACGCTACAAGGCTCACAGAAAACTTACTAATACCAAAAGCAAACAAAACAATATTCCAAAAAGGACCATACTACATGGCCATTAAAGTATATAACAACCTTCCACATAACATCAAACAAATACAAGATACACACAAATTCAAATCGTCACTAAACACTTTCCTTGTTAATAAATGTCACTACACGTTGAGTGAATACCTCACGTAAATGAAACGCCTATTTTTATTGGTATATATATTTGTATTTTTTTTAAATTTTTTCATTGGTATATTGTTATTTTATCTGTATAAATATTGTAATTATAATAAAACAAAGAATATTGTATAAACATTGTAATTAAATAAATGTGGTTAGCTGGAAGAAATGGGGTCTACCCATAAGCTACACCTTTTGTAATTTTCATTTTACAATAAATATTTTTTGATTTGATTTGATTTGATTTGATTTGATATAATCCACAACCTCTCTTCATTTCAAACGATTATGCTGTTCCCACGAATGGTGCTGAAAGGTGTATTGACATTTTCTAAGTTCATTGATTGTAAGTATTTTGCTTTTTGGGTTTGTTTTTACTAACTTACTAATTTAAACCACATGATAATATATTATTTGTATCTTTATACGGAATTGAAAATGATTAACTTTTTAACGCTTGACTTTTGGGTGCAAATTCAAATATAATTTTTTTTTTAAATGTGTGCAATTCACATGCGGTAGAAGTGAAACCTTCAGAAAACTAAAGTAGACAAGAAGGTGAAAGCTACGAAGCACCGCACAAAGAGGAGACGGATTATACAATCACATTCTCTCGCAGGCCAAATCCTATAGATGAATGTGTTTGTCTCTTTTAAGTGTCGCTATTTTTCTAAAGAAGTTTTCAAAAAATTGTTCAATTAAAATATAAACTACCTACAAAGTTCTCAGATACATCCTGTCAGTGAGTGGCTGAGTTGGCATCGCATTTGAGTCCCATCCAGGCGTCGCATATTCGATTCCTCGGCTGGCTAAGTCCTCCATCACAACACGAACGAACATTTTCCGCTTTCTGTGGTGGTAGTAGGAGATTTTCAAATATTGTCGGGTTATTCGTAACCCGGGAATATTTGGCGTTCTTTTATTATTTTTTTTTTAAATTTTTAAATCCTATTTCTTACAGGTAACCCAATAAAAAATAATTGATATTTAAAAAAACTTTGAAACGTCGCTACTCACCCAGTATTTTTGGGCATTTGCGGGGTAAGAGAGGACTGTGGACGGATTTTGCAAACTAGGTAGAAAAACTTTTTTGATACTTTCTATACTATCGGTGTGCACAAGTGCATTCAAACGTGCCATCTAAAATGTTTTGCCTATACCTACTTTGTTGACATCAGCTTTGTGGATTTCAGAGGTCATCATTTATCATCAGTCGATTAAAGCATTTTATTTATTTTGATACAATATTTTACATTCATAGTAAAATTAAATAACGTTGGTCTCGCTTGGTAGCTTACCCGTACCCGTGCTGAGGCTCCCATTTTACAAAAATCTAATAAGATAAAGTAGGTACACAATACATTTTCAAAAATATATGCAGTTGGTAATGAAAAAAATAAAATTTAGATAAATTTTAAATAAAATTAAAATTGAAGTAAAATTTTAAAAAAATAATTAAAATTGGATATGAGTTGTGTGTTTGTAAATGATGTGTGTTTTATAATGGTTTAGTTTGTTACGTGTATACGTTTTATTATTTTATGACAAAATTACTTGTCTTTTTTGTTCCATCCTCATCATCATCATCTTCTTTCCCTTATCCTATTCGGGTCGGGGACCCATTGCATCGACAAGGCTTGTCCTTGTCTTGTGCTGATTGTTCGGCCTCTGTCCATGGTAGCCGCATCCTCTCGTCACACAGTTTCTGGAGTTGCCTCGCCCAATTGTGTCTGGGGCGGCCCACTGGACGTCTACCCTCTGGAATCGCACTCAGTATCTTCCTCGGAATTCGGTCATCAGACATTCTTAGTACATGCCCAAGCCACCTCAGTTGCGATTTTTCTACGAAGAGTAGCAGTGGTTCAATGTTTAGATCATCTCGGATCGTGGAGTTTCTTATATGATCCCATTTCGTAACCCCTGCCACTCCTCTCAAGCACCTCAATTCGGCAGCTTGGACTCTAGAGCGTTTTATTATTTTTTGACAAAATTGTTTGTCTTTTTTGTTCCATCCATTTTTTTAATTGTGTATCTAAAATTATTTTTGTTTTCCTCAATTTTTGTTTAAAGTGAAAGACTGTTGAATGCTTTTATAGCATGGCATACATGATGCCTTTGTCCAAAGCTTATCCAAACCTTCGGAGTTTTTATGTTATATTTGTCATCATCATCATCACTATTGGCTCTACAACCCCTGGTGGGTCTTGGCCTCCTCAAGAGTCTTCCTCCACTCATCTCGGTTTTGTGCCAGCTCATTCCAGTTTAGAAGCTCCAAGATAGATATGTCTTTGAGGACGTTGTCGATCCATCTTAGTCTTGGCCTTCCCAGGCTCCTTCGCCCTATTGGTCTAGAGTTCAGCAGGGACTTTGGTGCTTGATTCACGGTCATTCTCTCCACATGACCCAGCCACCGAAGTCTTCCCAGTTTTATAAATTTTGCGACGTTTAGCTCCTTAAACAAAGTATAGAGCTCATTGTTATAACGTCTGCGCCAAAATCCATTTTCTAGAACCGGTCCGAAGATGCGCCTCAAAATTTTTCTTTCAAAAACGTCCAGTGCTCGCTCATTCCTCTTAGTTAGTACCCAAGTCTCAGCTACGTACGTAAGTACTGGTCTGATAAGTGTTTTGTACACTAATATCTTCGTGTTTCTGGACAGCAGTCTGGACTTTAATTGGTTTTTTAGGCGGAAATAACAGCGATTTGCGTTCACAATGCGCTTCTGGATCTCCTCTGTGGTATTATTGTCGTTTGTTATCAGGGAGCCTAGGTATGTGAATCTTGGTACCGTTTCGAAATTTTGGTTTCCACATGAGAGAGTTGGGATTTGTTGGGTGCATCCTACAGCCATGTATTTGGTCTTTTGCTGGTTTACTACGAGACCCATAATTTTGGCAGAGCTTTCAAGATTTATGAAGGCGTTACGTAAAGCATCTGTAGTTTTCGCGATTATGTCGATATTTTTATTATTTTTATTTTTTTAAAAGAAAGACAAACATTCCCGGGTTACGAATAACCCAACAATGTTTGAAAATCTCCTACTACCACCACAGAAAGCCGAAAATGTTGCTTTTGTTGTGATGTCATCAGCGTAAGCCAATAGTTGCACAGAGTTGTCAAATATCGTTGCTCTTATCTCGATGCCTAAGTCACGAATAACTTTTTCTAAGGCTATGTTGAATAAGAGGCAGGCCAATCCATCTCCTTGTCTCACCCCGTGGAGTGCTTCAAAGGGCTCGGACAGATCACTGCCATCCTTGACTCTACACGTTACTGGGGACATTGTTAATTTCACCAGATTGATCAGCTTACGCGGTATTCCAAACTCACTCATTGCATTGTACAATACATTCCTATTTATGCTATCGTACGCGGCCTGGAAGTCTACAAAGAGATGATGTGTTTCGACATTGTGTTCTAGCGTCTTTTCCAAGATCTGTCTTAAGGAGAAAATTTGATCAATACATGATTTGCCTGGCCTGAAGCCACATTGGTAGTTGCCAATGATTTTTTCAGACATTGGAAGCAATCTTTTGTACAAAATGTTGGACATAATTTTATAGCCGGTGTTTAATAGCGTTATTCCCCTGTAATTACAGCACTCGAGTTGGTCGCCCTTCTTATGTAGTGGACACACAATTCCTAGTCTCCACTCTTCGGGTATCTCTTCTTCTGTTCATACTTTTAGAATAAGGGTATGCAGGTATTGAGTAAACTCTCCACCTGCTGCCTTAAATAATTAAGCCACCAGCTCGTCTGACCCGGGGGATTTGTTGTTTTTCAGTTTATTGCCTGCTTCACTTCCTCCAGTGAAGGGGGTTCAGCATTGTCAATGTGCAAGTCATCTCCCATGCTCTCCACCGTGTTGTGCTCCACCTCTGCTGAGTTGTAATTGAGAACCGTATCAAAATGCCTCACCCATCTCCTCAGGATGTCAGGCTTTTCACTCAGTATCACTCCGTTCTCGTCCTTGCATATATTTATTTTTGGCTTAAACTCTGCTCTCATGTTATTTACTTTTTTGTAGAAAAGACAACTCTCCTTCTTAAGCCTGAGTGCTCCAGCTTCTCTAATTTCTTTTTGTAAATATTCGCGTTTCTTTTTCGCGTGTCACACTGCGCTATCCTGTTGAGCGCAGTTCGAAATTCCATTTTGGTTTCAGGGATTTGTAATTTGTTCGTGTTAAATTTTGTGATTTTAGACCTTCTTGTTTTACCAGCATTTGATATTTTAAACCGCAGTCGACTTGCAACGAGAAAGTGGTCAAAGTCAATATTAGCTCCCTTATAACAATTATAACTGCCGACATCTAGTAAATTTGATTTATATCTGGCACTAATAAATATATGGCCTATTTGGTTATTGGTTCTGCCATTTGGGTGTTTCCACGTGGCTTTATGTATATTTTTGTGTGGAAATAACGTACCACATATGAACATATCGTGAGATGCTGCAAAGCTTATCAGGTGTTCTCCATTCTCATCTGAGTTTAGGTGGAGACTATGTTTTCCGATTGTTGGTGTAAAGTAGGGCTCCCTACCAACTTGCGCGTTCATATCCCCTATTATGATTTTAATATCACGCGGTGGGCATTCGTCAAAATTTTCTCCAGCTTGTCATATAAATCTTCCTTTTCATCGGTAGGTTTGTCCTCTGTGGGTGCATGGACATTTAGTATGCTCAGGTTAAAGAAACTTCCCTTTACTCTGAGATATGCCATTTGAGGGCTGAGTGCCTTAAAGTCCATGATGAGATGCTTAGCTCGTTTGTTTACCAGGAAGCCTGTTCCCTTTATGTGGTGCTTTTCATGACAGCTGTAATACATGCAGTGGTCTCCTTTTACAAATATCCCATTTCCCAGCCATCTAATTTCCTGCAGAGCCGTGATGTCTGCTTTATATGTATTAAGTTGATCTATTAGTGTCTGGAGGGCGCCAGGTTGGTAAAGTGTTGAACATTCCAAGTGCAAATTTTAAATCGTGTGCCTTTTTACGTTTGCCGGGTCTGTTATCCTCATTCCGTTCCAATGTCCGAGGCTTGTCTTGAGGTATGTTTTCTGTTGTCTAACTGATCTGTTAGTGATATTTTGTGTTTGTTGAAATTTGTTTTTTTGTTCAAAATGTAGTTTAGTAGTGTTTTAACGTATAATTGGCGTATATCCAGTACGTCAAAACTGCTGAATATTTGGTCTGTATCAGTCAGTCCATGTTTTTTAAGTGTTTTAGGTACCTTTATGATGGTTTTCTGCGTGATTTCTATATTACGATCGATAGCTGAATTTGTTGCTCCTCCCCAAGCAATTATTCCATATTCTATTATTGATTGACAAAGTGCCAAATATATTGTTTTAATTTGTTTTATTTTATACACAATATGGAAAATGTGTATTTTTTGAGAAGTTTATTTGTGATTTGTTTGATATGATGTGTGTATACCAACAAGATGAGGGTAGGTAGTAGGTACCTACATATATTCTTGGGGAGGGCTTCATTCGACAGGCGATAATCAACGACAAATTATGATGAAGCTTACTTGTTAGTTAATGAAGTATAAATTAAATGGATGCGTACATCTGTGGTAGGCATCGGTAGAATAGAACTGGCGGATCAGCGCATAAAGCTTGCCTTGAACGCTAATCTAATGAACACGAATCAACCGCTTTCAATTAACATGCTTAATGCATTATAAACCAGTCGAATCGATACTCTCTAGTCTCTTATAAGTAGGATAATTATTTTATTTCATTACATTTCAAAGACGTTAAAATGTTTGCATAAAATCATGAATTATGATGAGGGGGAGACCCGGACAATTTATACCTACACTTTTTAATTTTTTTTGCTTAATATCATTATTAATGTCGGTTCCATGACATCTCAGAATCATGCAACTTCAACACTCCTTTAAAAATTCATTGAAATTATGAAAAAAATAGCCAATAACCTAATCTAACGTAACCTATATAACCAATTTTTTTTATAATTTAAAATTTTTGCTATAATTTAAAACACAAATAAATTAAACTGCTATTTGCCATACCTTTTGATTTATTTTTTCTTAAGTTGGTTCCTCATTGCTAAGGACCCCTACTTCAATTCCCATGGTGGACGAGACTCCTCCACTCCTCGAGGTGGAGAGCTGACGATTTTCTCCAAGTTGGAGTTTGGCGAGCAACTTGTCCAAAGTATCTTAAAATACGTTGTAGGCAAATAGTTGAAAGCCTATTGTGGATGCCTAGCTCTTCCGGAATGAGCACATTTATGCAAGAAATCCTGACCATTTTTCTCAAGAACTACATTTCGATGGCGTTTATCCACTCTTCTTGGTTCTAAGAGTCTATATTTCCACACGGTGTAGAATTTTTTTATTATAGACTGTGTGCCCATTTACAATACACATGCGATACGAAATACACATTTATGGATAAAAAAAATTTTAAAGAAAAAAGTAAATAGTAACATGAGTAGCAGGTAATGTGTGGCATTTAAACGCCTCTTGAATTCTTTAAGGCTACTGTTAAAGATGTCGATAGTTTTTGAAGCGTTTTTTAACACCATACCTCGTGTCATGCTATGCAGAGCCATTACGTCCGTTCTGCTATAGAAGATCGTGGTACCGTCCTTGGCTGTGGTTGTTCGGTACCTCAACTTATAGCTTATATTAACTTTTAACTTATAGCTTATATTACTTAGAGCTTATATTAACTTATAGCTTAAATTAATTTATATATAGCTTATATTAACTTACCTATATAATGTGGGGTAAATCAAATTAACTTTTATATGAAAAGGCATCGCAGTTCCTCTCAAAATTTTCGGACAGCATTGGCTAAAGAAGGAGGAAGCGCAACACGGCATAATAACCCAAAAATTAATCGCGATAGTACGTTTAACCGTGAAATTCTCAAATCATATTACGCAAACAAGTTTGGCAATCTATTCTTAATTTTCTTCGAACAGAATATTATACGGATTTAGTAAAAAAAATTAAACCAAAAAAAAATTACAAAAAATAGTACGTAAATAATAAAATGCAAAAAAAAAATTATTTTAGATTCTCCCGTTCACTTTTAGCTTTCAATCGAGAGAAAACTATCAGTTTCTAGAGACGTTTATTGTAACTAAATCAGAGGTTTCAACACTTTCATCCGCCTTCGGTTCGAATAGCCCCGATCTCCCTTCCTGGGAATAATTTGTATATCTTAACACCTTCATAGGTACCCATTGCGTGTCATCACTTACACTTAAGTCGTGATATCAATAGCATATCTAATGAGTACAATATTTTACATGAAAGTGATTGGTTTGTTTTCCAAGGTAATATGAAAACTTGTACATACAGTGTTGATAGAAGTAGATACTTATCTACTAAGTATCACCAACGTACTTGGGGTGAACCGTGACAAAACCATTAGGTACCTACATTTATTTAGATTTCGTAACAATAATATAATACAAAATTAATAGAATATTTAACTTTAGCCACTTTTACTGTTCATAAAAAAACAACATGTTTCATGGGCTATGCTCACCTTATCAAGGGTTATCTAAAACGTTACTTAAAATGTTTTAAGTAAGCCATGATTATATGAGCATTGTTCATGAAACGTGTTTGTATTTTATCTACATATATAAAAACGAATCCCTGTTTCCATTGGTCTCGTCATAACTTCAGAACGACTTCATCTTTTTTCATTCAACTTTTTTTAAAGTTTTCTAATACTTTGTAGAAGGTTCTTACGGAAATAAAAATTAAGAAAATTACGCAGAAAATTGGATGATTTCAGAAAACTTGACGACTATTTTAACTTCGCACGTTTGACATTTCGCTTGTTTGATTAATGTGAATTTAGCAAGCAGTTGTTTTTTTGTAACAAAAGAATTGTCTTTGGAGTTTTTAAATTATAAATATTTTAAATAGGTACCTACCTATGTTAGGTACCAAATTTGATTGATTGTTCTTATAATATACAAAAATGAATATTTGACGACCTCCATAGTCCAGTGGGTAAGACTCTTGACTCACAATCCGGAGGTCGCGGGTTCGAACCCGGCATGCGCAAATAAATTTTATTTGATTTTAATTTGTGTTTTCACAATTAATTCATTTAAAAATAATATATAGTATATTTGCGGCATGTTCCAGAGTGGAAGATACTATCAGTATCGCCCTGGTGTAAGACCACCATTCAGAATTGAAACGTTGCTTGAAAATGGCTTTAGCCGTGTTTAGTGACCAGATCTGAATAGCCAGGTACTTCCCAACCTTCCTCTTCCCCACCTCCTTCCCCTCCCCACTACCTTCAGCCTCACAACATACCCCAATTGGGGATGCCATAGTCTCACTGGCTCCAGACGGGAGCAGTTGAGATTCTTGTGCGGTATACACTGTAAAAAAAAAAAAAATATGATAATGAAAATTTGAATAAAAAAAATTAATTGGTGGCACACGAGCTGTTTGAAAACTGAATGTACTGGGAATGAATATACTTAATATGAACGGGAGAGGGGAGTGGTTAGGTGGGGAAGGTGGAATGGGACGCACGAGAAAGGACATGCAGGGAGAAATAATTTGTTTCTTTGAATATGGCATTGCAACACACGCCGGAAGCCAGCTAGTAAACAATAACAGTGGTTAAAACTAAGCATTCTATTAATTTTTAATTGAAATTATGCTACAAAATTAGTTTGCTGTGTTTGAAGAAATAATATAATATATTCCTAAATCCATTTTTGTGATCCTTTTAATTACACTGCCCTGAACTGTTCTTTTTTAAACTCCATAATTTGACTATTATTGACAAATATTTTTATGTCAAAACTTCTTTATCGCCGTTGTGATTTGAAACTCGATGAAATTCGTTTCAAAGCGACACTAAAAAGAGACAAACACATACATCCATAGGATTTAGCCTGCGAGAGAATGAGATAGACAAATCGATCTCCTTTTTGTGCGGTGCTTTGCAACCTCCCCACTCTTGTCTACTTGAGTTTTCTGAAGGTTTCATTTCTACCGCGTATGAACTGCACACTTGTATTTTTTTAGAAGGTAAACTATACGTTTTCAATATGTGTACAAACTATGCGTTCCCGACAAACAATTAGTTGAATTTAGGAAAATTCTAACACTTAACGAGCCAAAAATTTTAATATCGCCGCGGTAGGCTTTTAAGAGAACCTTTCTAAATCAAGAAACGTAATCGTATCACCAACCAACCCCTTCTCGAAATATTTTAATATCGCCGCGGTAGGCTTTTTAGAGAACCTTTCTAAATCAAGAAACGTAATCGTATCACCAACCAACCCCTTCTCGAAATATTTTAATATCGCCGCGGTAGGCTTTTTAGAGAACCTTTCTAAATCAAGAAACGTAATCGTATCACCAACCAACCCCTTCTCGAAATATTTTAATATCGCCGCGGTAGGCTTTTTAGAGAACCTTTCTAAATCAAGAAACGTAATCGTATCACCAACCAACCCCTTCTCGAAATATTTTAATATCGCCGCGGTAGGCTTTTAAGAGAACCTTTCTAAATCAAGAAACGTAATCGTATCACCAACCAACCCCTTCTCGAAATATTTTAATATCGCCGCGGTAGGCTTTTAAGAGAACCTTTCTAAATCAAGAAACGTAATCGTATCACCAACCAACCCCTTCTCGAAATATTTTAATATCGCCGCGGTAGGCTTTTAAGAGAACCTTTCTAAATCAAGAAACGTAATCGTATCACCAACCAACCCCTTCTCGAAATATTTTAATATCGCCGCGGTAGGCTTTTAAGAGAACCTTTCTAAATCAAGAAACGTAATCGTATCACCAACCAACCCCTTCTCGAAATATTTTAATATCGCCGCGGTAGGCTTTTAAGAGAACCTTTCTAAATCAAGAAACGTAATCGTATCACCAACCAACCCCTTCTCGAAATATTTTAATATCGCCGCGGTAGGCTTTTAAGAGAACCTTTCTAAATCAAGAAACGTAATCGTATCACCAACCAACCCCTTCTCGAAATATTTTAATATCGCCGCGGTAGGCTTTTAAGAGAACCTTTCTAAATCAAGAAACGTAATCGTATCACCAACCAACCCCTTCTCGAAATATTTTAATATCGCCGCGGTAGGCTTTTAAGAGAACCTTTCTAAATCAAGAAACGTAATCGTATCACCAACCAACCCCTTCTCGAAATATTTTAATATCGCCGCGGTAGGCTTTTAAGAGAACCTTTCTAAATCAAGAAACGTAATCGTATCACCAACCAACCCCTTCTCGAAATATTTTAATATCGCCGCGGTAGGCTTTTAAGAGAACCTTTCTAAATCAAGAAACGTAATCGTATCACCAACCAACCCCTTCTCGAAATATTTTAATATCGCCGCGGTAGGCTTTTAAGAGAACCTTTCTAAATCAAGAAACGTAATCGTATCACCAACCAACCCCTTCTCGAAATATTTTAGATACACGATTAAAAATTGTAAATATAATCTTACGAGGTAACCCCTAATTATTAGGAAAGCATATATTTTTATTACATGATAATAATGCTGCTAGGTAGATGGTACCAATTGTGCTTCTTACCTAGGGCCCCATTAACCCTTAGGCTCACTAGGCTGAAGCCGAGGGCGCTAGATTTTTGGGGGGCGCATCTCAGGTAGGCGCTTACAACGCATAATTTTCGACTCAAAATTAAACTTTATATCCCATATAAACACAATCACTAATAAAGGAATAAAAATGCTTGGCTTCATTTTTCGAAATACCCGAGGTTTTAGGAATATTTCAACTGTAAAATTTTTGTATACATCCTTAGTACGTAGTCAAGTCGAATATAACTCCTCGATCTGGTCCCCCCATTTTAAATTACATTCAGATACAATCGAAAAAATTCAACACAAATTTCTAAGACATATAAATTTTAAACTCGGTATTCCCATTGAAAACATAAATTATAACTACTTGATGAAAGAATTAAATTTATTAAATCTCTCAGATCGAAGAATTATATCCGACTTAATATTTATGTTCAAAATTGTAAATGGTAAAATAGACAGTCCTGATTTAACTAAGCTCATCGAATTTCATATACCCAGTAGAGCAACTCGCTCCAAATTCTTGTTTCAATGTAACAACAACAGAACTGAGTACACGAAACACTCGCTTTTACCTAGATTACATGAAGTTAGTAATAGATACGCAGATGTGGCGGATCTATTTAACTGCACGGAAGCTAGGTACAAGAAGGCTATTCTATCATATATCTTCAATCAATATTCATTTTATTTATACTATAGTATTGAATGTAATTGTAGCCCTTTGTGTCATTTCTTAATCAAATGCCACAATTAACTTAACTCTTTTTTATAATTATTTCTTATATACCTACAACTAATATTTTGTGACATGTAATATGTATTTATGGTATATTTATACCGTTAATAAATAAATAAATACAATATTTTCAAAACTACTTTCTCGGTGCGCGGTGACGTGATTTTCGCCCCATAATGCAATGGGCTATTGGGCCGATCTATTAAGGAAGCTAAAAGTTTGCAGTATTTCGTCGGTTATGTCTCAATGGTGTGAAGTCAATATTTTAGTATGCAAGTGAAAGAATATTATTATAGTCGTTTTTAATACTGAATTCACTAGATGTAAAAGATGTAAAAAATAATAACTAAATTAAAAATATACATGCTAAATAAATTAAATAAAAACTCCATTGAAGCAAAAGAATTTTCGTCTAAATATTGTTGGGATACTGACTTTCATTTGTTCTCAGATCTAGAAAATTTTCGCATGCAGCGATTTTTCCGTGTCTTTGTGAATATGATGATTCACATATCACTACATTCGCACACACCACGTATGTATCCCAATTGCGGACACTAAGGATTTTTTTTAATTTTGACATATTTTATGAGAGATCAGATATTTTGGAAGGTGGGTATGGGTACCGCAGTCCCGGGAACCTTTTTTTGGATGACCAACACCCCTGACATAGAACACCACAAGTGGTTCGCTGCATTTGGTGACTTAGCAGAGGTGCCCGGATTCATGGGGTGAGGTTTGTCCAGGTCTTGGCAGCGGATGCGTCTGCTCACTGCCCATTGAGTTAGTTAAGGGAGACCTATTTACCTCTCCAGCAAGGCTCTCTTGGAACATCACCTTGCACCACAGTGGGAGAGATGGATTCATTCGTCCGTCAATCCAGGACACAATGACCCCCAGATTCCTACCCATCCTTCATACCTTTTCCTTCCCAGAATATCCTCTCCTTCCTTTTATAAAAATACCCTCCACACAGCATCCCCGAATATGACATAGCCCACAGGAGGCCCTGAGGGAAGTTATTTCAGGGCCTCCTGTGTGGAGCTAAAGTTAAAAAAATGGTGGGAAGGCTAACAGTAAGCTAGCCTAGGGCGGCTGGAATCCTTAATCGGGCCCTGTGGATGTCCATTGCTCAGTGTTCACTACCCGGTACACAATACTCAGTACAGAGAGTACAGTGGTGTATTGTTTGTATTTGCCGGTAGCTCGAGGGTAGAGTGGCCGGGCGGGCCACCACACCCACCCCTCCCTCCCCACCAACCCCACCGCCTGCAGAACCCAATAACTCCACTCCATTCCACCCAAGGAGCAGAACCGATCGCTAACTGCTGCACCACCCACTTACATCTAAAGGATGTTTCAAACGGAGATTTGCTAGAAACATTACAATGGAGGTAAACACAACATTTCGCAAGAAGAAGTAGTTCAACTACTCGGTCACCAACCATCCGTTCCAATACTACCTGAATCGGATCATGAGGGAAGTTTGCAAGCAGTTTTGGATGATTTGAACAAACAAACATTTGTTACAAAAATATAATAAGATGAAGTACATTATACATTTTGAAAAGAAATAAAATTAAAATTAAATCAAAATCGGCTTATATTATAAGTTGTGGGTTTGTTAATGATGTGTGTTTTATAATGGTTTTGTGTGTTACGTGAGTGTGTTTTATTCTCTTATGTTATATTGCATTATAAGCATGGTATTTATGGTGTCTTTTGTCTTGTGTTTGTGTTTACCGTCGGAGTTTTTATGTTTTCTTTATACGCTTGTCTAACTGATCCATTAGTGGTATTTTGTGTTTGTTGTAATTTGTTGTTCAAATATGTAGTTTAGTGGTTTTTTAACGTATAATTGGCAAAACTGTTGAAAATTTGGTCGGTATCAGTTCAGTCAGTTATAAAACCACACTTTATTTCATTTTTAATAAGTTCTGTAGTAAGACAGTAGTAAATATGAGTGATTTTAGGTAATAAAATTTAAAACATATCCATATAGTAGAACAGGAGCACTTAACAGGAAATGAGATGAGAGTGAGGTGATAGTGTAAAACAACTTGGAAAATGTAATCTAATTATTAGAAAAAAAATTAATACCATACACTCACTTTTTCACTTCTTCCGAAGAAAACCATTTTTTTTTGAGCAAATCATTTTTTTTAAACCCCAGTTTTTTCCTACTCTATTTACAATTGGCTGACTATGCAAGTCGCCATTTTAGGTAATGCCATTGGAACAGGTTGGATAACTTGCGTTTTCATAAAACGTTGGGATTCTATGGACTGCAGCCTACTTCTCCATCTTTTAACATAGAGACATAGAGAGATAAGTTAGAACTATTACATTATATCATATAACAAAACTCTCAAAATACGCCACTAATTCTTAAAATTCAGGTCTTTTTACTAAGCACCTGGCATGCTACTAATAATAGAATAAATAAATGTTCATTAATATTGGAAAATATCCACTTATATTGCAAAATTTTTCGTTTAAAGTTTTGTGTATATTATGTGTATTTTAATAGGATTATATTAATCTTTAATAAAAATTTTTAAAAAATCACTAATATTGAAAAATATCAACTAATATTGGTATGTATCCACTGATATTGTAAAACATCATTAAAATTGGAAGATACCATTCATTCAATTGCGATGAAACTTTGGTAATTTGTGTGTGTTGTGTGCAGGCCACGTATTATAAAAAATGACAATAGGTGTCGCACAAGTTGTTTAAAAAGTATGTGTATTTCATATTGTTTAGCAATAATGTGGGAAGGCGGGAAGAGGAGAGGTATGTGGGATGGGTGACGGAAAGAGGGAGGTGGCGGAACGCGGGGAAGGTGGAAGGGGAACGCGGGAGGGAGGGAAGGGTATGGGGGTCAGGGGTTTTCTGCTATCTTTATACGATTGCAAGATTCAAACCCAGATGTGACCGTACCTTTTTAGATTTTTTTTTCAGATTTTCGATTGAGTTTCGCTAATATTGTCTTCATTTAATTAAATATTAATTTATGAATCGCTTTTCGAATTCTACGATAAAATAATAATTTTAGAGGCAGGACCGATATAAAGTATGTTCGGATAAAATATCACTAATCGATCTTTGTTTTTTTAGATCAGTGTGCTTATTAAATTTTACAAATTTTGATATGTTTTATTTTCGTTTAAAATATTTCTAAGCTACGTAGGTGGGCAAATATTTTTCTAAAATTGTTTTTGTTCCAAAAAATATAATTCGCAGCCAATATTTTACAAAACTAACAAAAATATTTTTTTATTAAAATGTAGTCATCAAAAAACGTTTTTAATGTTCAGTATTTAATATTTTTAACTTTCCTAGTATTTATATGTTTTATTATTCCAAAAGATAATTAGATGCTATGAATACTTAGTTTTTTACAATAGCTCCACCCGGGAAGCCCTGAGAAAAATATTTTTTTTCTGAGGGTTTTTTAAGGAAAGGGAGGATAGGAAGTTCCGGGGAAAAAAAGGGTGTGAGTGGTGGGTAGTAATCTGGGGGAAGTGTCCAGGACTAAAGTACGTATGAATCCATCCCTTCAACTGCGATTCAAGGAGATGGGTCGAGAGAGTCCAGCTGGAGAGGTCGAAGGGTCTCCCTCAACCGGCGACTCTTGATCTGGCGTCACCAGTCTCACCCCATGAACTCAGGCGCCCCTGCCAAGTCACCAAACGGATTAGAGAACCACCTAGAATGACCTATGGCAGAGGTTTTGTTTTTCTAAAATGATTCCCTGGAAGGTTCTATCCATATCCGCCTCCGAAATTGAAAGTTAGTCAACTATTAATTATTACTGAATACATAAGTGATAAGTGAGAACACATGTGAAACCCAATATATGTAAATTCGTAAGCATGTAAATGTTTATCGTGATTTATTTTTAGGATATTGTGCCGCGTTACGCTACCTATTTCTTTAGCCAACGTTTCGGACAGTGTTACAGTGTCCATCATCATGTAATAATTTATTTTTTATTTATTTATTTTTTATTTATCTATAAAAAGAATGTTTGTATTACATTATTCGATGCCTGTCTCACTAGGGTATACCTGTGTTGAGACAGGCGTAGAGGTACATAAATGAGTATCATACATAAGAATATTTAATTACAACATAAGAATATTTATGGAAAGACACATACTGATTTATACAATTCAAACAGAAAGATGATTAAGATTGAGGGTTAATATCATAAATACATATCCACCTAAGTAACACTGTCCGAAACGTTGGCTAAAGAAGTAATTATCGTAACATGGCATAGTACGCCAAAAATAAAGAACGATGATAACTTTTCAGCTGTGAAAATCTCAAATCATTTCCGAATAAACAATTTATTAACTGAATTAATAAATATATATACCCATTAGGAAAGTAGTATCTGTATAATTATTTTGAAAAGTTTTACCTTTTATTTTTATTTAACGAGAAATAAACACCTCGATTAATTATACATTATTACTATCTAGAGTCGAGAGTTAACCATCCGATTGCAATGTGCATAAGTTATTACTAATGCAACAACATCTGTTATGTAACTGAATTATCTGTTATTCGATAAGTAATAATTTCCTCCGAAGTGCAGCTCGCAGTGAACAGATCGCAGTGGGTAAACTATAATCGGTAATCGGAGGTAAGTTAATTTATTGCAATTAACATAACGCATGATAAAGAAACACATCATGATCACGATTGTAAATCGCGAGGCACATTATGGATCGGCTTTTAATCGGCCACAAGAATACCTTGGGCCAAGGGGTCGCTGTGGTAGAGCCTCCTTTTGCAGGGAGTTAAACAAACGATACGGACAATTTATGGGAAGAAGCTAATTTATAATATGATATTAAACCACTCTGACCCATAAGCTTCTTTTCACGATAATATAGCATTACCAGACATATGTATGACATATGAGGCATTAATTAACTGACTTATTTATATTTATCTGTGTGAAAAATTTCTGTGTAGGTATAACTTTGGAGAAAAAAAATCTTTCAAAAGAATTTCCTAGCATTTCAGGGCATTTTTTGTTTTGCAACCCCTAACTTTTTACTGGCAGTTCTTATTATCTTTAGTTGAGTCACACTTTTTTGAAGTAAAACTTCTTTACGCACGCTTGACTTCGGGAGTAAGCTGGTGAATGCGTGACGAGAGCGTTACGAAAAGCGAGGCAAACGGTAGTTGAGAGAAGATATAAAGAGTGAAGATAGAAAGAGAGAGAGTTACGTTTCGTATATTACTGTATCATAGCCAGTTACGTTTCGTATATCTAAGACACAATGCAGGCCTATTGTCTGTATCACACTGTAGGAGCAAGAGAGAGCAGTGCGCGCGCACATTTTCTTTCTCTCTCCCTATCATATAGATGAAGCTAAAGAAGTTTTGCTTCAGTCGTGTGGTCTAAAGCACACTCGTTTTTTTAAGTGAAAACTTCTTTAGCACCATTGTAATTTGAAACTCGATGAAATGAAAAATTGGGACACTAAAAAGAGATAAACACTATTACACGAGTATCTATAGGATTTAGCCTGCGATATAATGAGACAGTTTAATCGGTCTCCTCTTTGAGCGGTGCTTCGTAGCCTCCCCGCCCTTTTCTACTTTTTGAAGGTTTCACTTCTACCGCGTGTGAATTGCGCACTCTGCTTTTTCTGTCAATAGATTTTCCTATCACAGATCTTATCGCAGTAATTTCCGCCTTGCAGACCTGAATGACCTTTTTCTGGCATTTCTTTCTATGCTTATTATTTTTAGTTGAGTCATTTTTTTTAAGTGAAAACTTCTTTAGCACCGTTGTGATTTGAAACTCGATGAAACGGAAACGAGCGATACTAAAAAGAGACAAACACATACATCTGTGGAATTTGGTGTCTCCTTTGTGCCGTGCTTCTTAATCTACCGGTTTCTGCGGTGCTGCGTAGAATAGAATTTAAAATATTTTTAACTTTGTAAAAATATTATAATAAATAAACCCTACCATTACCCTACCCCTGATACTCTGCATTCGTCTCATTATCTCGAAGTTTAGTTTTCTGGAGATTTTACTTCTACCGAGTGTGAACTGCACACATAATTTTTTTTAAAGGAAGATAATCATTCCCGGGTTACGAATAACCTGACAATATTTGAAAATCTTTTACTACCACCACAGTAAGCGGAAAATGTTGATTGTGTCTTGATGAAGGACTATCCAGCTGAGGAATCAAACACGCGACGCCTGGGAGGATAGAGGGAAGATAGAAAGAGAGAGAGTTACGTTTCTTATATTACTGTATCATAGCCAGGGGAGGAACCCCGCCGCGATTCAAACTCAGCCACTGACCGGACCGATATATATTATACTGATATATATACTTATTACGACCGATATACTTATTTCGATAAAGTGCCTCTTGATACACATTTTGATCAGTGTTAATGTTTTGTGTTTTAATTATTTTATTCATAAAACTTTTAACTACGAAATAGAAAGTTTTGTTTCTTTGAACACTTTTTTTTTACAGTAGCTCCACACAGTGTCCAGTCTTGAAAACAAATTCTAGAAAACAAATTCCCTCAGGGCATGTGTCATCTTTGTGGATAGATTCTGTGTGGAGGATCTTTTTTATGGAAAGGAAGTTCTGGGAAGGAAAAGTCATGAAGGGCGGGTAGGAATCTGGGGATCAGTTTATTCAGGATAGACGGACATATGAATCCATTCCTCCTACTGCGGTTAATTTGTACGTATACGTAAATGTATGTATGTGTGTATGTATGTATGTATGTGTGTCATGTGTACGCATATAGATACATATAGGTATGTCGGGGTGTATGTATGTGTACATATATTTGCACATGTATGCACGCATGCGCACGTATTTATTTTTTTTATTTTTTTTTATTTTTATTTAGCACAATATTATACATTTATATACATTATTTATTTAATTTTGACTGCCCAACTAGGAGTATTATCCCGTTTTAGGACAGTCAAATAATTTTGGGTATGAACATGTGGAGAATGATTTTTACAAAAAGGAAAGAAAATTGATGAAATAAAAAGAAAAGAAAGAATATAAAATAAAATAATAAAAAAGAAGTTTAAAATATAGTACCTAACTGTTATTTGTTTAGCATAGCAAAAGAATAAAAAGAGAAGAGAAAGAATAAAATAAAAATGAAATAACAAATTAAAATGGATTGGATGGTTTAGCATAGTTGTTGAAATGATAATAGTAATAAATAAAAATGTATTTGCAGGCAAATGATTAAAATATAAGGTGGTAAAATATAAAACTATAATTAAGAATTGTGTTTTTGAATATGATCTTACAGTCGTGTGCATAACTTTTCTCTTTTCTTTTCTATTTTCTATTTTCTAGTTTCCTTAAAAAAAAAAATCTCATTATAAACTTTCTACTACAATTTTTCCAATTTTCGACATGTTTACATATTTAATCCATTTGTTCACACTAGACTCCACAAAGTAACTACATTCCATTGGTCACCATGAAACAGGCAGCCGCCTAGTATGATGATGTAATATTTCACTCATATATATATGAAAATGTTAATTACCATGTAATTATAAAGAAAATAAATTCTTTTGTTACAGCTGCCTCCTAAATTCACATAATTCACACATTCATCAAACGCGCGACATATCAAACGTGCGAAGTTAAAATAGTCGTTTAATTTTCTGAAATTATCCTATTTTCTGTGCAATTTTCTTAATTTTTCTTTCCGGTAGAACCTTCTACAAAGTATTAGAAAACTTTTTAAAAAAGATGAATGAAATAGATAAAGTCGTTCTGAAATTATGACGTGACCAACGGAAACAGGAATTCATTTATAGATGCATAATAAATCAATTTTATACATTTTGAACGATTTTATTTTTTTTATATTAGCTCCATACAGAAGTCCCTGAGTAAAATAATTCCCCTCAGGACTGTGCCGTCTTTGGGGATGCTGTGTGGAGGGTCTTTTTAGGAAATGAAGGAGACGAAGTTCTATGTAGGAAAGGGGTATGAGGGGTGGGTAGGAATCTGATGTGTCCGGTGTGTCCAGGTGTGACGGACTTATGAGTCCATCCCTCCCATTGCGGTGCAAGTGATATTCCGAGAGTGTATCTACGACTGGAGAAGTCAAAGAGACTCCCTAAACCATTATCTCTCTATCCGTCTAGCCGGATGGTAAGTGGTGGGCAGTGGCGGCTCGTGACTTTTGTGTGTGCTAGAGTGCAAATATTAAAAAAAAATGGCGTTATTGATGTTTTTGTAGCCTAAATTCATGAAATTTCAGTTCGGCCGATTTCCTGAAAATCTTTTTTTTCGCCTACAACAACATCAGTAATGCCATTTTTTAATATTAGCACTCTAGCACACCCAAAAGTCACGAGCCGCCACTGGGTGGGCAAACGCATCCGCCGCCAAGACCCGGACATGAGCCCGTGCACCCCTGCTAAGTGACCAAACGTAGCGAACTACTTGGGGTGACCTGTGGCAGAAGTTTTGGTCATTCAATAAATGGTTCCCGGGGCAGCGGTGCCCATACCCGCCTCCAAAATTGTGAAAATTAAAATAAAATCAAAATGGAATTACTTAATTTTCTTGCGTTATATTTACGGTTCTGGCTACTGAAGAATTCTCATACCTACCTTATGCCTTTCTCACTTGTTTCCTGCGTTCGCAGAATTATGATGCATTTTACGTGGGCGAAGTCGATGCGAACGCAACGCAGCGAGGCGCGAAAATGCCAAATGGTCTCCGTCACTTGAACTTGTCAAATAACACTGCTGATTATGAGGAGTTAAAGGGACGGATTTTTCGATTGCTCCTGCGTATATTATTGCCACCCCCAATAATATGTGAAGGTTTGAAGCTTGCTTAAACGGCCTTAACTTTCCTTTGTCCCGCCTCCGATCACTCAACGCTGAATTTTTCTTTAAGTCTTCAGGTATTTTCCTCTATTATTCAACTAACTTTCTTTAAGGCTTCACTGGGTGGTTGGCTAAGGGATACGGATGCTGGGTGTGGTTTATATCAGGCTGAATGCAATTTGGATTTTTTATCGGTACTTGCCAAATGATTTGAGACTTTATTGTTTATCGTATGTTTTCTATCTATTTGTACAGGTGCTTCCAGGGTTTTTCACATGATGCAATGCTGCCTCATGAGCTTCTTGAATGAGTTTTGTTTAAATATTATTTTGCTTGTATTACTAACCTGATTTGTTGTATTATGTTTTATTTTCCAGTTAAGCACTTGCATACTGCTTTATAACATCATATGCAGGGACACTGGAGGTCTAGATTCGTTCAAAATAAATAATAAATGTAGTTCGAGTAACCATCAGTTACTTATACCAGGGCGGGTAAGTGGTGGATAACCTTCACTGCTCCTGCGTCTCCACTTTCCTGCTGCAATACCTTGCCTCGGGAACAAAACAAATCAATCACAAATCTTTGTTACTGTTTTAGTCATTATTCAGCTGCACTATGTATGAATAGGTACTGGTTTGACAATATTTTGATGTACCTAAGTGTCCCTATGTACGTGTTCTTGGGTAGAAACTTGAATGTCAAAAACTTTTCCATTAATACTGGTAGTAGCACAATATTTTCATTATCTTCCTATATTACTTTATTAATTAATTACTAATCTTCACACCAAGGAAGCAAATCTGTTTCAAAAGTACCTACCTACAAAAATCTCAATCGTTTTGTGGTTGAAATTTCCAGATTGCTACTGCCATTAAGACCACCTACCTAAATATGCATCTACAGGCAAATCATTTTAAAGAAAAAGTTTGAATGTACATATTTGTGCACACCGATAGTATCAAAAAAATTAAAAAATGTTCGAACAAGTTTGTTGGAATAACCGCGCGCAGTCCCTTCTAAACCCGCTAATGCACAAAGATAATGGGTGCTTGCGACGTTTATTTATTTATATTTTATTCGACAATGTTCTTCTATATTTTTTTGTTCTTCAGTTCTCTGACAAATACACAATTATAATTATATTTTAATATATTTTTTTAACATTCCAGTACACCAATAAATAAGGAAGGGCCAGTTTAAAGTGATTTACCTGTACATATCTTTGTCATGAAAAACAAGACAACCATATAATTTTTATTGACTTTTAAATTATCAATTGATAGAGATTTGGGTGAAGTTACCAAACCTTGGTATCTACGAGGTCGGTAGGTGCCTTCAGCTTCAGCTACATGCAGCAGGGGAAAGGGGAGAGGTACCCGAGATGGGTCCATCGAAAACGTAAAATATAATTAGTGGGAGGAGCCCAATCATAACGCGGCCGCCTAACATGGCTCCCGGATTCCACGACACTAAATTTCGGCGTTCGGAACAGCCGGAGAAATCGAGAGAGCTTTCGTTGTTGTGTTGAGAAATAAAAGAGGTACCTACCTAAAACCTTTAGGTATGTTTGTTGAAAATCAGGGGTCGAAGGATATACAGGGTGTTAAGGGACATACTTGACTTACTTTAACCAGTGATTCCTGACATTATTTGGAGTAAAAAATGTGAATGAAATTTTGGTCTCCGGTCACTTTTTTTGATGATTTTTTTTTTGTTTTCTAAATTTTTTTCTCCAAATTCAAACAAAACAAAATTTCTTCCGCATATCATCACTGGTAACTCAGCCGAGTAACCGACCAACCCCTCGCCCCACGTCCAACTGACCAACACCTATCATTTTTGTTTTTGTAGAAAAAATAAATAAAAAAACATCAAAAATTTCACCGGAGACCAAAATTTCATTTACATTTTTTACTCCAAATAATGTGTGGAATCACTGGTTAAATTAAGCCAAGTACCTACGTCCCTTAACACCCTGTATAAAGCTGATTTATAATAACATCACTGATTATATGTTTATATCACGATAAATACACATAGTGATATGTATTGCTAAAATATGATTATTAAAGATGGTTACACTTGATATGGTAAAAATCTCTGACAAATAATGACAACTTTTCTCATTTATACAAAACAGCCTCGTTTTACTGTGTAATGCAGGAAGAGCTCTACAGAGATACTTTTTGTAATTTTATTATTTAATGTCTATTTCCATTTATAGAAAAATAATGCGATGACATTTATATATACATACTAGATGACCCGACAAACGTTGTTCTGCCATATAAATTATTTCTAGTGAATATGTTGGTTGTACATAAAAAATAACGAATGTATTGTAAGTGTGTGGGGAAGGGATCTATGACAGAAAGAGGAATGGGGCGCTGTAGACAATGACCGCCGATAAAAACAACAAAAAACAACCAAAGTAGGAAAATTAAAAAAAATAAAATCAATACGAATTTTGAAGAGCAATTGAGTGTACCATATTTTTTGTCAGTCAGTCTTTAGCCAACACAAATAAGCTCGATGGTTTGCCCACGCGAGAACATGATGCCGAATGAAATATCAAAATGATGCGACGCTTCTCGTGATTGTCTTGCGCGTGTGTGGATGAAAGTTCGATGAGGCGGATGTAGCGCCATCTGCCATTCAACAACATAAATAATTTCGTTTTGTTTGAAATACGAAAGACGGTTAAATTTGTTCATAAAAAAATACTAAAATCGCGATTAAAAAATGGGAGGGTGGGGGTGGGAAGGTTAAAATTTGGAGTTAAAGGTAAAAAAAAAATACAAAAAAAAAATTGTCTAAAAAAATTATTTTTTTCTGGATAGATGTATTTTTTTTCTAAGCACCTAGCGGTGTGAATTATACTTCAAAGCCTATTCTCATACCTACCAAGTATACATATAAAATTTCATAAAAATCAGTCAAGCCGTTTCGTAGGAGTGCGAAAACAAACACCGTGACACGAGATTTTTATATATAAGAATATCGGATATAATATATCGAATATATAATATGTGACATTGTGGAACCCTTCTAAAAATATTAAACCCTGCTAAATAACATCAAATTTTTAAATTATCTTACGCGTTGAAGGAGACTTCAGCATCAACATTTGTAAAATTTTGCTACGAAGATAGTTAATATTATGATTGTGTCCTGCTTTGTGAGATCGCGTTGAGGAAAATCTCCTAATTGACCATTTATATGATCTGTAAAAAATTGAGGTCTAAAAAATTCTTTGATTTATGGTTTTGATTCTAGTTTTAAAATGTTCCTTGTGGTGGTAACCCCTCACCACATTTATCTATGACTGTGTCACAAGTTAGTAATTATTGATCTCAATTAAAGCACTAGTGTGCAATTTGAAAGTCAAGTACCTAGTAAAGGATTCATTGTAAAAGATTAATAATGAAGGCTGAAAGAAAAAAATCTAATGTACAGTAATAATCATGATTAAATGAAAGCAAATCGTTTTGTTAAACACCACTATAACAAAATTATCTACATATTTCGAAACCAAAGGTTTCTTCGTGAAGATAAGATTAACATTTGAATTTGTCGATTGATGATTGAAGAAAAAATAATCATGAATTAAAAATTTCCATTTTCGAGTTTTTTAAAGAAAAGTGCATATTCATGTAATTGTTGCTTTGGTGGAAATGCCATATTTATTTAAGTCTGTTTTTAGATTCTCTTCAAATGAATAAGTGAGTTATTTATACGCTTTACACGATCATTATTTTCACACTTACAAATTTATGCAGAAAACATTAAAGCCTTATTAATAAAAAAAATACTCCCCAACCATTAAAGAATGTTTTGGTAACACGTTGGATAAAGACTATACAAGTTCAGATTCGATTTGCCAAAAATCTGGGGATAATCCTATACAACTTTCTCTGGCCGGCTGCTTGAGGAGTGCGGTTTTTCTTTTAGTGTAAAATATCTAAAGACCCGTGCTATACAATTTTATTATTGTTTGAGACTTAACTCCTTTAGACACAGTACCATATAAAGCAGCAGAAAAACGGCTCTGGTTTTCCGGTTTTTTCGATATTTTGAAATTAAATATTGATTTTTTCCTTAAATAAATAAAGTCGAAGCTTTTTACTCCAAATACCTACCTAATGGTGTTTCGTTGCAATCGTTTCACAGTCAATATACTATTATGAATATTTAAACAAAGTTACAAAATACAATCCTTATCCTGTTTCCACTGCTGGATAAACATATTTGTTTTAAGTTTTTAATATTACGGTGAACTTTCTGACATGGGTCAAAAACACAGATACCTTTTTTTTTTTTTTTTTTTTTTTATATTAACTCCACACAGGAGGCCCTGAGGAAAATAATTTCCCTCAGGGCCTATGTCATCTGGGATGCTGTGTGGAGAGTCTTTTTGAGGAGAGGAAGGAATGAACATTGGTCTTGAAGAGACCCATGTTGTAGGAAGGAGGAAACACAGAGGCCGGCAAATCATTCCACAGCCGAGCTGTTGAACACAAGAACGAGTCGAAGAAACGACCCGTTCTCATGTGACAAATGTCAACCGTGTACAAATGTTGGGCACGCGTTTGGCGTGTTTCCCGACTATGCACCGGTGCCGAAGGGATCAATGATGCTAGTTCTTCAGAGCATCTTCCATTGTAATACCGGTAGAACAAGGATAGCATTCCCACCCGACGCCTGTGCTCTAAAGATTGCAATCCGTCTGTTAAGATGGGATACCTGCATTGAATAACTTGTCACTTGTGGTGCCTAATGTTGTCGTCATCGCCATGTATTTTTAGACACAGTACCATATAAAGCAGCAGAAAAATGGCTCTGATTTTCCGGTTTTCTCGATATTTTGAAATTAAATAACGATGTTTTCCTTAAATAAATAAAATCGAAGCTTTTTACTCCAAATATCTACCTAATGGTGTTTCGTTGCAATCGTTTCACAGTCAATATACTATTATGAATATTTAAACAAAGTTACAAAATACAATCCTTAACCTGTTTCCACTGCTGGATAAACATATTTGTTTTAAGTTTTTAACATTACGGAGAACTTTCTGACATGGGTCCAAAACACAGATACCTGCATTAAATAACTTATCACTTGTGGTGCCTAATGTTGTCGTCATCGCCATGTATATATATAGATCGTCATCCTATAGTTGTCATCGTCATGTGTCAAAAACACAGATAGGCACATAGGTAGTATAGGTACCTATTTTGACTAACTTGTCACTTGTTCTGCCTAACTTTATGGTGGTCGTCATCATCATAGATCAAAAACACAGATAGGTACCTATTCTGACTAACTTGTCACTTGTGCTTCCTGACTTTATGGTTGTCATCATGTTCATAGGTCAAAAACACAGATAGGTACCTATTCTGACTAACTTGTTGCTTGTGCTGCCTAACTTTATGGTTGTCGTCATCGTCATAGATCATAAACACAGATAGGTACCTATTCTGACTAACTTGTTACTTGTGCTGCCTAACTTTATGGTTGTCATCATCTTCATAGGTCAAAAACACAGGTAGGTATCTATTCTGACTAACTTGTTACTTGTGCTGCCTAACTTTATGGTTGTCATCATCTTCATAGGTCAAAAACACAGATAGGTACATATTCTAATAAACTTACCACTTGTGGTGATCATTTGATCACGATGAAATTATTAGCTGAGAAAATGATAAAATGATTAGCAGCGCTAAATCATTCATTTTTTCTAAGGTTGTCTTAGGTATTTGAGTTTAACGAACTACTGGTCTTTGGTCTACCCTCCTTATATAACAACTGATGAAACACTCCGCACTTATCACGGGAACGGTCCCAAACCAGTTTAAGTTCATGTTAAGGAGTTAATACCTAATATTACAAGACTTTTAATTAAATTTTAACTGCATCGCTCCCACCACATTAATATTGTATACCCATATTATCTCTGCTACCAGCATTCGTTCGTATATTTCATGCTGATAGGAACCACATAGAATAAAGAAGAACACTATTTATTCTTTGAAGAACCATAAAATTTTGGCGACCCGTTGTATGCAATTTTATTATTGGTGACCCCGAAAGTATAATTATTATAAAAACTATAATTTTTGTGCATTATTTACCAATTTCAAACCTGAAATTGACAAAAAATATAATTAACATTAAGTTGATATGGATATCAAACGAATTTATTTACAGTGTCAATTTTTTGTACTTGTACAGTATGATGCGTTTGAATGAAAACATGTTTTATTATTTTATTATTCGGCCGTACATCACCCTCATACAATTGATAAACAACCGTTTTTTTGAAAACCTTACTAATAGAAACTGACATAAAATAGTTTATGGAAAGACGTATTATGTCGTAGGCCGATCATAAAATCAGACAGATCATGATGCACCTAGCCACATTGTGAAGTGCCTGGAGGCAGATCGTGAAGTACCTGAGGCGCATCATGATTTGCCTGATAATACAATTAGACTGCGACATATACCTACATTGTTTATGTTTATCCAGCCAAAGAAGGTTGTTGTATTAAGATGAAGTTATATGTGAAATCCTATTTAGATACTATTTTGATTAATCTTTATGACGAATTGGCTTACAGTATGAACATCAACAAATATGCTACCGATAAACCGAAGCTTTTACTAACTTTTCTATGTATTGGAATTACAATAAAACTATTATTTACGTAACAAAAAATATAAGCGTAAACCACCAAAAACAAAGTTTTTTCATGACTTAACTATGAAGTAGGTAATATAAGAAACAATTTTTAAAAAATATCCCTTTATGGCTAAGACTATTTTGGAGGTTTTTCATGTTCTAACTTTTTTCGGTCTAATAAAATTATGCACAAAATAAATCAAAACCACTTTTTCGCTTACTTGCCTCGTGCAAATAAGGCGCTCGATTTTAAAAATTTGCAGCCATGAGCTTCGAAATATTTCTAGCGTTTATATTCCTCTTAAGTTGAAATTTCCTTTCGAATTACCAGTGTACTTTTTCACGTGCAATATATATTTTCTTTTTAAAGGAGTCGTAAAACAGTACCATTTTAAAAAGACGATAAAATTTCCTTTTAGATTATTGTGATTGATTTTTTCTTTAACATTGATAAATTGGAATATTTTAATTTCAATCTTAAAAAAACTTTAAAAAAACCACATTAATTTTTTCTTCAAACGTTAAAAAATTGTAGAAAATACGTTATTTAGAAAACATATTTCCTTTTTTAGGAAATGTGCAAGAAAAGTACCTCCTCACTTTTTATCTTGTTTTTATGCAATAAAATTTTAATTAAAATTCCCAGAAAGAAAAGACCAAGAAAATATACGCTACGGATTCTCTGTTTGCGCAATTTAAACGTTGATTTCAAGAATTTGTACATAGTTTAACATCGAGGAATTTGAACTAAAGCTGACCGATTATACCTGAAACTTCATGGATCATATTTTGAATATGGTAAAAATGTTATATATGATTCTACACAGCATTAGAATAGAGGTTTATATCATTGCAGTTGATTATTGAGACCGTATAACAAAATGACGAAAGGTTGCGTGGCTTCCGTTGTTAAAAAAGTTTTTCTTGGTCGTTTATGTAAAATAGAGCTGGGGGCTCTAAAGTGCTACCTCAACTTATACTTAGCAATCGGACATGCCGGAATTTGATAAACCATCTATAATCGGGAATTCGGACATCATTACTTCAGCTTAGAATGTTAAACAATTAAAGACTAACGAATTTCAAAGATCGTCCACATAACAACTTATTACATACAAAATCGAGAGAGCTTCGTACCTACAGGAATAACAGCTAAAGTTCACATGAACACAGTAGATATGTGTACCGTCGCTCCGGGAACCATTTATTGGATAACAACACCCCTGTCATAGGTCGTCCCAAGTGGTTCGCTACGTTTGAATGGTGCCCGGATTCATGAGGTGAGGTTTGTCTAGGTGTTGGCTGTGGATCCGTTGGCCCACTTACTATAGAGACACTGCTGAAAACCAGCTACATTTCAGGAAAATCTTGAATGTATAGCTGAGCAGTGACCTTTTTGGTCAATCGAATCAATGATAAATAGACAATATGTATGATGAATAAATGTTTTTTTATTTTTATTGTTACTGCATGAAAAGCCGATTTTTGACCTCTCCAGCCGGACTCTCTCGACCAACCGTCTTGCACCGCAGTGGGAGGGATGAATTCAAACATCTGTAATTCCTGGACACCTTGACCCCAGTTTCCTATCCACCCCCAGTGATAGATTTATACTTTTCATAAGTATAGGCAGCTTCATTTGCGCCGCCCCTTCCTCCTTCTTAGAAGTTGCCACCTATCATAATCACTCTCTTGTAGGCTGCCTATACACTGCCACCCCTAGGCCGCGGCCTATACGGCCTATTGACAAATCCAGTTCTGCCCAACCCTCAGACCCTTTTCCTTCCCAGAACTTCCTATCCTTCCTTTCCATAAAAAGACCCTCCACACACAGGCCCGGACTGGGACCATTTGGGGCCCTCCGCTAAAACCTGTAAAGGGGCCCCCTAACGTGGGGTGGGGGGGGGGGCTCCAGAAAACGGGGGGTCCGGGGACCTCCCCCGGATAATTTTTGAAAATTAGGTGCTTGAAAACAATGAAAAAGCGTTTCTACGCTATATTGGCACCTATAAAGAAGAAGAAATTCAGATACGAATATTATGATTTTCGACTTTTGTTGGCTTTATTATTTATTGAAATACATACAGGCCACCTCAGAACAGGAAATCCTAGTGAGGAGGTCTGTGAAAAAAAAAAGAATCTATACTTATTATATACATCATACATACATGTACAAACCTTGTTATTGAAATTAATAATAAAAAAAATAATAAAAAAAATAAGGTATATTTAGGATACCACAACACTACTAAACACATGCTGTAGAACTGCCAATAATTATAACGGAGTTCAAAATAAAGGGCAGGATTTTATTCACACCAAAGCATTAATGAATTATGTCAAAATTATTTGTGTAGTAAAAATAATGACAAACGGATTTTAGGGATTAGAAAAATAATAATAACATTTAAAAAAAAAATCCCGTGTGTTTAACAGTTTACAATGTTGTATACTAGAATAGAAGGGGCTTAACTTAACTGAAATGATTCGACATTTTGCTTCCCTAGCCCTAAAGTAACAGTTTCTTTGTAAGCAACGCACTTGTTAAAGCTACTTCATCTATTATTTTATTTTTGTCCAAATTATAAAATAAATCCCTCTCAACATTAATAAAAAGCAGACTGGAGATAAGATCTTGGCCTAAGGACGACCGAAGTCGATTTTTGACGATTTTAAGTTTAGAAAAAACTCGTTCACTTGTGACTTGGGTACAAGGTATGGAAAGAACAAATTTATATACAATATACAGGTTGGTAAACAGTCCAGTTTGAGTAAGTTCAAACAGAACAGAAAAAGCACATGTCAAACACTGGAAACATTGTCTATTTTCAGAGCAGTAAATGTCAGCATTGTCAGCACAAATCGTCTTCTTCGTCACTGCATCTGTCTCCGTAGTTCTCAGTGGACTCTGCCGCTATGAAGTTGCTGCATTGTTGTGCAAACCGTCGCAGCTCTATCAACAGCCGACTTCTTTCAATTTTACACAGTTTATAAACAATGTGCACAGCTTCTGTGGGAAACGTTTGGACTTTCAAGATAAAGTCAAACTTTTTGGGGTCCAACCAGGGCCGGATTAACCATGTCGGGGCCCCTAGGCAACGCACGTCTCGGGTCGGTTTTCTCGCAAACAATATTTCTGAAGTTTGTGAACATCATAACTATTATAACTCAAAATCTTGACTTGACTTGACTTGACCGATGCGATGAGTTTTTTTTACCATTTTATAATAACAAATTCACCGAAATTTTTTAGCGAAAATCGCGTTTTTCACTTCAAAATGCTGCCAAAAAAAAAAAAAAAAATCGAAAAAAACTCCCTCTGACTACCTAGGAAAACATATTACGTTACTTGGTGCATGCAAATAGAATGTATAGTTTTTTAATGTGTTTTCAACCAGGTTGAAAAACGTATTAAAAAACTCTTGAGAAAAACGCTTTCAAAGTTTTGCTGAGGATAATTCAACATACAAACTGTTTAAAACGGTTTCATATAAAATGCTGTATCTCCATCAATTTTACCAATTTCCTCAAATAGTGAGAGCATTATTAACAATGCATCTTTCAGAAAATGAAATTTTTTTTTTTGCAGTGTCAAAGCCTTGTTTAGGATTTGACCAAGGGAACATGGTGGCGTTTAGAGGCCCCCAGAGTCGTGTGAACTGAATAAAAAACTTGTAAAATTACATCAACTTCACTAAGGGGGAAGCTTGTACAACATTTATATTTTAAACATATAATTAGAAATAAAACAAAACAAATGCCAATATAAACCACACACGGCACCTTCAATCACTTCAGATACTTAATGTTGTAATGTTGCAACAAAAAGAAGGAAAAAAAAGTAAAATACAACTATTATTATATATTCGTTTAATTATAGACTTTTTATTTATTGTTTGTGCATGATATGAACATTGGTTATTTATTGGGTTATAAGCTAATTATTATTCTAATTTGTTGTTTTCTTTAATGCGTGTACCTAATGTTATTAACCTGTAAATGTTTCTAATAAAAAAGATGAAAACATCTTGAAAACTGACTTTTTCCGAAACTTCTTTGCTCACCAATTGAAGCAAGCCAGTTTTTCTCGGGACGCGGGACCTCTAGCCGATGCGGGGCCCCTAGGCAGTTGCCTAATCTGCCTAATGGATAATCCGGTACTGGGTCCAACCAAGAGCAATCCTCTAAAAAAGTCTTTGTTTGCTCAAAATCTTTCTTCAATACTCATCCTCGCACAGTCTAAAATATCAAAATATACAATTTTGTAATGGTGAACTGTTGAAATAGAGTCAGTTTCATCTTTTGATTTTTCACCGGGCACTACTAACAAGACAATTTTTTTTTGTACGTTTTGTGGGGCCCCTTCGGGGCCCCCTCACGCCGGGGGCCCTCCGCGATCGCGGACCTGCGGACCTGGCCAGTCCGGGCCTGTCCACACAGCTTTCCCAAAGATGACATAGGAACTGAGGGATTATGTTTTTTCACGGCCACCTGTGTGGAGCTAATGTAAAAAAAAATATGTCATATTGCAAAACTGTTTTAAACTTTTTTCCACTTAATTTATTGGACCGTTACCGGTTTCAGCGTATTAAGGCCATCTTCAGACTGGTGAAAAAAAAATTTAAACTGTGAAAACAAATTATTATAATGGGAATCCACCACGAATTACCAATATCAAAAATACAAATATTAAAAACATTTCACAAAATATTAATGTTTAATTTAATAATAGGAAAACATTATAAAAACTTTGTAAAATATTGTATCATTAAATATATTCAAATTCAAGCAACGAATACATTGTCCCTTTTTCGCTAAAAACAATAAGTAAGCGAATGGATACAAAAGTCTGTTTCTCGGCATCCCGGTGACGTTACTGTCGGAAATCTATGCACATATATAAAAAAAATTATATAAAAATTATAAATATATATATATACAATATTTTTTCTTCCCAACCGCCCGCAGCCAGTGAAAATATGGCATCCACTATTGGGGTGGTTGTGAGTCTCAAGTGGAGGGGGAAAGAGGACAGTGAGGAAGTACCTGGCTATTCAGAGCTGGTCATCAAACACGGCTAAGCCATTTCAAGCAAAATTTCGATTCTGAATGGTTGTCTTTCACAAAGTCGAAATTGAACGTAATTACCACTCTGGAAGGTGCCGCAAATACACTATATATTGTGAATATATTAGATAAATTGTGAAATAACACAAATTAAATAAATAAAATTGGTTTGCTCGCGCCGGATTCGAACCCGCCACCTTTGGATTCGTAGCCAAAGATCGTAACCACTCAACCGCCAGTAATCAGGTTAAGTCTTGGTTAAGTGCATGTTGTTTGTGTTAACGCAAATGTGCTATGTGGATAAATTGTGAAATATCACAAATTAAACAAATAAAATTTGATTGCTCACGCCGGATTCGAACCCGCCATCATCGGATTCGAACCCGCCCTCACCAAAGATCTTAACCACTCAACCGCCAGTAAACAGATTAAGTGCGTGTTGTTTGTGTTGAGTATAATTGTGCAATCTTTACTCGTGTAAACGGGTGGTTCGGAGTGTATCCCACTCTGAACGGCCGTTATTGCATAGATTTGAGATGACGATAATGTGATTAAGGTGCGAGCCTCCAGGCCGTCCTGTCCAGTGTCCAGTGTCCAGTGTCTCGCACGGAGGACAAGCTAGTACGACTGCGACCGGTGTAATCTGTTAGCCGGCGAATAAAGTGCGGGGGTGACGATAAAGACGTAAGTGGTCTCGACCGCTGGGGAACCCAAGTTTAGCCTCGCATCTTGGACATGTTATTGTAAATTAAACTTGGCTTCTGTCTTACACAGGCCTATGATTTAAGAATATTAAACTACTGCCTACGCTCGCTATCACAGCGCTCCGGCTCTTCAGCTTCAGTAGCGGCGAGATGGTTTAATAAAATCTAACATTTATTTATTTACACCCAAACTGAGCTATATATTTAAAATTTTATCAGCAGAATAGGCATATCATGTAATACAGTACCTATATAATGCGGCAATGTAATTAAAATTCCAATTAAAAACATATCTGTGTTTTCATCACGTTTTCTAATGTTTTTTTTTTTTTTTTTTTTTTTAATTGTACAACAGATTTTTTATCCAATTACTGTACAATTTTCTCATTTTGACAGTCTTAACACCTAGGAAGATGATTATTATACAAAAAAATCTTAAGGCTATCTAAAGAAGAGTTATATATATCTAGTGTTTCCGATATTTCGTTCAACAGCACCATTCCTCTTGTCATGCTATGCTATGCTAGAACATCTGTTCTGCCGTATGGTATTTTGAACAAGTCGTGTCGACGACTACGGCTGAAATTTTCAGGCACATATAAGCCATAACATTCCAAGAGGAATGGGCTGTCAATACGATTATGGATTATGTTAAAACTAAGAATTGCAAGATTTGCATAACGTCTAGTTTCCAAGCTAAATCTATCTGTTGCCTCAAGTAATTCCATATGGTGCATGAATCTCGGGTACGTTCCATTCATCCGCATATAGACATACCTAAGGAACTTTTTCTGAATTTGTTCTAGCATATTAATATATTTAGCTTGGTGCGGAGTCCACACACCACTAGCATACTCCAGCTTACTTCTTATGACTCCATCGAACATAACCTCACTGCCAATAGTTAAATAAGATAATTGCCATTATTGAGTCTGTTATTTTCATGAATCTACCTTTCGGGCAACCTTACAATTTTAGTAAAATATGTGTGTTGCGCCATCCGCTAAATCCGTTATTTATCATAATCAACACACTTACTAAAGGGATAAATTTGAGTGACTATACCTGCGATACTGAGGACGGGTTGTTTCACAGAATTTGAACAATTCTTCAAATTGTAAAGTCAATATTTCGGTTCTGTGAAAGTTTTATTCATGTTCGGTTGTTATGCAAGTACGTAGGTACTATGAAATAACTGGCCCATGATGAACTAACAACAGAACTTAAATTTTACTTTAAAATTTGATGAATTGTTCAAATTCTTTTAAGAACCCGTATTAAATGTGTTGAAAATTCGGTCTAATCAGAAAGCACTGCTTTATTAACCGAAATCTAAAATAAGTTTAGAAAATCGTTTGGATATTTTCCTTGATGTATTTTAATATAAATTAGCTGGTACCCGGCATGCGTTGCTAAGCCATTTAATAAAAATAAAATCTCCCGGGTCCCCTTCCCCTCTCGTGTTCCCACTTCGCCTCCTCCACCTTCCCTCTCCCCACTCCCCCCTTCCCCCGTCCCGCAAACCCCCCTCCCGAGCTCCCCTCCCCCTCTCCCAGGTTTCCACCCCCCCTCCCGCGAACCCCCTACCAGAGTTCTCCTCCCCCCTCCCGCATTCGATGCATTCATTCGCAGTACATTCAGTTTTCAAATAACTCGCGTGCCACCTATTGCAATTTTTTTATACAAAATTCATTATGCCAGTGCTCACCAGTAGTTTTATACAAACCTTGTCCTGACAATAATGAACACAAAAAAAGAATTATCCAATTTGGTGCAGTGGTTCGGAAGTTATGCGCGTACATACATTTCGGCGATTCATTTTTATTTACATGGATTTGTATAAAAGCCAGTGGAAATCTCATAAATATTTTGCATGTCCCTTTAATAATATAAGTAGGTATACGTTTTATTTAATTAATAGTGAAAAATACATACTCAAACTACGAGAGATGTTTTTAAAATTACGAAAATGGTTGAACCCTTTGGTTGAACCTAATATTAAATTGAGTCTTGTAGATAACTCTTACTGTGTTATTACTGGTTATATCAAAAAATTACAAACTTCATAACATTCCTTTCATACAAACCAAAATTAATAATACCCCCGTAATAAACCCGCACGCGCCGCCCTTCTTTTAGCGGCCATCCAATTTCTCATCGGGGATACTGAGAGCCGCCTGTACCTCACTTGTTTTTCTTATAATTTTTTAATTATAATTGTCCATCGAACGATTGGCTCAACAAATCATTTGAGAATTCCTCTACCCGCCGTAGTTAGCCTCCCGTGTTCTGGAATGTTATCAGATGTAGGAGACGATTCATTTACCGCTGGGCCGGAAAGTTTCCTTATATTGTACCACTCGCAGAGGTTTTTTAGTCGAATTAGGATTACGGAATGTGATCACCGCAGGTATGGCTTAAATATCAAACTACTATTAATAAATAAACTTCATGATGCTATCTGCAAAAAGTTACAAACAAAGCATTAAATAAAAAATCAGTGTGTGCGATTCACACCCGGTAGAAGTAAAATCTTCAGAAAACTAAAATAGACAAGAGTGGTGAGACTACGAAGCATGGTTTTTCCATATTTTTGTCGTAATTTTCCAGTGCACCTTTTCCTATACATTTTATATAGTATTTATATTTTCTTTTCGGATTCGTTAGATGTCGCTTTCTTTTGTGTTTTCTTTTGAGTTCATTTTGGAGTGGTTTGAAGATTGGACATTGATTTTACAAAAACCAAAATTTGATTTTTTTTTTATTTCGTAAGATTCGAACCTTGGTCCTTGGTCGGCTTGGTCGTTAAGGTTCGTTAGGCGATTTATACCCCCAGACTAAAGGAGACTTGCGTTGGACCGTGGATTTGTCGTATTATATTGGAACCGAGTACCCGCAAAATAAATATTATTGCTATCTCATTCTCTCGCAGGCTAAATCCTATAGATTATAGATGATTCATGTGTTTGTCTATTTTTAGTGTCGCAAGCTTCCGTTTCATCGATTTTTAAATCACAAGGGTGCTAAAGAAATTTTCCCTTCAAAACTGCTCTTGGAACAGTAAAATTCAACAAAATTTACAAATCGTAAACTTGTGACAGATCTACGAGTAGGTACCAAGAATCCCATGCAGTGTAAAATTTGTCTATAAAAACATAGCAACTCGAACCCTCGATTCGTACGGCTCGTATCTTTTATGAATGCCAGACATTACGCTAAAAGACAATTTCACGAAAGTTTGAACCCTGAAATTTCCAAAGTCGGATAACCAACTATGTTTTATCTGTCGTACATATACAAGCATACATACAAGGTAAGGTCATAAATATAGAAAAGGAAAGTAAAAGTTTGGTAGGTACCTACCGAAATATAACTTTCGGTTACTAAAAATTTCTTAGCAATTTTCGCAATTGGTTAGGTATATAAAGAGCTTTAACACTGCATTGCAAGTATCATGATGTCATCCGATAAATTGTTAAAATTCTTGATTACCTACTGCCGAAATTTTGGCTTTCGGGGTTTTGGGAAGCTGGTCTAAAATGAAACAGGGCACCTTTGTTTGACTACGAAAATAAATAAAAAAATTACAGATGGATTAGTAGTTACTTTGACTACACTAGGCAGTAGGCAGTAGACACCCCAGTCTGATTAATAAAAAGAGTTTAAAAAAATACGTTGACTATAAAGTATACGAAAGAAATAAGAATATCGGGTAATATTGGGGTACCTAACCGGTATCTCCGTTGGGCCTGTATTTTATACAACTTTTCGACGATCATCGGCCGCGCAAGGATGTTCACCGCCCCGAGCAGATTATTACATTTATTATATTCTCGTGGAAGTGGATAGGTACCCAATTTGAAGAGCGAGCCCACGATCTAAAACGCGCTTGACCTGAAGCTTGTAATTTTTTCGTACCCTCGCGGTGGCCATGCAATTTAACACACAAAGTAGCTAATTTTATATACATAACATCTAGATAGCCCGAAATAAAAGCAGCTGAGCAATTCGACTACCCGAAGAACAACGTCGGATGTGCGATTTTGTAGTTCTGCAGTAGAGCTGTTTATCACTGTTTTGAGATCAAGAAATATAACGTTGTTTTGATATTTTGCATTTCATTTCATTTTGTTAAAAATCCCAAAAATACAGACTTGTACGCTATCAAAACAAGACAATAAATACGCCAACACAAGATTTTCAATTCTTAGCAGATCTGACATTGTTCTTCGGGAGTCGGGACCGTCGAATTATTCCTACAAATATCAAGAGAATTATAAATACTTTCTGCCGCATTTGTTTAAATTGATAATGTAGTTAAAAACATTTTTTACATTAGCTCCACACAAGAAATCCAAAGAAAATAATTCCATCTTTGGGGATGCTGTGTGGAGGGTGTTTTTAGGAAAAGATGGATAGGAAGTTCTGGAATGGAAAAATGTTTGAGGGGTGGATAGGAATCTGGGGGTCAGTTGTCCAGGAGTGACTGATTAATCCATCCCTCCCACTGAAGTGCAAGGCGGTGTTCCGAGAGAGTCCTGCTGGAGAGGTTAAAAGGTCTCCTTCAACCAGTCTCTCCCGATCCGGCACCATGCAGTTGGTGGGCAAACACATCCGCCGCTAAGATCCGGACAAACCTCATGAGCCCGGGCACCCCTATAAGTCACCAAATGTAGCAACCTATTTGGGGTGACCTTTGACAGAAGTTGGTTATCCAATAAATGGTTCCCGAGGAGGCGGTACCCATACCTGCCTCCCAAATTTTAGTTTCATGATTGCCGCAAATTTTCGTGATGTTTGCTCCTCAGTTGGATTATTGTGAACTTCAGGTACATTGATGGACACATTCAATTTTACACAACTGACCAACAACCATTATTGCATCGTAAATGGTTGTTTATTAGTTGTCGGCCTGTCTCTATTAAGTCGGAATAGTTATTATTTCGTAAACAGAGTTCATGTTCCCTGATTCTGATTTTAAAATTTAAAGTAGTCATACATGCATACTGTGCGTCACCAGCGTCACAATCATTACATTCTAAAGTGCATTTCCCGTTAAATTAAAATATATGTAACAAATGTATGTAAATGGAAAATAAAACTCTTTAAAACAAAATGTCTGGAAATTGTTCCATAGCCCAAGAAATATAAAACATTGTGAACCGAAGATACCTGTATCAAAAATATTTTTCATTTAGAAGGGAATATTCCACATTAAGCATATTTTCGCGACCAAAAGTATTATGGTGATTTTTTTTGGCATATTATGCCGTGTTGTGCTACCTCCTAATTTAGCCAATATTAGCCATTTATTAAAAAGTCTGCCCTAATGATGGACACTGTAACGCTCTCGAAGAAGGAGGTAGCGCAACACGGCAAAATACCCCAAAAATATATCGCAATAATGTTACTTTTAGTTCTATTTCGGACATTTATGTATACAAAACCCTTAAAATCATTAGTTATCTCTACTATATGATTATTTTGCAGCTAACTAACTATTTCTCCGAAGGAGGATGGACGGACTATCAACTCGGTCATGGCACTCACTCCTTGCTTCATTCACATTCACTCGTACTCTTCTAATATTCTGACTCTTAACGTGGCCCTTAAGTATCATTCATATGATCGTGCTATGTCTTCCACGGGCGTCCCCGACATCTTTTACCATTCACATTTGTGTCGTATTCTCTCCTTTCTCCCTTATTACTTATCTATTGTGTCTTCTTCCCAAACAGGTGCTTGTAGAATACGCTGGATAGAATCACCCAGCGCTTGCCACCTCGTGAACTTTCACCAACCTGTCCCATTGTCTTGTCTATATTTTGTCATATTAACACATATTGTATCTGTATTTCCCGCTAAGCACTTGCATACTGCTTACTAACAACGTATGCAGGGACATTGGAGGTCTAGTTTCGTTATCAAATGTAGAGTCGTTTTTACCAAAAAAATTAGAGTCCCTGCAAGAGCCTTGAAGGGGTAACCATCTGTTACCTATACCAGGGCGGGTAAGTGGTGGGTCCTCCAATGTTCTCCTTTCTTCGTTAATTCACATTTTCAGCTACTCTGGAAATACGACTTTTTTTTTTTTTTTTTTTTTATTTTTATTTTTTTTTATTGAATGAAAAGATACATAATATTATGAAATTCTACGCCAATGAAGAGTACTAGCTCTTGAGCTTGGCGTAGGAGTTATTTTACAGCTAGTTCATTTTTATAACATACAATTTACTTACATTTTCCAATAAATATAAACTATATATAAATATAATATATAAACTACTATTTTTCACTTTTATAACATACATTTTACTTAGTGCATACAATAAATATAAACTGTGTTGCGATGTTAATTTTTGATATGCTATGGATTGAAGTTATAACATTTTGATTGGTGTTGTTATGGTTGTTGATTATTTTTAAAGATTAATTTGACCTTTTTCTTGAATGTTACGAAATCTGTTATTTTTTTAATTTCTTCGGGAAGACTATTAAAATATTTTATGCCTTTGTAAATATAATTGTTGTGCATTTGTTGTGTTGAAAATAGAGGAATTTGGAAGTTAAATTTATGCCTTAATGATGAGTTGAGTTTAAATTTTTTAGTTACATTTTCTTTGAATATTTGTAGTATTGAATCTTTTTTATAGAGGTCTTCAATTTTTGGTACTTCGAAAATTTTGAACAATGATGCTGAAGGGAATGTTGGTGGTTTTTTTAAAATTACTTTAATAATTAGTTTTTGTACCACTTTTACAGGACTTATAATTTTTTCATATGCACCTCCCCATCCAATGATTCCATACTGAATTAGTGATTGGACTAGTGCATAATAGACTTTTTTTAGGTTGTTTAATTTGAGAATATTTCTTAATCTAATGAATATATACATACATTTCCTAATGCGTTTAACAAGTTCACATATGTGTCTGTTCCATTTCATATGTTGGTCTACAATTACACCCAGGTACTTTATTTCAGTTGCATGGTTTAATATGGTACATGAATTATTACAGACATCTTTGTTACATTTTGTGTTGTGTATAATTATATTAATGTTGGGATAAGTTTTGGATTTATTTATTGAGAAAGGGATATAAACTGTTTTTTTTGCATTGATTGTGAGAAGGTTTGTGTCGAACCAGGTTTTTAGGATATGGATGTCATTATTTGCATTTTCGTTTACAATTTTCCAGTCACTACCCTTAATTATAATAATTTTTGAAGTGAAACTTCTTTAGCGCCGTTAGTGACTTGAAATTCGGGTGAAACGGAAATGCGTCACAACTCAGTTCTACACAAATACTCGGTTCTGATATAACGCTGTAAATTCGCACCTCAGCGCGTGCCTTCCATAGCGAAGATGGCAAGGTGCCTTATAACAAGTCTCAGCGGCCAGAGAGACATACGTCAAGCGAACGGGGGTTCGAATTCTACGAAATCCAAAAGAAAACATTTTTATTTTGTGAAATCAATATCCAATCTTCAAACCACTAAAAAAACAATCAAAGGAAAAGAATGCGACATCTAGCGACTTTCTAGTTTCACTTTAATCGCGTGTGAATTACGATTTTTTTTCTTAAAAGACAGTTTCCTTAGTTCGTTTTAGCTATCCCTAAAAATTGAAAATTGTCGAATCGGCAATAGTCATTTCCTCTTGAATCAAGGATAATTAAAAATCAATATAAACATATTCCTTCGTGCTTGATCGGCACTCCTGTTGTAAGGATATTTTCCAGGACGATTGGAGAAGGTTTGGTTCGCAAGCAATATGTAGGTATGAACTTTGGCTGAAATATTATACCTCTAACAGAGTAATTGCTTGATGACATCAGCGTACCAAACGGAACTGTAATTTGACAACAGTAGATCGTAAATAATGGTAGGTACGTCGGTGGAATTAATTCTGTTGTGCCTTTTTAAAGGAATAGTTTTTTTGTGAACAGGTGCTGCAAGGCTGACAAATTTAATCGACTATTATTATCACCATTCAATCTTGTAACGAAAATGAAGTGTTTTAGAAATATTTAGTAATAACAGAAGCCAGCAATTATTAATATTAATTGAATTTGTCTTTACAGCCGGGCTCCTGAAATGTATCGCGTTGCACGTGGACACGCAGTTGTGTTTTTTCTATCTGATTGATTTTCGAATGGTCGAATTGAATTGCATATCTGCATAAATTAATAACAAAATTAGATTTTTGTACTCCACCTATTAGCTATTTATCAAATCCGTCCTGCGTGGGAGTGTGTAATTGACAGTCGAATTTATTTTGTTTTGTTTTTTGTCCGCATGTAACAGACGGCAGTCGGTAGTTACTTCGCACGGGGTAATTTAAAAGAATATTCGCCAATAAAAGATATGTTTTATGAAGCTGCCAGCAACCAGCAGCAGGGACCGAGGTCCAGCATCTTCTCGCATCTCGCATCTTGCGTCTTCGGTGTTTAATGTCCATCGAGCACCTTTAATAAAATCGATAAATTCCGCCGGGCCACTGTCAAAATAAAACAAAAATTGTTTCCCGACAACGATACGCATGGTCCGGAGAGGTTTTTAGCTACCGGCGTTTTGTGGGTCACGCCTCTACCCCCATTGGATTCGCTGCTGTCACTACTCCTTTTTATTCGACTTTTTATGAAATTTTAATCACTGAATGTACCTACTTTTTAAGTTAAATTCTTTAGCCCCGTTAGCGGTTTGAAATTCGGATGAAACGGAAATGCGCCACAAAAATTTATTATTTGTTGGTCCTTGGTTCTAATATAATGCGGTAAATTCACGACTAGGCGCGGGCCTCCAACAGCGCCTGACTCTCAGCGTCCAGAGGGACATCAAAGCCTACTAAATCCAAAAAAAATAAAAATAAATAGTTTTGTAAAATCAATATCCAATCTTCAAACCATTTTAAAATAAACAGGCAAAAGAAAAGAAGGCGACTCTAGCGACTTTCTAGTTTTACTTCTTCTGATTTTGTTTTATTTACTCACTTTCGTATTTTGAAAGATGTTGGTTTTCTCTACTTATAACCCAGTCATTCCGTAGTTTTACCTTGCAAAAGGTCATGTAGTAGCAATTTTGATATATGTTGTTAAGATTGGGACTCTAAAGAAAAAAAAAAGTTTTCGACCTCGGGAGGGTCGAGCTCGATCTGCCATCTTGGATTGAAGGTCCCAAAATTCGGTTTTTGCAAAATAATTATGAAATGGTTGATTTTACAACCAAGTTGTTCAAGGAGAACTTGAAGAAAACTAAATTACGTACATTTTATGTCGAATGTTTTTTTTTTGTAAGTCTAATAGGTAACGAGTTACAGTGGCGGAAATGTGAATATTTTTCTAAAAAATGATGAAATTCCCAATTTGTTGTTATTTTTTCGGGTTATTCATTACATAACTAGTTGTTAAAAACCCGCTCCGTAGGGTTTTACTGCTAGGCCCTGTAGGCAGCTTTTGGTTTGGCTTCGCCCAGTTAGTGTTGGTGACCATTTTATACATAATTATATTATATAATATATTTTTTATCATATAATTATAATAATTTTGTTAACTCATTTCCACACCACCATGAGGTAGAGAACATGGCGCATTTTTTTTTACTGTGGTATCCCCTGTAGGTCTACTCCACAGATATACCAGCGATGGTAGATTTCGAATTTTTTTTTTCTTTAGAGTCCCAATCTTAACAACATATATCAAAATCGCTACTACATGACCTTTTGCAAGCTAAAGGCCTTTTTTATCCCCCACTGACTGGGCTATTATTAGCTCATTTTTGCAAAACAGCTGTTTAATCGGCTCCTATTGCTCTTCTAAATTGTTAATTCATTTTGTAAGTTTATCTTTTTATATCAAAACATTTAGAAACTACCTAAATTACGATCCTTGAAATTTACTTGCTATCATCATCATAAATATTCATCAGCCACTACAGATAAAAGTCTATCCAAGCTGCTTTCAGGTGTTAACGTTAATGAGATAATTTCCCTTAGATATATTAGGAATTCAGCATCAAATTATATTAGGAACGATGTCACAATAACATTGCAGTTCTGTACGAATGATTTCACATAAATAATGTAATGCTATTTTTGTGATATCTTATTAATCAATTTATTAAAGAAAAAGTATAAAGTAAAAGTTATCACGTCGTTTTGTTAAATAACAGAAAAATCCGAATACAATGCAATATTTTGATTTTGGACGTATATCTTCTAAAGAAATTATAAGAATAAATTATTAATCTTCAAATTTTGTTCATTTATAAAGTTGTTACAGTATATTTTTCTTTGTACCGTCATGACATATAACCAAGACAAATCGATAAAATGTTCTTAAGAGGGCATTACCAGAGAAAACCAGAAATATGTCATTTTCAAATCAGATTTTAGACGTATTGACTCTTTTCCACAAAAAATTATAAATGGATTTCGAAAGATTGTTCTTTTATCTAGCATTCGAATGTAATAAATTTTGAGAAAATTTTTTAATTTTTAGTATAATAAGGTTATTCCACAGGTCGTTGGCAGATTTGTTAAATTTTCAAAAAAGCTTTTGTATTATACCACACCCATTTCAAATAATATAATCATGTGGTAAAATAAATCAATGCATTATCTAGCAAACGCATGTTTTAGAATTTTAATTTTAGTTTCAATAAAATCATTAAAAAAGATGTACGTGTTTCTTGACGAAAATTGGTCCATTTGTGTATTTATTTACGCACTTACAAAGTAATATATTTCAGATTTTTTTAACATTCTCATTAAATTTAGACATTATTGAAAAATTATAAATACTTATAATCAAAAAATAATTAAAAAAAGTACATTATTTTAATGGTTTTATCATCACGCCTTTCAGCATTTTTGGATGAAGGTATAAATTAAAGCTAATTTGGATTGAAATAAATTCGATATTGAGTTATAATTTTAAAAAGCTGGTACGGAGAATAATTAATCTTTCTCATTGTAACCGCCCTGCACGATCATAAGAACAACTTTCGACGAAATGTGGATTTTCGTCCGCTGGCTGGTTAAACGCTCTTAAATTAATATTTTATTACAAAACACCGTTAATTTATCGTGAGGGCCAAAATCGGTTTCTCTCCGTGAAATATTCTGTGTTTATTTAATTTTATTTATTTACTTCGAGAAACCGACAGTCGAATTTTATAATTTTTCGCATTACACCAAAAATACAATCATTTATAAATTTTCTCCTTATGATAGAACTGAACTGTATTATATAAAACAAAAAGCAAAATATTATAATATTATAAGATGTCATGGTGTAAAAAAATTAAATTCATAACATAAACATATAATAATTGCATTTAGCTTTTTTTTTATTATTATTATTAAGTTAAAAGAAACATAATATTTCGCTTTCTTAACTTAAATACAGAGCTTATATAGTACAGTAGTAAGAAGTAATATTTTTAATTTTGTTCCAACGTTTTGAGTTTAAATAGTTTTTTTTTAAATGTTTTTATATTATTTTCCGTTTTTAGGTTATCTGGAAGGAGATTATATATATGAACTCCCTCGTGACCAATACTTCTCTTGCCACTTTCAGTCTTGACAGTATTTGTGTACAATTTATTGTGTTGTCTAGTATAATGTTCGTGTACTTGTGATGTTTTTATAAATGTTGTGTTTGTGTGTATAAGTCCATTTTGTATTTTGTAGATTAAAAGACATATGTTATATTCGTACAATGTTCTTATTTTCAAAAGGTTCATTTCCTGGTATAGTTTTTTTGTGGGAGTGTCTGGGTTATAGTTGAAGAGTTTTTTAATAACTTTGTTCTGTATTATTTGTAAGTCGTTTAAGTACGTAATGTATGTGTTTCCCCATATTTCTATTAAATAATTTAGATGGGACTAGATTAAGCTAAAGTATAAGCTCCTCTTTACCTCTGTTGGTAGAAGATGAGCAATTCTACCAAATACACCAATTAATGGGATGATTTTTGTTTTTAGTTTTTCTACGTGTTGTTTAAATATTAAATGTTTATCAAGCTTAATATTTTATTTGCTTGCTTCAGGATCCTTTAGATTGTTCATTAAACTTTTCGTGTTAATTTGGAAGGGCGGTATGGGTACCACCCACCCACCCCTCATATCTTTTTCCTTCCTGGGTCTTCCTCTCCTTCCTTTCCGTAAAAAAATATCTCTTAAGATGACGCCTCCTGTGTGGAGCTAACGTTAAAAAATACCAATACAAATAAAATGTAAATGTAAAAAATAAATCTATCTATATTTTGCATTCCAGATTTCAGTGTCCTTGAGGTGGTGTTTTACATAAAGCACTTCATAAATTTACGCTTCTCGCCCATACTTTTGGGTTTCCCAAATATTAACAGCGGCCTTGAGGGGTGGTTTTTCACAAAAACGGCGCTCTACAAATAATCCAATTATTATTATTTTTTTATTATATATTTTTAAAATCCACTGAGGAAAATAGATTTGGAGTAGGTACGAGTACCTCTCTACTACAGGAATCCGAACTCTGATCATCAGCATAACAGGATGACAGGCCGCTGGAGAGGCTCGCCATCCTCTGTCCAGCCGGTCCGGGCGCGCAGTAATTTAATTCGGAAGGCGGTGGACTGTAATCTACCAGTCCCCCGCACCCCGCGGCCCGCCCCCGCCCTCCCCCCGCCCATGGCAGCCTCCGCCCTACCCGCGGGCTATTGCGTCCATCGCTCAGACTCATCCATAACGCCAACTATCAGCTATCCCCGACCACACCGTCAAAAACCCCGTCAATTAATTTCTCATCGTATTAAATCCTTTTACCATTTTGGTTATCGGCATCTAAATACTCGTCTCTCCCTCGCGCCCGGCTGCTGCCTCCCTCGCTCGACAAATCGTACGGCATTCCACTGATCTTATCCGATTCTTATCCAACGGTTGCTTTTTATAATCGATCTAATTACATATCTGCTTAATCTCTCTGCACGCTCCGTTAGTCGACACCCGACTCGGTGTGATAAAACTATTGGAAGCACCACACTAACTGAACTACTGGCGAAGATCTCCGAAGACCGAGCAATGGACAATAGGCAGTTCTCAAAGATGCCATCATGTTTCCATTATTCCTGCAAACGACATATCATCCCTGTTCTGCCTGTAAACGCGAATTCCAAGAAGTTTATCCTGAAAGATCGATTCAACTAATTATCTCTATAAATGGCTTCTGTCAACCTGAAAAGGTTTGACTCGCGTAAACTTGTGTCTTGTGTGAAACAATATAAAGCACAGCTATTCTCCTAGGATTTGAATAAAACATCTCCACGCAACGTTTGCTTTATGCATATACAGGAAGAATGTCAACAAATTGATGCTTCCCGCGACAAGAACGAGACCTAGAAAATGAAATATGTGATGCGATGTGACTAGATTAGATATATATAATAACTATTAACGACAATGAATTATGTATTGTTTATGAATTCAGTGTTTGTTTACTCCGGCAGAAGCCGCTAGTGTGTCGGGTCGTCACTGGGAGAGTCGTAACAGATCAGTTGTTGGGTTTGGAATAAATCAAAATTCAAATTTTAGACTCGCACGTCCATCGGAGCAATACGTCCTCGTAAATAGTCAATAGACTCCACGACTCGAACAAATCAAACGTCAGATCGGCGATTATATCAACTCCTGTCTTCGACGATTGGTAATGCTCCATCGCGTGTTCATGGTGTTCCTATTTTATTTATGCAATGGTTAATGGGAGGCCCGTTTAATCACACTTAATGGAAAAGCTTAAGATCAGGCCGGAAGAACTGTATTAGCGTCACACACTATTGAAAGGATATAGGTTTTGTGCCTGAATTTTCGGTTCTATGAATTTAAGTTCACTTTTCAAAACAGAAACTGTTTATGTGAAAAAATTAGAAAACCAAGTGAAAAATCATAACTAGGTACCTATCTACAGTAATACAGTATTTTAAGAAAAAAATATTTTATGTGTATTTTCAAAATTGGATGTATAATAAGGGCTAGGTATTTTGTAAATAAAAGAAACGTAAAAATATAAAACGTAAATTTAAAATATAAAGCAACAAATGTACAATGAAAATTAAAATTCTTCGAAACAAAATGTCAAGTGCCGAAGAAGCACAAAAAATAGTCAAAACATAAACCTGCCGACATGAACAAAACAACAGAAACACAGATATACGATTGGGTGTTTCATTCGGTTATTTCTAAACATTTGTTTGTCAGTGACGGTAGTTATTAAAAATTACATAACGTGAAGAAAACATTAATATATATATTTTTTTATTTTCCCCTTGATTTTCCACGGGTTCGCGCCAGTATTCAATTTAAAATTAAGCAAACCCAACTTCTTACTCGAGAACCAAATAGCTTCAGATTCATGTTAAAAATAACTGTTGGTCATGTTATAATAATTGATCTTCAGACTTTATTTAGACTTCGCCTCTTTCGGGTCACTTCCCATATTTCACACTTATTTGCCTCTTGGAATAATGTATTTTAAAAAGTGTACTAATGATAATAACACCCTCTGAATGTTTTAAACATCATTTTCTATTCGGAATTCAAAGGTATTTTTCAGTTTAGGATCAAACATAATATTTTAAAGATACAAATTCCCAAACACTACGAATAGTTAAAAAAAAAAACAGAAGTTAATCGTTTATGTAAATAGCACCAAGAAGTGTTGAGATACCAATCGTGCATTTAGTGTGAACACCGGTGCATTACAGAACAGTGTTATCACCATCAAACTCAGCATTTAGTTTTAATTTGCCAAGAACACTGTGTACATTTGACTATATTATTTAGTTCCCAAGAGAATATGTGTTGAATGAATAATTGAGTAGGTGCCGATAAGTAGATGTATCTACATCGTGTTGTCGAATACAAATTTGTCTCTGTTAACATACATTAACTTTATCGCCATCCATTTGAATACGTTAACATAAAAATACTGAAAAAACGCCGTGATACCATTTTAAATCTCTCATGAATAATTCGTATTATCGTTCTACATCCTTACTTATATCTTATGTGGTCCATTTTAAACGTCCAAAGCGGAATGGCTTCCGTTAGATCAGAAAAATAATACATCACCTATTTTTTTATATCTAAACCAAATCGATTCTAAGAAACAGAATTCATTAGAATCACTAACGTTTAAGTTAACGTTTAGATTAACATAAACCCTTTTTGTATCAAATCGACGACTCGATCTGACTTTCTGACTATGTATGTTAATGGTTGCTTTTTGCCTTTAAAGAATGCTCTGTAGACAAAAGTGGTAGCTAGTTGTCATTCCCTAATAAAATGAAATGGCAATCAATCCATCAATGTAAAACACCCTTGAAAATAAAAGTCGATTGAATAATTGTTTTCCACTCAACCCTTAGAAGGCGCTTTGAATAACACTATGGATTTTGAACAAAGGGTTGCAATGAGACGCTGTTCATCAAATCGGATCACATGTCAATAAGTACAACGGCGTCGCTTCTAATTAATCGTCAAATAAATGTGTTTATTATCTCGCGGCTCCGAGTTGAGGAAGAAGAGTGGGGTGTAGCGACGCCCGGCGCCATCGCTTCTAGAGCGGGCGTCGAGAGCGTCGCGTGTCAGTTTTGTTTTTGTTTTTACGCCTGCTCAGTTATGAGTTTTGAACCAGATTTGACAGACGCAGTGATCCGGAGCGCCGATTGGATGCGAGAACGTGACATTGAATAAAGCCGAGAAAATAAACAATAAACTCCCTCGCGGATATAATTTCTTCAGAGAAACGCCCGCCACCCCTTGTTATTCTATTAAATTGCGTTATAGATAAGAATATATTACTACCTTGAAAAAAAAATTACGTAATGTTCTCTATCAATTTATTCAAAATATTATTAGATTTTTTTTCTTTATTCATAAAATAACTTTTGTATACAATTTTTTACAGGTTTTTCGACTACCACGTTAGGCGTGTGCCCGTATTATGTTAATCAATGATAAAATTACTGAATGGCATAGTATACATAATGAATACGATATTTTTATACTAATTTCTCAACACGGGTAATATTATTTTGTTGTGGTAGCCAAAATTTTGATGTCATCCGTATTAATGTAACTAAGATTTACCTACCCTTAATGTTGGTAAATCCTAAGATTTGCCAATTTATGGGCTTTTACAGTAACACATATACTATATTCCCCTTCCAACATTACAAAAAAACTTTAAACATTATTTGTATATATTAATTCATATCAAATTCAAGAACTAATTAAAAAGAGTTTTTATTAAATACTTCGCAATAAAATTACCACAAAGGTGCATACAGGAGAGCAATATCATCACGTGAAGTGAATGAATTATTATCTTATTATTCTGTATAAGTTACCAAAGCCGTTATCATATGGTGAATACTGTTTCAGGAGGTGCCATAAAACAATCGTCGGTGTTACCACCTTTGTAGGCGAAAAACATCCTACGATGATTGGTGTGTGAAAAAGTGTAGTTGAAAAGGTTCTTAAAATCTGAAAGAGGCGATATTAAATATTTTAATGACATTAATGTGCGACTTGAATACTTCAAAATTAATACACTTAAAATTAGATGGCAATTGACTGATCTAATATGTTTATATGAAATAATTAACGGCCATCTTGATATGTACTACGTTATTCTGTAAGTCTTAGTAATATTGAAATCATTGTTCCCAATTCCCATTGTTTGAGATGCCATAACATGTTTCACCTCAATACATTTAAAATAATATCGCCTATTTTAGCCCTTTGACCCAAATGTGTCGACAATATTATTATGATAGAGTATGCTGAAGTAGATATTTTCATCGATAATCTAGGTACATGGATTCAGAAAAAATTGTTCTGGGATTGCTAAAAAACATGTGCTAATTATACTTACTATGTATCATTTGTGTCTCTTGTGTCTCTTGTGTCTCTTGTATCTCTTGTGTCTCTTGTGTCTTCTGTGTCTCTTATGTCTCTTGTGTCTCTTGTGTATCGTGTGCCTCTTGTGTATCTTGTGTCTCTTGTGTCTCTTGTGTCTCTTGTGTCTCTTGTGTCTCTTGTGTATCTTGTGTCCCTTGTGTCTCTTGTGTCTCCTGTATCTCATGTGTCTCTCGTGTCTCTTGTATCTCTTGTGTCTCTTGCCTCTATTTGTATTATTTATAATTTGAGTGAACTTTTATGTATTTTTTTAATTTTGATTTGTTTTGTTTTTTTAATCTTCATTTAGATGTCTGCAAATGTACAATTTGTCTGCTTACATTTAGGTAATTGTTTGTACCTATTTGTGTTTTTTAACTGGGTTGTTCTCATTTAAGTGAGAACATGTAAAAACCCAGTATAAATAAATAATAATTATGCTTTTGAATGTAGCTATAACTTTGTGGTTATCCATTATAGATAAATGAAACAATTTAACTTTGTTTGAACCACTTTTATAATATGTATACATTTGCCTTGAAGAAGGAACGGTCGTTCTGAACCAGTCGGATTTACTCAAATATAGTGGTTCAAACAAAGTTAAATTGTTTCATTTAAATAATAATTAATTACCCACTTATATTAGATGAAAGAAATATAAAAAACAAAGTAAGGTTATGTAAGTAAGATGATTAATATCATTGAGAAAGTCAAGGGTGCCGATTTAATTTAAGGAGTGTGATAAGATGCAAGATTTGACAAATTTGAACGTCAGCTTCGGTACTAAGGATCATGTAGAGATCTGGTATCTCCGATATCTCGCATCTTCTACCTGCCTACCTGCAGTGCCCACCACCCCTGCCCACTACCTGGCTAGTAGCAGTGGCTGCTGGACCCAGAGAAATTAATGTCTCCGAGGCTGATTCCTGTAAACACGTGTTATCACCCATTCCCCATCTTCTGGAAGCTGCGGCCGCGGCTGTCTTGAATTTTATGTAAGTTTTGGGAGTGGGTGTTGCAGCGTAACGACAGCAAGGCTAATTCTCACTTAAAGGAATCATTTTACGATTTACTCTATTCTCTAGTAGTTAGGTACGATGGCAGATATTGGAATTCGAATTTCATAACCCTCTGAATTATTTCCTCGGTCGAAGTTGTAAGACAATCCATAGCTTTTGGTCTGAGCTGACGCAGCTGTACGAGTATATTTGTATTATTATAGCTTCTTCCAATTTTCAGTCACTTATTCAATTGTTAGCAAATAAATTGTCGTCCAGTTAAGTATCAAGATCCTATAAAATCGCAAGTAATTTGATTGGTAATATATATAATTGTTGTTTCTGATGCTGTCATAGAACTTTGTATAATATTATATGATGTAACAAGTATTACCTAATTAGATTTTAGAATGAGATTATAATGAAATCGTCTGATTCACCTCAAGTAACTCACCCAGACGATTTCTGATATATTAAATTGCATGGAAAAGAAGAGCCCATTTCCTTTGAAATGCAAATAAAATATGATATTTTAGTTCTGACAAGACAACCTTCAGGAAGAGCATAAAATATACCAAAACACCCACGGGAAGAGCAATCAGTGTCACAGATTATTTTTGTGGTGCCTATGCCTACCTATTTTTAATTATACTCCGTCACAATCATCATCAAAAATACTAATCTAGGTAGTCGGTGTGTCTGGTTCAATGAACTCAAATTTGCTTTGAATTTAAGTGCCATTTTCAAAATAAGAACCGAAGAATCCAGACAAGCGATAACGTGCCTACTTTACCTATTATATAAAAAAATTAACAGAATTTATTTTACTCTTAAACTAATTAACTAACTAACCAACATCCCGTTTGCAAGAGTAGGCAGAGAAGACGGACCGCCAAACAACTCGGTCTTGGCACATACTCCTTGACTCATTCACATTCATATATCATCTCATTCATACTCTTCTATTATTCTGACTCGTCATGACATGGTCCGACACAAGTATCTGATTCACTTGGTCGTGCCATGCCTTCCTCGGGCTTCCTCGACTTCTTCTACCATTCACATTTGCGTCATATATTCGGAGGCGTCTACTAATATCTACAGGAATTCCAAAAACTGAAAAATCGAACTAATATCTATGAGAACCAAAGTGCGTACGAATATCTACAGCTCAAACTGCTCAAAATGAGAACCAAAGTGTTGACTAAAATATCTACAGCACTGGCAGAGGTTGGATTTGCAATTATGTGTAGCATATTGGAATAACGTAATATTGCGTATGCAGTTTAAAAAAGTTAATTTATGTATGTAAGTATGTAAAAATCCCTAATATCGGACTATTGGACACATTTAGCTAAATATTAAGAATTTGGGTTTTTGTTTTAACAGCTTTCTTTATTTCGAGTGCTTCCAAATTATTCTGTTACCATGACCATTTCTATGTCAGTTGGGTTAGGTTAGGTTGTGGTGCCGCGTATTTCGAAATAAATAAATAAATATCTTTGTATAATTATATATACCTTTGTATAATAATATATATATATACCTCCATGTTTGCTCAATAAATTATTGTCCTCGTAAACAGCAAAATACGTAATATTATGCAAAAACTTCGTGTACGTACTTTAAACGTTTAAGCCTTTACGTAATTAGTAATTACGTAATTGAAGTAATTTATGCTTTTCCGTACAACCTCTTGCTCAGCTGCCCTCTGTAGATATTACTCCAACCTACGCTCTGTAGATATTAGTTCAACCTACGCTCTGTAGATATTAGTCAACACTGGGACCGTCATAGATATTCGTCCGACCTTAGCTCTGTAGATATTAGTCAACACTCTGAAGTTCGTAGATATTAGTCCAACATACGAGCTGTAGATATTCGTCCGACTGTATATATTAGTATATGGTGTCATATATTCTCCTTACACTCCTTTCCTCGTTCATTCGCTCTATATATGTACGTTCCCAAACCATCAGAGCGTCCCTTTCTTAATCTTACTCAGTACACTTACCTCAGTTTTGCATTATTTGCGTATCTCCACGTTTCTCACACGATCGTACTTATTTTGCTCTAATTTTCAAAATTGGAACTGATTTTTCAAGAATTCACAAAATCCGAGATTTTTCACGGATCAGCGCATAAACTCTTATAATGTTTTTGAACAAATGGCTAACAGTGGTCAGTTTTCTTTAAAAGTACAGATTACAGATCGAATATCATCACTGCTCAAACATCTGCATTTGTTTCTACAATATAGATAACATTATGACCTACGTATATTGCTCCCACACAAAGTTGGGCTTTTTATTTAGTTTTTCAGATTGCCTTGAAATAAATACCATAAAAAGAAATGAATACCATACAAAGAAATAAATACCATACAAAAAAATATATAAATATATATATTAAATTAAAAAACACACTTTGTAAAACACCACTTTTTATTAGAATTGATATTTAACATTAATCAATTCTAATAAAAAGTGGTGTTTTACAAAGTGTGTTTTTTTAATTTAATATATAATGTCACACCACAAAGTATTTGCTTCCTTCGATAATAATATATATATATATATATATATATTATTATCGAAGGAAGCAAATACTTTGTATATATATATTATTATCGAAGGAAGCAAATACTTTGTGGTGTGACATTATATATTAAATTAAAAAAACACACTTTGTAAAACACCACTTTTTATTATATATATATATATATATATATATATATATATATATATATATATATATATATATATATATATTTATGTCATACCACATTTTGTGGCTCATCTTAGAAGAAGCCACTTAAGTTGCTCATTCTTTCGCATGTAATATATACTTACGTAGATGAAGTACCAACATGCTGTCTTTTAAATTTTGTTTAAAATATGGTCAGCTATAATATGTAATCAAAAATTATGTTTATTTATTAAAAAAAAATATCTTAAAATAACGTGCATTCCTTGATCTATTTTAAGAACACACTTACCGCATCACGCTACGTTGCCAAGTTTAATGCTACATATACATACCAATATAGTTCATATGAAGGTAGGTTGACAGAACAGGTCGGATGTTGCTTATTCACACATTTATTATTTCAAGCGGCCGTTTTTGATTATTGGCGCGTTTTTTTAAAATTGGAGTATGATTTGCTAATTAATATTGTTATTTATTTGGTGTTTACGGTTGTTTTGTGTTAAGGTTTATTTTAATATTATCACAAATAAAATTAGGTATTTAAATACATATTGGTGTAGTTTCTTTTATTTGCTACATAATTATTTTATCTTAGTTTTATTAGTGTTTTCGAAAAATTATGAATAAACTTATTAGAAATATATTACAAAATTTACTTTGTTCATTGATTCGTACGCTTCTTTAAGTTGTAGGTTGGTTTGCAAATTATAATTTTTAATATGTTTATTAATTTCATGTTTACATACAGTTTTATTAAAATGTGTGTAAAATGTAATTTTTATATAATGTTTTATATTATCATGTTATACCTACTTATCTTATCTTATCTTACCCTATAATTATTTTTACACGTGTAAGCATTGTCTCCAGTTGTATGACACATAGGTAGGTACCTACCTTCCACCAATTTTATACACGTATTCTAATTTTATTATTTTCTATAGTATACATTGTACAACCAACGTCTCTACAATAGGCCGCCCCAAATGGTTTGACTAGGTGTCGCATCTGGGAGAGGGTGGTTGAGGGAGACCTTTTAACCTCTTCAGCCTGGCTCTCTCGACTCATCACCTTGCACCGCAGTAGAAGGGATAGACCCATATGCCCGTTACCGACACACTAATCCCAAGATTAGTGTCGGTGTGTGTGTGTATTAGAGCACAGGCGTCTGGTTTGAAAGCTGTCATTGTTCTACTGGTATTTCAATGGAAGATGCTCCGAGGAACTAGCGTCATTGATCCCTTTGGCACCGGTCCCTTTAGTCGGGTAACACGTCAAACGTGTGCCCAACATTTGTCACATGAGAACGGGTCATTTCTACGACTCATTTTTGCCTGCCTCTGTGTGTCCTCCCTCCTACAATACGGGTCTCAAACGTAACTTTCAACATTTCAAGGGTGATAAAATAAAAACGATCATTTTGAAAAAAAACTATTTAATTTGAATTTTTAAAAACAAAAAATATTACTATACATACTAAAAAAAGTGTGTAATCATTTGAAAAATAACATAACACAATAAAAAAATAATTATAGCCTAATAACTTTATATTCACAATCATTATAAAAACAGCATAATATAATAAAAAATTAAATCATAATTAAAACCAAATAACTTTTTATTATACATCGTTCACGAAACATTTAGCGTTGTACATTACAGAAGAATCCTTCGTTTTTTTTTTATTTAACAAGGGATATCAAATTATACCTTGCACATAAATTTAACAAAAACTAAAATAAATTATAACCCTCCACAACCAATATCATGATGAAAGATAAAGGGGCCTTATTCGCCCGGTACTCTGTATGCCAGTATTACAAAAGATAAAATATATGGAACTGCTATAACGACTGCCAATGATCAAACTATGGAACAAGCCAACAGCTACTTTACGATTGCTTCACGCTTTATATCAGCTGTAGTGGAATCGGAGTCGATACCTTTGGATCGTTCAATCGTTGAAGCCGGTATAGCGGTCTCTTAATCAATACAATTCATTTGAATTCAAGTTAAGCATCCTGGAGGTAGAATTCTCTTTTTCTCTGCAAATCCTTAGGTAAGGGCAATTTCTTGACACGGTGATTATTAATAAATGTATTAATTTGCTTCCATGACCTCATTGACAATATTCCTGTTTGTTTTTTTATTTCGTTTATTTTCGTAGCGCCAGGATCAATCCCTTCGATGAAATAATTTGCAAAGTTTTTATAAAGTTCATCTTTTTCTTGATTAAGCCACCTCCTTCTAACTATAATTTTTTTTGCCATATTCCCATCAAGTAAATTACTTGGTAAAGACTCTTGGTCATTTTCTAAGCTATTATCCAACGTAACATGATCCACATTTTCTTTATGTGATTCTTCAGGTTGAGGGACGGAATCTATTTCATTTTGTAAAGTTGTTGTAATGTTCGTTCCATTATCAGACTGTGATCGGCAAGATATTTTTCCCTCAGCTAATTGCAGTAAATTCAAGCCAACTTTACCTTTCTCAAGAGCTAGTTGTGGTATCATGTAATTCCCTTTATGTGTACCTGGTGTATGCCCTAAGAAATGAGACAAAGCGTTTACATAAGCATTATTCTTTCCAGCTACTTGGCTCATGGTTGCAACATGGTGTCGCAGCCCAGTTGAAGTTATATGATCTGAATTCACAAAGGAAAACTTGTGTCTTAGTTCCCTTAAAATTTGCGTGCCACAAAAATAAGGTTCACCTCCTAGTTTTGGGAATAAAAATTTGTTTTCATTTGGAATTCCAACTAAATTTCTGTACGCAAATATAGTGTCTACATTTTTTTTCATCTGATTTCGAAGAAGTATTGGAACTGTTCTCCCCCTTTTTCCTGGGATATGGAAGCAATATAATGTATGTATAGCATTTTGCTCCTCAGAACTCATGATTTCCAATATTTCTTCAGGAATGTCTTGTTTTTCACTTTGGCTGGCTATATAATTTTCTAATGGAGCTCTTGCAACTTCTCCTGCCCTCCTCCTATTAAAAATTATAATATGAGCAATTGTTATTTTACATAGCTCCTCATAGGCGATATAAGACTTTTCACATTCAAATCGTTGAGCTATATTCACTTCTAGTTTCATAACTTCCGTGCATATTTTTTTTATATCAGTAGTTAAAGGCATGACATCAGTTTTCAGCATTTTTTGAGTTTTCCTTGATTTTTCAGCGTTAGTAGAAATTTCAAATTTCCAAGCGTGACCAAAGATTATTTTAAATTCAGACAACTTGTTTTTTATAACATCTTTGGATGAAGTGGTCAGCACAGGATTCTGTATTGTTTTACGCATCAAAATATCAGCACAATCTTTTATAGCTGTACAAAGTCGTTGAGGGATGCTAGGAATTTTTACAGAACCTGTACTTTCATCGTAACCACTATTTATTTTGACAGCGTCCATAAAAACATTAAAATGTATAGGGTCAAATGCAAGGTCAAATGAGGATATTGCAGGATTTTTTTCTTTGATGACCATGAACAGTCTAGCGAGATCTCTCATCTTGGATGTAATGTGTGTTTTCAAATGATGTTCTTTATGATTGCTTAATAGTAGGGAACCATATGCACAAATTAATGGCTCAGACTTTGCAATTTTTGCAATAGGATCATTTTTGAACACAGGAAATATCTGAGATCTTAAAGATTCAGTGATCTCAGAATTGTCTGGGGATAATAAAATAGCGGATGATTTTAACACTCTGCAGCGTTTTAGTGGATTTCCTTCATGTGATTGTTTTCTATTTGAACATTTTTTCAGGTGTCTATAGAGTAAACTTCTTTTGAATGTGCCACAGCATTCTATACAAACCGCATAATCTTTAGCTGTCGCAGTCGTTCTTGGGCGGCGATTCGGTAGTATTATTCCATTAACTCTATTTATCGCGTCCTGCTTATATAGATAATTGCCTCTATTTCTTATTTTCTTCGAAATTAATTCACACTTTTTTTTTCGTTCGCGCAGATCGGGATCTAAAATTTTATTATATTCAATCACTTCTGCCTCTAAGGGATGTTGGATTGTGATGTGGCGTACAAAGTTGGTTATCAGCTTGAAGCAGTATGGACAGAAGTTTTTACGGTCATAAACTCTTGGTTTTTTACTAGCTAAATCAGATGTACATTGTTTTGAAGTTGATGACACATAGCAGTCCGTTTTCTCCTGCTTCCCTGGATGATCGCTGGTATATGAATCTAAAATTTAAAAATGCAATAACATTTTATAACATATTTAATAAATTAAATTTGTGTGGAAAATTATACAGAGTGAATTATACAAAGTTACCACACAAACTTAAACCAGCGATTCCTGAGCATATGTGGTGTGTCAGTCATTTTATTATGGGATGACTTCTTTGTTCGATAAACTTAAACTGTATTCACGCAAGCTGTCCCGCTACAGCAGGGTTTCCCGACCCCGTGAACGGTTCGTATGTTCCCACCACTATTCGACAGAGACAGAATTCTTTCATAAACATTAATTAAAAATGTGAATTATTTTTATTTATTTGTTAGAGTTTTAAGTTTTTAAGTGCGTAGGTTTATTAAATACGTTTGTATGTTTGCGATATTGTTTGTATGAGTGGTTCCTTTGCTGACAGTACTTCGCAACTTGTCTAGCGGCCGCGGCGTGCCAGACTGTACTCTTCACGCTAGCCTGGAACGGGAAGTGCTATTCACTATTGCACATCACGCATTGTACTGCAGATTTTGTTCAAGGTAAGATAGAAGAACTAGAGTTAGAAATTTTGGACCTTAAGAATGATATTTAGCTAAAATCCTTAATATCAGAGGACTTTTGGAATACAGTGGACAGAGAAAAGTTCCCATTTTTGAAAAAAGCCGCATAAAAAATTGAATCATTTTTCAGTTCGACATATTTATGCGAATCCTTGTTTTCAAACATGAACTTAATAAAATCAAGATATAGATCTCGACTCACCGATGAGCATCCTTATGATTGTTTGCTAACAGGATTATCGTCATACCCTCCTAATTATGAGGCAGTGGCCAATGATATGCATTGCCTCAGATCACATTGACATATTGATATTATATTTTTTTTATAATTGAAACGTTGCTTGAAAATGGCTTTATCCGTGTTTGGTGACTAGATCTGAATCGCCGGGTATGCTTGAAAATGGCTTTATCCGTGTTTGGTGACCAGATCTGAATCGCCAGGTACTTCCCAACCTTCCTATTCGCCACCTCCTTCCCCTCCCCACTACCTTCAGCCTCACAACATACCCCGATTGGGGATTCCATGGTGTCACTGGCTCCAGACGGGAGCAGTTGAGATTTTTGTGCGGTATACCCGGTAAAAAAAAACTCCACACAGGAGGCCCTTAAGAAAACGATTTCCCTCAAGGCCTATGTCATCTAAGATGCTGTGTGGAGGGTCTTTTTGAGGAGAAGAGGGAGTTAACATTGGTCTTGAAGAGACCCATGTTGTAGGAAGGGGAAACAGAGGTCGGCAAATCGTTCCATAGCCGAGCTGTTGAGCACAAGAACGAGTCGAAGAAGCGACCAGTTCTCATGTGACAAATGTCAACCGTGTACATATGTTGGGCACGGGTTTGGCGTGTTTCCCGACTATGCACCGGTGCCGAAGGGATCAATGATGCTAGTTTCTTGGAGCATCTTCCATTGAAATACCGGTAGAACAAGGATAGCATTCCTACCTGACGCCTGTGCCCTAAAGATTGCAATCCATCTGTTAAAATGGGAGAATTTATCAATCAATCGGATCGCCCGCTTCTGCACAGAATCGAGGTTATTTTTCAGATATTTTGGAGCTCCAGACCAGAGGTGGCTGCCAAATTCAACTGTGGGGCGGACTTGCGATTTGTACAAGGCTAGCAGTTGTGTACTATTAAAGTATCTGCGGGCCTTGTACAGTACGCCCAGTTTTTGAGAGGCTAGCTTTACTCTGGCTTCGATAGAGCCCCCAAATCTGAGCTGGTCACTTAGAGTTACATCGAGCATATCAATGGAGGGCCTGTTCGGAAGGTTGCTTCCGTTGAAGGAGACGAGATTTTCATTGCGATTGCGAGACGTAATAATACATTAAATACATTTCTCTGTGTGTATGCAATTTGAATAATAATTTTATTATTTTGAAACATTTTTGTTTATTATTTATTAATAAATTATGGGAAAATGAGAAGTTATGGGAGGAGTTTGTCGATTAAAAATATGTGGTGCCCGCCACCCTACCGATATTTTAGAATGTGCTCTAGAGTACAAAAAGGTTGGGAACCCCTGCGCTACAGCATAGCGTTTACATTACCAAGTTGGAAATTTGAAACGAGCGCTTACCATGCGCTTATCACATATATGATCAGGAATCATTGGTTAACGTTTGTCAGATAAAGGGGTTTGTTTTACCTACCAGAATCAGACGAAATTCTCGAGGGTAACTTGAATAAGTCATCACTGCCGGACGTCACACTTGCTTCTAAAATAAAGCATAATAATGTAATATTCGAAATAAAACAATTCATATTACGTAACGTAATATTCCGCATCACTATCGTTAATTGCTAAAACATTTCACAATAATAAGTAACGTAATGTTGGTATGTAATGAAAAATACCTAAGATTATTGTATATTATCAGTAATTATTATGTACATAGCTACCTGAATCTGAAGAGTTTGCAAATAGATCATCCAGTTTTTCCTCCATTTCATTAATTACGGCTCTTTTATCCTCTGAAATTGGCGAACTTTCACTTGTACTACATATATTTTTATCTATAAAATAACAAAACACATTAAAAATCATAAACATAATAAAACAATAAGCATAATTATCATACTTATGTGAAAATCAACAAGAATTATTATTAAAATATCAGTGAAAAGCGTTTTGGTAAATATCGGTTCGGATTGGCCACGCTTATTACGAATAATTTTTAGAAAAAAACTTTAGATTCGCCTTAATTACTATAAAAGGAAACTTTTTGGCTTTGGGGCGGCGGAAAATAATGCATTTTAATTTTCAATTGCATAAAACCAAAATTCACTTCGCGAACCGACGACGCAGCGAAAATCCGCAGCCGTAGCTGTCACTGTTATGGACTGTAGCTGACTTCGTGGGATAAAGCGCGTAATTATGAAATTTCTCTAGCGGGCTTGTTTGTGTAACATGGTTTGTGATACAAAAGAATGTGCCCCTGTATAACGCCTACTCGCGTCAACGCAAGAAAAACATCCCAGTTTTCAAGTGGTTTAGCGGCTACGCTAGGTTTGTGCAACATGGTTTGTGATTCGCGGTATTTCATGCAGGTATCCCACGAAGTCAGCTACAGTCCATAACAGTGACAGCTACGGCCGCGAATTTTCGCTGTGTCGATTCGCGAAGTGAATTTTGGTTTTATGCAATTGAAAATTAAAATGCATTATTTTCCGCCGCCCCAAAGCCAAAAAGTTTCCTTTTATAGTACTTAAGGCGAATCTAAAGTTTTTTTCTAAAAATTATTCGTAATAAGCGTGGCCAATCCGAACCGATAATTACCAGCGTTTTTATAGAAATCATAACCTAAAATGTAATTTTACCTAAAAAAACATTTGGTAAATATCGGTTCGGACTGGCCACGATTATTACGAATAATTTTTAGAAAAACACTTTAGATTCGCCTTAATTACTTAAAAAGGAAACTTTTTATTATATAATAAAAATTATTCGTAATAAGCGTGGCCAGTCCGAACCGATAATCACCAAACATTTTTGGTATGTCATTGATTGTAATAATTCATTATGCAACACAATATTTAAGGTTATATGATAAAATCTTACCGTTAATTGAAGAATCCATTGATATTGCAATAATGGTACCTTCGCCAGCGCGACATTTTATAAAATGCGAAAGGAAAGGATTCATATGATCCACATTGATCCACATCCACACACGAATCGGCGGCGCCATAAATATACCAAATACCAATCTAGCGCAAATATCAACTAAATCACCGAGACAGTGTTGCCAACTTTATTTTGACCAATTCACTACCGTAACCCATCAGAAAACAACTAAATTTGGCTATCCCTCAAACCACCGTATTATGCCAGTAAGTTAATACCTAAATATTATTTTTTTACAGTGACTACCGCACAAGAGTCCCAACTGTTCCCGTCTGGAGCCAGTGAGACTATGGCATTCCCGGTATGTTATGAGGCTGAAGGTAATGGATAGGGGAAGGAGGTGGGGAAGATGAAGGTTGGGAAGTACCTGGCTATTCGGATCTGGTCACTAAACACGGCCAAAGCCATTTTCAAGCAACGTTTCAATTCTGAATGGTGGTCTTACACCAGGGTAATACTGAGAGTATCTTCCACTCTGGAACGTGCCGCAAATATACTATATATTATTTTAAATGAATTAATTGTGAAATAACACAAATTAATCAAATAAAATTTGAGACCTGCGGATTGTGAGTCAATGGTCTTACTCCTGGACTATGTAGGCCGTATATTGTAATTTATTTTTAAATTATTGTTTATTTTTGTTCATAATATTTTTTATAAAATACACCCAAACAACAATAAAACACCTTTTTATTATCTACTACAATACAACTAGAGACAATGCCTTTGAAAAATAGTCACGCGTAAAGTAATTACCTAGGTACAGATCATTTTTTTAAATGAAAAACTCTAAACAAATTAATATAACTGTATGAAAAAACATATTAAATGAGTACCTAATATATTTCTGAAAATTTTAGAAAACCCTGTATAGATATCATCACATTACAACTGACTATGCTTTCGGAACGCAAAAGACAAATACATAATTACGAAGCAAATATTTTATTTATTAAAGAAAAACTACATAAATGTGTATTAAAATACGAAATAATATAAAACTTGTAATAAAAACAAAAACCATTAACACAAAATTAATAACGATATTATAAAAGCAATTCGTAAATCAATCTTCAATTTTAAAAAAGGGCGCGAATAGCCGGTAAATATTATAATATAATGTCTGTTCTTCTAACAGTCCACCGCGAGCGCTCGACAGTCTGGCTACCTATGTAGGAATACAACATATTATAACATTCCGGCAAACATATAACATATCGCAAAAAGATTCAATCTGACTTAGCAATGTCATGCGATAATAGATTTTGAGGAATTTAACCATTGAGTTCAATATCGCAAAGCATTGATAAACGACTTGGAGTTTGAATGATATTGTATGACGAGAACATCCGGCAACGTCGCATGCCGTGATGTTATAGATGCGATAAAAAGTGTACCCAATTGATGTTCTAAGTATGGATGAATATTTACTGATAAAAAACGCATTCCGGAGCATTAACGGTCCACGTAAAAATGTCATTTATTCACTCAAAAATTTTTTTTACACCGTTCGACTCGTCTCATCGAGTTTGATATGATGGACTTAAAAAAAAAAAAACGATGAGCCACTAAGTGCCCAAATGAGCCAGTAAGTCGAAATGATCAAGAAGTTCCGGTAATTAAAGGACGCTTTGAGCCACTAAATGCCGTAACATAAACCTATATATATATATATATATATATATATATATATATATATATGCGGGATATATATATATATGTTATTTATATAAATATATATATATATATGTGTGTTATTTATATATATATATATATATATATATATATAGGTCCCACTACACTTATTGCGTCCGTGCGTAAATCCGTCTTTGGGCGTCCATCACTTCTAGTTATTTTTTTCAAATTGTTTTTGTGAATATTGCCTTTTATAATGTTCACAATAATCGCTAATATCATGATTTTTTAATATTCATAATAATTCAGGATTTGATGTTTATTATACTTTCATACACTTCTTGCGTCACGTACATACTAACGTCCGGGTGTATATTTTTGTATATTGTAGGTTTCTTTTAGTATAGGTTTCACGTCCTTTCACTCTAATTTAATTTTTGCGTCTAACTTTTCTAATAAACGTTCCACGTCCATACTGAATAAAGTATTTTATGCGTCCGAGTGTATATTTATTGTATTTCTTATACCGCTTTTAATATATTTTTCACGTCCTTACACTATACATTTATTTTTACGTCTTCCGCATATTCCTAATTTTTCTAATAAAGGTTTCACGTGTATGCTAAATTATTTATTTCGGCTTCCGAGTGTACATTCATTTTCTTAAGATAGGTTTCACCTCATGCACTCTAATTTATTTTTTACATCTAAGCAAAAAAAAGAATGTAAAAAAAACTTAAATATATTTGTTTTTAAGACCGTAAATAAATAGACAAACTGATGTATTTTCGACGCAAAACACGTGCGTGGATTTTTTTTAATGATTCATCAAGTTTTTTAACTTATTTTTCGCGTTCTGCGTAAGTTTTATTTGAGTTCTAATATATCATTATAGGCCAGTTGTTTCATAAAACCGAAATAATCACAGAACTCGAATTGAACTTTCATAGAACGTGAAAATAAACTTAGAGTCCCAACTGCTCACAAACGTCTCGAGCCAGTGGGATTATAGCATCCCCAATTTCGGTATGGTGTGATGCTGAAGGTAATGGGGAGGGAAAAGAGATATCGAAAATGTACCTCGCTATTAAGATCTAGTCACCTACCACGGCTAAACTCATTTCATGTAATAAGACTAAACCTAAATTCACTGTAAACCAGAGTAAAATTTCAAAAAATCATTCAGTTTAACTTTTTTAATTCGACTACAATACAAGAGTCCCACCTGCTCCCAACTGTCTGGAGCCAACGAGACTCTGACATCCCCAATTTTAATACGTTGCGAGGCTGAAGATAGTGGGGAAGGGAAGGAGATATGGTAAATGTAAGTGGCTATTCAGATTTAGTCATCAAACACATTAAAGCCATTTCAAGGAACGTTTCAATTCTGAATGAATACTGACAAATAGCAAAATACGACATACTTATATGTTCAGTGTATTTATACGTTATATCTAATTACGATTTAAGAGGTGAATGTGTTTACCGCCGTCCCGGGAACCATTTATTGGACACCAGCACCCCTGCCATAAGTCACTCCAAGTGATTGCTAGGTTTGGTGAATTGTAAGGGTTGCCCGGGTTCTTGGAGAGAAGTTTGTCCAGGTCTTGGTGGTGAATGCTGTTCCTCACCTTTTGCGGGGCGGTCCGGATCGGGAGAGACTGCTTGAGACAGACATAATCAGGACCTCTACAGCCGGACTCTCTCGATCCATCGCCTTCACCCCAGTGTGGAAAATTTACCTGACTATTCAGATCTAGTCACCGTACATGGCTAAAGTCATTTCAAGTAACGTTTTAATTCTGAAAGACGTTGTTATACCAGGGCGATAATGAAAATTTTTAGATTCAATTTCTTTTAGCAATATTAGTTACAATTATTATTATTGACGATGGGTCGAGAGAGTCCGGCTGGAGAGATCTGGATTATGTCTGCCTCAAGCAGCCTCTCCCGAGCTGGACCTCCAAGCAGTAGGTGAGGAAAAGCATTCGCAACCAAAAACTAGACAAACCTCACTCCAAGAACCTGTGCGCCCTGTTAATTCACCACACGTAACGCAACACTTGGGGTGACCTATGGCAGGGGTGTTAGTTATCCAATAAATGATTCCCGTGGCGGCGGTACACATAACCACCTCCAAAATGTTAATAATTGTCCATATTAAAATGTCAGACCACAGGTATGCTATGAATGGGTCGAAATAATACTATTCGAACCGTCCCGCCACGCAGTTGGTAGACAAGCGCAAACGATGTTCCGAGGAACTAGCGTCATTGATCCCCTCGGCACCGGTGCATAGTCGGGAATCACGCCAATCACGCGCCCAACATTTGTACACGGTTGACATTAGTCACATGAGAACGGGTCGTTTCTACGACTCGTTCTTGAGTTCAACAGCTCGGCTGTGGAACGATTTGCCGGCCTCTGTGTTTCCTCCCTCCTACAACATGGGTCTCTTCAAGACCCATGTTCACTCCTTCCTTTCCTCAAAAAGACCCTCCACACAGCATCTTCAAAGATGACATACGCCCTAAGGGAATTTATTTTCCTCCTGTGTGGAGTTAATGTAAAAAAAAAAATAGTAAAAATACGCCGCCAATCACTCCTCCCCCCATAAACCCGATGCTAAGTCACCAAACGTAGTGAACCACTTAGGGGGACCTATGGCAGAGGTGTTGGTTATCGAATAAATGGTTCCCGGGGCAGCGGTACCCATACCCGCCTCCCAAACTGTAGGTCTAGGTTAAGTGGTTCGCAACGTTTGGTGACTTAGCCGGGGTACCCGGGTTTATGGCGTGAGGTTGGTGCAGGGTAGTGAACGCGCCCGCCCACCATCTGGCTTGCCGGATCGGGAGAGAATGGTTGAGGGAGTCCCTTCGATTTCTCCAGCCGTACTCTCTCGGAACATCGCCTTGCACCGCAATGGGAGGGATGGATTCATAAGTCCGTCGCTCCTGGACACACTGACCCCCAGATTCCTACCCACCCCTAATACCCTTTTCCTACTCAGAACTTCCTTTCCTTCCTTTCCTAAAAAAGACCCTCCACACAGCATCACCAAAGATGACACAGGCCCTGAGGGTAATTATTTTCCTTGGGTCCTCCTACATGGAGCTAATGTAAAAAAAAATATTGATTCTATTTCATTCTATGAAAACGTATTCGATTATTTTTTTTCTATTTTCGATATTTACATTTCTCACACGATCGTACGTGGTTTTACCACACATACGCCTCAGGGATCTCATTTCAACAGCATTCAGTTTACTTTCATCCTTCCTCTGCCAGTTTCATGCCTCACTGCCATACATCAGGGTAGGTACCAGGATTCCATTGTGTACTGCTAGCTTCGCTTCTTTTAACAGTTGTTTTTATTAGTGCCAACGGCATTCAGTCTTCCATTAATGGAGTTACCGGCATTTACCCTTCTTTCAATACCTCTATCAGCCTTACCTTCTCGTAAACATACTACCCAGATACACAAACTCAACCACCTGCTCCAAGTTACTACGAGTACCTACCGAAAAATGAAAAGTACCTATCTTAACTTTTTTACTACTGTTCTTTAAAAAAAGGAACATCTGCGCGGCCTGTTTAATACAAAATTTAGTTTATTATTTCTTTTTTTTTTTCAACCAATAGGTAGGTATGGCATAATATAATATTATCACTATTATATATTGTGATTTTGTATATTGTCACAACATAAACAAAGCAAAAGGGCGCACGATCACCTTACCCCAGAAACTCACAACAAACTGTCACAATATTGTTAGAAGTTTAAATGAATATTTTGTATACACACGTGCCTACTGGGCGCAGGAGTGTGACAGTTTTGTTTGCCCTTATTCAAAATGTATCATTTCACAATGCACCGGTTCGCGCCCTTATAGTGCGCGGTTGAACGTTTTTAGACCGGGACACTAATTTACCGCCCACTCTAAAATAATCTTATGAGAATGTCCTCCCGCGCAGACGTTTCTTAGTTCTGAATGGCGTTTGTCATCGTTGTAAATATACCCATCGTTGCCAAATCTGGCGATTTCATTCATCAAGGGCTCAAACAATACATAACAATAATATTATAATGACCACTAGGACGCAATACTATCGTCGTTATGACTTTAGATATATATGAGTCATAGTCATAGCATAAGTATAATAACCATAATCTAGCAGGCATCAGCTCTGCAAGTCATCAGCTCCTATATTTTTGAAAGTGTAAAGTATCTCTTGGTCTACAGTCATAACGACGATAATATTGCTTCCTTGTGGCCATTTGCGAGTAGATAGTAGATGCCTATATTTTATTGTTATGTGTTTTTGAGTTTGAGATTTGCCAACAATAGGTATATTTACAACGATGCCAAACGCCATTCACACTTAGCATGCTGTTACTCATCACTAAAAGAATTTCTAGCTTTACAGACATTTTTTTATTTATTACATAACATTAGACACATATAAGTAGCAAAAATAACATCTAGTAATAATGTTGCAAAATAACTGTAAATATTAAAAATGTGTACAAGTGTTATTATATCATGCCGGTTGATATTAGTTCCTAGCTAGACAGCCTGCCCGTTATTAGGAACTAAATGCTGGTGTAAATGCCAAAAATTTATTCTGTAAAAAAATGTTGTTTTTTCTTCTTCTAAAAATTAACCTACTCAAATTTTTTTATTAAATGTGCCGTTAACGGAGTGCCAAAAATTTATTCTGTAAAAAATGTTTTTTTTTTAAATTTAAATAATATATTATGCTAAGTTTTTTTTTCAAAGATATATCCACCTCGGAGATTGTAAACTGGAGAGAGCTGGCACAAAACCGTGATGAGTGGAGGAAGACTCTTGAGGAGGCCAAGAACCACCAGGGGTTGTAGAGCCAAGAGTGATGATGATGATACTAAGTTTTTACTAAATATACCATTATTAGGTAACCATGTAAACTTTTAATTAACATTATTTAATAGTAGTTCAGACTCCACCCTGCCAAAGGCAATCAGCCATTTAGTTATTTAATTGAACCGATGCGATGTTGGACAATTTGCATGTTTTAATATTTAATTTGGGGGGATTTTATTACATCATTTCAGTCCCAGATATGAATATGTCTTTTGCAACTTTGCCGTATTCACCCTGAGACTGCGACATCATTTCTGGTGTGACTTCTTGTGATATTTATGATCAATTTTATTAATATTTTCTAGATTTTTTGTGTACGCGGATAATACCTAACCCTTTTTGCATTAAATTTTTTATGTCAGCTGATCGCTAGAGAACTTGTACGCAAAATAATATTAATAGTAATTTGATTTATAAAGCGTACTTTTTGAAAAATCACCTCAAGGGCGCTGTACAAACTTATAATATATTTCTAATATCTAGAAAAACTAGAAACTAGACAAACAATTAAAAACAATGTATGGCTAAAAATTGCATCCACCGGTTCATTGATCACTGATAAGAAATTATATGTGCAATGTTTTGACCAATGGACGCGATATAATGACTCTATTTATGGATTTCTGGCCCTTCACAAGCAGACCTAAAATTGTTAACCCCCAACCAATACAACCATACGTTAAGATGGGGTTGCACAATCCAAATTATATTTTTCTTAGGTCTGTTATTTAATTATATTTCGTAATGCAAAGAATATGTGAATCAATTTTCTTACCCTTATTGAAAAGTTGTCGATTTGATATTTTCACTTAAGATGATTGTCTATAATAACACCGAAATATTTGATGTTTTTCTCACATTCCAAAGCTTCACAGTTGCAGTGACTGTGAAGATATGACAGTGATTGTGAAAATTACCGTGTAGATGCAGCACGACCGTCGCACAGTGGGGCCAAACCCCCAACTTCGATACAATAAACAAACAAAAACAGTAACAAGTAGCAGAAAGTGATGACCTCGAACTCATCGGAAGTTCAGAATTTAATAGTCTCAACCGTGTTTCATGCCATATCGAGAATAATGAAATTTATTAGATTATGTAAACTGGAAAATATTTGAAAGTGATTTTTTATACAAAATGAATATAAAAGGTCAAAGTACCTTTTAAATGTATTTATTCAGTTATTCTTTTTAAATCCCTAATTTATATGATACTTTTACTATTCACTATAACCATAGAAATAAAAAACAGTAAAAAATCAATATTATACCCAGCCTTTGTGGGATTTTTTTGCTCATACATTTATTATTTTAAGCTTTTTCTTTATACTTTTCATTATTTTATGTATTTTATCGAAAATTTTCAAAAAAAAATATAAATAAATAAAAAACATTAGAGATTATAATGATAATATTATAATTTAAAAACAGATGAGACAAAAAATGACAACATTGTGTGAGTCAGAAGCCTCGATAATATACATGACATTCAAAAAATTTTAAAAAAATAACTCAATCTTACAAAGTACTTGTACTCTTATCAGGTAACCCTTTAGTTGTAGCATAATTACATAGCAGGCAATTGACACAATCTTTATACCTGTAATCGCCCTCAGTACATGCCTGTTGTGCAAGAACCCCCGTTAAGTGTGCCCGCTTATCACTCAAGTTTACATATTTATTTCGGAAGTTACCTAATACAAGCCTTAAAAGTGATAATAGAATCGTCATGTTCAGGTACTTAACTTATTTATTCCATATTATATTTATAAAATCATTAGTTGTATTGAGTAAAAGCGTATATCAATTAAATACAAAAATATGAACTTGATTTCTAAAAACTGATTCATTGGAGATATCCGTAGCTCGGGGCACCGCTGGGCTTTTATTTGAATAATATCTTAATCAGTAACTATTGTAATTTACGAATCACTTTTTAAATGTTGGGTCTTTAAGAGACCCATGTTGTAGGAGGGAGGAAACACAGAGGCTGGAAAATCATTCCACAGCTGAGCTGTTGAACTTAAGAACGAGTCGTAGAAACGACCCGTTCTCATGTGACAAATATCAACCGTAGGTATACATATGTTGGGCGCATGTTTGGCGTGTTTCCCGACTATGCATCGGTGCTGAGGGGATCAATGACGCTAGTTCCTCGAAGTATCTTCCAATGTAATACCGGTAGAACAAGGACATCATTCCTTTCCTGACGCCTGTGCTCTAAAGATTGCCACATGTTTGTTAAGTTAGGAGAATGTATCAAACGTACCGCCCGTTTTTGTACAGAGTTGAGGTTTTTTTAAGGTATTTTTTGGTCTCCAGACTAGAGGTGGCTGCCAAATTCAACCGTAGGGCGTACTTGCGATTTGAACAGGGTTATCAGTTGTGTACTTTTGAAGTATCTGCGGGCCCTGGATGTAATATTTTAATAACAATCGCGAATAGGTACTGTGGATACCAATTTTATCATTGTCTATGGTTTTTTTAGAGAAGGTAGAAAGAACCTTCTTTTCTGATGTTCACGGGCACTCGCTGTACACATCAGAACTGTGGGTTGACTACACTGCATCCCAATGGCATAAGTTAAAGGTTGCTTACAATAACACATATCGTCAACTTTTCCGCCTACCGAGATACTGCAGTGCTACGGAAATGTTCCTGGAGGGACGAGTGCACACTATTTGAGCACTTCTATGCCACCGCATGTGAAGTTTATGGCGCAGGCTACGCCAATCGAAGAATGCGATCATCACCGCCATGACTGCCTGGATGGAGTCCCCCCTAGAAATACCCTCCGTAAACAGTTGCATGAATTAATTTTATTGTTTTATTTTTATTTTTTCAGTTACATTTCTCATATTTTTCGTGCTTATTCATTTTTAAACGACTTCGAAAAGGAGGAGGTTCTCAATTCGACCGTATTTTTTTTATTTTTTTATTTATTTATTTTATTTTATTTTTTTTTTTTATATTTGTTACCTCAGAACTTTCGACTGGGTGAACCGATATTAATGATTCTGTTTTTATTTGAAAGCTGGTGCTTCCCGTGTGGTCCCATTTTAATTTGGTCCAGTTTTGACAATGGCATCCATGAGAAAATCATATAAGTCTTAAATTTGCATCAAGTATGTGCGCGACAAATGGACGAATAACTCAATATCACGCAAACCGATTTCGATGATTCTTTTTTTATTGGAAAGGGTGTACTTCAAGGGTAGTTTGATGAGAGTTTGGTTAGGTTCTGATTATGGGATCCATGACAAAGTAACGGAACTCTCCAATTCTGAAGAACAAATTTACGATACTCGGCCGAATCTTAATCGAATTAGTTAGTGTACTTCAGATTCACTAAAAATCAAAAAATAAACAAAAATTTTAACAAAACAAAAAAACGACTTCAAAAAATGCACTAAAAAGTAAAAAAATAATTTCGTATTCTTCTACAACTTAATAATCAACTTACTTTTTCTACTCATCAATATGTAGGTACGATCGTTATTTTTGGAGTCGGTGTCAGCCAGTTTGTAACTACATACACACCGACTCCAAAAATAACAATCGTACTTACATATTGATGAGTAGAAAAAGTAAGTTGATTATTAAGTTGTAGAAGAATACGAAATTATTTTTTTACTTTTTAGTGCATTTTTTGAAGTCGTTTTTTTGTTTTGTTAAAATTTTTGTTTATTATTTTTATTTATGTGCTGTTATTTACTTTTAACCTTAACTCATTATTTGTATAATTTGTTTTGTTATTTTAAAATATCAAATGTTTTGCATTGCACTTCTCCTGCATACATTCTGGAATAAAATAATATTATTATTATTATAACGATGGTGCTGCTGAGTCTACACAGTTGGTCCTTCTTGAGTTCACGCAGCAATATTATTTTTAAGACATAACGACGGTCGTGCTGCGTCTACACAGTTGGTCCTTCTTGCGTCTACGCTATTATCACGCTAGTATCACGCTATCATCACGCTATTATCACGCAGCAATATTATTTTTAAGACTTAACTACGGTCGTGCTGCGTCTACACATTTGGTCCTTCTTGCGTCCACGCTATTATCACGCTAGTATCACGCTATTATCACGCTATTACCACGCAGCAATATTATTTTTAAGACATAACGACGGTCATGCTGCGTCTACACAGTTGGTCCTTCTTGTGTCCACGCAGCAATATTATTTTTAAATCATAACGATGGTCTGTGTCTATTCTGTGTCATATTACTTTTAGTCACAACGACGGTCGTGCTGTGTCCCCCCGCTCACATTTTCACGGTCACAGTCATAACAACGATAGTATTGCGTCCTCTTGGCCATTCACGAGTAGATATTAGATATATTGTTATGTATTGTTTAAGTCCTCGATGAATTAAATCGTCAGATTTGGCAACAATGGGTTCATTTACAATGATGCCGATCGCCATTCAGAACTAAGAACTCGCTGTTGTGATAATGGCGCGAACCGGCGCGTTATGAAATTATAATTATACATTTTAAGCAAACAATACTGTCACACTCCTGCATCCAGAATATAATATGTATACAAAATATTCACTCAAACTTCTAAAAATATTAATAATAATATTTTAATGATTTGCATAGCACCTCGAATTATATAGCGTAATCTACACAAAGGCTGGTAAAAATTGAAGGTTAAGATTTATAATCATTGGCAAGGGATCAGACCACACTGCATCGAATTGTACATTTACGCTATTTATAGCGTTTCCCAGTGCTTTTGTGACGACGCAGTGATCTAACCAGCTTGTGGTGCTATGGGCATCACTCACATATGTAAAAGAATCACAGTTCATCAGCTTCGTATTAATCGTTAAACTCTTCGCAGAACTTTTTCAGTTCTCGGCCGAACAGACTTTTGGGATCTGCATTGCAATCGCCCAAAATAATCGCACTCGACGAGTTCCTTTCATTGATTATTGCGTTTACCTTACCCATGCAGTTTATAAATTCCTCAAGATTTTCTGGTTTATTTGTCGGCATATACATAAATTGAAAAAATAATATTTTGTCGCTGTTTACAGTTACTTGTATTGCCGCTATTCTTGGTTCAAAGCATTCCAATATTTCGGCAGAAAGTGAATCCCGCCATAAGTTGGCGGGTTAGTTATGGCTTAAATAATAATATTGCGTGGACGCAAGAAGGACCAACTGTATAGACGCAGCACGGCCATTGGTATGTCTTAAAAATAATATTTCTGCATGGACGCGAGAAGGACCAACTGTGTAGATGCGGCACAACCGTCGTTATGTCTTAAAAATTAAATTGCTGAGTGGACGCAAGAAAGACCAACTGTCTAGACGCAGCACGGCCGTTGTTATGTCTTAAAAATAATATTGCTGCGTGGACGCAATAAGTACCAACTGTGTAGACGCAGCACGGCCGCTGATATGTCTTAAAAATAATATTGCTGCGTGGACGTAATAAGGACCAACTGTGTAGACGCAGCACGACCGTCGTTATGTCTTAAAAATAATATTGCTTCATGGACGCAAGAATGACCAACTGTGTAGAAGCAGCACTACCGTCATTATGTCTTAAAAATAATATATCTGCGTGGACGCATGAGGACCGCCAATATTTATGAAAATATACATTGCTCAAAATATACTTCGTGTAGCGAACCTATCGGCAAATGATCAAACGTTCAATATACGATTCCAGACATTCTGAGAGATTTTTTGCTTCCATGACAATTTTTGCCAAATGATTCTACATGGGGTAAGCATCAATCTGGCCAATTTTGAAGTCAAAACATTGTTGCGTCCGTATATCGGACGCCGTAAGTCGGTGGACGCAACAATGCTATGGAGATTTCAGGGGGTGGACGTAACAAATGTAGCAGGATATATATATATATATAGGTTTATGTTACGGCATTTAGTGGCTCAAAGCGTCCTTTAATTACCGGAACTTCTTGATCATTTCGACTTACTGGCTCATTTGGGCACTTAGTGGCTCATCGTTTTTTTTTTTTTAAGTCCATCATATCAAACTCGATGAGACGAGTCGAACGGTGTAAAAAAAATTTTTGAGTGAATAAATGACATTTTTACGTGGACCGTTAATGCTCCGGAATGCGTTTTTTATCAGTAAATATTCATCCATACTTAGAACATCAATTGGGTACACTTTTTATCGCATCTATAACATCACGGCATGCGACGTTGCCGGATGTTCTCGTCATACAATATCATTCAAACTCCAAGTCGTTTATCAATGCTTTGCGATATTGAACTCAATGGTTAAATTCCTCAAAATCTATTATCGCATGACATTGCTAAGTCAGATTGAATCTTTTTGCGATATGTTATATGTTTGCCGGAATGTTATAATATGTTGTATTCCTACATAGGTAGCCAGACTGTCGAGCGCTCGCGGTGGACTGTTAGAAGAACAGACATTATATTATAATATTTACCGGCTATTCGCGCCCTTTTTTAAAATTGAAGATTGATTTACGAATTGCTTTTATAATATCGTTATTAATTTTGTGTTAATGGTTTTTGTTTTTATTACAAGTTTTATATTATTTCGTATTTTAATACACATTTATGTAGTTTTTCTTTAATAAATAAAATATTCGCTTCGTAATTATGTATTTGTCTTTTGCGTTCCGAAAGCATAGTCAGTTGTAATGTGATGATATCTATACAGGGTTTTCTAAAAATTTCAGAAATATATTAGGTACTCATTTAATATGTTTTTTCATACAGTTATATTAATTTGTTTAGAGTTTTTCATTTAAAAAAATGATCTGTACCTAGGTAATTACTTTACGCGTGACTATTTTTCAAAGGCATTGTCTCTAGTTGTATTGTAGTAGATAATAAAAAGGTGTTTTATTGTTGTTTGGGTGTATTTTATAAAAAATATTATGAACAAAAATAAACAATAATTTAAAAATAAATTACAATATACGGCCTACATAGTCCAGGAGTAAGACCATTGACTCACAATCCGCAGGTCTCAAATTTTATTTGATTAATTTGTGTTATTTCACAATTAATTCATTTAAAATAATATATAGTATATTTGCGGCACGTTCCAGAGTGGAAGATACTCTCAGTATTACCCTGGTGTAAGACCACCATTCAGAATTGAAACGTTGCTTGAAAATGGCTTTGGCCGTGTTTAGTGACCAGATCCGAATAGCCAGGTACTTCCCAACCTTCATCTTCCCCACCTCCTTCCCCTATCCATTACCTTCAGCCTCATAACATACCGGGAATGCCATAGTCTCACTGGCTCCAGACGGGAACAGTTGGGACTCTTGTGCGGTAGTCACTGTAAAAAAATAATATTTAGGTATTAACTTACTGGCATAATACGGTGGTTTGAGGGATAGCCAAATTTAGTTGTTTTCTGATGGGTTACGGTAGTGAATTGGTCAAAATAAAGTTGGCAACACTGTCTCGGTGATTTAGTTGATATTTGCGCTAGATTGGTATTTGGTATATTTATGGCGCCGCCGATTCGTGTGTGGATGTGGATCAATGTGGATCATATGAATCCTTTCCTTTCGCATTTTATAAAATGTCGCGCTGGCGAAGGTACCATTATTGCAATATCAATGGATTCTTCAATTAACGGTAAGATTTTATCATATAACCTTAAATATTGTGTTGCATAATGAATTATTACAATCAATGACATACCAAAAATGTTTGGTGATTATCGGTTCGGACTGGCCACGCTTATTACGAATAATTTTTATTATATAATAAAAAGTTTCCTTTTTAAGTAATTAAGGCGAATCTAAAGTGTTTTTCTAAAAATTATTCGTAATAATCGTGGCCAGTCCGAACCGATATTTACCAAATGTTTTTTTAGGTAAAATTACATTTTAGGTTATGATTTCTATAAAAACGCTTTTCACTGATATTTTAATAATAATTCTTGTTGATTTTCACATAAGTATGATAATTATGCTTATTGTTTTATTATGTTTATGATTTTTAATGTGTTTTGTTATTTTATAGATAAAAATATATGTAGTACAAGTGAAAGTTCGCCAATTTCAGAGGATAAAAGAGCCGTAATTAATGAAATGGAGGAAAAACTGGATGATCTATTTGCAAACTCTTCAGATTCAGGTAGCTATGTACATAATAATTACTGATAATATACAATAATCTTAGGTATTTTTCATTACATACCAACATTACGTTACTTATTATTGTGAAATGTTTTAGCAATTAACGATAGTGATGCGGAATATTACGTTACGTAATATGAATTGTTTTATTTCGAATATTACATTATTATGCTTTATTTTAGAAGCAAGTGTGACGTCCGGCAGTGATGACTTATTCAAGTTACCCTCGAGAATTTCGTCTGATTCTGGTAGGTAAAACAAACCCCTTTATCTGACAAACGTTAACCAATGATTCCTGATCATATATGTGATAAGCGCATGGTAAGCGCTCGTTTCAAATTTCCAACTTGGTAATGTAAACGCTATGCTGTAGCGCAGGGGTTCCCAACCTTTTTGTACTCTAGAGCACATTCTAAAATATCGGTAGGGTGGCGGGCACCACATATTTTTAATCGACAAACTCCTCCCATAACTTCTCATTTTCCCATAATTTATTAATAAATAATAAACAAAAATGTTTCAAAATAATAAAATTATTATTCAAATTGCATACACACAGAGAAATGTATTTAATGTATTATTACGTCTCGCAATCGCAATGAAAATCTCGTCTCCTTCAACGGAAGCAACCTTCCGAACAGGCCCTCCATTGATATGCTCGATGTAACTCTAAGTGACCAGCTCAGATTTGGGGGCTCTATCGAAGCCAGAGTAAAGCTAGCCTCTCAAAAACTGGGCGTACTGTACAAGGCCCGCAGATACTTTAATAGTACACAACTGCTAGCCTTGTACAAATCGCAAGTCCGCCCCACAGTTGAATTTGGCAGCCACCTCTGGTCTGGAGCTCCAAAATATCTGAAAAATAACCTCGATTCTGTGCAGAAGCGGGCGATCCGATTGATTGATAAATTCTCCCATTTTAACAGATGGATTGCAATCTTTAGGGCACAGGCGTCAGGTAGGAATGCTATCCTTGTTCTACCGGTATTTCAATGGAAGATGCTCCAAGAAACTAGCATCATTGATCCCTTCGGCACCGGTGCATAGTCGGGAAACACGCCAAACCCGTGCCCAACATATGTACACGGTTGACATTTGTCACATGAGAACTGGTCGCTTCTTCGACTCGTTCTTGTGCTCAACAGCTCGGCTATGGAACGATTTGCCGACCTCTGTTTCCCCTTCCTACAACATGGGTCTCTTCAAGACCAATGTTAACTCCCTCTTCTCCTCAAAAAGACCCTCCACACAGCATCTTAGATGACATAGGCCTTGAGGGAAATCGTTTTCTTAAGGGCCTCCTGTGTGGAGTTTTTTTTTACCGGGTATACCGCACAAAAATCTCAACTGCTCCCGTCTGGAGCCAGTGACACCATGGAATCCCCAATCGGGGTATGTTGTGAGGCTGAAGGTAGTGGGGAGGGGAAGGAGGTGGCGAATAGGAAGGTTGGGAAGTACCTGGCGATTCAGATCTGGTCACCAAACACGGATAAAGCCATTTTCAAGCATACCCGGCGATTCAGATCTAGTCACCAAACACGGATAAAGCCATTTTCAAGCAACGTTTCAATTATAAAAAAAATATAATATCAATATGTCAATGTGATCTGAGGCAATGCATATCATTGGCCACTGCCTCATAATTAGGAGGGTATGACGATAATCCTGTTAGCAAACAATCATAAGGATGCTCATCGGTGAGTCGAGATCTATATCTTGATTTTATTAAGTTCATGTTTGAAAACAAGGATTCGCATAAATATGTCGAACTGAAAAATGATTCAATTTTTTATGCGGCTTTTTTCAAAAATGGGAACTTTTCTCTGTCCACTGTATTCCAAAAGTCCTCTGATATTAAGGATTTTAGCTAAATATCATTCTTAAGGTCCAAAATTTCTAACTCTAGTTCTTCTATCTTACCTTGAACAAAATCTGCAGTACAATGCGTGATGTGCAATAGTGAATAGCACTTCCCGTTCCAGGCTAGCGTGAAGAGTACAGTCTGGCACGCCGCGGCCGCTAGACAAGTTGCGAAGTACTGTCAGCAAAGGAACCACTCATACAAACAATATCGCAAACATACAAACGTATTTAATAAACCTACGCACTTAAAAACTTAAAACTCTAACAAATAAATAAAAATAATTCACATTTTTAATTAATGTTTATGAAAGAATTCTGTCTCTGTCGAATAGTGGTGGGAACATACGAACCGTTCACGGGGTCGGGAAACCCTGCTGTAGCGGGACAGCTTGCGTGAATACAGTTTAAGTTTATCGAACAAAGAAGTCATCCCATAATAAAATGACTGACACACCACATATGCTCAGGAATCGCTGGTTTAAGTTTGTGTGGTAACTTTGTATAATTCACTCTGTATAATTTTCCACACAAATTTAATTTATTAAATATGTTATAAAATGTTATTGCATTTTTAAATTTTAGATTCATATACCAGCGATCATCCAGGGAAGCAGGAGAAAACGGACTGCTATGTGTCATCAACTTCAAAACAATGTACATCTGATTTAGCTAGTAAAAAACCAAGAGTTTATGACCGTAAAAACTTCTGTCCATACTGCTTCAAGCTGATAACCAACTTTGTACGCCACATCACAATCCAACATCCCTTAGAGGCAGAAGTGATTGAATATAATAAAATTTTAGATCCCGATCTGCGCGAACGAAAAAAAAAGTGTGAATTAATTTCGAAGAAAATAAGAAATAGAGGCAATTATCTATATAAGCAGGACGCGATAAATAGAGTTAATGGAATAATACTACCGAATCGCCGCCCAAGAACGACTGCGACAGCTAAAGATTATGCGGTTTGTATAGAATGCTGTGGCACATTCAAAAGAAGTTTACTCTATAGACACCTGAAAAAATGTTCAAATAGAAAACAATCACATGAAGGAAATCCACTAAAACGCTGCAGAGTGTTAAAATCATCCGCTATTTTATTATCCCCAGACAATTCTGAGATCACTGAATCTTTAAGATCTCAGATATTTCCTGTGTTCAAAAATGATCCTATTGCAAAAATTGCAAAGTCTGAGCCATTAATTTGTGCATATGGTTCCCTACTATTAAGCAATCATAAAGAACATCATTTGAAAACACACATTACATCCAAGATGAGAGATCTCGCTAGACTGTTCATGGTCATCAAAGAAAAAAATCCTGCAATATCCTCATTTGACCTTGCATTTGACCCTATACATTTTAATGTTTTTATGGACGCTGTCAAAATAAATAGTGGTTACGATGAAAGTACAGGTTCTGTAAAAATTCCTAGCATCCCTCAACGACTTTGTACAGCTATAAAAGATTGTGCTGATATTTTGATGCGTAAAACAATACAGAATCCTGTGCTGACCACTTCATCCAAAGATGTTATAAAAAACAAGTTGTCTGAATTTAAAATAATCTTTGGTCACGCTTGGAAATTTGAAATTTCTACTAACGCTGAAAAATCAAGGAAAACTCAAAAAATGCTGAAAACTGATGTCATGCCTTTAACTACTGATATAAAAAAAATATGCACGGAAGTTATGAAACTAGAAGTGAATATAGCTCAACGATTTGAATGTGAAAAGTCTTATATCGCCTATGAGGAGCTATGTAAAATAACAATTGCTCATATTATAATTTTTAATAGGAGGAGGGCAGGAGAAGTTGCAAGAGCTCCATTAGAAAATTATATAGCCAGCCAAAGTGAAAAACAAGACATTCCTGAAGAAATATTGGAAATCATGAGTTCTGAGGAGCAAAATGCTATACATACATTATATTGCTTCCATATCCCAGGAAAAAGGGGGAGAACAGTTCCAATACTTCTTCGAAATCAGATGAAAAAAAATGTAGACACTATATTTGCGTACAGAAATTTAGTTGGAATTCCAAATGAAAACAAATTTTTATTCCCAAAACTAGGAGGTGAACCTTATTTTTGTGGCACGCAAATTTTAAGGGAACTAAGACACAAGTTTTCCTTTGTGAATTCAGATCATATAACTTCAACTGGGCTGCGACACCATGTTGCAACCATGAGCCAAGTAGCTGGAAAGAATAATGCTTATGTAAACGCTTTGTCTCATTTCTTAGGGCATACACCAGGTACACATAAAGGGAATTACATGATACCACAACTAGCTCTTGAGAAAGGTAAAGTTGGCTTGAATTTACTGCAATTAGCTGAGGGAAAAATATCTTGCCGATCACAGTCTGATAATGGAACGAACATTACAACAACTTTACAAAATGAAATAGATTCCGTCCCTCAACCTGAAGAATCACATAAAGAAAATGTGGATCATGTTACGTTGGATAATAGCTTAGAAAATGACCAAGAGTCTTTACCAAGTAATTTACTTGATGGGAATATGGCAAAAAAAATTATAGTTAGAAGGAGGTGGCTTAATCAAGAAAAAGATGAACTTTATAAAAACTTTGCAAATTATTTCATCGAAGGGATTGATCCTGGCGCTACGAAAATAAACGAAATAAAAAAACAAACAGGAATATTGTCAATGAGGTCATGGAAGCAAATTAATACATTTATTAATAATCACCGTGTCAAGAAATTGCCCTTACCTAAGGATTTGCAGAGAAAAAGAGAATTCTACCTCCAGGATGCTTAACTTGAATTCAAATGAATTGTATTGATTAAGAGACCGCTATACCGGCTTCAACGATTGAACGATCCAAAGGTATCGACTCCGATTCCACTACAGCTGATATAAAGCGTGAAGCAATCGTAAAGTAGCTGTTGGCTTGTTCCATAGTTTGATCATTGGCAGTCGTTATAGCAGTTCCATATATTTTATCTTTTGTAATACTGGCATACAGAGTACCGGGCGAATAAGGCCCCTTTATCTTTCATCATGATATTGGTTGTGGAGGGTTATAATTTATTTTAGTTTTTGTTAAATTTATGTGCAAGGTATAATTTGATATCCCTTGTTAAATAAAAAAAAAACGAAGGATTCTTCTGTAATGTACAACGCTAAATGTTTCGTGAACGATGTATAATAAAAAGTTATTTGGTTTTAATTATGATTTAATTTTTTATTATATTATGCTGTTTTTATAATGATTGTGAATATAAAGTTATTAGGCTATAATTATTTTTTTATTGTGTTATGTTATTTTTCAAATGATTACACACTTTTTTTAGTATGTATAGTAATATTTTTTGTTTTTAAAAATTCAAATTAAATAGTTTTTTTTCAAAATGATCGTTTTTATTTTATCACCCTTGAAATGTTGAAAGTTACGTTTGAGACCCGTATTGTAGGAGGGAGGACACACAGAGGCAGGCAAAAATGAGTCGTAGAAATGACCCGTTCTCATGTGACAAATGTTGGGCACACGTTTGACGTGTTACCCGACTAAAGGGACCGGTGCCAAAGGGATCAATGACGCTAGTTCCTCGGAGCATCTTCCATTGAAATACCAGTAGAACAATGACAGCTTTCAAACCAGACGCCTGTGCTCTAATACACACACACACCGACACTAATCTTGGGATTAGTGTGTCGGTAACGGGCATATGGGTCTATCCCTTCTACTGCGGTGCAAGGTGATGAGTCGAGAGAGCCAGGCTGAAGAGGTTAAAAGGTCTCCCTCAACCACCCTCTCCCAGATGCGACACCTAGTCAAACCATTTGGGGCGGCCTATTGTAGAGACGTTGGTTGTACAATGTATACTATAGAAAATAATAAAATTAGAATACGTGTATAAAATTGGTGGAAGGTAGGTACCTACCTATGTGTCATACAACTGGAGACAATGCTTACACGTGTAAAAATAATTATAGGGTAAGATAAGATAAGATAAGTAGGTATAACATGATAATATAAAACATTATATAAAAATTACATTTTACACACATTTTAATAAAACTGTATGTAAACATGAAATTAATAAACATATTAAAAATTATAATTTGCAAACCAACCTACAACTTAAAGAAGCGTACGAATCAATGAACAAAGTAAATTTTGTAATATATTTCTAATAAGTTTATTCATAATTTTTCGAAAACACTAATAAAACTAAGATAAAATAATTATGTAGCAAATAAAAGAAACTACACCAATATGTATTTAAATACCTAATTTTATTTGTGATAATATTAAAATAAACCTTAACACAAAACAACCGTAAACACCAAATAAATAACAATATTAATTAGCAAATCATACTCCAATTTTAAAAAAACGCGCCAATAATCAAAAACGGCCGCTTGAAATAATAAATGTGTGAATAAGCAACATCCGACCTGTTCTGTCAACCTACCTTCATATGAACTATATTGGTATGTATATGTAGCATTAAACTTGGCAACGTAGCGTGATGCGGTAAGTGTGTTCTTAAAATAGATCAAGGAATGCACGTTATTTTAAGATATTTTTTTTTAATAAATAAACATAATTTTTGATTACATATTATAGCTGACCATATTTTAAACAAAATTTAAAAGACAGCATGTTGGTACTTCATCTACGTAAGTATATATTACATGCGAAAGAATGAGCAACTTAAGTGGCTTCTTCTAAGATGAGCCACAAAATGTGGTATGACATAAATATATATATATATATATATATATATTTTTTTTTTTTTTTTTTTTTTTTTTTATGGTATTTATTTCTTGCTAGGGCAATCCCGATGAGTTACAGAACTCATTTTAGGAGGAACATACAATTCATGGGTGCGTCAATTCAGGAAATAGTTACAATTTAACATAGGAATTTAGATATTAAAAATATAACTTTCACATACAATATAGACGAAAAATAAGTAGAACAAACAACAATAGAAAACAATTAAAGAAAAAAGGATTAAGGTTACACAAATATGGATGATTACAACTAAATGGAAAAGAAAGGAAGAGAAAAGAAATAAGACAATTGAACATGACAAGAAAATAACATAGTTTCATCCACGTACTTAAAAAATATTCTTTTAAAGAATTACTTAGATTTATTTTTATTTAGCTGGATTCCCTTGTAGGTACATATCTGGAAGCGAATTATATAGTGCAGTGTTTCTTAACCTGTGGTCCGCGGACCCCCAGGGGTCCGCGAATACATGTATGGGGGTCCGCAGTATCATCTCTGGACCATTTAACATAATAAATAAATGCCACCAAAAGTCTCGTAATTGCTCTGCGTCTTCGTTTTGGATGATTTTCCAGTACCCGACAAATATAAAAATTGGATATTAGACCCTTTCAACACAGTTGTTACTGATATTACTGGCTTGACAACGGCACAGGAAAACACTGCATAAAAACTGATTTTATCCCATATTTTGTAGTGTGTGTTTGAGGTACACGGATTTTATTGCTATTTCGAGTATTGTGAGTGTGGATGTCTTGATTGTAAAGTGTCTTGATGTTAGTGTAAATTGATTGTTGGGTCATTTGTGGGATGGTGCTTGTGATTTAGTGTTTAGGAAGGACTATGATTGGGAGAATACCGGAAAATGAATAGATATCTCTGACACGGGTGTCCCATGGAAGTCCAAAAGTCCCATGGATATCCAACTTTTTTTTTAAAATAAAGGTAACCCATTCTCCGCACATCTCTCATTCCTACTGTGATCCTTGGTCCACCCGACCAGGCAATGCAGCATCTTTGTTTATGAATCCGAATCACATCCCCGATCGTGTTCAGCGCTGAATTCATCGTGCCTCTTTAAGAGAAATTAATTATGGCCATCGTGTTTGGCGATTGTGTTTGTTCCCTGAAATATGTTCATCATTTCAGAGAGGCTTTTTTAAAGATAAGAAGAAGCTGATAAGAAACTGAATAGATTAATTCCAGGAAACGGGAGAAAACTATAAATACTTTTAAACAGCAGATACTGTAGGCACTTATGGCCGTCATTCACGACATATTTTTTCAGCCCGTCTCCAGTTAGACACAAAAGTCTACATTTTTCGCTTTACGCGATCGCTATTTTCATCTCTATTTTCGTTTCTACCATTTCAGTTGGCATCACAGCAAATAGCATGTTTGATGTGTTGTTTGCAGTGATGACATTTGAAATCGTAGATGTGAAAATAGAGATGAAAATAGCGATCGTGTAAAGCCAAAAATGTTGACTTTGGTCTCTAATTGGAATCGAGCTGAAAAAAGATGTCTTGTATTGTAGGCATTATATTATTTATTCAAATATACGGAAAATTACAAAAATATTTTGGAAGATAGGTGTATATTTTTTTTGTTAAGTATGTACCTATCACCTACCATTCATATCGATTTTACACATATAATTATGCGAAAAATAATAACATGTAGTTTTAGAATTATATTTTTGAAGTGAAACTTCTGTAGCCCCGTTGTGATTAGAAATTCGGATGAAACGGAAATGACGCATCACCACTTGCGAAGCATAAAACTCCTATAAAGGCTCCCATTGGTTGACATATAAAACGGAAATTACGCCAGGTCTGCGCTCATTGGCCTGCTCACTGTGATTATGACCTCACTTTTCACATGGCTCCTTGTTCTTCATTGTTTGAGATTGTTTTGGTAAAGCTTCGCTTCTACCGCGTGTTAACTTGCACTTGAATTTTTCTGGTAGACACAGCTTTTTTGTTCTGTATTGGCCGTTAGACACAAAAGTCAATATTTTTCGCTCTACGCGATCGCTATTTTCATCTCTATTTTCATATCTACGGTTTCAATTGTCATCACTGCAAACAATACATGAACCATGCTGTTTGCTGTGATGCCAACTGAAATCGTAGATATGAAAATAGAGATGAAAATAGCGATCGCGTAGAGTGAAAAATGTTGACTTTTGTGTCTAATTGGATCGGGCTGAAAAAAGATGTCGTGTATAACGGCCGTATGCCATTGACCAGATTCTACTAAGATATCTAGGTTTTATTCTAATTTGAATTTGGTATGGTAGATATTTGTTTCTAATTCTAATTTGATATTTGGGATGCTAAAGATATAATATTCATTATATTATATTCACCGAATTCAAATTCGTATTTTTGACGTTGTTCACAAAAACAATAAACGATGTTAAATTTGTACATCTAACACTAGCGAGTACCCGGCATGCGTTTCAATGCCACTCATAGAAAATGTTTATGTTTTAATTCGATCCCTTCCCCCCCTTCCCCACCTTTCTTCGCATCGGATAAATGGTATAGGAAATAATTTCATAACACTAGAGCTCGTCTTTATATATAGAAAACATCGCGGATGTGCGCACAACTCACCAAAGTTTCACAGTAATCGGATGAGTGGTTTAGGAAATAATTTCATAACGCCAGGACTCACCATTATTAATATATACTTCTTCGCGGGCATGCGCACAACGAATCACCTAAGTTTCACAAACAAACAAATAAACATTCATTTTTTTATATAGATTATCCACAAAAAATCATTCGTGTAACTACTAAGATAAAGTGGTAGGTAGGTACCAGATCAACAAGAAAAGTCGTCGCTTCTGAAAACGGCTTGTTGATTCCTCTTTTTTTTACACGAGCACCACGAGTGAGGTCATCTTTAGGGATGCTGTGTGGAGGGTTATTTGAGAAAAGGAAGGAGAGGAGAGTTCTGAGAAGGAAGAGAGTTAAAGGTGGGTAAGAATCTGGGGTTCAGTGTGTCCAGGTCATCCGCCTCCAAGACCTAGACAAACCTCACCCCGCGAACCCGGGCACCCGTACTAAATCACCAAACGTTGCGAACCAGTTGGAACTATGGCAGAGACGTTGGTTATTCAATAAAGGTTCCCGGGGCGGCGTTACCCATTCGCCTCCCAATTTTGACCGTTTGAAGAGATAAATAGGTAGGAACCAAAGATAATAGAATATGCGGAAGTCGTTGATTAAGAACATTTTAATATGACCATTGGATAAATGAACTACCTGAATGAAAATTTGTCAAATAGATACTGGCCAGGATTTTCGATAAAGTCTATTGATAAAAAATCAAAAAGTCTTATGCCCTCTCGATAGTTCAATAATAATAAAACAACACGGAGAACACTGACAACACCCAAAGGTACAAAATACAAAACGCCTGAAATATGGAATGCCGTTCAATTAATCACCGGGTACCTGTTTTACAAATATGCATTTATCACTGGCCTTTTTATTGGCGGGGGCAGCCCGTGTCCCAGTGAGCCCGGGCCGCGGGCCGCGGGGGGGCTAGTGCCCCCAGCCCCTCGCGGGTAGGTACCCCCCCTTTGTGTCGGGGGCCCCAGCTCATTTAGGCGGCTGGCAATATTGATATAGGTTCATCTTCCTAATTTATCATCCGTGAATGTCCACGTTCTTATTTTAAATGTTTGAAATTGAGTGCCAATAAAGTATATGGTGCCCTTTTGTTTTGACGAATTTAAATTAGGTACGTAGATTATAAATTGATGACCAATCTTGCGTGTTCTAATTTTAAATAAGGTAATAAACGAAAAGGATTCAGAAACATTTTCATATATCAGAACTCTTTCATTAGATCTCTTGGGATTATCGTCAGTGCAGAATATCTATAAAAAAAATTATTTTTCGATGTGACTAAAAAGATCTCGGGTTTTGATCAACAAGCGAAACAACATTCGATATAGGTAACATAAACTAACTAGGATTTTGGTTGACCTTTTTAATATTTCGTAATTTTTTATTAATATTTAGGTTTAGGATAGTGTGTGTAGGTACCTGTATTCAGATTTAGCACAATCACATAATATTTTATCCAATTTAAACCACTTTTCCTTTGAATATTGGTTTTTCGCACAAGATTTTTATCTCCTGTTGTAGAACAAATTGCACAGTTCTGTTTCAAATATGTAAGTAATTGAATTTGAAAAACATATGAAAAAACTAAATCATGTTATCAAACATTCTAATTTTGGTTTTCTGTGCGTTAGTCCTGTGTGAAATCTGATTCAATTATCTCAAGTTGGCTTTGAATTTATTGGTCGTTTTCAAAATTTGAACTGTTTTATTAAGAAATCAGACTCGTATTTTCACGGATTTCTCCAATATTATTTGTAAAAACATTTTTTATGGAAAAGTTTTTTCGCAGTTTTAAATACCGCCATCTGTGGGTGTAAGGTCAAAGCTCTTGTCGTTCTAATAAAACTCGAATTCGTAAAAAGTTAAGTGGTGAAGAACTTAGCTATCAAAAATAAATAAGCAAATTTACAAAGGAAGGTTAAACGTCACGTACGTTATAATCGCATTCACAGATGGCGCCAATTATTAAATTAGTTTAGGTTTTTAAATACTTTTTGCACGTTACGCTTTAAAATATTGAGTTGAATGAATTGTTAGCGCCCGTACATACTTAATATGAATATAAATAAATAGTTTTGTCCATAAAAAACCCAAATCTTTCAAGAAAGGCTGAAAAATACGATATTGGATTGAGTCACCGATACAAAATTGAATTTTTCAGCCTTTACAGCCTTTTCACATATTTTTTTTCATCTGCATTACTTTTAAGTCACAAAGTGTTTGCTTTCATCGATAAAAAAATATTGACTGATTATTTATGATTCTGAAAATCTTTAATTGTTGATCAATCTTCTATTTATTTCTAGTTGATAGATGATTTATAAGAACTGATAGAAGATTTAAAAGATTTATAAAATGTAGAAGAATCGACAGTTTCGTTCCGAGACTGTTGGAAATTTGCACACTTGGGCGCTTGGACCACTTGAACTTCAAAACAAGAGCACTGAATGCTTGTGATTTCGAAAAACCACCCCATCCCCTTTTTCTCATCCCTTATAGCAGATGTTTGATACTTCGTGGTGAAATTTTACACACTTGACGTTCAAAATCAGAAAAAAATTACAGTCTACCTCTAATAATAATAATAATAATAATAAATTTGGACAACTTATACAGCGCTGTTTTTGCGAAAAATCGCATCAAGAGCGCTGTACAAATTAGCATGGATTTTACTTTAGAATGTTATCTAGCCTCCTAACTATGCAGGAGGCTAGATAACAACTCGTCTTGCAGGTATCAAGCGCATGGATTATTGGAATTCCAGCCCCCCCAATAAATTAAATAAAATATCTTTTTACATGTACGTATTTCAATTTACTTAACTATGTAGGAGGCCAGATAACAACTCTGCTTAAAACAACGGGTCTTCAGCTAGTATATTACCTATAAAGAAAATAATTTTAACCAAATGGATAAAATAATATGATAACGTATAATAATATATATATGGACCATAGCAACAATGAATGTAGGACGATTTTTACGAGTATGCGTTTATGACACAGTTGCGATTTTCACATGGAGAATGAATTTTCTCTAATTGGTCGCCAATTGTCTTTTGTATCGTTGAATTTCTTTTATTTTACCACAAGCAAGCTCCAAGCGTCTGAGATGGTCTGAGAAAACCATGAGAAAACTGAAGTGAAGTTTCCAGTTTTTTTTAAATCCACCGCTTTACGAAATCATCGACCGAACTTTGAGTGTTACCAGGGCTCCGAGAATTTTATTCCCATAACACAAATGTTCTCGTCACTGAACCGGGGCTAGTATGTATATATGTTTAATGGCTATCATTGACAACTTATTAGGTTTAGCGACTGCCAAATAATATGCAGATTGCAAACATACCTGTGCGTGCGGCCAAAAGACGAACTAAAAGGCAAAAAGTGCATTGTTATGCGAAAATGCATTGTTATGCAAAAGTGCTTTGTTATCTTTTGTTAAGTGGTGTAACATATATTATTGTGCACATAATTTGTAGTTCTGTGAACAGTAAAAATCGCATTAATTTTTTTTTTTCTAATAAGTATTTCTTATTTAACAAATCAAAACCTTATTTTACGAATACAAACATTTCTACTGATATTAAAAGATTCATAAGTAGGTGAATCGTGCACGATGGCACGGGGGTTTAGAATAACCTTGCGGCTACTCCTTACTAAATGAAACGCTTATGGATTTCGATAGAATCATGCCCAATCACCAAACAAGATCCGGTATACACAATTAAGCAATACTCACTGTTGTGTCTCGTAGCTTGATCTTCATTCGGCGGCGGTCATAGGTGTATCCAAAGTGTACGATAAGATTGTTCGGTTATTATAACCAGGGCCGGATTAAACAAGTCGGGGCCCCTAGGCAATGCACGTCTCGGGGCCCCTTTAACCATGGCGGACTAACGGGGGGATGGGGGGGGGGAAGGTTTTAAAACTTTTAATTTTTTTTTCTGAATGAAAAACATGTCAGTATATTGAGTACTGTATCAAAATTTCAAGTAAATCGGAGCAAAATTAACGATGGTACAGCGTTTCAAGCGACCGGCCCTCACTTTTATTTTCCCAAGCAGATAGGTAGTGCATACTGAAGCTTGTAAAACATTTATCTTTTAAACATATGTAGGTATGTATAATTAAAAATAAAATGAAACAAATGCCAATTTAAACCACACACGGCACCTTCAATCACTTCAGATACTAAGTAATGTTGTAACAAATAGAAGGAAAGAAAAGTAAAATTCACGTATGTTTACATATTCGTTTTAATTATAGGTGCAAATATATGCAAAATATATGCAAAAATTGCAAAATATATGCAAAAATTGGTCAATCATATTGCTCAGAAGACACATCTCGTCTCCGCTCCACTTGTAAAGTTTTGTGGTATAGGACTTAGGAGTTAGATAATAATAATAATTATTATAATAACACTAGCTGGTTCCCGGCATGCGTTGCAATGCCATATTCAAAGAAATAAATTATTTATCCCTGCATGTCCTTTCCCGTGCGTCCCCGTTCCCTTCCCGCATCCCCTTCCCCTCCCTCATCCCCTTCCCCTCCCGCGTTCCCTTTCCTACCCCCCGCCTACCCTCTCCCCTCTCCCACTCCCCTGTCCCGCCAACCCCCCTCCCGTGTTCCATATATTCAGTCCCAGTACATTCAGTTTTCAAACAACTCAAGTGCCAGCTATTACAATTTTTTTATTCAAATTTTCATTTTTCACATATTACAAATATTCATTTTTGTATATTATAAGAACAATCAATCAAATCTGGTACCTAACTAAAGAACCTATTTAAAATATCTATATTTTAAAAAATCCATAGAAAATTCTTTTGTTACAAAAAAAAACAGCTGCCTGCTAAATTCAATTTCATCAAACGCGCGAAATGTCAAACGTGCGAAGTTAAAATAGCAGTTAAGTTTTCTGAAATTATCCAATTTTCTGCGTAATTTTCTTATTTTTCTTTCCGTAAGAACCTTCTGCAAAGTATTAGAAAACTTAAAAAAATGAATGAAAGAGGTAAAGTCGTTCTGAAGTTATGGCGTGACCAAGGGAAATAAGGATTCATTTTTATAATAATAATAAGTTATTTATTTCAGCCGAACAGAGCGGTGGGTGGAATACTCTGTCTGCCATACATAGATTTTTTTTTCATAAGTTTTTATTCCAGTTAAAAAGAAAATAACATTTTCACTTACTTAACTAGAATATTGAATTATGTACTTTTTACATTGTATTACATAGTTTTTACATTACATGGTCTTTACATTTCATAACCTTAGATTACATTAGATTGCAATACTAACATTTACATGATATTATATTACCATACGATATTATTCACTATCACTACTTTGTTTTTTGTGAATAAACATGAACAATTTTTTTTTTTAATTTGCACACACTTTTTTCGTTTTTGATATCATCTGGAAGGCAATTATATAAATTGCCCCCCTCGTAACTAATTGATTGCTTACCATAGTTAGTATGAATGGTGTTTAAACGTATGTTATCGTGTTGTCGTGTAAAATGTTTGTGTACTTGGGACGTTTTAATGAATTCTGTGTTTGTATGTATGAGTTTATTATTTATTTTAGATGACATTTGTTTAGCGCATTTTTGTGTTATTTCGCTCTCAAGTACGCTCTACAGTAATTGTAATGTCCACTACTACTGCTTTCTTCGTGATGGCAGTTACCAGATTGGATATGTGGACCAACAATTATATGGGCGAATATTGGTGTAGGTAGTACACTAGTAAAGATGTAACTGGTTACTGTAGGTATTTATTAGGAGAGCTGCCAAATGCAAAAGAGGACGAATCTAGCATACATCGCCTTATATAGATTCGCGCAAGCACTCTATCTCGCTTGCACTCATACAATAACATACAGACATTACACCCCCACACTTAAACAATAATTACATGATATTTATATTTCAACCTAACTTATATAATCTTAAATTTCTACATATTTTATTATATTTTATTAACATATATATTTTCTCTCATGTAATTATACAAACTTATTTTTTTTGTTTTCAAACTCTTTTTTTTTCATATCACTTTGGATAGCGTGGGCGTGGTTGTGGTCTGGAACGCAGTCTCCCTTCCCATGGTGGCTGCGATCTGCAAAGAACAGGGGAATTAGTATTGGTCCTGTCCACGTCTGAGAGTGGACCAAAGTCCAACACATTATCAGAATAGTCACTCTCCCCCCACCTAACCTTTCTATCAGAAAGCTGATCGTGGTGTCTTTTCCAAACCTGGCCTGTTGAATGTATCTTAACCAAATAGGTTCTACTCCCTAATCTTTTGATAATAGTACCCAAAATCCAATTATTCTTTTTACTTCTAAAGTCTTTGGTCAAAACTTTTGATCCCAAATCAAAGAATTTTTTAAATTTTCTTCCCCGGTAATATTTTTTTTGACTGTTTTGACTCGCTACCATTTTATTTTTCACTTTATCATCAATTTTTTTAAAATCACTACACTTGTCATTATTCATTTTCGGAACAACCGTGTTAAAAATTGAACGAATTTTTCTACCTAACATCAATACACTAGGTTCAATTCCCGTACATAATGAAGGTGTATTCCTAATATTAAAAATGACAATAATTTATCGTCCAGATCTCTTGGAAATCTGTTGTTCACTAATATTTTTTTTTTAAATTTTTTAACTGTTTTGACAGCATTTTCAGCCAAGCCATTTGAAGCTGGGTGCTGAACTGCTGACGTCATATGTTCAATTTTAAATTCACGACAAAATTCCTGAAATAAAGCTGACGTGAAAGCTGTTCCATTATCACTAACAATTTTCTCCGGTATACCAAAGTTAGAAAACATTTTCTTTAATATTTTGATTGCACTAACTGAGTCTACCGTTGGTACTATTTGACAATCAACCCACTTTGTAGTAGCGTCTACCACCACAAAAAAATTTAAATTACCGACCGGACCTAGATGGTCTATGTGAATACGATTCCAAACTAAATTATTCACTGGCCAACTCGCCAATTGTACTTTGGACGGAGTAGGTAAACATACTGCACACCTAGTACACTGTTTTACCTCCTTCTCTATATCAGCATTTATACCTAACCAGAAAAAATAATTTCTTGCTAAACTTTTCGATTTCACAATACCCAGGTGCGAACGGTGAATAAATTTTAAAACTGATTCTTTTAACTCCACTGGTACTACCAGTTTACTATCATAAAACAAACATGCATCATGAGTTGATAACTTATCTCTAATATGCCAAAATTTTAATAAATCAGAATTTAAGTTTTTTTTTTCAGGCCACCCTGTATTCACATAATTTACAATCTCTGAAATAACTAAATCCTTACCCGAACTCCGTTTAAATATTTCCGGATTTATTTCCGTTTCCTGTAAGTTTAAATCTGTACAAATCCTAATCGTACCATCTTTTTTTTTAACAATAACAATTGGACTTGCCATTTCACTAATTTCAACTTTCTCAATAACGTCGTCGTCCACCATTTTTAGCAATTCCTTTTCCACTAGCTCCCGCAAACAATACGGAATGGGTCTCGGGTTAACGAACCTTGGTTTAAAATCTGACTTAACCTCAATATTAGCTTCGTAATTTTTTAATCTACCCGGTTTATCCGAAAACACGTTAGGGTATTTTAATTTTAACAACTCGCGAATATTAATATCTGCAACACTCTTTTTAACCAGATTAATTCCGTGCAAGGTAATATCAAAACACTTAAGAAATTTCCTACCCACAATACACGAACTTCCATTATTGATTATTATAAATTCGGTCGGTACGCATTTATTTTTAAATTCCACGTTACAAATAATTTTACCCAAAACATTTAGAGATTTATTATCATAACCGAATAACTTAATATCACACACCATTAATTTCTTTTCACTAAAATATCTATTAAACATTTCATATGGTAACGCATTTATACTGGCACCCGTATCTACCATAACCTGTAACATAATATTATCTACACATACATTTAAAAGCAATGGATCACAGTTATTATCTCCTTGTGAAACAGTATTTACCACATTATCAGCGCGCTTCGTATAATGCGAGCGGTATTTACCCCTTGATTTGTTTTTACAAGTCGAGCTAGCGTGCCCCACCTTCTTACAAAAATGACATTGTAACTTATTGTTGTGCCAACAATCTTTTTGCACATGATTATTTTTACCACAAATGAAACATGACATATTATTATTTATCTTACGGGGTGATTTACTATGCACTTTGCCATCCTTATAACGGCTTACCTGCCTAGATTTATCGAAGTTATTAACTGAATTTAAATTCGACTTTGTACTTTCCATATTTAAAACATGTTCCCACGTAGAAGCCAAGTTAATGCATTATACAAAAGATTTGTTCAAGCCCTCCATAAAAAGTTTGTGCCTCATTTTCTCATTGAACACGCCAATAATAAATATATCTTTCAAACACGATTCTAATCTTGCTTCAAAGTTACATGACAAACAAATATTTTTAAGCTTCGCGGCAAACTCTTTAATAGATTCATTAGCCGATTGTTTACATTTATAGAATATTTCCCGTGATTCATAAATATTGTGTATGGGCTTACAATGGGAATCTAGTAGTTTACACAAATCCTCAAATGAGGTTTCCGACACTTTTTTTGGAAAACACAAATCGCTTAACAATGAAAAGGTATCTTCGGTGAGATTATTCAGAAGGAACGCTCTTTTACGTTCTGGCGACAAAATTTTCTCATCATATAATATGAGCGCTTGGTCCAGTCTCTCCTTGAACAGGGACCACACTCCTGTCTTATGACAGACTGCCCCCAGACTTTTACAAATCGCCTCCATCGGGAATAAGAGCTGAAACAAATTTTGATTAGAAAACTTATCTCAGCGCTTCCGGGTGAATCCGCTCCAGAACCGACCTCGCCGCTCCAAAGTGACTCCCCACACAGCTTCCGGATCTCCGTCACCAGCCGTCTCTTTCGACCGCTGATCGCCCGTGTCCGTCTCCCTGCAGCTACAGAATCCAGCCCTTTGTCCGGTCCCGCTTGAATAGCTGCAGCGACAGAATCTGAGCCCTTGCCCCAGATTCCGGCTCCTTCCGCAGATGGTTGTCTTGTCTCTTGTCACCGTCTTCTTCTTCCTGCATGCAATGCTAACATGCCAACGCCAAATGCTCCCTCAATATTCTGCGGATGCAGGCTCTAATGCTCGTCTTAGATTGTAGACACATGAGGTGGCGTCTTCTTCCATGCAACAATTTTTTCCTATTGTCGCACACTGCGCTCTTCCTTAATCTTCACTTCATTTAATTTTCGCCTTCAGGTTCTTTAATTTCCGTGGCTGCGCCAGTTGTAATGTCCACTACTACTGCTGTCTTCGTGATGGCAGTTACCAGATTGGATATGTGGACCAACAATTATATGGGCGAATATTGGTGTAGGTAGTACACTAGTAAAGATGTAACTGGTTACTGTAGGTATTTATTAGGAGAGCTGCCAAATGCAAAAGAGGACGAATCTAGCATACATCGCCTTATATAGATTCGCGCAAGCACTCTATCTCGCTTGCACTCATACAATAACATACAGACATTACAGTAATTAACTTAAAAATAATCTAGTATTCAGTCAAATTACTCCTATAGTGCTTGATCTAATACTATGATACAAAAATGTACACTACAAAGCAATGGCCAGTTTAATATAATTTGATACAAAATGTACAATAACAGTGCTATTAATTATATAGCAAAAGACAATAATAATAACTAGCATGACATAAAAAAAAGGTACAGCCTATTATAAAGCAATGATAAGATAACTACAAATAATCATTAGTAAGCGTGCTATAGCACAGGATAATAGGACAATAGTACAGGATTCTAGCGGTTTTAGTCTATATACTGTCTATGTCAGTTTATTTTTCATTTTCATCATTGAGGTCGCTAAATGTATTTGAAAATGTATTTTGAAGCCATAAGTAAGTGAAATACAAATTACAAAATACCTCAGCAGCAGGTAATTGAAATACCAATTACAATTTTTTTAGGAAGTAATTGAAATACAAATACAAAATACGTATTTCTATTTCAAATACGTATTTCAATCACAAGTATTTCAAATACTGCCAAGCCCTGCGTATAGGTAAGTACACTTAACATGCGGAAGTCCAAAATCTGGATTCCTCCGATCTGCATGGTAAATTGGAACACAAATACGTATAAAATCCATCAGCGTTATGAAACAGTAGGCACTTAAAATAAAAATGAATTATCTAAAATAATCATTTCAAATTTGAAAAAAGAATCATTACTTAACCGAACCACCATGTTAAACTAGAAGCGGAACTTAATAAAAAAAAATACAGACCGATAAAATGCCAAAGGTCAAGTTAATAGAGCTTTGATACGCTTTGATACTGAACGCTATGGGATACAAATAATTCCAAAATATCATAAAACTGCTTGCAAAATAGATTTTTAAAAATAAAATATCATCTTTCCTTTCATGGGCTGAATTATTAACTAACATAATAATAGGAAAGTAGACCCAAAGGTTTCAAATATACCAATAAGGGGTAGATATTATTACAAAGTGGAAGCAATAATTATTTTTTCTTATCCATACACCAAATTTAAATTACATTTTTTTTATTTTTTTTTATTAGTTTTTATATACATATACATGTAATATAATCATGAGTAATTGCATTTTCAGGTTACAATCGGATTAAACTCAAATCATTAAATACTAACATGCAACATTGATTAGAAACAGGATAAACATATATATGTATATAATATATAACCTTTACAAGAGTGTAACTACTCGTGTGTAAAGGGAAGAGAATATATATATATATATATATATATACATATATTTATTTTTTTTTTAATTAAAAAAATTAAATTAATTAAAATTAAAAATTATAACACATACATTATATTTACGTACTCACATAAATCAAATGTGTAAAAAAAAATAAATAATAAAAAAAATAATTATATAAAATAAATTTTTGAAAAAGTATTGTTAATTTAAGGTTAATGCGGTTCTAAGTGGCTAAATTATTTAAGATATTATTGTTTAATTTATTGTAGATTACATTACTTCATTTACTTCAAAATCTATTAACGACCTTAAGGTTTTTGCAATTCTTTAAAATTATTGTAAAATGATCATTTATTATAATGATTATAATGATCATTTCATATTTTTTAAATCACTTCTCATGTCACGCTCTTCGTCTGTGGACTGATTTAGAATTTAATATTTTTTGAAGCGTGGCAATACTTTTTTTGTATACAACACTCTGTTTAGTCTGTTTCCGTTTTATCAAATCTCTTTTCCGTGTGTATTTCCAAGATGGTGAGTGACAGTTTGTTATTCGCAAAAATCTAATATAATCCTATAAGTATTTGATAGTAATAACGTGTAAATATTTTCGCAAAAATATTTAAGATGTGATCCGCCATCGATTTTTATAAATTTATTGTGTTTTGGTGAAAAATTACGAGTTTTGACAGCATGTAATTCCTTGTGTCATTTTCGTGTACGCTAATGAAATTCGCTCTCCGGAGTAATATTTTCGGCTAATAACAACTTGCAACATCTTTGTTAACTTATTTTTCGGATAATTTGTGTGATCTCTTGCCGTGTTATGTCCGAAATTACACGTATTTATATTTTGAGGTTAAGATACAATACTCAAGCCGATGTGTCTTGTGTCCCTATTTTATAACCTCTCGGACCTAACTATGCCGGCAATGTTTCATTTACGAGTGTCGCTAATCATTTATTCAGTATTTTTTCTATATTTGTTGACAATTCTGTTGCTTCGGGGAAGTTTCCGCTGAGTTCAACTTTGATTTGATTGTGATTTCTCCTTCCAAACATTGAATATTACCCCTTTGTTACATTACTGGAATCACTCGGTTTGAATATTGTAGTCCCAAATACGACTTATTATGTTATTGAATAACCGCAATTTCAAGCACAAAATAACTTATAACAATGACTTGTTTGTCAAAATAAATCTATCAATTCATATAACTTGTGAAAATTACTTGTTGACGATTACTGTTGTGGAGTAATTTACTTTATTAGTATATCTTGCGATCATGTTTTTCATATTTATGTTGTTATTGTAGGCACGAGGACCCAAGAAGCACTTGAAGCGTCTACATGCCCCCAAGGCGTGGATGTTGGACAAGCTGGGGGGGGTGTTCGCTCCCCGGCCATCCACCGGCCCCCACAAGCTGAGGGAGTCCCTCCCTCTGGTGATCTTCCTAAGGAACAGGTTGAAGTACGCCCTGACCAACAGCGAGGTCACCAAGATCGTTATGCAGCGCCTGATCAAAGTTGACGGCAAGGTCAGAACCGACCCCAACTACCCAGCTGGATTCATGGGTAAGTTTAGAATTCATATTGATGATGACTTACAAATAAATGTGGTTAAGCATTATAACATAAAATTGAATTGTCATTTAAATGAAAATTCGTTAAAAGCTTGTGTTTACGCATTTAAACTAGAAAGAAGTTCAGCATTAGTAATGAATGTGTTTGATTATTCCAGATGTCGTCAGCATTGAGAAGACCGGAGAGCTGTTCCGTCTGATCTATGATGTCAAGGGACGTTTCACCGTCCACAGAATCACCCCAGAGGAGGCCAAGGTAATTTTAATACACTTAAAAAATGTGCTCCATTTGCCACCTCCAAAAGTTAAATGTCGAATAAAGTAAAGTGAAACAGCCAAAGCAGAAAAACTTAGGTGGATGAAGGACAACTTAGTGACAGTACGTTGTCATCTGCCACCTGCTCGCTCGTTTGTTCATCGAGAAGTAGGGGAAATAGGCTTAAAGCGGCACACTGATGGGCGAACATGTCTGCATGTAACAGGTCGTACCAAACTGTTGCTGTCACTCTTACTCCCCCGAATACTGAGCGAAAGGTACAATTGTACCTCAGGCAGATAATACCTAAGTAAAATTGTCAAAATCAAGGTTTTCCCATTTTTTTTGTCCAAAACTGAAACCCTTTTTAAGGTGTTTTTTACTAACTGCGTTAGAAGAAAATACTATGTACATTTTGCTTCTTTTTTTTGGTAATTATCGGTTCGGACTGGCCATGCTTATTACGAATAATTTTTAGAAAAAAACTTTAGATTCGCCTTAATTACTATAAAAGGAAACTTTTTGGCTTTGGGGCGGCGGAAAATAATGCATTTTAATTTTCAATTGCATAAAACCAAAATTAACTTCGCGAACCGACACAGCGAAAATCCGCGGCCGTACCTGTCACTGGAATACCTACATGAAATACCGCGAATCACAAACCATGTTACACAAACCTAGCGTAGCCGCTAAACTACTTGAAAACTGGGATGTTTTTCTTGCCTTGACGCGAGTAGGCGTTATAAAGGGGCACATTCTTTTGTATCACAAACCATGTTACACAAACAAGCCCGGTAGACAAATTTCATAATTAAAATGCATTATTTTCCGCCGCCCCAAAGCCAAAAAGTTTCCTTTTATAATAATTAGAGCAAATCTAAAGTTTTTTTCTAAAAATTATTCGTAATAAGCGTGGCCAGTCCGAACCGATATTTACCTTTTTTTTTTTAATACATTGTCTAGTTTGTATACTAAACATCTGTTGATAGAGTTCTAACCAGCCGAGCGATTCTACATCTTTTGTGGGATCGTTGATAGATAACGAATGTGATCTCCTGTCAGATTTTTGTGATTTTTTTTACATATTTACTGTCACATATTTTGGTTTAGATAGTTTTAAACATGAATTCCTGCAAGTATGCATGATTATTTATTCATTTAATGTATGTTGTACATAGAAAAAGCAAATAAAAATCACAAATCTGACAAGGGATCACATCCATTATCTAATAACGATCCCACAAAAGATGTATCCCTCCACACAGCATCCCAGATGACATAGGCCCTGAGGGAAATTATTTTCCTCAGGGCCTCCTGTGTGGAGTTAATGTAAAAAAAAAAAAAAAAAATGTAGAATCGCTCGGCAGGTAATTTTAACGATTTTTGGAGGATCCTAACTCCTATGAGAAGTAATTTATCAAAAAAGCAAAATGTAGTGAGACGCTAGTAGTTATCTATCTATATTATAAGATGACAGTAAAACATTGTGAAATATTATGCTAATCAAAACAACTGATATTATTCTAATATCTTTGAAATGCACCGCGAGATGCAGCGGCAAGCAGTGACATCTAACATCTTAAATGGAAGCTTCCTTTCCCACGCACTATGATTGGTTCGGTCAATTTTTCAAATGTCCCAATATCATGTCTTCTGTCTCTTTACATACCATACAATAAACGAGGTGGCACTATGCCGCCTAGACGAAATGTTTTCGAATTCTGAAGACAGTTTGGGTCATGGCCGTGAGCGAGAGAAAGCATGACGAATATTATGCATCTGAAAGAGATGGTTTGATAAACATAGGTTTATTTTGCATATTGTAAGCTTGTCGCATGAAATAATTTACTATATTAAATGTAATTTGGCTCTCAAACTCGTGAGGTAATTACAAATGAATCATAATATCATTTTTTTTAAAGTGACCTTCCACTTCTGGACCCCTAGAGCCACCTCTGCTGTTTGTTATATGTAGCTATTTCATTCATTCACACATATTTGTTGTAGCTATTCTTTTCTCATGCGTTTTGTTGTGTTTTCCATCTAGAAAGAGGAACATGCTATATTTTTTGTTCGATTAGCATGAACATAATGCATCTTTGTTTCTGCATTCTTTCGGTTAAACGGCTCAAGCTGCATTGATTGGTGCATCCAAATTTAGAAATAGAACCTTAAACTGCTTGCATTTAAAGAAGCGAGCGAATCCACATACATCCCCAGTTCTATTATCAATAATCCTATGGCAATACTTCTGTTGTAAAACCGGAACACAAAACTATCTGAATTTATGTATCTTTTAAAATGAAGAAATGGCAAGTTTTTTTTTTCCTCCTGAACATTTTGATAAAAGGTTCTTCCCGCTGTTTTGGACTTTTGATGTGATGTAATTTATGCTTGTGCATTTTCTCTAATGATTTGAATACAAACTGGCTTACCTTTCCTCACTGATCCAGCATTCATTAACTAAGTTTTTAATGTTCGTCATTATTAGAATGTGTACAATTTCAATAATCTCGGTGTTTGGATAGTAATTGCATTTACCAATTATGTGAACATGCTACTGTATAATACTTATGGAACGAAATTGTCATAAAGCAACTTGTCGTTTTATTTATACCCATATCTGTACGGGTCATATGTAGCCTCAATTCACGAGGAGCCCGTAAGTAGTGATTTCTCATTCAAAAAGCATTTGCAGAGTGAATTGGAGATTTTGGTGATGTTTTACAATTGAGTGCTGATAAATCAGTTTTTACCTATATAATTCATTCCCACAAATGGATAAAATTGGCACCGTTCTTTGGCATTTCAGGATGACTTGTGCGTTGTTGTGACTCGTGACAGATTCATAGTGATTGTGATTCTTGTGATTGTTCAACAGCAATGCAATGTTTAATGTTTGTGTTGTTTGCAGTACAAGCTGTGCAAGGTGAAGAAGCTGCAGACTGGGCCCAAGAATGTCCCCTTCCTGACCACCCACGACGGCCGCACCATCCGCTACCCCGACCCCCTCATCAAGGTGCACGACACCATCCGCCTAGACATCGCCACCTCCAAGATCATGGACTTCATCAAGTTCGACACAGGAAACTTGTGCATGATCACCGGAGGGCGTAATTTAGGGCGTGTTGGCATCATCGTATCCCGGGAACGCCATCCCGGATCCTTCGACATTGTCCACGTTAAGGATTCACAAGACCACACATTCGCCACCAGGTAAACATCCTTTTGTCTTACTTTTTATCAAATAATCAGATAGTCTGGGCTAAAGTTCGGTTTAGGGGCGGCGTTCCTAGATAATAAAACTAGTTATTTTTATACTATGGGCCGGAAAATCCGAATCTGAAAGAATTAGGCGTCGGCAAGCAATATTAACTGAATTACACGACATTAAAATTTTCTATAAACACAAAGGAAAACCAGCCATTTTGAATGCATTGACATTACAAGTCATAGAAAAACAAGAAAGATGTTACACCACATAAAATTAAGTGTTGCCATTAAGCAATAATATCAATAACTAATTTAAGTAATTATTTTTTATAAATTTTATTCACTTTTGTATCACAAACCATGTTACATAAACCTAGCGTAGCCGCTAAACTATTTGAAAACTGGGATGTTTTCTTGCCTTGACGCGAGTAGGCGCTATGAAGGGGGCACATTCTTTTCTATCACAAAACCATGTTACACAAACCCAGCGTAGCCGCTAAACTACTTGAAAACTGGGATGTTTTCTTGCCTTGACGCGAGCAGGCAGTATAAAGGGGCACAAACCATGTTACACAAACCTGAAAACTGGGATGTTTTTTTGCCGTGACGTGAGTAGGCGCTACGAAGGGGGCACTTTCTTTTCTATCACAAACCATGTTACACAAACCTAGCGTTAGGTTAGGTTACGCATTTTTAAGACTACGAATTTTCATACTTTTAGTCTAAGAATACGGCCGTTGAGATAGTCATAATTCATCAGGTTAATGTGTTATGTGATGAATTATCATGTGAGGAAGTATCGTGTCGGAAAGTTTTACGTTATTGATATTTTTGCTTAATGGCAATACTTAATTTTATGTGGTGTAACATCTTTCTTGTTTTTCTATGACTTGTTGTGTCAATGCATTCAGAATGGCTGGTTTTCCTTTGTGTTTATAGAAAATTTTAAAGTCGTGTAATTCAGTTAATATTGCTTGCCGACGCCTAATTCTTTCAGATTCAGATTTTCCGGCCCATAATTAGTATAAAAAAAATTATCTAGGAACGCCGCCCCTAAACCGAATTTTTTCCATAGTCTGACAACTTGTGCAATCTGTTTTTGTAATTTTACCTATCACAGTTAACTTTTGCTGGATTCCCTCATTGTTGATTGAATGATTGAGTCAGATGTTATGAAAATTGTGAAGTTCGTATATGAGGCAAATAAATAAATTTGGCTATGTTCACCAAATTAGAATATAGTAACCATTTGAAACAGTGAATTATTTCTATCCATGCCATGGCAGTGATAGGCACTAATCGTTTAGATATTTTAGTAAGTGAACTGTAATAATTTTAAACAGGTCCATAATTTTAAGTGACCTTGAAAGTGTAATAATGTAATCATTGAATGTCTATAGTAAAAGTTGTATTCCAACTCTCACTTGCATCTATAAAAGCTGTAAATACTTGACTTGTGGTTCGATTGCAGAAAGTACTTAATTAAAGTTAATCTTCTCTTCTGGGAGAATAAAAATACTATCAGTTTAGGCCCGTGTATTTGAACTCCCATCACAAATCTGCAATCCTTGCTAGAAAAACACTAACTTTCTCCGCCGACTCTTGGCCCTCGTTTGCAATATTTGATCAGCCACGCAACCTGACGACAGCATGACAGCTGATCAAATGGTATTGTGTATAGCGCCGTTTTTGTGCAAAGTTACCTCATGGGTGCTGTAGTTTACATTTAAACCTTGGTTCTTCCTTGAAATAATAAAAAAATAGATATTCTCTAAGTAAAAAATAGTGAATCAAAAGTGTTGGTTCGTATACTGGTCCCAGCGGGAGTTTGTGTGACGAATGTCGATGACGTCAGTACGAGCTTTTGCTGGGACTAGTTTATAATCTGCTTGTGAAGCTTTGTAATTTTAATACATACCAAATTTATGCATCTTGGAAATCCACCATCTACGTGCGCTTCACAGTGAATAATGAATCTTGCTTGAAAATTAATTGTTTCCAGATATTATTAGGACATTAATTATGTCAAATTAGTTGCTAACTATAATTGTTGTTGTTTCCCAGAATGAACAACGTGTTCATCATTGGCAAGAGGAAGAAGGCGTACGTGTCTCTGCCTCGCGGCAAGGGAGTGAAGCTGTCCGTGGCTGAAGAGCGCGACAAGAGGCTGGCCGCCAAGAGCTCCGCCTAATTATGCTAAAACTTTATTTACATGAATAAAAAAAAAATAATAAATCTCAAGCTTTTTTTTTCATTGATCCTTTATTTACATGTAGTGATCATGCACGGGGGGCATGGGGATGAGGGTAACCTTGCAGTTACTCTTGCTAAGACGCTGATGGATTTCGCTAAGTTATGCCCAACCACCAAACAAGAAAGGTTAAGGTTAAAGGTTATCACAATTAAGTGATACTCACGGTTGGTCTTCTAGCTTGGTGACAGTCATAGATGTCCATAGCGCTCGATATTGTTCTATTTGATAAATAAATAGACGATAGAAATCTGAGTCACGTCAAGTTCACACAAAGTATACGATGAAAACGATAAGGTTTACACTTTATGTAACGATCTGATGGATAACACTTCGGCGTGGTGCGAAAATGTCACGATACGGTCGGGGGTTAGCAACGGACTGACTTCTTGACGATAAAGCGCTTGTCACTTGTTGACCGTGTAGTTAGGCACCCTTATTGTGCGGAATTCCCAAGTCTGGGTTCCTGCCGATCTCGTATGACAATCGGAGCACAAAACGAAAGAAATCCATCGGCGTTATGAAACATGTAGTATTTGCTTTATTGATGTAATATGTACCAAGACAACAAGGTCGTTCTCATCATTTATAGCTCAATCAGTTGAGAATTACGTAAGTATTTGGGTAAAAGTTAAGGTGTGAACTGGCTGGTGTATCATCCGTTATTGACGAATTGTTAACAAAAAACCCAACTGAAAAAGGGCGCTTTTGCATTTCTACTAGAAGCCTAGAACATTCAGCTCAATTGTCATCATAAGAATTACACGCCGTGCTTGTGTCTCGACTGGGCATTAGTGTGCTTAGTTGAATAGGATATACTGATTGGAGAGAGATATCACCTGGTCTGTTCATATGACCCTGACAATTTTCATTGTCCTAAGAGCACACTGGCAATGTAAAATACATGTCTATCATTTTAAAAGTGTAATGGAGGGTGAAAAGCGCTGGGCTGTGATGTATAATATTATTTTGGAATACCGCTTTTTTTTACATAACTCCACACAGGAGGTCCTGAAGAAAATAATTACCCTCAGAACCTGTCATCTGAGATGCTGTGTGGAAGGTCTTTTTGAGGAGAGGAAGGAATGAACATTGCTCTTGAAGAGACCCATGTTGTAGGAAGGAGGAAACACCGGGGCCGGCGAATCATTCCACAGCAGAGCTGTTGGAACACAGGGCCAAAGCATGCTAAGAATTTTATAGACGGTGAGTAAGGATGGGGTATTTCCACATTTTTTTATTGCGTAAAAAAATTACGATTATAGCATTTTTATGTTGAATAAATTTTCTGCAGCGAGTCAAAGTTTCCCATTTTTTACCGCTAAAACGATATTTTGGGGCGGGGCTATGACACTCACTGACAGTGTTAATTTATGCTGGTCCAGCTGAGCGACTCCAACATACATACATTCCGATTTTCAAACCATGGACCGTTTTGATTTTGTCAGTTTTAGACCGTTTTTTAAAATCAATGATATTGAATGAAAACATGTAAATCAAACATTTTTAGTAGGATGATTAAAATCAGAAAAATGATCTTTAAAAAATATTCTGTACATTTTCAACAGAATCCCTTTGTTCATTTGTAGAAATACCCCATTGTTGATAAAGTAAAAAAATACAAGTGTGCAGTTCACGCGCGGTAGCAGTGAAACCTAAAATGAACAAGAGTGTGGAGACTACGACGCACTGCACAAAGAGGAAACTGATTATTCTATCTCATTCACTCACAGGCTAAAACCTATAGATGTACGTGTTCCTCTTTTTAGTGTTACTTTTTAATCAAATTTCAAATCACAACAGTGCTAAAGAAGTTTTCACTTCAAAAACAGAATATATGTACGAGAAGGACTTAGCGTACCGATCCAAATACATAGTGAACATTATGTCTAAACGGTTATTCAAAAATGGCGTTACATACAAATGGTTATTTTTAAGATTATATGATTTATTTTTTTTTAAAGAAAGAATCATCCCGGGTTATGAATAAACCTGACAATATTTGAAAATCTTCTGCTACCACTGGTAAATGTTGCTAGAAACAATAAAGTTATTAATATTAGTTCTATTCTTGTATGACCGTTTGGACAGAATGTTTTATTGCTGCAAAGTCCTGTCTTGACGCTGAAAATTTGCTTCGTTAACATTCATTCAGACAGCCTTCTTGGTTGAGGGGCAGAACTCCCGACTAGTGGTTAGTGGGTTCATATCCCGGCATGCGCATATAAATTTTTATTTAATTGTGTTTTCACAATTTAATCACTTAAATTAACATTTATTTGCGGCGCTTTCCAGAGTGGAAAATACTCTCAGTATCGCCCTGGTGTAAGACCGCCATTCAGAATTGAAATGGCTTTAGCCATGTTTGACTAGATCTGAATAGTAAGGTACTTTTCCACCTTCCTCTCCCCCATCTCCTTCCCCTCCCCACTTAACCTTCAGCCTCAATATGTACCCCAATTGGGGATGCCATAGTCTTACTGGCTCCAGACGGGAGCAGTTGGGATTCTTGTGAGGTATTCGCATAAAATAAATGTGTGTTTTTGCAGTACATATAGGATTAAATCGGTGTTTGCAAGCAGGCCCTTGCAAAACCAACTGCCACCCCCGGTACTTATGTTAATTATTTTTCATTCTACACGGAGAAGTCCCTTCGAGTCAAATCCGCTGTCGTTTAGCATCAAAAATTTTTACTTCAGCTTTTAGTTTACTTGAGTGGCATATTTTCACATTCAAATTATTTGAATGTGAGTTTACAAAGCTGTAACAACAAAACAATAATTTACTAATGACAATGACCATTCTAATGACCTGCACAGTCAAGTCAACACTTTCATCAAGAAGCTTGGTATTTGGATTATTCACCTCGAAAAACGCAGTTGTGGGGCATTTACTTTAACTTGTACCTATACTCCTTGATAAACCTACATTCTGTGTAAGGAGAGCGGTTCGTCTGATTAACAATCCATTGTTTGAAGAGCGATTGCCATTTAATTGAGCCTGTTCTAAGGAGCTAGCAGCATTGATCGTCGGTGCACATGCGTTAAACTCCTCGAGCGGAACGCCCTGAAAACGGGTTGTTTCTTTGTCTCATTTTTCAAGTCAGTTTTCAATTTGATTAAATTTTCTTTTAAATCTGGATCTTTACTTTCCAGAAACTCTAAAACTGATTAAAAAAGTGGGTAAAATCTTGTTAAACATATATCTTTCGACAACCAGCATATTTCAGTATGTAGGAGCAATTTTTGGAAGTCTTCATCATTTTCGTCGCACAATTGTGCAAATAAACAGGTATAACGGGTAGCTACTTATTTTGTTAACTGCTTTAATCACAATTGATTTTATTTGCTCGCTTAAATTTTTTGAGTAGAGTATTATCTGCCTATATTGATAGGTAAAGCCAAGCCAACATTTTTGTTCTTTACTATCTACATCAGATAAATTTTCGTTTCAATTTGTGAACCCCCATTTTTTTATCCCGCCCACATAGACCCCCGTCGAGTCTCCCGTGGACTCCTGGGGGTCCACCTGGACCACTTTGGGAATCACTGGCTTAAAGCAACCTATTTTGACCTATTTTAATGATAATTATCTATTTTGTCCAGGTATTGTTTTGTATACAAAACCTACGCACCAATACCTCACCACACCGCGCCTCGCCTACTCCCCGCACCCGCCTGCTTCTCGCGAGCTAACATCTATCCTTATTAGCAGCGTAAAACACTATCAGTGTTTATCATCTGTTGTGACTGGGTTAAAAGCTCGACAGAATGCGTTCCGTGAAGTGAAAGCGTTTTTCAATTGAAGAAACAAGTGCTATAACCCTTTCCGACCGGCAAAAAATGTCAGAATTTTGATGGGCCTCACCAGTAAAGCTCTTAATTATGATTTCTTGGGGCTGGGCGACTTACTGATTTAACCACGTGCGCGTGATGGCGCCCTGCATAAGCAGCTCCCGCACGATCGATTGACACCGGTGTGGTTCCCAAAAACAGATTTATTTGCCGAAAAGATTTTTTTAAAGACAAACTCACGCTCGTATGAAGCCGGTCGGAAAGGGATAAGTGAACAAATTTAGGGAGAAGTAATTCTGGTATGTACTATTTTTTATTATTATTTTTGAAGTAAAACTTCTATAACCCCGTTGTGATGTGGAATTCGGATGAAATGCAAATGACAGCACCTGCCCTATGGCAGGGGTGTTGGTTATCCAATAAATGGTTCCCGGGGCGGTGCTACCCATACCGTCTCCCATCAGTTGCTGAGTTGGCATCGCGTTTGGTCCCACCCGGGCGTCGCATGTTCGATTCCTCGGCTGGCTAAGTCCTCCATCACGACACACCAACATTTTACAGTATGTAGAAGATTTTCAAACATTGTTGGGTTATTCAAAAATTAATAAAAAATATTCGAACAGGGGATTGTTTGATACGATTTTAGCTTTTCACGGCCAAAAGTATTTTTGTTATTAGTTTTTGGAATATTATGCCGTGTTGCGCTACCTCCTTCTTTAGCCAACGTTTCGGACAGCATTACAGTGTCCATCACCACGTCACATCTGCCCTGATGATGGACACTGTAACGCTGTCCGAAACGTTGGCTGAAGAAGGAGGTAGCGCAACACGGCATAATATCCGAAAAACTAATAACAAAAAAGGGGAATGTTTGTCTTTCTTTTAAGAAAAAAATAAATTATCGGCTGACTAAATTTCACAACTAGAATTTTTGGCTAAATTACGTCACACGAATTTCGTGATTTTTCATCCCCCCCCGTAGGGACGGGGTCACCATTGTGAGACCCCGTTGACGTCACATATTTTGCAATTTCGACCCCCCCCCCCCCCTCCTTAAGGTGTGACGTAATTTATGGATGGCCGCAAACGCCTCACTGCCTACGCCCATGCCTACCGCTACTATATCTCCTTTGCAATCCCTCACTCTACCCCTCCCTCGCCCCCCACCCCTCCCTCGCCCCCCACCCCTCCCCTGCGTGTCCGTTCCCATGTGTCCCCGTTCCCGCCTTCGTTCCCCACCTTATTTTTTATTATTCACTCGGTCTCTACAATATCGACAGCTAAACGCCATCTATGTGTTACCTAACAGACTACTATCTAGTGCCATCTACGAGTGAGCTTTTACTCTAATATCTAGGATATTACAGTTTGACTGAGGATTGAAACTTCCTCCCCAGGCACTGATTAAAATGAGTGAACCGCTATCACCTAGCAAAATTCTAATTGCATGGTATCGACATTTATTTTGTACATTAATTCTGCTGTAAATTTATATCATGCAATTTCAGAAAAATGAGAGTGTGCATGAGTGCCACCAAAAGTTGAAAGAATGCATTATCATCGACAATGACTCTATCTGCCGAGTTTCAGCTCGATCGGATGTCGGGAATTTCTAATTCCAAGATTTGAATTCATTCATTCACAATATTTATTATAGTGAATTAAATGTTCATTAAATATTTGTTATAGGGCAATACTTTGTAATTATTAGTAAGTTCCATAAGTTTCTAACAGATGGCGGTGTAAGTTAATTTATCGACATAACACTTGATTATCTAGGTTGGGTAACCATCCAGTAGATGGTGTTATCACAGCAATGCGTGTCCAGGTAAGCTAGTATGTGGTTTCTGTATACAATAGTGAGCTCTGGTGACATGAAATTATGCAATGCTAACCATTCATCCGATTGCGATGAAACTTTGGGATTTGAAGTGCGCACTGCGCAAGCCCGCGATAGTTTCTATGTATAATAATGAGCTAATTATGTGATGCTAAACCGTTCATCCGATTGAAGTTTTCATTCATTCATCGCGTGAAGGTTTCTATATATATGCTGGTGAGCTCTGGCACTATGAAATTTGTATAAAAAAATGGAAATAGGTGGCTCGCGAACTTTTTTGAAAACTGAATGTACCGTAATGGAAGTATGAAATGTGGAAAGGGGGAGGGGAACACGGGAGGGGGGTTAGCGGGACGGGGGAAGCGAGAGAGGGGAGTGGGGAGAGGGAAGGCAGAGTGGAAATGCGTGAGGGGAAGGGGACGCCGGAGAGAAAGGGGAGGAGGAAGCGGAACGGGACGAACGGGAAAGGACACGCGGGTAGAAAAAATTTATTTATTAAGTGGCATAACAATGCCGGGAACTCGCTAGTTTAATTGCTATGTTGTCCAGTTACAAACCTTTGCCTTCGGGTGTCTTCAGTGTTCAGGAGTCGCATCAGGTTGGTCAACCAGGTTGTTAAATTACCTCTAATAAATAATGCATTGTAGCCATTGATTTAGAGTAGATACCGTACCTATTTGATTAATGTAATCGTAGTTGGTATATTAGGTAGCCTAATACATTTTAATAGGTGCAAAATGATCAACTTCGGAGCGATGCAGTTTGCGGAATTTAAATTATTCGGGCGTTGGTCGCACAAACCGTAATATGAATCTCAGGATTGCAAAAAATATATAATTACTAGACATCGGATTATATGCATTTGCATATTTGCATATGCAAATGCATATAACTCTCTAATTACGACGTTAATGCATATTTCAGCCTTTTTCCCAAATCGTGCATATTTCGTTTAGCTAGGTGACGATGACGCGTAGGGCACCAGCGCGGTGGCTGACGTGAAGCTGGCCAAGCCTTGCAAACTTTTTATCCGAATTTACTACACATTAGGGAACGTACCCATACTACGTGACACGTTTAGGGGGGGGGGGGTCTTCAAAATGTCACGCTCCATACAAATGAGCGGCGAATTGCTTAGGATTTTGGTCACCGGGGGGGGGGGGGGGGGGGTTAAAAATTGCAAAAAGTTGGTCACGTAGTATGGGTACGTTCCCTTACCTGCTTAGCTCACGGGTTTCATCGCCTTGCAGAAGAGATACGGCAAGAGTATGGGAATGTTAATAAATTGATTTCCTCTACAAAAAAAGTGTTTTTAAAAGCACCGTCACGTGTGCAGTCTTATAAAGAGCAATTGCCAAATCTAGCATTGCCGCCAGAACCCATAACTCGATGGCTAAAGGCAGTATTATTCTATGCTGAAAATTTTGAGGCCGTAAAACAAGTAGTTGGGCAATTTGACAGTTCTGAGGCCATTCATTGATATTTCATTCAAGCAAGCTAGCATTTGAAGACGCATCCATTAAACAGAATATCGCCCTCATCTCAACACATTTCCACAAGTTACCAGATGCCATAAAAAAATTGGAAACAAAAACCTTCCACTATTCAAAGCAATAGAAATACTGAAAACAATGATCGAACTCGCCAACGCTCTTCCTAATTCAATATCAGAAAAGATTCGTAAAAAGCTATTTTGTAATTCGTAATAAGCTATTTTGCTTAAAAACCCGAGTCTTGAAGGCATGAAGAACATTAATGCCTACATCAACGGCACAGGTCATACCCTGCCTAAACAGGTATCACGTAGAGAGGTCGTTTTCGGCGTACAAATTAATACTGGGTGACAAACGTCACAAATTTGAGCTCGAAAATTTGGAAAAATACTTAGTTGTATATTATCACAAAAACTATGCATAATTTTAAGAATATTTCGCTGTTTTTGTACGGTCTTTAATTAAAATATATAAAAATATAAATGGTTTTTTGATTGTGCATATTTTGGGCAAATCAAGAGTTTTTAGTGCATATTTCGGCCTTTTTTAGTGCATATTTGCATGCATATTTTGGCACTTTGTTAGTGCACATGTCTAATAATTACTACCAACATTTTTTAATGCCCAATTTGTAAATTTGTTTGTAAATAAATTTATTGTTTTAAATTTTCTATCTACACCTTTCTATACATAAATATTTCACAATCTGATGAATAAATACTAGAGACTTCAATTTTTATTATAAATTTATCACAGAACGTTTTGTTTTATAATATTGTTTCGGTATTTTACGTATCTTGCGCCTGGTTTTTTTAACATTATATTTTAAAGTTTTACTCGTCAATGTCAATATTATCGTCACTGGAGCATTCGTGATCCTCGCTTCCATGCTGCGATTTCATGTGCCTGTCGAGATCTCGTCTTCTGACCAACACCTTCCCGCACAGGGAACACATGTAGGGGGTCAGGCCGGTGGCGTGCAGCCGCACGTGCTTGTTCAGGTTGCTCGGGTCCCCGAAGGGCCGCTGGCAGAACTTGCACTTCAGGGGCTTGTACCCCGTGTGGGTGCGAATGTGGATCTTTAAACCGTACTTCCTGGAGTAAACCTTCCCGCAATACACGCACAAGTGGCCTTGCTTCATCTTGCCCCAGTTGCTCGCGAATAGTTCCACATCTGCCGCGTAATTGCTGGACAATTCTTCAAGAGATTTTGATAATCGAAGCTCCATCGTGTTGTTTATCCACGGGCTTTGTGCAGCTGCTAACTTGTAATTTTCATTAATCGGTTGTGACATGCAAAGATTAAGAGGTTGTGCAAGAACTGGAGAGGAAGTTGGACTTTTGTGCCTTTTGATGCTCTCGCATTTTGGTGAATCGGTGCAAGCTCTTTTATATGGAAGAAATGCAGATGTCGGAGGTTCTGATAGGCATCTTGCACTCTCGGCAACTTTTATAGATATCTGGGGTAAGTAAGCGCTTGTTGGCCTCTCCAAGCTATTCAAGCAAAACTGTTCAGCTAATTTATGTTGTCCAGCGCGGAGACTGGATGCATTGTACTTCTTCCAAATGGTTTTGGCAATCTTCTGCCACAGTTGCGCCATGGACTCCCGGCCGCAAGACAATAGCAGATGAACTTTCAGCGGGTTGGGATACTCGAAGCTCTCGTTACAGATGTGGCATGAATATTTTTTGTGGCCTGCGAAGAAAAAAATGATAACTAAGTCAGGAAATAACACGGCTATTGTAAAATTCTAATGTAGGTATTGTCAAACACTATTAATAGTATCAGTAGCAATAATTGCTGTGGTTGCAATAATTGCTAAATATAATAATTGTTATAAAATTATCGTAAGACTTTTATTCAAAATTGACTATCTCCATTTTCTTAAATTTTAGGGATGGCAAAGAACTACTTATGTCTTGTGAATCAAACATATTTGATAGATTTTTGTCGTATTGCTTATTGCTTAATTTGTACTGGAAATACATAGTTCAATGGACAGGAAACGGATTCAGTCATTATTGAAATAAAATAGATCTACTTTGAAGTTAGAAATAGTTCTTTTTGAATTAAAATGTGATTTTAGCATGTAAGAATGAACCAGATGCAGTCACTTTTTGCTAAAAATAATGACATATGATCCGGATCTTCGAATGAGTACGAAATTAATGATTTATCTAACTCATTTTCGTTAAATTTGTCAACTTTGAATTACAGCCCCTCGTAGTCGAAAGTTATCGTGTTGCAACATTTTTCAATAAGGGTGTATACCTGAATTATCCTCTCGCATTTTATTTTTATTTTGATGAAATTTTTTATGAAAAGATTTGATGACAACAGTAAAATTAGTTTTTCGATATCTACATAAATGACGAAGTTATGAACTTTTAAAGTGAACATTGGAAAATGTACCTATGCAATTTCATCTTGTAACAGTTCTGACGTCACACGTAGACGTAATTCGAATGATGTCATACGCTTTTCGGACGGTCGCAAATATCAACGTTTTGTTAGCTTATAATATCTTCGATACTATTCGATATTTTCCAAAAATTTCTGCCTTCAGCGCAGTGGCGTAGCGTGGGTTTCGGCCGCCCGGGGCGGAGGAAAATTTTGAATTACTGGCAGCACATACCTAGTCTGCAAATAGAATTTAATAACTGAACTTCGAATAAAATAATGTTTTCCTTTGAATTGTGTCAGCAGATGAATTCTCAAATGGAATTTTACATCCTGAAAACTGGTTTAACCCTTCGAATAATAAGAAAAAAATATCTATAAATTTTTGCCTGTCAATGTTTGTGCACAAAATTTCCGGTTCTTCCCATGCAATGTTCCTTTTTATTAAAACAAAACTGTTCTAAAATCTAGATAAAGTAATTTTTTTCGACGTACTTATTAGAACATTATTGTTTCTAAACATTAAAATTTTCATATTGGAAATGTGAATTGGCTCAAAAATACACGCCTGCGAATATTCGAATTAAATTACCTAAAATAGAATAAACTTAAAATTTTAAATACAGATTCCTTATCATAAAAAATGTTATAAAACTGTATCTTAACTTTTTTATTGCAATCACATATTTATTTAAAATTAAATGTGTGGGACATAATTTCACAATTTTATTTTAAAATTAAATTTGTGGGATAATTTGCGTATCCTGTGATTAGACGGGTCAAATTAAATCTGTATTTGCCGAATTAAAACGACACCCAGAAAATGAAAATGGTTTCTCTTTGATTCTGGCAGCACATACATAATCTACAACTAGAATTTTATAACTGCACTTCGAATAAAATAATGGTCTCTTTCGAAATGTATCAGCAGATGAATACACAACTGAAATTCAGTCGTTAATACATTCTGAACACAATTCTAATTTTAATTAAGAGTGAATCTGTTTGCGAGTTATCAGCTTAAATTAGTATTACTTTCATAATATGCGTACGGTTTTCCTACGAATTGCGAAATTTGCAGCTTAAAAAAAAAGGATCGTAGAACATGTTCAAATAATGATTTGAAATGGTTTAAATTTTTCCAAGATAATGTTATTATTTATTGTGGAAATTTGCCGCCCCCCTTAAAAGTGCCGCCCGGGGCGGGCCGCCCCCCCCCCCCCCACGCTACGCCACTGCTTCAGCGTACACTAAGCGCTAAATAATATGATGCATCTGTAAATAACATGAAATTTCGTTATAAAAGATAATCTCATTTAATTTTTCCGTTTACATAATGCAGAAATAATATACACACTTGGTTTTAAAATCAATCATAGTTGAATGGAGTATTAATTTTAAATATATGTACGGGAAATAAATAAACATATTTTTAACCATTCTACACGTCGTGACGGAATCACACGATACGCACGATGTTTCTTGTGTTACCGTGCTTCTGGGATTAGACGGAATGCTTATTTATGAGTGACCCATTTGGCTATATCCGACTACTCAGTTGCGGCATATGATGGAAAAATACTTTTATTTTTTTAATTGAAAAAAATATCATCGGACAGCAAAATGACATCTATATTTTTTACCCCTGACTTGCTCAGGAATCGCTGGTTAAAATCCTTCGGGTATGTGCTGTTACATCCTGCATGTATTTTTATATATGTGTAATGTGATATGTTTAGGTATATGTACCTAAGCAATTTAAAGTGTCCTACCTGTAATATTTTTCGGCGTTAAAAATGGCATGTCAATAATGGCCAATATTTCCTCGGAGAACCACAAGAGCAGTTCTCCTCCCAGCGGTATATCCTTGGTGATCTTCAGCGTGAAGGAATCCAATCTCTTGTCCAGCTCGCCCCCGGCCGCCTGGTTGACCTCGAGGTGGATGTTGGAGCTGTGGATGTCCGGAGCCAGGCTGGGGAAGTTCCTCCAGACTCTGGAGGAGTGTTCGCTGGTGGAAGTCATTAATTCCAAATATCCTCGGGAGTTGGTGCCGATGTGAACCTGCAATGAAAATATCATATTAAAATATACTCGATGATTTCACTCTGTCATGTGTGATCTTTTAGATATTTGAGAGGAAAATGGTATGAGAGGTGGGTAGGAATCTGGGAGTCCATGTGTCCAGGAGTGACGCACGTATGAATCCATCCCTTCTACTGCTCCGGTTGAGTCCAGCTGGAGAGGTCAAAAGGCCCTCAAGCGTCTCTGTCGATTCGGCCCATCACGCAGAAAGTGGGCAGAAGCACCCGCCGCCAAGACCTACAAAAATTATGCCCCATGAAACCGGGCACCCCTGCAAAGTCACCAAACGTAGCGAATCACTTGGGGTGACCTATGGCAGAGATGACCCGTCTATCGAACGTGATACGAAATCTAAAAAATAAAAATAGTTAGCCCATGTCTTGCAAACAAAAACTCTTTTGTAAGATCCAAATTTTGGAGGCACCAGATTTTTTACCTTATATTTATAATATAATGTGTCGTTCGTTATGTAAATATTTTCAGTTTTTTATTTAAGAAGTTTACGTCGAAAAAAATATTGCTGTTACAAAATAGCGAATCAAAATAGCCTTATCCAAAGTAACGAAGAATGTCGTCGAAATGATGAGAAAACTTAGTGGTCCTGTTATGGGCAAAAAAGTCGAAGGCAACAAAAAAGTCCAGGTAAATTATTTTAAAGAGATTTGGACTTGTATAGTGATGTACTGTATTGATCAAAAATAATTTGGTTTTTGTTTGAAAGCTGAAGTTTGAAACAAAAAAAAAACATAAAAATAACATCGTTGCAAGTCTTAAGGATGGGTTTTTCACAGTATTTTGAAATTGCCGGCCCATGATGAAATAATAACATATCTTGTACGTATAGATCTTTCACAGAACTTGAATTTTAACTTTGAAATTTGGTGAATTAATTGTTTAAACTCTGTGAAACAACCCGTCCTGAATTTAAACAACGCAACGCACCCATTTATCTTGGGAATTAGCGGGGTAAGAGTAAGAGAGGGCTACGAACAGCTGTTTCAACCGAGAAAAACTTTTTTGACACTTTCGATGTGCGCCCATACATTCGAACACTTCCACTTTAAAATTATTTATCTGTAGATTGCTAGAGTGAGACTTCAGCGAAAGGGCGGCAAAATTAAAGGAAAAAGTACCTACCTACCTCTATCTACTTATTTCAAAAATACATAATATGCAATTTTTAAACGACTTCATATTATATAATAAAATGTCTAGGTTTTACATCGAAAGTTGAGGAAGCTTGGAAAACCGGGTAAAATGTACTTACGTCTTTTGCAAAGTCTCCAATACGACTGCTCGCTAGTTCACTGACGCTGAACGGCTTCGACTTGACTCCACTCCGCAACTCCTCGGAGGCTATCACTCTGCACTTCAGGAGCGAACAACTACCCCTCACTCCCTGTGGACTCCGCAACACTTCCCTCTTCACAATGTCGGAAACCATGAACGATTTCTCAACCATACTGAAGGACATGGTGCAAAAACGTACCAATTAATTACCAAAATCCAGTAGAAGAGCCACCAAGAATTGCTAACTCAAAAGAAATTATTCTCAAAAGAATGTAACAATTTTTAGTTACTGCCTCTCCCGATAGACCAAATAGAGGCTTTTTATAAATGTTTGTCGACAGGTATTGAACAATTTTAGAATAATGATATTATTATGTGTTATTCAATGAACCACCGAGATGAACCTGTTCGTCTGCAGGTTCAATTAAAACTGCAGCAGGATATTGTGATGCAGGAGGTATTTATAAGTTGTGGGGTGGATGGAATGCCTACCGAATTAGAGTGCGGACATATCGCTTTACAATGTGATTAGGGCATTGTTATTGAAATAGTCCGCGGGGGATGCTGCTCGAGGGGGAGGTTCCACCCCTAGACCAGTGCCCAGGACGGCCACCACACATTAGCAGTTCAGACCAAGAGACGCTACGTTTAATTACATTGCTTCCTATTTTATTTTTAACCCTTTTAAAAGATGAGTTTAGGTGTTTTCAAACTCTGGTCACATAAAATTGTACATCGTCTATCAACGCCATTTTGAATTTTTAGACATTAGACTGTCCCAGTTAAACGCCGATCATTGCATTTCAGCTTTTGAAAAAATTGTGAACGTTTTAACTTAGAACGTTCAATTGTGCAATAATCAAAATGGTGCTGATCGTTGATTTAACGGCCATTAAGTTTGAAGTACCCCATCCTAAAGATATACATATTACAAAAAATCAATTATGATAAATTTAATACTTTAATCGTGATATTAACTTTATTTTTAATGAAATCTTACCTAGGTAATAGGAATCTTAACTAGGTAATGAACATTTTAGCAATGCTTTCTTTTTAGTACAAGGGTAGATAGATAATTTGACGAAGTGTAGCGTCACTCATCTGCCTTGATGATGGACACCAGGGGCGTAGCTACCGCCGTATCAATGATAAGGGGCCCCGAGGCTACAGAGGCCTTTTGTTTCTTTTGTGAGAAATCTTTATCCTTCATTTGGGCCCCCCAACTAATTTTGATACAGGGCCCCTTCAAGGCACGCTACTCCACTGATGGACACTATAACGTTGTCCGAAACTTTGGCTAAATGAGGAGGTAGCGCAACACTGCATAACACCCCAAAAATAAATAACGAAAAAAGCGTAGTGAAGTCCTGTTCTAATTCGACCATTTTGCATTTTATCCGTCTGAAAATTTGTTTGTTAGATTCCAGTTCCAGTTCAAGGTGGTTGACTTATATGATACTTCCACTTTATCCCGCCAAAGTTCGCGTTTCTCCTACAAGTTGAAAGATTGAAAATTGTCATAGAGATGGTGACATTTGGACAACTGTATAGTGCCTCATTAGAAATTTAAAAAATATCATTAATTATTTATGGTTTATAATTAAGTAGGTAGGTATTCAAGTACCTACTTACAAATAATATGATTTCAGAGAGAATTTTGGTTTTGATTTATTAAATGAGAAAATTAAAGAGATGCTTTTTTGGACGCGATGTCTATTGTTCCCAGAATTAACAGCTTAATGTTGTAAAAATATTTATTTCGATAGAGTAATTAATTAGTGGTGAGACTTGCGTTGTGTGATGTATGGCGTATGGCTTGCAGTGTGTGATGGCCCCATCCTCCGCATCCCCACCGCGAATCATCTGCTAAATGTCCCACAATATTATAAAAATGTTTGTATAACAAGTGCCGCCTCTCGGTCACCGTGTCACGCGCACGTGTGCTTTCCCAACCAGGCTCAGGGTTGCCTACTTTACAATTAAACTAATTCCGGCCTGTTTTTAAATAATTTCTTTCCACTTTTAAAAATTTTCTTGGAAACCATGAGGGGGCATACATTAATTACGTAAGTAATTTTTCTTCCAATCTAGACTAGACCCCTCCCCCCTTGGTGAGATTAATTTGGGCCACTTTGTATATTCTTTTCAAGTCACGTGAGATTTTGCTAAACCCCCTCCCCCCCTTTTGAGCTTACGTAATTAATGTATGCCCCCTAAGGCACTTCCCGATGTGCTGAAGAAATTTCCCCTTGGCCCTCAAAGATTTGCAAGAAAATCTACAATGCAGTAAATTTCTATATGAATTAAATTTAGAATAATACCTTACAACAATGCTTAAAAGACTCACTAACTGGCCCTTTTTATACCATAGTGAACATCGATCGTCTATTTGATTAGTCAAAACGTCTCCGAAAAATCGAAATTTTAATTGAGTATACTCGTATATATAATATGTAAAAGTGTACCCTCTATCTGGTACAATACTCAGATTACAAATAAATATGAACGTTTTCTGGGTTTTCTTGTAGGAAATTTCGAAATGTCATACCGGTCAGTGTCTGAGTTGGTATCACTTTTGGGTCCCACCCAGGCGTCGCGTCGCATGTTCGATTCCACGGCTGACTAAGTCCTCCATCTCGACACAAGCAACATTTTCCGCTACCAGGGGTGGTGGTAGGAGATTTTCAAATATTGTCAGGTTATTCATAACTCGGGAATGTTAGTCTTTCTTATTAAAAAAATATATATATATACCGGACCGTTATGCTTCCGGTATTTTTATAGCATATTTGAAACACAGACTTGTGTAAATAATATATGATTTATGGTGAGCATTCGAATATTGCTAATTATCTCAAAACTTAGTATTTGGAGATGTCTGACAGGATGATCGACATATGGGTACGAGTATTTAAATTAGTCAGCCAATCAGAGTTTAAAGATAATCAAATGTTGTATCGCAACATTAATTTGATGTTAAGGACTTTTAAACGATTGGGATTTTTTTTACATTAACTTCACACAGGAGGTCCGGAGTAAAATAATTGCCCCCCTGGGTCTATGTCAACTTTGGGGATGCTGTGTAAATGCTGAGTGATCTTTTTAGATAAGGAAGGAGAGGAAGTTCTGGGAAGGAAAAGGGTATGAGGGGCGTGTAGGAATCTCCCTCAACCATTCTCTCTCGATCCGGCCTGCCATGCAGCTGGTGGGCAGACGCATTCGCCGCCAAAACCCAGACACTCTCCCCATGATCCCGGGCACCCCTGCTAAGTCACCAAATGTAGCAAACCACTTGGGGTGACCTATGGCAGAATGTTTATTTATATAAATTTATTGGATAAACAGTTGGTTATCCAATAAATGGCTCCCGGGGTGGCTAATTATAATGATAATTCATTCGAATATATTTTAAACTAAGTCAGCCAAAAATACAAAAATTCCACTAAGTTGAGAAAACTGTTCTTAATGTTGTCTTATCTTCTGTGTAAATCTAAATGTTGATGAAGGTCTTGGATATAAAAATAAATTTTGTTATTTGTAGAATAATCACTAGTGACCGACCGAAGGTTTGGTTTCGGCAAGTTTCGGCCAAAAAATCTAGTTTCGGCATCAGTTTCGCTTTCGGCAGATTTTATGCCGAAATTAATGAAGTCCTTCCTTTATAATGTACATAAGTGTTAATTATTGACAAATTTTTGTTCCAAGAAGTAGTGAATATGTTTGTTAATTTTTAGTAATATAAATAAAAAAATATTTTCACGTAAGGGGCCGTTCAAGTATTACGTAACGCACTTGGGGGGGTCTGGTGAAACGTTACGGCGCGTTACGGGGGGGGGGGGGGGTTCGAAGGACGCGTTACGTAACATGTTTTTCTTTATTTAAATAAAAAAAAACTAAGGAATTGAAATCTTCCAAGTTGGCAAGCCTTTTAGTTTATGTTGTACGGGGAATTCCTCGACTGTATTGTGCGTCATTTTCATTTTATTTTCGTTGTCAGTATTCGTTAGTGTTTTAAACACGAAATACGCATAAACACAATTTGCTGTAGTCAGTGTTGTTAATGTGAGTTTTTAGCAATTATAATGTGAGATTTACATCATCAGCTGTTATTGGCCTATAAAGGCTCTCATGCTGACTTGCCAGCGCAGCGTAACCAAAAAATGCCAACCAAATTTGGAAGACAGCAAAAGAAAAATTAAAAAAAAATAATAATTTATGTAACATACGAATGATGTTATACGAGAGTTTTTAGTAAGAACAACGCTTTTTAGTTATTACACACAGGTTAGTTTACTGCTAAAATTTAATAATATTACCTAAAGCTAGGTTTCGTAGTAAATGCATAGTTACACTCAGAACATGAAAAAGGTTTTCACTTTGAATCGTTCTGTGGATTTTTTAATCTCCCTTTCGAGAACTTGAAAAACCACGCTGGGACAAAAAAATCGTTTTGTCTGCTGAAGGTAAACATGTGATTTTTCATGCCTCTTTGTAGAACACGAATAGTTGCAGTAGAAACATGTAAGTGGTTTTGTAGCACTGTGAGTCAGCAAATGATTTCTAAGAAGTTCCTTTGTACAACATGAATAATTGCAGTCGGGACCAGAAAAAGGTTTTGGTCCAGTGTGGGTAAACATGTGAATTTTTAGATACCGTTTTGTAGCGCCTGAATAGTCGCACTCGGGACAAGTAAAAGGTTTTTCATCACTGTGAATTAGCAAGTGCCGTTTGAGTTTTTTTTTCGAGAAGAAGAATAGTTGCAGTCAGGGCATGAAATGGGTTTTTCACCACTGTGAGTAAACATGTGATTTTTTTATTTCTCTGAATAGTTACAGTCTGAACACGAAAAATGCTTTTCTCCACAATGAGTAGAGTCAGCAAAAGAATTCTTGGATATCCCTTTTAAGAACACAAATAGTTGCAGTCAGGACATGTAAAAGGTTTTCTCTTCTGTAAATCGCACGGTGGATTTATAAATTGTCCTTTTGAGAACTTGTATAACTGCATTCTGGACAGGAAAATGGTTTTTGTCCACTGTGCATTAACATGTGATTTTTGGTGACTCTTTGTAGAATATGAATAGTGCAGTAGAAACATGTAAAAGGTTTTGTATCACTTTGAGTAAGCAAATGATTTCTAAGAAGTTCCTTTGCACTACATGAATAATTGCAGTCGGGACATGAAAAAGGTTTTTGTCCAGTGTGGTTCAACAAGTGAACTTTTGGATACCGTTGTGTAGCGCATGAATATTCGCAATCGGGAAAAGAAAAAGGTTTTTCGTCACTGTGAATTAGCAAGTGCCGTTTTCGTTATTTTTTTCGAGAAGTAGAATACTTGCAGTTAGGACATGAAATGGATTTTTCTGTGGGTAAACATGGTTAATTTTTAGATTTCTCTTCGTAGTACATGAATAGTTGCAGTCGCAACATGAAAACGGTTTTTCTACACCGTGAGTAAGCAAGTGACACGAATAGTTGCAGTTAGGACATGAAAATGGTTTTTTTCTTCTGTGAATCATACTGTTGATTTTTAAATCTTCCCTTTGAGAACTTGCATAACTGCATTCGGGACGTGGAAAAGGTTAACCTCCACTATGAGTCAGCTTGTGAATCATAGTGGAGTAAAGTGTTGCTCCACAGGGAAAACTTAGGGAAATTACTTTCCTCGGGGCCTCCTCACTAAAGCTAATGTAAAAGAAAGTATGTGTTGTAAAACCATGTAGGTTTATTCTAGGTCAGACAGTGTTAAATTGTGGAGATATGGAAGGAATACAAGGCCGATAAAAATAATAATTTTCTCAATTTTTTTCAAAATGACAATTTGAATATATAAAATGTATCGCGAGTCTCTTGAGAAATCTCTTGTTTTATTTATTACCGCAAACAAGATAAAATCAAGAAAAAGGGTATTTAAGCGACATTTCAGTACGTTGCGCAACTTAATTGTGACTTTCGGGTAAAAATTGTTACTTGGGTGTTACGTAACGCTTAGGGGGGGGGGGTTGAACAGGAAAACGTTACGGCGCGTTACATGGGGGGGAGGGGGGGTCAAAAATCTTCAAAAATTGCGTTACGTAATACTTGAACGCTCCCTAAGTACTTCAATTTTTTTTTTTATTTCATTAAAAACATGTTAACTTTTTTGTTAAATGTAAAAAATAAGCAAATTTCAGTAAACAATAGATTTTTAACATGTCTAAAAAAGTTTCGGTTTCGGCCGAAACTGAAACAGCTACCGAAGATTTCGGTTTCGGTTTCGATAGAAAATCCTGTTTTGGTCGGACACCAATAATCACATTATAGTTTTGGCAACCCTGGCGATATGCAACAGCGGTGTGCGGGGTACAGTGCGTACCCCCATGTTGTCACCTCACCCCTAACATTTGTACCGCGAACAAAACTTAATGTTCATTTGATTTGCGCACTATAATGCGCCCTGAGGTACCTCTCTACTTGGACGCGTGTGCAATATCCAGGGGTGCGTAACATTACTTCTGTGGCGACACATCATTATAAATTTCGCCACCAAAAGAGGAATCGAGAAACATCTCCTAATATCCGCGCCCATCGGCAAACCTACTTGCCTAGGTACCTTCGTACCTATACTGGCCGCGATGTACATTCTCGCCTGCCGTGCCAGCCCGACGTGATCACGTCCCGCTCCCTCAACTGGTGACCCCGACGTGATGTGAATACGCAGCATACAGCATCCTTACAAGAGTGTTACCACGACACACCGGTAACACCGCAAAACGAGGGAATCGGTAGAGACGCATCAGCACGGACGCACCGACCAGCAGCATCAACCCGGCTTTCCTGCGACTCCTGGCATCATCTTTCAACCCTGTACTCCGTACACTGGGAAGGGGGTGTGTGGCGACACATCATTATAAATTTCGCCACCAAAAGAGGAATCGAGAAACATCTCCTAATATCCGCGCCCATCGGCAAACCTACTTGCCTAGGTACCTTCGTACCTATACTGGCCGCGATGTACATTCTCGCCTGCCGTGCCAGCCCGACGTGATCACGTCCCGCTCCCTCACTTCGTTCTTACGCAAACTATTTTATTTCTAACATATTATTCACTGCGTGTATCAGGCAACCATTTTACCAGTTAGAAAAACTTAACTACACTTATTGAATTTTTATTTCATTTTAATATGTTATAATTGAGCTGACACCGATATTATTTATATATTAGAATCATCCACGATACATTTCGTTTTTAGTAAAAAAAAAAACTTTTTAATTTCAAATATTCCTTTTTGTGTTTTATGGTAAATTCCCCTTCAGACTATAAATATTAAACTTTATTGGTGATTTTTTTTAATCGGTAGCATTATGATTTCAAACTGTTGACCAATAATAATAATAATATAATCACGTAAAATGACTAAAGAACTCAAAAATACATCATAAAACCACATTAAAGGACGTTAACAACAGAAATCCATTAACCGTTCGATGTTCCAAGTGTGTAAAAAATCTACGCCAAAAATAGCCTGGTTTATCACATCAAAAAAGAGACAAACACCTCACATAATCATAACACTAGAGTCAAGCATTTAGAAAAGCTAAATATTCCTAAGTGCAATACTACAAAGAAGCTCTGAATTTTGTCTATTTATTACCCGGTATCAAACAAAAAAAAAACAAAAATAACTACTACACGATATTTTCTGAAGATGAACCGACCAATCTTTTAAAAACATCAATATATAAATTACTGTAAAAACCGTACCCAAACCGTAACCTTACCCAAAAAAACCTTAACGATTTTTTTACTGTGTCGTTTTTTTGTACTTGTACGCTGGTACTTGTATATACAGTATATATGAACAAGCAATTTTTCCTTGCAACATTTGAATGAAAATATGTTTTATACTTTTGTTCTTCGGCGTACGGTCCTTCGTACAGGGACACTTAGTTATATTTTGTGAAAGTATAGGTATACCGTATTTTCCTTAAACCGACAGCATATTGTATATAAGTATGTCGGGGGGACAACTGTCGGGGATCAACTGTCATGGAACCATGAAGTTTGAACCGTAGAAGTCGCTGAAAACCATCTATCCAAAACCTAGTCCTCGTCAGCACGGTACCTAAAGTAAAATCAGTAAATAAAAATGTCAAATAACCGCTGGTTGTTCGCACCTGACTATCTCAGCAATTTTCTTACGGCGCGTGCCGTCAATACGTTTTCAGATACACTTGACTTCAATTGATACATTTTTTTATCTTTGTGTTAGAGCTTTTATTGTTAGGTGTTTACTGATATTAAAATAATTTTCATCAAAAGCATAACATGGAAAATAAATTGACCGATATATTTAACTAAGGTTTGAAGATAGAATTAGATACCTGACCGGATTAAACTTAAATACCTTTGTCTTGTACAGATTAAAATACCTATCTCTTGTCCGGATTAAAATACCTATGTCCTGTCCACATTAAAATACCTATATCTTGTCCGGATTAAAATACTTATGTCCAATCCCGATTAAAATACCTATATCTTGTCCGGAATAATATACCTATCTCCTCTCGGAATGACTAAAATCAATATTATTTATTACGAACGATGTAATAATAGGTACTAACAATCAGGCGCGGCCGGTGCCTTAAATTTTTGGTGGTTCACCGATTTCATCAAAAACGTAATTTATTTATTTATTTATTTATTTATTTATTGTTGTTATACGCCCGTAGGGGCTTTTACATAGATTAGAAAATAATATTTAATATATCTAGGATTACACATACATAGAATTTATACCAAAAGTTATAAAAGTGAAAAAACTTTTAAGAATATACAAGTAGTTTTTAAAGAAAAAAAACCACTTGTATATTCTTGTGGAAAACCGTGAAATATTTTAAACAATGTAATATTTAACAATAACATAGAACAAAATATAATATAAACATTTCAATAACAAATCAAATCGTTAAATATATTATACCCATGTTACAATAATTTGTAGGATTCAACAAAGTGTTGGTTTAAATTGCATTTTAGAATGTAAAGGGAATCAGCAAATACATCTACAATACCACCAAACTTGTTGCCTAAATAATGCATCCTATTGGTAAGTGAGTGTGATTGATAGTTAGTTGTGTATGTGTTGCAAAAGAATGTTATATTTTGTCTAGTATTCCTTGTCGGTACAAGAAGTTTAATAGTAGAAACGATGGCAGGGCTGTCAATTAGGTTGTTCATAATTCTGTACAATAAAATTAGGTCTGAAATGATTCTTCTGTCAGACAGCGTAATTAAATTTAGTCGATTCATTAAACTTAAATAATTAATGTTTTCTATTGGAATTTTGAGTTTGAAATTTAAGTACCTAAGAAATTTGTGTTGAACTCGTTCTATTTTGTTAGAGTGTACTTTATAGAAAGGGGACCAAATAGGTGAATTATATTCAACTTGACATCTAACTAATGAAATGTAGAGTGTTTTCATGCAATCCAAGGACTTAAAATCAGTTAGGGTTCTACAAAGGAAGCCAAGAATCTTTAAAGCCTTATTAGTTATATTATCTATATGTGGTGTGAATGTTAAGTTTGAATCGAATATAACTCCCAAGTCGCGAATTTGTAATACTGGTGTTAATTTAACATTATTAAAATTATATTCATGTAAAATATGAGAATGAGTTCTGGAAAATCGTATTACTTGACATTTCTCAGTATTCAAAAATAACATATTTTGTTCGCACCATTTAAAAAATTCATCTAAATTAGCTTGTAAAATTAGGCAATCATATATATTTCGTATTTTTTTAAACAATTTCAGATCATCTGCAAAAAGTAGGACTTGTACATCTTTAAATATATTTACAATGTCATTAATGAATATTAAGAAGAATATTGGGCCGAGGTGGGACCCTTGCGGGACACCACTTGTGGCCTCGAATACATAGGATTCTATAAAATTAATCCTCACACTAAGCACTCTATTACTGAGGTAACTAATAATCCATGTCAATAAACTTCCTTTAATGCCTAACAGTAATTTATATAAATGCACGTATCATACTTATTTATAGAGAAGATCAATTCTTCGATCCCTTTGCCGAGCGAAGACTTCAATCACCCTTGTATTAAAATCGGGGATAGTTCGAATTTCGAATAAGAAAACGACTTTGCAAGCGGCAAAACTGCATTAAAAAACTTTAAAAATCATAAATTATTTGCTATTTTACACTATCTACGGTTAATTTCTTTTGACATTACATCTAATAGTATTAGAGGATTAGTGGCAAAAAAGAGTAGGTATTTATTTTTAAAGACCTTCGGATAGTAATTAATGTCACAATAATTAACACAAGCACAAGCAATTTTAATTTGCAGCAGCGTAAGATTCAAATGGTGGCGGGCGTTTACTGACCCAATGAGCGTGATATGAAGTTAGCAATAAGTAAAAAAACGCACACAAATAAAAGGTTACTTTCTGCAAAAAAAGCAAATAATAAAGTCAATGCCATGTATGTAAATCCGCAGGACTCTATCTCAAGATAATATCGCACGCATAGCTGATACGTGACCCGTTGACCCGAGGTTGCATTTTACAAGAGAAATATTATGATTTTACTTAATACTTCTTCAATCCCTAAATCGCTCGAGCCCTACGTTCGGAATTCTTGGATTCTTCGTTCGGATATCTCCGCTGTCCGTGCGGCGGACTGTCGGGGGTATTTTTCTTCATACGTTTTGTCAAAACCACCGTCCGGAGATGTTTCGTATGGGCTGCATATAAAATAATAATAGCCAAACAGGGCGCTTTGGTCTAACGCGCAGATTGACATGTACCTCGGTTTCTCGTTCCTAGCCAGTGATAACCGCGCGGGTGGAATGTTTTTGCCGTAATATTCTTACATTTAGTATGTTATTAAAGGCAATTTTAAGATTTTTTTAAATATTTTGTTTAATTTTATAATTAAAAACATTAAGCAATATTACGAGGAGCTGTAAATTGTTTTTCAACTTTGTTGGCGGTTCGTTGCACGAGTGCACTAAGGCACCGGCCGCGCCTGCTAACAATAAAAATTGGGTAACTTGCAGAGCACTGTTTTTATGAAAAGTCACCTCAAGGGCGTTGTGTAATTTATTATGATTTCTTAGGCTCTACCTAATTTTATAATTTGCAAATAGATACAAAAACACACTTAGGTACCTGGTAAGTCACTTCCGATAAACACACTTTTATTAGAAAGTCTTGGAGAAGATACGTCTTTACACGCAGAGGACTTTACTCATCACTGTTGATATAACATTTACGAGAAGATTGGTACCAAAAGTAGAATTGATATATTTTTTGAAAGACTGGAGAATTTTTATGAAATGACCTTTACAAAAGTTTATAATTAAGAATTTACTTAAAATTATCACAATTAGTTTTTACAATGTTGCGGACTGCGATGGTGAAGGTGGAAGTTTTTTGACTTTATGAATACGACTGTTTGAAAAGGTGAGTTTTAAGTTTAGCTCTATAATTTTTTAGAATTTTTTTTATTTTTTTTTTATCTTATAATTACAGGATTGATATTGTTAGTAAAAAAGCGCAGACCCTTGAAATATCACGAAATCTTATATTTCCATGCTAAAAAATTTAAACAAAATAAATACGCATTTCGAACACGGAATTAAAATAATTTTCTGTTGAAATGTATTGCATTATAGGTAGGTAGATAGTTGTAAATTTGAAAATGACGCTTATAATACATCTAAGTCCATTGAACCAGAGTTATAATAACTCACAGACAGACCCACAACCGACATTAGTGTGTTTGATGATTGTTATTTATTGAATAACTAGCAGACCCGGCCACACGTTGCTGTGGCTAACGAAACACAACGCCATTACCCAACCTTTATAAAATCCACACCATCCGCTTGCCAGCTGCCCGCTGCCCGCTGCCTGAATTGAATATTTGAATTTCTCGACTTTTCTCTACTATAATAAGCATGTTTTTATACATATAAACCTTTCCCTTGAATCACTCTATCTATTGGTGAAAACCGCATGAAAATCTGTTTCGTAGTTTAAAAGATCTATGCGCACATACATTTTGAGCGACTTCATTTTATACTGCAATTCGAGCGATCGCCACTAATTATACAATGCTTGCAATGCAACACTGGATATTTGAAAAGGGAAAATCAAATACCTACTTACTCTAGGACATCTATTTTCCAATTTCTTCCGTAGAACGAATTTCAAAAGTGACTATAGTACGGCCCGCCAGCCGTTTTAAATCACACAAAAATATGTTTTCTTTAAATTTCTCGGCTTTTCTCTAATATATTTTACATGTATTATACATATAAACATTCCTCTTCAATCACTCTATCTATTGGTGAAAACCGTATGAAAATCCGTTGCGTAGTTTAAAAGATTAACGCGCATATACATTTTGAGCGACTTCATTTTATACTATGTAATGATGATGATAATGATGTAATGATGATGATGATGATGATATGCTAAAAAAGGTTAAATAAATTATACTTGAAAATATATGGAAATTAATCCGAAGTCACCTCATTCTACGATAATGTGTATAAATAGTAAATACGTGTATTACCGCAAGTAGGTAGTTCAGTGTTGTGACTGTTTAATAGTGGCGTAAAGTTGAGTCGATCGAGCGCAGAACACACCAGCCCCAAGAGCTTTCCGTGCCGCAGGTAACCTAATTTCCGTGGAAATGGTCTATCATTCTTCGGGCAAGGGGCAGCGGGCACACGCTTCCACTTGCGACCTGCGAACTATAGACGGTTTTAAAGGTGTAAGTGAAAAAAGTCAAATTCGCGCTCATTTCGTGGTAACCTATCCATAGAATTAAACGATTCCGTTTTTTAGAGATACCCACAAAACCCATTATGATTCCAATGCGTTAGGGGCCATTCTAACAGACTCCCATCTTAACAGACGGATTGCAATCTTTAGAGCACAGGCGTCGGGTGGGAATGCTATCCTTGTTCTACCGGTATTACAATGGAAGATGCTCCGAGGAACTAGCATCATTGATCCCTTCGGCACCGGTGCATAATCGGGAAACACGCCAAACGCGTGCCCAACATTTGTACACGGTTGACATTTGTCACATGAGAACGGGTCGTTTCTTCGACTCGTTCTTGTGTTCAACAGCTCGGCTGTGGAATGATTTGCCGGCCTCTGTGTTTCCTCCTTCCTACAACATGGGTCTCTTCAAGACCAATGTTCATTCCTTCCGCTCCTCAAAAAGACCCTCCACACAGCATCCCAGATGACATAGGCCCTGAGGGAAATTATTTTCCTCAGGTCCTTCATTTTGTAGCATTCTTATTCTTAAAAGAGGAAATAGATGTATGCTTTTATTTATTTACCCCACGATATTATCCTGAAGAAGGAAGGGCACTTCTGAAACCGGTACAGAAATTTGTTATAATAAAGTAGTTAACACATTCATGTATTTACATTGTAATTTTTTTTCGTTGGATTTCGTTCAGTTGACTTTATTCCTCTTTTCTGCTTCGTGGTCTGCCTTGTATAAGTGTACCTATAGGTACAAGTACACGCTGGTCTCGATAATTGAAAATGAATATTTTAAAAGTCTTGTTTAATTCAAAAAGCCTGATTTGTTCAATTGACTATGTAATAGTTCCAATCGATTTTTCAGTCATCGAGCAACACGCGCCACTACCTGCAACCCACAGCCAACAACAGCACAAGAAAAAAGATTCCCCGTTGACATTTCCCATTGTTGATGCCGGCAGTCGCTTTGTAATTTAACTTGTAGGCTAATTTATTCGCTTTTTCGGAACAACTCGGGGGCTCCATCGAAACCAGAGTTAAGATGAATATATACGTGAAATCCTATTTAGATACTATTTTGATTAATCTTTACGACGAATCGGCTTACAGTATGAACATCAAAAAATATGCTACGGATAAATTGAAGCTTTAACTACTTTATCTATGTATTGGAATTACAATAAAATTATTATTTACGTAACAAAAAATATAAGCGTAAACCACTAAAAAAAATGTTTTCTCATGACTTAACTATGAAGTAATGTAAGTAACAATTTTTAAAAAATACCCCTTTACGGCTAAGACTATTTTTGACTTTATCCATGTTCTAACTTTTTTTCGTTCTTATAAAATTATGCACAAAATAAATAAAAACCACTTTTTCGCTTACTAGCCTCGTGCAAAAAGACGCTCGATTTTAAAATTTTGCAGGCATGAGATTCGACATATTTCTAGCGTTTATATTCCTCTTAAGTTAGCCTCTCAGAAACTGGGCGTACTGTACAGGGCCCGCAGATACTTTAATAGTACACAATTGCTAACCCTGTACAAATCGCAAGTGCGCCCCACGGTTGAATTTGGCAGCCACCTCTGGTCTAGAGCTCCAAAATACCAAAAAAAAAACCTTGACTCTGTGCAGAAACGGGCGGTCCGTTTGATAGATTCTCCCATCTTAACAGACGGACTGCAATCTTTAGAGCATAGGCGTCAATTGGGAATGCTGTCCTTGTTCTACCGGTATTACAATGGAAGATGCTCCGAGGAACTGGCATCATTGCCCACACGCGCCCAACATTTGTACACGGTTGACATTAGTCACATGAGAACGGGTCGTTTTTATTACTCGTTCTTGAGTTCAACGGCTCGGCTGCGGAACGATTTGCCGGCCTCTGTGATTCCTCCCTTCTACAACATGGGTCTCTTCAAGACCCATGTTCACTCCTTCCTTTCCTCAAAAAGACCCTCCACACAGCATCTTCAAAGATGACATAGGCCTTTAGGGAAATTATTTTCCTCAGGGCCTCCTGTGTGGAGTTAATGTAAAAAAAACTTATATAGGTCTCATAGAAATCGTTGTGCCTCCCTTATTATCAAAGTGAGAAATATGATCTAAACATTCTAAACGGTGCGCGGTGTTAGAAAGTGAAAACACCACGCCTTATATTCAAATCTAAAATTTAACCTCAAAATAAGTTAAATGTGAACCACTGTGAAACCAAAGTTTCGACATGAAACGATGAAAAATGAGGTGAAAATAGCGTTTATAATATATTTGTCTACAAAATATGTTTTGTTTCGAGATCAGTAATTTTTAAATTTATTTTTGAAGTAAAACTTCTTTACTCACGCTTGACTTAGGGATTAAGCTGGTGAATGCGGTACGAGAGCGTTACGAAAAGCGAGGCAAACGGTAGTTGGGAGGGAGATGTTAGTGAAGATAGAAAGAGAGAGAGTTACATTTCATATATTACTGTAGGGGCAAGAGAGAGTGAGGTGCGAGCACACATTTTCTTTCTCTCTTTCTCTCATAGCCAGTTACGTTTCGTGTATCTAAGACACAGTGCGGGCCTATTGTCTGTATCACACTGTAGGAGCAAGAGAGAGCAGTGCGCGCGCACATTTTCTTTCTCTCTTCCTATCATATAGACGGAGCTAAAGAAGTTTTATTTCGGTCGTGTGGTCTAAAGCACACTCGTTTTTTTTAAAGAAAAAACGTAAGGTCTAAAGCCATTTTTAAAACTTTTTTATATTTGCATGCAAATTTTTTATATGTATTTCAAAAATTTGAAAACATATTTTATCGCCTTTCAAAAACAGTTTTTAGTTTTCAGATACGTTCAGAAATATTCCATTTATTTGGATTTTATTGCAAAGCGGAAATATGATGACACTCTGACAAAATATGGTCGAGGCCTGAGGATCTACCACCATTGAACTGGTTATGTTATGATATACCTGTTCCCTCGACTCGCATAATGTAAAAATAACACAGAAATTTGACTTTGTTTTTCGCACGTTTATTGATTGCATTTTCTGGCGGACATTAGTTCTAAATTAAAAAGTAATAACCTCTCCATCACAGCTAGTAGGGCGGGGGGTGGAACAGGGTTGGCACGCCAGATGGAGCCACGCAGGGACTGGCTGCACCTTGCACCACCGAACCACATTGGCTACGCGCCTCAATCGGACACGGTTTTTATTCAATTAATCCACCGTGTCACGGGGAATGCCGCATTATTGCAGTACCACAATGGAATCAGCCGCCATTATTCAAAATGCCCGCCGAAACTGCACACACACCGCACATTATAAGTATTGAATTAGAATGGTATACGATACGGCCAGTAGGTACTAGGCAGTATCGATGCGGGGAGATGCAATCTTTACGGGGGTGAATTGATGATGATGATTTACTTAATGTCCGAGTTAGTTAAGGTTCGTGCCACGTGCAACCCCCGCACCCCTTTCCGCACCGTACACACCCCCGGAGTAGATACTCTTGTAGTGACTGGGTGACTCCTGACAGGTTTGGAGACAAGTGTTTCATATAAAACTCGTATGGGAGACGCGGAACGAATCGTGAACCATAAATTATTATTCCTCTCGTGGTTAATATTTCTGAAAAATATATTAAAATATCTATTTGTTGTATTATACGTCAAGTAGGCATTTTCGAAATATTATCAGATTTTTATTTTATTACGTCACTATTTGAGCATAATACTTACCATTCCTACGAATTAAATAAATATTATAAACTAGCTGGTTCCCAGCATGCTATGTCATTTAATAAAGAAATTGTTTCTCCCTGCGTGTCCTTTCCCATTCGTCCCGTTCCCCTTCCGCCTCCACTTCCTCTTCCGCGTCCTCTTCCCCTCTCGCGTTCCCACTCCGATTCCTCCACTTTGCCTCTCCCACTCCACTCCCCCCCTTCCCCCGTCCCGCGAATCCCCCTCCCGAATTCCCCTCCCCCTTCCCGAGTTCCCCTCCCCGTCACGCTTTCCATACATTCATTCCCGGTACATTCAGTTTTCAAACAGCTCGCGTGCCACCTATTGCAATATACAAATTTCACAATGCCAGAGGTCGTATATGTTATTCTGATGTATGAGCTATATTATTGTAAAGTTTCATTAAAATCCTTTGAGTAGTTTTTGCGTGAAAGAGTAACAAACATACATCCGCACAAACTTTCGCGTTTATAATATTAGTAAGATTATTCGAATACTTTTTTGTTTTATTTATTTTCTGTATAAAATTTTACATTTCATAGATTTATACTAGCGCAGAACCGTGAAAAATCACGGAATAGTATGAATTTTTGGCACATCAATTCCAATTTTGAAAATTACAAATATATAAAATTACAAATACATTATGGGCATCACTTATATTCATTTTTTTCTTATTTGAGTGATTTAACATTTATTTAAGATTTAATAATTTACACGAATTAGTGTTCACGTACGAAACGGGTAGAGAGGTACAAAACGCGAACGGGCGGCGGAAACGAGTGCTGGGAACGGAATACGGAATAATCTGCTCGGTCATTCTCAAGCGGTCCGAGAAGTTTTTTTGAGAGGTGGCGGGGGTGCCACACGTAAAAATGAATATAAGTGATGCCCATAACATAATTATAATAATTTTCTGTTAAAATATTTTGTTCTAGATACATTTGTTATCGCTTGTCTGAATTATGGACACAATCATTTCCAATTTTGAAAATGACACTTATATTTAAAACAAAACAGAGGTCATTGAACCAGAGTTACAACCACAGGCAGACCCACATAAAAAATTAGTATTTTTGATGTACAAACTATGTGCGATTATTTCCGTTTCATCCAAAATCCAAATCACTGCCGTGCTGTAGAAGTTTCTCTTCAAAAATATTTTGTGCAAAAAAAACAATTCATGTTTATATTACCTGTTAAGTTCTGTCTTTTCATAAATATTGAAAAACAAAAATAATTACAATTTCTTTGTTGAAGGGGGAAAATTTAATTAGGTCGACGGGTTATGGTAAGTGGTAGAATTATTTTAAGAATCTTTTTATGCAGGCCACCCCGCCACAGCTACGGGCATCACGCGGTGGAATAATCCAAGTGGTATTGTATTGATATCTGCCATCCAGGGTTCAAATCCCCGGAAGGGGGATTGAAAAATGGGGGACGAACAATCGCCGAACTTTTCATAATTTTAATTTTATTTACCGCCCTCGTATTAAAATAATATTTCAAACAGTTTATTATAAACCACGCGATTTCAATTAGGGTCGGACGGACAATTAGAATTTTATTGGCAGGGTGGTTCCGTGCCCTACTTAAAGTTCAAATCCACCTTACAGACCTTGGAATTATAAGGTGTGATATTTGATGCAGTTTAAAAACGTGTGTGTACTTTTACACAAAAATTAACGATTTGTTATTATTTTAACCTACCTACTTAAAATGTTTCCAGTAGTCGATAGATCTCGTTTAGTCCAAGGATTTCACCCCTAAATGAAACGGAATAAGCTGAAAATTTCTGTAAACCTTTATTTTTGTATTCTGCATGTTGTCTCAAAAGACTCATAAGGTCACGCGTGGGCGTCTTTGGATATTCAAGTGGATATATTTTGGATCACGAAAATCAGTTTTTTGGAAATATTTCGCTTTCTTTGCCTCAATTCGTATTTGCATTCTGTATAAAAGTTACAAAAAACTGAATTTCGTTACCTTTGACCTTGAATATCCAATGAGACTTTTGAGACAACATGCAGAATACAAAAACAAAGGTTTACAGAAATTTTCAGCTTATTCCGCTCATTTAGCGTTTATATCCTTTTTTTAGCTATAGTAACTGGACTAGTTGTCAATTTCGTTGATAACGAAAACAACCCGAACAACAACGATATGTTATGATTTTAGATTTTCATGGCAAAAAGTATCATAGTGATTTATTTTTGTGGTATTATGCCGTGTTGCGCTACCTCCTTCCTTAGCCAACATTTCGGACAGCGTTACAGTGTCCATCATCCGGGCAGACGTGTCACACATCTGCCCTGACGATGGACACTGTAACGCTGTCCGAAACGTTGGCTGAAGAAGTGGGTAGCGCAACACGGCATAATAACACAAAAATAAATCGCTGTAAACGATGAAAACCACAAAAAAACATTAATATAGACTATGGGGTTATGCTCGATAGTTTTTGGTATCCTGTACATGACACCTACACCAAAACGAAAGCCGAAAACCTCATTAATTTAACTAACTATTTCACCTACTCAAATACCGCCCCTAAGGCTGTATAGATTTCGCAAGCCAAATAAAGTTGACACGAACACAGAGTTACTCAGATGCATTATGCATTGCTTGCATACATCATATTTCAAACATGTTATTTGACTTCAGAAAATTGAAAAAATATTAGTTTTTAAGTATATAATAAAATATGAAATATAATTCCTTCATAACTATTTTTATTACATTTCTGCTCTAAGCTCAAATATTGGCGGCACGAAAACTGTCCTGATGCTAGATGCTAGCCAATCTTTGATAGGAAAAGGAACAAGAGGAAAAAAATCGAGTGCAATTTACACGCGGTAGAAGCGAAGCTTTACCAATACAATCTCAACCAATACTTGAAAAGTGAGGTCATAATCAACGCGACCAATGAGTGCAGCGTAATTTTCGTTTCATATATCAACCAATAGGAGCTTTAAAAAGTAAAATCATAATCAAAGCGATCAATGAGCGCAGTGTATGCATTGTAGGTGCAGTAATCGTCATTTCCGTTTCATCCGAAATCCAAATATAGCGGGGCTATAGAAGTTTCACTTAAAAAATTCCTATTTACAAGCAAACCCAACTTTTTATATTTATTTTGAAGTACGAATTGTATTGATAAAATCTTTAGTTGCTGACATCGTCATTTTTGGATTTGCTCGTAGGTTAGTTTCTGGGCATACGAATATAATGCGATGGTATTTATTTTAGATGTTCATACTAAATTTACCTTACTGAGTATTGACAATGGAATAATGATCTGTGTAAGCACGGAGCTAACCTGTTATTTTAAAGTAAAAAGTCGTTCCCCTCCGACATGATCCCTGCCCCTATACCTAACCTAACCTATCCCTAATACCCAGCTGCGTCAACAGTCAGGACTGGGGACTGGGGACTGGGGACTAGGTTACTAACTGGGGAAGTGCCAACCTGCCCTAGCCAAACCTGTGCCTGCAGGACTGCAGACTGTGATCAACTCTAAACCTTTACAGGGGTTACCAATTTATTTGACATTATTATTATTATATAAAGGGAGCAACAGCACGTAACCGAAGGATTTTAACCACCGATTCCTGAACATATCTGGAGTAAGAATGAATGTAATGTTGTTTTACCGTCCGATGATTTTTTTCAATTGAAAACAATAAAAATATTTTTCCGTCACACGTCGCAACTACATAAGTATAGTCTGTCAAAAAAGAGTAGAAAATATAAAAACTTGAACTACTAAATTTGTAGACTGGCAACACCAATTTATCTGTCAAATAGTTAAATTGGTGTTGGGTCAGTGCAATGACACTGAATGTATAGAACACAGTAAACTACATTTAAAAAAACATTTTTTGTCATGACATAAATTTGATTAAAAGGTGATTTATAAAGCGATTTGCTTTAATTTAATTTAACATAAATTTGAATTTAACAATACATAGAAAGGAAGAATCACTAATGGTGAGTTTAGTTACACTACTTTTAGATCTGAATGAGTTAAATATATTCAGATCTAAAATTAGAGACATGATCTAAAGCCCAGGCAACGCTAGGTACTTTATCTAGTATTACATATTATTAACTAACCAACTAACTAACTAACCATCACGCCGTTTCCCCGCAGGGGTAGGCAGAGGGGACGGACCGCCAAACAACTCCGTCTTGGCACACACTCTTTACCTCACTCACATTCATACATCTTCTCATACATTCTCTTCTATTATTCTGGCTTTTGACATGACCCGACTCAAGTATCTGATTCACTTGATCGTGCCATGTCTTCCTCGGGCGTCCCCGACTTTTTCTACCATTCACATTCGCGTCGTATATTCTTCTTATACTACTTCCTTCGTTCATTCGCTCTACATGCCCAAACCATCTGAGGGTCCCTTTCTTAATCTTACTCATTATTACTCTTAATCTTACTTTCTTATGCTTACATCAGCCTTACATTCATTGCGGATATCCACATTTCTCACACGATCATACATTGTTTTACCACACATACGTCTCAGGGATCTCTACATTATAGTTATTCTTTATTATGTTAACACAAAATTGCAAAGGTATAATAATAATATACCTATACGCAATTCTAATTTTAGATCGGCGGGTATCTATACTGCAATAAAAATATTTTTTTTCCACTATTATGCCTTTTTAATTTTTTTATAAAAATATAGGTTACACAGCTTTACTTTAACACCATGAGTTGTGTGTTTAGTATTGCCATTTGAACAACAGTGGCGCCCTCATATATTTTCTACTCTCATTTGACAAACTGTAGTTGGGTATAGCCTAGAGGCGGGTCTCGACTGGTAAGCAAGCACTCAGTCCAGCTGCACGCGACGCGCGACGTTAGAAATGGGATTAGTGGCGACGTGCGATAGAGAAATATATTTTTTGTTTTTAAAAGAAAAAATATCATCGGACAGCAAAACGACACCTACTTTTTGTATTCCAAATATGCTGGTTAAAATCCTTCGGGAAGGTGCTGTTACACCCTGTACAAGAAGAAGACTAGGTAGCATTGCATATATTTGAGAAGAAGACTCTTAGAATCTTTCTGCAAAAATGTAACGGAGCATCACAGAAAATGGTGTGTGACAGATGACGTAGGTACAGATAGGGATTGCAAATAAGTATAGTTACAATATTGTAAGTAACTATGTACAAGTAAATGTACGTAAGAAATCCGGATTTGCAATCACGAATATTCTGTTCAAAATGACACCCGATATAAATTCCTTAAAGGAGTCCGAATTAGAGTCAATTGTTAATGTGCATTGAAATGCGATTGATGGAACTTCAATCGACTCGTCAATAAATTAGCCCAAATTGGTTTGTTAACATTTGCCGAAACAACTCTGAAAGTGTACGAAAGCAGCGATTATCTTTTGATTCTGCTTTCCATAATTTCCTTTATGGACAATCACGAGCCTTGATGTCCCCGTATTTCCATACGGTACGGAAACTTATCTCCAGTAAAAGAAAATGGATAGACGCCCTCGAAATGTGGTACTGGAGAAAAATGTTCAGGATTCATTGGACAGCCGGACGCACAAACGTGTCCATTCTGGAAGAGCTAGGTAATAGTCTCTCAACCATCTCCCTGCAACGTATTTTCAGATATTTTTGATATTTTACTCGCTAAACTGAGGACTCCAACTTGGAGAAACTCATAGTCACTGGCAAAGTGGAAGACAGTAAAATCAGAGGAAGGTCACCAATGCGCTGGAGTGACAAGTATCACTTATGTAGCTAGAACGTATACACAGAACTGCGTGGAGTGGAGGAGCCTTTCCACCATGGAAATTGGAGTAGGGATCACCCTCATCAATGAGGAACCGACATAAGAAGAAGGAAAGTTGCGGTATATTGCAAATTTTATGTAAAACAAATCAAAGGACAATCGCTTTTCAAAAATAAAATTTAAATTAAAAGGGTTTTTTTGTTGATCGAAAATCTTTTCTAACTATTGACTTTAGGTCATGGGGTTAAGTAACATGGTGGTATTAATGATGATGAAAATTTTCACTTCAAATTTTAGTCAATATATATATTTTTTTCTATTTCAGTCAAATAAATAATATAGAGCACTTAACACTCTAGGTGTAAACTCAAGTATTGGGTAGGTGACAAAACACTTTTAAAAATATAAAATAAGTAAATTATAAGAAATTATCAAAATTATAAGTAAAAATCACTAGTATAATAATTAAGTACCCCTGACCCCGGCACGCGTGCAGTGTGCACCCCGCAGCTCGACTGATGCCATCTCTCCGGGGCCGAGTGTTTGGATTAGGGTTATCAGATTTGCAGGGAATCAAACGATTGTTAGTTTTATCTACAGCTCTCATCTCTCATCTCCCATCGACACACTCAGCAGAGCGAGGAGCCTGGATAAACCAATTAAGGGCCAAGTGAAATGTAATAAGTCCCAATTGTACGACCATGTGTTTCCAATGACTGATATTTTATATGGTTCCAACGCTTCGTTAAGTGCTAGAAAGCATCCACTCCATGAATTAGTTTTTTAATTGAGTCTAAACACAGTAATTATAATTTGTTTAAATTAGTAACCGACAAAACAGCGAACGCCAAGTAAAATTCGCCACGAATTCGAATTAATTAATAATTACTTTAATTTATATCTCCAATACTGTTTTTTTAAATCGCCAATTCAGTATTTTGTTTTCTTGGTACAAAAAAATCAGATTTATGTGTCGCGTCGGTAGAGCTTTGGCCTACCTTCGAGCTTCGTGGTTTGAGCTTTAAACTTTGAGATTTAATGATAGGTTGTTTCACAGAATTTGAACAATTTATCATGTGTAGAAGTTAATGTTCAAATTCTGTGATAGTTTTATTCAAGTTCTGTTATTATGTAATTATAGGCCAGTTACTTCGCAGAACTGAAATAATATCAGAACTTGATAGATCTTCCACAGAACCTGTATTCGAAATTTTGAATAATTGTTCAAGTTCTGTGAAAAAAACTGACCTAAGTAGCTACTCCTTAAATTAATATTTACGTATCATTTGCCCTCCACCGGAACTCCGTAAATTAGAAGACTTAGGACGGGCCATTTAACAGAATTTTGACGATTCATCAACTTTCGCTAATTTTCAAGTTACGTTAGTATTTCAACTGGCTCTTAATATTTCAAAATTATTTTGAACATTATTTGCACACCTAAATTGATATAAAATATACCAGGAGCACATCATTCTGGAGAGGAAAGGAAAATCTAAACTTTTATTAAAATCTACCAGAAGCTTGCATAGATAATAGCGTGTGTCGCTCTCCATAGAGAGAAAACAAATGGCCTTATTTTTAAACGCCCGGGGTCTCAAAAGTTTCGTATGATCTGTAGCTATTCGAAAACGTAAAAAAATGAAATTCTTGTTCACTATTATAGTTATATAGTTTCGAAAAAAAATAGATTTCGTGATTTGGAAAAAAAAATAAAACAAAGGGTTCATATTTTATATTTTGTACCAAACTTATTTTTCATTAGATAACTGCAGTACAAAGAACCAAAAAAAAATTTTTTTTTAACATATGTGATGTGTTGGTTAAAAAAACAAAAGGGGAAAATAACACTTTTTCTGGATAAAATCAGAATTCTTGTTGACTTACTTGTATTCATAAAGTTGAACTTTTTTTTCATTTTTGTCAGTTATACGCATTTTTTAATAATAAACAAACGTTAAAAGGTTAGATTACTGAAAAAAAAATTATTAAAAATAAAAATTAAAAAATGGTTTTAGGTTTGTTTTCTGATTTTCAATGCATTTTAGCGGGCTAATAACCATTTTTAAAAAAATAAATTTAAATGCAGTTCTCATTTTCTTTGCAAGACGCAACTTTTGAGACCCCGGGCGTTTCTGAATTCAAAAGTTGAAATAATTGACACACGCTAATCGATAATGTTTTTTTTAATTTGTGCCTGGCTTCTCTCACTCGTACAATACCCACAACTTGCGAGATTTTCTTTGGAGAAATTATTTGCGTACTTTTAAGGTTGTGTTGTTTTCGGAAATTTGTCCTGGACTCAAATTTCATGTGGCCTCAAAGCATTGTACTTTTATTTCTAAAAATGGAAAAAAAAACTATCATTAATTCAGAGTAACAAATTTGATAAAACAGTAAAACAAAAAAAAAATAAAATGAAATATATGTACATAAATATATTAATATATATTTTTTATATTTATCAAAAATATCAATCAGGCTTCGATGAATCTTTACTAAGTATAAAATGAAGGCGCTCACGCTGTATGTGCGCTCAGATCTTTTAAACTACGCAACGGATTTTCATGCGGTTTTCGCCAATAGCTAGAGTGATTCATGAGAAAAGGTTTTTAGGTATATAATTTGTCAAGGTTTTGTGTGAATTGGTTGAAATACATAATATATCTGGCCAAGTGGCAACGGGCAGCAGGCAGCAGGCAGCGGGCAGCAGGCAGCGGGCAGCGTATGGTGTGGATTTGATTTTACAGATAGCTTTGGTTATAAAGGTTTCGTTAGCCACAGCAACGTGTGGTCTGGTCTGCTGGTAATCTATAATTTAAAAAAATAGCTATTTATTATTTTTGTTTTGTAATATTGAAAAAACTGTATGCAGCTTTCCACAAATTTCCATTTAAAAAACTTAAAGCATCTTTGTTAATAGCATCATTTATTCGTGCAAAATCTTGTGCGAAGCCCAGCATGGGTAGGTAAGAGCGATAAGTAGGCACCTACATAAAAATAATATAATTTCACCATATGGATATACATTTCGCACTCACTTTTAAGCGTTCAAATAATAATCCCGCCATCGAGTTTTGAAATGGTACTCTGAACTCTGAATACTTTTTGATACTCTATTAATGCCTTAAATCCCCTTCAGTTATTTACTCTCGTATTAATGTCACTCTTCCCCACACGTGCACCGTGCAAGCTGTCACGTGGTTGAACCAATTCACGGTTCGCGGTTATAGGTATTCACTCTACATTGAACTTATTATTGAGAAAACCCGTGAACGGACAACTCAACAAGGTGGCATTTCAACACCTCTCTGAAAGGTCATTAAAAGTGATGAAAAAAAAATTTAAACCGGTTAAATAGGTTACGTTGGGTTGGGTTATGGGCAATTTTTTTTTTCATCACTTCTAATGACTTTCAGAAGGGTTTTGAAATGCCACCTTGTTGAGTTGTCATGGAACCGATAAAACCGGTATACATCAATAATAATTATTAAGAAAAACCCAAACTATGAAAACTTATAAAGCTCTTTTTGAAAAAAGCCATAAACTTGAGGATTGTTTTTCTTTGGTCATTCTTCTTCTTCTTCTTGTGCCTTGTCCGTTCAACGGACGTTGGCTATCATGTTGGCTATGCGGACTTTGTTTACTGCGGCCCGGAACAGCTCCACGGTAGACTGGCCAAGCCACTGTCTCAGGTTTTTCAGCCATGAGGTTCTCCTTCTTCCAGGGCCCCGTCTTCCGGCAATCTTTCCCTGCATTATGAGATGCAAGATCTCATACTTCTCTGGATGTCTCATCACGTGTCCAAGATATTGAAGTTTTCGGATTTTTATGGTTTTAATTACTTCCTTTTCTTTATTCATCCGCATTTTCTTTTGGTCATTCAGAATATCAATATTTGTGATCAAGTGAGTTTTTCAAAGAAAACCCGTCACAATAAGTAACTTTATAAATTTCGTTGAATTGAACCAATAATCCATTGGGACTTTTTAATTTGGGAGGTGGGTATGGGTACCTACACCTCTGCCATAGGTCACCCCAAATGGTTCGCTACGTTTGGTGTCTTAGCAGGGGTGCCCGGGTTCTTGGGGGTGAGAGTTGTCCGGGTCTTGGCGGTGAATGAGTCTGCCCATCAGCTGCATGGCGTGGATCGAGAGAGAAAGGTCGAGGGAATCCCTTTGACTTCTCCTGCCGTGCTCTCTCGGAGCATCGCAGGGATGGATTCATACGTAAAATATCCTGGACACACTGATCCCCCAGATTCCTACCCAATACCCTTTTCCTTCCTAGAACTTCCTCTCCTTCCTTTCCCAAAAAACCCTCCACACAGCATCCCCAAAGATAACATACGCTCTGAGGGGAATTATTTTCCTCAGGGCCTCCTGTGTGGAGCTAATGTAAATAAAAGAAAGGATTTTTGAATTTTCCTTTATGGGTAGGTATTTATGAAACGACAATTATAACAAAAAAATAAATCATTTATTTAATATTCTACGCAATTGATAATGTTGATACAATACATTAAAATTTATACATATCTGGATTTAATCAAATAAAATTCCACATTATTACATTTTATTAAAACTGTACAAAATTGTAAAACTTTTGGAACATTTATACATGCAAGTATATGTTAGTGGTTAGATAAAGTTCACTTAAATATTACTAAAAAATTTAATTATTTTGGTCTTATTGATATCGTATTATCATTTTGTGAAATTAAATAACAAAATCATGTATTTTGGAAAGATCATTAGGTACCAAAAAGTATAAACTCAATTTTATTCACACGTTATATATTATACTTTTGTATTGGCTTCGCCGATAAACACATTCCTCCAAATGTAAGTACTACAATAATTTTTAAATTGCGCTAAATACTTCATAACATTACATATATATTTACGTGATTATAAATCCATAACTTCCTAAAAAGGCACTCCGATTAAACCGATTTTCCAATGATGTCTGAGAATACACAAGTAGATATGACAAAACTGTACAATTGTACATTAACCACATACTAAAATCCTATTTTAAAATAGAATTCAACAGGTAGAGGAGTCCTTCATTAAATATATTTTTCACTTTCTGAATGAGAAAAAATGCTACTTGGATTGATATTAAATTTTTTTTCAACTTTAATAAAATAATATTATAAAGTAACTAGTATTTAAGACTAAACATTTGATTAGTGGAAATAATAAGCCAAAGTAACTCATATCGAGACTGGCTTCAATTCAAGATGGCTTTAACAGGCCGAAATCAGTTACGGTCACAAATAAATTAAGTGGAAATAAGTTTTATCTGTATTTTATTATATTATATGATATCGAGACAATGTTGGCAACGCTTTTAATAGACAGCAAGGTAATGTAAATAAATGGTAGTTCTTAGTTTACGGGACATAAAATTAATCTTCCAGTGTATCCTCGGCCATTCATAGAAAATCGGTAGCAATTCGTCATCATTGTCATCAAGCTTCATCTAAACACTTGATTGATTTCATAAGTTTGAATACCTATATAAATAACTATACAGAATTCTACAGAATGTTAAACAATTTAAAAGAAAATTGTATATTCAGTACCTAAACTGTAAGGATCAGTTATTTCTCAGAAATTCAAATTTAACATTGTCATCAAATAGCCATTCAGTGACTTTGTTTTTTTGACGTGAGGAAGGTCCCCGTTAAACCCCGATTCCAGATGCGTTTCACTTTTCAAATTGTAACAAAGCTGACAAGCTTAACAACGTGATAGTTGTCCTCTTCCGCTAATCAAAATTTATTTAAAAGCTGAAACGGACTTCAAATCGGCATTTAACGGGGACCTTTGAACTGCCAAAAAAAACAAAATGACGTTAAATGGCCATTTGATGACTTTGTCACACGACAATTTCTGTGATTCAATTGGGACTAAGATGATTATTGAACAAATAATATAAATAGTGTAAATAGGTACTTATACAATTTCCTTTCAACGTTCATAAAGATAACGTTGACAATATAGCAATTTTAAAGTGTTCAATGCAAATTAAGTTTTCGACGAAATACATTTGTATTTTTTGATTATAAAAATATCGGGTTTTAACATTACATTTATATGAATTTACTCGAAATGTTCACAGTTCATTGGTACAATAGGTAGTTATTGCAATTGTTTGATATTTTATATAAGATTTAAGACATAAAAACTTCCCATTTTTATCACTGATATTATTTCTCGATTTCACCTGAGGCTTGCTCCAAAAACGAATGAATTTGTAAAATCATTTTATATAAACCATGGTCACTGTTTTAATGGATGAAGCACTTTTTGGTTGGACGGAAATATTTGGAAAGAACGTTTTGATCCATTTACCCTTTAACCCTTTTTGATCCCACGGGAACGTCAGACATCGGAGGCGTTCCCTGATTGATCACCTGAAAAGATTGCACGAGTTAGTAAACAAAATAATAATAATTGCTTTTCAGATTTATACTTTGTTTACCGCTGTCATTTCGTGAACACGCTATTATTACACCGATAAACGACGATTTGGCAAAATAGCTTGTTTTTCAGTTACAAAGCTACTGAAGTCTAACTAAAACTCATGTAAACAACAATGCCACCCTGCTGTGGTTTTATTGAAGCTCACGGACGTAATACGTGAGTTTTTGCAGGAACTGAGGGCAGTGAGTTCTTTTTTAAAATGGCTTTCGTCCGTGTTTCGTGGTAGTAGGTACATTAGAGTAACAACGGACGTGTTGTTTCAAAAAATTTGAACAATTCATCAAATTTTTAAAGTTAATTTTCACTACCTTAGTAAGTTCTATTCATGTTCTATTATTTTATCATTAAATGAAAGCAAATCACTTTGTGACGCACCATTTAATCAAATTTATGTCGTTATGTAGGTACCAACAACAGTTCTTCTTCGATTTTAATTGTATTTCTTTAAGAACCAAAAAATGTTTTTTTAAATGTGTTTTACAGTGTTCTATAAATTCAGTGTCATTGCGCTTTAAAATAATATTTGGCAGTTAAATTTGTGTTGCCAGCCTGCAAATTTTGTAGTTCCATTTTTAATATTTTCTACTCTTGACAGACTACATGTATCCATGAACTATTTTGTGGTTGTTAAATGTCAGTTTCTATTAGTAAGGTTTTACATACACAGTTGTTTGTCTATTTTTTAAAATTTACATCCCTTTATTAGTAAGGCTACATGCTTGTCAGTGTTGGTTGGTTTTACACTGCACAGTGCTGAGGGTAGTAGGGGATATGGTTACCTATGTCGTTGTAGTGATGGTTCGCCTCCTCCTCCTCGCTGCTGGCTCTCGTGCTGGTTCTGCCGCTGCTGCTCTGGCCCTCGCCCATCGCGCGGAATACCTCCGCCCTGGTCTCCAGCACCTCTCGCACGATATCTGCACACGTACAAAGGTGGAAATTAGTGTGAATTATGCTAAGAGGAACAGAGCTAAATACGAGCAGGGTAGGCCGCAGAAAATGGAAATTAAACCTTCGAGCTAAGCGCAAAGACATTTGCGATTTGTTTGGCAAATTTACGTCGACCGGCACCAGCCAGAAAAATCGGTGCGCGTGTTTTCGTGGTATGAGGTAACCGGAGAGTTCGATGTTTTTTTTTCTTGTACCCCTAGTCAAATATTATGATTCAAATCTTGTTTATGACTTAAAATTAAATTACTCAGTCTCAGAATTCAAAACTCGTACATTATTAGTCCATTATACTAACTCGCACTGATTTTTCTATTTTTGAAACTGACAAAATTGGTGAGGTAATTTCTATATTGAAACACTTTCAAACTTTTTTATTTCTGACTGTTACCGTCCAGCCCATAATGGCCATCTTCAGACTGGTCTGAAAATTTATATATATCATCACAATGATCTCTTGAAAGTAATTATATTCGTTTACTAAGGTTTAAAAAAATTGAAAAAATTGTGTTTTTTATTGTCTTTATTCAAGCTGTGTAGTATTGTATTTCTGTGTACTTCTTTAAAACAATAAAAAACGTTTATCGGATAAGTACAGAAGAACTTTTGAAGAAATTTGAAATAAAAAAAGTGTCATTTAAAAAGCACCCCATTATTTACCACATTAATGCCTCTTTAAGAATATAGTAGGTAAGTGCCTATCAATGTGCCGAATGTGCTAAGTCAGCGGCCAGTCCGGCTGCTGACTCGGCATCTGAAGGAACACAAAATGACATCACGTATGTTTGGCTTGGTTAATGGTTGTGTGTGCTTATATAGAGGTGTTTAAGTGGGGGGGAGGGGGATGTCATGCACATAGCCGCAACATCATGTCTCAAAAACTTAATAAAGGTAATGAAATCAAGGGCTCACCTGCTAACACATCGCGACTGGTAATCATGCTCTCAACTTCTTGGGCCACTTCACTCATCAGCCACGGCATGAACCCCTCATCCACACCTGCAATACATTAACATAACATACTCATTTTATCGAAGGAAGCAAATTCTTTGGGATGTGACATTATATATTAAATGAAAAAATACGCTTTGTAACACACCACTTTTTCATTATTAATATTTAACAGCCGAACAGGTTTCGCTTAGCTCAAGCTTCGTCAGAGCTAATTATATTAACTAAAGCTAATTAATTACATACAGACATAGAGGGACCCAAAAGTAACGGAAATTTCGTCATAACTTCTTTATTTCTCAATATTTTTACATTAAATTTTGTTCACCTTGAAAGTATTCTCCATTGACCACAAACGCACTTCTCCAAACGCTTCTTTCATTGTTCAAAACAGTTTTTAAATTCACTTATCGGGATGTGCTTTAGGCATTCCGATGATTTTTGTTTTACCTCCTCCACAGTGGCTAAACGCTTTCCTTTCATGTCCCTTTTCAGTGTGGGGAACAAAGAGAAGTCACAGGGGGCTAGATCACCTTGGAAAAAAAATCTTCGAGCTCATAACATGCCTGAAGTCGACGTTCCCTTTGCTCGTCTGTGAGAAGGTGGGGGACAAATTTGGCTGCAACCCTCCTCATGTCATCTAACAGAGTTGATCAATGGTTCGGCGATGGTCTTCACTTACGAGGGCATTGATTTTGTTGACGTTTTCGTCAGTTTTTGACGTTGATAGGCGTCCTGAACGGGGTTGGTCTTCAATTAACATGTCTCCATTTTTAAAACGTGAAAACCACTCGTAGACTCTGATTTAGTAGGTAAAACCTAGGGCAGCATCCCCATAAGCAGTCAGCATTACAATAGTTTGCTGATTTCCCCAACAGGAAACAAAATTTCACAGCCTCGCGTTGCTCTCGATAATCTGCCATCACTTTTTCGCCGAAATGGAAAAAGTTGTTTTACTAAAAAAAATCTCACGGGCAAACTGATGCACTCATAGTGAATAGTGACACAACTTCGAACATTGACTAAGAAGGAATGATCCTAACGGATACTTGGTCGAACAATGGGTTCCCCCACTCTTCTTATCCATATACACATTTTTTTTTTTTTTTTACAGTGAATACCGCACAAGAATCTCAACTGCTTCCTTCTGGAGTCAGTGAGACTATGGCATCCCCAATTGGGGTATGTTGTGAGGCTGAAGGTAGTGGGGAGGGGAAGGAGGTGGGGAAGAGGAAGGTTGGGAAGTACCTGGCTATTCAGATCTGGTCACTAAACACGGCTAAAGCCATTTTCAAGCAACGTTTCAATTCTGAATGGTGGTCTTACACCAGGGCGATACTAATAGTATCTTCCACTCTGGAACATGCCGCAAATATACTATATATTATTTTAAATGAATTAATTGTGAAATAACACAAATTAATCAAATAAAATTTATTTGCGCATGCCGGGTTGGAACCCGCGACCTCCGGAATGTGAGTCAAGAGTCTTAGCCACTGGACTACGGAGGCCGTCATAAGAAAATAAAACAATGAGTGAAAGTGAAAAGTGTCTTCTTTTCTTTTTTCATCGATACAAATTCCATTGATATTTTCGTATAGAAAAAAAGGAAACAAAATTATTACAGGATGGGTAGGTAGGGGGGTAGAGTAGGTTGAAATATTACATAAAAATACTTGTAAGATTTTCACGGTCAAAAGAATTTTCGTTACTTGTTTTTGGAGTGTTACGCCGTGTTGCGCTACCTCATTCTTTTGCCAAAGTTTCGGACAGCGTTGCAGTGTCCATCATCAGGGCAGATCCGGCAGATGTGTCCGGCCATCTGCCGGATCTGCCCTGATGATGGACACGGCAACGCTGTTCGAAACATTGGCTAAAGAAGGATGTAGCGCAATATGGCATAACACCCCAAAAACAAATAACGATAATTGGAATTAGGTTACATGATCTAGAACCCCTCGAAATTAAGAAAGCCGTTAATAATAATTATACTAATTAATACGCAAATAGGTTTAACTAAAAGTCCCATATTTAATTTATTTCGTTAATCTCCGCTGAAACTGTTTCCTCCAGTAAAAAACGTAGTCCCATTTGCGACCGTTATCTTTTTATTTTTCTGTGTCTTGTTCTCTTACATATTTTCGTTTAGATTATTATTTTATCTTCTTGTTCAGTGATGTATTTTTGAAGTAAAACTTCTGTAGCCCCGCTATGATTTGGATTTCAGATGGAACGGAAATGAAGATTACTACACCTGCGGCGCATCAACTACGCTCATTTGATTATGATGTCACTTTTAATAGTTCCTATTGGTTGAGATATGAAACGGAAATTACGCTGGTCTACGCTTATTGGTCGCTTTGATTATGACCTCACTTTGCAAGTATTGGTTAAGATTGTTTTGGTAAAGTTTTGCTTCTACCGCGTGTAAACCGCACTCGATTTTTTTAAATTTAATGTATAACATATTCAATTTAAACCATTCTACTTGTCTAATTCATAATGCCTTCACAATACCTCATGTAGGTATGGTTAAGTTGCATGTTTTGTGCATGTAGGATCACCTAAATAGTTTACAATTCAACAGTCAATAGTCACGAATCACTTAACGTCGATAATGACAGGTTCTGTGCAGTCAATTAATTATATATGACGATTGTCATGTTGGCGGTAAACCGTTATCGAAACGCAACTAAACAAATATTATTACTCGTATTGCTTTAACGTCATAAATATTTGAAAAGATTACTATGTACCTACTCTTACGAAACTACTTTTCGAAAAACTTATGCAAACTACTTTTCCACAATTCAAGAGTTTAACATTTCCCTGAATACTATGAGTACCTAATCGAACGTTATTAATAGCCTTGCATCTGCGTGGTTGAATTTAAGAATCCGGCTTCCAACGCATGTCTGCCGCCAAGCCTTACCCGTCGCACCATATAAACATCCGTGTACGTGGATTTTCAGACAAAGCTACCGTTGTAATTCGGTTTCTAATTCAAGAATTCGTCACAAGATGACGCCACTTTCGTCGGCAAGACGCAAAGGGACGTGCCCTTCCTAGGTATAAGTTCTACGAATTTGTAAACCAGGAGTATCTCCCGGATTTCGAAAAAAACCCATGATAGTCCTCCGAAAGGAATAAAAAACCTGCATACAGTCGCAGTATAGTTTTAATCTCTCATTCAAACCAACCATAATAATAATAACGTAAAGAATCTATAGATAATCAATTTATAGTTAGATATGCTAGAGTCAGTAAAATCATGTTTAGGAACTCTGTAAAATAAATCAATCAAAAGTCGAAAAAAAGTCCGGATTTCGAAAGATTGACGGTAATAGGTAATACTCAGTTGTATCAAGCGGCTATATATTACATATGACGTCATCGCCCGACCCTGTTATTTTTTCGGAGGGCCCAGCCATCACTGGTTAACACGTTGCCAGTGGATACGAGGAACGGGCTAATTTTGGAACCAGTTCCTATTGGATTTACAAAATGATCACCAACACTAACTAGGCGAAGCCGAACCAAAACCAAAACCTGCGGAGCGGGTTTTTAACTCCTAGTAATAATTACCGCACTCCGTCTCTATGTTAGAACTTCAAATATCGAAAGTATTTTTTCATCGAAAATAAATAATTCGTATTTTCTTGAAAACTTTCGCCCTTCAGGCTAATTTCTTCGGTTTTCAGAACAATTCATACAAATCTCATAGAAATCGTCATGTTATCATCGTCAGTCTTATTACCATGGTTAAAAATATGATCTAAACGGTGTTAAACAGAGAAAGTACCACGCTTTATATTGAAATCTAAAAGTTAACCACAAAATAATTAAAATGAACACCTTTATGAAACCAAAGTTTCCGACCGCAATTTTAAATTTTTACTATCTGTTTTTACATGAAACGACAAAAAATTAGTTAAAGATAACATTTATAATACATTTGCCTAGTAAAATGTGTGTGCGTTTTTATTTTTTTTTATCAGTAATATTTTTTAATTTTTGTGTTTGTATTCTAAATTTTTGTATTTAAAAAAGTATGCGTTTATTTCGAATTTCAAAATAAATGAGCATTACCTTTAAAGAACAGTTTTTAATTTTCAGATACGTTTATAAATGTTCCATTTATTTGGATTTTATTGCAAAGCGGGAATATTTTAGTCTTCCAAAAAATAGGCCTTAGGCCTGAAGGGTTAATAGATGACTAAAAAACGCTACGATCAAGCCAAATTTAAAAAATCATATCAAACCTAAAAATCGAATACCTACATTAATGGCATCCAATTGCATGCACCAATAAACAGTTTACATTCTATTTCCAAACGTTTTTCTCATCAATCACTAAATCGAAATCCTCCCCTTTATGCAAGTAGTAGCTGTCGTGAAAACATAACTTAGCGCTTTTAGATAAAATATTTTTATTTTGATTTTGCAACGATCCCCGTAATAGTGTTATTCAATGCCGCCCTTCCATTAGCCCGAAGCCCATAACCCACAGCTCATAGTCCGTGGCCCACTACCTAGTGATTACAGGAGAGGTACAGCGAGGGCTAATCAGAAATAAATCATATTATTATCTTGCGATGATCAGACCTGGCGGGGTAAGTCACGCGATAGGCGACAAGCGGCAAGGGACAACCGACAACCAACTTTCCGTGACGATAATACATATATTTCCTTATACCTACTCCCTCATCAGAAAGACCCATTTGTGCGACAATGTGCGAATAGCTGATGGCAAAACGATAGGAAACTACACATTATTATTGTTCCCGAAATAGCACCGCTGCTGAAACATTCGAATGTTTCGTAAAAGTATATTACTTGTTATCTGCTATCTTTATGTCGTTGCTAGAGCCAACAATGTGCGCTCACCTTGACCTGTCACACTTTATTGCATTTTCCTTCTTAATAAATTGCATCGCGACAGCTCGTAGGCGATGGCGATTGGCGACTATTTTTCATGCTAGAGGACTAGAAAAATAACGTTGGTAAGTGTTGAATACAGTAATCAATTTTATACAATATCCTTTAACAATTCTAAACCAAATACCAGGAAAATCTATCTAGCAATCTCACTCCTGTGTTCAACAATGATTAAAAATTTGAAGAATGCAATTACAGACCTATTTGTATTCTATCTAGTATTCATAAGCTATTTGAAAACCAAATATCCTCTAATATTAATCATGTTATAAACTATTGCCAACATGGGTCTCATCTAGATCTACTCTCACAAACCTTACAGTATATGAAAACTGTCTAAACATAGCATTGACTAACATGAAACAGGACTAAATATATCTATACTCCGTCTACACTGATTTTTCCAAGGCTTTCGTAAGGTCTGCCACAAAATACTAATCAATAATCTCGGAAAATTTTGGATAAATGGCAGTTTTTTGGCAATTTTGATCAGCTGATGGATTACTCTTTGTAAAGATCGGTGACTGCCTATCTTATGAATGTATTGCTATCGGCAGTGTCCCACAAGGTTCGCACCTGGGACCTTTATTGTTTGTACTGTTCATCAATGAAGCTACCAGCATATTCCACAGTTTCGAAGTTTTACCCTTTGCCCGTCATAAAAAGCTGTTAAAGATCCATTAATGATGTGTACGATTGCATAATCTTGCAGGAGAATTTTAATAACTTTTTCAAATGGTGTTCAGGTGATAAACTTCGGCTAAATTTGCGTTAATGCCAAGTTATGAGGTTCCACAAAATTAAATATCCAATAATATATATTTATGCACTGTGTAATGTTGAATTAATCTCCGTAGTCGAAATACTTGACCTATGCATCATTTTTGATCAGACTCTGCTTTGTATCTCATAACTTCTATCGCTATAGGGGCGATGAGAATGTTGGGTTTTATAGTAAGAATTTCCAATGATTTCAAAAATATTAAAAAATCTTTACACGCCTCTCGTTAGAAGCATTCTAGAATATAACTCTAAAATTTGGTGACCTACATTTAATAATCGCATATCGTTGAAGTCCAATGCAAATTTTTGTGGTGTATTAATTTTATACTTTTCTTTAGAATCAATTATGATTTTTGATTATGATTTTTGTTACATTCATTGAAATTGTCGAAGTTAAGGGACGAAGAAATATTTTTGATTATTATTTTTATATAATATATTAAAAATAATAATCAGATGGATACCTCTGATACATTAAAGTTGATTCACTTCCATGTACCTAATATTAGATCAAGATACCCTAGAATATTTTATTTTGACAATATTATTCTAGGGTCTCAGGGTACAATTCTGTTATAAACAGATTATACACCATTGGTAACTTTTATGACAATGTCGCTGAAATTCTTTGAGCCTCTACTACAGTAAAAAGCTGTACCAAATAAACATTTTAGCAGTACATGTTTTAACGAGGTTACTGCATAACAAGTCTTGCTTTTTATTACCTTTCTTCTTAACTGCTTTTGTTAACTTATATTAATTATTTATAAGAATAACGGTTTTTTATAACATTTGAAGGTTATTCCCATCAATGTGATATATCATTGAAGAAGAAGACAACACAACACAACAATCTAAACGAAAATATGAAAGAGACACAGAAAAATAGAAAAACATAATGAATGTATAGTTACTAAATAAAAATAAAAAATTATAAATGGTCGCGACTGGGATTCGAACCCAGAATCTCTCGTTTTGCCGAAACGTGCACTTTTACCAATTCAGCCATTGCCACCTTCCATCAAACCGTCATAATTGTCAATCCCGCATTTTCAAATTTTAGAATTAATAATATTTTCTTCGACTAATTTTTCCACATCACAGGCAACTTCCTTTTTCGTTGGAAACAATCGTTCTAAGAACTGGTTTGTAACCTAGATATCCGATTTTTATTTACACAGAACATATATATTGATTAACCTTTTTATAAAAATCTAAATAAATATTCAATTATTTGTAAGAACATGTCCTTTTTAACGAAAATATGAAAGTTCTGGGTTATGAGGTTCTGGGTTTGATTCCTAGTTGCTACCATTATCTTTTTCTATTTTTCTGTGTCTTGTTCTCTTTCATATTTTTGTTTAGATTATTCGTGTTGTCTTCTTTTTCGATATATTATGTTAATTAACTTATTACATTAATGTATATTCTTTTTTTATTATGTGTACTTCAATATTCTGTATTTTAAAAATAAGTGTTTTCTTTCTTCACTGTTCTTATACGACTGTTTAAAAATATTAAAAAAACGCATGTATTTAAATGGCACTGGTGCCATAAATTCAAAATAAATAAATAAAAACGATTTTTAGATATCTAGAAAGTTTTCTTTCATTTTCACAATTTGTAAATTTAAATCAACCTTATTTGCTGGCTACTCGGAACACAATACCAACAGTCATCTACTAAATATTATCGACCCGAGTTCTTACAGAGTCAGGAATATCTAAGTTTCCACGAAATGCTACTGTTACTAACAAATTAATTCTAACAGCTTAATGCGTTCTAATGTACATAATGGTATTCAAAACTCTCTCCGTAAAATAACGAAAATACATTGTTTTGCGTTAATAAAAACATGAATAAATATTTTTATACGGTGTTACGTGCTGGAAGAATGAAGGCCGTGAAAAATCTCTGAATTGTTGAATATTAAAAATCACAATATAAGATATGTCTATTGTCTAGGCATACTTTTAAATTAGAGAGAACCAATCTCGACCACTCAATGAAATTCATTTTAGGTTTGTTTCTAAATTCTAGGTTTGTTTTAAAATCAATGTTTATGACGTGTGAGAATTGTGGACGTAGTCAATCATGAAATGTTGCAATGAAAACTGTCAGTTTAGCAGGAATTACACTAATTTCCAGCAAGTTCATGATTAATTTGAATGATGTCATTCTATAACATGTGTCATTTTTTCTTTTACTGAACCTAAATGCACTAGGGGTAGTTTTCTAAATTCCAATGGCGTAGCTATAGCATTCACATAGGGGTTCGATTCTAAGGTGGGGGGGGGGGTTCGGTCCAGGGGGAAGGGAGAAAAGAGGGGGGGGGGTTGGAAAATTATTTAGAAAGTTTTTTGGACCTCTACTGCAAAAAGCTAATATCACACAGCACAATGGGTTCAAATCATGTTCGTCAAGTCAGTTCAATGTGCAATGCCTGTACACAACGTACATAATCATCTTCTTCATTTTCAGTCATTAACCCCGAAAACCATTACAATTTTGGGGGTCATAAGCGAAATGGCAGCAAAAATTGCCGAAATTTCAGGGGTAAATAGAATATTAAAAGAAATCACGGGAAACAATAAACAATGTCAAAATTTGGGAAAAAAAATTATTATCTCTCCGAAAGAAGAACAGACAACGGAGAAAACCGAAGAGGACATTAAAAAAAATATTAACCCAATTGAAACCGGAGTGACGGGAATAAAAAATGCAAAAGATAGGAAAATTGTTGTTACATGCAGAAACAGTCAGCACATTGAAAAACTACAGGAAGACATAAAAACAAAGTTCTGCGAAAAATATACAATGAAGATCCCGGAAAAAAGATTCCCATCAATAAAATTCGTTGGAATAACACACAAAATGGATGAAAGAGAAATTGTTCAGAACATAAAAATTCAGAACGAGTTTCCAGAAGAACCACAAAAAATGGAAGTATCCGCAATAAAAAACAAAAAATCAAAAACAGGAGAAGAATACATAATTTATTTGGAAGTAGATTCACAAACACGTGGAACAACGTTACAAATGCAAAAAATAAATATTGGATGGGAAAGGGTCCGAGTATTTGATGCATTTGATATTAAACGGTGTTACAAATTCTACGGGTTCAACCATAAAGGAAGTGAATGCAAAAAAGACTCCTTTGTATGCCCTAAATGCACAGGAGATCACAGAAGTGAAGCATGTACTTCTATTAGAGGAACAGAAAGGTGTATAAATTGTATCAATACCAAAAACCAATTGAAGATAAACCTTGAGTCAAATCATCCGGCGTGGAGCTTTGAATGTCCGGTATATAAGAGAAAATTAGAATTAGAGAAGAAAAAGGTCAATTTTTTATAAAAAGCAACCAACTGCAAGGAATTCTATGTTTAAATATTCAAAGTTTGATATCGAATAGTGAGGAGGTCCAGATGCTGATCGAACAAAATAATCCCACAATGGTAATGTTAAGCGAGACTCACGTAACATGTGACCATGAAGACAGTGAAATAACTTTTCAGGGATATACTACAGTACGTTGTGATTCCTATAGTAGACATACAGGGGGAGCAGTGATAATTATTAGAAAAGACATAATATATGAAGTAATTTCCAACACACAGTACGAAAAGAATTGCTGGATACTAGCAATAAAGATAATTTCGGGATATAAGAAAGGTGTTTATGGAGTAATTTACCATTCTCCAAATGCAAGTACCAAAGACTTTCTATCATTTATAGAGAACTGGTGCAACCTAAATCTCCAAGAAGAAGAAGATAATATCTTAACTGGTGACTTCAATATAAATTTCAAAAACTTTAAGGATACATATACTAAAAGACTAAAACAAATTATTCAAACTTTGGGAATGAAACAACTTGTTAAAAGTGAGACACGAATAACAGATAAATCCAGTACGTTAATTGACCTTGTCATATCAAATAGATTGGATTTGAACGTAAAAGTTCTTGATGAACCAAAAATAACCGATCATAACCTTATCCACATTACAGATAACATAAAAAGAAATAAGACGAAAACCAGCAAAATAATAAAATACAGAAACTATAAAAAATATAGCAGCGAAAGATTAATTGAACTTCTGGGTGATATGGATGAACTTCATCAAATGGAATACAATGAAAAGTCTAAATCATTAATAAATAATCTACAATAAGTAATTGATAAGTTAACACCAATCAAAACTACTAAAATAAGAGGAACAAATAAATGGTATAATATAGAACTACAAACAATACAAAATGAAAGAGATAGATTGTACAAAATTGCGAAAATCTCAAGAAACTCTCAAGACTGGAAAGCATTCAAAAATATGAGAAATAAATACACAAAACAATTGAAAACTTGTAAGAACGATTACTTCAAAAACAAAATTATCTCTGAAAAAGGAGACACTAAAAAAATGTGGAAAACTATAAAAGGATTACTACAAACCGAAGATAAAGAGATGAAATACGACATTGAATTCCCACATCAGATACAGGGTACCATACAGAACTGCTTCAACGAATATTTCGTAAACAGCATAATAGAATTGCATCATAGTATACCAATACTGAAGAAAGACATCTACGCGAGAAATGATCGGCTAAACCGAGAAAAACGTGTGTTTAAAGAGATTGAGGAAACATATGAATCACCAAATCAAAAGCGAGTCCAGATGGAATAAGTTTTACAGTTTTGAAAGATGCAATGCCAGTGATAGGACCTCATCTACTGGATATAATAAATGAATCATTAAGAAGTGGAAAATTTCCAAACACATGGAGAACATCTACTGTGATCCCGATTCCGAAAGTTGTTAATACCAGAAAATGTGAAGAATTTAGGCCAATAAATATGTTACCAAAATACGAACAGGTTCTAGAAATTGTAATAAAAAAACAACTCGTTGAGTATTTGGAAAAACATAACGTATTATGTGAGGAGCAATCAGGATTCCGGAACAACAACTCTTGCGAAGCGGCGATAAACATAGTGATTGATACATGGAAGAAAGAAACAGACAAAAAAAATAACCATTGCAGCATTCTTAGATTTCAAAAGAGCATTTGAAACGATAGAAAGAAAATACTATTGGAAAAACTAGAAGACATAGGTCTTTCTGACGTAGCTCTGAATCTATTCGAAGAATATCTCCAGGAAAGAAAACAGGTAACGAAAGTTGAAAGCTCAGAATCAGAACCGATAGAAAACAACCTTGGTGTTCCGCAAGGGTCGGTATTAGGTCCAATTCTATTTATAATTTACATAAATGATATTATCAAAACTATTAAACATTGCAAAATTAGACTATTTGCAGACGATACCTTAATCTATATTTCGTGTGAAGATTACATAGAAGCAATTAACAAAATAAACGATGACCTACAAAATATATCAAAATGGCTGAAATTAAACAAGTTGAAACTGAACGTAAACAAAACAAAATATATGGAAATAGGCAATAAAACATGTAACACAGGGTTAAATTTGACAATCAATGGTGAAAAAATTGGAAAAGTAAATGAAATCAAATACCTGGGTGTAATATTCGACTCAAAACTAACTTTCACAGCAAACTTTGAATATGTGCTAAAAAAGGTATCAAAAAAGGTAAATTTTCTTAGAAGACTAAGACGTAAATTAAATAGAAACACTACGGAGCTCATTTATAAAACTATCGTTGCTCCTCATTTGGACTACTGCTCTACAATGTTATATTTGGCCAATGAAAGAAGCTATGAGATGTATACTGGGAAAAGGCAAATACGCAAGGATTAATCAAATGAGAGAGGAGCTAAATTGGATTCCAATAAAAAAGAGACTACTATTTAACGTGTTAATTTTTGTGCATAAAATTATGAAAAACCAAATGCCAAAATACTTTAAGGATGAAATTGCGAAAAATCATAATTACGAAACAAGAAATATAAACAGAGTTCGATTGCCACAAATGAAGAAATCAAAATCACAGAACAGCCTAATGTACAGAGGACTAAAGACGTATGATGAAATGCCTGAAATTATGAAGAATGAAGAAAGAATGAACGTATTTAAAAAGAAATGTTATGCTTACTGTAAAAATATTTAAATTTATCAAATGAAATGTTACATTGTGCTTATTAGTTTATATGCATGTAGTATAAACTAACTCAATAATTAATAAATAAAAAAATAAAAATAAAAGTCAGTTGCAATCAAAGATATTCAAATACAAAAGAGATATGCTATGATGTCCGCGCAACTGTCGGCGGACTACGACCTAATCAGAGTAGTTTGCATACGAAAAGAATTTGTTCATTTCGTTGATTTTTTAAGGTGTGCATTACTATTGGTTGACAGTTTGAATACGGAAAGAATTTGTTAATTTAGTTTAACTTTGTTTGGTTTATTCGTTAATTATTCGTTTACTTCGTTAATTATTCATTCAAACAATATCGGCGACACCCGGAAGCGCAGTCCCACCTAGTAAAAACTGCAGATAGCACATCTATTATATTTCAATATCTTTGGTTGCAATGCCATTCAAAGAAATAAGTTGTTTCTCCCTACATATCCGTTCCCCTTCCATCTTCCCCGCCTTCCCCCTCCCTCATCACACCTCCCGCGAACCCCACCTCCTTCGTAACCCTCCCCCTCCTGCCTTCCCTCCCTAACGTTAAAATATATGAAATATTTTCATTTTCGAACCACTCGCATAGGTACTACCTGTAGTAATTTTTTTTATATAAATTTCATAACGCCAGAGGTTACCATTATATGTAGAAACCCTATTCTGCTAAAATTTAATGTTCTGTAAAATTTTTGAGTCAATCCATCGATTACTTTCCGAGATTTGCGGACACAAACATACGGAACGTAAATTTTTATGTATATAGAAGATTGGCTTGGGCTATATCAATTTTTCTGTGTGTTGTGGAAACATGAACCATTACAAGACACGCTCGACAGACCTAAAGATAAATTAGTTCATCAACGTATGATCTAGTTCTTCAGTTATATTACCTCTAGTCACCCCAACAGCATCGTAACCGGTGGGTTGAAGGGATCGATGACATGGAGGTTTCCACAGGTCTGATTCTTAACCATTAGAATACTCGCGAACTGCAGTAAACCGACCAGCTGGATTGAAATAGTTCACATAACTTGTGGATCACCATTCTCTGAATATGATAATTTTAGTTTGGTTGTTGAAGGGTTGAAATTCTGAAAAACAATACCTTCGATGGATGTAGACCCCAAACTGCACGAATACAGCTAAAAATGCTGCCCATTTAATGCTACTTGACTGAACGTGACTTGGGTGATCATAACTGGACTGTACAAGACTTTATCGAACAAGATTTAATTGGACAAAACTGTACATAACTGGACATGACTCGAATGGTTACGACTCGATTGGAAGTGACTTAACAGGACACCACTATCTTGGTGCGAAGTGAGGTGTAGTGGGATGCCTACCTTCTGCCTGTGCATGCGATAAACAAGAGAAAAAAACGCGAGCCGAAGCAAACAAGCAACGGCAAGCGGCATTTGCTTTCTCGCTCTTGCTTATGAGCAGCGTTAGATACTGCCGATTGCTCGTTGTTTTATTACATGCACCACTTACATATCAAAGTGAGAGATTACAAAGAAGCTTCCAGTGGCAGAAATGTAACAATGACAAAATCCTGTCAACAGTAGTCGAGTGGGTAAACGAAAAAGGTTATGTGTGTTACCAGGATCCTGGTCGGGTTGCAGATAGCCCTGGTCCTGCAGAGCGCGCAACACGGCGGGCAGGAGCGCGGGCAGGTGCGCCCTAACCAAGGCCGCGGCCGCCGCGCGCTGTGCCGCACTGCGGGCCGCCTCCACTCCCATGGCGGCCTCTTCCACACGCCGCTCCTGATCATCAAAACCAACAGGGAATCAGAATATAATATTTATATAAGTATTCAGATATTTGGTTCATGTAAAAACAACCCTCAGTGGTGAACACATCTCAGCCCAAGATAGCTAGTGTGCTTTCTGATTTTGCAACAAACCAGTCCAGTTGCGACTAGTCAAGTGGCGTCAGATGCATCTGGATTTTGATTTGATTTGAACAAGACTTGATTGGACAAAACTTTTCATAACTGGACATGACTTGAGGGGACACGACTCGACTGGTTACGATTCGATTGGACTCGACTCGACAGGACATCACTTGACTGGACATGAGTAACTTGGTGGAAAGTGAAGTGTGGTGCCTACCTTCTGCCTGTGCATGCGAACCAGGTGTCGCTGGTGGTGGGTGGCACTAGCAGCCGCGGCGTTACGCCGCTCGGCCTGCTCCTCGGCTCTGCGCCGCACAGCCGCCAGCTCTTCCTCCTCCAGGACTTCCACCAGCGACTGCTCCACAGTCTTGCCCACCAGCACCTCCAGCACGGAAGCTACCTCCTCATCGAAGTCAAAGAGCTGCGAGGAATTAAATGATTAAAAATAATTTCATGCATTATAAATATTAAATCGATTATGTGCACATTGTAGGTCGCGCATTTACAGTTTACAAGTTGACCCAAAAACATGTGTTTTGTTTGGGTCAAACAATTTTGTGGACGGATATGGGTACCGCCACTCCAGGAACCAATAAATTTGCGGGCCTTTCAGGGAAACACAGGTTGAAGGAGACCCTTTTACTTCTCTAGCTGATCTCACTCGACCCATCGCCTTGCACCACAGTGGGAGAGATGGATTCATACGTCCATCACTCCTGGATACAATAAACCCCAGATTCCTCCCCACTCTTAATACAATTTCGTTACCAGAATTTCCTCTCCATACTTTCCTTAAAAAGACCATCCACACGGCATCCCCAAAGATAGCACAAGCCCTGAGGGATTTTTTTAACTGTGTGTTCTTTTTATTGTGGTGTAAGTGATATTTTTTCAATTTCACTCGAATTCTTTTTTCTGAGGTAGAAAAGCAACTTTGAAACCAGATGTGTGCAAGCAAAGCATCTCTATGGGTTGTGTGTTGTGTTAACTCTCTTTGTGAGACCTACTTGTATGCGTAACATTGATTTTCATGAATTTACTGCTCAGATTTGTTTTCAAAATAATAATCGCACCACCAAAAGATTATTTGTCATTGTTCTTTCGAGCAGAGCAAAATATAAGAAATTTGTTGTTTTCTACCACCTGTGGATTGCAAATTTCCCTACAAATTGCGCTGTAATATTTCCGTCGGGAAAACAAGTATAAAGCTATACATAAATAACAATGAAAAACTTAGGACGGTTTATTTGAATTGTCAGAATTTGAACGATTCATCAAATTACACAAAACTATTATTCAAGTTTTGTGAAATTTAATGAAGTGTTCAAATTCTGTGAAACAAACTGTATTTTATTTTTTTACATTATCTCCACACAGAAGGCCCTGAAGAAAAAAAATCTCTTGGAATGCTGTGTGGAGGGTCTTTTTAGGGAAAGGAAGAAGAGGAAGTTCTTGGAATGAAAACTGTATGAGGAGTGGATGGGAATCTGGGGGTCAATGTGTTTAGGAGGGACGAACGTACATTGCGGTGCAAGGCGATGGATCGAGAGAGTCCAGCTAGAGATGTCAAAGGGTCTCTCTCAGTCCAACGCGCAGTAGGTGGGCAAAAGCATTCGCCAGTACTAGACAAACCTCACCCCCATGAACCCGAGTACCCCTACTAAGTCATCAAACGTAGCGAACCACTTGGGGTGACCTACGGCAGGGGTGTTGGTTATCCAATAAATGGTTCCCGGGGCGGCGATACCCATACCCTCCTCCTAAATTCTCCCATTATAAATCCTAAGTAATAGCTGTTTTACACCATCTCTTTTTTCAGCCTGATTTCCGTATAGAGACCACAGACAAAAATTTTCGCTTTACACGATCGCTATTTTCATATCTACGATTTCAGTAGGCATCACTGCAAATAGCATACGAACCATGTTTGCAGTGATGGCAATGATTAAAAGAAATAAAAATAGCGATCATGTAAAGCGAAAAATTTTGTGTTTACTCTCTACACGGGAAACGGGCTGAAAAAAGAGACGGTATAAAACGGCTATATAGTGCATAACGGCGTCTTTTTGAGGAGAGGAAGACGAGAACATGGGTCTTGAAGAAACCCATGTTGTGGGAGTTGGAATGGGTAGGAAACACACAGACCGACAAATCGTTCCACAGCCGAGCTGTTGAACTCAAGAAAGAGTCGTGGAAACGCCCCATTCTCATGTGACAAATGTCAACCGTGTATAATACAAAAATCAATTAACTACAATAACCATAACCTAGATGTCTCTAATTGCATCTTTGTTTAAATTCTTAACTGACTACGTTACGATTATTATTCAATTTCGGTAATTTACTTTTTTTTTTTTTTTTTTTAAAGAAAGACAAACATTCCCGGGTTACGAATAATCCAACAATGATTGAAAATCTCCTACTACCACCACAGAAAGCCGAAAATGTTGCTTGTGTTGTGATGGAGGACTTAGCCAGCCGAGGAATCGAACACGCGACGCTCGGGTGGGACCCAAGCGCTATGCCCACTCAACCACTGACCAGTCAAAATTAAACTTAGTTGTCTTATTAGGCATATTATATTATCTGCCGCCTAGCGACAGTACAGCGGACAGTGGCAATATTTTAAAGTACATGTCCCCTCATGACCTGCGTTAACCCTGTACTGCGCGCCATGTATTGTGTATTGACTGTCCTACATCTCCCAGACAGGTGTGCTCAATCCGTCCCCGCTGATATGTGGGCCACTGATCAATCCCACTTTAGTCATTCATTATTCAATCGTCTGAAACCATCAATACTTTAGTATTCACGGTTCTAGCATGTCCCCACGAGACTTACGTATAGCTTTATAAGTATATTTCTACCCACAGGAAGTTGTCAAGGATAATAAATATATTTTGTAGAATACAGTAAATAAACAATAATGTCTAGCTCGTACTGACAAGTTTTTTTTCATGGGAACTTATAAATAAAATGATACACGTGTGACATTATTAGGGCACTGTCAGTGTAAGTGTTTTGGTGGTGATAATTTAGTTTGGTTGTGTGGTGGCCTTTATATTTTTTATTTCATTTGTTACATTGACTAGACACAGGAGGCCCTGGGGAAAGTATTTTCCCTCGGGGCATATGTCATCTTTGGGGATCCCTGTGCAGTGTCTTTTTAAGGAAAGGAGAGGTTGTTCTGGGAAGGAAAGGGGTATTAAGAGTATCCAGGAATGATAGACGTATGGGTTATCCCTCCCACTGCGGTGCAAGACGATCGGTCGAAAGAGTCCGGTGGAAAAGTCCAAAGAGACTCTCTTAACCAACCTCTCCCGATCCGGTTTGCCACGCAGTTAGTGGGCAGATGAATACGCCACCAAGACCTGGACAAACCTCATCCCGAGCATCCCTTTTTAATGACCAAACGAAGTGAACCACTTTGGGTCACCTATGACAGAGGTGTTGGTTATTCAATGATTTTTCCCGGGACAGCGGTACCCATACCTGTCTCCCAAATTATAATGAAGCAATGGACATACAACTACCGTAAAAAATAGTACTTACTGACTTCAATAAATACTGGACAATAATCGTTGCTAAACATGGCTTATTTATTTCCAAGTTTAACAACGTTCCATGTTTTATTATAACCATATCTGAATTGTTTAGCTTCTGCCCTGATGGTGGACACTGTAACGCTGAGCATCCACAAGAGTCCCAACTTCTGCCAATCGTCTGGAGTAAGTCAGACTATGGCATCCTCTATCCTAATTTGTGTATATATGTTGAAGGGTGGTTTTCAATCAACTTTTAAATTCTGAATGGTGGTCTTTCACCAGGGTGATTTTGAGAATATCTTCCACCATACCACTTTAATAATATTCTAATGCTTTTAGAGAGTTTCTCTGGATCTGTGAAGTGGGATTGACTCTAATAATATGCTACAACTCAAATTGTCTATTAGAAATATTAAAAAATCGACTTCTACGTTCATTAAAAAGTCTCGAGTCGCTACTGTCCACCCCTTATCACAATATTAATCAAATAATCAACGATTTTTTTCCAATATTATAGTGACTACCTGCCCTACTTGGCTGCTTTTAAAATCACTATATTAATGTTGACAATTATTTTTAACCTCATTTTATTGTCGACATTGACGATCTTTTTTATTTACCTTCATGCCTAATGTACTGAAACATGTAAAAAGTTCAGTGTATAATAAAATATTATAGTGAACAGGTTTTCTAGTCGTAAAGGGGGTTATAAACAGTGTTAAAATAATAATAAATAATATTACCCACATGACTAGGGCAAAACCGTTAATAACCACGGGATATAAAATAAATAAATGTATATGTTTTAAGCAAATTTAAAATATTAAATTTAAAAGAAAATGCCACGGCCGAAAATCGAATCTCGAACAACTGCTTGGAAGATAATTATTAATTATGCTGACGGTTTATTGCACACGAACTACAGTAAGAACAGCGGCATAAGTTCATTATAATATACGATATTATGTATTCAAAATTATAAGAATTATGTGTTTTAGAATGTCACACCTACACTTTCCGACCATTGAACGGTTTTTTTGGCTCCATGCCAACTCAACACTCAACACCTCTTCGAAACATCATTAAATGCCATGAAAAAAAATAGCCCATAACCTAACCTAACCTAGTCTACTTAACCAATTTTTTCATCACTTTTAATGTCTTTTCAAAGGAGATGTTGAGTTGATTTCATTCTGAATTGTCCGGTCACCGTTTTATTTATATATTGAATAAGAACCGTACAAGCTCAGATTCGATTTGATACTAATAAAGCATATCTATATTCCGAAAGAGCTGGCAAAGTTGAATTTTTCGCAAAAACGAAAAAGTTTGAAAAGTTTTATTGAAAAAGTTAGATTATTTCTGACATATTATTTTTTAATTGACTGTTTCCATGTGAATTTATGTAAATTTATATAAATGCCTTTTGAAATTTCATATGTTTTCAAATTTTTCGACGTTTGGAGTAAAAAGGTGTGTAGTTATTTTTCGACCTTTAACACGTTTGTAATTAAAATATTCCAATTTATAAATATTATAGTATATTTCAAATACAATCTATAAGGTAATTTCTGTACCCAGGAAGCATACGGATGCAAGTCCAAAAAGGTAAATGATTAGGAGAGGCAAAAAACTTTTTTTCTGTAACTATAGTCTCATAACTTCTTCGGATATTCATGCTAATAGATAACATAAAGGAGAATGTATGACGCAAATATGAATGGTAGAATAAGTCGGGGACGCCCGAGGAAAACATGACACGACCAAGTGAATCAGATACTTGAGTCGGGCCATGTGGAGAGTCGGAATAATAGAAGAGCATGTATGAATACGAACGAGGCAAAGAGTGTGTGCCAAGATCGAGTTGTTTAGCGGTCCGTCCTCTCTGCCTACCCCTGCGGAGAAACGGCGTGATGGTTAGTTAGTTAGTTGTTAGATAACAAAAAAAAATTAAATCACTTAGTTTTGTTTTAAAACGCGCAAATAAAACGAAATATTTTATATGTATGTAAAGCCTTTAAAAATATTGTTTAAAAAAACGCTACAAAAATCACGGACTTGAGTCCTTCTGCTTCAAAATGAAATGGAATATTTTGTTATGACATGTTGTGTAAGGATCAATGTTGTTTACTTCCATAGAAAGCGTAGTAATGTTAGTGCAGAAGGATGCAAATGGATCTGAGTCATACTACTCAAAATGCAACTAAATCATAAAGATGCACGTCCATGTACATCTTTCTGCTTCTAAATAGTTGTTGCATCAAAGGTAATTGCATCCGTATAAATTTTTGAAAATCCAATTTTTCTTCATGATAGGACTTGTATCTTTCTGCCACTGATAGACATGATAATTTACTTCAAGCAAAAACTCATTTCTTCAAATTTTGGACTTGCATCCGTATGCTTCTCGGGTACAGGTGATAATCTAGTTTATACGACTCCTTCAAAAAGAAGAAAATTATAACATAACGAATAACACATTTAAAATATCTTGAAAAATATTCCGAAATTCGGTGAGTATTGTCATGTTTATACATTGTTTATAACCCTCCTTGGTTGTATAAAGAATATACCTATATATCTTTTCATGAACTATTTTATGTCAGTTTCTAAATTACATTTCTATTATGAAGCTTTCCACCTATAAGGTTGTTTATCAAGTGTATAAAATTTTCCCCACATTTATTAAGTAAGGCTGTAAAGATCCAAAATTATATTATATTAATGCCATCTCTGCGAATAAACTAGACATATTTTCATATATATTTTGAAGAATAAAAATATTTGTAAGTAAAAGAAACGACTTACGTCTCCTGGCATGATCTGCGTCGCGACGTCATATCCTATCTTACTCGGAATAAATTTAGGAGTTGTCGGCCTCTCCACCAGCATATCTGTCTGAACTCCAACATCGAACTCTTCTCCCTTGTCAAATAACTGCAACATAAAACATCAAACATCATCATATTTATCATGTTAAAACATTTGAAATCCGGGAAATTAAGGTATGTTGTAAAAAATAATGATAAACTTTGCTATATTTTGAGATATATTTTTTGTAATTCCAAAAAAAAATCTTTATTTTAAACAAAAATATAAACTTTAGGCCTCTTCCGGGAGACCTAATGCTTTTCAATTTGACCAATTTGTTTGTGATGTACCCATGTGGGTTGTGGGTCCATAGAGATATATTTTATATTAAATGGTCTTTTTTTCGATATATCCTAACATCATGAGAAATGGAAAATATACACACTCATCTAATTCATTATATTATTTTTTCTTATGAAGTACATCATAAATCTATTTTGTCACCTGTCAAAACGTTCAACTAAACTACAAACTGAACAGAAATATCTCTTTATCTTCTTGATATAATATCTCTATACGTCACTCCAAGATTTAGAAATATCTTTTTACTCAAACTTTGAGTGACATATATTAATAATGACTTTATTTGTTTGAATCTAGAAAGGTAAACAAGTATTTATAAGAAAAAAGGTTAATTCGGTGACTGTTTCCATTTAGGATTATCGGCCATTTACCGACCCGTAGAAACTGGGCTTAGCGTAACAGCTTTCTTTTTTATTTCGTCTTAATACTTATACTTGACCTTCGTTTACATAATGAAGCGTTTAATTTTACGCCAACATTTTCCAAATTTTCACGTAGGAAATACTTTGAGGCTTAATCGTTAAGAATACACGTAGGGGCAAGTTAGCTATATTATTTCTTCAGTAATGGTAGATTGTAGTCCGCATTGCGGGACCTCGGCGGATATAAAAAAAACTTATATTTTTAGGCGTTCATTTCCATTTTTAGTGTTAGATTCAAGGATGAGGTACAAACAGTCCAATAGCTGCTTGCTATACGAATTTTGTATTTTAAACACAGTCGCGTGTCGAAATAATAGGTAGTCGAGTACAAACATCACTTTTTTATTCCAGAATTATAATATTTATAGCCTGTCTTATCAGTTTTCCCACGACTATTATTTAAAGTTTAACGTTCAAATGGATAAAAAAGAAAACCTGTTTTCCTTCAATTTTTCATTGAATGAAAGAAGAATTCTTGTTTTTTGCTTCATTGTAGAAGGTATGTATTAATAAATTCTTGATAAGTGTTAATATCTTGGGTTAATTCTGTTTTTTTTTTTTTTTTTTTAATTTTGAGTGGTTAATTAATAGGAATGTCTTCCTACTCTCTTAAGACTATAAATTTCTCAACGTTACATTTCATAACAAACTTACGCCAAAAAAAATGTCTTTAGTAGAGTCTGTCAAATAAGAGTAGAAAATGTACAAAATTGAACTACAAAATTTGTAGGCCGGCAACACTAATTTACCTGTCAAATATTCTTTTAAACTGCAATCACACTAAAAATGCAGAACACCGTATACACATTAAGAGATACATTTTTTTGTTCCAAAAAAAAAATTAAATTGATTGGCTTCCATTTAATTTGACATAAATTTGAATTTAACAGTAGGTAGAAAGGAAGAATCATTAATGGTGAGTTTAGTTACACTACTTTTAGATCTGAATGAGTTAAATATATTCAGATCTAAAATTAGAGACATGATCTAAAGCCTGGACAACGCCAGTAGGAATTTTTAGCTAATATTAAATAAATGTGAGCAATTTCTAAAGTGTGCTTCATATTTTATTACAATAACGTTATTCTGCATTATGTTAACATAAAATTGTAAAGATGTAATAATAATATACCTAAACGCAATTCTAATTTGAGATTAGTCGAATGAAAAAATATTTTTTTCACTTTTATGCCTTTTTAATTTTTAATTAAAATGTAGGTTATACAGTTTTAGATTAACACCATGATTATATTTTTAGTATTGCCATTTAAACGACAGTGGCGCCCTCCTAAGTTTTCTACTCTTATTTGACAGACTGTAACTGCGTTAACATTTTACCTACCCTAAATACTTTTCTCGGTCGTTTGTTTAGTGAGGCGGTTTTATAACCATCCGTTCGTTACGCTTACGCTACGAACAAATATTCGGTCTACCGCCAAACGAATATCGTTAAAAATGGTACTTGCATCAAGTGTAATGAACGGAGTGTTAAAAAACCGACACTTAGATATTCATTTTCATGTCATGAAATATGTATTATCTCAAACACTGAATAAAAACCTGAACATTTGGTTAAAAAAAAGTAGAAACATTTTTAAAAAATTAAATACAAAGTTTTTCCAGGTCCACGATCTAATAAAAATAATCAACACGTTTGTGGGCATTTTCGTCAAAGTTTGTACATTGAATATTTTCCTTGATTTTGATTGACTTTATTTTAAAGTTATTATATGGAATAATGTAAAATTATATATTTTTGACAAGAGCAAAAAATATATATTTTAGGCGAATTTATTTAATTTAAAAAAAATTAATATTTTAGGCAAATTTTTTTATGTATTTTATTTAGTCAGTTAAGTACTACTGTTGAACCTGAATACATTTAAGCAATTATTTAGATTTAGAAGCAATTACAAAGCCTGTTTTAAATTGGGGTGTCTTAAATAACTTGCATTATATATTTTAGGAAAATTTACAGTTTACATTTCTGATAAGGAGTCCGTTACTTCCATTCTGAAACTATATTAGTGAAAACTTATAAGTGGAAAGTAAAAGTAACGAAATGGAATGCATGAAAAACATGTTCGGAATTTGGCGAAAATGCCTACGTATTCCGTAATTATAAAATTAGTACTGAGGCCGAATACCGAATTGCCAAATTTAATATGGTTAACATCCAACATCGTAAATTGTTCGATAATCGTCTTTGGACAATCGATTTGGGACTCAGTAAGCACTGATATTCTGCCGTCATAAGCAAAAAGGCAGCAAATTTTATTAATTTACATTTATGTATTGTAAGAAAATAAGCAAAAAACACCGTTATAAAGGCGAAATAATTAAAAGAAAATTAAATAAATTAAGAAAATAATTCTATTTTGAATAATGCTGAAAGCTGTCAAACCACACGGATGTTTCTAACAGTATTTTTTCGTTAATTTATAATACAGGTTAGAAAAATATTCTCCAAAAAATATTGTGTTGAACTTTTGAGTTGTGTGTCTTTAACAAATGAAAATATCGCTATTAAGGAAGCAGGTTTCATCAAAAGCGTTAAATTTTCAAATTGTTGGTTGGTTTCTGCATAACATGATCCCTTATTAAAGTAAAAAGTACATCAGAATGTGACCATTGAAAATATCCAGCTGCCTTTTTGCTTATGACTGCAGTATAAATATACATTTGGTGGATGGTATGATAAGTGTTGAGGTCACCTCTTCTAGGTAGGGTTCTGTCTGCACAGCCTTGTAGGGCATGTTGTCTGGGGGCGCCGTGGAGCGCGGAGCCCTGCGACGGGCCACCGCGCGGCGCCGGGCCTCCGCCGCCGCGTCGCCGCCCCCTCCGCCCATGCTGCCGAAACTCTAAACAAAACAATACAAAAATCCATTGAGGTCATCTTTCTAATAATTTATTTTATATTTGTAAAAAGCATTAACTTTGTGGCTCGCCATAATTTACAATAAAAAACATATAAATTTGTTTAAGACCACTTTTATTTTAAACACTCTACCGGTTTCAGAAGCACCATTCCTTCGTCAGGAGAAAATTATGACTAATCTGTGATACAAATATTGACAGATATACAAATTTCAGTTGTTTGAATGGGAGGTAAGCAAAGGAGTGGGGGTAATTGCGGTATTACCTGAAAATAATAATAAAATAATAAATCCCGTTCAATGGCTCAGAATCTAATATATCCAACTTTTCCTCACTTAGTACAAAAAACTTGCCTGCCCACATTAAACCTGCGTTCTATATTGATAACAATTTAGGTAAATTACTAAAAAACACTAAAGATAGAGATCATAAAGTAAGCCACTCAGGCATTTACCAACTATGTTGCAATGATTGTCCTTCATTCTACATAGGTAAGACAACTAGAAATGTAAATATTAGAATCGCAGAACATTTAAGATGCTTCAATAATAATAATTTTTCAAAGTTTGCTAATCACCTAATTTCCTCAGATAACACTTTTAATAAATTAAATTAATAAATTTAATACATATAAATTTTAAACTCGGTATTCCCATTGAAACATAAATTATAATTACTTGATGAAAGAATTAAATTTATTAAAACTCTCTGATCGAAGTATTATATCCGATTTAATATTTATGTTCAAAATCGTAAATGGTAGAATAGACAGTCCTGATTTAACTAAGCTCATCGAATTTCATATACCCACTAGAGCAACTCGCTCCAAAATCTTGTTTCAATGTAACAACAACAGGACTGAGTACACAAAACACTCTCTTTTACCTAGATTACATGACGTTAGTAATACATACGCAGATGTGGCGGATCTATTTAACTGCATGGAAGCTAGGTACAAGAAGGCTATTCTATCATATATCTTCAATCAATATTAATTTTATTTATACTATAGTATTGAATGTAATTGTTGCCCTTTGTGTCATTTCTTAATCAAATGCCACAATTAACTTAAATCTTTTTTTAAATTATTTCTTATGTACCTACAACTAATTATTTATGGTATATTTATACCGTTAATAAATAAATAAATAAGGACACAGGGGTTAAAATTCTTCACGGTAACAATAAAAGCAAAAAATTAGATAACTTAGAAGCATTTGAAATCAGAAAATCCCTAAATAATAATTGTAGTATTTTGAATAACCAAATTAATTTATCTTTTAGTTCCGTTTTAAATATTTTTCCAATAAAATGCTCTGTTCTTCCCGGAAATCCCGCAATTACTCCCATCCCTTTGCTTACCTCGCATTCTAACACCTGAAATTTATATATTTGTCAATATTCTGTATCATAGATTAGTTATAATATTCTCCTGACGAAGGAAGGGTGCTTCTGAAACCGGTAGAGTGTTTAAAATAAAAGCGGTCTTAAACAAATTTATGAGTTTTTTATTGTATTTTTATTTTGATGGAAATATATTAAGGCCCGTCGTCCCATTGGCATTGTCTCGGTAACAATACCGAATCGACGAGAACCCGGAGACCCTGCGCAGAAAAGTCCCACAATGGCGGCGCTGTAAACCGTGGTGAACCGTAATTCTCTCAGCAGGGTCTTCGGTTTTTGTCGATTCTATACAGTTACCAAGCTTATTTAACGATTAAAAATTGAGTTTTCCAATATATATCTTTGTATCTGTGACTAAAAAGTATGCCATACAGAAATAGAAAATATTTAATACAGACTGGAATAAGTAGCACTCTAGTTAATTTCATATAAACTAACATGCGGAATTCGCGCGTTCATAAAGTTTAATATTTCTTTTACAAATCTTAAAAATATGGGATAAACAGTACAATACTAGAGGATTCATTGGCTATATAACACTAATCAGTTTATATGACTCCGTTTCGGAGACGACCTTCTTGAAAACATACCTTTGTTTAATAATAATAATTAATATAACCGTTTTTTTTTCAGGATGGTTTAATTCAAATTCTCGACACAATATATTGATGAACATCAAATATGTGACAGGAGTTTGAAGCACCCCAGCCTGGGAGACAGATGTTTTACAGAATTTGAACAACGCGTCAAATATCAAAGTTCATTTTCAGGTTCTGTTAATATTTCAGTTTTGTGAAACAACTATTCCACAATTAAATAATAACAGAACTTGAATACACCTTTCACAGAACTTGAAAATTTACTTTACTTGAAATTTGTTAAACTGTGAAACAAAAATTAATCAAATTTCAATGTTGTTTTTCAGATCTTGTAAAATTTCCATTGAAGAGATCTGTTTATTTCTGCTTTATGAAACAACTTTTGCATAATGAAATAATAACAGAACTTAAATAGAACTTCCACAGAACTTGAAATTAACATCGAATTTTGTTGAATTGTTCAAATTCTGGGAAACAGCAGGTCCGTTATATTTGAAGTATTTTTTATTTTCAATTATTTATTTATCTATATAAAGGATATTTACATTGGGTTTTTCGATGCCTGTCTCACTAGGATATATTTGTGTCGAGACAGGCGTAGTCGAGTCTCAGTATCGAGTAAGTCATTGGCGCACTGTAGTGAAGTGCCTACCTATAAGTATTTTTTAAAATGCAGGTAGGGAACGTACCCATACTACGTGACACGTTTAAGGGGGGGGGGGGGGTCTTCGAAATGTCACGCTTGGTACAAATGAGCGGCGGCGGGCTTAGGCTTTTGGTCACCGGGGGGGGGGGGGGGGTTAAAAATTGCAAAAAGTTGGTCACGTAGTATGGGTACGTTTCCTAATGGTAAAAACATTTTTATGTGATTCATCTTTCTGAGAAAACCCAAAAATCAAATGTGTTTCCGGAATGGGAACGAGACACCCCAACAATGTTTAATTTATTCAGTTCAGGTGTATGGCGCTTTTTATTTTCTTGGAGGGTAAATTTACCAGAACCTTTCACCTTGACGTGATCTATAAATTCACCAACTTGTCAAACAAACCTTTAAGAAGAGTGACACAAAAACAATAATCAATGAGGTGTAACGGAACCTCAATTCTTGGTAATTTCTAATGCTCCAAGAAAGACGGCAGTAACTGCGAACTGATGTGAGGTAAGGTTAGGTTCATTCCATTTCTGAGAGTCGTAAATTATTTGGAAATTTGAGCAAACTTCTAAAGAAGTTAAATTGCTCTCCAGCAAAAATACCTATAGGCTATTTACACTATCCTTTTTTTGTCCAGTTTTAATATGGGTCATCTTTACATGTGAATTTGGGATGAAAAAAAGACGTGCTCTATTTTGGTTGCGATTATCGTACAGTTAAGACGGCGGACATTATTTGACATGGTTCCATGAGCGGTGATCCGGCGACAATTGGCCCCACGGCATACTTATATACAATATGCAGTCGGTTTAGGGAAAATACGGTATACCTATTTACACAAAATATAACTAAGTGACTCCGAAGGGATGTGCAGAGAGGATATACGGCCGAATAACAAAGCATATAACATATTTTCATCAAATGCGTCAAGGAAAAATCTACTTGCATATATACTGTGTATATATATACCAGCGCATAAAAAAAAACCGACACTGTATATAAATTCGTTTACATTCATACCAACTTGTTATTAAGGTTATTTTTGAAGACGATCTTATATTTGAAATTGGTAAATAATGCCCAAAAATTATAAACTAACTAACTAACTAACCATCACGCCGTTTCCCCGCAGGGGTGGGCAGAGAGGACGGACCGCCAAACAACTCAGTCTTGGCACACACTCTTTGTCTCATACATTCTCTTCAATTATTCTGACTTTTGACATGGCCCGACCAAGTATCTGATTCACTTGATCGTGTCATGTCTTCCTCGACAAAATTATAATTTTATATTTATTTATTTATTATTAATTTCAATAACAAGGTTTGTACATGTATGTATAATGTATAGTATAAGTATAGATTCTTTTTTTTTCACAGACCTCCTCACTAGGATTTCCTGTTCTGAGGTGGCCTGTAGTTTTTTAAAATATTTGTATTTGGTTATGGATTGTCTTTACATCGTCTTCATGATGTTTGTAATATTATTATCACTTTGATCTCTCAGCCATATTTTACTTTTGTTTTAAATATATTCATTTCCTTTATATTTTTGATTTGATCTGGTAGAGCATTGTATAATTGTATAGCATGGAATTTATTATTTCTCTGTCCAAAAGATGTGTTCAAACTGGGAGTAACCAGGATGTTATTGCTTACTGACCTGGTTGAGTATTTATGTTGGGCAGTGGAATATACATATATGTTTTTTTTCAGTTTAAATAAAATATTTTTTGAATAAAGTTTCTGTACATTGAAGACTTGAAAGTTATTAAATATTTCTTCTGTCGGAGTTCTAAACGGAACTTTCAGTATTGTCTTTAGTACTCCTTTTTGGGCTATATTGAGTCGCTCTGTGTGAGTGCTCAAAGCAGACCCCCATCCAGTTATACCGTACTCTATTTGTGATTGACACAAAGCATAGTATACTTTTTTAATATCGTTTATGTTGAGGATATTACGAATGTTTCTAAAGAAGTATATGTACCTGGGTACCTAGCATGGTCGATCGATATAGGTTTTATCGAAAATGTCGGTAACTTGCCATCGCTCCCGAGCACGACTGCAGGCCGCTAACGAAAATACAAAAGTTTACAACGACTAAAGGATCCTACTTTATCTTATATGTACTGTTTTTTGTTCGTTAGCGGCCTGTAGTCATGCTTGGGAGCGATGACAAGTTACCGACATTTTCGATAAAACTTATATCGATCGACCATGCTAGGTACCCTGGTTAGTTTTTTTGTAATTACATCAATTTGTGAGTTCCATCGGAGATTATCATCAATTTCAATTCCAAGATATTTGATGCTTTTGGAGTGTGCTATATGGGACAGAGGCATGATAAGCCTTGATTTTGTTGATAAATTCCTTGGCATGAGTGTAATTTGAGATTTAAGTCCACCGACGGCTGCCCTCTGGCTGTTATAGAAAATGTAAGATATTTTGTTTTATTAACATTAAGCGTGAGGGAGTTTCTTTTAAGCCAGGTTTGCAGGAGACTAAACCCGTGTTCCGCTTCTTTGTAAGTATTTATCCAATCTTTTTCGTTAAATAAAATTACTGTGTCATCAGCAAAACTAATAATTTTTCCTCTTGTTTCTAGGTTACAGATATCATTGATGTATATCAAAAACAATATTGGTCCTAGTACGCTTCCTTGCGGTACGCCATGGTTGATTAGGAAAGGTTCGCTTTTTCTCTTATTAATTTGAACGCTCTGTGTACGCTCCATCATATAGCTTTTTAGCAAGTTTAGTGTTGTTTTTGTCATACCAATTTTTGTAAGTTTAGCAAAAAGTATTTTGTGGTCTATTGTATCAAAAGCCTTTTGTAAGTCTATGAAGATTGCCAAAGTTTTTTCTCCACTGTCTAAACTTTTAGTGATCATATCTGTAATTTTTTCTATGGCGTCACTAGTACTTAAGTTCTCCCTAAAACCATACTGTGTTTCCGATAATATTTTATTGTCTTCTAAGTAGGATAAGAGTTGTTTTTTTTAATATTCTCTCCAATATTTTTGAAAATGTGTTGAGTAGGCTTATTGGTCGGTAATTGTTTATGTCATTTTTACATCCTTGTTTAAAAATTGGTATAACAGTAGCTTTTTTGAGAGCCGTAGGGAATATGCTTTCAGTTATAGACAGGTTGACTAAGTATGTTAGAGGTACGATAAGTTCTTTAAAGAGATATTTTATTGCATTGGTTGTGATTAAGTCCTCCCCCGAAGAAACATTTGATTTTAGAGAAGAAATTGTGTTTTTGATATCATCAGCTGTAATTTGCTTAAACTCGAGTTTCTTTCCTTGTTCAGGGGGTTCATTTATTAGTATAGCGTCATTACATTGTGTAGCTTGCTTTGCTAGATTTGATCCTATATTTATGAAAAATTTATTGACGTATTCAAGAATTTGGTCAGGATTATCAGCGTATGTCCTTGGGACATTGTTTATATTCAGCACGTCAATTGATGTCATGGTAGCAGATTTAGAACTGGTTATTTCATTAATTATTTGCCACATTTCGTTTACAATCTACAATTTTTTTCTTGTAGTAGGTTTCTTTTGTATATGTAATAACTTTTTTGCAAATGTTTCTATATCTTTTGTAGAATCTTAACATGTGTATATCGTATGGATTTTTTTTAGTTTCTTGTGTAACTCGTCTCTTTTTCTTATGCAGTTTATAACATTCTGTGTAATCCATGGTTTAATGTGTACATTTTTATGTGAGATTTTCTTAATAATTTTCGTGGTATTAGAGAGAATATTATTCTGAAAGAGTTCTATGAAGAAATTCCATGCATCATTTGCGTTGTTCATACTTTGCAGTTTTTTCCAATCGGTACATTGTAGATTATGTTTAATGTCATTCCAGTTTATTTCAGTTTTTTCTATTGCTTGTGGTCTTTTCTTGATTTTATTTGACTTGTTTATTTTTATTGAAAGTATAGTTGTATAATGATCTGTTATAGTTGAGTTAAATACAATAGTTTGAGTAATATCTTTTGTTTTACTCATTATATGATCTATGCAACTTTCAGTGCTGTCCACTTTTCGAGTAGGTAGATTTATTAAGCTTACCAGTCCATGGGATGCTAGCATCTGCAAATATTGAATTCTCTTGGGATGTCCATTTTCTAGGATATTTATATTTACATCTCCAATAAAAAATATGTTTTTCGTGTCTTTTAGAAGGCAGAGTTCCTCGTCTACGGATTTAAGGAATGGGTCGATGTTTCTTGTTGAAGGCGATCGGTAGATTGCTAATATAGCCTTTTCTTTACCGATTTTAATTTTTCGACAATTGGCATCTGTGATAATAATTTCCTCAACTTCGGCTTTTATTTCGTTTTTAATGTATATAATTACACCATCGTTTTGTCTTTTGTTATTCAAACTTGAGTAGGTGGTATATCCAACTATTTCCAAGTTCATGTATTTATGATTTATCGAACATTCAGTAAGTATTATTATGTGTTGATTAACTTTTAAATATTTTAGTAAAATTTGTAATTCATCAAAAAAAATTCTGATGCTTCTTATATTTTTGTGCAATATATTAAAAGAGTTGTTGTTTATCATTGATAGGTCATTTGATTCCGAGGTTAGGATAGTGTCAGTCATTTTTTACTTTAATTCATAAATATTGTTTCGAAGTGCCTTTTTTTACACAATATTTTAATATCATCTATATGTTTGATGTAGATTATTTTTTCGTTTGGCATTTTTCGAGTCATTATTTTTCCATCTTTACACCAAACGTAAGAATAGTTTTTTTCTTTGGCAGCTTTTTTGGTTTTCCAAAACAGTTCCCTTTGATATGGGCTCAATTCTTCTGCAATATAGATTGTTTCAGTAGTGATGTCTTTTATATCTTCATAATTAATATTTTTCCTTTTAGAGATTAGATTGTCTCTAGTCGTTTTTTCAGCAAATTCCACTAGCAGTTTTGGTGGCGCATTGTTTCTTCTATCAGGAGTCCTTTTTACTTCAATTATCTCCTTGTGCTGGATATCCATTCCTGCCGCCGCCGCAACTTTTTTTACGATTTCAATCTGCTGCTCCCCATTTTTTTGGGGAATGCCTGCTATTTCTAGGAAATTAGACCGAGATTTGTACTCAAGGTCTGATATTTTTATTTCAAGTTGTTTGATAATAATATGCTTTTCCTGCTGTTCTTTCTTTCAGTTATGCTGTACTATGAGAACTGAACTCCGTTGTTCGTTTTGTACCGTCCTTCTCCCCATATAAGGGGTTGGACCCTGGACCGTGTCCCCGCCTACGTACCATGGCCGGTCTTCTAGAACTGGTGGAGCTGCACCTGTTTGCCGCGCCACACCCCGTGACATGAAGAGGCTGGGGAGAAGGCTGAACGACATCCGAAAGCTGTCCGTCCCGCCTCCGGCGACCCGACGCTTCTCTCCCTAGGGTCTTCTTCATGTTTTCCACTTACTGTCGTCTAGGCACCACCGGCTAGCTGGCTTAAGGACGACGCTGCCGGTTGTGGGGAGGCCGGTCAATCAGCCTCCTTCACTGTCTCGGGGACTGCCGGCAGCCAGGTTGCGGTGACACCGGTTCTTATCTGTATATATGTTATTTTACTTTTGTTTCCTTCTTTTTATCGTACAGTGCTCGGTGCCGCCCGCCGGATTATGTATGGTCATGTCTCCCGCTGTCATGAGCTAATTACTCATGACGGCTGCTGTCATTTTTGATTACTTTATTTATTTGTTGATGTTACTAACAACTTGTTTGACTGTCCATGAGGCTCACTGCTTTTGCATTGACACCTCCATGGGCTTTAGAATTGTAGAGATTGACCATTACAATACAGTCCTGTAGGCGCGCCCTCATACCGCCACCTAACACAGTATGAGGGGACATTGAAGGTCTAGATTCGTTACATTAAAAGTAGAGCCATTTATTCAAAAAAATTAGATTCTTGCGAGAACTCCGAAGGGGCGACCATAAGTTGCCTATACCGGGGTGGGACAGTGGTGGGTACTTCAATGTTCTTTCTTTATGTTTTCTAATTCATTTTCGATTTTTTTATTATGTAATATTGTTATTTCTAGTTTTTTTATTATATCATCGTACTGACTGCTCATAAAATCTATGCTTTTTTGGGTTTCCTGGGATTGTTTATCAATTTAAATATGATTTCTCTTTTCATCGATTCAATTTTTTTTTCGATAATTTGAATAATTTTATCAATGTTAAATTTGTCTTCGGTTTCAATGACAGATCCCTTTCCTCTTGTATTTGCCATTTTCCGTTTTATTAATATTTAATTTATCTTATACTTTTAGGATTTATAATTAATTTATGTAGTAAATATCATTTCGGGGGGCCAATTGTCAGCGGATCAAATGTCGGGTCACCATTTGACATGTATCTGTCGCCTATCATTGTTTTACTGGTGGCCGGACAACTCAGAATTATGCAACTTCAACACCTTTGAAAAGTCATAAGTGATGGAAAAAATGGTTACGTTAGGTTAGGTTATGGACAATTTTTAACAACTTTTGGAAATTTCAAAGGGGTGTTGAAATTGCACGATTCTGAGTTGTCATGGAACTGTTTTACCGAGTATATTATGTGGAAACGTTTGATGTTTACGTTTCATCGTTTTATATTTAAAACATTGTTTCTTCTTCGTCTTTCGTATGGTGGTAAATATTGATTTAAAAAATTCTACAATTTGTGAACGTGTGTTGCTTGGTATTATGAATTTCGTTAGCAATATCGTGACCCTTATGAAATATCTTTGCTTCACACGATTATTATTTTTATACTTACGATTTCATAATAAATTTTCTCATTCTTTAATAGCAACCATCTATATACAGAATGTTAAGGGAAAACTTATTTAACCAGTGGATCCTGTTATTATTCTGAATAAAAAATGTAGATTAAATTTTGGTCTGCGATCTGGTTATTAATATTTTCAAAAAAATATTTAAAAAATCAATAGGTATTGGACAGTCGGACGAGGGGTTTAACGATTACTCAGCCAGTGATGACATCAAGATTTCTTTTTGTTGCTTTGATTTGAAAAAAAAAACATCAAAGTCGCCGGAGTCCAAAATGTCATTACATTTTTTACTCCAAATAATGTCAGGAATCACTGGTTAAAGTCAAGTATGTCCCTTAACACTCTTTGTAATCAGTTGCCATTGGAGAAGAAATTATATTTTTGGACGGTATTAAATTGTGAAAAATTGGCAATACCTTGAACATAAACCATAGGTGACATGAAAGCATGTGTCATTTGCCTTTGCCGTTGCCGTCAAGAAATCTTCTAAAATGCACTCGAAATTCTCAACGGCAATACCGAACAGTAATCCCTACCCTACACGATCACAATTTAGTAATATTGTAGTCCACATAATAAAATAATGTGCACGAAAATCGGTGTAAGTACCAAAATAGAACATTTTCTTTATTCTTACCGAATCCGTGTGAAAATACAACCCACGTGGAATCTGGACGAAAAAAAATCATCATGTAAACCGCCCATTAGTTGTGTTCTTTTTGTTGTGTTAGACTTACCATGGTGCTGCCACGCACAACCCTCCTATCCGTCATGGCGTTGCCGTGGGGCATCGCCGGGCAGCCACTGAAAAGAAAGTAAATGAAATTAGCTCAAATACACATCATTTCCATTGGAATAGATTCTCTTTTCAAAATCATTTCCAATACAAATATTGATGACTAAGCGAAAATAAGGGAAAACAAGATACAAAGAAACGGCCCTTAATTATTTCTTTAAAATAAAAATTACAAAGTAACCGACTCAGGTGAATTCGCTAAATTCTTTCGGTGTTTTTTATATGAATTTTGGAGAGGTGACCAAACGGCGGAATTGTGCTCTAATTTGCTGCGAACTAATGAGATAAATAAATTGTTCACTACAGTAAATGTATAATTGTTTGTAACATGATTTATGTGGTGTAAAAATCCTAATTTCTCATTAAACTCATTTATTTTACTTAATCTATATACAAGGTGTTAAGGGACGTACTTGACTTACTTTAACCAGTGATTCCTGACATTATTTGGAGTAAAAAACGTAAATGAAATTTTGGTCCCCGGTGACTTTTTTGACGACTTTTTTTTTTCAAATTTTTTTCTTTAAAATGAAACAAGAAAATTAAATAGCCTAGAAATATTTAAGATACTTTAATTAAATAGATAATGCGAGTTGAACATACAGGCATTAGGCCAGAAAAAATAAAGTATCAGGCTTATAATAGCTGATGCCATTGCCCTGATGATGGACACTGTGACGCTGTCCGAAATATTGGCTAAAGGAGGAGGTAGCGCAACGCGGCATAACGCCCAAAAAATAAATAACAAAAATACTTTTGGCCGTGAAAATCTAAAGTCATACCTTATAAAAGCTGTTTTGAAGTTAATAATCTTCTACACACTTACGAAACCCTTTTGAGTTTTTTTTTTAAATTTTTTTTTTTTTACATTAACTCCACACAGGAGGCCCTTGGGAAGATAATTTCCCTTAGGGAATATGTCATCAGGGATGCTGTGTGGAGGGTTTTTTTGAGGAGAGGGAGGAATGAACATTGGTCTTGAAGAGACCCATGTTGTGGGAAGGAGGAAACACAGAGGCCGGCAAATCATTCCACAGCCGAGCTGAAGAAACGACCTGTTCTCATGTGACAAATGTCAACTGTGTACAAATGTTGGGTACGCGTTTGGCCTGTTTCCCGACTATGCACCGGTGCCGAAGGGATCAATGATGCTAGTTCCTCGGAGCATCTTCCATTGTAATACCGGTAGAACAAGGATAGCATTCCCACCCGACGCCTGTGCTCTAAAGATTGCAATCCGTCTGTTAAGATGGGAGAATCTATCAAACGGACCGCCCGTTTCTGTACAGAGTCGAGGGTATTTTTCAGGTATTTTAGAGCTCCAGACCAGAGGTGGCTGCCAAATTCAACCATGGGGCGCACTTGTGATTTGTACAGGGTTAGCAGTTGTGTACTATTAAAGTATCTGCGGGCCCTGTAGAGTACGCCCAGTTTTTGGGAGGCTAACTTTACTCTGGCTTCGATGGAGCCCCCATACCTGAGCTGGTCACTTAGGGTTACACCAAGCATATCAATGGAGGGCCTGTTCAGGTATAGTTTTATTGATGATATTGATGATTAAATGATGAAGAAAACAATTAAATATTTGTACCTGAACTTATACAACATTTTCATTTATATGTTGTCCACATTAGTGCAATACTTGGTCAGTCCATCTGACCAAGGATGATCTCTTTACCTGGTAAGGTGGACACCGAGGGTCCGAATTAGAATCAAAAAAGTAAAGTCAGGTCTGTGGCAGGGTACACAAATGTTTCGGGTTCCCACCCCGGCGTCGTGAGTTCAATTCCTGGCTGGCTTGCGTCATTGCGCAAGCAACATCTTCCGCTAATAATGAAGGTAGTGGGAGATTTTTAAATATTGTCAGGTTATTCGTAACCGGTGACGTTTATCTTTCGTAGAAATAATAATAAAAAAAATAACAAATTGAAAAATATATGTATAGAGATTCTGGCTGAATATTTATAGCGACATATGTAAATTTATGAAGCCATGCCTCTGCTTGTCCAGGCTTTAATATAATCCAGTCAGGGGATTCAGAGTTGGGGTACCTAGGGATTATCTGGGTATTATCGTACCACCCCCGCTGTGCATGTGTGATAAAACCGTGTGTGGTCCTGTATTGTATTTAAACTAAGGTTAAAAAACTAGTATTTTGAAGAGCAATCGTCTGGCAAAAAATCTAGGTAGATATTTTGATACTCGACTAAATGTTATGGAAGTTATCGTGTTTGGTGCAATACGCTTGACTTCTCTAGACCAGAGTTTCCTAACCTTATCTGGCTCACCGCCCAATTTTCAGATACATTTTTCTTCAACCCCCTCCCCCCCCCCTCCCTCCTCCCCCCCTAAATTATTTATTAAAATTCAATTACAACGTGACGATTTTTACTGGGGGGGCCCATCCAATGAATTTGCCACGGGCCTCAGATGGCATAGTTGCGCCACTGCCAGGAAGAAAGAAAAAACTCTCAGGGCCTTGGGGATGCTATGTGTAAATTATTTTTAGGGAAAGGAAGGAGAGGAAGGAAAAAGGTAGGAGTGGGTAGGAACCTGGGGGTTAATGTGTCTAGGAGTGACGGACATATGAATCCATCCCTCGCACTATGGTGCAAGGCAATGGGTCTGGAGAGTCCAGATTGAGAGGTCGACGTTATGTCTCCCTCAACGAATCTCTCCAGATCCACGCAGCAGGTGGGCAAACGCATTGGCCGCCAAAACCTAGATAAGCTTCACCCCGTGATCCTGGTCACCCCTGCTGAACAGAGCGTCCCACTTGTGGTGACCGGGTGACCTATGGCAGTTCAATAAATAGTTCCCGGGGTTGGATTTAGAGTGATTTTATTGATAAGAGAGAATAACCAGACAAAACCAAAAATATGTCATTTTTAAATCAAATTTTAGACGTATTGACTCTTTTCCACAAGAAATTATAAATTGATTTCGAAAGACTGTTCTTTTATCTAGTAAAGCTATGTTTTAAATTTTGAGAAAATATGTAGAATAAGGTTTTACCGTAGGTCTTTGGCAGATTTGTTAAATTTTCAAACAAAATTTTGTGTTATACAACACACATTTCAAATCACGTAGTAAAATAAATCATTAAATTTATCTGGGAAAGCTATGTTTCAGATTTTTTATTTTAGTTTAAATAAAATCATTTAAAAAAAGATCCGCACACATGTGTTGTGACGAAAATACTCCAGTTTGTCTATTTATTGACGGTCTTACAAACTAATATATTTAAGATAAGTTTTAAGATTTTCACGGCCAAAAGCATTTTCGTTATTTGTTTTTGGGGTGTTGTGCCGTGTTGCGCTACCTCCTTCTTTAGCCAACGTTTCGGACATCGTTGCAGTGTCCATCATCAGGGCAGATCCGGTAGATGTGTTTAAGATTTTTTAACATTCTTATTTTGCCTGAAAAATTATAAATACTTGTGATTAAAAAATAATTACAGAAAGAACATAATTTAATAGTTTTATCATCACGCCTTTTTTAAAGAAAATTTTGAATGAAAAAAAATCAATATTGAGTTATTATTTAAAAAAAGCTGGTAGGGAGATTAATTAATCAGTCTCGTTGGAACCGCCCTGAACGATCGTGAGAACATCTTTCGATGAAATATGAATTCTCAGCCGCTGGCTGGTTAATGGTCCTTAAAAATGTCGTCAACGTTTTTTCTTTCTTTTCATTAAGTGTGGAAATGTTGAGGTTGGCAGGGTGGCCGAGATCTGCTTACTGAATAAATAGGTATTGTAATAAGATAGAAAGAAGGTATAAATTGTTGTGCTTTCTTTAGTACCTAAATATATTCATTTTAATCTACATCAATGGAAATGGATTCATTGTACATCAATGGAAAGAAATGTATCTCCGATATTTTCCATGGAGCTCAACAAAACTCATTTAATTTGTTAGTCCATCCCTGTACTAGTATGTGTGTGTGATTGGGGGCGGATGGAATCATTCCAAGCGCAAATGAAGAAGGGTTTCATCGTATATATCTTTACTGCACTGGAATTATAGAATTAAAACTACAATCAAGCACTACGATCAATATTATTGATGGTTTCATTTTTATGGTCCTATTATAGTACCTACTCTGCTGGATTTGATTTCCTATTAATGCTATAAAAAAATAATTGCCGATAGCAAGAAATCTGAAAATATTGTTTTTGTGATAACGCAAATTTTTATATGAATTTTTAATCATTGAAGAAGAAGATAAAAATAATAATCTAAACGAAAGTATGAAACAGACCATGATACAGAAAAAAACAATGGTCGCAACTGGAACTCGAACCCAGACCTCTAGTGTAACCGGGACGTGCGCGATAACCAATTTCGCTATTGCCACTTTCTATTACATATTACATTGATGGGAATAACTTTCCAAAGTTATAAAAAGAGAGTTTTTCTTATAAAAAATTGAATATTCATTTAGGCTTTTATAAAAAGCCAATAGTTCCATATGAATCAATTCGGATATATTTATCAGAGACGCTGTCCAGGTTACAAACCAATTCTTAGAATGATTGTTTCCAATAAAAAGGGTAGTTGCCCGTAATACGAAAAAGAATTAGTTGAAGATAATATTGTTAATTCTAAAATTTGACAAATATGATGGTTTGACAGAAGGTGGCAATAGCGAAATTGGTTAACGCGCACATCCAGGTTAGACGAGAGGTCTGGGTTCGAGTTCCAGTTGCGACCATTGTTTTTTTCTGTGTCTTGTTCTCTTTCATATTTTCGTTTTAGATTATTATTGTTATCTTCTTCAATGATATATTTCATTGATGGGAATAACCTACAAAAGTTATAAAAAGAGAGTTTTCCTAATAAAAAATTTAAAAATATATTTTTACGAGAATTCGCGAAATTCGTACGTTTAAAAATTTTTGTCCAATATTCCGCGCAATTTTTTAAATAAGGCAGTAATATTATGCATTCTCAATATTCCGTTATCTTTGCTTGTTTGTCATAAAACGAAACACAACTAACTTTACGTCGGAAAAGCCGCGTACTGTTAATATTTTTTTTATTGATTTGACTTTGTAAAAAAAAAAATTACATAAAAAAACGGAGATACGATTTTTTTTGCTGCAATTTCAGGAAGTTAACATAGCATCATTTATGTTGCAAAATACCAACGCTTTTGCTGAAAAATAGCACAGCTTTTCCCAAAAATACCACAAAAAATAACGCGAATTTCCCAAAAAAAAACGCAATATTTTCAGATCCCTCCGATGGTTTGTTGGTGTTGGTAATGGTGTGTATTCACACAAACCACCAAACTTCTGTTACGTGGGTATCTATTTTTTTTTAATATGTAAGTATTTATAGCCGATGTTGGGCAATTATTTATTAAAAATAATTTCCCTGCAGCAACGACGGAAAAAATTTGTAAAAATTGACGTATTATTCGTCAATCTTCTATAGGTATACTAGCTGACCCGACAAACGTTGTTTTGCCATATAAATTATTTCTAGTGAATATTTTGGTTGTTAAATAAAAAATAACGAATGTACTGTAAGTGTGTGAGGATGGAATCTACGATAGACAGAGGAATGGAGCGCTGTAGACGATGACCGCCGGTAAAAAAAAACACCAACTAAAGTAGGAAAATGAAATAAAGAAAATAAATATGAATTTCGAAGAGCAATTGCGTGTACGACATTTTTTGTCGGTCCGTCTTTAGCCAACACAAATAAGCTCGATGGTTTGCCCACGCGAGAACATGATGCCGAATGAAATATTAAAATGACGACGCTTCTCGTGAATGTCTTGCGAATGTATGGATGAAAATTCGATGGGGCGGACGTAGCGCCATCCATCATTCAACAACGTAAATAATTTCGTTCTGTGTGAAATACGAAAGATGGATAAATTTGTTCAAAAATACTAAAATCGCGATTAAAAAATGAGAGGGTGGGGGTAGGCGAGTTAAAATTTGGGTATTTTTTGATGCCAAATAAAAAAAAAACAAAAAAAAATTGTCAAAAAAATAGAACTTTATTATCTGGATAGGGACACCCTAATCACCTATCGGTATGAAAAATACTTTAAAATCTATTCTCAAACCTACCAAATATACATAAAAAATTTCATAAAAATCGGTCAAGCCGTTTCGGAGGAGTGCGACCACAAACACCGTGACACGAGATTTTTATAAATAAGATGTAATAAAATTAGGCTCCATATGTTTGTGTCTGCAAATCTCGGAAAGTAACTGATATTGACTCAAAATTTTTACAAAATATTGCATTTTAGCCGAAGAGTATTTCTATATATTATGTAAGGTAAGCTCTAGCATTATGAAATTTGAAAAAAAATTCTATAGGTGGTGTAAAAATTTGTGTATTTCATATATTTTAGGATAGGAAGGGTAACGAAGGAGGTGAGAAACACAGGATGGGAAGGGGACGCGGGAAGGGAACGGGGACGCATGGGAATGGACATGCAGGGATAAATAATGTATTTCTTTGAATGGCATTACAATGCATCCCGGGTACGAGTACGAACTAGTAATTAATACAAAATAAGAGTTTGTCTTGAGTGGTTACTGAGGGTGCCACTCAATTGCCACTCACCCTCACAAAGATCGTTTCCTATAATCTTGACATTGGTCGCAAACCATTTGCTATTTTTCTCGATCTCGCAAAAGAATTTGATACGGTCTCACATCCATTACTACTAAAAAAACTGCAGCAGATTGGAATAACTGAAGTAGCCTACACATGGTTTGAAAACTATCTATCAAACCGAACACAACAAACTCTCATCCAATCTGACAAAATATATATAAGCAATAAATTATCTGTGTCCTGTGGTGTACCCCAAGGTAGCATACTAGGACCAATTTTATTTCTTATATACATTAACTCACTATGTGCCATGAATATTGGTGGAAAAATATTATCATTTGCTGATGACACGGTCTTAATATTCGAAGATGAAACATGGCAATCAGTTATTAACAAAACTAATAATGCTTTAATAAAAGTAAAGCATTGGCTTGACACAAACCTCCTCACACTTAACATCGACAAAACCCAATATATGACATTTTCCATACGCAAATACAATATACCCAACAACTGTCCTAAACCAATCATCCACTCGTGTCAACTCAATTTAGAAAATCCAGAAACCACATCTAATATTAATTGTACGTGTTCGACCCTCAAATCATCAAAAGTAGTTAAATATTTGGGAATAATCATAGACAACCAACTACGTTGGGAAGCTCACATCGATAACACAGTACAAAAACTTCGTAAACTCTGCCATATTTTCTGCTCCCTTAGGTCTATCTTAGATTTACAAACTCTAAGAAGCGTATACTTTGCCCTTTTCCAATCCATAGCAACATACGGTATAGTGGGATGGGGTGGTTGCGCTGAATCCATTATTAGACCAATTATTTTAGTTCAAAAACTAATTCTGAGAATTATATTTAAATGTCAACCTACCCACCCGTCAAATGAACTCTTTGCAAAAATCAGAGTCTTAGATATTCGACAGCTATTTACTAAGATAAGCAAATGTTATATATGCCAAAATAATCTACTGGTGGCCCCACAACATCAAGCACACACACGCTTAGAAAACCTGGGTTGCGTGGTCCCTAAAACTCAAACTTCTTTCGCTCAACGACAATTCTGGTATACCGCTCCTAAAATGTATAATGCTTTGAGTGTCGATATAAAGTCACATAATTCTAAATCTCTCTTTAAATCCCGTATCAATCATTGGATATTTGAAAAGGGAAGAGATTTCTTCAAACAACACATGAGAGCTTAATATTACAATAAAAAACAAATAATATTAATATTAATTGAAAAAATATTACAAATTTAATTAATCAATTACTTTAACTTAATATTGCATTTTTAAAAAAATCAAACAAAAAATTACTTTCTCTAACACTCTTTCCAATTTCTTTCATAGAACGAATATCAAAAATGACTACAAACATGTACTCTCGTGCAGAAGATTACTTACCAATTTTTATTTCAAGAAGAATAATGCTCACCAATGTTTATTTCATCTTCTTTAAATTTTCTTTATTTCTTAGATAACTTGCAATTCTTATATTTTTATCTGTTTTTAGTTTTATTTATCACTAAATATGTTATTTTTTTCTTTTCTCTTCTTATATTTTATTATCTGTTTAAATAAAATTATATTACATGTATGACTACCACAACACGGCCAATAGCCTAGTATGGTAGTCAAAAATAGCCAAAATGGTAACATTTAATCATTTATGAAATAATAAAAAAAAAATATTAAAAAAAAAATAAATAAAAAAATGTTTTTTTTTATATATTTCACATTGTTTCGACTACTAGGAGCAATCATTTAAAAATTAATATCAGATCTTGACCATCGGTAGTTGCAAATACAGATTTCCTAAAATAAAAAAAAGTTCGCGACAAAAAAAAGTCGAGGGAGAATATTTCTGCAATATGTAGGTAAACCTAAATCCATTAGGTACATAATACTTTGGACTAATATTATATCGAAAATTTTGAGTGGTATTATTTGAAGACGATAAATCATCATTAATGTAAGTACGAGTATGCGTATGCATGTCTGCAAGTTGGGCGGAAATTGAAGTGATGTAATCTTATCACGATATTTTGCGTATGCTTATTTGTACCGTCGGCTTCGGTTCCTTGATAGTTGATCTGTTTAGAGAAAATACGGTACACCTACTTTCACAAAATATAACCGAAAGGGTGTGCAGAGACGATGTATCGCCGAATAACAAAAGTATAAAACATATTTTCATTGAAATACATCAAGGTTAAAACTATACTTGTCTATATACTGTATAAACCAGCATTCAAGTACAAAAAGTTTTTGCCCCTTATGTGTTCCTAAACTGTTCAACCGATTGTGATGAAACTTTGATGAATTGTTGTACGCTTGCTCGTGATTGTTTCTTATATAATGGTAAGTTCTGGCGTTACGAAATTATTTCCTTATCCGATTGCGATGAAACTTTAGCGAGTTGTGAGCACGCCCGCGAAGGTTTCTATGTATACTTATTTATTTATTTATTTATGCCCTTGGAGCATTAACATCAATCGTGTAACATAGTAGTAATAGAAATGGAAACAATAAAATACCAATTATAATTTCTCTTCCTTTACACTAATAGAAAGGAAGCAGAATAAAAAAGATATAACAACAAAAACAATATTAGAAGAATAATAATAAAATTTAAATCAGAATTTTTGAAATTTAGGAAAGGAATAAATGAAAATATCAACGGAACTGAATTTATTTCCAAGCCTATGTAGTCTTTGGATTGGGGAGTTAATGAAATAGTTAGTTTGACGGATAAACAAAGAACAGCTCTGGAAGTCTCGTGTCACGATTTGGTGCTCGGAATGTTATTAATTAGTTTTGTTAAGTCAATAGGCCACTTGCATCACATTTTTTAAAAAAATTTTCCGGTTTAGGCAAATATTCTAAGACATTCTGCATTTTTTTTTTTTTTTAATCAAATTTTTGAAACCCTGGGGATTTTTTGAAAATTTCAATCCGATAAATCAGACCATTTTTTATAAACCGGAAAGACGGGACCTAATTTTATAGGCGTGAAAAAACGATAATTACACAGCCGAAAATCATTTAAAAAAAAATAACGTTTTCCACACGAATTGCACAGGAGAATAACGAGGCATACCAAAAATATTACATCTCATAAATATATTTTTTTTTATCCATCTTATTGACCATAAATCATTATAATGAACAGCGTTTATATTACTAAATTCAATGTAATATACTTGTACTTGTAAATTATAATAATAATAAGAATATTATAAAATTTAATTTTGTTAAAATCAGCACCATAATCATTATACCTCTAAAACACGTACCGACATCATCTGCACGTTCTGAAGAGAACCCCGTAGATCATTAAAAGTACGGGGTTCTCTTCAGAGCATCTGTCAAAAAGTGAAACCAAATGATAAGTTCGCAGAGAACATACAATAAATCTAGTGAACGAATTCAAAAATTCGCCTGAAATCAAAGTGATGCCATATAAAAAAATAAATCAGTGTGGAATTTTAAAAAAATAATAGGAACATTTTCGGAGACGGGACATTTTCATGTAGTGACGTCACGAGCCTAAATAATGGATTTATTTATTTAAAAATAACAAAAACTGTACATTTCTAAACAATTTTACTAACTTCTTCTTAATCTTAGTAAAAAGATCTATCCACATGATTTTTTCCAAGTCGTTATGAAATCCATGCAAGTGGCCTATTAACCAATTTGAATAAAAGAACCAAATCGCTCTTGATTCTTCTACGCGATAGGTCAGTTAAATGAAGTATTTTCATAAAGTTAATAAAATTAATTTATTCAATGGGTATGGAGAGTTTTAAATTAATGAAACGTAAAAATTTATGTCGAACTTTCTCAATTTATTTTTAATGTGCTTTATAGTATGGAGACCAAATAGTCGAATTGTATTCTAAATTACTTCTTACTAAAGCAGTGAAGAGAATTTTAAATGACGAAAGTGACGTAAAATCTTTTACTGTTCTTAAAATAAATCTGGTTAGCTTTGGTATTACGAAATTTGCATACTGCATATGTTTGAAAAAATGCTTGTATTTTAAATAGTTTAGCGGCGGAGAGGTAAGGAGGGACGGGAGGGAGGGACTGTTGGATCACCATCAGCTTCATTGTTATCCAAACACGTGTGCATTAGTGGCGGTCCATGAGTTTTCTGTGAGCTAGAGAGCTAAGATTGAAAATATGACGTTATTAATGTTGTTGTAGCTAAAACGAAGTGATTTTTTTCAAAAATTCGATATTTTGAATGAAGATTTTCAGGATTCATTCAGTTTGGGGATACGTCGTATTCAAATTACAGTATAGCTTCATACAAAGAGTAGAATTTTTGAAAAAAAAATCGTTTTCAGCTACAACATCAATAACGTCGTATTTTCCAATCTTAGCACTCTAGCTCGCTGAAAACTCACGGACCCGCCACTGTGACACTGTGCATTTGTGCAACAGTATCCAACAGTATCGACTGAATGGATATAGGAAATAAAAAATTAATAAGATTTTTCCCGTTTAGGGGGTAGTTTACTGGGAGTTTTGACGTTCAGTCAATAAAGAACCTAGCAGTAGAAGTAACATCAAAATATGTGTATATTCATCGTCCTTGACCAAACGCGCCCCAATAAATTACCCGGAAAGTAGGTACTTAATTTTCATTACTCGACAGAACAGCCTTATATCGCAGACCACTTATCAGGTGATAAGATGTGGCCTCTGAGGAGTTTCCTCGCTAGTCCAGTTAGTAGCTGAAGGTCAGATAATTGAAGGGGTGCGTGTAAAAACTATGGTAATAAATAACTAAACTAATTAGTTTTAAATAGAGTAGTTTAAACTACGAATGCGAGTATGCGGGTTCAAATCGCGTCTGTTTTATGCAGGCATAAAACACCTAGGTAGTAGGTGCATAACCCAATGCAAATTTCTTAAATATACGCAAAATTATTAGTACCTATACAAAAATGAATGTTTCTTTGTTTGTCCTTTATGCGTTGCTAAACCATGGTGATTTGACGTGCGCATGCCCGCAATGGTTTCTATATATAATAGTGAGCTCTGGCGTTACGAAATTATTTCCCATACTATTCATCCGATTGCGATGAAACTTTGGTGACTTATGCGTACCCCCGCAAGGGTTTCAATGTACACTGGTGAATATGAAATTTGTATTAAATATTTGAAATAGGTGGCGCGCGAGTTGTTTGAAAAATGGGTGTATTTCACGTAGATGATTAGCGGCAGGGTGAGAAGGAAGGAGGGAGAGGAAAATCCTGGAGGGAAAGGGGAACGTTTTGTGGGAGGGGATTAAGGCGGGGAAACTGGAAGGGGAACGCGAAAGAGAAAGGGGACGCAGGAGGAAAGCGGGAGCGACAACTGGTTGCATGGGAAAGGACAAGTAGGAGAGAGATGGGAGGCGAGGAAGCGGCAGAGGAAGGGATGACAATCTGTGCTGGTCACACCTCACAGAATCTTCTGATTTATTCGTGTACGCACCAGACGGAAAAGCAAAAAAAAATATATTGTGCACCGAAAAGCCTTCAATAAACAGAATTAACATTCAAACACATTTCTTTGAGTAGCATTGTAACGCTTGCCTGGTAATCGCTGGTAATTAATAAAATTCAAGAAATTGATAATTGAAAAACATTTTTTGTTACGAATTTCTTTTAGAATCATCTGGATCTTGTTAAGTACAAATAATACAAGATTTCAAGCGATCCGGAACCACAAAACTGGAGGTAAAATTGCATATGGAAATTAATCCAACCCCAAGTCTGCAACACCCAGTACCAATCACTAGTTCTAATTCAGGTACAAATTCAGTAGCTATATAAATCGTTGCGGAGTCATAAATCCTGAGATATTAGTTATAGGGCTAGCAGATTCTTCAATAATGTTTAATAATGTTATTTAACTCGAGGGACACGAGCGGAATACCTGTTCATAGACGACGAACGGGTCGTTTTTCCGACTCTTTTAATGTAAGTGGAACGAGCTATCGGCATTTGTTTTTCAAGATACAACCCATTCCTACAGCCTCTGCCTTAACCTACCTCACAACGCTGCCCAACCAAGAAGCGATATAGTTCCCCTGTCTTTACATACTATACAGACAGGGGCGCCATTGTGCGGTGTCACATAAAAATAAAAATAAAACAACCTGACCACATAATCGAAAAATAGAGATTTTCTTAATCGTAGATTAGATGCACATTCTATTTAGCAGAAGGGTCAGATATTACTTATTTTTCAAACGGATTTTTTAACTGGTGTGCGAACCGATTCTTAAAATGTTGTTCTAAAAATCAAGTCAATAAAGTATTTTCTCAGTCAGCAATAGAATAACCCCAAAAATTATTATTTAATAATTTTTGAAGCCCCGCTATGATTTGGATTTCGGATGAAACGGAAATGACGATAACTGCACCTGCGACGCATTAACTGCGCTCATTGACCGCTTTTTATATTTTTTTTATTATTATTAAGTTAAAAGAAATATAATATTTCGCTTTCTTAACTTAAATACAGAGCATATAATATAGTATAGTAGTAAGAAGTAATATTTTTAATTTTGTTCCAACATCTTAAGTTTAAATAGTTTTTTTTTAAAGGTTTGTATATTCTTTTCCGTTTTTAGGTTATCTGGAAGGAGATTATATATGTGAACTCCCTCGTGGCCAATACTTCTCTTGCCACATTCGGTCTTGACAGTATTTGTGTACAATTTATTGTGTTGTCTAGTATAATGTTCGTGTACTTGTGATGTTTTTATAAATGTTGTGTTTGTGTGTATAAGTTCATTTTGTATTTTGTAGATTAAAAGACATATGTTGTATTCGTACAATGTTCTTATTTTCAAAAGGTTCATTTCCTGAGTTTTCCTGAGTTCATTTCGGTTCATTTGCTTTGATTATGATGTCACTTTTAAAGGCTCCCATTGGTTATGAAACGGAAATTACGTTGGTCTGCGCTCATTGGTCGCTTTGATTATGACCTCACTTTTCATGAATTGGTTGAGATTGTTGTGGTAAAAATTCGCTTTTACCGCGTGTAAAGTGCACTCGAATTTTTTTATGTGGACATATCGACATATGGGGGTCGAGAAATGGGCCCGCGGGCCGCGGGTGGAGTATCACTGTTCCAAGTGCATTCAACAGTCATTAGTCATTAGCGATATAGTCACAAGTCATAAGGCTAGAACATGTCTTGAATTGACATTCCTAAACGGGGGCTTGGCTTGTAATGATAGGTTATTTGACGAATACCATAATTATTATTTGTTTCCAGGAAGTAGGGGCAATAGGGTATGTTTCTTGCGTTGAAATCTAATATTATTTACCAAATAATGGTGCATGGCTTCATAGATATCGAGTACATTGGCACATATCGACGGCAGAAAGGCTAATTAACGTAACCGACATTTTTTCGATTTTTAACTTTTTGATGCAAATTCACTCATTATACTCGAGGTTTGTATACTTTTCATCATCATCATTATCATCATTACATAGTATAAAATGAAGTCGTTCAAAATGTATGTGCGCGTTAATCTTTTAAACTACCCAACGGATTTTCATACGGTTTTCACCAATAGATAGAGTGATTCAAGAGGAAGGTTTATATGTATAATACATGCTTATTATAGTAGATAAAAGCCGAGAAATTCAAATATTCAATTCAGGCAGCGGGCAGCGAGCAGCTGGCAAGCGGGTGGTGTGGATTTTATAAAGGTTGGGTAATGGCGTTGTGTTTCGTTGGCCACAGCAACGTGTGGCCGGGTCTGCTAGTTATATATAAACCAGGATGATTTTTTTTATTTTTTTTTATTAGTTTTTGGGGTATTATTCCGGGTTGCGCTACCTCCTTCTTTAGCCAACGTTTCGGACAGCGTTGCAGTGTCCATCATCAGGGCAGATGACACTGCAGCGCTGTCCGTTGGCTAAAGAAGGAGATAGCGCAACACGGCATAATACCCCAAAAACTAATAACAAAAATATTTTTGGCCGTGAAAATCTAAAATCGTATCAGAATGAAAATTATATAAACCTCGAGTACACGGATAATCGCAGCTTTTTTTTTACAAGTGAATTTGCAGCAAAAAGTGAAAATAGAAATAATGTTTATTACGTCAATTAGCCTTTCTGCCGTCGATATCATACAAAATGCGTTTACCCTATTTTTTTAGGTGAATACAGCACAAGAACCCCAACTGCTCCCAAACGCCTGAAGCCAATGAGACTACGGCATCCCCAGTTGGGGTATGTTGTGAGTCTGAAGGTAGTGGGGATGGAAAGGAGATGAGGAATGGGAATGTGGGGAAGTTCCTGGCTATTCAGATCTGGTCTAAACACGGCTAAAGCCATTTCAAGCACCGCTTCAATTCAGAATGGTGGGCTTACATCAAGGCGAAACTGAGAGTATATTCTACTCTGAAGCCGCAAATACACGCAATAGTATTTTAAATGATCAATCAAATTGTGAAATAACTAAAATCATTTAAATAAATTTTACTTGCGCATTCCGGCATTCGATCCGGCAACCTTCGTGTTAGTCGAGAGTCTCACCCCTCGACCACATGGGCCGTCATTTTACATTGCAATATAATTGTAAAAAATAAGGATTATTAATTATTTCTAAACGTGTTGTTTTATAGACAATCATATTATCTTAACTAACTAACCACCACTCCGTTTACCGCAGGGGTAGGCAGAGAGGCTTTGCAGTGAGGTCCTGCATCATTCACATTCATACAACGTAAAGAATGTAATAATATGTTTTATTTACGTTTTATATTTTATAAGTCTTGATTCTTTCCAGTAGAATTGTATTGAATACGGCCTCGCTGAAATTATTTTCAATTTTTAAAATATCTTACTGAATATAATATCATCGCGTGCTGCGGACCTATTATATCGCCTTCAGAATCAAACATAACGTCTTTTATTTCGGATCATGCGCCATTGCACGCAACTTCAACTAGAACGAAGTGCCCAACTTGATTGCTCGCCAGGATGTTTTGATTGTGTTTCTTGAACCGTTTCCCGGACTTATTAATAATTTGGGGTAGTTCTAGGTGTCAAATGTATGACCAGTTGTCTTACCTGGATCCTATAGCCGCGGTGCTCGCAGCGAGGGAGGCCAGGGCCGCTAGCGCCCGTGCTGCGCCCCCCAGGCCGGGCTTGTGGGGCGCGGGGGCCAGAGCCGGGACTGCCGGGGCCTGAGTGGGGGCCGCTGTCAGCCGGGCAGCCGCCCCCAGGACTTTAGGTCTGCTGGCGTAGGAGTACACTAAGGGAGATAGCCCTCCGGCCATCTTCCCTACCGTACTATCCATATATCCTTCCAGACCCAAGAGAGACGCCATCTCCGGAGGTGGTGGCAAGAATTGTCCCTTTTTGACGGTGGTGATAAACAAAGGCCTGTTGTTGACTATATTCTCGTGTGATTGGGTAGTCTTCCGATTGGAGCCGTATTTTATTAAATCTGGAAATTTCACTTCGTTTTCTCTGCTGGAAGAGCGCTCCGATTTATTGTCATAATTTTTTCCCGGCTCTTTAATTTCCAAGTTAACGATGTTTGGTTTGACAAGACTAACGTTTGGATTAGATCTGGTGAATCTTTTTGTATTTGGAGGCACAGATCGTATTTCAATCTTGGGGATGACAACTTTGGAACGCTCTTTAGCGCGTCTCGATATACGTTCGGCGATTATTTCTTTTTCTTTTAACCGCCTCAGTTTCAGATCCAAGTTTCTCGAAAACCTCGCATCTAAAATGGTCTGTGATGGCGCCATGACTTCCATGGTTTTAAGACGTTTCCTTCCTTGATTTACAGGTTCATCCGTATTATTTTCGGTTCTACGATCGTCTGCAGGCTGTTGATTCAGAAGTGCGTGATCTTCTACTTCATGTTGTGGTTTTCTCTGCACAGGTTTGACGATGTTGACGTTCCTCTGCCTTGCGGCCGCTGCTTCGAGAGATTGGCCGAGAGACATTCGTCCAGCGGCGCCCGGTCCATCCGCCAGCGATGGTAGATTATCTCTGTTGATGATCGCGAAGGATTCAAACGGTTCTAGGATATCATCGGAGGGAGCCGTCGATATAGAAGGCATATCGTTACAGTTAGAATGATTTGGCTCATGTGTCGCGAATTTTAAACTGTTTTTTTACATAGCGAACGAATGGCGTAAATCTCGCACTTAAACAAAAGTCATCGGGGCGCACGTGTAGCCGGCTTCAGTGTTATACTTTGCTGGAGAGCGGGCCGCATGCGATCGAACGCGAGCCACGGCAATATGCTATCAGGATCGCACTGTCACATCCCTGAAGACGTGGTGGATGGGTGGCGAGGGATGGTCGAACAGCCGGTCGACAGAGCCGGTGGTATTGGAAACGTAAGACCGAGTGGTCGAGTATGTTGAGTAAGAATGCGAGAATCGATAGGTAGCAGGCAGCAGGTAGCAGGTAACTGGTATGAGCGGCAGCGGGCGGCCGCCCCGCACTAGCCACTAGCCACTGACCGGTCGCGGTGGTGACCACCTCACCCCCCGGAGACCTGGCCACTGCGCAGGCGCCCCCAGTTTCCGGACACCGATGACGTCAAGTGAACTACCACTTTACATACCCTCACCGTTTCTTCGCCAACCTTTATGAGCCGCTTAAATCTAAGTAAGTGACCGCTGGTGATGCCTTTGACCTCCGAGTTTTCCGTCTTGGTAGACAACTGCGCCGACATGGTTTGATGACCGCGCTCTTCAAAAGAAAGAGGTTCTTTTGAAATTTCGACAAAAGCACGCGAACGTGAAACCCCATCGACCTCCTGTACTGTTGGTTTTGTGTCAGTTGTCGTTTACATCAAGAAACATTGAATAAACACAAAACAAAGGTAAATTAATTTTCTCTGTCAGCCCACGTGTCGGCGCGACGCCAACAATAAAACTTCCGAGATAAGTATTTTGTTTTGATAGGTAGGTACATAAATAAGTTAAGTTATTGATACCTAAACAATTACAGCATCAATAAAATCTCTTTTATTTTTCACAAAAATATTATAAATTTTATTTTTCATGCCCGGCGCAGTCTTCTTGAAAATATATACTTAGGTACATAATATCATAATTAAAGTACTGCCCACTCTTTCTTTTAGGATTTATTATACAGATTAGGTACTCGTACTGCGAAATATAAAATCACGCCATGTGCCTGACCTTGTCTCGGCACTTCAAGTTCAAATGTCGGGTTCAAAATTGGATTTGAATTTTTAACAACCATTTAATAAAATTGTAACTGATTCTGGCTACAATCTGAATAATACCGTCATACATTTCTCTTTATACATCAGAAATCAATAAAGAGATTAAATCTAATTCTGAAAATAAGTTTGTGTAATGTTACCATGAATATTCGTTATGGAATATATATGATATATGCATAAGCAAAGTTTAGTTGACAAATCCGTTTTTTTACCCAATCAAAATTAACGTAGGTACCTATCTACTAAAATTACTTATTTGCAGAAATATTTATTCGCATTTGATCGTTTTTTGTTTTTAAATTTAAAGAAACTTTTTATGTTATAAAATGTAGGTAGGTAGGTACCTGTCACGTGTAAGGTACCCTTAGATTGATGACACCTACATATTTGATAATCGCAGTAGATCTGGTATTGCGGTAAGTTCGGTGACCTACGTTTGAGCCTTGATACCTGCCGATAACCCTTCGACCCCCGTGAAACTGTTGATAAAGTGAATATTATACATTAATGTATTCGTCAGTGGTTTCGATGTAGTTTTTATTACATATATATAATGTGATGACCGTGGCCGGTTATCTACATTACCACCTGGACTCCGTTGTATGGATCCAGATCTTCTTGGGATGGTGATCTCCGTACAGGGTGAGGTTGCCAATAATAATAGTGGGTAGACTATTTATGTTTATTCCGAGATTGTGTACAGGTGTGCTTCGTAGGAAGCGTAAATGCAAAGAGGACGGTAGACAGCAATCACACCCTTTTATACGTTCCTCATGCTGTCTCACTCATACACGCATGTCTCTTTCATACCGCAAGACATACGTTCACCACATCCCTCCACACTTAAATCCGAAGACAGTTACACAACATGAACTGATAATTATTTACAATACATAAAATATTCCAATATTTACAATGTAAGTAATTCATGTTGAGTCGAGAGCTGAGTGCTGCCTTCATTGACTCATCTGTGTGTTCGTGGTCGTAGTCGGTCCTTCCAATTTCCCGACGTTGACGCCACTGGATCACTGGGGCTGGAATGAGAAGGAGAAAATCCCATTAGACTGTCATCCAGGCCAAAGCTGGAGACATCGTATTCATCATACGACAGTCTCTTCGTCTCAGACGCGACATAAGGATTGCTGTGTTTCTTTTCCCATGACACACATAATTTGGACAACTGATCAAAATGCCTTTTCCAAAACATAATTTTACCATTTAAATTTACCTCAATTATATAAAGTTTTTTTCCTAATTGTTTATACACTTTCCCTGGTACCCATTTATCATTGTTTTGGTCTCTGAAATCTCTAACCATTACCTTTTGATTAATCGAAAAACCCACCGATTCTTTATTATTTCTTTTATAATAATATTTTTGATTTTCCTGACATTTAGACATTTTAATTTTTGTTTCTTTCTTAATTCTATTATCGTTATCTCTCCCCCCTCTCGGTACAAAACTGTTTAAGTTTGACCTTAGTTTCCTTCCAAACATTACAACTGCAGGTTCTAAGCCAGTTGTACAGTGTGGTGCATTTCTGTAATCAATTAAAAAATTTCCTAATTTTTCCTCATAACCTGACTGAAACTTATTTCTTATCATCATTTTTTTTAAAAAATTTTTACACGTTCGAACCGCGTTTTCTGCTAGACCATTTGATTGTGGATGATTTACCGGAGTAGTTAAATGTTTGATGTTATTCATCTCACAAAACTCTTTGAAGTCCGCTGACATGAAAGCGGCTCCATTATCTGAAACTATTGTCTGTACACTCCCGAAATAACTAAATAAACCCTTTAATATTTTAATAGTGTTATACGAATTTGGAGACTTTACTTCTACACAGTCTAACCATTTTGAGGTTGAGTCAATAATTACAAGAAAATATTTATTTGCAATTGGGCCCGCATAATTAATATGCACCCTACTCCATATTTCTTCCGTTATAGGTAAATCTCTGTTATTTTTAAATAAACTTAGAATTTGAGTATCCAAGTCATTCTCTACGTGAACTGGTTCCTCATTCCCAATTAATTCTAATTGCACTTTACTTTTATTAAAACTACCCGCTTTCTCCGAAAAAACCTCCTGGAATTTTCGAATTTTTTTATTCACTTTACTTCTACCACTCTCAAATACACTATGAGAAAAAATTTCACTACCCTCCTGGGATGAAATTGATTGTAAATCACTTCTATCATCATCAAAACCACTATGAGAAAAAATTTCACTACCCTCCTGGGATGAAATTGATTGTAAATCACTTCTATCATTCTCAAAAACACTATGAGAAAAAATTTCACTACCCTCCTGGGCTGAAATTGATTGTTCATTTATTTCCCCATTATTTTTTTCTATTGGAACGATTGGTGACGCAAACTTACTATAGTTTACCGGAACTGAAATACCTTCCGATTGTAAACATCCCAATTCCGATTCAACCTTTGCTTTTAAAGCAAACGGTATATTTCTCGGATTGCCGAATTTCGGTTCCGCATTCTCTTTTAATTTCAAATGCCCTTTATATTTATTGAATTTACCCAGTTTCTCCGAAAAAACCTCCGGGAATTTCCGAATTAAATTATCAACTCCACTAGTATTATTCTCAACCATATTGTGAGAAATATTTTCACTTCCCTCCTGGGATAAAGTAGATTGTAAGCCCGTAAATCCAATATTAAACTTTTTAATGAAATCACGCCCTAGAACCGTAATTGTTCCATGTTTTACTACGCAAAATTCTAACATTTCCCTATAACCGTTAAAATCAACTGTTAATAAGATACAACCCAATAAATTTAACTTACAGTTAGCGTAACCCATTAAGGTTAAATCCTTTGGTTTTAACATCAAATGTTTGAAATGTTTAACATAATCTTCGTCCGTCAAAATCGAAATTGCCGCCCCTGTGTCCAATAAACCGTTTAGTTCCACATTATTCACTAAAACTTTGCACAATATTGGTTCACAATATACTGCGTTTATCCGCAACATTTTTTTATGTTCCTGCGTATTTACGAACACTGAAGAAATGTTATTATTATTTAAACCGCGACATATCTTCCCAATATGCCCTTTTACTCTGCATTTATAACACAACACGTCTTTAAATTTACAGTTTACTGAATCGTGATAATTCCCGCAATGTTTACACTTTGTTCGGTCCGCTGACCTCGCTCTGTACGATGTAACATTCTTGTCCGAAGTTCTAAAAAAATGTTTACCTACCGAATTTTGTTTTTGTGACAAATTGTTCGATGTATTTTTAAATTTATTTACTAAATCAACACTTTCCGTTTTAATTTGCTTATTCATTACCTCGAATGAATCCATAGCAATAGCACATTCTACAACCTTTTTTAATGAAAAGTTTTCAGCTTCCACAAATAATTTTTCCTTAATTCGCCCCACTCGAAGACCGGTGACAAAAATATCTTTTAAATTATATTCCAGTCTGTCCTCGAATTTACAAAATCTAACGAGATTCCTTAACCGTGCTATATAATCAGTGACTGATTCTGAACTTTTTTGTTTCGTAGCAAAAAAAATTTCGCGCTCTTTGAACACATTTCGTTTGATACCTACATGATTCTCTAGTAATAACAATAAATTTTCGACCGTAATATCTGTAATTTTTTTAGGAAAACACAAATCAATCAATAAATCTATTGTCTCTGTGTGTAAATGAGATATTAAAACCGCTCTCTTTTTTTCTACCGAATTTATCTTGTCATCATTGACGAGGATGAACTGTTCGTATTGCAACACGAACGTCTCCAGTTTGTCCCTCAAATGACAAAACCTGGGCAGTTCTCCCCCTTCCATCTTCACACAGATACAATCAATAAAAGCAGAAAATTTTACAAACAGCACTCAACTCACGACTCTGTTGACTTGATGCTGCTGCTCCGATCTCGCCCTTCCGCGGACCGTCTCCTGGCTCCTGAACCCTGGTCGTCCTTCTAATGCGCCGGCACGCCTTCCGTGAGGTCTGCACCTGGTCTCTGATCTTCTCCTGAAGACCCGGACTTCTCCATCCACGCCTTACGTGTATGCTCCTCCAGGTTCTCGGCACTGAATAAACCTATCCAGCGCCTTGCTATTCCTCGGATGCCAATTTCTGCTGCTCTTGCTCTTCCTGAATGTGATCTGGCCTGATGCTGCCTGATCACCTATTGTCCACTGTAGCCTCAATCTCGTGATGTTTGCTGCCAAATATGATTTTGGCTGCTGCGTAAATCTTCTTCCTTTATAGGCTGCGCCAAATGTGATGACCGTGGCCGGTTATCTACATTACCACCTGGACTCCGTTGTATGGATCCAGATCTTCTTGGGATGGTGATCTCCGTACAGGGTGAGGTTGCCAATAATAATAGTGGGTAGACTATTTATGTTTATTCCGAGATTGTGTACAGGTGTGCTTCGTAGGAAGCGTAAATGCAAAGAGGACGGTAGACAGCAATCACACCCTTTTATACGTTCCTCATGCTGTCTCACTCATACACGCATGTCTCTTTCATACCGCAAGACATACGTTCACCACATATAATAATAAGCCTTTTTATTCTGGACTTCCGTTAGGAATGAATACTATGCATGGTCTTCTTTGTCAAAATATATAACAAAGCTCAGTTTGCCTGTTGGTACAGGCCTCCTCTAGCATTTTCCACTGGAACTTGTCACGCGCTACTCTTCTCCAATGATGTCCAGCCGTGAGTTTTAGGTCGTCTTCCCATCTTAGTTGTTGACTACCTCTACTTCTCTTGCCATCTCTGGGATACCTGTCAGTGACATTTTTGCACAATTTCTCTTGTGGATCGCGGATCATGTGACCTGTCCATCTCCACTTATATTGGTCTATTTGGGTAACTATATCGGCAACTTTAGTTTTCTCCCTTATTATGCTACATCTCACTCTGTCCTGATTCCTTATTCCTGTCAAACTTCTCTCCGTGGCTATCTGGCAGCGTTTCAACTTTTCTCTGTGGCGCTTGGTGAGTACCCAAGTTTCACATCCATAGGTGATGACTGGAAGTATACATGTGTTGAAGACTTTCCTTTTTATTTGCATACTTAGCTCCTTGGATTTCAAGACTTCTTTCAAAGACCAGCATTTCTTCCATCCGTTTACTATTCTTCGCTCGTTTTCTTTAGTGGTTTGATCTTTGTGCGATATTATCTGTCCTAAATAGATGTAATCTAAGATATATTCGAGTGGTTGGTTGTCAATTTTTGTAGTTACTGGTTCACAGTTTGTAAGCAATTTTGTTTTGTCTTTGTTCATGCATAGGCCGACTTTCACACTGTAGTTTTTATTATTGTGCATCAGTGATTACATCCACAGATATCAATAATAATGAAAATTTTCACTGAAGGCAAAATTGAAAAACGAACCAGATGGATTGAAGTCATTCGAATTATGTTTGATAAATAATCTATTGGTTCTGAATTTGTAAAATAATTTACTTGTGTAGTAGTGTAATCAAAGACTAAATATAATACCTGAGAGGGCAAAAAAAGAAATTACATTTTAATTTTAGTATTTTGGTTTTTGTCACGAAGCTGAGGAATGGAAAAAAACGTTAAATGAACATGGTCGAATTAAATTGTGAATCTAAACCTTTAAACGAAATTCAAAAACGTGCACCCAGTATCTTTGGACATTTTCGAGGAAGAGAGGACTGCAAGCGGGTGTTCCAAATTTCCAAACTAGTACAAAAAACTTTTTTTTTGTAAAAACTCCACACAGGAGGCCATGAGGAAAGTAATTCCCCTCAGGGCCTGTGTCATCTTTGGGGATGCTGTGTGGAGGGTTTTTTAAGAAAAGGAAGGACAGGAAGTTCTGTGAAGGAAAAAAGTATGAGGGGTGGGTAGGAATCTTGGGGTCAGTGTGTCCATCCCTCCAATGCAAGGCAATGGGTCGAGAAAGTGTGGCTGCAGAGGTCAAAGGACCTCCCTCAACCAGTCATCTTGATCCGGCCCGCCAATTAACAGGTGCATCCGTCACCAAGACCCAGACAAACCTCACCCCCATGAACCCACGCACCCCCGCTACGTCACCATACGTAGCGAACCACTTTGTGAGACCTATGGCAGAGGTGTTAGTTATCCAATAAATGATTCCCTGAGTGGCAGTATCCATACCCGCCTCCCAAATATTTTTTTACGTATCATTTATTGAATAACCAACATCTTTGCTATAGTTCACCCAAAGTGATTCGCTACGTTTGATGACTTAGCACTGTGACCGGGTTCATGGGGTGAGGTTTATCTAGGTGTTGGCAGCGGATGAGTTGGACATACTGAACCCCAGATTCCTAACTATCCCTCATAACTTTTTCCTTCCCAGAACTTCCTGTCCTTCCTTTCCTTAAAAAGACCCTCCACAGAACAACCACAACGATGACGGGAAATTATTTTCCTCAGGGCCTCCTGTGTGGAGTTAATGTAAAAAAAAATACGAATGTGCTTTAGATCACACGACTGAAGTAAAACTTCTTTAGCTCCATCTATATGTATATATGTATATATATATACAATAGATGGAGATAAATATATATCTCTGAATTCACTACACACTTGTATACAATACTCATGTGGAGACCTGTAAATGGTTCAATTATTGTACTCAATTATTATAAACTTTGTTGTTGTTTTTTTTTTTTTTTAAGTTTCTTTATTCTTTGGATTGTTTGTTACATGAATTGGGGATTTTTTGACCACCATACTAGGCACATGCCTGTGTTGTGGTAGTCGATAGTGTTAAAGTAAACTGTTTGTCTCCCAAATAAATAAAAATAAAATAAAATCTATATGATAGGAAGAGAGAAGAAAATGTGCACGCGCACTGCTCTCTATTGCTCCTACAGTGTAATACATACAATAGGCCCGCACTGTGGCTTTAGATATACGAAACGTAACTGGCTATGAGAGAAAGAAAACGTATGTTCGCACCTCTCTCTCTTGCCCCTACATTAATATACGAAACGTAACTCTCTCTCTTTCTATCTTCACTAAATTATATCTTCCTCTCAACTACCGTTCGCCTCTCTTTTCGTAACGCTCTCGTCACGCATTCACAAGCTTACTCCCCAAGTCAAGCGTGCGTAAAGAAGTTTTACTGCAAAAATTGTGGTCGGCAACAGAAAATATAATTTATTTTTTTGTATTTCAAGACCATATTTATGGAAATTATTGTACATATACACACATTATATACCCCACACTGACTGGTCGGGTGGTATTGAAACTGAAAGTTATCCTTATCAGAAGGTCATCTGGACTCTGGATTGCGGTAAGGGTGCAAGTCACCGCAAGAAGTCGAGGGGTGGTTGGGAGAGTGGTGGAGTGGGGTTGGGGAGGGGCAGGAACGGGAGCTGCACGTTACTTGAGAAAACTCGCGTGACAAGCGACGCGCGACGTACGTCAAGGGCGCTATACTCCAATAATATTTAATTTGTATTCAACCCCTTGTTTGTCCCGAACACTGCTAGGTGTTTGCTTTGGAGTAAATGACCGTACAGTGCACCCGCTTAAAATCCCTGCATTTTGCAGCCACGATGTGCGAAAAGAGCGAGAGAATACTTTGAATGCAGTCGCAGGGCAACTTTAGTGGAAAGATAAACAATCACCCCTTCTTTAAATAGCGTGTTTTGTGTGCTTCGTTATTTTATTATTAGCTTCGCTAGTCCAGTCGATAAAAAGGAAATACATGATATGCCCCGTGATGAAATAATACGGAAATCATTTAATAATTTCGACAACCCATTCGTAGGTTCATGGCACGGAATTTAACACCTCGGACTATTTTTTTCTCTTTTGGGAACACTCTCATAATATACGTCTCAAAGAAGTCGTTGTCTCATTTACTAATGATGAGTAGGTACTAAACGGAGCAGGTGTTAGAAAGAGAAAACACCAAGCTTTTTGTTCAAATCTTAAAGTTAACCACAGAAGAATAAAAATGTTCACATACTTATAAGAAACCAAAGATTTATGAATGCAATTTCAGAAAGAAAAAAAAAGTTTTTTTTTTTTTACATGAAACTACAAAAATGTGAGACAACAATAAAGTTTAGAATTCATTTTTCTAATAACAAATGTGTGTGTTTTTAGTTTTTTCGTTATCACTTATCAGTTATTTTAGAAAAAAAATCAGGTTTAGTTTTTGAATTCTTTCAAAAATAATATTGCATTTATTTGGATTTGGATTTATTAAAAAGCGGAAATAATGTGACCTTCTGACACAATATGCTCTAGCCTGAGGGGTTAAAAGTGTTATTAAGCCTCGGCAACCCGAATTTCTACCGATTTCTTACATATCTCCCTTAAACATTTGAAGTTTTAAGCTCTTCAAAAAATATATGTAATTTTTGAAGATAATGTCTAGATACAAACTTCTAGGATTCATCATAAGAGTAACCAAACCATTCAGGTCGCCACACATAATCAAAATACTGTATGTCTCTTTTGTTCGCTCAATATTAGAATTCGGATCAGTCATATGGAATCCCCAATACAAAGTTAATATTGAAAGGTTAGAAATAATTCAAAAAAAGATACTGAAACACCTAGACTTTAAATCCTTTCGAACATCAGAAAGCCTAAAAGACTCATTAACATTCCATAATTTATCAACCTTAGAAGATAGAAGAAATATATCCGACCAGAAATTTCTATTCAAAATTATTAACAACGTTGTTGACAACAACTATCTTCTGGAACACATTAATTTCCACTGTCCAATAAGAAACACAAGGTCAAACCAACTATTCCACATCCCACACTCAAAAACAAATTACACACAACATTCATTTCTCCGAAGGACGTGCACAAAATACAATGATATCTTTTACGACGCTGATATTTTCCATTTGTCCTCAGGCCAATTTATTAAATTCATAATAGAAAATATCAAAACAAATTGTTAATTATGAACTCTCCACCCCTGCTGCATGTTTTCCTTCTTTTTATAATAATAATAATGATATTTGGATGATTTACATATCCCACATTTAATTTGTGTATTTTTTTTTTCATTTCTGTTGTACATATATATATATTTTCTTTTTTTCTACCACTTTATGTTTTAATCTATGTTTATAAATATATATTATAAATTTTAGCGGAAACTTCGCTGGTTAATGCAACCATATGTTACTCTATTATGAAAATATGTATAACTGTTTGTTTCCTTAATAAACTAAAAAATAAAATAAAAAAATGCTGCCCACGCCGAAATGCAAATTATATGAAATTCCCTAGATAGAAAAAAAATCGCAAAGTATGCTCCAAAAATTATTAAAAACAAGTCTGTTTCTATTATCTTATAAATTATATTTGTGAAAAAATTCACAATGTTTCTTTAAATGATTCTTAAGATGCTCCCCATGAGATTATTGCTCTATTTTAAAGGAGTCGTGTTTTATTAAACATTTTCGCAATTTTCGCATCGATTTTGTCGCTGTAAATGTTAGCGCGCTCCTCCAACATTCGTAATTTCGTATATCTCCATCTTCTTCTTTTCGAGCCCGGTTGCGAAGCCTTAAAGTAATTTTTTCCGGAATATTCTATGAACATGAATCTCCAAATCTCAAAAATACATGTATATATTTATTAAATATACCGTAGATATTGATAACAGTTATAACCATTATTGATAACAGCGTCAATAACTGACGCTGTTTTATTACTACTACCTGGGTACACTACAATATGTGGTCAAATTTGAAATTGTTGATTATTTTCCTCGACCTTGACAAAAATGAATATATTAAGAGCCCGCGAGGGATTTTTCAATATTTAAATTTTTTTTCGTATTTTTGCAGATTTTTGCCTATTTTCGAAGTCATCTGTGTCGATAATAGCACCTCAAAAAAAAAGTTTGTAACTCTGTTTTTTTAGATACATGCATTGTCAATGCCACAAGTTTAAATTAAATATTAAAAAAAATATTTTTTCTTACTTTATAACTGTTTATAAAAGATCAGTTTTCAAAAAATCGTCAATGTACCACTGATTTTTTTCCATCTGTCGTCATATACGAAAATAAAAAAAATATTTAAAAATATTTTGTTATAGGACACATATCAACCTATACCCCCACATTTATATTTTTTTATAAAATGCGCAAATAATGAGGTAAAATAATTTTTAAAAACTACGTAAATCGATGTACTTTGAAATCGATTTTATGTATTAAAAAACAAGTATTTGAAAAAAATAAAAATAATGTGTATTAAAACAATATTTAAACTATACAAACTGATAATTAAATAAAAATAATTTTGTGATTTATTGTGTAATATTCCATTTTTATCTGTACCCAAATAGATAAAAGCGATTCCATTTCCAACTGCTCTTCATTACGCGAAAGTCAGTCGCCACAAGAGGTTCTTTCGTGACGCTCTGTTCTGTAAAGTAGTATTAAGAATACATGCATGTGTTGGTTTTTGTATAGAATACGTATACTCTGGAGAAAAGAAATTCGACCACTGAATTTGGACGGGGAAAGTGAATGAATCTTGTCAAAAAGATATATTTTAAAACGATAGTGGCCAGGACACGGACTGCCATATACTTGTACCTTCCTACGTTTTGCCTTGTTTGTGTGCAAAAAATAATATCCGTGGACCCAAATATGAATACAGTGATCACTCGGTTTTACGAATCAATTTTTAACTGCTTTTATGTTTATTTTTATACGTGGGCTTTCGAAAAATATTTTTAATGTTATCATTGAAATCAATTACTAATTATTAAGTTCTGCTTGATATTTTTAATGATTTTAATTATATGCGTACCGGCAAAAATTGTTGATTTGGCGATGACTTTGGTAGGCAAAACTCCCATTACTTGTAAACAATAATAAATGAAATTATTTTCAATTAGCTTTTATTATTTAAAGTTTTAATGAAGTTTTATTCCTTTTGACCATTTTTACTTAGTTTATTTAATTATGAATACATTATGGAGCAGATGAATGAAGAAAAGAGTATAAGGAGAAGGAACGAGGTGAATGTGTATGGTAGAAGAAGTCGGGGGGAGAATGGCACGATCAAGTGAACCAGCGCCCTAGGGGTGATTTTTCACCAATACGGCATTATACAAATCATCCAATTATTATTATTAAATGGTTGAGATTCAGAACTGTACCTAACTGTATAATATTTTTCGATATCTCTGTATCTGGCAGTAAAACCATGTAAAAATTAAACATTTTGTTAAAGCCCATCAGTGCTTTTACAATATAAAAATTTCCGTGTTGTCTTACTTTTTCGAAGAAGGCATGTATATTATCCGTCATAATATTATTTTATTTTTCAAAAGCGAGTGTCAAGTTACACACGAAATAGGGCTGTCCAAATAAATGGTTAATTATTATTATTCATAATTTAACTAACTAACCATCACGCCGTTTCTCCGCAGGGGTAGGCAGAGAGGACGGACCGCCAAACAACTCGGTCTTGGCACACACTTCTTGCCTCGTTCACATTCATACATCGTCTCATATATGCTTTTCTATTATTCTGACTCTTGACATCATCCCACTCAAGTATCTGATTCACTTGGTCGTGCCATGTCTTTCTTGGGCGTCCCCGACTTCTTCTACCATTTGCGTTATATATTATCCTTACACTCCTTCCCTCGTTCATTTGCTCTACATGCCCAAACCATCAGAGCGTTCCTTTCTCAATCTTACTCATTAGGCTTATATCAGCTTTGCATTCTTTGCGGATCACTACGTTTCTCACACGATCGTACATGGTTTTACCACACATACGCCTAAGGGATCTCATTCTACAGCATTCAGTCTACTTTCATCATTTCTCTGCCAGTTCCATAACTCACTGCCATATATCCATTAATAGAGTTACCTGCATTCACCCCTCTTTCAATATCTCTATCAGACTTCCCATCTCTCGTAAACATATTTCCCAAATACACAAACTCATCCACCTGCTCCAAGTATTCATCATTCACAACTATGTTGCACATTGTTTTCGTATTCTCTCTTTCAAGCATATGACTTTAGACTTACTTACATTCATCATTCACTCCAGAGCCCTTGAGGTGATTTTTCACAAAAACGGCGCTATACAAATTATCCAATTATTATTATTATTATTATTATTCATACATACTTCGTTCATCCTAGATACGAGAGACTGTAGATCTTCTATACTTTGAATCTCTCGACCCATCGCCTTACTCCACCGTTGAAGGGATGAATCGTTACGCCTGGATACACTGAAACCCAGATTCCTACCCATCCCTAATATCTATTTCCTTTCCGGAACTTCATCTCCTTCTTTTCCTTAAAATAACCTCCACACAGCATTCCTTAAGATGACATAGTGATGATGATAGTGTGATTTGATCTAAAAAACCAAAAAACCATTTTATCAAGTACAGTATCACAACAAGATGACAGGATAGACAGACTTGAATACATGCAACAAATATGTAATATTGAAATAAGAGGCGTTCCGGAATCCATCTCCAATAACTATATGGAAGTCATTAATAAAATATCTAAATTTCACAATGTTTCATTATAAGTACCTATTTTTTTACATTAACTCCACACAGGAGTCCCTGAGGAAAATAATTTTCCTCAGGGTCTTAGTCATCTTAGGGGATTCCTATGTAGAGGGTGTTTTTGAGGAAGGGAAGGATAGTAAGTTTTGGGAAGGAAAAAGCTATGAGGGGTGGGTAGGAATCTAAGGGGTTAGTGTGTCCAGGAGTGACGGACGTATAATCCATCCCTCCAACTGCGGTGCAAGGAAATGGGTTGACAGAGTTTGGCTGGAAAGATCAAAAGTCCTCCCTCACCCAGTCTCTCGCGATCCGACCCGCCACGCAGCAGGTGAGCAGGCGCATCCGCCGCCAAGACCTGTAAAAACCTCACCACATGAACCCGGGTACCCTTGCTCACTCAAGTCACCAAACTTAGCGAACCATTTGGGGAGACCTATGGCAGAGGTGTTGGTTATCCAATAAATGGTTCCCGAGGCGGTGGTACCCATATCCGCCTCCAAATTGAATAGTTACTGTAAAAAAGGTTTTGGCTTTGATTTTAATAAATGTAGTTTCCAAGATTGTTTTTTTATTCAAATTTTGTGGCAGCCCTAGAACGTTAGTCCAGCAACAGTCCAGCAAAATACAAAAAATGACGACATCGTGTGTGGCGGTTTCCAGTGTTGTAATATAATAAAAAATATCCCATATTTATTGGTATTTATATTTTTTGTCGTGAATATTATATTTTTGGACACATTATATATTACATAAATTGAAGCAATAAACGTCTAATATGAATGTCGCGATGAGGATAAACTGATTTATTTTAGATGTTTGTTTAGTTTTAATCAATGTGCGGAGTTAAATTTACAAACACAGAGATTTCCAGTATTAACATCGCAAAAATCACACATTTATCTTAAAAACTGAACAACATAAATGCGGCGTTGAATTAATTCGTCGATTCTAAAAATTTTCACATATTTTTTTTTTTTTTTTTTTTAACAAAATAGGGAATTTCGGGGAAAAATTCCCCAACATATAGGGAACATGGACATTCGACTGAATTAGCAATCCGCCAAAACTGTCAACGATATTTTAATATACCATTTTTTATTTGTTCGGGAGTGTTCGTTTGAACTTCGGATTTCCGAGCGGATGAAAGGATACAAATCAGTTTAAGCAACGATTTTTGGCGGAATTGTCTTCAAAATGTGCTGAGAGCGACGCAAGCGACAAAAACTATAACTATTTTATCCAATCTGGAAAAAATCGCTAGGCCTGCTATGCTCTTAAGAGTTGAATCACCTCTCGGTTCGATTACAGGTTAGGTATTATAAAAATAACGCGAAAAGTATGTACCTCCCAGAACTATAGTTGGAGAGTGGGAAATGGGCATAGTGTGAGAGATGGGGGCGCGGGCTGTAGGCCCTACCGCCCCTTACACCCTTAACGCCCCCTCTCACACCATTACCGCCCCCCGAGTCCGGCAGGTCATCCAAGAGCCGTTCACCTCTCTCAAACTTTTATACACGAACAAGTATGTTATTAAAGCCTTTGCATTGGCACCGTATAAACTCATATAAAATAATACAGAAATACATTCATAGGAACCCTCTACCATAATTTATCAGATAATAACATGTCTCGTTAAATACGTAAGTAACTTCAGCACTTTTGCATATCTACTTACAAAATTAGGCTTTATTACAATACGTACCCACAATTTGTATTTGCATTTACGAAAAAATATATATTTTTTAATTGAATCTCATTTGAACCCACAGATAACATTGCAAGATACGTTTTTAGATTTTCACGACCAAAAGTATTTCGTTATTTGTTTTTGGGGTGTTATGCCGTTTTGCGCACACGTCTACCGGATCTGCCCTGATGATGGACACTGCAACGCTGTCCGAAACGTTGGCTAAAGAAGGAGGTAGCGCAACACGGCATAACATCCCAAAAACAAATAACGATAATATTACCAATTTTAAACGGCTCGGTGAATATACAGAAAATAATGGTGAGAAGTTAGTACTTCAGTTTCCGAAAATGGAAAATATTGCATTTTAATGATTTTTGATAAATTTTTTCAATTATTTCTGGCTTTCATCCTTCAAATGTGTTTTAGGCCACCATTTAAAATCACAGAGAAGGGTGAATTTTGATAGTTATTTCCTTAAAATTTAAATCGATCGTTCACTTGGCAGCGATTGTTATTGATGTTTAAAATTAAGAAAAGGCGTCAAATTATTCGTTTTTCAACGAAATAGCTGTTGAAATGCAAAAAATAATTTTCCATGTTCGGTTACTGAAATTTCGTTTTCACAATGTTGTCTAATCTTTACACATCAAAATGAATGTTTTTTTGTTTGTCCCGTGTGCATTCCTATAGCATTCATTCAATTGCGATGAAACTCTGGTGATTTGATGTTTGCACGCCAGCGAAGGTTACTATATACGAGTATATAAGGGTGAGCTCTGGCGTTATCAATCAATATAAATAAAAATTAATGTTTCTTTGTTTGTCCCGTATGCGTTCCTGTACCAATCAACCGATTTCGATGAAACTTTGTTGATTTGTTATTTTATTCAAATGAAGTTTGGCGGTGCATACAAAGTTATGTTTTTAATAATATTCTTAACACAAAATTACAAATAGTTTAGATATAGATGACAATAATTAATAACATATTTATCATATACACGTGCATGTGGAATTTTAGTAAAAACAAAACCTGGAATAGTAAGGGATCAGGGATTTAATTTAATATTATTTTTATGAAATTATGTAGGTAATGGACGACTCAGTAGTGCACAATAATTATTGTGAATCATGTACATAATGTCGGTGCTGGGTTTTAAAAAGGATTCCGGCCAATTCTTTGGTTTTTTTTTGTGACGAAAAACCTAACATTTATTGTTGATATATTGTCATTATAAAAATAAGTGGTTCTTATCTAAAAATATATATTTTTTTAAATTTTATGTTTTAAACGTCCAAAGGGATTTTACATCCAAAACAACCCATTTTTGAAAATTTACAATGAAAATAAAGAACTAACAAAATATTGGTAACATAAAATATGAGAATAGAGAACTCCGGTCCAATTTTTCTTTTTTTTCCATGAAATCTTCTAACTTAAATAACTGCATTTTATTTTTAGGGTTAGTTAAAATAATTTTCAAAGTTTTAATTTTTCAAGATCCCCCGAAAACCTCCGTATGTATGAATCGTGTGACGTCACCACTCCTGAAAAGTTACTATAGGATCGGGCAATCAGCTGATCAACTGCCGCCATTTTGAATTTCGTTGTTCGAAGTATTCTCCCTAGAAGTAGCATTATTATTTTTTTTGTGCAGTAGTTTTTGAATATCTTCAATAAAAGAAAAACTAATAAGAGATACCTTTATTTTTGATACATTATTTAGGCCTAAATAATGTTTAAATAAACACGACAACTAAATCTCTATAAACAGTACGTAAATAAACGAATAAATTAATACGATGGGTTGTGTCATACCTACATTTTCATACAATGAATTTACGGTGACGTCACTATTCGCCGTCACTGACACCACTAAACATTTCAATAATGCCAACTTGACGGCGTGTTTTTACTTATATATTCCGAATCAGCGTTTATTGGACTATATGAACATATTTTTTTAAAGCCATAATATTTTTCACTGGAGTTCCTTATTAACAAAATATAGATAAACCTAAAATATGAATAAGTTGGTAAGATACAAATAGGTAATCTGTCAATGATAATATTAATAATAAAAATTTAACAATAATTTTACTAATAAATCACCCGGGAAGATTGGAAAATCGGATATTTTAGCTAGGAAAATGAGGCAGGAAATTATTTTTTTAAACTTTTAGACATCTTTTTAATTTGTTATTTGTAAACTTTTTGTGTTGTGGAATTTAAGACCCGGGAAGTCGTAAAATTATTTAAAAATCTTATTTTTTTTATCTTTTCGATATTATGCAAAGTTTGTAAATTTTCAAGGTTGGGAAATTTTTATTTTTCTGAAAAAAATCTTCCGGAAATATTGGAAAATCGGATATTGGATATTGGATAATCGGACCAACCGACCAACATCAATTTGAATTTTTTACAAAAACATTTACCAATTTGATTTTTTCATGCGAAATTTTTAAATATTTCATGATTTAAATATTTCAAACAATTCTTCCGGGAAAATTAGAAATTGGGTAAAAAAATGCTCGCAAAATGGTTGGGAAATTGTTTTTAAGTTTTTGAAACTGAGAAATTCCAAGTTCTGTTAATTTTCCTTTTGAAATTTTCTCATCTCTGTTAGTCAGTGCCCGCAGTTTCAGATTCACGTACATATACAGACTTACGTTTATACAGACTTCTTTTTCCTTTTATTCGTATATGTAAATACCTAATCATAAAATGCTGAATTTTGTACTTATGTAAAGTAATAGTTTTGTAATCTAATCTCCTGGGTGTTATTGCGTTGAGTAAAACGTGTCCGAAGTGACATAAATGGCCTTATCAACGTTCCTATCAAATATCGATAAAAAGTAGCGTTGCTATCACAAAGCGGGCAAACCTATTCCAGATTGACGTGGCAAACTGGCCATGTGGCTGATTCCAGTCAAGGTGAAAGATGGGGTTCGGGTTTATGGTCCGCGGCCGCGGGTTCGGTACCGATTGCCCAGATCTGAAAAGTGGGTATTGGGAGCGAAACAATTGGGTGCCATTTATCAGTCGAGGCTGAAACGAAAATTAAAGACAGGTTTCCGTTTTCCCAGCCAAATAACACAGAGGCGTTACGAGTATTACGACAATCCGTGCGGTCACTCACCACCACCATTTTTTTTATTTTTTGAAGTGAAAACTTCTTTAGCACCGTTGTGATTTGAAACTCGATGAAACGAAAAATAGCGACATTAAAAAGAGATAAACACATTCTAGGATTTAGCCTGCGAGAGAATGAGTTGGTATAATCGGTCTCCTCTGCGTGTGATGCTTCGTAGCCTCCCCACTCTTATCTTTAGTTTTCCGAAGGCTTTACTTCTACCGAGTGTGAATTGCACTCTCTGTTTCTTTATGTGAATACCTCGCAAGAGTCTATGGAATCAGTGAGACTATGCAATCAGTGAGGCTGAAGTATGTTGTGAGGATGAAGGTAGTGGGAAGGGAAGGTGGAGAAGTACCTAGCTATTCAGATCTGGTCACCAAACACAGCTAAAGCCATTTTAAGCAACGTTTCAATTATGAATGGTGGTCTGACAACAGGCCGATACTGAGTGTATCTTCCACTCTGGAACATGCCAAAAATATGTTATGTATTTATTATTTTAAATCAATTAATTGTGAATTAACACAAAATGTGAGATTTGAATGTGGAATGTGGGGACGTTATGTATTATGAAATGACTTTAGCTAAGAGAGATTACGAGTTTTGAGAACCAAAATCCTTTTTTACATTTTAGGTAAAATAATTTACCTAATTAATATAGGTATGTGTTCTTTGCTGACGTGGGAAGAGCCTTTTTGAGGAGAAGAAAGAGTGAACATGGATCTTAAAGAGGCTTAAGCTATAGGAGGAAAGAAACACAGAGGCTGGCAAATAGTGCCACGGCCGAGATTTTGAACTCAACAACGAATAGAAACGACCCGTTCTCATGTGACAGATGTCAACCTGGTACAAAAACATTTCCCGATTATACGGCGGTGCCGAAGAGAGCAATGACGCTAGTTCCTCCAAGTATCTTCCGTTGAAACAAAGACAGCATTCGCATCGGGTGCATTTGCTCAAAAGATTGCAATCCGTTTGTAAAGATTGGAATCTATCAAACGAACCGGTCGTTTCTGCATGGAGTCAGGGATTTTTCATGTATTTTGGGGCTCCAGATGAGAGGTGGCAATCCTGGTAATTTTTTCTACAACTGTTAAAGTTCTCCTTCCTCTCTCTCATATTCATTCCACCTTTCACCTTACAACTACTATTTCCAATACTGCCTGGGATAGTAGGATGAAATAGAATCACTGCGGTCAAGTAAATTTGTGCGTGTGCAATTATATTTTATTTGATTAATTTGTGTTATTTCTCAATGAATTACTTAAAAATAATATAAAGTATATTTGTGTATTTACAGAGTGGAAGATACTCTCAGTATCGCCCAGGTGTAATAACACCATTCAGAATTGAAACGTTGCTTGAAATGGCTTTAGCCGTGCTTGGTGGCCAGTTCTGATTAGACAGATACTTTCCCACCTTCCTCTTCCCCATATCCTCCTCCCCCACTACCTTCAGCCTCACAACATATACCCTTTTTGGGAATGCCACAGTCTCACTGGCTCCAGACGGGAACAACTGGGACTCTAGTAAGTTATTCATATTAAAAAGTAAGAGATACTTGACGGTAGCGTTCATTGAAATATAAATAATTATATTTTATTCTTTGATTACCTATATCGTTATTTATTATTTATTTCACATTGCCGAGGGATATTTTCGCTGGGCCCAGGGCCCGGAAATATCAGGCCACGCTACTGACTGAAGCCGTGGCCGATTTAACTCCGGAAATGCGGAGAAATTGGTAAAGGTAGTAAATAGGTACTAAAGCAGAATATATTTATGTGTCTACTTATTCTATACAGCCGATCATTTGCATTTTCCACCGGCGGGCGTTCATTGGCATCATTGCCAAAATATGAGAATGAACTTCGATTGTGGCCACGGACATATGAATATATCTGGACCTGCCCTAAGTGATAAAAACGTATTATTTCCCCCTCCACATGGCGCCGGCTGTAGCTCCTCCTTGGAACCGGCTCGCTCCATGGGGAGGGGATATAGCCTCGCTTGAATCTAAAATGTGTGACGTCATCATTCTTGCCGTGAACAGCGAGAAGCTGACATCCATACATTTAACGAAATAACGGCAGCTTGTACTATACAATATATCTACGTATCAATATGCACATAGCGAATGTGGGCGGTACTCCAATGTGCTCGTCGCTGGTTACAGGGGTAAGTAAATTATGAAACATTTGTAAAAGTGTTTTAACTAAACACGGCAAGAAAATATTGATATGTGTATTGGCGCGAGTCTTTTTGGGGGGAGCATTTGGCCTTAGCAAATAAGTTTTGAACGTGGCAAGCAATTCGCGCTCCCATGTAAAAAGGTCTATTCATTCAAAGCAGATTTTGCTTTTAAGAACTAAATGGTGATATTGTAATGCGAGATGCCTATATACTGTCAGATTGATTGTTCAACGAATGACAGTCATCTTTCCCCTCTTCGCTCTCCATAGTTTGGTTTTACCCCTCATCTGTAACTGCTTGTCTATCCATTTGGATGTCTATGATTGTGGCTGAGTTTTGCGTTCCTACATATCTATGTACTACCTTCCACCAACCACGTACTCAACCGATGTTTAAAAATGTATTTATTTATTTTAGTACATACGGCACCGCATGGGCCATTAACGTAAGTATAATTTTACAATTATGAAGTATAAAAAGTGTAATGTATAAAATGGTCAAAAAAGTTTGAGTATAAGTACAAAAGATTAATTAAATTAAATAATTCAAAAAGGTGGGTATAAAAAGAAATAAAAAATTTATTATTAAAAATCCAGTTCTTATTAGTTTGCATGAAATGATTTATTTTACTATATAAAGACACTTTGATTCCCAGTCAGCGGTAATGCGGATTTTTATGAATGGAGAGACACAATTTGGGAGGCACCTCTGCCATAAATCACCCCCAAGTGATTCGCTACATTTGGTGACTTAGCCGGGGTTCATGGGGGGTGAGGTTTGTCCAGGTCTTGGCGGCTAATGCGTCTGCCCACCCGCTGATTTGTGGACAGGATCGAGAGAGACTGGTTAAGGGAGATCTTTTATCCTCTCCTGCCAGAATCTCTCTACCCATTGCCTTGCACCGCAGTTGGAGGGATGGATTCATACGTCCGTCACTCCTGGACACACTGATCTCCAGATTCTTGCTAACCCCTCACACCTATTTCCTTCCCAAAACTTCCTCTCCTTTCTTTCCTTAAAAAAATTCCACACAGCATCCCCTGAGATGACATAAGCCCTGAGGGAAATTATTTTCCTTCTGTATTGAGCTATTGTAAAAAAACATTTTTAATATTGTAAATCAAACGTCATAGGTGGATGAAGCTATACGTGAAATCCTATTTGGATACTATTTAGAATAATCTTTACTACGAATTGGTTTATACTATGAAAATCAAAAAATATGCTACGAATAAATTGAAGCTTTTACTACCTTTTGTATGAATTGGAATTACAATAAAATTATTATTTACGTATCAAAAAATAGAGCTAAACGTGAACTATTAAAAAACAAGTTTTTTTCATGACTTAACTAAGAAGTAATATATAAGAAACAATTTTTAAAAAATACCCCTTTATGACTGCTAAGACTACTTTTGACGTTTTGTATGATCTAACTTTTTTTCGTTCTTAAAAAAATATGCACAAAAAAATTAAAAACCACTTTGACACTTAATTTTAAATATTGAAGGCGTGAAAATCGAAATATTTCTAGCGTTTATATTCCTCTTAACGTCGATACTTATGTAAATTTATAATTTTTTGATGAATTAGAAGTTATTTTCCTTCAAAAGAAGTATTACTTAGCCATAAAGGGGTATTTTTTAAAAATTACTACGTTAGTCCATTTTAGCCAATTCCTAGAATCCAACAATAGATATGTACAAATAAAAGTAAAGTAGTAACTTGATGTTGAGAATTGTTCTAAGAATTCACCTTTATTTACTTATGTTTATTCTGCATAAAAATGTGTATTTTGTACGAGCTCATATTATTTTTTTTGTTGTAAAACATATTTGTATCCTATAACTAAAGACTAGTTGTTATCATACAGTGGAGGTAATCCACCTCTTACCCGCCCTGGTATAAGTAACTGATGGTTACTCCTTCAAGGCTCTCGCAAGATTCTAATTTTTTTTGTTAAACGAAGCTACATTTATTTATTTTGAACGAATCTAGACCTCCAGTGTCCATGCATACGTTGTTAGTAAGCAGTATGCAAGTGCTTAACAGGAAAAACAAAATGCAAAAAATAGGTTAGTAAGACAAAGATAAATTAAACAGAGCAAAAGAAAAACTCATTCATGAAGCTCCATGAGGCGGCATTGCATCTGTAAAAACCCGCAAGCACCTGCATAAAATAGAGAACATAAGTAATACAATATATCTCAAATCAATTGGCAAGTACCTACAAAAAATGTGAATGGCTTTCGGTCTGATCATAAACTACACTTAGCTTCCGTGTCCCTTAGCCAACCACTCAGTGAAGCCTCAAAGAATGTTGGGGAAGTTGTTATCAAAAAGATGTACTTTGTTTAATGTACATTATTATCATTGTAATAACCCTCCTATGTACCACTGTGTAACATGTAACACCGGATTGTAATAGCCATTTTATGGCGTTGAAATAAATAAATAAATAAATTATGTATAAAAAAATAAACTTTAAGTAATCAAATGTAGTTTGGGATATATATATTTTTTTAATTAAGAGAAAAACGTAAGAAGTAAGAAATTGAGTAAAAATACAAACTCCAGCTCATTCAAACATTTTTCCCTCTTTATTGGTAGATCAAATATATCTTCACATGCTCACGATAACATTACTTGTGCAGTTCAGTGATTCCCAACCCAGGGTACGTGGTTCATAGCTAGGGGTAGGTAGGAATGGATTAATGGGTTCCGTGCCAACTGAGAATAAAGTCAACTCAACACCTCTTTGAAAAGTCATTAAAAGCTATGAAAAAAATAATTTTAAAATAGCCCATAACCCTAACCTAACGTAACCTATTTACCTAATTTTTAATATATTTTTGTCATCACTCTAAATTACTTTTCTGATATGGTTCTGAGTAGGTTTCTTTCCGAGATGTCCGGTCACCGGATTTGAATAACGGCGGACCTAAAGCATAATGTTGCATGGCTGTCAATTCAAAAACGGACTACCAAGACATTTCTTTTGAAGAAGAAACCCGGGCGGCGTTCTGTCCACACAAACGTATTCCTCTATTTCCTCTCTGGATTTTGACACTAGTGCAAATAGTTTTTAAATAATATAGGTACTGCCCACTGGCATATCCCTACGTTTCGATTTTTTTTTATGAGTCACATCTTATAAGAGTTAAGACCCTCCAAAAACCATTGAAGTTGCGTTGTTTGAACGCCATCAGCAGAGGTTCAGTATACAAATTTGACAACGGATTTTGAAAAATTCAAAGTATTTTCTTCCAATACGGTTGGTGAAAAAATCTTAACAGGGGAATACTATAGCTCGATCTTATTTAACTGTAATATTTAATCAGTAATCAGCCTGAGATGCAGTTGTCACTTTCGCTCAGAGGAGGGGGGGGGGGGGGTTACAAGGACAATTTTGTAAAATATGTATTATTCAAATATCTCATCGCCCGTGTTTCTTCTTTTCTTGTTTCTTGATTTCTATGAAAATAAAAATGAATTTTGACCCCAAATATATCGTGTTACCATCGATTTGGAAACGTTCTAGTTCAATTCAGCACCAACGAAAACATGGTAAACCATACCTCACGACCTATTTTGTAAACATGTATTTTTGAAAATAATAAATAATTACGAACGAAATATTATTCCTTGGCTTCTACTAGTTTTTGCCGTGTAATAGAAACATTTTCTTATCACACACGATGGCATTTTGGCGCTTTTTAATGCAATTTACCTACTTGCTGGTAGGACACCACCTTACGCGACGCGTTGCAGTTCTTATCACTTTGAGATTTCTACCACGCACCCATATATTATATTCGTCATTGATTTTGCCTGTAGATAGGTAGGTACTATTACTATGTACTACATAGTATGCAGTGTGCTATGGAGGCGTCTACTAATATCTACAGGAATTCCAAAAATTGAACAAATCGGACTAATATCTATGAAAACCAAAGTGAGGACGAATATATACCTACAGCTCAAACTGCTGACTAATATCTATGAGAACCAAAGTGAGGACGAATACCTACAGCTCAAATTGCTGACTAATATCTATGAGAACCAAAGTGTGGACGAATATCTACAGCACTGGCAGAGGTTGGTTTGGGTTAGGTTAGTTATTACGTAATTGAAGTAATTTATGCTTTTCCGTACAACCTCTTGCTCAGCTGCCCTCTGTAGATATTAGTCCAACCTACGCTCCATAGATATTAGTCACCACTGGGACCGTCATAGATATTCGTCCGACCTTAGCTCTGTAGATATTTGCCCTCACTCTGAAGTTCATAGATATTAGTCCAACATATGAGCTGTAGATATTAGTATCTGGAATCGTGTGCTATTAGGTACACTGAATTGGATTTTGTTGGGGTCCTGTTAAGATCATGAAAGGCAAACCCTAGAGAGAAAATGGTAGTTGTGCTATCCAGTTTTTCTTAATAATATTCTGTTACTATTATAGTGGTTTTTCCTTTTGTATCTGCTGTAGATTCGACAGGAGTATCTTTTTTATATAAAAAATTACTTGGTTTCCTACCATTTACTATCCAATAAGAGATGAATTTTTAAAACTTACCATGTCATGGGTTTTCGGAAGTGCATTTTCATATTGCTCATGAGCGCTCGGGGGTTGCTATTATAGGTGTAAGCCTCTGGAGGGCCCGTGGGGGGCGCCGGAGGGGGCATCTTGGCGGCGACAGAGCACATCTCCTCCCCCTCCCTGAATGTCGTCACTGGTCACTGCAGGCAGTAGGATTGTCATTTATTACGGTTTTTAATTAGACGCACACACCAAAAGAATCTTTTTTCGTTATTATTAATAACACCACAAAAAACTTGAATATACTTCTTGGAAACAAAGCGGAAAAAATATATTTGCAAAAACCGTAGCACTATTTTTTACCTAGAGTGTTTACTCAAAATACACCCACTTCCAATAATATTATCAAATACCTTTGTATAATAAATACTTCCTCTTATAATTTTGCAATTTTCCATATTCCACCAAACACAGCTTTTGTTATTATTATGATGACAGTTACACAATCACATAACATTTATTACAAACCACCGTTGCTTTATGAGTTTCAACCAAATACGGAAAATATTGTGTAACGAAATAAGCACAGGCTAAATTAAAGTAATTCCAGAATTTTATTTTTGTAATAAACTCAAATAAACAATGGAAGATTACAAGATTCGCCCACATGATGCTGTTTTGTTATTTTTAATACCCACATCTCCATAGTTACAAAATTTATTGATGTGATAATTTAAGCACTAGACGATTATCCCATTATTATAAGGTTATTGATGGATGTGAAAAATAATGAAAAATTCTAAAGGATTTTTTTAGTTTGATCCCCCTTTCAATATTACCATTTTTGTATTTTTCGTAGTAACAACTGTTTTACAACAAAGCAATCAATACACTTACTTCATAACATAAATCGACTCATAACATTGCTTACATATTGCATATAATATGACCAATAATTAGAATATTTCAATTCAAAATATTGTTTTTAGTTCAATAAATATTGTAAATAATAGATAATTCAGTGTTGCTGCCACAATAAGTTCCTACTTGAACGGTGACACATACTATTTTTATTTTCGCCACCCCGCCACCCACCGATAGTCAACATTAGAATGACAGTTAATTCAAAATGGCTTCTTTAAGAGTGTTTAGTCGTAACTTACCGTATTTAAAACAACAGTTCTCGGCTTTATTAGGAAACACATCTACTTCAGTGAAAATAATATGTTTAATAGTCATATTCAGTTACTTTCTGTCGTTTTCGGAAGGAGCCGTGAATGTCCTGAGCGTGACGCCAGGATATCTCATGCCTCCGTCATTCTGGTTATGGTCAGCCTTTACGTTTTGCTTTTTAGAACTTCACTTCTGGGAGGTGATTGTGGATGTCGTTACTGTAGGTTTGTGTGGAAAGTTAATTGAGCCTCTGTGGGGCCAGTTGGAAATGCTAACGTTCTTCGCCATCACGAATTTCGGCGTCGCCGTAATGACGTCTACTTATTATTTATTTTTGTACATGTGTACTCGAAATACAGACTATCTGTTCACCGTCCACATACATGGCCTAGCGGGATACATCGCCGCTGTCAGTGTAGCAGTGAAGCAAGTGATGCCCGACCACCTTCTCATCAAGACATCTCTCGGTATGTCATATCCTCTTTTCTCCGTCATTAGTGTTGACAGCTCCATTCTCTGAGCTTACAGTCGACTCATCTATTTCTATAATTTTCTAATTCAACAATTTTGATTACTTGCTATTAAAATTCTTCAGATGAGTTTTGATATCAACGATTCTATCACATTGCTCGCCCAAAATATGTAAATCGCACTCAGATTTGTGCCTGTTTAGCTACAAATCTCTCAATGGGTACAAATTGATTCAATATCTTAGTTCTAATGTCTGAAACTGAGGCTTTAAGTTTCAAGGTTGCTTGCAAACAAATTTACAATTATTGTACTAAAGACTGAGATTGTACTATTGAAAATTATGCAAATATATAGGATGCAGTCACAAGTTTTTTAAATTTTTATTTAACCCATTTTTTCCTCTTGATTTGTACCAAATCAAAAATTTGGTTACCAAATCCATTTTGATGACTTCTAAAGGTCTTTGTTTGCATTCTTAATTAGATTGTTTATACTGTGGCAGTTATAAATTCAACCAATTTCTGCGCTGGTGTTTCCGAGCCATCGCGCTTGTTAGACGCTCACCCTTTGCAGACCTACCCTCGGCACATTTGTTTCCTGTTGCCACTCCGTTCAACATCTTCCGTTCAGTATCATAGTATCGGATCCTTCTAATATTTATAACCGATTGAGAAAGTATATATTAATAAACTCATGTGTAACCTCCCTTCACTAGATACTCTGGTTTATTTCGAATCAATTACAGATTCATCCACAGCAGTTTCAGCCACAGAATTTACAAATCAGACATGTGTCGAAAAAGCCTGCCGATCAAATTTATTTCTCTGTATGATCGATAGAGAAATTGTATTTTATTTAATATAGACTTGAATTATCACAAATTTGATTATTTATTAAGTGCAATCTCTATTGATTATAAATATCAGGATGCGATACTATGACAGTTAATGGAGGATGTTGATTGGAGCAGCGACAGGAAACAAATTTACCGATCCGGGTCTGCAAACAGTGATCCGGCTGCAGGCACGATGGCTTGGTTACACCAGCGCAGAAGTTGATTGAATTTAGGAACTGGTACGATACAATTTGGGAGACGGGTATGGGTACCGCCGCCCCGGGAACCATTTATTGGATAACCAACACCTCTGCCATAGCTCACCCCAAGTGGTTTACTACGTTTGGTGATTAGCAGGGGTGCCCGGGTTCATGGGGTGAGGTTTGTCTGCGTCTGCCCGCCTGCTGCGTGGTGGGCAGACGCAGACAAACATTGACCCTCAGATTCCTACCCACCCCTCGTACCTATGTCCTTCCTGGAACTTCCTCTCCTTCCTTTCCTTAAGAAAACCCTTCACACAGCATTCCCTAAGATGACATAAGCCCTGATCCTGTGTAGAGCTAATGTAAAAAAATATATGTTATTTTAGTTTACCTCTATAAAAGTAATGTTCTTTTTTTTTCTTTTGATCTTTTCAATGGACGTGTTTATTTATTTAATTCCAGGCAAGATGACCAACCGAATAATCCCTCTGCTGGTGCTGTGCGTGGCTCTAGTGCTATGGGCGGTGGGTGTGCTGGAGGGCAGCTACCCGTGCATGTGGGCCAGTGGCACTGTGGTGTCTTGGCTATACCTGCGCTTCTGGCAGCGTCACAACAACGGCACCCGTGGTGATACGGCCGACAACTTCAGCTTCGACAACTTCTTCCCGCGCGTGGTGCAGCCGCTGGTTCGGGGCGTTGTGGGCCCCCTGGAGCGCTGCTTTGTGCGTCTGGGCCTGTGCCCCGCAAGTCGGCGCCGCGTGCATCTGGCGCTCAGCCCCCGTGGCCTCACCATCACGCTGCCCGGCGTACAGCCGCAGGATATGGAGAGGCGCAGGTATGTTATTACACCATATTTCTTCTTTATACAAGGCTTATGTCTAGAGTCTTAAACCATATGCTGCTAACCATAAATGTTTTGAAAATTACATTTGTAAACATGCCCTTTGATAGTTGAAAGTGTACATTGGCTGCCTTAGTTAAATTACATTTGTAAACATGCCCTTTGATAGTTGAAAGTGTACATTGGCTGCCTTAGTTAAATTACATTTGTAAACATGCCCTTTGATAGTTGAAAGTGTACATTGGCTGCCTTAGTTAAATTACATTTGTAAACATGCCCTTTGATAGTTGAAAGTGTACATTGGCTGCCTTAGTTAAATTACATTTGTAAACATGCCCTTTGATAGTTGAAAGTGTACATTGGCTGCCTTAGTTAAATTACATTTGTAAACATGCCCTTTGATAGTTGAAAGTGTACATTGGCTGCCTTAGTTAAATTACATTTGTAAACATGCCCTTTGATAGTTGAAAGTGTACATTGGCTGCCTTAGTTAAATTACATTTGTAAACATGCCCTTTGATAGTTGAAAGTGTACATTGGCTGCCTTAGTTAAATTACATTTGTAAACATGCCCTTTGATAGTTGAAAGTGTACATTGGCTGCCTTAGTTAAATTACATTTGTAAACATGCCCTTTGATAGTTGAAAGTGTACATTGGCTGCCTTAGTTAAATTACATTTGTAAACATGCCCTTTGATAGTTGAAAGTGTACATTGGCTGCCTTAGTTAAATTACATTTGTAAACATGCCCTTTGATAGTTGAAAGTGTACATTGGCTGCCTTAGTTAAATTACATTTGTAAACATGCCCTTTGATAGTTGAAAGTGTACATTGGCTGCCTTAGTTAAATTACATTTGTAAACATGCCCTTTGATAGTTGAAAGTGTACATTGGCTGCCTTAGTTAAATTTTTCCTTTCAATTCTGTTCATATTCATGTATTTATTCTGTATATCACTTCTTACATGAAATTGCACGGAGGTTAGGGAGAGGCGATTACCCGAATGATGAATGATAAACCTTAAAAATTTCTTCATCAGAAAAACGTAGGAAAGAGTCTGATTTCATTGCATCTAATTATTAGTCAAATTAAAAAATAACAGCGCTTGAAATTTGCGCAGTTGTTAACAGAAATCGTTTAAAATTGTACATATTACAGAATATTTATGATACAGTTATAGAGTTCTTGATAGAACTAGAAACAAGGTTTAAAATGATATATTTGTAATATATACGGGGCGTATTAGCATGTACCCAAAGGATTTTAAACTGCGATTTCTGAACATATTTGGAGTAAAAAATGTCATTTTACCGTCTGATGATATTCATTTTTCCAATCACACGTCGCAACTAAGTAATCGGGTATAGCCAAGCAGGTCACGTGATAAGCACTTCGTTTCGTTCACTCCAGCAGAGTTGTAACACACGAAATAGCGCATATTTGCATTATTTGCCTAAAATAAAAATCAATGAGATTTTCGATGGCGGTGTCATGATCGCCGTAAAAAAAAACAGAACTGTTGGCATTTCTACTTGGTTGTTAGTTTCAATGCAAATGTTTCACTGCCATCTGCTGATTATTTGTGAAGGCTACATTTTAGCTAGGAAGGGAAGGTTTAAATATATTCTAATTAATTTTGAAACTAATGAAAGCTACTCGTATCTACCCACTTGATGGGCGCCTAGCGCAGAGGAGCATTTCTGCTTTCAAACATCAAGTATAGTTGATGGGGCTTGCAATGTAACTTCAAGCAAATAAAATCACAAAAAAAAATTTTTATGCAAGGTGGCAGGTTTGGTTCTACATCCCTCATTTGTCCTACTTTTTGTCTTTGCTTAATTTATTTATTACTAGCTGGTACCCGGCATGCGTTGCAATGCCATCCAAAGAAAAAAAATGATTCTCCCTGCATGTCCTTTCCCGTGCATCCCCGTTCCCTTCCACCTTCCCTACCTTCCCCCTCCCTCATCTCTTCCCTCTCTGCGAACCCCACCTTCCTCCTGCCTTTCCTCCCTGCTGCAAAAATATATGAAATACACACATTTTCATTTATACAAATTTCATAACGCTTACCATTATATACAGCCTATGTTACTCGCTGATGATGTAGCTTTCTATTGGTGAAAGAATTTTTAAATTCGGTTTAGTGGTTTAGGTGTGAAAGCGTGACAAACAAACACACACACTTTCGCATTTATAATATTATAGTATGGATGTGTTGACTGTTATTTTTGTATTGTATTGTATAATTGGACCGTAGTCCATTATTAAATAAATAAGTTGGCCTTGGAGTTGGTTTAATGGTAGTCAGTATTGGTAATTGGAATTTTAAATCATGTAAAATTTTGACTGAATCTGTTATTTGTGGCCATCCCAATAATGTGTCTTTATATTTTCAGGCAAATTGCACTCAAAGCCCTCAGCGAACGACTATCGAAAACGAGCGAGCAAGCACGTCAAAAGAGCCACCCAAAGATGTCCAACCAGGCGGCGGTGGCGCAGTCACTGAGCCCCAGCGTCAGCATCCACCTGCCCTCGGAGCAGCCAGGAGTGGCCGCCTCCGGAGACAGTGCGCAGATGGCCAGCTTCATGGAGACGCTGGCCCCGCAGCCCCCGGAGGCTGTACTGATCGATGTGGATGCCCCATCACCCGGTTCTCTGAACCCACAGACATTCAACAGTTGAAGTTGATTCTTGTTGACTGATTGAAAATGACTCAAAGTGATAAATGTGTTATATTTTGTTACAAGTTTGAAGAAATAATAGTGATGATTGATTGGCGTGCTAATTATTAATAATAAATTATTATCTTAACTTAGATTTTAATATTATGTTATACAATAAGTTTGTAAAAACATATTGTTTCTTTCCTTATTCACTTACCATAAATATAATGTTGAAATATAATCATGTATATATTTAATCTGCTAGTTTTCTTTTTCTTATAATATTATTTTATCTCTTTATTCAACAGTAAAGTTTATCCTGTGATGATTCTAAATGGAAAATTTTCAGTAACAGTAAGTATATTTCATCTAGATAATATTGTATGTACTAATAATACTGGGTTGTTTTTGCAAACCAGGAAACATTCATTTCATCTTAACCCATTGGCCACAAATCCCGGCAGCCTGCCGGGTGTGCAACTCAGGTACTTAACCACAAACCCCGGCACGCTGACGGGCTAGAGTAGGTCTGCCAAAAAACGGATAACGAGCACGATAGTGACATTCTTGAATAAAATTTTAAATGCCGAACGCTCTGTAGGTAATTAATAATTAATTTCATAGAATTGGCGATAATATGTTCTTATGTTTTTTCCCTGATATCTGTGTTCCAAATTTTGTATGCAGCCAGCCGCTATTTAATTTCTTCAAAAAATTTTTTCAGGCTTTTGGTAGTGACCCTGAACGTCCCTGATTGCTTTGAGGACTATCATACCAAATTATTTTATTAGTTATTAGTTTACATGTATATAAAAAACAAAAATTATTATTGCTCGATATATAAATATTATATTGTTTTGTAACTTTTTGAATGATAATGTGGAAAAAATTTACGAAAAAAGAGAAGGTTATATTTGTATTCTTATTTATACATATTTAAAAAAAATTTATTATGTTTTTCTTTACCATAACCCAATACGTAAACAAATTTAAAGAAATTAATTCATTTGAATATATGGTTCAAAAAAAAACAATAGATTTAGTAGACCAATGCAGGTGTTCAATTTTTGGTACAAAATTTTTTCAGTGCTGAAGGCCAATTTTTTTATGGCCAATGGGTTAATACAATATTCAACAAAATGTTTTGTACGTATCATTTAAGTCTATCAATCTTTTTTTTTTACATTAACTCCACATAGGAACCCCTGGGGAAAATATTTTCCCTCATCTGTCATCTTTGGGGAAACTGTGTGGGGGGGAGCGGTAAGGAGGAATCTGGTGGCCAGTGTGTCCAAGAGTGACGGACGTATAAGTCCATCCCTCGCACTGGATGCAAGTTGATGGTTGTGAGGGTCTGCCTTGAGAGGTGGAATGGTCTCTCTCAACTGATCTCTCCCAATCCGACCCGCCATGCAGTTGGTGGGCAGGAACATATTAGGTCGCTAAGACCTGGACAAACTTCACCTCACGAGCCCTGGCTTTCCTGCCGAGTCACCAAATCTTGTGAACTACTTGGACAGATGTTTTGGTATTGAATAGTTCCAATCCAATCCTTTTCCCAATCACAGCAAAGAGAGAGCAGCAACTTTTCCTATCAGAGCTTTTAGCACTCAAATGTTCAGAATAACGTAGATTTAACCAGGTTTGGTGTTTCTGTTGCACAGCATTTAGGATGGGCGTATGCTGAAACACAGGCCGAGTAGGATGTGCAGAGCGGAGCAGAGCAGATTTTATTGTGTATGAAACAACATATGCTGCTGGGCAGGCATGTGCCGCCTAGGAGCTCCTCTGCTCTGCGTCGAGTTGTGGCCGCCATGCAAATTCTGCGCGACGCATGCGCAGGCGGACAGCATTTCCCATGAGAATCTCGCTTTTCAGGTATTTGCTTGGAGGTTCTCAATTCGACTGTATTTTTTTTTTTTTATTTGTTACCTCAGAACTTTCGACTGGGTGAACCGATATTGATGATTCTTTTTTTATTTGAAAGCTGGTGCTTCCCGTGTGGTCCCATTTTAATTTGGTCCAGTTCTCACAATGGCATCCATGAGAAAATCATATAAGTCTTAAATTTGCATCAAGTACGTGCGCGACAAATGGACGAATAACTCAATATCACGCCAACCGATTTCGATGATTCTTTTTTTATTGGAAAGGATGTACTTCAAGGGTAGTTTGGTTAGGTTCTGATTATGGGATCCATGACAAAGTAACGGAACTCTTCAATTCTTAAGAGCAATTTAACAATACTGGGCCGAATTAGTTAGTGTACTTCAGATTCACTAAAAATCAAAAAATAAACAAAAATTTTAACAAAACAAAATAACGACTTCAAAAATGCACTAAAAAGTAAAAAAATATTTTCGTATTCTTCTACAACTTAACAATCAACTTACTTTTTCTACTCATCAATATGTAGGTACGATTGTTATTTTTGGAGTCTGTGTCAGCCAAGGTACCCTGCCCGGCGTGTTCATTTGACAGCTTCCCTCCCGCCGCGGCCCGCTCTCGCCTCTCACCTCGTCAAGTCGCGCATGCGACACAAGCCATCTCACATCTCACCTTTAACTATGTATGTAGTTATAAACCTAACTTGGCTGACACCGACTCCAAAAATAACAATCGTACCTACATATTGATGAGTAGAAAAAGTAAGTTGATTATTAAGTTGTAGAAGAATACGAAATTATTTTTTAACTTTTTAGTACATTTTTTGAAGTTGTTTTTATGTTTTGTTAAAATTTTTGTTTATTTAACTTTTGAAGGTTATTGTCATCAATGTAATATGTAATTGAAGAAGAAGATAACACTAATAATCTAAACGAAAATATGAAGGAGAACAAGACACAGAAAAATAGAAAAGATAATGGTTGCAACTGGGATTCGAACTCAAAACCTCTCGTCTAACCGGGACGTACGCGTTTACCAATTCAGCCATTGCCACCTTCCAAGAAACCGTCACAATTGTCAATCTCATATTTTCAAATTTTAGAATTAACAATATTATTTTCGACAAATTTTTCCATATCATAGGCAACTATCCTTTTCATTGAAACAATTGTTCTAAGAACTGGTTTGTAACCTAGATAGTGTCTCGGATAAATATATCCGATTTTATTTATATGGAAGGTGGCAATGGCTGAATTGGTAAAAGCGCTCCCGGTTAGACGAGAGGTTCTGGGTTCGAGTCCCAGTTGCGACCATTATCTTTTTCTATTTTTCTGTGTCTTGTTTTCTTTCATATTTTCACTAAGATTATTAGTGTTATCTTCTCCTTCAATGATATATTACAATGATGGGAATAAAGTTATAAAAAGAGAGTGGTTCTTATAAAACATTAATATTAAAAATAGAATTAACAGTATTATTTTTGACAATTTTTTATCATAGCATAGGCAACTGTCCTTTTCATTGGAAACAATCATTCTAAGAACTGGTTTGTAACCTAGATAACGTCTTATATAAATATATCCGATTGTATTTATGTAGAAGGTGGAAATGGCTGAATTGGTAAAAGCGCACGTCCCGGATAGACGAGACGTTCTGGGTGTGAGTCCCAGTTGCGACCATTATCTTTTTCTGTGTCTTGTTCTCTTTCATATTTTAGTTTAGATTATTAGTATTATAGTAAATTATTAATTTTAAAGTCAGAATTGGGCTCGGAACACAACATTCTCACAGACGACCAGCATTCAAATAGACCCAAGCTGAGTTGCCTGCTTCGCAGCATATGTTGGTCACCGATTTTTGCGTCATTTGTCCTGCAACAACATTTCTGCTCTGTACATTCTGCATCTCAACATATGCCCATCCTTATTGTCTTTTGTTAGTGCTTTAAATTGTTTTCATTATTTTAAAGCAGGGTTTCCCTACCAGTGGTCCGCAAGAGGCTACAAGATGGTCCGCCGGTCAATAAACGAGCCAGCGCGCGGGCGGTCCCTGGTTGAGAAGTCTGAATAAAAAAAATCGGGACAATATTAAGTTTATAATTATTGTACCTTGTGATCAGTGGCCATTATAGTATTCCGTATCGCCCCACCCCATCCTACCCTGTTCCACCCTATATTTCATTCCGCCCCCTCCGTTGTGGTAAATATTCTGCTAGAACCTATCCCTTTATGCCCCTCCCGCTGTGCTATCCGCCCCGGGTGCCACCCGTACTAGCCTACGCCACTGCTTGTGGTCCCCAGTGACGTAGCTAGGGGGGGCGGCCCGCCCCGGAGGCCACCCTGGTGACACCCGAGTGAGTGTCATCCCCAGAAATTCTCTAACCACCCCCCCCCCCCCCTCACCCTTCCAGGATGGACCAATTTACATTAGGTTAGTTAGCAGTGGCGGTTCCCCATAAGGGGACCATGGGGACAGTCCCCACCAGTTATTCCAGAAACATACCAAGAAAAAATTGATAATTCTTTGTGTTCACAAAAAATAATTAATGCGTTCTCAACATTTTTATGTTACACTTTTGTGTCATTGCGCTTAGAAATATAATCTAAAAAATTAATTTGGATAAATTTTAGGCTCGAAATTTGAAATATTTCCGCGAACAAAGTGCGACCGCTCTCCTTTCTTCCAAAGCATACAACTAAACTATACTAACGTGAAACGCGACCGGCCGGCCGGTCGGCCACTTCGGACTCGACTCGACGCATAGGTACTAGATACCAGCGCCCGCTTGACTGTGCGCACTGACTACTGCGCAGTTAGGGGACAACACTGCGATGTATTCCTTCTAAAATGAAGTTTTTGCGCGTGCTGAATATTTTTGTATGTGATTTTAGGGATCCGCGCATGCGCACTTGAACCATCTATACCATAATCGCGAGGACCGGTTCAAGAATCCCCCTGTAAAGATTGTGAATATTATGCACGGGCCGGAATTCACGTTAGGCGTTTTATAATCGTATTTGACATTTAGTAAATAGTAATATTGTTATCGATTGATCGGATTATTTCTATAGCGCCGTTTTCGTGGTAAATACACATCAAAGGTAATTTAAACGAAAGTGCCGATGATTATCTTGTGTATTTTTATTAAACTTAATATTTATGTATGTAGGTACCTATCTAGTTGGTGTTCCTGGTTAGGTGCGTGACTTATCCTCTGATCTATTTTACTTTATATACTTTTGTTATACTTTTGGTAAGAAATAAAAAATCTATAAAAAGAATTAATGAAGTCGACTTTTAACTGAAAATTATATTCTAAGTAAAGATACTTTTTGGTGGTGATACGGTGTACTCAAGCTGGGTATAAGATTTATAATTAATTTTAATCTTATATATTTTAAACATTTATCGGAAAGTTTGACAAAACACGAAAATTCGTGGGAGCACGTGACAAACGCAATAACTCACTTTTTTAGTAAAACACAACATTAAAAAAACATGAAAATGTCTACACAAAAAATGACCGTCCCCACCACAAAAAATGTGCTCGAGCCGCCACTGTTAGTTAGTAATGTTTTTATTTTTAAAATAATTTCGTATTCTTCTACAACTTAATAATCAACTTACTTTTTCTACTCATCAATATGTAGGTACGATTGTTATTTTTGGAGTCTGTGTCAGCCAAGGTACCCTGCCCGGCGTGTTCATTTGACAGCTTCCCTCCCGCCGCGGCCCGCTCTCGCCTCTCACCTCGTCAAGTCGCGCATGCGACACAAGCCATCTCACATCTCACCTTTAACTATGTATGTAGTTATAAACCTAACTTGGCTGACACCGACTCCAAAAATAACAATCGTACCTACATATTGATGAGTAGAAAAAGTAAGTTGATTATTAAGTTGTAGAAGAATACGAAATTATTTTTTAACTTTTTAGTACATTTTTTGAAGTTGTTTTTATGTTTTGTTAAAATTTTTGTTTATTTAACTTTTGAAGGTTATTGTCATCAATGTAATATGTAATTGAAGAAGAAGATAACACTAATAATCTAAACGAAAATATGAAGGAGAACAAGACACAGAAAAATAGAAAAGATAATGGTTGCAACTGGGATTCGAACTCAAAACCTCTCGTCTAACCGGGACGTACGCGTTTACCAATTCAGCCATTGCCACCTTCCAAGAAACCGTCACAATTGTCAATCTCATATTTTCAAATTTTAGAATTAACAATATTATTTTCGACAAATTTTTCCATATCATAGGCAACTATCCTTTTCATTGAAACAATTGTTCTAAGAACTGGTTTGTAACCTAGATAGTGTCTCGGATAAATATATCCGATTTTATTTATATGGAAGGTGGCAATGGCTGAATTGGTAAAAGCGCTCCCGGTTAGACGAGAGGTTCTGGGTTCGAGTCCCAGTTGCGACCATTATCTTTTTCTATTTTTCTGTGTCTTGTTTTCTTTCATATTTTCACTAAGATTATTAGTGTTATCTTCTCCTTCAATGATATATTACAATGATGGGAATAAAGTTATAAAAAGAGAGTGGTTCTTATAAAACATTAATATTAAAAATAGAATTAACAGTATTATTTTTGACAATTTTTTATCATAGCATAGGCAACTGTCCTTTTCATTGGAAACAATCATTCTAAGAACTGGTTTGTAACCTAGATAACGTCTTATATAAATATATCCGATTGTATTTATGTAGAAGGTGGAAATGGCTGAATTGGTAAAAGCGCACGTCCCGGATAGACGAGACGTTCTGGGTGTGAGTCCCAGTTGCGACCATTATCTTTTTCTGTGTCTTGTTCTCTTTCATATTTTAGTTTAGATTATTAGTATTATAGTAAATTATTAATTTTAAAGTCAGAATTGGGCTCGGAACACAACATTCTCACAGACGACCAGCATTCAAATAGACCCAAGCTGAGTTGCCTGCTTCGCAGCATATGTTGGTCACCGATTTTTGCGTCATTTGTCCTGCAACAACATTTCTGCTCTGTACATTCTGCATCTCAACATATGCCCATCCTTATTGTCTTTTGTTAGTGCTTTAAATTGTTTTCATTATTTTAAAGCAGGGTTTCCCTACCAGTGGTCCGCAAGAGGCTACAAGATGGTCCGCCGGTCAATAAACGAGCCAGCGCGCGGGCGGTCCCTGGTTGAGAAGTCTGAATAAAAAAAATCGGGACAATATTAAGTTTATAATTATTGTACCTTGTGATCAGTGGCCATTATAGTATTCCGTATCGCCCCACCCCATCCTACCCTGTTCCACCCTATATTTCATTCCGCCCCCTCCGTTGTGGTAAATATTCTGCTAGAACCTATCCCTTTATGCCCCTCCCGCTGTGCTATCCGCCCCGGGTGCCACCCGTACTAGCCTACGCCACTGCTTGTGGTCCCCAGTGACGTAGCTAGGGGGGGCGGCCCGCCCCGGAGGCCACCCTGGTGACACCCGAGTGAGTGTCATCCCCAGAAATTCTCTAACCCCCCCCCCCCCCCCCCTCACCCTTCCAGGATGGACCAATTTACATTAGGTTAGTTAGCAGTGGCGGTTCCCCATAAGGGGACCATGGGGACAGTCCCCACCAGTTATTCCAGAAACATACCAAGAAAAAATTGATAATTCTTTGTGTTCACAAAAAATAATTAATGCGTTCTCAACATTTTTATGTTACACTTTTGTGTCATTGCGCTTAGAAATATAATCTAAAAAATTAATTTGGATAAATTTTAGGCTCGAAATTTGAAATATTTCCGCGAACAAAGTGCGACCGCTCTCCTTTCTTCCAAAGCATACAACTAAACTATACTAACGTGAAACGCGACCGGCCGGCCGGTCGGCCACTTCGGACTCGACTCGACGCATAGGTACTAGATACCAGCGCCCGCTTGACTGTGCGCACTGACTACTGCGCAGTTAGGGGACAACACTGCGATGTATTCCTTCTAAAATGAAGTTTTTGCGCGTGCTGAATATTTTTGTATGTGATTTTAGGGATCCGCGCATGCGCACTTGAACCATCTATACCATAATCGCGAGGACCGGTTCAAGAATCCCCCTGTAAAGATTGTGAATATTATGCACGGGCCGGAATTCACGTTAGGCGTTTTATAATCGTATTTGACATTTAGTAAATAGTAATATTGTTATCGATTGATCGGATTATTTCTATAGCGCCGTTTTCGTGGTAAATACACATCAAAGGTAATTTAAACGAAAGTGCCGATGATTATCTTGTGTATTTTTATTAAACTTAATATTTATGTATGTAGGTACCTATCTAGTTGGTGTTCCTGGTTAGGTGCGTGACTTATCCTCTGATCTATTTTACTTTATATACTTTTGTTATACTTTTGGTAAGAAATAAAAAATCTATAAAAAGAATTAATGAAGTCGACTTTTAACTGAAAATTATATTCTAAGTAAAGATACTTTTTGGTGGTGATACGGTGTACTCAAGCTGGGTATAAGATTTATAATTAATTTTAATCTTATATATTTTAAACATTTATCGGAAAGTTTGACAAAACACGAAAATTCGTGGGAGCACGTGACAAACGCAATAACTCACTTTTTTAGTAAAACACAACATTAAAAAAACATGAAAATGTCTACACAAAAAATGACCGTCCCCACCACAAAAAATGTGCTCGAGCCGCCACTGTTAGTTAGTAATGTTTTTATTTTTTGTTAAGTCGAAATTTAGATTTTGAATTTCTCAAAGTCAACTTTAATGGAAGGGGGGGGGGGTGACACCACGTTATCCGCCCTGGGTGCCACCCATGCTAGCTACGCCACTGGTGGTCCCTGTCGAAAAAATAAACGTACAAGTGGTCCCGGGTTAGAAAACGGTTGGGAACCACTGTTTTAAAGTCATTTTTATGAAAATTGGGAGAAGGGTGCATAATTACTATGAAACATTGTCTGATCATGTTCAGAGATGAACATTATCAGACAATGTTTACGAAAGTGCAAAAAATAATTTGGTTTTAAAATAGACAAATGCATAGGTTTTATTTTATATTAATAAGAGAATATATCTTTTGGTTATATAATAAATATTTGACATTGTTTAACTTAACAGTTGATCTATTGGCACTACAGTGAAGGCACTATGTCAATTTTACACTTGATCTCTTTTCAGGGCTGCTTGAATCTTTTGACTTATCATCTGAAAGTTCCGGCGGAGAGATTTTCAAAAATACTTCCATTTCCTGACTCTTATCATCGTTGGCCTAGAATAAATAATATTTATTTATTTATTTTATTTATTTAATACATGAATTATCGAAAGTACATATAGTTTTTTTGTGATATTTCACCCTCCATGCTAGGGATCAAGGGCGGATTTAGGGGGGGGGCACAGAAAGTATTTTTTTGTACTGTGGAGATTCCATCACAGTACAGAAAACTGTCTCTATCAAACATTTTTTTGCCCGTCCGCCCCTTGTGCCCCCCCCAGAAAATAATCCCGGATCCGCCCTTGCTAGGGATGACCCTGTGTTATGGCGGGTGAAGTTTACAGTTTGTGGATATACATTCATTAGTAAAGGTTGAAATTTTTCACTAATTGATACTATGCACACAAATTCTTCTACAGTAAGAGAGTTTATGTAGTTATATTGGATTACAAGAATAAGGTGAAGAAGTTAAAGAATATTGGAAAAGATAAGTTATTATTAGTATATTAATGAATTATTGATATATAGTTCACAGAATCAGTCTTATACATATAATGCTGCTTAGATAGTAAATAAAGATATATATTTTGTTTTGCCTGCTCTTAATACTATGCACACATATCTTCTATAATAAGAAAATGATATACTTCTAGTTAGATTGGGTTACAAGAAGAAGATGGAGAAGTTAGAGAATTATTAGAAAATGAAAAATTTGAGGAGTTGTTAGCTATAGTTCACACTAATTAATCTTGTACATACAATGCCGCTAATTTAGAAAATAGAGATGTATTATGTTTTGTCTGAAAGGTGATTAAATTGATAGAGTGTAGAGTGAATTGGTGTTAAAATTGTAATGTATTCCATGTGTAAGGATCCATTTCGTTATTTGTTTTTTAAAGGAATGGGGTTGACTCAACGTTTTTAGGTTTTCAGGGATAAGGTTAAAGATTTTAGGAGCTAGGAAGAAAAATTGTCTGTGAGCTGACGTGGTGTGTAGTGTAGGTACATTGTAGTGTCTGTTGGTTATTGTTCTGGTGGTGTAGTTGTGTTGTAAGAGAGTTTTGTTTTTGTATTTGAACAGGAAATGTATTAGCATAAATTTTAGATGGAGTTGCCGTAAAATAAATATTATTAAAATAAATATTCTTATTTGTACGTAATAATAATTGCGTTTAGATTAATTTATAAAAACAGTAGTTGTGTACCTCTAACTTGGTTTGTTTGTCAGTTAAATCGTTCCACGATGCCAAGTTAGAATCGGCAAATAACACGTAAGCAATCCCCGTTGTTATGAGCCAGCCGGCTGATATCAAATAAACCTTCTGCCATTGTTCAACTGTTTGCTGCAAAATAAAGTGTTCATGTTTATATGTAAATTGTCGTTGAAAATAATAACTACTAGAGCGAAAGCTACACAAATTTAGGTAGGCGATTTTTATAAATTTATTGACTTTTATTTTTACAAAACCTAAAAATCTGTTCAGTTCAGTTCACATGTTTCCGTATGATATTTTGAATCGAATGGCCAAATTGAAAACCGAACACCCGGAAATCTCCATCCCTCGGGTGGATAAAGCTGTTGATGTCATAATTCGGCTTCGTACAGTTTGGGTGTTGATTACCATTTTATAGATCCGAAAGGAACTGGTCCCAAAAATAGCCGGTTCCTCGGATCCACTGTAATCCAGTGACAGCTAGTCACCGGGACAAAGTAACTGCGACAGTCAATGACTCATATGTAATATATAGCCGTGTGCCAATTCAAAACTGCCAGTTACAATAATAATCATATTATCGTCAATCTCTCCATATCCAGAGAGATACTCAAAATTATAAATCCGTAGTACTTACCTCTGCCAGGCAACGCTAATCACGTAAGTGGCACCATCTTTTAGCTTTGCTTTAATTCGGTTCTATTACAAAAGTACATTTGTATGCAAACTCCATGTATGAAAACAGTTTTGCGTGAAATGCGGCATCAGAGTTCCATTCATAGCCGGATTCTTAAATTCCAACTGTACAGTCTCTAGCCTATTAATACTTAATTTCTGAATCAAACTATACTTACATTATTCAGAGTCAGCCACCCTACTATAGCTGGAGATATAAATCCAGGAATACTGGTGATCATTCCACTGAATCCCATCGCTACACCTGAAAATAATAACAAGATAAGTCATTAACTTTTTACCCGTGGCTTACGCAGACTTATGTGATTTGAAAAGTCCGCAGCGTGGCTGACGCAAATGTGTGTGATTGTGCGGTACCCAGGATTCAAATCAAAATTATTATTATCAAGCCATATTACAATCTGGCTTATTCTTTATTCTATTAACATCAGATCTGTTGAAGTATTCGGAAAGAAATATCTTTACTTCATCCGGTCCCCAGTTCTTACATTTCTCGTCATTTAACCCGTAGGGACCTATATCTCTGGGACTTCGGTTTTTGTTTTTAATTTTATATTTTGTCTGTATCATTAAATTATAACCATAATTTTAGAAAGGTATGGGTCCGTAGCTTACATATTGTATTTTATTTTAATAAAAAGCAATGTTTCCGAACAAGATAACGTCGCTCACATCATAACCAAAACATCATCCAAAAATGCGATTTTCTTTTAAAACTACGCATGCACGTTTGAATCGACAAAAAATGTTTTGACCAATCACTTCTCCTTTTATACAAAGGTTTTTGTAACAAATAATTGGTACTTATCAATAGCAGTAAAAAAAGTAAAAGTTTTATTTACTAATAAGAATAAAATTGTTATAATTCTTAATTAAATAGTTAAATAATATATGATATATTTCTCACATAAGAACAACGCATAACCCGGTGTTCATCAGCATTTTTTGTGTGTTACACCACGGATGTTATTTAAAATACCTAACCATATGTCTCTAATGGAAAAAAAATTGCATCCTCAAATAACTGAACCCTAAATATTAGTTAACTCTCGACAGGCCAAGATGCCAAACATAATGTCCGTAACCATGTGGGTCGGCCGATAACCCCATGCATTTTTCTGTTTTACAGGCATTTAAAACATAGAAATCCCTTTTTCTTTTTTTGTTTATTTGTCCAGGCAGGGAATATTACCTATATTTGACAAAATATTTTTTCCTGCGATCAACGATTTTTCACATTTTTTTTTAAACTGCACATTATGTACTAATCCTTTGTGCAGGAATACCTAAAATACTAAAATATATTTAAGTAGATATAAAAAGGATAGTAATTTTGGGGTCTACCTCCGGCCCCAGTTGGCTGCGGGAGAATTAACCCTTTTTTTCAAAGATACCATATTTTTATTTAGTAAACCAAACTTTTTTTGTTCTTCCTGATAATAAACTGTGTAAAATGAGATACGCGGTGTAAGTGACGATAAGTGTTATAAATGACAAATAAAAAATGTCAAAATTGAGCCACGCACGATGGTTGTCTGAGTTGATTTGTTGAGCATCGAACGGGTTAATCAGAGTACTAGATGCTCTAAGTATTATTATTGTGGTGAAAGACCTCCATCCAGAATTAAAACATTGCTTGAAATGGCATCAGCTGGTGTGACCAGATCTGAATAGGCAGGTACCTCTTAAACTTCCTCTTCCATATCTCCTTCCTCTCCCCATTACCCTCAGCCTCTCCACATACCCCAATTGAAGTTCAATTGGGACCCTTGTGCAGTGTGCACATAAAAAGATATCTTAACGTATATAATATTGACTTATAATAAAATATCATTATAATAAATAACGGAAACTTTTTGATACCTGCATACTTCCTGTACTTACTTATGGTTGCCAAACTCCGGCACTCACAAAAAAATCATAATAAGAAGCTAGAAACATGTGAAAACTCCACGGAAAGAAATATGATAGGGAAAAGACTCTCCGATAGAATAAAAATTGCAACCATTAAGAAACAAACAAGAACAAAAGATGTCATAGAAACAATTAAAAAGCTAAAGTGAAAGTGGTCAGGCCACACAATCAGAGGAAGTGAAAAATGATCAAAATTAGTGATGAATTGGTTCACTAGTGACAAGAAGACAAAACGAGGTAGACCATTTAGTCGGTGGGTTGACGACATCAAACCTATAGCAAGTGGTACATGGACAAGAGCAGCTAATGATACAGAGAAATAGCGACAGTTGGAGGAGGCCTTTGTATGTCACTAGTTGATGTATGATAAGATTGATAAGTGTTATAAATGGGAAAAGTTTATTATAAATAATGTAATGTAATTTACTGTCTGAATAAAGGCTATTATTATTATTATCGTAAAATTATATAGTGTTGTTGAATGCTTACTTGCATAATTAGGAGTAATATCGATGTAGGAAGCCAGTGGCCCAGTAGAGACAGCGCCATTGGCTGCCGTGGCCGCCATTATTAGAATAACGGCAGTGATTTTGTCGCACCCGACGTACGCTAAAGCTAATGTGCAAAGTCCTTGTCCAATACAACCTAGTAGAAAAAAACAATCCTTTAAAATATTGATCAGTTTACTAATGATTAAAGTTACTTTAGTAAAGCATTTTAGTCAGAGGTGGTGAATTTTAAAACTTTTTTCTACATTTTCGACCAAAAAAACAATTTTCAACAATCTCAAAATATCACCAACAGACCAGTAAGACAATCGTACAAAAATAACATAAAAACTCTGACAGTGAATACAAACTTTGGAAAAAGACACTATAAATATCATGCTTTAAGAGCGTTTAACCAGCCAGCGGACGAAAATCCACATTTCGTCGAAAGTTGTTCTTCCGATCGTGCAGGGCGGTTACAATGAGAAAGATTGATTATTCTCCGTACCAGCTTTTTTAAATTATAACTCAATATCGAATTTATTTCAATCCAAATTAGCTTTAATTTATACCTTCATCCAAAAATGCTGAAAGGCGTGATGATAAAACTATTAAAATAGTGTACTTTTTGTAGTTATTTTTTGATTATAAGTATTTATCATTTTTCAATAATGTCTAAATTTAATAAGAATTTTAAAAGAATCTGAAATATATTAGTTTGTAAGTGCGCAAATAAATACACAAATGGACCAATTTTCGTCAAGAAACACACGTACGTACATATTTTTTAATGATTTTATTGAAACTAAAATTAAAATTCTAATACATAACTTTGCTAGATAATGTATTGATTTATTTTACTGCATGATTACATTATTTGAAATGGGTGTGGTATAATACAAAAACTTTTTTGAAAATTTAACAAATCTGCCAACGACCTATGGAATAACCTTATTATACTAAAAATTAAAAAAAAATCAAAAAATTTATTACATAACTATGCTAGATAAAAGAACAATCTTTCGAAATCCATTTATAATTTTTTGTGGAAAAGAGTCAATACGTCTAAAAACTTTTTTGAAAATGACGTATTTCCGGCTTTCTCTGGTAATGCCCTCTTAAACATTCAACAGTCTTTCTTACCCTTGAAAATAAAATAGAAGAAAACAAAAATAAATTCATATTCAAAATTAAAAATTGGATTAAAGAACAAAAAAACAATATTTCCAAAATCTCATTACAAAATAAGAATAAATCACATACCTTAACACACAAAAATAAATATAAGACACATCATTAAAAAATATATATTTTACCTAAATTATAAATTTTTATTTTTAGTTTAATTTTAGCTTTTTTTATGCAGCATTATTATAAAATGGAGGCCTCAGCACAGGTGAGCTACCCAGTAAGGCCGACATTGCTGAATTGTATTTAAAAATGTTAGATATTATGTCAAATAAATAAATAATAAATTTGCTCGACGTTTTCAGCAGATTATTTTTTAAATTTTTCGCCAACATTAAAAAAATCATGCCTTTGAATTTTAACATGGAGACATTATAACTTATTATAGTGATAGCACTAATTATAGCCAATGAATTAACCTGTATTTTACTATTTATCTCATATTTGTAGGATTTATATAAAAAATAGTAAAGTTTATAACCGCGCGAATCCTGCGCGGTTGTTACTTTGAAACTGCCATGAGAGGTACTTATTCCAGTCAACATAGAGTATTTTCGATTTCTATATATTGTCTGTGGTATACTTGATAATGAAAGGTGCATATCTATGTAAAAATGACTTAATTTTAACCGTAAACATGATCAAAATAAACCGTGATCAGAAATTCTTTTTAAAAAAAATATTTAAAAAAATTATTTTTAACATCGTTATAAAATTGTCTACGAAGTTCGGATTTGCGACATAATAGATAAAGCATTTCAATAGATTCGTTTTAAGTCCAAAATAACAAACGTGGGAGATGCCATTTTTTATCCGAAAAGCAATCAGAAACATTTAAAATGGCGCCAATATATGGCAAAAATCGTTCCACTGGTTAAAAATATAGTAATTTTTAGTAAAACCCACTTACAAACAATTGTGGCCATCTTCCGGACATTGGTCCTTGATAGTTTATTGGTGTGCAGTAAGTAATCGCCAAACTGCGAAAATATGGTGGCAAATCCCATACGTAATATGTGAGGTAGCCCTGATAATATTCCAGTCTGAAAGTTTAAATAATTCTGGTTTCAAATATATTTTGTTATCGCTAAGTAAATATAAAAATCTGTTATCACTTAAGATAGAAATCAAATTATGCAAGTGCACATAAAGTTAATTATTTAATGTATTGTTAATATCTATATTAATCATTTGGTAAAACTAAACTCTTGTTTAATAAATTAAAAAAATATCACTTAATATAAATATTTGTGTTACTAGCACAACGATACTGCGATGTTATAAAATAATTCCGTCATTGTGCCGGCAATATCTGTTAAGTGACATAAAATCGTTGAGGTCATAAAAAAATGTAAACCTTTCAATTATTTTCAAATTTAAATACACACTTTTTTTTCAATAAAGCTGAAAAACATAGCACACGTATAATAAATTTATTTATTCTGCAAAAAACACAGTGTTGCGATATTGCTGGCGCATCGACGATATGCAGCGATGTAACCAATATAAATATACTCACCGATCTGATGTCCCACCCGTGAATGACTTTGAGATATGTCGGGGCTTGTGTCATGAGGGTGAAGAGCCCCCAGATGCCCCCCCATTGTGCCAGGGTGGTAATCCACAGCGAGCGGGAGCGTGCTATCCGACCCCACGGAGGGTGCATCTAGAAAATACATTCATATTAGTTCATATATTCAAATTAGTTCATTAAATACGTGCAGTTAAATATCCCACTAATGCCATTATGTTACTTAATAATGAATTAAACAAATGGGAAAACACAATCCATCCATCTGGGTTACTTGCAGTATTCTACCTAAGTGACATTTTTAAAGGTAACAAATATCTAACATAATGCATGGAGTGGTCAGAAGGAAATCAGTGATGGTCATCATGTTGACGAAAAGTCAACTAGTCAACAAATTGACCATTCCTAGTTTTTTTTTACCCTTTAATATAATTTCTGCACAATGCATTTACCTTTGTCTGTGATATGGCACTACCAATTGATTTAATAATATAATCTCTTTCTTCTATTGATATCCTGGGATGCTCAGCGGGGGAATCGTATACCAGAAGCCACCACAAGATAAACCACAGAGTTCCTAAAGCCCCACTCAAGTAGAACACTAGCGGCCACCCGGCCCAGTGAATGATATAGCCACACAAGGGAAATGTCAGAGCCGCACCAACCGAACTCCCTGAAATATAAACAACTTGAATTTATACTTTCAAACAGCGTTGATATCCTCGAGGGAATGTTTCGGTTAAGGATTTGTGTTGATGAATGAAATATTGATGATCTCGATGGTTCCCTAAATGAATCTGAAATTACTTATTTACTCAAACAACATGAAAGGATATGTGCGTCTATAGATAATATTATATTCATTCAAAAGCCTTACAAGGGGCAATGTTGCGATGTGGACACAAGTCGGGGAAATGAAACATTTAAAGAGAAAGACTTTACCATTCATTTATTATTGGAATAAGAGTTTGAGAAGGTATTCTATAGGAAGAATAATGCACTTTCTACATGAGATAAATACGCTACTGTTGTGCAAATGGGATATTGAATATTTGCAAAAATGTATGAATGAAAAATTATTTATTTGGCATATTGATAAAACGAATCACAAGAAAATTTAACAGAAAGATATCTGGTAAATCTATGATAAAAATTATGTACCCAAATAAGCGGTGACAAATTTGCTTCTCTCATTAGGTGGGATCCATCGAGCTGTTAAACTATGCATAGCAGGCCAAGTGAAACCCTAAAGAAACATTAAAATGATGTAGATTAGAAAGGAGGGAGAAGGAAGAAGGTATTGGATAGGGGGAGGTATTCCGGGGTTCTTCAGAAGCACAGAGAGAGCCGAGGCTGCTGTCAGGACCTAGTAGAAGGATATATGCATGGGGATTTTCTAAATTATGTACACTCAAGCTTGCAAAATTTAAGTAACAATATATTATTATTATAGCGATATTGTAATTAACAAGAACACAAACATTTTTTTATCATGTAAAACAGCGTAAATATCAAAATTTTGTTTTGCGTGAACAGCCAATTAGTAATATGTATTTATTCCTTCATTCTTGTGACATCTTTAAAACCATTTTAGCAAGTTTTGTGAAACCTCGACATCACCACACCCAACAGCTACCTAATGTCATTTATTATAATATATTACTCTACGTCAATATATTTTTTAACATCAGTGGGAATCGAACCCATTATTTTTTAATGAAAGTCAAATACTGTTAAATCATGATTTAGCACAAAAGAATGTAGCGGAACGAATTAAAAGGCATCTTATTTATATCGTGCTATAGAAGTGGTGTTGAAATTTAAAGTTTAGATTTTTAAAACGTCAACTTACGCTGAACATTCCTTGAAGGCACCTGACGAAGATGACGGCCGAGTAGTGGAAGTGAGAGGCCACGGGAATAAAGAAGCAGCAGAGTACAGCGGCGAAGTTGGTAATGCCGAACACGGTCTTGGTGCCGTACTTGTGTGCCAGTAACCCACCGGGTAATTGCATCAGCCAGTTGAGCCAGAAGAAAGCGCCCAGAATAAGATTTTGCTGATTTTCATCCCAATCAAACTTTTCCATCTAAAATTAAAAAAATATTTATTCTATTAATTTATTAAAGTAACTTCAATAAAATTTAATCTCATTGAAGCAGAAGAAGACATAGAAAATAAAAAAAAGGATTTGTTGGCGACCGAGTCTTCAATTATTTCGTTAATATTATTTTCATTGAGAATTATTGATATTATTTTCAATGCACAATAAAGATTTCAATTTGGGAGGCAGGAATCGGTACCGCCGCCCAGTGAATCATTCATTTCAGACCTCTGCCGTAGGTCACATCAAGTAATTCGCTAGATTTGGAGACTTGGAAAGGTTCGTATAAGTCTTGGCGACGGATGCACTGCCCACAAGCTGTATGCAGGGCCGGTTATGGGAAACCCTTTGACTTTTCAAGATGGACTCTCTCGACCCAACGCCTTGCTCTGCAGTGGGAGGGATGGATTCATACGTCACACACACTGCCACTGCAAATTCCTATTCACCCCTCTCATACCGTTTACTTTCCTCTCCTGCCTTTGCATAAAAAATATTTAAAAAGAGTACACTTTAAAAAGTTAATTTTCATTTAATATTTCTCCTGTGTTTATGTGAATACCATCTACATAAAATCAACTTATGAAAAAAAGGCCTAGCTACTAAAGCAGTGATGATCAACCTTTTTAGCTGGAAGGCCAATTTATCCATTTTCGATTAGTTCACGGGCCACAGGCAATAGGGTACCTTCAGCTTAATAATGTTAAATTTGCAGTTGGTGGTGTCGCAAATCGATCTGTATTTAAAAATAGTAACTTTTTAATAAAACAATCACAGAATGAAAAAACAAAGTGAATATTTTACATGTTCAAGGCCAAACCAATAAATACTGTATTATTATCATTCTGAAATATTATAGAGAATACCTACTTGCAATTTTGGGCAACTGTTGATTTTTGTCATTCGGAAAGTTAAACAAAATTTGGGCAAGAAAACTTTTATGAAACGGATACCTTTAAAATGCGACAAACACTCATAGACCGAAGGCGAATTTTTTCTAAACTTCTTCACTGGTCGAGCCACGAAATTTTTTCTTTAAGAATATGTAAGAAAAATCTTATTATTTTGAGCGGCGGATTTAAAACTTTGAAAAAAGAGTGAAGTTTTCCGAAGTAAACCCTTTTGTAAAACAAGAGAAACCATTGAATATTCTTTACCGTAAAATTTCAAAAAATATATATTTAGCCAAGTGGGAAGTGCGGAAAGGCTCGCGGGCCACAAGTTGCCCTTGGGCTGCACATTGCTCATCACTGTACTAAAGCATATAAATAAGTTTCTTTAGCTACTGGCAGCACTGGTAAACACATTGTAATATAATTGTGGCGAAGGAAAACAAAATGTTTTATTAAGACTTAAAACCTTATTTACATAAATAATATTTTTATCTTTGATAAGATAACAAATAATAAGCATATTATTACAATAAGATCTCAGGGACATTTCCTTAGCAACTGGTTCATAACAATTACATGTCCCAGATCTTTATGGCAACGTTTCAGAAATAATTAGAATAATTTAAAAATCATCACTCTATTTAATCATTCTCCTTCTCTGCCCTATTTTCTTCCACATCACAACATTCCTCAATTGGGGTGCCTTAGACTACTGGTTTTGGATAGTAGGACTCTTGTTGTGGTGTGATCACACTATCACCATGGAATCATCCATGTAGACGGGGAACAATGTTTTCGCAAATATTATACTTAGTAAGTAGATATGTATTAATTTCAAGTCACTAGTTATAAATCTTAGTTTTGTGTCATTAGCTTTAAGTCTTCAAGTCACTAGGTACTCAAGCTATAAATCTTGAAGTAAATAGTTATAAGTCGTTATTAGTTGGACATAAGTACCTATTAGAACAGATTGTTTTTCAGAATTTGAACAATTCATTAAATTTCAAAGTTAATACAGGGTGTTAAGGGACGTACTTTCCAGTGATTCCTGACATTGTTTGGAGTAAAAAATGTAAATGAAATTTTGTCATAACATAGAAAAAAAGTTGGGGGCGGGGTAAGAGGTTAGGCAGTTTTTGAAGAAAAAAAAGTCATCGAAAATGTCACCGGAGACGGCAGAGACCAAAATTTCATTTACATTTTTTGCTCCAAATAATGTCAGGAATTACTAGTTAAAATAAATCAAGTACGTTCCTTAACACCCTGTATTTTTCAACTTCTGAAAGTTTTATATTCAAGTTCTGTTATCATTTCAACATAGGCCGGTTGTTTCACAGTACTCTGATTCTGATAACACAACTTTAACAGGACTTTTACAGAACTTGAATAATGTATAACATTGAAATATGTTGAATTTTAAATTAGGGGTCGTCCATTAATCACGTGATGTTTTTTTAGCAACTTTTTAAGTCCCCCTGAGGTTTTAGACTAACCCCCCCCCCCCCCCCCAGTACAAAGTATTTTGAAATTTTCAGAATATTATCACGAAAAAAAATACACGTGATATCCCCCCCCCCCCCGGTGATACTTCGTGATTTTTTCTGAACTTCCCCCCCCCCCTTTCGAGCCTCACGTGATTAATGGACGACCCCTTATGTGAAACAACCCATCCTAGAGCTAGTAACTAAATACTAAGACAGTTTTAAATCAGTAAAATTATAAAACTTAGTTGCACTCTACTCAAGAGCTCATTTAGCTTATTTTGTTTATCGAAAAAAGTATTATATATATTTCTAAAAAAATATTATTTTTCTGATGGCAGTCGTAGCTCCTTGACATAGGCAAATTACATAACATCGGTATGCAAAGTTAATATTATATTATCTCCTTTTCTGTCAGGTTAGGGCCTTCGCTCATGGAGAAACCAAAAACTGGTTGGCAACTCAATTCACTGCGCAACACAACTTTACGATTTCAGTAAATATATCAGCTTGTTTAAAAAAATATTTATTTATTTATCAATTATCAACCTTTATATTATTATCATAAAAATTTATCAACCTCCTAAACAAAACCGATATTTTCCTGCTCTGACATATCGCAAATTACTCGAAAACTTGACAGGTCGCGAGGCGCAACCATGGCAACCTGTCAACTTGGCAATTGAAACGCGCCGGCCGCGGCAACCAGCACTGCGAGTTGCGAGTGATTGGTTGCGTCGCCTTGACAACTGGTCTTTGAGAAGCTACCCGTCCTCAGGTCCGCATCGTATCGGACGGTTCGCGTCAAAAGGATTCAATGAGCGTAGTGCGTCCAAAGGTCATTTGCCAAAGGATTTTCAACATTAACATTTGGATTTTCGCAGCGAGTGGATGACGTTACCGGCAAGCATCGGAATAGTTGTCCCTCCGAGAATTTGTAGTAGGCATTGTCGACAGTCCGGTGCGGATCAGTGGACTTACTTGAATGACCAACTATACAAAGATTTCTACAATCCGTTTGATGCAATCCGTCCGATGCCGACCTGTGGACGCTTAGGTAGGTACCTACCTATGGTCAGCATTAGTAATATATTTCAAACTGAACTCTAATATTACAGTACGAGCTGAATAAAACTTCGTATTTAGATTTAGCCTATGATTGTATCAGGTACAATAACAGTGTAACACGGAAAAGGTAGTAAAATGAGTTTGGTATTTTGTTTGAAACTGTCCATATGTAGGTGATTAGTGATCAGCTAATGGTCGGCGGTTCATGACTTTTGAATTTATCAGATTCTAATAATATGATTGAATAAAAACGATATTATTGGAGTCGAAAGGATATCTTTTTTACGAAATATTTTCCGGATTTTTCAGCGATGAAAATTTTTTTGTGTGTTTAATAAACATTTTTATTTGGCTAGAACAAAACTGATAGTTACATACCTACTCACTTTCTAGAATACTCGAAAATCCCGTGCCACTGAATTACATACCTAGGTAGCCACTTTCTAGAATTCTCAAAAGTCACGTTCCATTGCAATTCCGATAGTTATATACCTACTCACTTTCTAAAACACTCGAATGTCCCGTGCCACTGAATTACCGATAGTTATATACCTACTCACTTTCTAGAATACTAAAAAGTCACGTTCCACTGCAATGCCGAAAGTTACATACCTACTCACTTTCTAGAATATTCGAAAGTCACGTGCCACTACAATACTGATAGTTATATAATTACTCACTTTCTAGAACATTCGAAAGTCACGTGCCACTGCAATACCTTAGTTACATACCTACTCACTTTCTAGCACACTCGAAAGTGACGAGCCACTGCAATCGAATCTACCAACTCGCACGAAATGGAAAAGAAGACCCACCACACCCATTTTACATCACTACGTTAACGTTTCACAACAAAAGTCATTAATTCATCTAACTATTATTTTACAGTCTTTTGAGACCAACGAATTGAAATATTATCATACAATCAGATTTGGGCATTTACGCGAAAGAGCTATGTTGCAATCAATCTAGATTTAGGCTTGTTTACATTAACTCCACGCAGGAGGCCCTTAGCAAAATAAATTCCCTCAGGGCCCGTCGTCTTATTTTTGAGTAAAGGAAGAAGAGGAGGTTCTGGGAAGGAAAACAAGGTATGAGGGGGGGTAGGGATCTGATGGTCAGTGGGTTCAGGAATGACGTATGAATCCATCTCTTCCACTGCGGCGTAAGGCGTTGAATCGAAAGCGTCCGGCTGGAGAAATCTTCCTTAACCGCCTCGCGGTTGGCAGACGCATCCTTCACCAAGACCAGGATAAACCTCAACCTATGAATCCGAACACCCCTGATAAGTCACCAACGTAGCGAGCCACTACGGTAGAGGCATTGGTTACCCGATGAACGGTTCCCGGAGTAGCGGTAGTCATTACCGCCTCCCAAATTTAAAATCATTGGCGTTCCGCTTAAAAATGGTGTTTATGAGGACATATTATACAATTCAAAAACGCGATTCTTGTGATTCTTGCACTGTGATGGAAAGCAGGTACGAATTTGGCGAATTCAAAGGATCTCTCTTTGTTTAAGCGAAGGAAGTGCTCATATTATAGAAGATTGTGGATTCAGATTTCGAAGAGTTGATAGATTATGTTGAGGGCATAATACTTACTTCTATGGCTTCATCAGCGGCTGCGAGGCTGGGCTGGTCCGAGAGGGAGGAGTTGGTATCGAGGGCGGAGTCGCAGGCCGCCCTGGCGCCCCCCGCCTGCAGGCGTGCCTCAGGGGGGCGCACCATGGCCACAATGGCGATGTTGAGGTTGATGCGGATCATGTAGTTGACGGCGAAACCCCAGAATACCAGGCACCACAGCACGGAGCGCGCTGACAGACACCCCATCTCATCTAAACAACACATAACAAACATGTCATACACGTTTACATGTATAGACAACCCTGACCTTGACCTGGTGAGTATGATTAATTATTGTTTACCCAAAAGATACAACAGTAGACTCCATGCTACATTTAATGTAGTTGCTTCTCGCACTGATTTTTATACATTCGTAAGTACAATTCTTATTCTCATCAGAGATTGCATCGTGTGGGGAAAGAAACTTGCTCTGTCTACATATATATTTAACTTTGAGAACATTGCTTCCTGCAAATATACTTACGCCAGATTGGACATGATTTTAGATTTTCACGACCAAAAGTATTTTTGTTATTTGTTTTTGGGGTGTTATGCCGTGTTGCGCTACTTCCTCCTTTAGCCAACGTTTCGGACAGCTTTACAGTGTCCATCATCACCACACATCTACCCTGATAATGAACACTGTAACGCTGTCCGAAACGTTGGCTAAAGAGTAGGTAGCGCAACACAGCATAACACCCCAAAAATAAATAAAATAAAATAAATTATCTACAATAATTATGTTTTCCAGAATTGTAGATAGGTATTCTAGCCTAGACAGACCACCATTCAGAATCCAAACGTTGCCGCGTTGGTTGAAATGGCTTTATCCGTGTTTGATGACCAGATCTGAATGGCCAAGTATTTCCCAACCTTCATCTCCTTCCCTTCCCCTTTCCCTTTATCCTCACTGGCACCGAACGGTTGGGACTTTTGTGCGGTATTCACATCAAAAAGCACGTTGCCAGATGGAGTTTTTTCATTTATTTTTATATGAATGCCGCACAAGAGTCCCAACCGTCTTAAATGAGAGCCAGTGAGCCAATGGTATTTCCAATTGGGGTATGTTGTAAGCCATTTCAAATAAAGATTCAAACTAAATACAGGAGACTTTGGGGGAAATAGTTTCCCTCAGAGCCTACGTAATCTTTGGGGGTGTTGTGCGGTGGATCTTTTTGGAGAGAGAATGGGGTGAAACAGGTCTTGAAGAAACCATGTTGTAGGAGGGAGTAAACACAGAAGCTGACAGATTCGTATAGATTTCCACAAACTATTAATGTGAATAAAAACAGACAAGATAGTTAAATATTTAAATACATTGTCATAAATTCGTCATTGAAATAAGTTAATTAAAAAAAAAATATATATATATATATATATATATATATTATTACTAGACCATTGGCATTGAGGTGACGCATGACGTCACGTTGCTCAATATTTTTTTTTATATTTTTTAATTGAGCTAATTTCAAAATAATTTGGAAAACTGGATTCGAGTTAAGAAATGTTATATGTTAAGTGATGGAATGTTGAATGGAGGGGAGGCAATTTTAGATAAGACTTGATATTTTTTAAAGTTATGATTTGGAAAATTTCGGTTCTAGAATATTCTGAGGCGCATCTTCGGACCGGTTCTAGAAAATGGATTTTGGCACAGACGTTACAACAATGAGCTATATACTCTGTATAAGGAGCTAAACGTCACAAAATTTATAAAACTTGGAAGACTTCGGTAGCTGGATCATGTGGAGAGAATGACCGAGCATGAAGCAGCAAAGTCCCTGCTGAGCATGGGAAGACCAAGGTTAAGATAGAGCGTCAACGTCCTCAAAGATATATCTACCTTGGAGCTTCTAAACTGGAGAGAGCTGGCACAAAACCGAGACGAGTGGAGGAAGACTCTTGAGGAGGCCAAGACCCACCAGGGGTTGTAGAGCCAAGAGTGATGATGGTAATGATTTGGAAAACCGTACAAGTAATTATTATTGCACAGGTATTTTGTATTCGAGTGCTCAACCAAACAATCAAAACTCAAAAAGGGACGTTCCGTCGATCCATCGTTCCACGGTCAGAAAACGGTAGTAGGAGAACCGAAGATTTTTTTACACGCATGCATACAAAGTTAAACATTCAACAAATTAATATTTTTGAATTCCAAATATCACTGCTACGAATCATGAATAAACTTGAAAAATATACTGTTTACGAGATTTTCATATTTTTTTAATAAAAAAAAACTGACATTGAAGCATCTCGTTCGTATTGAATTATTTCGATTAGTAAACAACCTACCTGAGCTTAGGTCTCTCACACACTAAATAAGTTCTCCTCCCACAGGGGGTAAATGGGAAGTGTCTTGGATATATGAGATGAGTCTGTCTACCTGACTAGGACTACCTCTGCTTCTGGGTTGGTAGCTAGATCTAGATCTGATAGCGAGAGCTGCTTGTCTTACAGTGGCGTGCTGCGCTCCATGACCAAAGGTAAGCTATGTACAATTTTGAAGATTTTTTTATTGTAAATGTCGCAATTTTTCATAACGTGTTCACTCAAGCGTTCGCGTTAATAATTGAAATACGCGTCCAGCGTCCGGTTTGGAAATTTCCCGCCCCCATTAAAAAAACATACCTCCGATTTTTAACATATAGTCATACAAACTGCTTATATTGTTAGAGAGCTATTGAATGCAACAATATTTAACCGTTGATCCCATAATTGAAAACGCGTCCAGGTTCCGGGATTTATGAGTGTTCGATTTGGAAGTTTCCACCTTCATTAAAAAAAATTATACCTTTGATTTTTAATATGTAGTCAACTATCCGTTAATACCATATGTTTAGGAATCATAAAAAAATTATAAAAAACGTAAATTTATAAATACATGAATTCTGCGTATTGTAAAATTAGCGTATCCACGTAATTGTATAAACGTATTTGGAGAATATAATATATTATGACTTATATAATATGATGTCTATAGCGTAGTTGATAAACGCAGATATAAATTTAAATTCGAACATGCTTTTTAATATTGTGGAACGTACCCATACTACGAGACCAACTTTTTGCAATTTAAACCCCCCTCCCCCCTCCCTCGTTTACCAAAAACCTAAGCAACCCGCCGCTCATTTGTACCAAGCGTGGTATTTTGAAGACCCCCCCCCCCCTGAACAGGTCACGTAGTATGGGTACGTTCCCTTATGCAACACTTGATTCGTAAGAAAAAATATTTCAGTAATTTCGGTTCGCGAAAAGTCAATAACATATCATTCAGAAGAGATGGGAGATCTCTTGTTGAATAGTGATAATACTAAGTTACCTTTTTGTTATTTATGTTTGAGGTGTTATGCCGTATTGCGCTACCTCCTCCTTTATCCAACGTTTTGGACACTGTAACGCTGTCCGAAACGTTGGCTAAAGGAGGAAGTAGCGCAACACGGCATAACATCCCAAAAATAAATAACAAAAATACTTTTACCGGTGAAAATCTAAAATCACATCAAAGTTACCTTTGTGATTGTGAATCGAAGTACGAGTATATAATGAAAATTTTGAAATAATTCCAATAAGTGTTTTAAAATACATTTTCAAATTGGCCACATTTTGGCCAGCTCGGTCTGCAAATTGGCCACATTTTAGCCAGCGAACTCTCGGTTTGCAAATTGGCCAAAATGTGGCTAATTAAGACTCCAGTGGATATGTTAAAATATTTTTATTGTATGAACATGTAAAACAATTTGTCTATTTGTTGTATTTTTATTGGTAATGACAAAACAAATCATGTGTTGCTCTGTTAACAAAGAAACTACATTTGAAGTTTATTTGTCGATCTTAAAAACATTATAACACTTCACTTATAAACCTATTTTTCTAATATTTTGATTACTCCAAAATCTGCTGCATAGCTAGTCAAAAACAATAATGTTTTTATATGTCACCATGACAACACATCAATTCAGAAAGACAGTTTATAACTTTGCAAAAATTATTTGGTAATAGGTAGGTACTTGCCATTTCACAGCTTTTATTGCAGGCGGTATGGGAATGTATAGTCTGTCAAAAAAGGGTAGAAAATATAAAAACTAGAACTACTGAATGTGTAGACTGGCAACACCAATTTAACTGTTAAATATTTTTTTGAAGTGCAATGACACTGAATGTATAGAAAACCGTAAACCACATTTTAAAAAACATGACAAAAATTTGATTAAAAGGTGATTTATAAAGCGATTTGCTTTAATTTAATTTAACACAAATTTGAATTTAACAATAGATAGAAAGGAAGAATCACTAATGGTGAGTTTAGTTGCACTATAACTTTTAGATCTGAATGAGTTAAATATATTCAGATCTAAAATTAGATACATGATCTAAAGCCCAAGCAACGCTAGGTACTTTATCTAGTATTAAATAAATGTGAGCAATTTCTAAACTGTGCTTTATATTTTATTACATTATAGTTATTCTTCATTATGTTAACACAAAATTGCAAAAGTATAATAATAATATACCTATACGCAATTCTAATTTTGAGATCGACGGGTATCTATACTGCAATGAAAAAATATTTTTTCCACTTTTATGCCTTTTAATTTTTTTATAAAAATGTAGGTTACATAGCTTTACTTTAACACCATGAGTTATGTGTTTAGTATTGCCATTTGATCAACAGTGGCGCCCTCATATACTTTCTACTCTTATTTGACAAACTGTATTGCTCTACGTTATGTGCGTAAGTAAGTATTTTATCTAAAATATTTACTAATTAATTGAAAAAGTGCATTTTAATCAGAAATTTCTCGCACTATTTAAATTATTGCTTTTTTTATCTTTTTATGGTTTGTTTTTTATGGTACACTGCACGCCACTGCTACCTTGAGAGACGTTTGTGTGCACTCTGATAATAAATGCTTCTCGTGTTTGACACTGAATACACAGTACATAACTAGACTCTCAGAGACATATTAACAACATATTTGAGAAATTACAACTAATATAACAATGGATGTGGTAAGTATGTAAAATTATATCAAATGAATTTATCTACAGCTCAAAAATAGAAATTCACACATTTTGGATAAAGCTATCGATAAAAATGAAAAATATGCTAGTATAGGCCCGGTAGTAAGCGCTCAAAAAGAAGCAGAAGGGGCGATGTTTAAATAAGTTAGAGGGAGCGTGTTATTATTAACAACGATAATATTGAAGCGAAAATTGTGAAAATGTTTAACAAAACACGACTCGTTTAAAATAGAGCAAAACTCTTGTGGGAAATATCTTAAATAACATTTTAAAGAAACACATAATTTTATCATCCATAAATGTAACTTGTAAAATAGGTAACAGAAAAAAGCGTGTTTATAATAATTTTCGGAGCCTACTTTGCGATGTGTTTCTATCGAGGGAATTTCATATAATTTCATATATACCACTCCCTAGAGACACGTAGAGGTATTGCTTTGCTTAAATATTTTTTTCAACTAATAAACGGTCACTTATCTAATAATGAGATACTGGCCCAATTTTTTTTTTGTACCAGAGTCATCACAACCTCCTATATAGTAGAGCAAGCCGCACTAATTTATTTATGAACTCACCTGTGGGGAGAGATAAAAATATAGATTTATTTTTTGTGTCCTATAGCGCATTTGTAAGATTTTTGGCATTATATATACTGCATAAATGGTACAATTATAACGTCTTAGACTATATTGCCTGTAATTGTTATAAATAAATGTACAAATTATATATAAATAAACAATTACTCTTTCGGCGTGTAAATTAACGTATATTTTTTTAGAATCTTACAAACTTAAAAGTGTTCAAGAGAAATATGTTATAAAACGTTAGAAATTCGGAATGTCGCGGCAGGCAGGCGGCCAAAGGGGAAACTAACGGACCAAAGGGCCATTTTTGTATCCAAAATACTTGCGTTGGCGACGCCCCTAACTGCAATACTAACTCCAGAGATCTGTACCTACCTCTTTGCATATTTTCAAATTCAATTCGATTTTTAACTTTGGATGTAGAAAAACAGATGGCAACCGCAAGCCTCGCGATAACAATATTATTTTTTCAAACACATTAAACTTTTTTGTGGCATCACTTTAATTCAAAATTAATAAAATAATTAGTTCTAAGCTCTTTTATTGTTTAAAAAAACTGATTTACTTCATGAGCAATGTTACTTCATCAGGATTTACATAAAACTAAGTAAGTAAACCCTGATGAAGCTAAGCATTGCTTACGAAACAATTTGGTTTCTTAAACAATAAAAGTGGTTAAAAGTAAGTATTTTTTTTTTAATTTTGAAAATTATTTTTATTAAATTAAATGATGATTTCGTGCGTAATTAATCAATTATTGAAAAAGATTCTTAGTGCCCAGTTTCCAGAGCCACGTACCAAATGTACTAGACACTAGACTAACACCTTGCTACTTACTATCATGTATCAAGCAGGGGCCCTAGTAGTCCGCTTCGGGCGCCGACTTGCCAAGGCGCCAAGGAGCCAAGTAACCACGGCGCTGATAGCCTAACCTAACCTTATACACCTCCCTGCCTCCCTTGGGTTTTTTTCCTGGCGCCAGATACCGTTTGGCTCAGGACCGGCCCTGGTGCTAGGTAATAAATGCCAAATGATTCAAATGTTTATCTATGTTAGTTAAACAGATATTAATTGTATGTTTATATGGCTGGTGATATAAGTAAGAGCTGCTACTTGGTTGTATATAAATATAAGTTTATTACTTACATTAATACGTAATATACTTATAGATTGGCCTCCGCGGTGGAGGGATTAGATAATTGTGTTTATTTATTTAATTTTTGATGTACGAGTAGATTCATCAGTTTATATTACGATTTTTTGGACACCGTGAATATAGTGTAGATACCTGCTTGCGAAATGTTCAACAGTGGTAGATACTCTCAGTATCGCCCTGGTAAAAGACCACCTTTCAGAAGTGAAACGTTGCTTTAAATGGCTTATGAAACATTAAAAAAATAAGAAGTGTGCAAGCAAGTCATCGATGCGACCCAAAGATGGGTAATACTGTGAAATACTAATATTATTCCTTTATTGAATAGACACTGCCAAAAGACAAAGATATGGAAAAAATGAAAGGGTAACGGTTGCAACTGGAATTGTACCAATATTCTACCAACTGTGACTCAATTAGTGGAGTAATAAACCTGGTAAAACTAAAGGATCTGGGTTCCCACTTGCAATCGTTACCTTTTTAATTATTTTTTCAATGTTTTTTCTTTTTCATGTTTCGTTGAGAGATATTAATATTATCTTTTTCATTAGGTAATTAAGGGGAACGGCTGCGCGGCCTGTTTCATACAAATCTTAATTTTGGATTTGAGACCAAAAGACTCAACCAAACTGAATAATTTTTTTTTTAATCTAAGGGTTATTAATGGGTTATAAATTATTTTTATAATCGAATATTAAATATCTCGTGCTACTTTATTTATTTTTGCCTTAAATTATAAAATATATGCCATTAAGTAAAGATTTCAATATTTCACGATTATAGAGGCAACTTAGGCGTAGGTTGACTTAATTTGGGAGTAAATGACAATAAATATTTCAAAAAATCATTTTCCTATATTTATTATAAAAATATGAAATAAAAATCATTAAAAGAAATCAAATTTAATTTACAAATGTTATTAATTTACACGACCTATTTACGCCGGAACAAAAAAATGTCGTATGTATAGGATGGCGCAAAACTACCGTTTTATTTTGAATCTTATTGTAATGTGTAATAAGATTCAAACCATATCGGTAGTTTTGCGCCACCCTTTATAAATTAAAATTACTGCTCAACAAATGCATTTTTGCTATGTTTTATTTTTTTATTTTCATTATTTTAACACGAACACAAAAGGCAAGTAGAAAAAAAAATATTAAAAAATTTTAATTTTGAGGGAAAAGAGATAAAAGCGAAGATCAGATGATTTTTTTAAAGAATAAACTGACTTGCCTGAATCTAATAACCATTTTGTTATTTTTAGATCAAAGTTTTATATGTTTTAGGTCAATAAACTAGGCACAGCCCGTATTACGGCGTTAGAGGATTGTTAAAAATATAAATCAACTCATAAGATAAAATAATCATTTCCTAAAACTAAAATCAAACTTAAAAATTGGTTACGTAAAAAATAAAATCCGAAACAATACAAAATAAAGAAAGAAGTGAGAAAAAATCAGTTTACATCATGTACTAAATATTCATCTCAAACACCAACAGCTAATTGGAACAAACTACTGACATCGTGTTCAGTGCATTTAACATTTTGGAGGCGATGAACCAGAATTATATAGACGTTGAGCGAATGTGGTGCTTGTCTTGTGAATAAAGCATCGAATGTTCGATGAGTATGCACGTATGACTTTGGTTCAGTGGAGCTTTAAGGAGGTTGTTCGTCCATTAATTTTCTAATACCTACTATTTGGTTTGGTTTCACATTATTTTCTCTAAAACAAGGCAAATTAAATTGAATTGGTAAAAATTATCTATTGAGATAAAATGCACGCTTACATTTTTTGTTGACATTTTCCCTCAGTATTTGTGAAGGCCCCCTCCCGCCCACTCCCATCATCAGGTCTTCTTGCTCTTCATACTCCGCCATCTGCTGAGATGTTTTCCTGGGAAGTAAGAAATAGATTAATATATTATTATCTATATTTTTTTAATTCAATCTGCCCGTGGCTGTTGCAGCAGCTGTGCTTTGAAGCTTTTGATTTGAACCTACAAACTTCTAATGCGTGTTATGAAATACACTCCGAGGTTTATTCAACAATGAAAATTCTGACTGACTTTATTAGCATCATATTGAAAGTGGGTTTTACAACTGCAAAAAATTCAAAAGATCGCAACCAATAATAATATATTATATTATGCGCTGCAACGGTTCAATGATTTCATGGACAAATGACTGCAATATCAATTGCGCAATCCGTGCATGTTCTTTTTCTGTCATTCTCGATCGCTTCAAACAGGAGTTTAGAGATTTAGCACTTCACCAAACACGGAAACTACCCACCTTCTCAACCGCTGACATATCGTAAATGATAAATTAGAATTATTTACACGGCCTTTCGACTTGGAAGCGAATGCAGCCTAGTATTAGGCGAGCATGGTTACATTTACTGCGCCGCTTCAGAAAGCGAGTAAACTAGGAAAGCATTTGATTTAAAATAATATAATAAAGCACATTCTCGTGACGTGCGCGGTGTGCTGTGTCTGGCGGTGTCGCTAGTGGTGCGGTAGCAAGGGTAGGCTGCTGTAGGCTGCTCGCTGCCCGCTGCCTGCAGGGAGCATGCGCGATGGGGCTCTACGGGGCGGGGGGCTCTACACGACCGCTGTACTTGCTACACTACACTTACACTGCATTCCCCATTGATCTACCCTACTCTGGCGTCTGACAAGGGTGAAATATGGCCCACCCAGATAATAATAATAATTGCATAATTAATAGTGTCCGACCGAAATAGGACTTTCTATCGAAACCGAAACCGAAAACGAATCTTCGGTATCTGTCTCAGTTTCGGCCGAAACCGAAACTTTTTTAGACATGTTAAAAATCTATTGTTTACTGAAATTTGGCTTATTTTTTATACTTTTAACACGTGTTAATTGAAATAAAAAACAATAATTGAAGTATGTGAAAAATAAACCTGAGTTTTTTTATATTACTGCTATAAAACAAAAAATAAATATAAAAATTAATAAAACATGTTAACTAATTCTTAGAACAAAAATTTGTCAATAATCAACGCTTACATTATAAAGGAAGGACCTCATTAATTGAGTATTTTAATTTTAATTGCGTTTACAATCCTAACTTTCTTATTACACGTGTTAAATGAAATAAAAAAAAAACAGTAATTTAATTACGTAAAAAATAATTATTTATTTTTTTGATATATCTGCTATAAAACAAACAAAAATTATATTTACATTACAAACATAAACACACAACACAATCAGGCCGGACCGGCCGGCGAACTCATCTGATGATGACGAGTGACAAACGAGCCACAAACTCACCCGAAGTCAGCCGAACGACGCGCGATAATTAACGAACGCAGAGTTTCGGTGCGGCCGAAGGTTCGGCAAATTTTATGCCGAAACCGAAACTGATGCCGAAACTAGATTTTTCTGCCGAAACTTGCCGAAACCGAAACCGAAACCTAACCTTCGGTCGGTCACTAATAATAAACTCAAATGGAATGTATTTATTTCCGATGGAATTTGGTTTAGTGCCGAGTCGCCGAGTGTAATATTTCATCAAAGATGACTTACATCGACCAAGTACTTTTTATGGTTTGTTTTCAGATTCAATTCAACAAGTAAACCATGATTAGAAGTTCTATTGTGATAACTAAAATTATTATATGGTACATGCTGGCAAAATGTATTTTTCAATCCAACTTTTTCCAATTAGAGACCAAAGTCAACATTTTTCGCTTTACGCGATCGCTATTTTCCTTCATTTTCATATCTACGATTTGAGTTGGCATTACAGCAAATAGCATGGTTCATGTGTTGTTTGCAGTGATGACAATTGAAATCGTAGATATGAAAATAGAGATGAAAATAGCGATTGCGTAAAGCGAAAAATGTTGACTTTGGTCTCTAGTTGGAATCGGGCTGAAAAAAGATGTCGTGTATTGTAGGCATAAGCATCAATTATTTTCTTAACATATTCTAATAAGAAGTCAAACATAGCGTTTTATGATTTATAAAAAAATAATAAGTTCACGATAGGTATAAGGTGGATCTTCTTTAGCAAGTCAACTTGCCGAAGTTGGTCTAGTAGGCTGTGTATGTAAACCCGCATAACCTAGTTCCAGGGGGAGTTCTGTCGGTACGTCTGCGCGGGGCCAGTGACGTCACAATTACTAATATTATTTCTATATAGTTTAGTAGTGGAGGTTTATTGGAACACGTGACGAGTAACGAGTTTGCGCGATTTTGCGGAAATGACCTCGGAAACGTATGGCCTTTTTCATGCATAACTTACCTACTCGGAAATCGTTAACTTGTTCCTCTTTTTACTAAAACATGTTCACTGTTGTAAATGTAGGTACTTTTTATCGACAGATTAAAACTTTCTTTGACACGAACTTTTAAATTTTAAAAAATTTTTACGTGTTCACATACATAATTTGAAGTTTTCTGAACAATGGAGAACCTGTTTTCTCGGATAATCTTCAACCACAATTCAACCGTGAATCAAAATAATGTTAGTCCATGAATCTCGAATATCAAGGAAGATAAAAATAATAAAATAACAGTAGGTGTTCAAGAGTCATTTCAAAGTAATTAATTAATTTAAAAGAGTTACTCGACAGTTGATCCGCCGACAATTGGCCCCCCGAAATGTATTTACTATAAAATTATAAATTTTGGTTAATTATTTACAAATTTCAAACGTAAAATCGACTTTAAAAATACCCTTAATTAATAATAAGTTGGTATGACTACTGACTACCATGCGAATTTATTTACAATGTCGATTTTTTTGTAGGTGGAATATACAGTAGGTAGGTATACAGAGAAGCATATTTTTCCATGATGCATTTGAATGAAAATATGTTAGTATACTTTTGTTATTCGGCGGTACATCCCCTCTACACAGTACCGAATTATCCCTAAGGCAGAGTAGGCAACTGCCAAGGAGCCCCGCATAGGCTAGGGGCCCCGCGTTCCTAGAAAAATGACTGGCTTCAATTAGTGAGCAACGAAATTTTGGAAAAAGTTAGCTTTCAAAATGTTTTCATTTTTTTATTATGAACATTTACAGGTTAATAACATTAGGTACACGCATTAAAGAAAACAACAAATTATAATAATTAGGTTATAACCCAATAAATGACTAATGTTCACATCATGCACAAATAATAAATAAAAAGTCTATAATTAAAAGAAATATATAAACATAGTTTATTTTACTTTTCTTTCCTTCTATTTGTTGCAACATTACTTGGCATCTGAAGTGATTGAAGGTGCCGTGTGTGGTTTATACAGGGTGTTAAGGGACGTACTTGACTTTCATTAACCAGTGATTCCTGACATTATTTGGAGTAAAAAATTTAAATGAAATTTTGGTCTCCGGTGACTTTTTTGACGACTTTTTTTTTTAATAACATATATTTTTGTTTCTATGTATGTGTCCTTTTATGTGCAATAAAGGGTTATTGTATTTTATTGTATTGTATTCGTTTTTTAATTGAATGGGGTGATGGCATACCCTTCGTAATGTAGTAAAAGAACCGATTAATTATGAATAAAATTACGTTTTGGTAGAAAAAAAAATTTTTTGGAAGTTCCAAAAGGGCAAAGTGCAGTGCTGGACTAAGCCCGTCGGAAGCCCGGGGCGGCAAAGTTGAACGAACTCCCCCCCCCCCCCCCCCCCCCCCCCCCCCCCCCCCCCCCCCCCCCCCCTCCTTAGTGAAGTTGATGTAGTTTTTTATTCAGTTCACACGGACCTCTGACTCTGGGGAGCCTCCAAACGCCTCAATGATCCCTTGATCAAATCCTAAGGCTAAGGACACTGCAAAAAAATGTTATTTTTTAATTCACTTTCTGAAATATGCATTTGTTAATAATGCTCTCACCATTTGAGGAGATTGGCAAAATTGATGGATATACAGCATTTTATATGAAACCGTTTTAAACAGTTGTATGTTGGATTATCCTCAGCAAAACTTTGAAAGCGTTTTTCTCGAAACTACGTTTTCAACCTGGTTAACAACATATTAGAAAAAACTATTTCATCCGATTTGCATGCACTAAGTCTTAAACAGTTAGAAAATCCTGTCACTATGGCACCACTTCGGGATTTTTTATGAAGGTCTATTTTTTATGAACAATGAAAATTTTCCATAAATAATCGAAAACAAAATTAGCAGGTCCGCCATTTTTTTTTATATCAAAATTCCCCTATGCCATAGGCAGTAGATTTTCGAACAGATTGACTTGGTGCATGCAAATCGAATGTATAGTTTTTTTAATGTTGTCAACCAGATTGAAAAACGTGTTAAAAAAGTTTCGAGATAAACGCATTCAAAGTTTTTCTGAAGGATAATTCAACATACAAACTGTTTCAAATGGTTTCTCATAAAATGCTGTATCTCCGTCAATTTTTCGAATTTCTTTAAAACATTTGGTGAGAGCATTTTTAACAAATGCATCTTTCAGAAAATGAAATAAATAAAAAAAATACAAAAAGTATTTTTTACAGTGTCCTGATGCCTTAAGGGGGGCTAAGGTTTTTAAGGCGAAATAAAGGCATATTGTCATGATTTTTTTTGGGATATGAATAATGTTGGTTTTATTTATTTCATGCACACTTTATAGTATAATATCTGAAGTGTCTTTGAAAGAAATTTCAATTAAAAATATCAATAAATAAGTTCGTGAGAGCGAATCTCCGGAGGCGCCTCAAAAAAAAGTTGTTATGCGGTGAGCTCCATAACTCGTCACCGGATCATTTGAAACAAAAAAATCGAAATGCTTTTAAAAGGTAAGGGAACGTACCCATACTAAGTGGCCAACTTTTGCAATTTTTAACCCCCCCCCCTCCCCCCAATGTTGTTTTCGAGAAAACCGATTCATATTTTTTATAGGTACTCGAAATAAATATACTTGAATCGAGCATGAGGGCCGGTCGCTTGAAAAGCTGTAGCTTCGTTAGTTTTGCTCCGATTTACTTGAAATTTTGACACAGCACTCAATATACTGACATGTTTCACATTCAAAAAGGTTTTAAAAAGTTTTACAACCTTCCCCTCCCCCCCCCCCTCTTAAAGCCTTGTTAAGGATTTGATCAAGGGAACAAGGAGGCGTTTGGAGACCCCTTCAACCCCCCCCCCCCCCCCCCGTTACTCCTTAGTCCACCATTGGTAACAGGGCCCTGATACATGCATATTTTGTGTTATTAGGTATACCCATTTTCCCTAATCTGACTGCACATTGTATATAAGTAGGGTAGGGAGGGGGGGGGGGGGGTAGTTGTCGGCGGATCAACTGTCACGGAACTATATAAAAGATACAGATTCACAGCACATTTATTGTATTTTGTTAGGTAATAATACCTAATACGAGTATGGTGGTTGTGGTTAAAGGTTTAGAATTACATCAGATGTTCCTCAAGGTTTCCACTTAGGACTTGTGTTATCATTTGCCACTAGTATCTACTAGTAATATTTAATAAGTAAACCGTTTCTGGAAGTTCTAACATATATTTTTTTTAATTCGCGTACTATTTTAAAATGAAATTGATTTTTATCACGAATATTGTGTAAAACACAAAAATTAACATCATTTCGCAGCAAAGCTCTTCGTGTAGTGAAAAATGACTTGGGAACCCAAAACTTCAGTTGCTACTTAATGTAAATTTTGATACGCAGCAGAAATTTCCCTTTGGTATGTAGGCACTAATTACTTGCGTGCTTTTATCCAACATGACATTTCCGGACTGGTTTACCAGGCATCCAAATCCGTCAGTCACAAATAACTGGAGAACTGCACAAATAATGGAACGGAAATGTTAAGCAATAATTATTTTGTAGTTATTATTATTATTTGGAGGGGCCCTGTCCTGGAAGGCTCCCAAACACCTCCATGTTCCCTTGATCAAATCCTAAATAAGGCTTTAACGCACCAGCAAATTGTAAAAAAAAAATTGTCATTTTTTATTTCATTTTCTGAAAGATACACTTGTTAAGAATGCTCCTAGTGCCTTAAAGCCTTGTTTAGGATTTGATCAAGGGAACATGGAGGCCCCCCAAGGCCAGTGAATTGTGAATTGAATAAAAACTTTAAAAAAACTTATAAAATTACATCAACTTCTTAAACTAGGGGGGGCTCATTCGGCTTTGCCACCCCGCTTTGCCACTCCGACGGGCTTAGTCCGCCACTCGACTTGCGTGTTCACACCACATTGGTTCACACAAAAAATTTTAAGTTTTCTAAGCAACAAAGAATATACTAGAGATTCCTTACAATATTTGGAGTAAAAAATGTAAATGAAATTTTGGTCTCCGGTGACATTTTTTTTCTGTTCAAACATAAAAGTATAAAGCATTGAACAGTTAGGGGCGTGGTGAGGAGTTGGTTGATTACTTGGCTGAATGACCAGTGATGACATGTGGAAGAAAAAAAAATTGTTTGATTTTGAGACCAAAATTTCTTTTACATTTTTTACTCCAAATCCAAAAAAGTTAAAAATATGCTTGCACCCATTTTTATTATCCTCTGTGGAACATTTTTTTCTTTAAAAATAAAGGGGGAGGAAAACAAAGGAAAACTTAGAATTAAAAGAAAAATTGAGGTATGTTTCAATATATATTTATTTTACATTTATCTATGTATATAAACCAATCAGTTGATTATTTAAGACAAAAATATAATCATCGTATCTATCATCGTAATAATAATTATCTACTTAAAAATAACCTTTTTAGTTCAATTATACATTAATGTAAGAAAAACTTGAATACTGTTGCCAAATTATTATCTGTACAAAATAAGTTTCTATTCATCTATTTAACACGACATGGTACTTTGTTTAAACTAATAAAATAAACCATACTATACTTTACATCAATAGCTCCATTTGCTTTCCAAGGTTAATAATACATTTATAGATAACTCAAAATATAATATGTATATATTTAATATATTTGTACAATAATCAACAGATTAACCATTTATGTAGAAAACGGCTTTTAAAAGTCAATTAACTCAGGGGTATAAAACACACCTCTCCATAGTTCCAAGCTTCCCACCAAGCTTACCAGAAGTGGAAACAACCTAACTCTGGTCCTTTTTGGCCACAAACACGGATGACGTGTTCTAAAGTAAAGTTATTGTTAACAACAAACTTGTTCTACAGCCTAGTGTTAGTAACAACGCAACCCTCTATTGTACTGGATCACTGTTAACCTTTAGGCCATCCGAATTACCCTAGTAGTTGCTATTTTTCATTTCTTATTTACAAAATATAAAACCTATCTTTCCGTAGTACATAATTATTGCAATCAGCCCAAATGATCATTTAGGAGGTTTATTGAATAGTGGCATCGGTCGTTTAACTTGGCTATCACCGCAACAGTAATGCGAGACCATAAACCACTCGACGGACTAGTCCACACATTCTCAGGACAATGAACATTACATTATTAATACTATTATATTATTCAAAGGAAGGACTCGTTCAATGGAAGAAGATATGTATTTCAATCTAAATATTCAAGTTGTAATAAATACAACAAACAAACAAGGACAACGATTAACAACACATTTTAATACTTTGTTATGCATCGTTTACTGTATAGATCTTGTGGGGTTCATTTATAAAGATGTTTGCAGATTCTGTATTTGATATAAATGAAACCTGGATTTAAAAAGAGTCCGAATTACTCCTTCCTTTTTTCATATTAAATAAACATTTCTCATGTGCTATACCCTCACATTGGATAGTTATCGAATGCTGTTATGGGATCTGACAATTTATTATTGTTGGCATTTACGGAATCAAATAAATTAAATAATATAAGATTGATACTACCATGTGGACAGAATAATTTTCCAGTGTCAGGTAATTACTGAAATTCATTAAAAAGCTTACAAAAAAAAAGAGTTGGGTAATAGATGTTTAAAAGGAGAACTTAGGTTGAAATCAAGAGATGATTATTAATGTCATTGAAGATTATTTGTTTTGTACCGGTTAATGCAGTATTCAAATAAAGTCATTGGTACGCGTAATGTTTATGTGCATATGTATATCCTGTTGCCAGATGTTGATTGCCTGTCGCAGCTACTACTGCCTACAGCTGAGGATAAAGCACACAAGTACAGAATAAACCTAAACAAACAATACTACCTCATATAATACTGATGTTAGTAATGATTATTATGAAACAATTAAATTAGGTTGAAAAACAATGGGTTTTCAAACCCCTAACGCTTTTGACCAATAAAAAACAATACAACCAATCTATTTGTATAGGAATATAAAAACATCAAGTGAGAATAGTAATATTATCTTCCTAATAGTGCAATGGTCAATCGTGTTGGGAGTTTTCAATTATTGTATTGTATTATTTTAAATGATAGTAAATTATATGACAAATTTGTAAAAAAAAAAATTATAAATTGTGTTGTACTATTATTATTTTAACTTGTATTTAGGTGTCCAATGTTGGAATAAAAAAAAATTACAATGAATGTTGCTTCCCTTCACTATGTTTTGACAATGAATTTTGGGTAATTATCGGTTCGGATTGGCCACGCTTATTACGAATAATTTTTAGAAAAAAACTTTAGATTCGCCTTAAGTACTATAAAAGGAAACTTTTTGGCTTTGGGGCGGCGGAAAATAATGCATTTTAATTTTCAATTGCATAAAACCAAAATTCACTTCGCGAATCGACACAGCGAAAATTCGCGGCCGTAGCTGTCACTGTTATGGACTGTAGCTGACTTCGTGGGATACCTGCATGAAATACCGCGAATCACAAACCATGTTGCACAAACCTAGCGTAGCCGCTAAACCACTTGAAAACTGGGATGTTTTTCTTGCGTTGACGCGAGTAGGCGCTACGAAGGGGGCACTTTCTTTTGTATCACAAACCATGTTACACAAACAAGCCCGCTAGAGAAATTTCATAATTACGCGCTTTATCCCACGAAGTCAGCTACAGTCCATAACAGTGACAGGAGTGACAGCTACGGCTGCGGATTTTCGCTGCGTCGTCGGTTCGCGAAGTGAATTTTGGTTTTATGCAATTGAAAATTAAAATGCATTATTTTCCGCCGCCCCAAAGCCAAAAAGTTTCCTTTTATAGTAATTAAGGCGAATCTAAAGTTTTTTTCTAAAAATTATTCGTAATAAGCGTGGCCAATCCGAACCGATATTTACCGAATTTTGTACTATTTCAATAAGTTTTTAACAATGAATTTTGCATCATTTCACTATGTTTTAACAATGAAAGTTGCATCATTTCATTTTGCTTTAACAATGAATGTTGCGCCATTTCACTCTGTTTTAACAATGAACGTTGCACCATTTCAATATGTTTTTAATAATGGATTTTGCATCCTTTCACTTTGTGTTAACAATGAATATTGCATCCTTTCACTGTGTGTTAACAATGAATATTGGATCCTTTCACTATGTGTTAACAATGAATGTTGCATCCTTTCATTCTGTTTTAACAATGAGTATTGCATCCCTTCACTCTGTTTTGACAATGAATGTTGCATCCCTTCACTCTGTTTTAACAATGAATGTTGCATCCCTTCACTCTTGTTTTAACAATGAATGTTTCATTCCTTCACTCTGTTTTAACAATGAAACTACGTGTTAACAATGAATGTCACATCTCTTCACTATGTTATTAAAAATGAATGTTGCATCCTTTCGCCCTGATTTAACAATGAATATTGCAACCTTTCACTATATGTTAACAATGAATAACGCATCTTTTCACTATTTTATTAAATGTAAATGTTGCATACGTTCACTGTATTAACAATGAATGATTTTGCATCCTTTCACTGTGTTTTATATTAAAGCAATTATTTTCAATGTAACAGGAAAATGTTTGAATTTGTAATAACTTGAATTTAATATTCATAAATGAAAATAGGCAATATTGGCCACTTTATAAAATATATTAATACGAGATGAAATTTGAATTTAATTTATGATAAGGAAAAATTAAATAGGAAAAACACCCTTGTGCCACTGGTCACAAAAAAATAACAGCTGCCGTTAGCACAAGACGATCCACATTTGTAATACAATCATGTATTGTCAATAATATTATGGAATCAAACCAATTATTGGACACTTATTCCATTTACTGAACGTTTATATGTATTTTTATAACACAGAAATAAATTAAACAGCTTCAATATAAACTATTAGAAATGCCGCAGACTAAAACAGGGCTGCCACAAAAAACTTATTTCACAATAAATTCTACGCTAATTCAAGATATTCAGAGCAGTTCTATTTCGTAACTTATTCTGGGGCATAGATTACTATTTTGATTATATAAAACAAAATACATTTTTCCTTTATGTTCTTCGCCTTCTGGAAACAACATCATGAATTATTGTGAAAAAAAAAGTATTTATCCCTGAAAACCTTGTACATTTAAATCACCCTAATAATTTCCAGTTCAATCAAAATCCTTGTGGCCACCCTGTATAACAATACATAGATACTTAATAAAGTAATAAATAAAACATTACCGCAAAAAGTAATAGCTTGTGGTTTGGATATAATACATATACAAAATAATATTTTTACTAAGAATAAGCGGTGTATACGACGTGAGTGTTTCATTTTTCATAATAAATATTAGTACAAACAATATAACTTTAAAAATAGTATTCATATTTTTGACTGACATGAATGACAATCATACAGTCTCATTTCTTTAAAAACACAGTACATTTATTTAAAATATAAAATCATAATAAGACTTATTTCTTTCTGTCAAACAGTTGCAACTTGGACTTGACAGCTCCCTCGCACACCATCAGCCTCTGCTGAGACAGGCACTTGCGGGCGCAGGAGGGGATGGGGGGCGCCGAGAGCTCCTCTCGCCGCCCGGGCCCCAGGTCGGGCCCCATGCTGGGCCCCAAGTTAGGCCCCATGTTCAGGCACAGGTTGTTCTGCCCCGTGAGGCGGTGCCGCAGCTCTGCCATTCTGCGGCCCGTTTCACCAAAGTTATACTCCTTCTGCGGCTCCGATATATTTCTGGCGTCATTATCCAGGTGCCTCTTCACATCCAGGAACTCGGGTTGCAGTCCGGCTTTGCGGGGGTTCTTACCGGAGAAGATAATATCTCCGCTGGACATTTTTGGAACAAAACTAGCATTTCCGGCTAATTTAAATCGCGAATTAGAATAAGCCGCAGATGAAGTGGGAATAGACATATTTGGCTTCAGACTGGATGGCTTAAAACTAGCACCTTTTCTTTCAAAGTATTCCACTATTTTAGAAATCTGCGCCGACCGCGCATTATTAATTCCCGAGTAATTTATACGATCCTCAAAATATAAAGAGTCGGAGCCGGCTAAAGAGGATATATCATCAGAGCTGTCCGTATAGATACTAGACGTCCGTTTACTAGAGGAGTAGAGTAATTGATTGGTGAAAGTGTTTCGTTGTAACATCATGTTCCTGATTTCTTCATCCATGGCTAATCTATTGATGAGACCGAGGTCGACACTGCGAGCGTCAATGTCCACGTTCATGTAAGATCTGTGACACGGGCACACGTCGTGTCTTCTATTGTGATAAAACAAACAGCACCTACTCAATAATTGACATTCTTTGGATGGCAGAGGGGCCTGGCCGACCCTAAATAGATTACACTGGCCGCAAATAGTTTCTGAATCTTCGGAGACGGACTGGTCGTCGCTGTTATTCTTGCAATCCGCCTGATCCGATCCGTCCATCGGATGTTTGGGGCAGGCGAAGGATCCCGGGACAGAACCGTCCATGTTGCTCCGCAAGTATTCTCTGGAGGAGGACGGGTTTAAGCAGTCCAGGTCATCCAGACTGCGGAGAGAGCTGACGGTGGTGGTGGAAAGGGCAGAGTCATCATGTAGGAAGAGACTTGAGTTAGCCGAGCTGCCTGAAAGAGTGCCGCAACCTAAGGCGTGCTCCACATTGATGTTTTTAAAACAGTATTTATGGTGAAAAATATTACAGTAGTTATCTAAGCAATTATGACATAATGATAAATTTGAATCACAACCAGTTTTAATTTCGCCTTTCAACAGAGTTTTACTAGAAAACAGTCTACAATTGTTACAATCTTCCGCATTATCACAACACTGATCCTTTCTCTCTCCGAACGTTTCCCCTTTGCTGGAACTCTTTCTATGTTCACAATGTTCGTGTACACTTTCAGGATCCTCACTACTGAAGTTACCTAGCGGATTGTGCACCGCATCTTGAGAAAATGTACCACAAGTATCTTTACAATCACACTCACTTTGGAAAAGACTGTCAGGATTTTCCGTGTTGCATTTGGGAACATTTTTATCTCCGGAAGAGCTGTCGGTCGTGTCGGTGGATTGGGGTAAGTTTTGTGAAAAAAGGCACTTCTCTGTATTAGGACATTTACAGTGACAAAAAAATCTTAGTACACAAGGACATATGGTATTGAAGTTGTAACAGTCTATCATGCAATTTGGTGTTGAAAAGTCTTCATTGACCACAGAAAAAATACCACTCTCGCAGGAGCCCCTCCTTCTGAGGATATTGGCGCCATTCTTTATGTTCATCAAATTGGGGGTGAAGGAATTATCTATTGACAATTCGATACTAGAGCTACTCTTCTGCAGTAATACTGGGGATGGTTTGTTTGGGAAGGGCGAATAATCTTGCAAATCGTAATTCCCCGCAATGTTGTTCTCGTGGGGATTGGTAAACGGTCTAACGGAATGGCCGACTTGCTCCGTATCCATTACATTCTTAAATAACGGATGTGTAAATAGTGATTTGGCTTTTCCTTTGTTGGCTGTGTTTTTACTAATAGCTCCGGTGCCGACCATTTCCTTGGAGCAGTTGGAGGAACTGCCGTCTGATACTCCGTCGGCATTTCCCGAATCGTAGCATAGTTTCCTGGATGCGTTACAACAAGACCCGGAATCATTATTACAAGAATCACTGGCATCATCGCTTTTGCCACAACCTTCCGGACAGTCTTCGCAGAAGTTTAAATTAACTAATTTGTTGACACATTCCTGGAGCCTTTCTCCCGTTACGGATGAACTGGACTGCGGAACATTATCAGGATCCGGGCGCACAAAGCTGTCTTGTCTCGATAGCACGGGAGACACGGGCAAGGAGCTCGTTTGTTTGACACTGAGAGTGTTACTCTTTTTTTCCCGCTTGGATTTCTTGCACATGTCAACTTCGTCCACAGTTTTAGGCAATTTGGAGGTCGGCGTGCCCCCGTAGAATGGCGACGGCAATTCGAAGCAGGATGAAAAGAGATCACCAACTCCCGAAGCGTACGAGCTTGGGGATCCGCCGAGGATCTTCTTAACGCCGCGGAACTGCGCGAAGGTAGTGAAGGGGTTGGGGGCGGGCGGCACGGCATCTCCCTCCAGCTTGGAGGCGAGGCGGGGCTTGTAGTGCGGGTCCTTAAGCAGCATGATCTCGGCGATCTTGTTGAGCGTGGGGCGGTTGGACAGCGGCAGGGCGGGGTGGGTGGGGTGGCGCGGGGGGGAAGGGTGTCCGCGCTGCAGCAGGTGGCAGCGGGCCTTGTCCGAGGGTGCCGTGTGCGGCCAGAAGATCAAGCCACTCACAGTCTCTGAGAGAGATCTCCGATGTTGCACTGAAAAGAATAAAAACATTCACTATCACCCATAATAAAATGTATACTAAAATGTAAACATTGATTCTGACACAAAAACCCATTACATTGAGTCCAGTGTACCCTACTTTATGTCCACCTTTTTTCATTTCTTTAGAGGCAAATTTAAAGGAAAGTAATGTATTATATTGAAAATGTAATATTTTAGTATCTAATTAATATAAAGATAATTTAAATTTCATAATACTTTTAAGTAAGCCTTGCATTGAGTATAAACGCATAAATATTTGACACAAAACTTACAATTTGACTTAAATGAAGTAAATAATTTTAGTATTAACATAATATGTAACTTTTGGTTCTCATCAATCAATAACAATCAAAGATAATCAGGATGCAAAACTCAATGTGACAGAATCTGCTATATTGTCACCAATTACTACATTATACTACTTGTGTTTTATATATCAGTAGAGACACTGATTCATAGCTTTAATTTTTAAGAAATGTAGCATTAATTATTAAAAAAATAGCTTTTATAGCTTTAATTTTGCGTTTTCATAGCGTTTATAGCTAAATAGGATAACGTCAAGGAATGGGAGTCGTCAAGAGGGGAAAAACAATTAAATTGGCAAAATCGATTGATACATGTTTATTTTATTATTGGTTGAAACTCAACATGGCACATGTTTCTACAGTAGAGTGTGTCATGTTCATTCTACGATCTGTCAATACAAGATTATAGCAACTAAAAAATCTTTCTGCGTCAACACTATTCACAGGGGCCCACACAGTCATCAGAGCTGCCTCAGCAAATTCTCTGTGAACAATTTTTACAGCTAAGAGTAGCTGTGAGGGATGGAGTCTACAGTGACTCCATCCCTCACTTGCTCTACAAGCTGTCTTTGAAAACACCTGTTACCTTCCAGGAATTTACTGTCATCAACAGATTTAAACATTGGAGCAAACCTACTTTTACTTGCTAAAAGAATAGCGTCTGATCGCTGGACATTCTGACCTACAATTGCAGGATTGAACATTTTACCTGCGTGCTCAAGAAATTGATTAGTGCTGTTGTCTTGACGGTTCAGCATATGAGATGCCAGTTTCACAGAACTCGACAACTCTCTCTTATTTGAGTTTTTATTTGGGTTAAGACAACCCGGTTCTTTACCTCCTGCACAGCCTTTAAGGTTTTGGCAGGGAAAACACCATCACTCAATTTTGGTAAAGAAAGGCTTAGGGACACCAAGTCCTCCCAAAGCAAATGAGCGTATGGATATTTTGACCCTTCTAATACATTTACCAATTTGTTGAGTTTTGTTGTAAAAATCGCTGCTATTTCGCGTTTTAACGTTTTTATCGCTAAAAACACCATTTATCGCTTTAATTCGCGAATATATCGTTAATGCGATGAATCAGTGTCTCTATATACAAGTCATATAATTTCAATACCCGCTATATCCGATTTTTTGACAAAATGATCTGAGTATGACATCTTGTTCACATTTTCGCAAAGAACAAGACTAATCTAAAATTGTGTTGTGCAAACCTCCTTTATCACGACCAAAAACCATGTTAAAACTGCGTGTGAGAAACAAAACCCGCTATATCATTCAAGAAGTAACTATCAAAACCCTCTATATCGGAATTCAACCAATCACGACCAGTTATTTTGCCAAGATGGCGGGTGTAGAAACACACCCCTCAGGTCAGCTGAGTTTCAAAAGCCTCTATATTCCATATAAATCACGAAGTGAGTATCAAAATCCGCTATATCCATTTTATTTATCCAAATTACTTAAATATTTCTAGACATACATTGAAAAATTAACACTTTTCGAATGTATATTACTCCAATTCATTATATAAAAAAATAAAAAGCAATTTTTTATTTACGCTAGAGATGTGACAGTTTTTTGCAGTTTTCTCCGAATCAGTGAATGTTGATATAGCGGATATAGAAATTGAACGACTCATACAGGGTGTTAAGGGACGTACTTGACTTACTTTAACCAGTGATTCCTGAAATTATTTGGAGTAAAAAATGTAAATGAAATTTTGGTCTCCGGTGACATTTTTGATGTTTTTTTTTTTCTACAAAAACATAAAAAAATGGTAGTTGTTGAACAGTTGGAGGTGGGGTAAGGGGTTGAATGACGACATGCGAAAGAATTTTTTTTTTGTTTGATTTTGAAGAAAAAAATTTTGAAAAAAAAAAAAAGTCGTCAAAAAAAGTCACCAGAGACCAAAATTTCATTTACATTTTTTACTCCAAATAATGTCAGGAATCACTGGTTAAAGTAAGTCAAGTACGTCCCTTAACACCCTGTATGTCCCAGGCCAATCGTAAAATGAGGCAGATCATGATGCGCCTCAGGAACTTCACGATATGGCTATGCGCATCATGATCTGCCTGATTTTACGATCGGCCTACGACAAATACAATATCTCCAATATTGACGGAGCAGCAGATGAAATTTGAAAGGTTTGAACATTTTCGCAAATATGCACTCACATTTTTGATGATAGCTGAGCTTCTGTTTCTTGACATAGTCCTTGTCGGCCTTGGAAGCGGAGCTGGTGAGGGTGGTGTGGGTGGTGGGGGTGGTGTGCGGGGTAGCCGGAGACAGGTCGCTCTCCACTGAGTCGGAGCTGGTGGCCGCGTAGTCCCGGAGCAGAGACACGTCTACAGAGTTGCGCTTCGATACCTCAGTCTTGACGGCCATGTGGCGAACCGGTGAACTGGAATTCAAACAAACATTGAAAGGATTTTATATTTATGAATATTGGATGTCCAGTTTTTAATGTCACCAGTTTTGTCGAATTCTTAACCTGTTACAAGCCGTAAAAAGCACGGAAATTCCCTAACAAAGCACGACATTGAATTGAATGTTTTGTGGATTAATTTTGAGTTATCGTATATTTTATTGACCGAAACACATTCCTAGAACAATAAACTATGTACCAAAACAACATTACTTGCGTTAATTACGTAAATTAATAGGTTTTACGATGTTTTAGTCGAGGAACACGTATCAACTTTGACAGCTAAAATTTGCGGCAAATCTGACATTTTCATGTCACAGATAAAATCGTTTAAAAATATTCTGGGGTTGCAAGGTGAATGAAATTTTTATCCATCTTATGGGGTAATGTTGGCGCAAGCGATTCTGACCTTGTTCTTCATACAAATTCTGTACATAGAAGGGTCAAAATCGCAGACTAACATATTTATTTCGAAATATTTTTTTCACGCATGCGCACAAGTTGCGCGCATATGAGTGTGTCCGGCCGATTACAGGTTAAGCGAGATTTAGATGGTTCACGTTTCGTTCATTTCTGACTTTCATTTTGCCTCTTTCACTTGGAGTGAAATGGCCCATTCATTCCGCCTCGCTTCCTATACTGAAAGCAAAATGCAAAAATGGTATTTAAGTGGAACGAGAAAAACACCCTGGTCTTTTTAGAAATATGTAAGTTGATACGGGCGCAGCAGTCCATTGTATGTAGATTGTGACAGTAATGTGGGCAGATTGTTGTTATATCTCGTCTTCGTCAGTTGAACAGACACGTTTCATCTTCACAGATAACTAACTACAAGAATAAACAGTAATAATGACTAACCTGTGCAGAGAATTGTTTTCTGAGCATGACCAAGAAGCATTTTGTTTCCTGTCCAAGTCTTCCATCAAAGTTTCCAGTCTCTTGATGATGTCAGAGAATAGAGGTCGAGACTTGGGATCAAACTGAAAACAAAACATTGATTACTTCAGCGCAGAACTCAGATGATTTAACCGGTCAGCAACGTAAGCAGATGTATGCGTTAGAAATACGACAGCAGTCAAGTACAATAAGCGTGTTTATACGTCAACGCGTGTGTCTCCATAGAAACCGTTCTAACTCCGTTATTCATTTAGTGACATCCCTAAAACAAAAAGTAAAAGGTCGATAGTGGAACAAGCTGTACATCCCTATTCAAGTTGTCCATAGAAATACATAACAAGAATATTCCGTCACTCGCGCAATCGGACACATAATTTTACCTGCCTAATTTCCTACGGGAGACTCGATCGCGCTCGACATTGTTAATATTCATTAAATATTTTTATATGAAATGATAAAAAAGTGAGGTGACAAAAGTGTTTATTATACATTTATACAATAGAATAAGTATTGTTGTTTACATATCTGTGATTTTAGTACCGTTTTCACATAAAAACATCATGTGAGTCATTTTTACGTTTTTTTAATGTTTTCATTCTAAATTTTAATATTTACAAATGTTAATATTTATTTGTAATACAATAATTCGAAAGCTTATTTTGTAACCTTTCTAAAATAGTTTTTACTATTCGGCTACGTTCAGAAATGTTTCATTTATAGAGCTTTAATTGTGAAGCGGTAATAACACAAAAGGTTCTAAAATGTCATTTCGGTAGACAACATAAGCGAATATTGGCGAAAATTTGGAGGGGTTAAGCATGTACTGAAAAACCTTGGGAAGTGCTACTTTGATTCATACTTTGAAAATAATATTGTGAATATTGAAAATAAAGGTTTCATTACTGTCATAGAGCTATACAACTAAAGTTGCTATTGCGTATTAATATCTCTTCGAAACGTGTTCCACCAGCATTAATCGGTGCACCCTGAACTTAGACCGGACTTTGTAGTTTCCGTTCGGTCGGCGTTATAGCCGGACTAATAGGACAGATAAAAGTGGAATCTGTTTTTTCTCGTCATGTCTCGTCTAAATACAATACATCAATTATTATTGTTGAGATAAATAATTAAAGAATGTTATTTTTTTTTATATGAATAACTCTCAAGAATCCCGGCTGCTCTCGTCTGGAGCCAGTGAGACTATGGCATCCCCGATTGAGGTGTGTTGTAAGGCTGAAGGTAGTGGGGAGGGGAAGTAAAAGTGGAAGAGGAAGGTACCTGGCTATTCAGATCTGATCACCAAATACGGCTAACACCATTTCAAGCAACGTTTCAATTCTGAATGGTGGTTTTACACCAGGGCGATACTGAGAGCATCTCCCACTTTGGAGCGTGCAGCAAATATACCGTACATATTTTTAATGAATTAATAAGGAACTCCAGTGAAAAATATTATGGCTTTAAAAAAATATGTTCAAATAGACCAATAAACGCTGATTCTGAATATATAACTTTTATTTCATAATATTAAACGCAGAGTTTTTAAAAAATTATGAAAAAGTGCATTTTTAAACCTCTCCTCGAAACACAGTGTCATTACTGAAATGGTGAATGGTGACGTCACGCGTCACACTCACCCACTGTCACCTGGTGATCGCGTGTATTGTATTGTCAGTATATGGTCAGTATTGTATTGACATTTGAAATGACTTAAAGTGCACATATCCAATTCAATATTTCGTGTTTTTGGTTTATTTTCATACTGTTTATAGAGATTTAGATAAATAATAGTTATTGTGTTTATTGAAACACAATTTAGGCCCTCAACAATTTACGAAAAGAGCTATATTTGCGGACAATCTGCAATAAATTTTACCTTTGAGGTTAAAGTCGTGTCGACCATATTTGACATTTAGTTTGTATTTTCAAATTATTTTTAGTAAAGGGTTTTTTATACAAGTTAATGCAACACAATCGTCATGATCAGTGTATTATAAATACTATTCTGTATGTGTTATACATAAAACACGATGTTATATGTATTTGCAATGATTGCAAATATTTACGATGATTGATTGTTTTTATATTGCACTTTGATTAAAAACAATAACAGTAGCGGTGAAATGTGGACATTTTACCAATGTTTTTCTATATTAAAAGCAGTTAATCTTGAATAAAAAACGCTTCAACTTCTCACACAGTACATATATATTCATACCGCCATTTTCTTCCATTAGGGATGTTCTGCCCAAAAAAATTATTTCCCTAGATTACGAAGTGAAATTTCCCTAGAATTTCACATTTACGCAATTACCTAGGTAGCCACCTGATTGTGTAACACTAATCCTGTTATATGTTAATTAATATGATTAATTAATTGGAAAGATATCGGAACTTGGTAAATATACTTATAATACTGTGCTTTTCCAAATAAAACACTTTTTGCTACGTGAAGTAATAATTTAAAAGTACGAATACACTCACCACTGAATTAGAAACTGAATTCCAAATTAAAAAAAAACACTTTGTGAAATAAAAAACAACCGCAATCACCGAAAAAATGGAACTTAAAACATAAATAATTTTTTTTTTCAGGGGTCCCATTTATCTTTTTAGATACATAGGGAACGTACCCATACTATGTGACAAACTTTTTGCACTTTTTAACCCCCCCCCCACCGTGACCAAAAACCTAAGCAACCCGCCGCTCATTTGTACCAAGCGTGGTATTTTGAAGACCCCCCCCCCCCCCCCCCCCGAACGTGTCACATAGTATGGGTACGTTCCCTAATATCATTTTGAGTTGTCAGTGTTAAAAATAACATTGCATGTAAGTACATGAACAATAATTAAGATTCATGGGAATTCCAACAAATATATATACGTATATATATATAAATATAACATCAGTAATATTGTCATATGTAATAAAAAATTTGCCATAGTTCGAAATTTCCCTAGATTTTGTCCTGATTTCCCTTATCCCTAAAAAATATTTTTCTCCCCTAGATCTAGGGAAATTTCCCTCGACATAACATCACTGATTCAAAAAGACAACTTGAAAATAATAAACTATAGGTGGGTGAAGAGATCACATAAACCACCATAGATACGGTGCGTTTTTAGGAGTCTTGAAAAATTAAAACTTTGACAATTATTTTAACTATTAAAACTAACTATAAAAATAAAAATAAAAATGCAGTTATTTAAGTTTGAAGGTCTTTATTCATTAAAAAAAATAAAATAAAATTGGACTGGAGTTCTTCTATTGTGAAATAACACAAATCATTCAAATAAAATTTATTTGTCCACGCCGAGATACGATCCCGCGACCTTCATATTGCGAGTCGAGAGCTTTACCCGTAGACCACGCCGGCCGTCAAACTATAAACCGATGTCATGATCATGCACTTATTTGTTAGGATATTGATGAATAACCCATAATATTGTGTGTGAAAGGAACAAAGTAATGAATCAATATTGAGAACACAAATACATTTATGCAAAACTGTTCCTTAACCCCTAAAGTCTCTAACATTTTGCAATGTACAGCTCTTACATTTGAATCCAGATAAGATTGCTGTTTTTTAATGTATTTCCAAGTAATATTCTGTTTTTGAAAGCAGATGAAAGACTCTTTTAGATTTTAGTATTACAAATCGACATAGGCAAATAATAAAAATATTCAAATTTTTAATTCAAATAATGATAAAGTTTTAAAGTCGCTTACCAATGGTTTTTATCATATAAAACTGTAATTACCGTTTAACCCCTCTGAATTTTCGCGAATATTTACTTGAGATGTCTCAAACGAAATGACATTTTACGCGTTATTACCGCTTCACAATTAAAGCTCTATAAATGAAACATTTCTAAACGAAACCGAATAGTAAAAACTGTTTTATTTATTTATTTATTTATTGTAAGAAACAAACAGCAATTTATATACAGGATGAGTTATACAAGAGGTTAAACATGAGGTAAGCCAAAACAGTTTCTTATGCTAATGTTGGTTATTATGATATAATATACAATTGTAATTGGTAATAACCGTTAAATGAAAATGAAAATAGCAACAACAAAAAAATATATATATATAAGTATATTAGAAGGAAGAAGGAAGAGGAAAGGGCAAGAGGCAGAGGAAGGTGTGGGATGGGGACAGGAGATGCTCATGCTGTACCTTTTCTATAGTTGTGCATTAATTTAATTAACATTTGTGGTCGTACGTTTGACTTCGTTTCGGTATTTCACAAGAGTGTTATTAAGAATATCAATATTGTTAAATTGCGTGTTATATTGCGCGCATATACGGGGGATTGGAGAATTTTTTCTAAGGTTGGTTCTGCACGCTGGCAAATGAAAAAAATGGTTTAGTCTGGTTGGCCTTGTAGGTATGTGAATTCTTAAATAATTTACGAGTTCAGGAGAGTCCAGGCCGTTATTCAGAATTTTGTATAAAAATATTTGATCAGATATTAATCTTCGTGTTTGAAGTGGAGTAAAGTTGTGAAATTTTAAGGATTCGGTGTTATTTGCAAAGAGTAATTTGAATTTATAATTTACGTGTTTAAAAAATTTATTTTGTACACTTTCGATTCTGTCAATATGGCATTGGTAGAACGGTGCCCAAATTAGTGTGCAGTATTCTAAGTGGGGGCGGATATACGTGGTGTAAAGGGAATACAGAGTTTTAATATTGCGAAAAGGTTTAGATATGCGAATTATAAATCCCAACATTTTATTGGCTTTGTTGATTACTTCGTTAATGTGTTTGATAAAATTTAGTTTTACATCCAGTACAACCCCAAGGTCACGGATTGATTCTATTTCATGGATTTGTGTATCATGAAAGTTATAATTAAAAGAAATTTTATTTTTGTTACGCGTAAAAGATAATTTGTTGCACTTAGAAATATTTAGGATTAATTTGTTTAATTTACAGTATGCAAAAAGTCGATTTAGGTCTTCTTGAAGTTTTATGCAGTCATTGATAGATTTGATTACTAAGTATATTTTTTTGTCATCTGCATATGCTAGGTAGTTAGCATGTAAAAAACATTTATAAATATCAAATATATACACATTAAACAATAATGGCCCCAAGTGAGAACCTTGCGGTACGCCAGAAGGCACAGTAAAAAAAGCTAGACTTAGTTCCCTCAACTGATACGCACTGTAGTCTTCTATGCAGATATGAAGTTAGCCACCTAAGTAAGTCACCATGGATTCCTAATTGGTGTAATTTTTTAATGAGGATACAGTGGTTAACTTTATCGAAAGCTTTCGAGTAATCCGTGTAGATAACATCTACTTGGTGTCCATTATCCATATTGCTTGTTAAGTATTCAGTAAAGTTGACTAAGTTTGTTAGTACTGACCTTTTTTGTAAAAAACCATGTTGTTGATTTTGTATGCTGCGGACAATAGTTATATAAATTTGATCGTACACAATACGCTCAAAGAGTTTACTAAATACTGTGAGTATTGAGATTGGGCGATAATTTACAATGTTACTTTTTGAACCTGTTTTATGGATGGGGATTATAATGGCTTCTTTGAATTTTGTGGGAAATATTCCTTTTTTTAAGGACATGTTAAATAAGTTAGTTAAAGGATATGCAAGATTTTTGGCACATTTTGAGATAAAATATGGCGAGATACCATCACTGCCCGCACCCTTAGTAACATCCAATTTATTCAAGTATTTATTGACTAATGAGTTGTTTATTTGTACGTTCCCGATCGGGTTATCATTATTAACGCATTAGAAAGGTTACAAAATAATCTTTCGAATTATTGTATTACAAATAAATATTAACATTTGTAAATATTAAAATTTAGAATGCAAACATTAAAAAAAATGTAAAAATGACTCACGTGATGTTTATATGTGAAAACGGTACTAAAATCACAGATTATGTAAACAACAATACTTATTCTATTGTAAATGTACAATAAATACTTTTGTCACCTCACTTTTTTTATCATTTCATATAAAAATATTTAATAAAAATTAACAATGTCGAGCGAGGTCGAGCCGCTGGTCTGAAATTTGGCGGGAAAAATTATGTGTCAGATTGCGCGAATGACAGAATATTCTTGTTATGTATTTCTATGGACAACTTGAATAGGGATGTACAGCTATTACTATTACAGTATCGACCTTTTACTTTTTGTTTTAGGGATGTCACTAAAAGAATAAAGGAGTTAAAACGATTTCTATGGACACACGCGTTGACGTATAAACGCGCTTATTGTACTTGACTGCTGTCGTATTTCTAATGAATATATCTGCTTATTATACCCTTATGGAATGTGTGGGATTGCACTCTCCTCCCCACATACTGGAATAAACACTTATTTATTTATTTATTTAAGTTGGTGACCGGTTAACAAAAAACAATACCAAAAATATTTAACTCTTAAAAAAACATATTTAAATAGATAAAAGGTATTATAAAAGTTATTGTAACTTCACGTTTTTTCGTTTAATATAAAAATATTTATTTAAAAATTTGCAAACCTCGACAAATAATTTTCAAATGCTAAATGTCATTTCGTAGAATTATTTCAAATTTTTTGGGAGCATTTATGGTATTTTTTTTAATACAAACTGAAGCGCGGCATTCTCTCTTTCTAAAACTGTTAAAAATAATTTTTTTTTAATACAAATGAGATAGCATAACTATCATGAGACCGTATCAGGCTGGGACATATATCTCCCAAAAAGACTCTACGGTTGTTGTCTGTGAAGAATATCTCCCAAAATTGGTCAAGGGGTTAAGATACACGTAACATTGTAGTAATAATTAAAACTCACAATGCAGCAGTGGAAGGTGAGTCTGAGGAAGTCTGGAAGTGTATCTCCATCACAAAGCTGCGCAAAGGCCTGGTAGTCCAAACCAAAGTTGTCCGTCCGGGGCAAGATGTCGGGATCAGCATCCAACTAAAACAATTATACACTTTATTATGGATCGTCTCCAAAAGGATCTCCAGCGTGCAAACTCGGCCATCCTGACAAATCAACAATTGTCAAGTACTTAATTGAAACCAGCTATTACTTTGTATTTGTTTCTGAAATCCTGGGAAGACCCAAAACGCATCGAGCGCAATCTAATTACAGAGGCAATTGAAATCCACAAAAGCCATTTTAATAGAGAAGACAGGTCTAAGCTTAATACTTCTTGGTATCCGGTAGCGGATGGCTACACCAAAACTAAAGAAAACCATAATAATTTAACTAATTATTATACTGAAATACCAGCCCCAAAGGGATTAACGCACGCAACACGGTATCACCTCTCTTAAACACACACTTCACAACAATCTGCACATCTGCCCTACTGATGGACACCGTAATGCTATCTGAAATGTTGGCTACAGAAGGAGGAAGCACAACACGGTATAATAATTCAAAAGTGAATCATAATATCATCGGGGCAGATGTGCAGATTGTCGTAAAGTGTGTGTTTATGAAAGGTAATACCTTATTACGAGGGCTGATGTTTCCTTCCTCTTAGGGCTGATGTTTCAGTATAATAATTAGTTAAATTAATGTGGTTTTCGGCGTTTAATTTTGATGTAGCCATCAAGTTTTTACATATTAATACACATCTGCCCCGTAATGGACACTGTAATGCTGTCCGAAATGTTGGGTAAAGAAAGAGGTAGCGCAATACGGTGTAATAACCCAAAAATAAATAATGATACACATGCTTGTACAAGGTGAACAAAATGACCTTCAGAAGCGCGCCAGGTGAAATGTGGCAGTGGCATTCCCCCTCTATATGCAAGCGCAGGTTTGAGTTCATCCAGTGTATTTTGAGAAGTGGAAATATGGAGACGTGTTCTAGTGCAATGTCAATGCAAGTTAAACAGCGTGTTGTTATTGAATTTTTAATTGCTGAAAAAGTACTGATATTCATAGTCGTTTAAAGCATGTTTATGGTGACGATGCTGTTGATAGGTCTACTGTTAATCGATGGGTAATAAAATTTCGTGATTGCGAGCCTGGAAAGGCCATAACTGTTACCATAACATAACACATATAAACATCGCAAAAACTCGTCGAAGATTTGATTCAAAATGACTGGCGACGGGAATGTGAAAATCAGGATAATAATGTTTACTTTATTTCTAATGTACAGTAGGCTGATAGTGTCATTCAGATATCAACTTATCTGTACCTCTTTGCTGCAGCCAGAACGGCCACTTAATGTGATTCACAACATTTCACAAAATACATTTATACAAAATACTAGCTGAGAAAAACAATTAACTTAAATTTCAAAATTAAGAGATTTCTTTGTTTTAACCACTTTTAATGTCTATAAAACTGACATGTTTCGAGAGTGATGCTCTCTTCCTCAGGGTTTATTAAAAAACCCTGTTTTAAAATAAATTTGTTGTATTTGAAGTAGAAATTAACAAGTTAATTTCAGTTGAGTTATAGATAATCTGAAATAGAAGAGTCTTATTGTAATTCCAATAAAGCCTTACAAAATGAGATTGAATGAAGTATATTATCTTAATGAATGAAAGCATGTAACGGGGTGCGACACTTACTCTTGCAATAAGCTGACAAAGAATGATGCCATAAGAGAAGATGTCGGAACGGTGGTCGTACCAGCGCCCCTTCAGGCACTCGGGGGACATCCACCACGGGGATCCAACGCTCGGCAGCCTGTAGCCATTCCTGCAATGCCAGCAAATCAAATTACAGTTGGAAGAGCTAACTCTCTACTAGCAGTTCGCCATTCAAGTGATGGCTACACTAATGTAGATAGGTGATTTAAATTTAAAACCTAAAAATATGGGATGAACGGTGAAATCCAGGTGGGTTCATTGGCTTTAAACTGCAGTAAGCAGTTGATGCGTTCCATGTTAATATTTTGAGGTATGATATTTATAAAATCCCATTGGCCGAATCGAAATCGAGTGGTTAGGTCTAGCGATGAGTAAGTTCTGCATTTTGCCAGAGGCCTCCGAGACATGCTTCCTTTTAAAAGTACTCTTAAGTAGTTCTTGGAGCAGGTCCTGGGTCCGAGTTGTTTGGTTCGCACTGGGTGCAGTTGCGGCTACCGGAACGCATGGAGCCGGACCTCGGAGCCGTAACCCGCACAAGAACTAGAACCCAGACAATAACTTTGCGAGTGGCTCAGTGGAGGCATTCAGGTTCCGGCTCCGAGTCTGGCTTCGAGTTCCAGGTATGGGTCCGAGCCCTGAACCGGGTTTTCTGGGATTGGTCGATTTGTAAAAAAGAGTAGAAGTAGGATCCGCTTTCCACGAAGAACCCAAGTTAAAGAGCCCATTCCAGGTGAACTGACACATCGCTATTTAGGACAGGACCATATGAAAATATGAAATGAAATTATGAAAATTAAACTGTTAAAAAAATATAAACTGTCCTGAAACTTTAATCCATTTTTTTTAAATGTATTGCAGTCTTACTTAATTAATTTAATTATTTTAATTAATATTAACACGTATTCATTAAGATAGACTGCCTTAGGGAACGTACCCATACTACGTGACACTTTTAGGGGGGGGGTCTTCAAAAGGTCACGCTCCATACAAATGAGCGGCGGGTTCCTTAGGATTTTGGTCACCGGGGGGGGTTAAAAATTGCAAAAAGTTGGTCACGTAGTTTGGGTACGTTCCCTTATCATAAAGATGCAATTTACTTTAGATTAAATAGGCCGCCATAACCCATTGGCCGTACAGACATCTGATTTGCCCAGTAGTTTATCTTCTTTTTTAAATGTAGGAAGGGATCGAATAATAGGATTGACTTGAGGAAAGAACGGTAAGACGGCCGAGCCTTTCGACGCAGTGGCTTGCCGCGGTGGCTTGCCTGGGCCTGCAGTCTGTAGATGCCTTAAAGTAGGGACATAAAAAGCCAAAAACCAAAAAAAACAAGCATATTTTCAAGTAATAAAAAACATACATTATTGGTATTGTGCATATTCATTTGTATTGGCTGGGTTAATTTGTCCATTTTTATTAAGAGAACCAGAAAAATCACCAATTCTGGAATACAAGAACTTAGAATCTTTTCGCTGTCAACCAGCCTTCCAATACAATACAATATAAGAATGAAATTAAAAAATTAAATATACTCACACTGGATGTGGAATTTTGGCAGCAAGTCCAAAGTCTGCAACGACAGCTGTCATATCATTGTTGGCTTCATTTATCCTTATCAGGACATTCTGTAATTCAATAATATAATATTATGCAAGGTGAGTATAGTAAGAAAAAGTTCTTACTTTAGATATCACCCCAGAAGAAAGGTGGAAATTTGGATGGCTTGATTAAGCTTTTATCGAATACCAAAAGATGTCACTAATGTTCCTCTCTTGGAATATTCTAGATCAGCGTTCGGCAATTGGTGGCTCGCGGGTCAGATTTGGGCCGTGAAGTGCTCACAATAATTTTTTTCCTTTTCTAATACTTGTGGAAAAAACATAAATGTAAGTTTTTGAGAACCTTTAAAAAAAAATTTTAAGTGATCATTAACTCGTTGAATGCCGCGAGTAAATGGGGTTGGTTGTAACCAATTAGCGTTCGCAAAAAGCGGCAGCCATGACACCCAATGTCCGGCGATTCTGACAGCGTTCTTGAGAAATTTCGTACATAGAAAGGTCAAAGTTGAAGACCAAAGAATTTTTCCCGCGCATGCGCAAGAACTGCGCACGTTCCCGCGCTCCGGTAAATCATTAATATAAATTATATGGAGTCACCAATCTAATTGCGGTTTTCTCTATGGTAAAGAGCGATAATAGAGCAAGTGATTCTGACCGTGTTCTTCATACACTTTCTTTATACATAAGGGTCAAAATCGCGTGTCAAAATCAGGACACGCCGGCGCACGAGCGGCAAATGAGTGGTTAGAGGCATTAGGTGCTTTTCGTGTGTGGTATCTTACTTATGGTTCCATGCCAACTCAGAATGAAACCAACTCAGAAAGGTCATTAAAAGCTATGAAAAAATAATTTTAAAATAGCCGGTAACCCTAACCTAACTTAACCTATTTAAACCAATTTTTTTATCATCTCTCTGACCTTTCTGGGGTTGTTCAGAGTTGGTTTTATTCTGAGTGGGCTGGCCACCCTTACTTATGTATATGAATAATCTCAGAATATTAAAAAACCACCCACATCCATAATTGAAAACAGGGCATCCATAATTGAGAACTAAACTAGTAGAGCAGTGTTTTTCAACCTGTGGGTCGCGACCCCCCAGGGGGTCGCAGGGGTCCAAAGTAAAATATTAAAAAAAACCTTAAAGCTCAAAAATATTTTTACTATGAAAATATTAATTATAGGACATTTTGAAGTTAACATGAAATTTAAATTATAAAATTTCTATGAGTCAAAAATCTGTTAAGTCTCATACACATTAATGTGAAGGTTGCGCCTGTTTTTCGTCAATCAATTTCTGCCATCCCGGATCTGTTTTTGCAACATTTAGAATTAAGTCGTTTTCTAAATTTAATCGATTCCTCTGTTTGTTTTTTATTTGGGCCATTGACGAAAACGTCAACTCGCACAAGTAAGAGGTGGCAAATGGAATCAAGCACTTCAAAGCTTCTGTGGTCAATTCTGGGTATTTTAATTTTCTTTTTAACCAAAAGTTATCCAATTTAACAGACTTGAATTCCAAGTGCAACATTCCATCGGCAGATAATTCCAGCAGATTTTCTTTTAGGTTGGTTTCTAAACTTGCCTCATCTATAGCTGCATTTAAAAACGGGTTTATGATCCACCTTTTCCCAGCGTTCTGTGATAGTTCTTGCACCGAGAAATAATGACACAATTCTTCTTTCAAATTCTGCAAGACAATTTCCATACCAGGTATATATGCTTTGATGTTAATCTCAAACCAAATTCTCTAGCAACCCTCCTGTTGGTGTTCACTGGGTGTCATTCTTTTTTCATTTCATTCAATTCGTGATTCCTGAATTTCTCTAGCCCCCCCCCCCCACCAGGAACCGTAGTCGTCAAAGGTAAATTGCAGGCGAAGGGTAGGGGGTCGCGAAATATTTTTTACATAATAAGGGGGTCGTGCCATGAAAAAGGTTGAAAAATGCTGTAGTAGAGGATCGAAAGCCCATACGGAAATCAATAACTATCACGCTACCAACTAGTTTGTATTTTTTTGATATTTCTTAATTTTTTTGGTATTTCAAAACATGTCACTTAATTTTTTCGAGTTCGGTGCTTTTTCCGTCTTGTTCCGTGCTTGTTCTGTCTTAAATAAAAATACACTCAGAAAGTCAGCGTAGAGCGTGATAGAGTTGCAGAAGTGCATTGCCTGAACAGGCTCGTACGTGCATGAGTGACTTCGACTGTCACGTGGTCCGCCAAAAAAATTGACATATTCATAAGGCCCGCCACCGAAACAAATTGCCGACCGCTGTTCTAGACACCATTTCAAATAGTTTTGATTTTTTGAACTAGGTAATTCACCCTAAAAAGAGTGCTTTGTATCACAAAAAATTTAACACCTTAAAACATGTTAAAAATTGTATTTTTTTAATGTCTGTAACTACTTTGTGTCATGGGACGACATTTCCAGGAGACCATAGACAACATACAGAAATATTAACTCAAAGTTGCCCCAAATAAGTACAAGGTAAGGCAATTTTGGTAACTAACATACAGGATTCATGCATATATAAATTTTATGATTTTTTAAATTTACAAAACCTAAAAACATGGGTTAACAGTAAAATATAGTGGATTTATTGGCTTTAAACTAAAGTAAGCAGTTAATGTATCAATACAGGTATACCCTAGTGGGACAGGCATCGAATAATGTAATGTAAACATACCTTATATAGATAAATAAATAAATAAATCTCCATAGCTCGAGGCAATTTTTTTTTAAATACGCTATCGCTCCGTTACCGTTATTAAGAAATGGAGTTCCTCAGAATGGCTAAGAGATCTTTATATTAATTAGGAAATGATGGGGTTGACAGGGTTACCTTGCTGGTAAGGTCCCGATGGAAGACGCCGCAGGAGTGCAGGTAGTGCATGCCGCGCGCAACGTCGCCCGCCAGTGCCACGCGGCGCCGCTGCGGTAGCTCCGCGTCCCCCTGCAGCACCTGTTCCATGGAGCCTCCATTCATGAACTCCGTCAGTGCGTGCAGTTGGCACTCGTGCACACACACGCCCATGAATCTGAAAATATTACAGACTTATCATGCATTTTGTTAATAACTATATGTGATCCAAGAAATTCAGCAGGTTTGACACGCAAGATTTAAGAGAACAAATTTAGAAATTGGTTTTGATGAAAAGAAGGCTCTTAAAAGGCACTCAGAATTCGAGGTAATAAACATCTTAATGATTCCATATAAACTTTGACCACAACAGAATAATGCTTTACAGGGTGTCCGGGGGTAAAGTGCATTAACTTCGGGAGGTGATTCTACATGATAATACAAGTATATGCAAGAATCAAGGGTGAATATTTTTTATTATTAAAATTTACAATAAACACAAATTCAACGGGTAAATTTCTAATTTGTTTTAATCAGACTCATTTCATTTGTTCTTATGTCATTTTATTAGTTAGTAATCCTGAATTTAATCTGTATTACACATCAACACACCTAAAACTAATTCCTACCATCAAACTAATCATTGTGTATTGTACACATAGCTCCATATTGTGTAATAAAAGAATTACACCATAGATTACACAACATTATAGAATATAGGAGAGTACTTGCACATCCTACCATAAACACGACCTTTTAGCAAAAATTTTGAAAAATAAACTTTTCTTTTAAATAAAAAAGCATCCATTATTTTATTGTAATAATTTTAAAAATTACTATTTTGGATCTGTCTGTCTGTGTGTAACTCTTGGTTCAATGAACTCCGATTTGTTTTGAATTTAAGTGACATCTTCAAAATGGAAACTGATAATGTTAAAAATTCAGATCATCCTGTGATTTTCACGGGTCTGCGCTAGTAATTAACCTGCCCCTTGCCGCTCGTGCACCAGTGTATCATGAAAAATTAAAAAAAAAATTAACGCGATTTTGTCCCTTATGTATAAAGAAACAGTGTGAAGAACAAGGTCAGAATCGCTTGCTCTATTCTCGCCCTTGACCAAAGCGAAACCTGCAATGCGCCTAGTCGCTCGGAATAATTTATATTAAATAATTGTGTAATAATATTTAGGAATTTCTATGCTATAAATTAAACAAATAAAAATATTAATTAGAGCAATGACAAAAGAACAGATAGATATGCATTAGAAAGATAATTCCAAGTAAACATCTTGAACAAAATGATCAGAGTTCATGATAATCACTTCAATAGAAGATTTTTATTCAAAATTAATAGATTTCTTTGTTTTTACCACGCTTATTATTTATAAAAACTGATATGCGAGCGATTATAACAATAGACTTAACGGTGTCAATGGAAAGGTGGGAGTAGGAAGGGAGAAGGGGGGCAATAGGGCATAATTTGCAAAGGGAACAAGTTCAATAAAGGGGTCATTTAAAAATATATTCTGATTGTTTATAAAATGTTAATTCGAATTTACGCTCTGTCTAATTTCTAATATTTCCAATTTGTCCAATTGAACACCGTTAAAATTACAATGCAGTAACTCAATTCCACTATTAAAGTCAAAAGTGTGACCCGTCTCCCACAAATGGATGGCAAACTCTGAGAAACTATTATTATTTAAACATCTCATATGTTAGATACGTTTTTAGATTTTCACGGCCAAAAGAATTTTCGTTATTTGTTTTTGGACACATCTACCGGATCTGCCCTGATGAAGGATACTGCAACGCTGTCCGAAACATTGGCTAAAGAAGGAGGTAACGCAAAACGGCATAACACCCCAAAAACAAATAACGAAAAAAATCTCATATGTTCTTTTATCCTTATTTCAAAGTTTCTTGAAGTTTTACCTGATATAAAAGAAACCACAATCATTACACTTCAATTTATAGATTCCAGAGTTTTTCTTTTTATGATGTAAACAATAAACGTGGTTAAAACATATTCTATTAATTTTTAAACAAATAAATATTAAAATAGGTATAAAACTCGGCTAACTTGTCCGATATATATATACATATATACCCATTGTTTATAGGTTCTAATACCGAATAGTAAACTCGAACTATATAAATAAATAAATGGTAAATCGTAAATAAAATTGAAAAATACTTTATCGTATGGATAATCTAACAAGAGAATGGTGAAATACCCCCTTATTCATTTAGGTTTGTATAACACATATTGTGTTGGAGCTAACTTCTGGTAAAATAAAGTGGTTTAAAACAAATTTATGTGTTTAAATTATTATTAACTAGCGAGTACCCGGCATGCGTTACAATGCCACTCAAATAAAGAAAGTGTTTGTGTTTTAATTCTATTTAGTAAAGTGCTTTTGGGTAAACAATTATTTATTGTTTTTCCATCTGGTGTATATGTTACTGTAAAAGCCCGAACTACGGTAAATCCTAAGATTTACCAACTCTTAATGGTAAAAGTCCGAACCGTTCTATAATCATCGTTCACCAACCTAACCTAACCTAACCTAACCTAACCTAACCTAACCTAACCTAACCTAACCTAACCTAACCTAACCTAACCTAACCTAACCTAACCTAACCTAACCTAACCTAACCTAACCTAACCTAACCTAACCTAACCTAACCTAACCTAACCTAACCTAACCTAACCTAACTTAACCTAACCTAACCTAACCTAACATGTACTAAATTCTAATGGTAAAAGCCCGAAAAAATCGTTGTAATATTTAAATAAGAAAAGATTTTTTCGGGCTTTTACCATTAGAATTTAGTACATGTTAGGTTAGGTTAGGTTGGTGAACGATGATTATAGAACGGTTCGGACTTTTACCATTAAGAGTTGGTAAATCTTAGGATTTACCAATATTCGGGCTTTTACGGTAACATATATATGAATAAATCAGAAGATTTTCCTAAGTGTAAGCAGGTCACGTACAGCTTTCCGTGTATCATGTATTTTCCAAATTTTACGCTCTGCTATCTCCTACCGCTATCATGTATCCTTTGCAATCCCTCCCTCTGCCCCTCCCTCGTTCCCCACCCCTCCCCTTCGTATACTTTCCCGTGCGTCCCCGTTCCCATCCCGCGTCCCTCTCCCACCCCCCCCCCCCCCCCTTCCTACATATGAAACCTTTGCAGGGGTGTGCACAACAAATCACCAAAGTTTCATCACAATCGGATGACTGTAAAATAAATAATTACCCCAGAGCTCACCATTATACACAGAATCCTTAGCGGATGTGCGCACAACAAATCATTAAAATTAATCGCAATCGGGTGAATGATATAGAAACGTGTACAGGATAAACAAAGAAACATTCATTTTTTATTTGTATAAAGATTAATTAATAAAAAATTATAATTGGCTAATCAAAAACACTAAATTCGGTTGTCTGTGATGATATGATTTAGTTATTTCTACGTGAAAATATTTCACGTCAATGCTTGCTTTGAATTTAAGTGTCATTTTCAAAATTGGAACCGATTGTGTGAAGAATAATTCAGACAAGCGATAGAAAAGACATACCTTAAATTAGAAAATTATTTTATTTTAAATAATTTATGATTCTAAATTTTTTGAAATGAAAAAAAATTTTTGAAAAATTTCGACAGATTTCGTGATTTTTCAAGTTTACTGATGGTGTTATGGTATTCGAAAGGTAAATTCCTGATTCTTCTCTCTAATTCTCTTTAAAGAAAATTTTATCTGTTTTTGAAAAATTTTGAATGATCCTGAGACAAATATTTTATAAATACTTTCAGCGTCACAAAACCACAATTATAATATCCCGTGATTTGGCACGGGTCTGCGCGAAAATATGATCAAGAAATAGTTTGAAATTTTATAAGTGATAATCATCTCAAAACGATCTGTAGAATTGATAATGTAAATTCGTAGCATTCTTGGGTTGTCAAAATTTACCGTCACAAAATTATAATTTTATGAGAAAGTGATTTGTAAAAGATGCCCTACACTCTACACTGACTGTAGATGTATAGATACGAAATATGGGTGTAATTAAATTGCCCAAACGAAATTATTCTAATGAAAACGTATAGTAATTGAAACATTTAATTTTCTACTCATTTGAATGAAGAAGTAATAAAATTATCGAGGGATTTAATTTCAGAATTTATTCAGCATGCCCCGAGGAAGATAATTTCTATCAGGGCATATGTCATCTTAGGGGATGCTGGGTGAAGGGCTTTTTTTAGGAAAGGAAGGAGAGTAAGTTGTGAGGGGTGAGTAGGAATCTAGGGGTCGGTGTGTCCAGGAGTGACGGACGTATGAATCCGTCTGGAGAGGAATGAAGCTGGAGAAGTCAGAAAACCTCCCTCAACCAGTGTCTCTCGATCCGGCCCGCAACACAGCAGGTGGGCAGACGCATCGGCCGCCAAGACCTGGTCAAACCCCACGCCATGAACCCGGACACCTCTACTAAGATACCAAACGTAGCGAACCCTATGGAAGAGATTTTGGTTATCCAATAAATGGTTTCCAGGACGGCGTAACCCATACCCGCCTCCCAAAATGATTGTATGAGGGGTGGGTAGGAATCTGGCGGTCATTGAGTCCAGGAGTGACAAACGTATGAATCCAATCTAGCTAGACCGGATAACGTGGTGTCACCCCCCCCCCCCCCCCCCTTATTATAGTTGACAAAACCCGGGGCGGGCCGCCCTCCCTAGCTACGCCACTGAGTGCAAGGCAATGTTCCGAGAGAGTCTGGCTGAAGAGGTCAAAGGAATTTGAAGATGCTTTAACCTTGTTTTATGACCAGATCTGAATGGCCAGGTACTTCCCTACCTTCCTCTTCCCCACCCCACTACCTTCAGCCTCACAACATAACCCGAATTGGGGATGCCATAGTCTCACTGGCTCCAAACGGGAGCGGCTGGGATTTTTGTGAGGTATTTACATAAAAAGGGGTCTCCCTCAACCATTCTCTCCCGATCAGCTGGTGATCGAAAAGTGGGTGTGACAACAAAAACGAGTACCTATCTCTGATTTATTGAGACATATACACGTTTTGGAAACTTATATTTCAATTATAAAAATGTTTGGATTATGACCATCACTAATAAAAAGCAGTAAAATTATGAACAATGAAGTTAGTAATGTATGGTAATTAACAATTAGATATTCCGCCTACAACACAGAAACACGGATCCCAGAAGAGATACTACATATAAAATTGTAATTTCTAAACACACGTGAAAGTAAGCAGATTAATAGAACATGAATGTCCATCTTAATTACCATTATTATAATCCGTGATCACTTCAAACGATTTTATTTGTTGCATTTATTACACTTGGGAAGTAGATTGTCAACCTTTCGGAAAAATATCATCTTAAAAGTTATAAAAACGTACCCAAAATATAGGTACTTTTACTACATCTTCATGTATTTAGCAAATTTTCAATGTATAGATAAATATTTCTCAATATAGCACAAAAGAAAGAAATATAGCAGATTCGGTAATGTTATTTAAAATTACAAATAACTTAATCCAAATCGCAACAACAGGCAGTCGCTTACCTTTAATCTCCCTATTTGCAAGACCAACTCCAAACAGAACTCATTTATCTACAGATCCACACAATCATTTAACTTAAATTATTACCACATTGACATTTTTAACTCGATTTTACGTGACATAAAACGAAAACTCACCAAGCAGCAAGACTCAAAACTAGAAAGTTCAATCCCTATATATATTCCCGTCCTTTGCCTCTTAGTCCTATTCCTATGTTCCTCCCCCCCCCCCCCCTTTTTATATATTGTAACAAAAAAATAAAATTAAGAAAACACCCTTACAATGTCACACTTTATCATTAACCATCATCAGTGGAAAGTTCATAATTGGCATAATTAACATCTTATTATTGTATCATTTTGTAATCTCTGATTTGCTGTCAACTTTCTCTAAAATAAATAAAATAAAATTGAAATAAAATAAAGAGATTCGTGTCATGAAATGCACTGTCTTTTTTTGTGGAATTTCTAGGCCAAGTTCAGCTCGTAATGTCATGTTTTATTTTTTTTCACATCGGCTCCACCCAGGAGGCCCTAAGGAAAAAAATAATCTTTGGGGATGCTGTGTGGAGGGTCTTTTAGGAAAGGAAGGAGAAGAAGTACCGGGAAGGAAAAAGGTATGAGGGGTGGGTAGGAATCTGGGGTCAATGTGTCCGGGAGTGACGAACGTATGAATCCATGCCTCCCACTGTGGTACAAGGCAATGAGTCGAGAAAGTTCTGCTGGAGAGGTAAAAAGGTATGCTAATTTACAGCAGGGGTGTTAGTTATCCAATAAATGGTTCCCGGGGTGGCGGTATCCAAACCCGCCTCCCAACAGTATTATATTGAACAATCGGCCATCTCGGGAACTCTTTACAGCGTAGTATTGGGTCGATCGATCATTTCATTTTACACGTCCCGAGTCGATCACGACCCACTGGCGAAGTGATCGGGTCAAAAGTATCCGCTCTTCGATCGGGTACTTTTAAACATAGAAAAAATGCCAAAGATAAACCGATTCGCGGTCTGCAAAATGCATACATCTATGGTCGCACGACTCGCACGCCACGCTCACCACGGGCGCCGACTGAGCTAGTAGCTCACCGATCAAATAATCGAATATTTTTTGAAAAAGTGAGCCGATCGATCATTGGTGGTTTGTAATCGGGTCAAAATGATCGGCCCAGGACTTAGTTAGAATGAGGAGGGTGGGGAAGATTTTGTTGATGATGATGAGGGAGGTGGTTGGTTGATTGCTCACCCTAAGATGTTGGGATGGTTGAGTTTGTTCATGAGCTGCACCTCCTTGAGCATGTTGGGCCGGTTGGAGCGCTGCTGGTTCAATTTCAGCACCATCACCTTGCCCGTCGTGCGGTGGGTCACCTAAACAAACAGACAAACAAATATATTAAATCATATGATATAATTAGATACATTTTAGAAGCAGAGAAAAATGTCACATTATTAATGGTTAAAAATTTTTTTTTTTTTAAACAAGCAAAATGAAAACAGGAAGAAACAATACTCATATTTTAATTGGAACCTACACAATTAAGCCAAAACTCCAGATGCTTTACGTAACGCTTTCATAAATCTTAAAGGTTCTGCCAAAAATATAGGTCTCGTAGTAAACCAGCAGAAGACCAAATACATGGCCGTAGGATGCACCCAACAAATCCCAATTTTGTCATGTGGAAACCAAAATTTTGAAACGGTACCAAGATTCACATACCTAGGCTCCAGATAACAAACGACAATAATACCACAGAGAAGATCCAGAAGCGAATAGTGAACGCAAATAGCTGTTATTTCCACCTACAAAACCAAATAAAATCCAGATTGCTGTCCAGAAACACGAAGATATTAGTGTACAAAACACTTATCAGACCAGTACTTACGTACGCAGCTGAGACTTAGGTACTAACTAAGAGGAATGAGCGAGCACTGGACGTTTATGAAAGGAAAATTTTGAGGCCGGTTCTAGAAAATGGATTTTGGCACAGACGTTACAACAATGAGTTCCATACTTTATTTAAGGAGCTAAACGTCGCAAAATTTATAAAACTGGGAAGACTTCGGTGGTTGGGTCATGTGGAGAGAATGACCGAGCATTAAGCGCCAAAGTCCCTGCTGAACTCAAGACCAATAAGGCGAAGGAGCCTGAGAAGATCAAGATTAAGATGGAGCGACAACGTCCTCACAGACATATCTATCTTGGAGCTTCTAAACTGGAGATAGCTGGCACAAAACCGAGATGAGTGGAGGAAGACTCTTGAGGAGGCCAAGACCCACCAGGGGTTGTAGAGCCAATAGTGATGATGATGACACAATTAATTAATTGAAAAATCTAAATTTTGTCGTCATAGCTTAATAGAGAAAAAATCTAACCAACTTATGTATTTGCGTATTAATTTGTGGATTTGCGAAGTGTTTTTAGTAATTCGGATCTCCAGCGACAACGTTACAACAAACATTGAACCAAATATTTGTGCAAAGATGATACATTGGGGTAGCGCCACAATGTTTATATTTCCCGTGCCCGATGGAAAACCAAAACGTTGTGGCACCGACGCTTTTGACCGATGTTTTGAAAACATTCGGTGGCTGGAGACCCGACTTTACGCCCTCACTATCCAGAAGTAGGTATTAAAGTTCATTCGAGATGTTTTAGTAATGATTTCAAACATGTGCAATGAAAGCCTTTTTGTTATTGGGTTGAATAGGTAAGTACGTCAACCACAAGAGCTGTAGACAGATACGTGTACAAATTTATGCTGTAATAAAATTTCTTATGTGAATAGATAATTTAGCAGTAAAATATAATCATTTATTTATAATGACCACTTGTCGCCCCCTGGACATAAATACCTGGCGGGCGGCCAAACATTAGTCATGGACCCAGCGCGGCCCTGTGCACAGACTGCACGCTCCACACCAGTGGCGTAGCTAGGGGGGAGGGCGGCCCGCACCGGGTGACACCTGATGGAGGGTTACACCCGACCATGAAAAAAAATTTACGAAGGTAGAATATTGACACAAAAATATTTTACACCTGAACACTGTCTGTTATTTATATTTTCGTAACTCATGGCTCGGTCGGTCAGGGGTTCCCCAAAAAATCTATTGTTTTATTTTCGTTCCTAGCTCTACCTATTGCTCAGTTGGGGATTCCCCTGAAATAAATACCCGTTACCCGCCTCCCAAATTTCAAAACTATTGCTCGGTTGGGGATTCGATTGAAATATTCCTTGCTTGTTACCTGTGTCATTCTCATTTCTTTGGTACATTTCTTACATTGTAATTTTCTTCATTATTAGGGAGGTGGGACATTATCCAAAATCTATTTTGAGGTTTACTAATTCATGCCACCCATGCTAGCTACGCCACTGCTCCACACACTATTTACTACCTGGGCACTAAGCATAGCGGGAGTGAATCATCTGCGCAGCTCTCCAAATATAATAACATTCAAAACACGCGGTAGGTAGGGCCAAAGGATTCGTCTTTGACTTCAAAGCTAAGGTTGAAAAATACGTGTTTGGAATCAAAACCACAAGACCTTGTTGATAAAAGTCCCATCAAAAAACTCAAAATAAAGGTAATGTTTGTATTGCGAGTTAACAACATCCGTTTTAAAATAATAGTGTAATATCTGAGGTACGCTTAATGACACAGTTATAATAACAATGGGTAATTAAGTAATTATTTGTTATATTATGAGCCAAGGCGCCAGTATCGACAGTGCAGAGTGCAGCGGATAGGAAGCATGTAACGACCATCACGTTTATCCTGATTTTAAATCTTAACGTTTATAGCATCCTATGTCTATTTAAGAAATTTAAAAAATAAAATTATGATGTTCCAAACATGACTAGCAAATATTTTGGCGACTTGGCAACATATTCGAAAATGCAGGAGACTTTTCTCCTAACCACTTTTACCCGGCAACGAAATGAGCAATGTTATTATCATATTTTCAAAAAAACAATTTTTAATAAAGTCATCAACTTTTTTGTTTTTTGATGAAAAAATTATATCATAAGTGTTAATAACCAAGGTAAAAACAGTTTTTCGATTTCTCCAAAAATGACAAAGTTATGAACTTTCAACGTGAACCTTGTAAAATATATGCAATCGTGTCTCGTGACGTCAAAGCAGTAGTATAATTCATAATTCTACAATACTAGTGCGCAAGTACCGTGATGTTACGTATTTTTCGGCCGACCGTAAATATCAACACGTTAACGGCTTATATCTTCGGTAATGTTATTTTTTTACATTAGCTCCACACAGGAGGCCCTGAGGAAAATAATTCCCCTGGGTCATGTCATCTTTAGGAACGCTGTGTGGAGGATCATTTTAGGAAAGGAAGAAGAGTAAGTTCTGGGTATCTGGGGGTCAGTGTCTAGGAGTGACGGACGTATGAATCCACCCTTCCCATTGCGGTGCAAGGCGATGTTCCGAGAGAATACGGCTGAAGAAGTCAAAGGTACTCCCTCGACCATTCTCTACCGATCCGGCCTGCCACGCAGCTGGTGGACTGACGCATCTACCGTTAAGACCCGGACAAACCTCACCCCATGAACCCGGGCGCGTATTTACAATCCCTACCGCGTTTCAGTCGCTTTAAATTTTCAATATCAAAATTTAAATATTTAGAAATAAAATTATTAATTTCTAATATACACATTGGAAAGATTATTTTATCTAGATTTTAGAACATTTTTTTGTTTTTGCAAAGTGATAAAAAATTATCAATACAGAGGTGTATTTACAATATATGGGAATAATATTAAAATTTAAATATTTAGAAATAAAATTATTAATTTCTAATATACACATCAGAAAGATTATTTTATCTAGATTTTAGAACAATTTTTGTTTTTGCAATGTGATAAAAAAATAACCAATATAGAGGTGTATTTAAAATGTAAATTGTCGTTACCGCGACTGAATCGGTATAGGTTTTGTAAATACGCAACCCGGGCACCCCTGTAAGTCACCAAACTTAGCGAACCACTTGGGGTGACCTATGACAGAGATGTTGGTTATCCAATAAATGGTTCCCGGGGCGGCAGCACCCATACTAGCCTCCCAAATTGAAATTGTATTTTAAAAAGAAATCACAAAGTTAAGTCCTCACACTAATTAATATGATGCATTTGTAAAAACATGAAATTTCGTTGTAGGAGGAGACTCATTGAGGTTAATTATAATGCAGCTCTCTATAAAGACATCTAATTTGATCGACAAAATCTTTAAACACGAATAAAGGTACTTCTGAAGTTGCTTTTATTATTTTTTTAACAGCTGATCTTAGCAATCTTGCCCCGGCTTTGCACTGTAATAAACGAATTGTAGTTCAAGTTAAGAGGGCATTACCAGAGAAAACCAGAAATATGTCATTTTCAAATCAGATTTTAGACGTATTGACTCTTTTCCTACGATACGATACGATACGATACGATACAAGTAGTTCTAAGTTAAGAGGGCATTACCAGAGAAACCCAGAAATATGTCATTTTCAAATCAGATTTTAGACGTATTGACTCTTTTCCACAAAAAAATTATAAATGGATTTCGAAAAATTGTTCTTTTATCTAGCATTCGCATGTAATAAATTTTTAATATAATAAGGTTATTCCATAGGTCGTTGGCAGATTTGTTAAATTTTCAAAAAAGATTTTGTATTATACCACACCCATTTCAAATAATATAATCATGCAGTAAAATAAATCAATACATTATCTAGCAAACGCATGTTTTAGAATTTTAATTTTAGTTTCAATAAAATCATTAAAAAATATGTACGTACATGTGTTTCTTGACGAAAATTGGTCCTTGTGTATTTATTTGCGCACTTACAAACTAATATATTTCAGATTTTTTTTAACATTCTTATTAAATTTAGACATTATTGAAAAATGATAAATACTTATAATCAAAAAATAATTACAAAAAGTACATTATTTTAATAGTTTTATCATCACGCCTTTCAGCATTTTTGGATGAAGGTATAAATTAAAGTTAATTTGGATTGAAATAAATTCGATATTGAGTTATAATTTAAAAAAGCTGGTACGGAGAATAATTAATCTTTCTCATTGTAACCGCCCTGCACGATCGTAAGAATAACTTTCGACAAAATGTGGATTTTCGTCCGCTGGCTAGTTAAACGCTCTTAAGGATGAACAGCTAGCGGTAGTAAAAATTAGAAGGCAGTACGTTAAAATAACATTTAATTCGTTTCTATATTCGTGATGGTGATGGTTATCGTCACCAAAAGCATAGACTGTTCTATCTCCCAGCTTGCAGGACGCGGTGGAGAAAACCTTACTGTTGGAACAGAATCGATTCGAATATCAAAATATTGAGAGTCAAAGAAACTGCCTTTATAAGGTAAGCCCTGTTAAACTAGTATAGCTGATACCTACATTTTTATTTTTAGTTAATTTATTTAAAAACGCATTAAAATTAACAATTTTGTAATGTTTTTAAAATAACAAATTGAATCGAATTGAATTTCACGCCATTTGATAAATGGCTCATGTATTTTTTTATTATTTATGAAGACCGTCGATAGTAAATAAACCCCACTCAAAGCCTACGCATTACAATAAAATGTTTTAATAGTTATATTACTACAAGAAAAAAATTCGCAATATCGGAAGAGTTTAGAAAAATAAAATAAATCTATGAAACCATAAAAAAACCCGAACAGCAATCGCAAGTTCACGAAAAAACGAGAAACAACAAGCTAAATTTGGTAGGATTTGTTTCGTTGCTACTGCACTAAGTTTACAAACAGAAACCACGCAGGTTTCGGCTTTCCGATTAGTCGGCACATGGGCGGCCGACTGGCACGGGCGCGCCGATAATAATTTTTGTACGTAAAGGTACGAAACCGCACACAGTGAAGCCAGGTTCAGATGTCTACAACTCGGTACAAACTGCGGGCTCAGGTGCTGGGCGCCGGTAATCTGAAATACGAAACCCGCATTCTACGTGTTTCTACCCTAAGTTTACAAACAGAAAGCACGCGGGTTTCGGCTTTCCGATTTGTCGGCACACGGGCGGCCGACTGGCGCGGGCGCGCCGATAATAATGTTTGTATGTAAACATACGAAACCGCACACAGTGAAGCTAGGTTCAGATGTCCACAACTCGGAACAAACCGCCGTCGGCGGACTCACGCACTAAGCGCCGAAAATCTGAAAGCTGCAACCCGCGTTCTTTCTGTTTGTACACTAACACAGCACAATGATACGCTAGGGAGGCAGATACAGAGCGCGCCTCTGAGATCCGCTGATTTCATGTGGGCGGAGAGGAGTAGGGTTCACACGAAATCGAAATGAACGATAGCGCGGTCGTGAGTTGTTCAGTTTGAGGCGCGCCTCAAAAAACGAACACTTCCGTAGAACCGATCATTCACAATCGAACCTAACGCTCTAGTGACCCACTTTTGTGTTTTGTTTAGTTTTGTGATTATTTGGGATACTACGCGGCAGTACACATGTATGGAGTCATCCAAGGGAGAATTAAAAAAATGAACAAACTGAATTTTAAAAACCATGAAATCGATTCTAACGACGCTACCGCCTGCAAAGTTAAGTAACTACGTCGTCTGTAATCTATTTAAAATCACGATGCTCCTATTCATAAACAAGCATTCCATAGATTTCTCAATAAAGTACGAAATAAAACGCCTGCGCATTAACGTAATGGCTATTATTAATTCAGCGTTACAAGCAGGAAAGCACCATTTACGTCAATAAATAATGATGAAAAAAGCGGATAATTGGCGATGTCTCGCAGAGTGCACTGCGCAGGCTGCACTTCCGTGGAAACAGTTATGAACTTTATCTCTCGCTCTATCTCGCTGAAAAGTGCAGACGGCGACCTAGCGGAAAATTACCATCTTCCTGTGTTTCTAAAGAACCGTATCACTCCCGTATTGTGAATGGAGGCGAATGATGCCGCTGCCAAATTCTGGACAACTTTCATCTACCCTATTTCTCAAAACATCGTATGAAGAGAACGGACAATATGCACGGGGTTTCATCGAAGCAGGAGTCTTAAAGCCTCTCTGAAGCTGGACGTAATGTACAGGGCCTGCAGATACATTAATAGTACACAACTGCTGTCCCTGAACAAATAGAAAGCGTGCTCCACTGTTGAATGTGGCAGCCACCTCTGGTCTGGAGCCCCAAAATACTTGAAAAACCCTTGACTGCGCAGAAACTAGCGGTCCGTTTGAAAGATTCTCCTACCTTAACAGAGAGATTGCGATCTTTACAGCACGGGCGTCAGTTGGGAATGCTGTCCTTGTTCTGCCGGTATTTCAATAGAAGATGTTCCGAGGAACTACCATCATTGATCCTTTCGGCACCGATGCATAGTAGAGAAACAAGCCAGTCTTTTCAATACCCATGTTCACCCCTTCCTTCCCTCAAAAAGACCCTCCACACTGCATCCCTAAAGATGATATAGGCCCTGAGGAAATTTTCCCTTTTTACATTAACTCCTGTGTGGAGTTAATGTAAAAAAAATACACGCGTATATGCTACAAAGAAGTTCATTGCAGAAAAAAAAATCAATGGGCGCAATTCACACGCAGTAGAAGTGAAACTATAAAGTCGCTAGATGTCGCTTTCTTTTCTTTTGCCTGTTTATTTTAAAGTGGTTTGAAGATTGGATATTGGTTTTACAAAAATAAGAATATTTATTTTTTTTAGATTTGGCAGGTTTCGAACCTCCGTTCGCTGGATATCTCTCTGGGCGCTGAGAGTCGGGCGCTTCATACCGCGGCGCTATTGGAGGCCCGTGCGTAGTCGTGAATTTACCGCATTATATTAGAACCGAGGACCGTCAATTAATAAATTTTTGTGACGCATTTCCGTTTCATCCGAATTTCAAATCGCTAACGGGTCTAAAGAAGTTTCACTTCAAAAAGTTTCACGGAGGAGGCTACGAGGACAACAACCATCCCCCAAACAATGGAAGGGCCAGGCGTCTATATGTATGCTAGATTAGACCCCTGGTGAAGTAAGCCACCAGGACGACCCAACATGCGACGGTTACTACAGGTACTAAGAAATGTGGCGAGTTCTAGTCTAGACTTTGGCAGAACGAGACCTTGAAACCCGAAGAAAACGACTTCCGAGAGACGATTGTTATTTTTTGAACGACTGATTTCGAAATTCGGTAACAAAATCGCTCAATGTGACATTAAAATAATAATCCACTTTATCCGTTTTTCCAATCCCGTTGCAGATTGCGCGCAATCGTAACAGGTAAAAGACTCGAGATATTTTTGCAATTCACGATTGATTAATCTGCGCCGATTACATTTCTTTCCGATGTGGGACCTACTTTCCTTTTACCCATTGTCTACTAGTACTAACACGTTTAAATATTACGTAATTAATATTTAAACTAGCGAAAAACATGTCTCGCTTTCTACGTGTCAATCATACAAGTCTGGGAATGGAAGGGTTTATTAACACGCTCTGGAAAATATTTTTCTTTTTTAAGATGAAGCCATACTAAATAATGCAAAATCATATGTTTTTGTTTTGAAAATTGGATCGCTTAGAAGTATTATAGATGCTTCAATTAAATACTGCGTATAGAACATACCTTGGCCCTTAAAAATATCGGTCTATTTTTTTATTCAAGTCTTTTAAATAAGCCTAACTAACTAACTAACTAACCATCACGCCGTTTCCCCGCAGGGGTAGGCAGAGAGGACGGACCGCCAAACAACTCGGTCTTGGCACACACTCTTTGCCTCACTCACATTCATACATCGTCTCATACATACTCTTCTATTATTCTGACTTTTGACATGGCCCGTCTCAAGTATCTGATTCACTTGATCGTGCCATGTCTTCCTCGGGCGTCCCCGACTTCTTCTACCATTCACATTTGCATCATATATTCTTTTTACACTACTTTCTTCGCTCATTCGCTCTACGTGCCCAAACCATCTGAGGGTCCCTTTCTTAATTTTGCTCATTATACTTACATCAGCCTTACATTCTTTGCGGATATCCACATTTCTAACACGATCATACATTGTTTTACTACACATACGTCTCAGGGATCTCATTTCAACAGCATTCAGTTTACTTTCATCCTTCCTCTGCCAGTTCCATGCCTCACTGCCATACATCAGGGTAGGTACCAGGACTCCATTGTGGACTGCTAGCTTCGCTTTTTTTGACAGTTTTTTATTAGCGCTAACGGCATTCAGTCCTCCATTAATGGAGTTACCGGCATTTACCCTTCTTTCAATATCTCTATCAGCCTTCCCATCTCTCGTAAACATACTACCCAGATAAACAAACTCATCCACCTGCTCCAAGTATTCATCATTCACAACTATGTCGCACACTGTTTTCGTACTCTCTCTTTCAAACACCATGACTTTAGATTTACTTACATTCATCATTAACTCATTCTTCATACATACTTCGTTCATCCTAGATACTAGAGACTGTAGATCTTCCATAGAGTTAGAAATCAGAACCGCATCATCAGCATATAACAGGCAACATACTTTCAGACTATTCAATTTCGCGCCCAATCCCACATCTTTCAATTCTTGCATACAATTATCCATGTATAGATTGAATAACCATGGTGACATTACGCAGCCTTGCTTAACACCTTTTGTGATGTCAAACAACCCCGTAAAATCACCGTTCACCCTAACACATGCAACGCTTCCCTCGTACAGAGACGCAATTGCCTGTATGAGATTTGTATTCACTCCATACTTGGACAACACCTTCCATAGCTTTTTCCTGTCGACTCGGTCGTACGCTTTTTGAAGATCTACAAAGGCGCAGAAAAGTTTCTGGTTTTTCGCCAGAAACTTCTCGGTGAGCATACGCAAGGAGAAAATCTGGTCCATGCATCCCCTCCCACTCATAAAGGCACCTTGCACATCCCATATTTTATCCTTTGTTTCCGTTCTCACCCTTTCAATCAATATTCTTCCATACAGCTTGCCGACAGAACTTAGCAGGCTAATAGCCCTATGATTCCCACATTCCATGCGTGACCCTTTGCCTTTGTACAACGGCATGATTACAGCCCTTCTCCAATCTAATGGCGTGTAACCCTCCTCTAAACACTGGTTAAAAAGTTTGCACAACCATGTGAGAATAATATGGCTATCTCCTTTAAAATATTCGGCAGCAATATTGTCGAAACCAACGGCCTTACCATTCTTCATGCATTTAATCGATTTTTTTATTTCATCCATACTGATTTTGATAACATTCACTCTGTCGTCGTTCATTCCCGATTCGACGCTGGACTCACTATCACCCGGGTTGCTTTCGAAGACTTCCTCAAAATATTTCATCCATCTTTCTTTTATTTCTTCTTCATTCGTCAACATTCTTCCATCTTTCGATTTTATCACTTTCATTTTTCCGTTCTCTGGGCCACTCCGGGACCTTTTGACTTCCTTCCAAAACAGTTTAATATTTTCTTTGAAGTGTTTTGTCAATTTTATTCCCTCTTCATCTTCCAGGCGTTTCTTTCGTTCTTTCACTCCAACACTTACTCTTTTCTTGCATCCCTTGTATACTTCTTTCGCTCTATCTCTCTCTTCGCTTGAAGCACTGTCAGTCGCTATCAGACGTAACCAAGCTTTCTTCTTCTCTGAGACCAGTGCTTTGATCTCGTCATCCCACCATGCATCGCCTTTCTTCCTAAATAAGCCTATAAAAAATTAAACTATAAGGTCTATAAAAAAAACACTTTCAAGTCCAAACTCTCTTATTTATAAACCCCTTTTCGGATATGGTTTTATTGTACAATGTGGCAAATTCAGTTTCTTTTATAATAATCACAAAAAAATATATATTTACGCCTGAACTTCACAAAATAAAATAAAATATGCATTTTCGCGTTGTTATTTTGCAATACGGCCGCTAGTCGGCGAATTTGGTTTTTCAAAGTGAACCTTTACCGTCCACCGAAGTTCTACTGACTCGCCACACCCATTTTCAGTCAGTCCTCCCCCCGTAGCGGGGATCAGACGTTAGGCTCCGCGTCGCTTGGTTTCATGAAATCAACTTTAAATTTCCGTTTTATTACAATAAACAATGCGTAAAAAAGGAGTTAATGTTTTTTATAGGTCTTTACATAAGAAAATCAACCTGTAAAAATAATTCTCAAAAACCTTTTCCAACTTTTCCAAAAGCTTTTCTCAAGTATTTTTAAACTCCTCCCATAAAGGGGCGTGATTTCCGATTTCGACTTTATCCTGGACTATTGGATAGCCTTAATGTGAAGGGGAAAACTATGAAGTCGCTAAATGTCGCTTTCTTTTCTTTTGCCTGTTTATGTTAAAGTGGTTTGAAGATTGGATATTGATTTTACAAAATGTTCATTTTTTTTAATTTGGTAGGATTCGAACCTCCCTTCGCTGGACGTCTCTGGCGCTAAGAGTCACTTTATACAGCTGCGCTATCGGAGGCACGCGCGTAGCCGTGAATTTCCCGCATTATATTAGAACCGAGGACCGTCAAATAATAAATTTTAGTGACGCACTTCCGTTTCATCCAAATTTCAAATCACAACGAGGCTATGGAAGTTTCACTTCAAAAACTCATTTTCAGCTACAACCATCAATAATATCGTATTTTTCAATCATGGCATTTTAGCTCACTGAAAAGTCAAGGATGGTTTCCATGGGTTATTAAAAATTAAAATTATGATTTTATGAAAATAAATAACTTTGCATGTACATTACTAAAATAAACGACATGTTTTTTCGATTGAAGAAACTTCTCTTCTGAAGAAGAATTACTCTTCAAACATGTCGTTTTGAAACATTTCATGTCGATTATTTTCATTAAATTGTGGTGCACACAAAGATGTTCATTGTCATTAAATTAAAATGAAACCACAAAGTGAATTATGATATTTATTTTAAAAATACAAAACTACATAAATATATTGTACACGGGTACTACCTATTAGCGTTTTATTCCAGATCAGAAGATTATTTGAGTTGCGCCCGCCACAGCGAGAGATCACCATTGCCATTGACCATACAGAAAAGAAACGTTGGCGTTGCTTAAAATAGCTTTTCCTATTTCCCTCCGCCTCCTCATCCGCCTCTACACGGATGTCAATTTATTATTATAGTCCCACCATCTCCGGCATAGCAGTGTCCTCAGAGAAAGCTGTGAGGGACCCACCTCTTTCTTAAATCGTTTACTGAATAATCTTCTGAACCTATTTACTATTGCTGGTAACTAGTAGTCCCGTGAACATTAGATCTCATTTAATAAATCAAAAACAAAATTTCCTCTCCGCCCCGGTGTAATTGGAAAACCAACTCCCCTGCCGTAGACCACCCCAAGTAGTTCGCTACGTTTGGTGACTTAGCAGAGGGATACCCTAATTTAGGGGTGAGGTTTGTCTAGGTCTCGGCGGCGGTTGCATTTGCCCACCAATTCATGGCGGGCAGGATCGGGAGAGATTGGTTGTGGGAGACCTTTTGACCTCTCCAGCCGGACTCTCTCGACCATAGTCTCGCATCGCAGTGGGAGGAATGGATTCATAAGTCCGTCACTCCTGGATACACTGGCCCACAGATTCCTACCCACCCCTCATACCTTTTTCCTTCCCAGAACTTCCTCCCCTTCCTTTCTCTAAAAAGACCTCCAGCATCCCCAAAGATGACGTAGGTGTTTTGGAAATTGAAAAAAAAGGCTAACTCCTCTGTGGAGCTGATGAAAAAAATATTTATTGTAAGTTGGTACTTAAATATTTACCTCTACAACCACGAATATTGTACGTAACATTTTTCTTTATTTCAAATAAAAAGGAAATTACCTACACAAATTATCCAAAGAAATGTCACATTTTTCTTCAGATCGGTAGGTACTAGGCAAGGTTCGTAGAAAATGCGTTTCAAAGTTAGCTCATCGAGGGGGTAGAGTGGTGATTGGTTAAAAATTCGTGACGTAGCTTGCAGTCCATGTTCCACTGGAGGATTTGAATTAACTGCAATACAAGTGGCAGTCTTTAACTTCAAGCTACGTCACGTTTTGACTTGTTTTTTTTCGAAAAAGGGGCGTATGAGCTAATCTTGTTAAAACCGTTTTCCACGAACCTAGGTACCATAATACTGATTATTCCGATTTGACAACTCGTAGTAGGAACCACGATAATGTGAACTCTGGTGGGATAAAAAGGTACTATCCAACGCGAATTTACAGACAGGTGACATGCCAAATGGTCGAATTAAAGCAGGACATCGCTACGCCTAGTCAATAAAAGATAAAAGCATTTAAACGACATATTATCAGATTGACTGATTACCTTGCATGAAAAGAAAACCCGCAAAAAGCCAACATGCGACTGGCTCTCTGCTGGCACTCTGACGGGCTGCGCCACTACTTCCAGGTGTCACTCTCCAGGGAGAGGCAGCACAACAAAGGTGGTAACCTAGATAAGTGGCCCCGTCTTTCAAAGTACAATAACGTCAAACTGGACACAAAGGGCGATAACGACAAATTAATTGACAACAATAAAGCATTTAGAAGCAATAATTTCGATCGAATTTCTAGAATATTTTACTGGCTTGTATCAACAAATAAGCTGTTTCGCTGGTGGCCATGGTTTTCACAATTGAAAGTTAGTGCGGTAGAGAAAGAAATAATAGTCAAGGAGCAAACGATAATCTGTGAATCTTCGTGTGAAAGTTTTTAGGTGGTGCCTTATTTAAGTTAGCCTGTAGTTTTCTTTATATGGGAAAACTTTCCACATATAGTAAACTAAGGGTGAAAATGAATTAAATCTCCGCTAAAACGAAAAAAAAAACTAAATTGGAAGGGAACTTAATAAGAAAGTGGTAGAAAAGTATGACTCCAGATACTAATATGTACAGCCTGTATGTTGGATTAATATCTACAGCTCATATGTTGGACAAATATCTATGAATTTCAGAGTGAGGACTAATATCTACAGAGCTAAGGTCGGACGAATATCTATGACGGTCCCAGTGGTGACTAATATCTATGGAGCGTAGGTGGGACTAATATCTATAGAGGGCAGCTAAGCAAGAGGTTGTACGGAAAACCTAACCTAACCTATGCAATATTACGTTATTCCAATATGCTATACATAATTTCAAATCCAACCTCTGCCAGTGCTGTAGATATTCGTCCTCACTTTGGTTCTCATAGATATTAGTCCGATTTGTTCAGTTTTTGGAATTCCTGTAGATATTAGTAGACGACCTCCGTAGTCCAGTGGGTAAAACTCTTGACTCACAATCCGGAGGTCGCGGGTTCGAACCCGGCATGCGCAAATAAATTTTATTTGATTAATTTGTGTTATTTCACAATAATTTGTGTTATTAATTCATTTAAAAATAATATATAGTATATTTGCGGCATGTTCCAGAGTGGAAGATACTATCAGTATCGCCCTGGTGTAAGACCACCATTCAGAATTGAAACGTTGCTTGAAAATGGCTTTAGCCGTGTTTGGTGACCAGATCTGAATAGCCAGGTACTTCCCAACCTTCCTCTTCCCCACCTCCTTCCCCTCCCCACTACCTTCAGCCTCACAACATACCCCAATTGGGGATGCCATAGTCTCACTGGCTCCAGACGGGAGCAGTTGAGATTCTTGTGCGGTATTCACTGTAAAAAAAAAAAAAGACGGGAAGCAGTGGCGGTCCATGAGTTTTCAGTGAGCTAGAGTGTTAAGATTGGAAAATACGACGTTATTGATGTTGTTGAAGCTGAAAACGAATTTTATCTTTTTTTCCAATCTTTTTGTATGAAGCTATGTTGAAATATGGAAGCGGCGCATTCCCAAACTGAAAGAATCCTTCAAATCTTCATACAAAATATTGAAATTTTGAAAAACAAAAAAAAACATTTTCAGCTACAACATTATCAATATTAATCTTTTTTCAATCTTAGCACTCTAGCTCACTGAAAACTCACGGACCGCTACTAACGGGAACCCTATAATGACCAAAAGCGTGGTAGACTCAAAATACTTGATAAACCCACTTGAAACTGTGCAAAGGAGGGTGGTCCGTCTGATTGAGTGAATCCTTTGTTAACAGACCGATTGCCATCTTTAATGCAGTGTACGCATGTTGAGTCTGTTACACAGGTATTTTTTAATGGAGCCTGCTCTAAGGGGCTAGCAACATTGATCCCCGGTGCACCGGTGCACGTGCGTGAAAATCTGTAAGTCATATATGTGTGTGGCTGTTATGCGATACGAGCTACCGGCATTGACCGGCCAGTGGCTGAGTTGGCATCGCGTTTGGATCCCACCAAGGCATTCCTCGGCTGGCTAAGTCCTCCATCACGAAACAAGCAAAATTTTCCGCTTACTGCGATGGTAGTAGGAGATTTTCAAATATTGTCAGGTAATTTGTAACCCGGGTATGTTTGTCTTTCTTTTAGCAAATTAAAAAATTAAAAAAATCTAATTAATTAAAAATTAAATTATTAAAGACACGCCAGCCGGCTGGACAGCGACATACTCGTAGTTCCCCTGTCTTTACATCTGTATAGATCAGGGTTTCCCAAGAGTGGTCCGCGAGAGGCTAGAAGATGGTCCGCGATGAATAAACGAGCCAGCAAGCGGGCGGTCCCAGATCGAGAAGTCTGAATAAAAAAAATCGGGATAGTATTCAGTTTATCATTATTGTACCTTGTGGTCAGTGGCCATTATGGTATTCCGTTTCGCCCCACCCCATACTACCCCGTTCTACCCACTCCGTTGTGGTAAATAATCTGCTAGAACCCGTCCCACCCTATCCCATTCTGCCCCCTCCATTGTGGTAAATATTCTGCTAGAACCCATCCTACCCTATCCCATTACGCCCCTCCCGTTGTGGCACCCGGATAGTGCGGATAACGTAGTGTCAGCCCCCCCCCCCCCATTAAAGTTGACAAAACATAAATTTCGAGGTGAAACTCGGTCGGGAGACACCCGGGGCGCTGCCCCCCCTCGCTACGCCACTGCTTGCGGTTACTATCGAAAAAATAAACGTACAAGTGGTCCCGGGTCAGAAAAAGGTTGGGAACCACTGGAATAGATAGAACTCATAGAACTCTTGTGAGAGGGTCATAAAAAATAATTAAAAAAACTGTAGTTATCTCAAAAAATCATAATGCTTTCATTCATTGTAATTGAACGGCATTAAATACAAATACAACTACAAATGTAACAAGCGATTCCGCCCTATTTCCCCTTTCGACGACAATCTAAGAAAAGTAAGATTTTTAAAATACAAAATTTAATACTTACCTAAAACAAAGCTATTTAAACGCCAGACAATTGAAGTCATATCCTCCAAATTCCAAGAGAGATAATCTAAAATCTTATCGTCCGTAATTCTTCGGTTAGATTAGATAACAAAAGGTCGAATATATAGAACTAGTTGAAGTCCCCGGCGATGCCCGGGCTTTACGCGGAGTTTTTGAAATTAAATGTAGACGGTGACCTACTAGGTCACCCCAAGTGGTTCGCCACGTTTGGTGATTTAGCAGGGGTGCCCGGGTTCATGGAGTGAGGTTTGTCTAGGTCTTATAATAATAATAATAATTGGATAATTTATAAAGCGCCGTTTTTGTGAAAAATCACCTCAAGGGCGCTGTACAATTGGAGGCGGATGACCAGGACACACTGAACCCCAGATTCCTACCCACTACTTAAACCCTTTTCCTTCCCCAGAACTCTCCACTCCCTCCTTTCCTTAAAAAAAACCCTCCACACAGCATCCCCAAAGATGACATAGGCCCTGAGGGCAATTATTTTACTCAGGGCTCAGGGCCTCCTGTGTGGAGCTCATGTAAAAAAAAAACGCACGATAATATTCTGACAATTTCAATATTCTTTGTACTAAAAAAATACCCGTGATTTCGGGAATGGGAGGGGTGTAGTCTAAAACCTCACCAGATATCACCAGGGGGGGGAGGGGGTTAAAAAGTTGTTAAAAAAACAACACGTGATTAATGGACGACCCCTTATATATTTCAACCAATTTACACAAAACCTTGAAAAATTATATATCTAAACCTTCCTCATGAACCACCTATCTATTGGTGAAAACCGCATGAAAATCCGTTCAGTAGTTTTTGAGATTATCGCGAACAGACAGACGCGGCAGGACTTTAATTTATAATATGTAGAGATAACAAGTTGTTAGCCCAGATACTGATTTCCCACCGTATGGTGAACCTAACTGGAACCACTCACCTAAAAGTCATGTAGGTATGCGATATGTCGGGCTAAAACTATTCCGGAGCTCTGAAGGCCACGGGAAGAAATGTTGGGCCTGCAGAAAAAATAAATGTCACGCAAAACTGTCTGAAAGGGCGCGCTGCGGTTAGGAAAATGCGACGCATTTAAATGTCAACAAACACTTCCTAAAGGACGTGGAGGAATCGTTCGAGGAGACAAGTACATTCGACATGTAGGGTGTTTACAAACATATCAGCTAAAATTTTACTTCAAGGCGCCGTATCCCCGCTCAAAAAGAACAAGATGGAGAGATATTATGTAATTAATTACTAATTACGAATGTTGGAAAGAGTGCACTAATATATAAAACGGTAAAATTGAAACGAAAAGTGTGAAAATCTACATCTTCTATCTATCTTCTGTATATATAAAAATCTAAAAATATTTGTAAGTATGCATGTCCGCTATGCGTTGCTATATTAAGTAGGAAATATTTGTAACGTTCAAAATACCTTCTTTAAACCCGCGCGAAGGTTTCTTGATTGTTACAACCATATGACAATACACCTGAAAAGTTTTTTAATCATTACAAAAACCCTTGCAAAACTGTCAAAAATGTCAAAACTTGAGAGTGACATTTTGCAAAACAATGATTATTAAATCAAAATTCTATTTTCGAACATCTTTAAATTAACGGATTTATTTGAAGTACTCGCCTCATACTTTGAATCGAATCAGGAATTATAGATATTTAAAATAGGTACCTATGTTAGTTGCCAAAATTGATTGATTGTTCTTATTAGTGGAAACATTGAAACAATTTCTTTATTAGTGGCATAGCAACGCATGCCGGGAACTCGCTAGTGTTTAATAAAACACGACTCGTTTAAAATAGAGCAAAAATCTCTTGGGGCTGTCTAAAACAGCATAAAGAAGCACTGTGAATTTTTTCATACACATATAACCTTTAAAATAACTGAAACAGACGTGAAAATAATAATTTTCGGAGCATACTTTGCGATTTTTTTTCTATCTATAGGGAATTTCATATTATTTGCGTTTCGGCGTGGGGAATGTATAAATATCATCTTCAAAAATGACATATATATTTTTTACGAGCTTAAAAACTTCTAATGTTTAAGGGGGTATGTCTATCGGTATATCAGTATATATAGGTATATCGGTAAAATTTCGGGTAGCGGCAGCTTAATTAATCATTATAAAATCTACAATATAGATTTGAACAAATTTAATAAGGAATTAATAATACTAAATCCCACTGTGATTCTGTCTATTGTTTATGACACCGGTTCAATGATCTGTATAACTCGGATTTATTTATTTATTTTATTTATTTATAATTTCTCACCATACATGTGTTCTTATTTTTTTTTACAAAAATATTAACCTCACTAGGCTAGCAGCCTGTATTGAGGTTAAATTCATAAATTTGAGTGGTGCATTTACACACAAATCACTAAAATACAAAAAAATCACTAAAATACAAAACACTACATCCAAAACACTAAAATATTATATGCGGAAAGTAAGAAATAACAATATTATATTGGTGACCAGATGGGTAATTTGTAACAATATAGACCATAAAACAAATCCTTAATAAATTACTATACCCACCAAGAAACAAAGGTAGTTCAAAACAACTAGGGTGACACTCCGATTTTTACAAATGGGACTCAAATAAAATCTGGTTATTTAAAAAATATATATGTTTATATATATCTTTTTATTTAAAAAACAAATATTATTAAAAAAAATATCTTATTATTTTAAAATATGTTTTTTTTTTTTTTATTATTTAAAAAAAGGCCAAGGATGAAAAAATAGTATGCCAATCCTCTGACAACACAAAAATCTTAACATTTTTTTTAAATTTAGCTAATGAATTGGAAGACTTTATGTAATCTGGCAGAATATTAAACAGAAGTGGAGCCTGATATAAAAAGTTTCTTTGGCCAAAAGATGTTTTAGTACTTATTGCGACAAAGTTCATTCTTGAGCCAATTCTAGTGGTATGGATTTGTTGGGTTCTTTCTGCAGAATAAATATTGATAAAAAATTTACAAATTATTTTAGAGATGTACAGCTGTTTTATACTCATAACGTCAGATTCCTTGTAAAGAAGTTTCGATGGATAACGTTTTTGTACATGACCTTAAGAATTAATTTGTGAGCAATATTTAGTGGCTCTACATTGGACTTTAGACAGGATCCCCAGCATACAATATTGTAAGAAAGTCGAGATTGTACTAAGGCATAATAGACAGATTTTAATTTATCTTTATCCAGTATATGACGAAGTTCTTTAAAAATATAGGTAAGTCTCCTGATATTTTTTGTTAACATGTCAATATGGTCATTCCATCTCAAATATTGATCAATATTTACACCTAGGTACCTTATACAGTCTACTCTTTCTAAAGGGTGGCAATTACAATTACAATTTTGCAGACAATTGTGTATAATTAGATTATGAGTGTTGGAAGGCTGACTTTTTGATGATATGCTAAAAGTTACATATTTTGTTTTTGATGTATTCAAAGTTAAGATGTTATTATTTAGCCAACTCTTTACTATTCTTAATCCTGAATCACATTTGTCAAAAGCATCTTTCCAGGTTTTACCCTCAAATATTAAAGCAGTGTCGTCTGCGAAACTAACAATATTACCAGGAATATCTAAATTACATAAATCATTAATGTAGATTAAAAACAATATTGGTCCAAGTACACTACCTTGTGGAACCCCAAATGAGATTTGTTTGCTAATGCTTAAATTATTATTTATCTCTACTTGTTGTGTTCTATCGCTAAGATATGATTTGAACCAACTTAATGCTGTACTGGAATGTGAAATGCCAAGAGAAGATAATTTTTTGAGGAGTAATCCATGGGAAACCTTGTCAAATGCCTTTGATAGATCTAAAAACACAGCTAAGGCTTTGTTTCCATAATCCAGGGCACTAGTGACTTTCGACAATACCCTCAATACTGCATCACTTGTTCCTCTATTTTCTCTGAAACCAAACTGATTGCTAGAGAGTAGTTTATTTGTTTCTAAGAATGATACCAATCTCGACTTAGCCAATCTCTCTATTACTTTTGAAAGCGTGTTGAGTAGGGATATAGGTCTATAATTATTGACATCTAGTTGATCTCCACCTTTAAAAAGAGGAATCACTTTAGCTTTCTTACAGTGAGAAGGGAACATTCCACTCTTGAAGCTAATATTAATAATATGAGATATGGGACCAGCTAATTCGAATACATGGAGTTTATATATCATAACACTTATAGAATCAATACCGCATGAGAAAGACATTTTTAAATCATTTATCACATTTGTCACTTCAGAAATGTTAGTTGGCTTAAAGTCAAAATTGTCCCCGGTAATCTGAAGTTCAGATTTAAAATCATTCACAAGATACGTCTCACTGGTTTTATTATCACTGCACAAATTGTTAGCGAAACTTGGACCAATATCACTGAAGAAGTCATTAATGTGATTAGTAATTATATTTGGACTCTCTTCCATTGAAGTAATAATATTATTAATTTTCAATTTTTTTTTATGGTAGTTTGTTCCTTTTTAAGGTTTATGGCCTCCTTTATAATTTTCAACTGTTGTTTAATGTTACCATTGACTTCATCTAATTTTCTTCTGAAATATGCTTGTTTTGTTGTTCGTATTATCCTAGAACACCAGTTTCGATATCGCTTATAATATTCAAACAGTTCCAAGTTATAGCTTTCTTTTCTACATCTGTTGTGCAATTTATCACGTGTTCTGAGGCATTTGATTAATCCAGCGTTTATCCATGGTTTTAGATGTTTCATAATATGTTTCTCTTTTTGTACTGACGTACAACTTTGCACATGGGTTTTCAAACATTTTATGAAATTATCAGTTGCCAGATTGACGTCATTTGTTGATAGAACTATATCCCAGGATTCCTCCTTTAATTTGGTCTTCAAGAGGTGGTTGTCAACAACAAATTTAGGTTTTAAATTATTATTTGAAATATTATGTAGATTTAAGCTCATAAACTTCATTAAAATTGCATAATGGTCTGTTATGCCAGTAGTAAAAGCTGCTCCTTGTGGTTCAAATTTTGATTTTGCCATAATATGATCAATGCAGCTAGATTTATTAGGAGTCACTCTTGTTGGTGAGTTTATTATGGGCTTCAAACCATGAAACGCCAGAAGTGATAGGTATTTTTGTGTTTTTATGTTCTTCAAATCTAGGGTATCAATATTTAAGTCCCCACATAAGATAATCTCCTTATTTTGCAAAGATTCAGATGCAAGGAATTCATTCAATGAGTTGAGAAAGTTGTCTATTTTAGTCTGGGATGGAGATCGATATACAGCTAATAAATATAATGTATTGGATTTGCTTTGAAATTAAGAGGAATATAAACGCTAGAAATATTTCGAATCTCATGCCTGCAAAATTTTAAAATCGAGCGTCTTTTTGCACGAGGCTAGTAAGCGAAAAAGTGGTTTTTATTTATTTTGTGCATAATTTTATAAGAACGAAAAAAAGTTAGAACATAGATAAAGTCAAAAATAGTCTTAGCCGTAAAGAGGTATTTTTAAAAAATTGTTACTTACATTACTTCATAGTTAAGTCATGAGAAAACATTTTTTTAGTGGTACGCTTATATTTTTTGTTACGTAAATAATAATTTTATTGTAATTCCAATACATAGATAAAGTAGTTAAAGCTTCAATTTATCCGTAGCATATTTTTTGATGTTCATACTGTAAGCCGATTCGTCGTAAAGATTAATCAAAATAGTATCTAAATAGGATTTCACGTATATATTCATCTTAAGTGTCACTTTCATAATTGGAAGTGTTTGTGATAAAGTACCTAACTATAATATACACATTTTTTTTTAAATTAGCTCCACATAGGAGGCCCCGAGGAAAAAAAAGCTATGGCCTATGTCATCTTTGGGGGTCTTGTGTGGAGGGTCTTTTTATGGAAAGAAAGAAGAGAAAGATCTGGGAAGGAAAAAGGTACGAGGGTCGGGTAGGAATCTTGGGTCAATGTCCAGGAGTGACGGACGTATGAATCTATCCCTCCCACTGCGGTGCAAGGCGATGGGTCGATAAGTCAGACTGAGAGGTCGAGCTTAGGTCTCCCTCAACCAATCTCTCTCGATTCGGCCCACCACTCACTAGATGGGCAAACGCATTCGCTGTCAAGACCTAGACAAACCTTACCCCATGATCGCGGGCACCCCTGCAAAGTCACCAAAAGGGAAGGTTTGGGGAAGGGGTGTTGTTTATCCAATAAATGGTTCCAAGGGCGGCGGTACCCATACCCGCCTCCCAAACTACATTTTGAACAAAATTGGAACTGGTTTATCGAGAAATCAGACTATTCGTGAATATAAAACGAAGGTCGTAGTAGTTATAGAGGTATATATTGCATATATTATAATATTGTAATGAGCTGAGATTTTCTTCATAACAACGCTAAATAGAAAGATGGATAGGTTCAGAAATAGCGTATTAAGTAAGTAACATTCCTTTACTTACAAGACGTTCATTCAACTTGGAAGCGATTCTACAAAACAATGGGATCCGAGGTGAAAAATCTGTGCGAATTTTTATCGCCTGGCGCCCATTGAAAAGTTCGGAAAAAGAAAGTAAAATAATAATAAAATCTGCTTAAAGTAATCCGGTAACAAAGCGATAGTGAAAGGATTTCCCAATTTTACGTGTTTTGTTAATACGTAACATTTTCCCATACAATAATTGCTTTTCTTTCACGCCATGGTCCGTGACTTCACACGAAATTCTTCGGTCATATGAAAGTGTACGTTTCTGCTCGTAATTAACTTGTAGTTGGTTACCGCCGGCGGATCACAATATGCATACATACATACATACATTCAAATACATACATGTTCATACTCCCCATTTGCATACATGCCACTTGGATGCAAACACCGAAACGGACGAATTTTCCACTGAAATTATTCATCAACCATTTTTAAACACCGATTACTCCAAAATCACATTTTTATAAACATAAATGTATATTAGGGTAATCTGTTAAAAATCTTAGTAAGGTACTGGGCGCTATTACTATTCCTACGGTTAAGACACGGCAAAGGCTCAAAAAAGTACGCTCTGTATTAGAATAATGTTGCATCTCTTTTTTACACACTAAATAATAGTGAGACAAATGATGTATGTGTCTGCTTCCCGCCATAAGAAAATACACTCTAAATGAGACAAACGATGTACGTATGTCTGCTTCCAACCATTGGAAAAATACAAATAATAGTGGTGAGATAGCGTATGATGATGTAGGTACGGGTGTCTGCTTCCCGCCATAGGAATAATGGATACTAAATAATAGCGAGACAATGTATGACGATGTACGTATGTCTGCTTCTCTCCTTAGGAAAAATACACACTAAATAATAGTGAGATAATGTATGATGATGTACGTATGTCTGCTTCCCTCCTTAGGAAAAATACACACTAAATAATAGTGAGATAATGTATGATGATGTACGTATGTCTGCTTTCCTCATAGGAAAAATACACACTAAATAAAAGTGAGACAATGTATGACGATGTAGGTATGTTTGCTTTCCCCATAGGAAAAATATATACTAAATAATAGTGAGACAATGTATGATGATGTACGTAGGTATGTCTGCTTCCCATGAAGGAAAAATACACACTAAATAATAGTGAGACAATGTATGATGATGTGCGTATGTCTGCTTCCCTCCTTAGGAAAAATACACACTAAATAATAGTGAGATAATGTATGATGATGTACGTATGTCTGCTTCCCTCCTTAGGAAAAATACACACTAAATAATAGTGAGATAATGTATGATGATTTACGTATGTCTGCTTTCCTCATAGGAAAAATACACACTAAATAAAAGTGAGACAATGTATGACGATGTAGGTATGTTTGCTTTCCCCATAGGAAAAATATATACTAAATAATAGTGAGACAATGTATGATGATGTACGTAGGTATGTCTGCTTCCCATGAAGGAAAAATACACACTAAATAATAGTGAGACAATGTATGATGATGTGCGTATGTCTGCTTCCCTCCTTAGGAAAAATACACACTAAATAATAGTGAGATAATGTATGATGATGTACGTATGTCTGCTTTCCCCATAGGAAAAATACACACTAAAATAAATAATAGTGAGACAATGTATGATGAATATGATGATGTACGTATGTCTGCTTCCCCCTTAGGAAAAATACACACTAAATAATAGTGAGACAATGTATGATGAATATGATGATGTACGTATGTCTGCTTGCACCTAAGGAAAAATACACACTAAATAATAGTGAGACAATGTCTGACGGCGTAGGTATGTTTGCTTCCCCCCTAAGGAAAAATACACACTCAATAATAGTGAGATAATGTATGCTGATGTAAGTATGGTCTTGCCATTGGCATTGCCGTCGCCGTGCCGCTACAATTCAATATAAAAAAGGGCGCGTTAAAAAATCGCCCAAATATTATCTTCTTCTTCTGTGTGTGCCGTATCAGGTCCCCCGACGTTGGCGATCACTCTTGAGAATGTCTCTCAGTGTTGCGCTGCCCGGAATAGCTCCTCCACACTTCTAATGCCGGTCCACTCTAGTATATTACGCAGCCAAGACATTTATCTCCTACCAGGCCCTCGGCGACCATCTATCTTATTTATCCAAATATTATAATTATTATTTATTATGTACGCGTATCACAATACATGTCAACTCACAGGTAAACAGCTTGCAAGGACTTCGAATCTTAGGTCAAGTAGAGTCAAACATTGAATTGTTATTAACGTATAACCTCAACAACCACAATTATTGTTTTCGTGCATTTTTAGGTTAATAACAAATACTTTATCATTATACGAGTATAGTTGTGACCCTGTGGCAAGGACGACAGCGGTATTATTTTTATCCCTATCCGGTGTTAGGGTATCGTAACCACAACAATAACATTACAATATTTGATAATCCCACTTCGTGATTATTTAGTCTAGAAAGTATTTTGGTCAGTAGGTTGGTTGGGACAGTATTACGGCGGCCGTAAAAACCTAAATAAACATCGACTCCGTAAATTGCACATTGAGAAATTATAAAGTCGCTCGATATTTTCTCTTCGCGCGTTAAAAACCGCAACCAAAATCACATAACCTGAATTACAAAATCCATAATTCGCGCAGTTTACATAATTTAATGAATCCGGCATCGTAATTCAATAAAATGGCGTTCGTTGAAAGGTATCAATGAACTCATCGCAGAACAACTATTCTACTTTGCAGATTAGCCAAAGAAATGGGTTTATAATTTCCCGTAAAAAATAAAATTGAGTGTGCAATTAACACGCGGTAGAAGTGAAACCTTCATAAAACTAAAGCAGACAAGAGTAAGAAGACTACGAAACACTTTTTTTTATCAATGTGAAGGATGATTTTTTCCATATTTTTGTGGTCGAATTCCAGTGCAACTTTTGCTGGGGCATTACACATTAGGGCATCTTAATATTAGTATTTTCTTCCTCAGAGTCGCTAGATGTCGCTTTTTATGTATTTTCTTTGCCTGTTCATTTTGGAGTGGTAGATTGAATATTGATTTTTCAAACAAAAAAATTTTTTTCGGAATTCGTAGGATACAACTGTCTGTCTGATACAAGGTCCGCTGAATGTCTGGCTGCTAAGGTTCGTCAGGCGTTTTATACCCCTAGGCTAAAGGAGACTTGCGTGGGACCGTAGATTTATCGCATGATATTGGAACCGAGTATCCGTGAAATAAATAAATATTTAATTACATGAAGACAATATTAACGAAACTCAATCGAAAATGTGAAGACTCAAACCCAGGACCCTTTGTTTACATGGTAAGTGCTCTACCAACTGAGCTAAGGTGTCTATGTCCAATTCGGTCACTTGTTTCGCTAATATTCATTTAATTAAATATTATAATTTTAGGTTTTACTCAAGTATGATACAGTTTAAAAGTGACCGAATTGGATATAGACACCTTAGCTCAGTTGGTATAGCACTTGCCAAGTAAGCAAAGGGTCCTGGGTTCGAGTCTCAGAGGTTCCAATATCTTTTTTTGATTTTTCTGTCTTCCATTTTTTTCTTCACATTGTTTCGCTAATATTGTCTTCATTTAATTAAATATTATAATTGGTAAATTTTGGGGATCGCTGGCAGCGGTCAATACGCACTTTTTTTGAAAAAATCTTTTGATTCACCTTAATTACATTAAAAGACAACTATTTGCATTGGGGGAAGTGGAAAATATTTTTGTGTAACATGGTTTGTGATACAAAAGAAAGTGCCCCTTTATACGCCTACTCGCGTCAAGGCAAGAAAAACATCCCAGTTTTCAAGTAGTTTAGCGGCTACGCTAGGTTAGTGTAACATGGTTTGTGATTCTGGCGTACAATCTCACAAGACGAAAGCTAATTTTAATTTTACGTAATGAAATTTAGAATGAAATATTTTCCTCTTCCCCCAATGCAAATAGTTGCCTTTTAATGTAATTAAGGTGAATCAAAAGGTTTTTTAAAAAAAAGTGCATATTAACCGTTGCCAGCGATCCCCAAAAATTAATTTATAATTTGAGGTTTTACTCATAGAGTTAAAAATAAAAAATAAATATTTTATTGCTATTTCATTCTCTTGCAGGCTGAATCCTATAAATGTATGTGTTTGTCTCTTTTTAGTGTCGCTAGCTTCCGTTTCATCGAGTTTCAAACCACAACGGTGCTAAATAAGTTTTCACTTCAAAAATGTTTACTAAAGTTTTAAAAATATAAAGATAAAACTGCTAGATTACAAAAAAAAAAATTGTTGAAAATTGTTGACATGCCAAATCTTTGAAAGTTGTGTCGGACACGGCAGCGGTATTTCGCACATTGTGTTTTGTGAGGCAATAAAATGTATGATATTATGATATAAGTTTATTAGCTGGATGTGATAACGTAATTTATCGGCGATATGAAAGAAGAAAATTATAAAGCGTGAATAATCTGAGAATAGCTCCGGTGCTGGTGCTGCTAGCGTCATGTGATGCAGGTGACGTGTATTCGGTGCTCAGTGCTCGGCGCTCACCTCTGGCTGTAAGATTCACAAGAAACGGAATTATCCTGTTTATAAATACTCCGCTCAGGTGAGATGAGAGTCGGTGCCGCTAGCGAGATGTCTCCCGCAATCCGCCAGCCTGAGCCAAAGCCCTTCACTCCCTGAACCAGTTACACTAAAGGATAAGGAATTGTCCTTAACCTTAAAATTAGCGACAGTGCTGTCAACGAAAAAGAAAAAAAGGTAAAAATGTATAAGGCCACCTCACGGATAACACGGAATGTTCCTTGTTGAAGTTCGATACACGGAATAGACAATCAAATATGATATTTGTAGGAAGCACCAACCTTATAAAATAAATTCTCGTCAAAATAAAAACAAAAAAGTACCTACTACGAATTATTCCTAGTACTACTGCGTTGAGGTTCAAGCTGCGAAAGCTGCGTGTCATCCATCAATAAGATATACATCCCAGGTTTTCAATGATTTGTATGGCAAGCAGGGTTTGTCTAACAAGTAAGGGAACGTACCCAAACTACGTGACCAACTTTTTGCAATTTTTAACCCCCCCCCCCCCCCCCCCCCCCGGTGACCAAAATCCTAAGCAACCCGCCGCTCATTTGTATGGAGCGTGACATTTTGAAGACCCCCCCCCCCCTAAAAGTGTCACGTAGTATGGGTATGTTCCCTAAGTGTTATTATTCTAACACCTTTCTTTCCATGTTTTTCTGTTATAAATACAGGTTCAAACTTGTCAATAATGCATTCACTTCACAACATGAATAAATTATTGTTTTGTAAGGCAACTAGCTGGTCCCCGGCATGCGTTGCTATGCCATTTAATAAAGAAATTGATTCTCCCTGCGTGTCCTTTCCCATTCGTCCCGTTCCCCTTCCGCCTCCCCTTCCTCTCCGCGTCTCCTTCCCCTCTCTCGTTCCCACTCGGATTCCTCCACCTTCACTCTCCCCCTCTTTCCACATCCCGCGACCCCCCCCCCTTCCCCCTTCCAGATTCCCCTCCCCCTCCCGCTAACCCCCTACCCGAGTTCCCCTCCCCCTCTCGCATTCCATTCATTCCCGGTACATTCTGTTTTCAAACAGCTCGCATGCCATCTACTATATTTTTTAAACAAATTTCATGATTATACAAACCTTATCCTGACAATAACAAACACCAAAAAAAAATAATTATCCAATTTGGTGCAGTCGTTCGGAAGTTATGCGCGTACATACATTTCGGCGATTCATTTTTATTAATATAAAATAATAAAATAATAACTAGCTGGTCCCGGCATGCGTCGCTATGCCATTTAATAAAGAAATTGTTTCTCCTTGCGTGTCCTTTCCCATTCGTCCTGTTCCTCTTCCTCTCCTGCGACCCCTTCCTCTCTCACATTCCTTCTCCCCACTCTACTCCCTCCCTTCCCGCGTCCCGCGAACCTCCCTCCCGAGTTACCCTCCCCCCTCCCAGGTTCCCCTCCCTCTCCCATGTTCCCCTCCCCCCTTTCCCGCGAACCCCCTACCCGAGTTTTCCTCCTCCTACCCCCTGCCGCATTTCATACATTCAGTCCCGGTACATTTATTTTTCAAACAGCTCGCGTGCCATCTATTGCAATTTTTTATACAATTTCGTAATGCCAGAGCTCAACAGTAGTTTTATACAAACCTTGTCCTGACAATAACGAACACAAGAAAAAAAGAATTATCCAATTTGGTGCAGTCGTTCGGAAGTTATGCGCGTACATACATTTCGACGATTCATTTTTATTTATATAGAAGATAGATAGATAGATAGATAGATAGATAGATAGATAGATAGATAGATAGATAGAAGATATAGCTGGTACCTGGCATGCGTTGCTATGCCATTCAAAGAAATAAATTGATTCTCCCTGCATGTCCTTTCCCGTGTATCCCCGTTCCCTTCCACCTTCCCCCTCCCTTTCGTTTTCCCTCTCCGCAAACCCCACCATCCCCCTGCCTTTCCTCCCTGGCGCTAAAATATATGAAATACGCACATTTTCATTTATACAAATTTCATAACGCCAGAGCTTACCATTATATACAGCCTATGTTACTCGCTGATAATGTAGCTTTCTATTGGTGAAAGAATTTTTCAAATCGGTTCAGTAGTTTCGGAGCCTTTTCAATGCAAACAAACAAACAAACAAACAAATCTTACCTCTTTATATAGTGTCTTAGATCATATTTTCTCTATGATTGGCAGCATTGATTGTCAATATAAAATGATAAATATGAAAATGGCGTAGTGAAGTTCGTCGTGAATTAATTTTAACAAAATTAAAATATAACATGCATATTTTTTCGTATCCCCGACATAGATTTTTTTTTACATTAACTCCACACAGGAGGCCTTGAGGAAAATAATTTTCCTCAGGGCCTATGTCATCTGGGATGCTTTGTGGAGGGTTTTTTTGAGGAGAGGAAGGAATGAACGTTGGTCTTGAAGAGACCCATGTTGTAGGAAGGAGGAAACACGGAGGCCGGCAAATCATTCTACAGCCGAGCTGTTGAACATAGAACGAGTCGAAGAAACGACCCGTTCTCATGTGACAAATGTCAACCGTGTACATATGTTGGGCACGCGTTTGGCGTGTTTCCCGACTATGCACCGGTGCCGAAGGGATCAATGATGCTAGTTCCTCGGAGCATCTTCCATTGTAATACCGGTAGAACAAGGATAGCATTCCAACCCGACGCCTGTGCTCTAAAGATTGCAATCCGTCTGTTAAGATGGGAGAATCTATCAAACGGACCGCCCGTTTCTGCACAGAGTCGAGGGTATTTTTCAGGTATTTTGGAGCTCCAGACCAGAGGTGGCTGCCAAATTCAACCGTGGGGCGCACTTGCGATTTGTACAGGGTTAGCAGTTGTGCACTATTAAAGTATCTGCGGGCCCTATACAGTACGCCCAGTTTCTGTGAGGCTAACTTTACTCTGGCTTCGATGGAGCCCCCATACCTGAGCTGGTCACTTAGGGTTACACCAAGCATATCAATGGAGGGCCTGTTCGGAAGATTGCTTCCGTTGAAAGAGACTAGATTTTCATTTCGATCCCTTTTAGACGTAATCAGACAAGATTGGGTCTTCGAAACATTATATTCAACGAGATTATTTTTACCCCAAGAGAAAACACTCTCGAGGTAATCGAGGTGCTTCAAAGCCATACGAGCTGTTGGAGTTTGTGAGCCCTTTGGGGGCTTGTCAAACAAAAAGCTATCATGTACTGTACTGTCATCCGCGTAACAATGAATTGGTGCACATGACAAAAGGTCGTTAATCTGCAACAAAAACAAAGTCGGAGACAGAACCGATCCCTGCGGGACGCCAGCATTTATCGAGTGAAAGGAAGAGGTGAAACCATCGGCTACCGTCTGAATCGACCTGTCCCTCAAGAAGTCGGCAATCCACGTACACAAGGATGCGGGAAGTCCGTAAGAAGGCAGTTTGTAGCACAGATACTCACTTTTCGTGAAAATAAAGCTAAATCTATTTTTTATTTACTACAATCATAAAGGTACTTTAATTAACATGATAATATATATTTCAAATTATATTATCGTGTTATTATAATGTTTGAATAAGAAATATTCCGTATTAACCAAAAAGCGGAGTAAGACATACATAATTTAACCACACACACACATGCCGTGTCATTCAAAACCATGCCCCGTATTGAGAAATTCTATTTCCAAGTTTGTACGGAAAAATAACTCGAGACATTCATTCATCTCTTCCAAAAGCTAAGCTAATTTTAACCAATGTGAAAACATCCTCCAACATTTTATACATTATATATGTATTTCAGAAAATTTTCTAAGGAAATATGTTAACATAATCCAATAGACAGCTTATAAAAATAACTTGTTTACGTATTTCTGTACCAATTTTTCAAGAGAAGAAAATACGAAAGCAGGTGCGCACAGCTTCATGTGCATATTTGTTTACGCGACTCATCTGTAGTCTGTACTAGCAGGTACTGGTGATTATTAAATAAACCATAACTCAGTCTACCCGGATCCCTAAAAGCCCACACGGTTTTAAAATTGTGGAATAATTCTCTTGAATATAACCAGGTTAGTACCTCCCCCTCAGATCTCAGTGGGGAGTGGGATAACTGTCAACCACCAGTGGTAGTAACTCTAGTGGCTGTTGGTGTTTGTCGCGTCCTGTCAACTCTACTGGCGTAACTGCGAGTCCACCAGCCAAACACTACCTTAACCTACAACTTGTGCAATGTGCACCTGGAGTATCCACTTATGGGAAGTATGTGCACCATAACCATAGGGATAACCATCAACCACCAGTGGTAGTGACTCTAGTAGCTGTGTCGGTCGCGTCCTGTCAAGGTATACTAGGATAACTTCGAGCCCACTTAGCTAAACACTAACTTAACCTACAACTTGTGCACCTGGAGTATCCACTTATGGGAAGTATGTGCACCATAACCATAGGGATAACCATCAACCACCAGTGGTAGTGGCTCTAGTAGCTGTGTCGGTCGCGTCCTGTCAAGGTATACTAGAATAACTGCAAGCCCACTAGCTAAACACTAACTTAACCTACAATGTGCACCTGGAGTATCCACTTTGGGAAGTATGTGCACCACAACCAAAGATAAATGATTAAACAGGTACCTGCAATTATTATCATAATCTTTTCGATATAATTAATAGGCTTTTATCAGAGTTACGTAGTTTGAGGGCGTGAATTCTAAAAATCAATCAATTTTTACTGGCTCGCTTCATTATTTCAGCATTAACTAGTGCCGAAGTTAACATATGGTTGGAAAAAATTAAAGCGTCAAGCTAACGTTAATCGTATGATAAGAAATTATTCTTTACGTATGCAGATTGTCGAATAAAATCAAACACCAGAGTAAAAGAGTTTGACCAAGTGGTTTTTCCGGCGGAATTATAGAATTTGATTTGGAGTCCCTTTCTACGTGGGTTGTGAGGTATCTGTAAAGGTATAGAGGTTTGAGGTGTAAAGGTGTTCGGCCACTGAGAGTCCGGACTGCGGGCTGTGGAAGTAGACGGGAGATGGTAGGCGGGCCAGGAATGCAGCGAGGCGAGCTAATACGCGTATTCGTCCGGATTCGAAGATCTACGTTCGCTGCAATATCTCAAAGTAATCGCCACATGAAAAGGTGAATACAAAGAAGTGCTAATAAAATGCAGAACGATCATCAATCTCGAGCAGTGCGTTTTATCCGTCGCACCTCATTATTAAATCTAACATATTGCAGAATGATGTTCGAGTGGAGCCAGAAAAATAACACAACTGTTTATTGTTTACGTACTTACTTACTGAAAACGTTTTTTTAATTTCAAATAATGGTCTTATTTTTTAAAGGGTTCAACAAATGAAATAAACACCTTTGTGTTTTTTTTTAAATTAGTAATTCCAAAACACAAAAGAGGAAACACGGCAAATAGGGATTTAAACTTGATGGTGCTTTCAAATTTGAACAAAGATGTTTACGTTTTTACGGCGTCGTCGGATTTAAGGACAAGGAAACTCGTTACGGCCAATAATAAATTGTGTTGTTTTGTCAACAAGCATGTCATATTTTATTTTCGCTGCCGGAAAAACATTGAATTTTTTGAACAGCTGCGGGGCTTTTCAGCATTATGATCAGCTATGATTATAATATTAAAAACAAGACATGTTTCGTTTAGATTTATTAGCGTTATCTTCTTCTTCAGTGATATACTAAATTGATGGGTATAATCTTTACAAAAGTCATTTAAATAGTTATTCCAATAAAATTAAAAACAAGACAGTCAAAGTACTGAAAACACGATCAATCGATAAAACAAGTGTAATTCTTTCCTAATGAGCCATAAGGCCAGGTAAAGAAAGTATGGGAAAATGCGCCAAACTTAATGTAATAATAAGAAACTAACGACGGTATTCCCACGCGATGATCTTCGCCAATTTTTTAATTTTTATTTTACTTTCGATTTATCTTCTGAACCGACAGAAACAGTAACTGTACTAGAAAGATAGTTTAATCAACCTGACAAGCGGAAAGTGTGAATTACGTTAAACATTCGGGAACATGCCTAACACTTTGCGCATTAAGTTCGGTTTCCTACGACTTCCGTCATGAACATTTACTTGAACATTACTATATAAACTTTGTCAATGGGGGCGTGGCTTTGAACAATTCTTGTTTGCAGACGCAATGTTCATGTTTTCCGTGGCCTGTGGAAAACATTCTCCTCTCGGGTGAAACGGGGAAGGCAGGGGAGGGGAATGGTTATTTTTTTTTTACAACAGCCGCGCATGCGATGGAGAATAAATCGAACGAGTTTTTGAGGTTATGTCAACTGCGCGGGTCTAATTATTATGAGTTTAATAAATACTGTCGTAATGGATGACTATTTTCTATCATGAACTCACCTGTAAATAAAGTCTATTCATTTATATGTAGAGGCGTAATAAATCTATGTAACAATTTATGATAATACTTGAAAATATTAAATGATAAATTTACGTGCCAATAGCCAGAAGTATTAATGTTATGCCAATTAGTGATTTTTTTCTTGCATATGCAGAATAATTAAACCCAGTTCTTCAAAATCAGTTCCAGAGACACGGAAGAAATTGCCCGACCCAAATCGGTATTCTCTTAATTCCTGATAAATAAATACCTAATAAAATTTCGAGAAAGTATGGTCTAACTTGAAATCAGTGTTTTCTCCCTGATACCCTACATGTAGCAACTATAATCTTATCGCTAAAACCGTAAGAATCTCTTCCACGTCAGAACTTGACTTCTTAATTGGTACATTTAGGTAATGTAATAATCGATATTAGGGAACGTACCCATACTACGTGACCAACTTTTTGCAATTTTTAACCCCCCCCCCCCCCCCCCCCCCGGTGACCAAAAACCTAAGCCCGCCGCCGCTCGTTTGTACCAAGCGTGACATTTTGAAGACCCCCCCCCCCCTCCTAAACGTGTCACGTAGTATGGGTACGTTCCCTTAGCCAGAAATCTTTCCTGGTAAATAAATATATATGAAATCTGTGTTTTCTCTCTGATGTAGCTTCTCTTTTTCATCAGAACTCATCTTGACATTTACGTAAACGTCAAACGTCAAGTGTTCAGTGAGTAGATACGTCCTCACCACAGACCCCTAGACAAAATGTTTCATCCATGTTTTAACGATGAGACGGAAAACAAAAAATGTTTATAGTAATGTACAAGCAAATGTGTAAGCAAATGTTCGTGTCGGGTGTCGCAAGAGACCTGACTTAATGCTTATGAAAACGGGAATGTTCCAGGTCACATCACGCAAGGACGCATTTTAACGAAAATAGCGAGCAAATTTCACATCAACGCCGATTGAAATCTCGAACCCCGCTGTTCAGTCAGTGAGACACTGTTCTTAGATTTGGTAATTGAAAAGGTCGATGTAAATTACAAACTGTTTTGTTTTCGAGGGCATTTCTAAATTAAATAAGTAAATTGAGATGACGACGAGGGCACGGGATGTTTATATATTTCAAAAGTACATAACTACCCTTTAAAAACATGTATGAAGAAAAATAATGTATCCACTTGCATAAATCAATTCAAAATATTTAATAGAAGAACAAAGATATAAAGATTCAATGCCATTGTATAATTAAAAGAGTTTTCGTTTAAATGGAATGGTTGAAAGCATCCCGTTAACGAAAATTGATATCAACATCTTTGGTAATTTGCCAATATCGCTGTAATATCTATACCTTTACCCACTGCGGAAAATCAACAACTCAACAATTTCAATGATGCTTAGAAAAGATAATTCTATTTCAAAATCATATTAATATTATTAGGAACTTTTTATCATCGATAAGACTACCATTGCAGATTTGGCAATAAAAAATTTTTGATTTGCCACAGTATTGTTAGAATTTCACGGAAAAGTGTAATTGTGTAAAAGTAATCATAACTACCAAAAGGTATCTTAAGGGGGTGCTCAGGTCTTATTGGGAGCAATTGGATTGGACAAACATAAACAAGAGAAATCATTCGCCCCTAGTTCCTACGCAGACGAACTCGGCAAAGAATTACAAGATCTACAAAATTAAGTAATAATTTAATTGATTCGTTTACATGTTGCGAAACAGTATTTTCGGTCAAATTACTATATCACAAGCAAATGTACAAACATTTTTGCATCCTTAAATTTTTAAGGATGCCAAAAACAGAAAACTTTAAACAGTTCCACTATCTAAGTGTACAAATAACCTATGCCGAAAATACGCTGGTTTATCATCTCAAAAAAAAGACTAATGACAAACAGACAGACCTCACATAATCTTAAAAGCAGAGCAAAGCAAATAGACATGCTAAATATATCAAAGTGTAATACTACTTTTAGACAAAGGTCTGAAATTTAGCTGTAAAGTTGTAAAATAAACTCCCACCTAGTCTAGTATCAAACAAGTTAAATCAATCATTTATTAAATCTCTGTTATAAGTCTTATTTTTTTAAATACCTAAGTAATAATTATTTTAATTCAACTAAAATTTATTAAATTTAGAGTTTAATTATTATAAAATTATTTTGGCAGAAAAATAAATTAAAATTAGAATTTAATTGTCATGTCAGCAAATCTTGGTTTAACCCTACAGTAATCATTAAACAATAAATAAATAAAACACATTTTTATCACATTAGTACTAATTTGCCCGAGTTATCTCGGGTGTGGGATTTTTCTAGCCGAACTAGCATACATACTAGCCGTCCGAGTATACTCGGGGGTAGTCCTTAAGTGATTTTAAGGAATTGTCAGAAAAAGAAGTTAGATACAAAGGGACCTCTACATTACCTAATAATTATTAAAAATGATTTTTTGTCCACTGCCGCATTCATCCAAAACTTTCACAAAAATAAATGAAACGGCATTGGATAGTTGGAAAACCTTAAAAGGGCGCTGCCTCAATAGGTCTGTAAACAAACCATTCATCATACTAAGATGACGACAGTTGTTTGGCCGACTGTCACATTTGACATCATCACCATATTACCTATTACGATGATGGTCACAAATCGACAAACAGCTCCATTTGAACGTTCCTCGTTAAGACGACAATATATATACCCTAAAATATATATTTAGAATCTTAACGACGTATATTGTATTGGACGGACCTACTACGAATTTGCCCTATCAAAGAAAAGAAGAAGAAAAATAATGTGGGAATCTTAACGATGTAAGTGAAGAAAGCGTGTAAACAAATATACGCCCGCGGCACGGCGTATTGGACGAACGTACGGTCGAATTCACCCTAGCAGGCCTGGAGATTCGACCTTTCTGCCGCGTTCATTTTAATTAATTCTGAAGAACGCGTTACAAATATTTAAAATGTGTCTCCATGTTGTCCTTACGAAGTTATTAATTCATCTTCTGGAAAATTAAAATCTGGTGCTTACCGCTAACTTTATAAAACGGGTTATAAAGTTGTAAAATCGTTGTATGTAAAATATATTAATGGTAAGGTATTATTTTTATTAATCTTAAATACAAAGAACTTACATCCCCAGTTTTCTGTTGGAATAAAAAAGTTATTATAGTTACAAATTCGCCGGAAATTATTAAAATGAGAGTTTTAAGTGAACAAAAATTATTAGGGTTGTGCACCGCTTTAAACGCTGATTCTCGGTCCTATTTAGCTTTTGATCAAATTGTTCTCAGCTGACTAACAACATGACCAAGGCCAAGATGTGTTCGACTTGCAGCGATTAAATTTTCATACCAAAAGCACATGATTTTGCATCGCTTCGTAGTGCTGCGCTGATGCTGCTGCAGATTTTTAGACATAAATTTAGGCTGAATTTAGTCTTAACGCTGACCGCACGCGCACCGTCGGCGCTGATGGTCGAGATATATGAACTTCTAGGAAGCGTTTTTGAATGACGCGTAGCTATCAGCGCGCAAGGTGATCAGCGCTGATGGCTACGCGGCCGTACGCGTCGCGCGTCGGCGCCGCGTAGCTGTCGGCGCTGATGTTCGCACGAGCGCCTCTGCTCTGCTTTCAGTGAGCGTTCTAGTGTCGAGCGGAGCGGACGTCGTCAGCGTGTACAGTCATGGCGAATCGTTTTTATTTTTTGGGATAGGTAGTACAAAGCAGCAATAACTAATACACTCCGCATTTTAAGTCTTCGTCTGTACAGTAAGGCGGTCAGTACGATACTGAAACGAGCCACGCTGAGCCTCAGCGCTGACGAACTACGCGTTGATCTATGAGCGCTGACGGTGAGCGTGAGACTAAATTCAGCCTTATGAAAAAATGTCGAAATACTTTAAAGTGTGATACTGTTTTTATTAAAAATATACATAACTAGCTGATACCCGGCATGCGTTGCTATGCCATTCAAAGAAAAAAAAATGATTCTCCCTGCATGTCCTTTCCCGTGCATCCCCGTTCCCTTCCACCTTCCCCCTCCCTCGTGTCTTCCCTCTCCGCAAATCCTACCTCCCTGCCGGTAAAATATATGAAATACACACATTTTCATTTATACAAATTTCATAATGCCAGAACTTACCATTATATACAGCCTATGATACTCGCTGATAATGTAGCTTTCTATTGGTGAAAGAATTTTTCAATCGGTTCAGTAGTTTCGGAACCTATTCAATGCAAACAAACAATCAAATCCTTCCTCTTTATAGTATTAGTAGATTATGAAACCAGAGATGTAAACTATTAGATTACCGCATTTGAGTGCTCTAAATATAGAGGACTAAAAATGTACGATGGAATTCCTGAAAGCATTTAAAAAATATCATGCTTACCGTAAAATTCTTTGTCAAATTGAGTATATCCTCTCTGGTCCTGATCATTTATTATGAGATGTATTCGTGGGGATGATGTAAAATGTAAACGTCAACGGTGGTTAGAGAGAGCAATCATTATAATAGCATTTAAAATGTTATTTTTATATTGAACACCCGAGAGGCATCAATGAGGATAAATAATAACATTAAATATAAATATAACATTCTTCTTTGTTCGTTCTTTCGTATCTAGGAAATTTATTTATCTAAAGAAGAGTGTCTTTTTTTTACATGAGCTCCACACAGGAGACCCTGAGGAAAATAATTTCCCTCAGGGCCTATGTCATCTTTGGGGATGCTGTGTGGAGGGTTTTTTTAGGGAAAGGAAGGAGAGGAGAGTTCTGGGAGGAAAAGGATTTAAGGGGTGGGTAGGAATCTGGGGTTCAATGTATTATGGTAATCTGCCTCCAAGACCTAGACAAACCTCACCCCATGAACCCGGGCATCCCTGCTAAATCACCAAACGTAGCGAACCACTTGGGGTGACCTATGGCAGAGGTGTTGGTTATCCAATAAAGGTTCCCAAGGCGGCGGTACCCAATCCCGCCTTCCGTGTCTATGGCGGAAACCGGGAGGGTGGCGTGGATTTGATTTGTATACAAATCTACAGTTTTATTCCAAGACAGATGAAATTTTGCACGCGTGTCCTTCAAAACAAAGGGAAGGTCACTGTCTATATTAGATTTTGAAAAACTCTGCGTAAAGCTCGGGCAACGCCGGGGACTTCAGTTTGTGTTATATAGATTTCAGTTATTTAATAGTTTTGAAAAGAGCCCTAGAGCTACAAAAATTAGCAGTACAAAAAATTAAGCTATAAAAACCAGAACGTAACGTATTCGGTAAGTACGATATCTAAAAATATTTTTTGATGACAAAGTTTATATTTAAGGTTGCATATTGATTTCCATGAATACGAAACGCCCTTCGATGTACATACCTATATAATACAGCTTAACATTGTATCGTACACATTCAAGGCCCAATAAGTATTTGTTATTCCCGTCTTCATTCTATACATAACATAACATATACTCAAAATAATTCCAATTCGTGCCGAAAATTACATGTAAAATGAATCAATAATTATATTAATATTTATTTATTTACGGTACAATTACCAAAAGTAACGATATTAAACAAATGTTCACAAACAACCGTTAAAATTATAATTATATTCGCCCGCACTTGGAACACTGCACACCGATCTGGACTCCTTTATACCAAGCCCATATTGAAGAATAGAAAGAATTAAAAAAAAATTAAACACATAAATTATAAACTAAACTTACCCTTCTCAAATTAAACTGAATCCATTAAATTTCACAATTTCAAATCCCTCCAAACACGACATCTAATTTTTGATCAAATCCTAAATAATGGCCTGGACTCACCAGAACTTACCAATTTAATAAATTTTCATATTCCGTGAAGATCGACCCGACAATCCAATTTATTTTATTTACCATCATGTAGAACAAATATTAGAAAAAAATCCACAATTCCTCGCGTATGTGCACAATATAATACAATATTTCACAGCATTGACATTTTTAGTAATAACTTAAAGAAATATCGATATGAAGTAACGCGTACGACCGATTATTAATATGAGAGTATAGAATGTATCGGGAGCATCTCCTATCCTTTTCTTATATTCCCCTTCCAATAAACCAAAATTAATTTTCAGATATTAAAACTTCATTTCCGATGTACTTTAGCATAAGAAACTTCTGTGGCTTGACTTTAGTTCACTTGTATATTTATCACTGTATATTATGTAAAAACTGTTTGTTTCTTACAAATAAATAAATAAAATCCTTTCCAGAACCTCCTCTCCTTAAAAAAAAAGACCGTCCATACAGCATCCCCAAAGAAGACAGGGGCCCTGGGAGAAATTATATTCCTCGAGACCCCGTGTGGAGCTAATGTAGAATTTAATTTTAAAAAACATGTTTTTATTAAGAAGAAAAAGAAAATATTACTTGCAAATACTAAGCATATCGATCACGGAAATTAGAAATGCTAATAAGTAAAAATTTTAATATTTTAAGTAACCCCTGACCCAAAAAAGAGCTGATGACCATGAAACGCCTGAACAGATTTTCATCAATTGTATTGTAGCTTGTAGCTAAGAACCATCTCGATCACGTCAGCTTTTAAACAAACAAAAACCCGTAATCATCAAAATCGGTACGTTTGTTTAAAAGCTACGATGACCCAGACAGACACGTCAAACTTATAACACAGCCCCTTACGTCGGGGGTTAAAAAGGACAAAAAACATTCTGTTTTGTAGACCTACAATTATAAATTTTTATTCTAAAATAACATCGAATAAAACTTCCAGAATACTTAATTTTTTGTAAATTTCTTTAATAACAATATTTATTTTTTTAAGAAAAGAAATCCTCTTAAAATGCACGTCGTAAGAAACGTATATATTTTCCTAGAAATATTTCGACGACGCAGAATAAAAATGAAGAAAAAGAAAAAATGGAGAAAAATGACATATTTAACCAATGTTTGGATTTATGGTCCATTACAACATTTAAAATTTCCGCTATCAAAATATTTTTAAACATTATAAATAGCGAATACATAAAAAAATAAACGAAGATGGGGTAATATGAACCATCTTATTACACTTAATAAACAAAAGTTTTAACAAAACAAAAAAACGACTTAAAAAAATGCACTAAAAAGTAAAAAAAATAATTTCGTATTCTTCTACAACTTAATAATCGAATTACTTTTTCTACTCATCAATATGTAGGTACGATTGTTATTTTTGGAGCCGGTGTCAGACAAAGTAAGTTTGTAACTACATACATAGTTATGGGTGAGATGTGCTTGTGTTGCACGCGCGACTTGACGAGGCGAGAGGCGAGAGCGGGGCCGCGGCGGGAGGGGAGCTGTCAAGTGAACACGCCGGGCCGGGTACCTTGGCTGACACCGACTCCAAAAATCACAATCGTACCTACATATTGATGAGTAGAAAAGTAAGTTAATTATTAAGTTGTAGAAGAATACGAAATTATTTTTTTTACTTTTTAGTGCATTTTTGAAGTAGTTTTGTTTTGTTAAAATTTTTGTTTATTTTTTGATTTTTAGTGAATCTGAAGTACACTAAATAATTTGTCTGAATATGGGAAGACCTACTAAACGTGCTGCTCATATGAGACAGACATTACTTAACCATAACGACGTTACAGTAGGTAACTCAAAGATCCGGATAGCCTATAAAAGATTTGGCCGAGTATCGTTAATTTTCTCCTAAGAATTGAAGAGTTCCCATAATCAGAACCTAACCCAACTCTCATCAAACTACCCTTAAAGTACATCCTTTCCAATGAAAAAATAATCATCGAAATCGGTTGGCGTGATATTGAGTTATTCATCCATTTGTCGCGCACATACTTAATGCAAATTTAAGACTTATATGGTTTTCTCATGGATGCCATTGTCAGAACTGCACCAAATTGATATGGGACCACACGGGAAGCACCAGCTTTCAAATAAAAAAAAGAATCATCAATATGGGTTCACCCAGTCGAAAGTTCTGAGGTAACAAACATAAAAAAATAAAAATACAGTCGAATTGAGAACCTCCTCCTTTTTGAAGTCGTTTAAAAAGAAACAATCGGGCCATGTTCCACTGGAAGTAAAAAAGCACCCTTTGTCCCCACGAAAACCCCCCTTCCGGTCATCGATACTCCCGTACCTTCTGAATGCGACATCATTTTGTTTGGACAAAAGTTAAAATATCGTATAAATGTTCAGGTAAAAGAATAGAAATTATTCATAACAAACAAGGTAAAATGTTTGCCTTGTCGTGATTCCTGATAATCCATCAATGATAATGAGAACGAGGATCGTGACAAGTGAAGTGACACGGAATCACTTGACCTCAGGGAGTTGGCGGAGGGACTAGGAAGGTAGCACGCAACCAGCGAACAGCCTCGTCAATAATGGAAATCCATTTTCAGTTTTATTTAATCAAACCAAGTCATTTAAGTGATTACGATTTTCTAACTTACGTTTACAAGGTCAGACTAGAAACAATAAATATTGCGAATTGATTAAATGGGAATAAAACAATCATAAACATAAATCCGTGGCAGAATCCTAAAATTGTGATAAGCGGAATAAAGAAACAAGTATACAATACAAACGTAATTCTATAAAAGGGGATTTCTTTAAATCATTTCCTTGTGTCACGAAGAAGTAAAATTCGGACAGATAGAATAGAGGGTAAATATTTTTATGTGTGATAAATGACCAAATTTTAAACACTTTTATATTACACTAGCTGGTTCCCGGCATGCGTTGCAATCAGTGGCGGCTCGTGACTTTTGGGTGTGCTAGAGTGCTGAAATTAAAAAAAATGGCATAATGAAGTTGTTGTAGCCGAAAAAAAAATTTTTTTTTTTTTTGAAAATCAGTTTTTTGTATGAAAAATTTCAGAAAGTTTCAGTTTGGCGGTGTGCCGCACCGATTTCCTGAAAAATCTTCATACAAAACACCGATTTTTGAAAAAAAAAAAAAAAATTATATTTCGCATACGACAACATCCATGATGCCATTTTTTAAATATTTGCACCCTAGCACACAAAAAGTCACGAGCCGCCACTGGTTGCAATGCCATATTCAAATAAATAAATTGTTTCTCCCTGCATGTCCTTTCCCGTGCCTCCCCTTCCCCTCCCGCGTTCCCCTTCCACCCTCCCCGCCTTCCCTCTCCCCTCTCCCGCTCCACCGTCCCGCCAACCCCCCTCCCGGGTTCCATATATTCAGTCTCAGTACATTCAGTTTTCAAACAGCTCGCGTGCCACCTATTACAATGTTTTAATTCAAATTTTAATTTTTCATATATTACAAATATCCATTTTTGTATATTATAAGAATAATCAATTAAATTTGGTACCTAACAAAGGTACTTATTTAAAATATCTATAATACTTAATTCGATTCAAAGTATTAGGCGAGTAGGTACTTCAAATAAATTCAATAATTTAAGGAGTTTCAAAAATTGATTTTTAATGTAACAGTCATTGTTTTTCAAAATGTCATTCTCAAATTTTGACATTATTGACAGTTTTGCAAGAGTTTTTGTAATGTAAAAAACTTTTCAGATGTATTATCATGTGGTTGTAATAATCCAGAAACCTTCGCGGGGGTTTAAAGAAGATATTTCGAAAGTTTCAAACATTTTCTCTGCTTAATAAAGCAATGACAACTCATATATATACACCCAAGCAAGCATATTTTTATATACATATATAGATAACGGAAGACGGTCTCTGCAGGTTAGTAGTCTACGCATTTGACTGCGAGTTACGTGATAACGGGTACGATACCTGTAATAGGCATTGATTTCACTAGAGTGGCGCAGCCGTTTGGGTAATTTAAAGTTCAATTTTAAGATTGATGCACATTGCAAAACTGGCAACGTTTAGGGTTCGTACATTTACATTCGCTCCACACAGGAGGCCCCGAGGAAATTAATTGGAAAGGAAAAGGGTATGAGGGGTGGGTAGGAATCTGGCGTGTGTCCGGGAGTGATGGCAGATGAATCTATCCCTCTAACCGCGGTGCAAGGCGATGGGTCGAGTGAATCCGGCTGGAAAGGTCGACAGGCCTCCCTCAACCAGTCCCAGTCGATCCGGCTCGCCACGTACAAACCTCACCGCATGAACTCGGGCACCCTGCTAAATCACCAAACGTGTTGAACCACTTGGGGTAACCTTTGGCAGAGGTGTTGGTTATCCAATAAATGGTTCCCGGGGTGGCGGTACCCATACCCGCCTCACAAATTGAATCCATCCTCTTCTATCTATATCTATCTATATAAATAAAAATGAATCGCCGAAATAATTCTTTTTTTTGTGTGTTCGTTATTGTCAGGACAAGGTTTGTATAAAACTACTGGTGAGCTCTGGCATTATGAAATTTATATAAAAAAATAGCAATAGTTGGCACGCGAACTGTTTGAAAACTGAATATACCGGGACTGAAAGTATGGAATGCGGGAGGGAGGAGGGGGGTTCGCGGGACGGGGGAAGGGGGGGAGTGGAGTGGGGAGAGGGAAGGTGGAGGAGGCGGAGTAGGAACGCAAAAGGGGAAGGGGACGCGGGAGAGGAAGGGGAGGCGGAAGGGAAACGTGACGAATGGGAAAGGACACGCAGGGAGATACAATTTATTTATTAAATGGCATGGCAACGCATGCCGGGAACCAGCTAGTTTATATATAAAATAGTGTCTATGGCGGGTGGCGTGGATTTGATTTTATTAAGTACAATTTTATTCAGATTGATGAAATTTTGCGCAATTAATAAGAGAAAGACCGTTGCTTACAGATTTCTAAAAACCACCTTAACCACTTGAGCGACAGCGCAATTTAAAACTTTTTTCTCCGATTGCTTGACACTTTTTGGTAATCATTTTAAATATTTTCCGCCCACATTAAAAATCATACCTCCGAATTTTAATATGATGACATACAAACCGATTATAGTTCTATATAGCCAATGAATTCACCTATCTTATTATGTAAAAATATTTTCAAAATTTATCTATTATGTAAAAATGTTAAAGGTAAATACTGTAATACATAGAAATAAATAAATCTTTTGTCGATTATCACATATCCGTAGGATTTATAAAAAAAAGTATTGTAAACATCTACTTAATCACTTACAAATAAGGGAAAATTTGCCAAAACTGGCAGCAAAGCAATCTGAGGTATTTTAAATAGTGCCATATTGTGGCAAAAAGCGTTCCAGCGGTTAAATTAGATTAAATCCATATAAATATTATAATAAGGAACTCAAATGAAAAATATTATGGCTTTAAAAAATATGTCCATACAGACCAATAAACGCTGATTCTGAATATATAAGTTTTATTTCATAATATTAAACGCAGAGTTTTTAAAAAAATATCAATGTAGTCCATTTTTAATCGGGTCGTAAAAATACAGCGTTAAGTTGGCGTTACTGAAATGGTTACCGGTGACGTCACTGTTAACCTCTCACCTGGTGATAAGCGTGTTGAATGTTGTATTGACATTTGAAACTCCTACTGAAATGACTTGAAGTGCACACGTACGCAATTCAACATTTCGTGTTTTTGGTTTATTTTCATACTGTTTATAGAGATTTAGATAAATAATAGTTATTGTGTTTATGGAAACATTATATAGGCCCTCAACAATTTACGAAAAGGGCTATATTTGCGGACAATCTGCAATAAAATTTGCCTATTTGAGGTTAAAGTCGTGTCATATTTGACATTTGGTTTATGTATTTTCAAATTGTTTTTAGTATAGGGCTTTTTATACAAATTATTACACAATCGTCATGTTTAGTGTATTATAAATACCAGTGTTTCTGTATGTGTTATACATAATAGAATGTACAAAATCAAGCCTAAACACAAAATTAGATAGCAAGATGTCATTTGTATTTGCAATGAAAAAGATGATTTATTGTTTTTATATTGCATTTTGGTACAATACAATAACAGTAGCGATGAAATGTGGACAATTTACCAATGTTTTTTCTATATTAAAAGCAGTTAATCTTGAATAAAAAACGACCTCTCACGCCTAAAAGTAATCATACTAGACATCCGCCATATTGTTTATTGAAAACAGGGTGTTCTGCCCAAAAAAATTATTTCCCTAGATTTCGAGGTGAAATTTCCCTAGAATTTCACATTTACGCAATTACGTAGCCACCTGATTGTGTAACACTAATCCTGTTATATGTTAATTAATATGATTAATTAATTGGGAAGATATCGGAATTAGGTAAATGTACAAAATACTGTGCTTTTCCAAATAAAACACTTTTTGCTACGTGAAATAATAATTTAAAAGTACGAATACACTCACCACTGAATTAGAAACTGAATTCCAAATTAAAAAAAAAAACACTTTGCACAATAAAAATCAACCGCAATCACCGATAAAACGGAACTTAAAACATAAATTAATTTTTTTCAGAGGTCCCATTTATCTTTTTAGATACATAATATCATTTTGAGTTGTCAAGTAACATTGCATGTAAGTACATGAACAATAATTAAGATTCACAGGAATTCCAAAAAAATATATATACATAAATAATACCAGTAATATTGTCATATGTAATAAAGAATTTGCCAGCGTTCGAAATTTCCCTAGATTTTGTCCTGATTTCCCTTTTCCCTAAAAAAATATTTTTCTCCCCTAGATCTAGGGAAATTTCCCTAGACATAACATCACTGATTCAAAATAACAACTTGAAAGTAAATAAACTATCGGTGGGTGAAGACGTCAGACAATCCATCATAGATACGGTGCGTTTCGGGGAGTCTTGAAAAATTAAAACTTTGACAATTATTTTAACTATTAAAACTAACTATAAAAATAAAAATGCAGTTATTTAAGTTTCATTATTCATTAAAAAAAAATTTTAAAAAATGGACTGAAGTTCTCTATTATTCAACATTCCTCTTCCCTTGTGATTCTAGTGTGATGGTCGTATAAAAAGTACGGGGTTGGTCCCAAATTCAAAAACAATACAATTTGGAAGTCGAATTCCCGTATAATAGCATAGCTACGCATAATGTTGACAATTCAATGGACCGTCATCATTCCCAATGTAACGCGTGTCACTTTTTCGCAAAATTCAGATCATTCGAGCGGAAAGTCACGCAACCGCATCGAAGTTTGTACCAAAAAAAAATTGTTTTTTAATTAGGGTTAATGTATCGGTGATGCTAATCGTAAACAAAAATGTTTTGCAATTAAGATATTGGTAACAATCGGCTAACGATAATTATAAACAAATAGATTTGGAGTCCGCCTAAATATCAGGCAGAGGAGCATTCTTCTGTACTTATTCATAAAACTGTGTGAGACGTATTTTTTTTTTCAAGTAATAATTTACACCCGTTAATGTTTTAAACACCTACAAAGAAGGCAAATACTAATGATAATAGGTGGTTGGTGTTTTCCTATGCTAATAATGTTCATCGAAAAATTTTTAAAATATAACAAATTAATTAAATTCATAATATCATAGTTTTTCATTTATATAATTCTGTACATTTCTAACACGAGGGGAGAATGTACAATAGGCCTCTTGCATGGATTTTATAACGACTTGGAAAAAATCGTGTGGATAGATTTTTTACTAAGATTACGAAAATGTTAGTAATTTTTTTTAGAAATGTACAGTTTTTTTATTTTTAAATAAATAAATCCATTATTTGGCCCCGTGATGTCACTAAATGAAAATGTCCCGCCTCCGAAAATGTTACTATTAATTTTGTAAAATTCCACACTGATTTATTTTTTTTATATGGCAACACTATCAGGCGAATTTTTGAATTTGACATTTAACGTTCACTAGATATATTGTTTGTTCTCTGCGAACTTATCATTTAGTTCGACTTTTTGACAGATGTTATGAAGAGAACCCCGTACATTTTACGATGTCTGTACGTGTTTTAGAGGTATAATGGTAGTGGTGCTGATTTTAACAAAATCAAATTTTATAATATTCTTATTATTATTATAATTCACAAGAACAAGTATATTAAATTGGATTTAGTAATATAGACGTTGAACATTATAATGATTTATGATCAATAAGATGGATCAAGGAAAAAAATATTTATGAGATGTAATATTTTTGATATGCCTCGTTATTCCCATGCAGTGGCGGCTCGTGACTTTTGGGTGTGCTAGAGTGCTGATATGAAAAAGATGGCATTATTTATGTTGTTGGAGCCGAAAAAAATTTTTTTTTTTTTTTTGAAAATCAGTTTTTTGTATGAAAAATTTCAGAAAGTTTCAGTTTGGCGGTGCGCCGCACCGATTTCCCGAAAAATCTTCATACAAAACACCGATATTTGAAAAAAATAAAAAAATATATTTTTCGCATACGACAACATCCATGATGCCATTTTTTTAATATTAGCACCCTAGCACACCCAAAAGTCACGAGCCGCCATTCCCATGTGCTCTTTTTTGTGGAAAACGTTCTTTTTTTTAAATGATTTTCGGCTATGTAATTATCGTTTTTTGGCACCTATAAAATTATGTCCCGTCTCTCCGGTTTATAAAAAATGGTCCTATTTTTCGGATTGAAATTTTCAAATAATCGTCAGGGTTTCAAAAATACGATTAAAAAAATAAAATAGGGACATATTAGAATATTTGCCTGAACAGGAATTTAAAAAAAAATGTAATGCAAGTGGCCTATTGGATGTATTTTTTGGCTTAAAGTGGAAGATTAATACAAGAAGATTAAAAGATTAGGCTAAATCCCTATTTTCGATTAATCTTTACTACGAATCGTTTTACATTATAATTACAAAAAAATGATTTGGATAAATTGAAGATTAAAATATTCACAAAACAATATTACCAATTTTCGTTATATGTTTTTGGGGTGTTGTGCCGTGTTGCGCTACCTCCTTCTTTAGCCAACGTTTCGGACATCGTTGCAGTGTCCATCATCAGGGCAGATCCGGCAGATCCGGTAGATGTACCAATATTACCAATATTCGCGGCGATATAAGACACACGAAGAATACATACATTTTTGGCTTGTGGCTTTTTTTTACATTAGCTCCACACGGGAGGCTCTTAGTAAAATAATTTCTCTCAAGGCTGTGTCATCTTAGGGGATGCTTTGTGGTGGGTCTTTTTAAAGAAGGTAGGAATCTGAGGGTCAGTGTGTCTGGGAATGACGGCATATGAACACATCTCTCTAACTGCGGTGCAAGGCGATGGGTCGAGTGAGTCCGGCTGGAAAGGTCAACAGACCTCCCTCAACCAGTCTTTCTCGATCCGGCCCGCCACGGAAAAAAACCTCAACCCATGAATCCGGGCACCCCTGCTAAGTCACCAAACGTAGAGAACCACTTGGGATGACCTATGGCAGAGGTGTTGTTTATCCAATAAATGGTTCCCGGGGCGGCGGTACCCTTACCCGCCTCCCAAATTGGAATATTTGAATGTTTCCTCTGTATGTCAAAGATGATAAAATTCAACTGACCACACAACCTCAATCAAGATCCAGAGGGCCTCAAGGATGACGTTGCGAGCATCAAGCGAATGGCATCGATCACAGATTTCGTATCGTTAATACCTGAACATTATTTATTATTGTTTGAATGTATGTTTATGTGTGTATGGATGTGTGCACATATATACGCATGTACGTATGAACGCACACATATAAAAGTACATAAATATAAATTTTAAAGTAAGGTAATGTACATCTTAATCTTATCCTAACGCACATATTTTCTCCTTTCTATTTTTATTATAATTTATGTTGATTTCAATAAGATAAATAAACAAATAAATAATTATAATGTAACCTTTCGGGTCTACTACATCCTATGAAAGTCTACAAAGCAGTACATCAGCCCGCATAAGTTGCACATTGCCATCACATAATACTGTGCTGCATCTAGTTTTAATAATGCTGTAATTACTTAGTCCGGCCAAATCAAGTCTCGTGCGCCTGTTGGAGCCTATACTATATACCACCGGCGACTGTACTGTACCTGCAAGTACTGAGACTGGCCGTGAAACAAGTAAGAAAAGACCATTACAGTTAGTTATCCGGTAATGCGCAGCCCCAGCCCCAGCCTTGAATGACATTGACACAAATACGTTCATTATTTTGCTCCAAAGCGTGCACTCAACTCACAACACTGCGTACCGAGTGTGTGTACGCATCTTTTAACAACTAGGGTCACGTGGTTCCATATTATCTACCGAGTATACCAAGTGAGATGTTCTGACAAAACTCAATCTATCTTCATTTCTATCATGGTCAGAGATATAACTTAAACAGATTTAGAAAATGAGAACTTCAAACTTTCTCTTTGCATTTAAAAGTTTACTATACAGGTACACAATATGAAATCATTTTTATTAAACAGAAAGGCTCCAAACAGTTCACCGATCAAGGTTTGCCAATTATGTTTATATAAATCGAAAAAATGAAGCGACAATACCCTTTATTATAAGTCTGTCTAATTAAACGCGTTTTTTTAGTTTGGGTGCATACATTAATTACGTGAACTCAAAAGAGGGGGGGGGGGTCCAGCAAAATCTCACGTTACTGGAAAAGAATATACGTCGTGGCCCAAATTTATCTCACCAAGGGGGGGGGTCTAGATTGGAAGAAAAACTGCTCACATAATTAATGTATGTCCCCTTTCCGATAAAACGGTAAATAGAGATTACAAGAAAAAAATTAAAAGTGTGCAGTTCACACGCGGTAGAAGTTAAACCTTCAGAAAACGAAAGTAGACAAGAATGGGGAGGCTATGAAGCACCGCACAAAGAGGAGACCGACTGTTCAATTTCATTCTCTCGCAGGCTAAATTCTATAGATGTATGTGTTTGTCTCTTTTTAGTGTCCCTTTTTCGTTTCATCGAGTATCAAATTACAACGGTGCTAAAGAAGTTTTCACTTCAAAAACCATCGTTTAATGATTTTAAAAACTTCAATATTTGCGTTCAAAATTAAAAAAAAATCATTTGCATTTCTCTGTGTGTCTAATTAAAATCTGAAAGAGCATCTGCTTTCAAAAAACAGCGAATGTATTTGAAATTAAATGTCAAGTGGGAATATTTGACGAAATGATTGTTTTTCCTCTACACCCGAGGGGTTAAGAACGGACAGCGAGATGCAGTGTATTAAATAAGTAATAAGTATGATTTAAATAGTAAAGGTATAATTAGGTTAAGAATACGATAGATTCACCCCTCCCCCCCCCCCCCTCACTAACCCCCATGTAAAGGGGATCATTTACTTCCAGGATGATGATTATAATGAGTCGTTCAATTTCTATATCCGCTATATCAAATTTCACAGATTCGGAGAAAACCGCAAAAAACTGTCACATCTCTAGAGTAAATAAAACATTGCATTTTATTTTTTTATGTAATGAATTGGAGTAATATACTTTCGAAAAGTGTTCATTTTTCAATGTGTGTATAGAAATATTTAAGTAATTTGGATAAATAAAATGGATAGAGCGGATTTTGGTACTCACTTCGTGATTTGTTTGGAATATAGAGGCTTTTGAAACTCAACTGACCTGAGGGGCGTGTTTTTACACCCGCCATCTTGGCAAAATAACTGCTCGTGATTGGTGAAATTCCGATATAGCGGGTTTTGACAGTAACTTCTTGAATGATATAGGGGTTTTTGTTTCTCACTCGCAGTTTTAACATGGTTTTTGGTCGTGATAAGGGAGGTTTTGAAACTCAATTTTAGATTAGTCTTGTTCCTCGCAAAAATGTGAACAAGATGTCATACTCAGATCATTTTGTCAAAAAATCGGATATAGCGGGTATTGAAATTATAGGACTCGTATTAAAAAACAAACAACGAATTTTTAGACCAATCACAATATTTTACTTTAGTAACGTAATAAATGTAAATTTATTCCATTCAAATATTTTGAAGGTTTTGAAAAATCCTTTTCCGAGAGGCTTCAAATAATTAATTATTATTACTTTCAGATAACATCAAATGACAAACAGTCTGAGATGGAATGAAATCACGTCAACACGTCTAAATAAACATCAGCTGAAAGCGCGCCAAAAATAACTGAAAATTCTCCATTTTATTTACATAACAAAGCAGGTAAAAAAAAACTTCACGCGAAAGGCAAGTTTACTTGCTTCGAAACTTGATACGAAATTTTAATCAAAACTTTTCAAATATTAAGAAACTTAAATTGTTTCCATCACCGTCATACCTTTTGATTCCAGTTAATCTGGCAGGTCTATTTGTTCGGTTTTCGGAACAACTCACACAGGTCTCACAGAAATCATTTTCTCCCTTACTGTTATAGTCAGAAATATGATCTAAACGGTGTTATAAAGAGAAAAAACCACGCTTTATGGTCAAATCTAAAAGTTAACCACAAAATAATTAAAATGTACACTTTTATATATCCAAATTTTCCGACTGCAATTTGAAATTATGAAACTTGAGAATTTTTTATTCATTATTTTACATGAAACGACATTTGCCTAATAAATTATGTACTTATGTGTTTTTATTTTTTTCGTTATCCGTAATTTTAGTTCGAAAAAACCTAAGGTGAGACATTTTAAAAACTTGTTTACGTTTGCACGCAAAATTAACAATTAAAAAATTATGTTTATCTTAAATTATAAAATTTCAAAGTGTATTTCATCACATTTCAAAAAAACAGTTTTTAGTTTTTGGATACATTAAAAAATATTTAATTTATTTGAATTTTAGTGCAAAACGGAAATATTTTTACCCTTTGACTTAAAACGTCGAGGTCTGAGGGGTTAAAATTTCACCTATAAATTTATTACCAAGCAGAAAATGATGTCTTTTGGCAAAACGTGTATTATCAGTTAGTTTCAGAATAAATTTTGAAAACTTAATATTTTTTCCGATATCCACCAGTCAATTCAATATTTCAGACGCTTAATTTTACAAAATTCAAAATGTGCGTGTAGGCTGGCTTAGGGAACGTACCCATACTACGTGACACTTTTAGGGGGGGGTCTTCAAAATGTCACGCTCCATACAAATGAGCGGCGGGTTGCTTAGGATTTTGGTCACCGGGGGGGGGGGGGGGTTAAAAATTGCAAAAAGTTGGTCACGTAGTATGGGTACGTTCCCTTACCTACAAATGCCACTATTAAAATTGATACAAATGTTTTCCATCAATCAAATGTTCAGATCAACACACTCGAGTTTCCGAGTAAAATATTGCAATATGTAACCTGAACACAAATAAGAAATAACATTAGTGAAAAGCAAGAAGGTATAAGAGGCCGCAGGAAGGAAGAGTGTCATCAACAAGCAGCAGTCGGAGAGGAAATGGCCAATCCTTGGTTTCATTGCAAGAAGACGGGGTAAAAGCTAACATTATCTAATGGACATTTTATACGATGGATTTTCATACTGATAAGGAAACTATATCGGGACCTATGTGGAAAATATTTTCTTTACACGACCATTGTTGCAAACTTACGATTTTATACAGATACATAGTTGCCAGAAGATAAGAAATAAAATTCTGGGACGGTACTAAATCGCCAAAAAATAGCAACGACTGAACATAGCCATAGATCAGGCATGCCCAACGTTAAACGCAACTGAAGATTTTTGCGTTTTCCCAATATGACAGCTTTCTATGTTTTCAGCTTTCCATGTTTTGGATTTTGGTATTCATATATTTACATAATATTTTGTGAAATTAGAACTTTCTTGTTATTAGACCTCGGACTCTATATGGGGATTTTGATTTAATGCTTGACGAGTGCCAGGCGCATATAGCCGCACTAGGAATTTATATCCGCAATCAATTCCAACCAGTATATTATTTCCGCCACCAGTATATATCATTTCTCGGAAGATCGAATGCAACTGACCTGAATTTAATAAGTGGAGGGTGAGTGTAAAGGACACACGTAGGTGCGTGTATTTTTTTTACATGATCTCCACACAGGAGGCCCTGAGAAAAATGATTTCCGCAATCAACTCCAACCAGTACCTATATTTTTTCCGCCACCAGTATATATCATTTCTCGGAAGATCGAATGCAACTGACCTGAATTTAATAAGTGGAGGGTGAGTGCAAAGGACACACACAGGTGCGTGTATTTTTTTATATGATCTCCACACAGGAGGCCCTGAGAAAAATAATTTCTCTCAGGGCATGTCATATTTTTTAAGGAGGGTTTTTTGAATGAAAGGAAGGAGAGGAGAGTTCTGGGAAGGAAAGGGTTTAAGGGTTGGGTAGGAATCTGGGGTTCAGTATGTCCTGATCATCCGCCTCCAAGACCTAGACAAACCTCACCCCATGAACGCGCCAAGGGCAAAGCACTACTCTCCTGGTTATTAAATTTAACGACAAAAAATATTTTACTGAAATTTTCTTAATTTACTGATATTGTTAACTTTGTTATGAACTCGTCCATAATCAGATATTGCTTGCGGTTTCGTAATCATTGCATTTTTGGACATCGAATTACCGGTTAAAATTAAGGGTAATATCCGTCACTCATGGACGTGTCTGACAATCCCATAAGTGACCCATTTAAGCTCAATTTTTTTTTTTTGGCCCACCAAACAACTATTTGGGTTGGGCCTGCCATAGATGATAAAAAAACGTCAACAATACACGCGAAATTTACAATATTTTGTTACTGCACTCGTTATGTATTTATCTTTATTGTTGATACGCGCATCTCGTATTTTATTAAATCCTAAATTTATCTTAGGCGTGTAATCCTACCTGATGAAATGCAAAAGCCTGTATGGGGCGTGAATAAATAAATAAATACCGTACAGCAATTAATATACATTCACAATTAGTAATACACACAAAACATATAGATAGCTGAGGACAAAATCTACAACATGAATAATAAAATAATGACATTGTACTTAGGCAACAAACCGCAAGAAAATCCCCCACGTGAAGAAAAGTACTCTGGCAAGCCCCTTCGATGGAAGCCTCTCTATTTCCGGAAGATGACAAAGCAGGCGTGACACCGTGACACTAGTCATAATATTACACAGCATTATCATCACAAAGCGGATACTTTTATCAAATGCGCCAAATTCCAAAAATAAACCATGAGTTATCTTTTAAACTAAATGTCAACGCACAGCATGTATGATTATTTACAAATTAAATTCCAGATCTGCTACTCGATTTTATTGACACAGTGCAATACTATTATTGCTGATTTTATTGAAAAGCTTGTTTGAAAACAAAACACTTGTCCACCACTTGTTCTGAAGTATAAATTTTTTTTTAAAATAAATATAGACAGAAGGGGAAACAATAACTTTGAAAAAAATGCTACAAGCCAGAAAAACAAAAGAAGAATGAGGTTTGGGAAGATAAAAAAATGATACCAGCAAATCATTATAAATTGATAATAAACGAGCTTTTTTAATTTATTTCGCATTACATTTTTCCGTAAAACAAAGGAACATTAAATAACAACATTATTGAATAATTTATAAATGCATACATAATTATAAAACAGTGTTGCAAAATTATACCTCCGAGTGAATCACTGATTCATCACTCAAAAGATATCCGATTAGCTAGGGGCAATTATCTATCCATCTATCTATCTTTTTATATAAAGAATAAAGTATGTGGCAGGCGGGTAGGCAGGCGGCGCGCATGGCGACGTTATTTACAATGATTTTTTGTGTTTTGAATGCATTGAAGTGATATTAGTTTGAGGTTTTTGGCCATGTAAGAACATACGTGAATAGATTAAGTGCCTACCAACTATGGGCGAAGAACGAATCTGTGGAATGCTGAATATCTTAAATACAATAGAGGGCTTTGTAATCGCCTCGTTACAGATAAGCAATTTAAATATTTTCAGTTTGTCGTAGAGTCGCCTGGCCTAACAATAGTAAGTTGTAATCTCCTTGTTGCTATCAGCAGCTGTACTCTACTAGTAAATAGTAATAATTGGACAGTGGGCTCAGTGAAAAAAATCTTGTCTTGAAAAGGAAAAAAATATTGGGACTTTGAACACTGGAAGAAGCTTGAAAGCTGAAAAAGTGTAAAGGGATAACTAATTGGTATAAATGTTATGGAAAATCACACAAAAATATATTATTATATTAATGTGATATAGATATAAGTACACTGTACTTGTAGTCAGAAGTACACTGGAATACGCATCGCCTGTCTGGAATCCCAAATACACCCAATAGGTACGTCAATAATATAGCGCGCATACAAAATAAATACATTAAGTCTCTCGGTTATAAAAACAACAATAATTCTATCTGCACTCTCCAATCCCTGAAATCCAGGCGAACGGTAGCTGACATGACATTTCTTCGTAAAATAATACATGCCCAGAACTGCTTCTTCTTCTTCTTCTTCGATGGCGCTACAGCCCATATCGAGCTTTGGCCTCCTGCAACAGTCGCCTCCAACTCCTCCTGTCCTCAGCGGCTGACTTCCAATTTGGTACCTGGAGAAGCTGTGCTGCATCCCCTCTTACTTCGTCTTCCCACCTCAGTCTGGATCTTCCCACTTTTCTCTTTCCACCTGGGTGTCCAGTCAAAATTCTTTTTGGGACGCGTGTATCCGGCATTCTCTGTACATGCCCAACCCATCTCAGCCTGAGGAGTCTCATGTGTGTTGAGATGCTAGATGCCTTATATATATCATACAATTCTGTATTGTGCCGGATGCGCCACTGTTCACCCTCTTTCACGGGTCCACATATTCTTCTCAGCACTTTCTTTCAAAAGTATCCAGCATTTCAGCCATCTTTACCGTCAGTGTCAGCGCCTCACATCCATATGCCAATACAGTTCTAACAATGGTCTTATATATGGTTATTTTGGTTTTTCTGTGGACACTACGTGACTTAAACACTGGCAGCAAAGAGAAGTATGTTTTGTTGGCTGCTGTGATTCTCCTTCTGATTTCTGCTGGATCCTCAGCCCAGAACTGCTATCCCAAATAAATTTTAACATCCCATCTAAAATAACTCGCCACACCAACCTTTTTTACACAACCAATAATAATACGAACGCTGCAGCAAACTCCCCCATTTCCCGCATCCTTCAAAGATTCAACTCAATTCAAAAAACCACAAATACCGATATATTTTTTGATTCCCTCCGTCTATTTAAGAAAAACATTTCTAGCACACTGAATTCGCACACATAACACACACACATCCATACACATCCACACACACACACACGCGCATAAAAACACATACAAACTTCAATAATTTACTAACTTAATTTGGGTAAAATGTATAATTTATCACATAAAAACATAAGTATATAACAGCGACATGTCATTGATACCAATTATAGTGTTAAATTCAATAACTTTGGAACTATTTTCTACTGTGTAATTATGTACCTACTGTTTGTTTCTACAAAATAAAATAAATAAGTATATAAGAAAGGTATAAAGTAATATAAGTAGTAAATAATAAGAAACCGTTTTTTACATAATAATTATTAAAAGTAATAATATTAGTACATCAGAAACTAATAGGCCACTTCCATCACATGTTTTTTAAAAAAAATTCCGGTTTAGACAAATATTCTAAGACATTCTGTATCTTTATTTATTTATTAATCCTATTTTTGAAACCTTGGCGATTTTTTGAAAATTTCAATCCGAAAAATCAGACCATTTTTTATAAACCGGAAAGACAAGACATAATTTTATAGGTGCGAAAAAACGATTATTACATATCCAAAAATCATTTAAAAAAAACGTTTTCCACACGAATGGCACATGAGAATAACGAGGCATACCAAAAATATTACATCTCATAAATATATTTTTCCTTGATCCATCTTATTGATCATAAATCATTATAATTTTCAACGTCTATATTACTAAATCCAATGTAATATACTTGTAGTTGTAAATTATAATAATAAGAATATTATAAAATTTGATTTTGTTAAAATCAGCACCATCAACATTATACCTCTAAAGCAAGTACAGAGAGCATAGAATGTACGGGGTTCTCTTCACAACATCTGTCAAAAAGTCAAACCAAATGATAAGTTCGCAGAGAGCAAACAATAATCTAGTGAACTTTAAATGTCAAATTCAAAAATTCGCCTGAAATCAAAGTGTTGCCATATAGAAAAAATAAATCAGTGTGGAATTTTACAAAATTAATAGGAACATTTTCGGAGACGGGACATTTTTACGTAGTGACCTTACGAGCCCAAAAAATGGATTTATTTATTTAAAAATAAAAAAAAAACTGTACATTTCTAAAAATTTTTGCTAACATTTTCGTAATCTTAGTAAAAAAAATCTATCCACACGATTTTTTCTAAGTCGTTATGAAATCCGTGAAAGCCTATTGGATAAATTATGTATATAGTACAACCATAAAAAGAAAAGGTTTTTATGTGAATACCGCAATACAAGTGTCCCAATTGTCCGTACCAGTGGGATTATGGCATCCCCAGTTGAAGTACGAGTATGTTGTGAGGCTGGGAGGAATGACGGGGAGATGGGAATAGGAGCTGGGGAAGTACCTGGCGTTGATTGGTTTGTTGATCCGATCACCAAACACGATTAAAACCATTTAAAGCAATGTTTCGACGCTCAATGGTGGTCTTTCAGTAGGGCGATGCTGAGAGTATCTTATATACAACTCAGGTACGCTCGGGATTTCAAATAATAAAATGATAATTATAGTAGAACTAACGATACTATTAACAACTAGAGTTTGTAAGTAATTAAGTAAAACTACTGAGCAATGGAAAATGGTTGTGGCTAGACTGGTGAGAATTGATGACTTCAAAGCAAGTTTCCTTTTTAGTAGCTGGCGTACATAAAGTAATGACATTAATAAATTAAACTACGAAACATTTTCACATGGAAGGCTAATATGTATGTATTAAAATTAGATTCGGTTAATTCATTTAAAATGGAAATTGAGGTTTTCCTTTCAGCCGGGTATTTTCCAGCGGAGAGCGAGCAGAGACCTTTCTCCGAGAAGATGCGAGACGAAGACGAAGACGGTCGTCTCAAAAAACACAAACACAAGAATAACTCATACGTATTTATGAGAGAGCTCGCATCGTACGAGAGAAAGTGAGATAAAAAATAATTGGAAAATAATACAATCAGAGCGAAAAACGTCGATTCACGCGAACCCGGTTGGCGAGAAGCGCGGACTACAGAAACTGGTGGACGACGCTTGTTATTTTTAACATTTTATTTCTGCTGGATTTCGTGGACAGCTCAATCAATCTTCAGATTATAATAATATTTTACTTAATAAGAATAATACTACCTAGGTGAGCACAGCATAATGTAGTTATGACTAGCTTTTGCCCCCGGCTCCGCTCGCATGGTCTTAGGGGGGTTCCCACTCCATCCCTCTACCTTCCCTATCCCCACTCCACACCCCCTTTCCCCCCTCCCACCATAAACGTTACATTCATTTTTCAAACAGCTCGCGTGCCACCTAATTAATTAAAGCGTAACAATCAAACGCACGCAGTTTCGCATTTATAATATTAGTATAGACATTTATAAATATTAGTGTAGATTAGTATTTCACACAATGCATATTTGAATTTTAACTATCAAAGGGATCTCCATAGTAACCTAAACAAATAACAAAATGGCAGCGCACGTCAAATATCTACTTATAGTTACTAAGCAACGCTTTGCTTTTCGTCTGGACAATAAACGTATAATAAATAATTTCATAACGCCAGAGCTTACCAATATATACAGCCTATAATACTCGCAAATATTGTAGCTTTCTGTTAATGAAAGAATTTTTATAGTCCATTCAGTATTTTTTTGCGTGAAAGAGTAAAAAACAACTATACGAGTACATCCATACAATCTTTCGCCTTTATAATATTCATAGGATAAATGCAAGATAATACAATTCAGGGCAAGCAGAGAAAAAACGGGGCAGCATATTTTTCTTTTATTTTTCCGTGGTGGAATGCGATTAGTTCCATCATCTTGGGGGTTGTACGTATATCAAGTTTTGGTCATTTGCGTATTCTTTACAGATTTTTAATAATATTCTTCAATCCCTTGATCGACGGATCTAGGAGAATCACATCGTCCGCAAAGCTTATGTGATTTCGACTAAGAACTAAGAGAACGTACCCATACTATGTAACCCGTTCGGGGGGGGGTCTTCAAAATACCACACTTGGTCACAAAGAGCGGCGTGGGGCTTAGGTTTTTAGTCACCAGGGGGGGTTAAAAATTGCAAAAAGTAGGTCACGGAGTATGGGTACGTTCCCTAAGTTAAAAATTAAAAATAAATATTCATCCGAGACTTGAAAAGTCAATAGATGTCGCATATTAAAAATAAAATGGATAAAAATTATCGAGACACTATCTAGATAGCATTTAGTTCGGGTTGAATCTTGCAATCATGTATAATATTGGTAGTTCTTAGTCGAAGTATGATACAGTTAAAAGTGACCGAATTTGACATCGACACTTTAGCTCAGTTGGTAAAGCACTTGCCATATAAGTAAAGAGTCCTGGGTTCGAGTTCCAGAGATCTTTTTTCTGATTTTACCGTCTGTATGTTTTCTTAATTTAATTAAATATTATAATTTGAGATTTTACTCATAAAGTTAAAAATTAAAAATATAATTTATTAGTTGATTCATGTGGGGTGTTTTTTTACTACAACGCGATGCAAATTTGACGATTACATTTCAACATAATTTCAAATCAAAAAAAAATTCAAATCATTTAAAATCAATCAATCCTTAAAGGAAAACCCGCTCGGAAAAAACCGCTGCAACTCCCGTGTGAACAATCCGGGCAATAATTGCAGGTCGGAATGTAATCAGGGGAAAAACACAACACCGCTCCCGCTCAGCACCGATTCTTGAACGGGCGCCAATAGAAATATATGGTACGTAGAACTCTCGCATTCTTGCATACACCCGGCTTATGTTGATTCTTTACCGACCCGTGAAGTGGCGTAGTGGGCTATCCCGCTCTGAACGGACTTTACAACCGGCGCGCGGCGCGGCGTATGATCTTTCTCAGGTAAGCCTCCATGATATTCTCAACTCCTACAGAGCAACGGGAGCCAAGTACTGCGTACAAACTGCATGCAATTAATACTCCGATATTATATGAACCGATGATGAGATATGTATGGAGGATGTGTCACAAGGAAAACGGTTCATTACTTTCATTGGGCGAGCAAAGCGAATGATCGATCATTAAATATAATATTATGTACATTTTAGAGTATGGTAACTATTGTTCTGTTGTTTGTTTTAATGGGAGGCGGGAATGGGTACCGCCGCCCCGGGAACCATTTATTGGATAACAATCACCCATGCCATAGGTCATCCCAAGTGATTCGCTACGTTTGGTGACTTAGCAGAGGTGCCCGGGTTCGTGGGGTGAGGTTTGTCTAGGTCTTGGCGGACCCCTCATAACTTTTCTTTCCCAGAACTTCCTCTCATTCCTTTCCTTAAAAAACCCTCCACACAGCATCCCCTAAGATGACGTAGGCCCTGAGGGAAATTATTTTCCTCAGGCCCTCCTGTGTGGAGCTAAAATTAAAAAAAAAGAAAAACCGTACAAGATTCCCAACTCTTTGGAGCCAGCGAAATTTCATCCTCAACTGGGGTATGTTATGTTGTGAAGCTGAAGGGAGTGGGAGGGGGAAGAATATTAAGAACAGGAAGGTGGGTAAGTACCTGGCTAATCAGATCTGGTCACCAAACAAGGTCACATGTCACGTTTCGATCTGGATGGTGGTACATCACCACAGCGATATTAAGATAATCCACCACAGGGAATTTATACTCATTAAAGGGGTTAATTGATGTTTTAAATGTATCATTAAAAAAAACAAATAACTATAAAATATTTAATCATTGAAGACAATATTAACGATTCTCAAACGAAAACAGAAAAAGATTCAGTCGCATCCAGGAATTGAATCCAGGACCTCTTCCTTGCCCGGAAAGTGCTCTGACCACTGAGCTAATTCTACATGAAATATTTTGATATTTTAACCCTTTCAGACCTAAATTAAAACTTCAAGGGGTAGAACCGCCACCTCCAATAGCTAACGCCTGGACTGCTGGATTAAATGCAATTCAAAAATTAGCACGGAAAGTCAGTAATACCAGAAATTTGAAAACGAAAACCGTCAATTTTGATTTGCTATACATATAGATAGTGAGGAGAAAATTCTGAAATATATATATATTCAAATGTACACACGGTCCGAAAGGGTTAAATATAATTAAAATCATGAGCAAACTATTTATTTTTGATTGAGTTTTTTTTTTTTAATTTTGGAAGACGTTCTAATAAAATCTATCTATATTAATTTTATCTATCTGTTTACGTAAAGAAAATTGCTTGTGGAGGGCGGCGTGGATTCGATTTTTTTACAGATCTACAATTTTATTCCGAGATTGATACAATTTTGCAATCTTGACCTTCAAAACAAGAGGAAGCTCTCTGCCTACATCTGATTTTTTAAAACTCTGCGTAAAGCCTGGGCAACGATGGGGACTTTAGTCAGTGTTATATACAAAGAAGAGTGTCCGAATGTGGGTTTGGTTTTAAAAAAAATTACAGTTTTATTACGAAATTGGTAAAATTTTGCGCAATTGACCCTGAAGGAGGAAGGTCACTATGTATTAAATTTGATACTTCTCATTGATGACATTTTCACATTTGACTTCAAAATAAGACGGAACTTACAGTCTACAACTCTCGTGTTTTTAGCACGGGGAATCCCGGGGACTTGCTAGTGAAATATATTTTTATTCTACATTTTCATAATCTCTAAAATAAATAAAATACCTAAAATAAATAAAATAAAATAAACATAAAAAATAATATTTCTTTGTTTGTCTCGTATGCGTTCCTAAACCATTCAACCTATTGCGATTAAACTTTGGTTATTTGATGTACGCACTCCCGCGATGGTTTCTACAATATTATAATAGTGAGCTCTGGCGTTATGAAATTATTACTTATACTATTCATTCGATTGCATTAACACTTTGGTGAGTAGTTGTGGACGTGCCCGCGAAGGTTTATATATATACTGGTGAATTCTAACGTTATGAAATTTGTATACAAATTTTGCAAAGGTGGGGCGCGAATTAATTTGTAAAATACAGTTTAGCGGCAGGGAGGGAAGGAGGGAGGGATAGGGGAATCTGGGAGCGAGGTGGGGAATCAGGGAGGGGGGAGGAGAACGAAGCAGGGGGGGGTTCGCAGGAGGGGTGGGAGGGGGAATGCAGGAAAGATGGAAGAGGTACGTGAGAGAGGGTAGGGGAACCCGGAAGGGGAAGGGGAGACGGAAGGGGAACGGGAACCAATGGAAAGGACACGCAGGGAGAAACTATGAAAATGTATGTGGCATTGCAACACAAGCCAGGAACTCGTTAGTTATATCATAAAATATAGAAAAGTTGAAGCTAACCATGCACATTTTGTAAATTAGTCGTGTGCGGGCAGACATATCAATCGAAGCCTTAATCTGATTACAACTTAACAGGTATATTGAACAAGTACAGTGGGTATATTTATAGTGTAGGGCAGTGGTGACTAGTGACCTTCACTCTCCAAAGCGGGTATCAATATCACTGCGGGTTCGAGGTACCTTTGCAAGTACTAAAAAAATCACGTAATTTATCAATTCAAAGAAATAATACAGAAATATAACGAGCATCATTCATAAACATCTGTTCAACCGCCATTGTTTTTATTAAATGCACATAATATTTCCATTTCTTTGTGCTAATGAGAAACACACTCCGATTATCAACAGCAAAACCAAACTTCGTCATATTTTTCACACAATTTATTGTTTGAATACACAATGAAACAATTCAATTCATAATATGGATGTTCATAATTCAAGTCCCTAACAAGCTTTTTTTACAAATGAGTGTGTGTTTTACATAAACAGTTTTCTCTAAATTACGTTGGTGCAGTGAACTCCGATAACAAAATATAAGGAAATAAGATAAACTTGCATTATAATTTTACTAGCGCGCCATTCAAATCCCATACTAAAAATCCACCAGTCTGAATGATACTATTATTGCCCAAGAGCGAGTCCGAAATGAATCCTCAAATCCCATAGGTGCTTTATAAATATCTGCACCTATGGTACTGGTGGTTCATCCAAAAACATCAGTAGACCTGCAAAATTTGGTAATTTACGAGCTACTTAGTGCGCAGCACCTATGAGATTTGTCAACACCAAATTTGTAAATACGGAATAGTATTTTGCAAGATTTGATTATCGTATTTTAAATTATTAAAACCAGCATTTTTATATTAAAAAAGCGAACATTTTCTTGCGTAAATTGAGTTTTATGCATTAAAAACTATTTTTTGTGTTACCTATGACATTACTTATTCTTTTTTATAGATGTTTTTATAAATCGCCGAATTGTATATTGTTGAAAGGTCGATGAACCTCTGATGAAACCCCTTTAGCTCTTGTGAAACAGATGTAATATGGAAGAGACCAACATACGTTTATTTTTTCCCTTTTTAATCTCCGATTGAACTCCCAATGAGATAGACCACGAACCGCAACAGCTAATAACTAATAACCTAGGTTGATAATGATGAGCAAACGCGTTTGTTAGGATTAAGGTAACGTCAACGGGAAGAGAGTGAGGTTGAAGCGCCACTCTCCACAAGTAGAGACACTTTATCTTCTCATTATCTGCCCTAATTTACATAGAAGGTATGCTGCATACTGTGTTATTCCGTGCCTATCGCCTTGATACACTAATTACCTATAAATATCATTAACTACGACGAATCGATTGTAAAGAATCATTCGAAAATACACTGGTGAAAATTGGATGCTTTACGATTTGTTGGTCCTGAGTACATTTATTTTTTTTTTTTTTTTTTTTATTAGTAATAGAAGGTACATAAATTACAAATAAATTTTATACAGTAATTAATTACATAGTAGATATATTTGATGTACCCCCATAATTAAGCAAGGCTTGTATGTATGGGGGGGTATATGTATGATTGATTGTGTGATAATTTAGAGATTCGCAAAGAATTCAAGGCTTATCTAAGCGAAATGAGTAAGAAATAAACGTTTAAATTGATTAGAAAATTGAGATTAGTATTTTTTTACGAAACGATATTTTTCTATTATGCCCATCACTAGTTGAAAGAATGTAATGGAAAAGTGAAAAATCATAAAACAGAAAGATTTTCCGGAAATAATTCGCAAAGACGCAGAGCCGTGAAGCGGGCTATTCTAATCACTCTATGTATGGTGTTGGCATGTTTGTTCTATGGAATGGTAACAGGTTGGGTTGAACCAGCAACCGCAGCATCAGGGTTACGTATAAAGGCAGAAATAAGAAACTACCGCTGCGCGCACATCAAATTCCCGTCAGTTAGCATTTTTATGGAAATCGCATGTTGCGGGTTACATCGCGGAAGTCCTACCGCATTCGTGAATCGCCTCTGAAGATCAATGGCCCGAGAGAAATAGAAAGTGGAGGCAGCGATTCAGTATACTATACTGGTTGCCTGCTCTGGGTGCTCCACGCACCGAGCGCCCGCCACGCACCACGGGGGTACGGTGGTAATACGGTTACGGCGTACGGTGCTTCTTGCGGTACCGCCTCATCACCGATCAACTGGTGAGCAGTAGAAGCCACATGGTGACACCTCGCAGCAGCTTACAAGAATGTGGAAGAAGAAATGAGTTTATCTCGGCCTGCTGGAACTGCTGTTATTGAAGATTCCAGAGTCGTCCACGGCCGAAGTCAAGAAACGTGGTTTGCGTAATAACCGAATGCCGTGAACACCAAACATCCCATCTAGGATTTACGTAGAACTATAATGATCCACAGAGTAAGAAACTGGTACATATTTTTTAACGTGATCAAGTACACGTGTCGAAGCCCAATTTCCTCATCTGGGATTTTCCTATAAAATGCAGCAGTGGATATTCTTTATGCCGACAACTCTCGGATAGTGGAAATTCCAACTCGGTCACATGCTTACGGCGGTTATTCCCAATTTTTCGATCGATCAATCTGAGTCTCCGATCAGCTAAGTGATTTCGACGGTCCGAAAGAACAATGTCGGATGTTAGTGCAATTTTGTACTTTTGTGGTAGAGCTATTTGAAGTTTTGTTTCTGCATTTTTATTGTTTTTGAAATCAAGAAAGATTGTGTTATTTTTATATTTCGTATTTCATTCAAAACTCCTAAAATATAGACTTTTAAATCAACAAAATAAGCCAATAAATAAATAGACCAACAGAGCTATTTTCAATTTTTAGAAGATCCGACATTGTTCTTCGGGACCGTCGATTTTTTTACCAACGCTCAATTCGCGTGTTGGTCGGAGTGGGAAGAGCGTATTATGTATATGAGGAGTGTTGTGTTGATGAGTAGGATTGGGAATAACTGGCCGTTAGTGTAAAACTCTGCAATCTCTTCAAATAAAAAGGTTCACTTATAAAATTTGGCGAAAATCTGGGGTTGTTCAAAGAGATGCTGGACTGACATTCTAGATTAGACAGGGTTTACCGAAGTAACGCAAAAAAGCAAGAGGAACCAAGTCTGTAAAGTAAGGTATCTCTTGTATTTTATTTTATAAACTATGTTATTAAGATGGAGAATTTTATATTCGACGACATTGGAAATGTTTAAAAGAATTTCTAATAAGAAGATCGTGATTTTAAGAAATCAAATGGCCAAATAAAATATATATTCTGCTCAAGTATATCTCTGTCCACCTTACAAAATAAAAAATAAATGTTGTTGTGATTAAAAACTGAAACAATAATAATGCTACGGTGATAAAAAAACATCAATGTTTTATATATCGAAAATATTATGAATGTTAATTAAACAACATTCAAATGAAACAATCGACTGGAAGAGAGAGATGAACAAAGGACGTATTTTTATACAAACAACAAAAACCTAAATATGGATTTTTTTTTTTTTATTATTGTAATATAAAAAAATATGAGTTACATAATATACACATATATTTTACAAAATATTAAATTAGAGGTCGTTTCTGGTCATGTATACCTTATCAGAAAAGAGGGGCTCTTGTGCCTGATAAGGGAGCCACGATTCTTACTTGAGTTGTAAGTTATAATCTGTTTTGTATAAAATATTTACTTTTTATTGTAAGTTTTTTTTTGAAAAATTGTTTTATTTTATTTATTTGTTCTGATTGGTTGATGATGCAGCGCAATTCAGAAGGGAGGTTATTATAGTTTTTTATGGCTTGGAAAATATAATGATTTTGCATTTGAGTTGTTTTAAAATTAGGTGTTATAAATTGGTTTCCGTTTCTCATTAGTTTGTAAAATTCTTGATATTCTGTGTTATTTTTTTCTTTACACATTTTTATAATGGAAGCTTGTTTGAAAATTTCATCAACATTTGGTACTGGAAACAATTTAAAAAGTGATTCAGTTGAGAAGGTAGATTTTTTTTTTAATATTACTTTAATGATAATTCTTTGCGTGACTTTTACTGAGTTTAGGTTTTTTTTTGTAAGATCCTCCCCAACCTATAATTCCGTAGATGAGTAAAGAATGAACAAGGGCATAGTACACATTTTTCATTATTTTTACATTTAAAATATTTCTTAACCTAACAAATATATATATATACATTTCCTCATTCTCTTCACTAGCTCTGAAATGTTTTTTTGTATTCTTTTTTTTTAAGTATTATCCCAATTTACAATGCATAAAACACTTTTTTAATATCACCCATATCACCCAGTATCCACCCAGAAGCCCGGGGAAAATAATTTCCTCCGGATAAGGGCCTCTGCTATCTTTAGGGATGTTTTGTAATGCAATTCCTCAAACTGCATATCAATGGAAGATGCTCCGAGGAATTAGCGTCGTTCATTCCTTCGACATCGGTGCACAGTGGGGAAACATGCCAAACGCGTGCCCAACATTTGTACACGGTTGACATATGTCACATGAGAACGAGTCGTTTCTACGACTTTAATTAAATATAAAAATAAATAAAAAATCAGTTAAATGTCACAATGAAAAAATGTTAAATTGTATTTAAGTGAAATGCCTGCATATAACACTTTGCTGGTGGTTTTTGCATTTTTTCTATAAGTAATTATATCAACAAAATTAGCAACAATTAATAACAGAAGACAAGCTTCTGAAAGTGCAGTCTTCACTTTTAAACATTATTATTATCTAAAACGGCGAACAATCGTACTACGCAACACAAATGTACAAAAACAATAATAAAAAAACATTCGCATGCGATTGGAGAAAATATATAGCTGTTATAATTTTTCATGTAAGTGAATACACTTTCGTCTGCAAAAAATCTCACGCAATGAGACAAAGATAGATCGAAACATAAAATAACCTTATTATAAGCAATAATTATCAGCCTGAAACACTCATCCACATTGAAAAATCTTCCGAGAAAAGATACATGACGCCAACGGGACTTGAACCCGTGTCCTCTCGATTGCTCTGACCACTGAGCTATGGCGGCTTATCTCGTACCCGCCAAATGATTCAATATATGCTAGTGTTTCATTCAACAATTACTGCTTATTATATTTTTTCCACCTGAAAACAACCAACTTTATTTTTGCGAGAGAAACATTGTAAGTGTTAAATCCCTCGCTAGGTGGCGTCGAGACAAATTATGTCTTCATTTATTGGGGAAATACTTAAACTTGTCAAATATTAATTATTATTTTTAATTGTAAAACTAACGTTTTTAAGACAAGATTTTTTATGCATAGCACAAAGGGTAACAATTATTGCTTATAATAATTGTTACCCTTTGTGCTATGCATAAAAAATCTTGTCTTAAAAACGTTAGTTTTACAATTAAAAATAATAAAATAACCTCATAACAAGCGAATAGCGATGTGTAAAATAATAATAATAATAGAGATTGCATTTCGAAACGACCGATTATTTTAAAAATCGACAAAAAATCATAGAAATGAATTACCTAGTGTAATCAATCAGCAATGGAACGACGATTTTTGTATGTACATTCAAATCGACGTAATAATGTTTATGCGAGAGACGAATTCGAAATATCGATCGATTAATAAAAAGTTTCAGAATAGCATGACATATCGTAAATGGTTGTTTATAATTCGTTCAAATATTAAAACACGTTTATTTAGTAAGGGGAAAATGTTTATTCACCAGTCAAGAGAGCTTTATTTATAAAATAATTGGTAGTTTCTCACGACAATTTTAAAACTATTGGTGTAAGGTTCATTTAAATAACAGTAAATAATGAACACCCAGTACCCACCACAGAACCGTAATATTTTACTGGGGTGAGCGTAGTCCTTTTCTAACTCGATCGTTTTGCATTTCGTCTGTCTGTAAATCTGTTTATATGCTCCGTGTCTGTGTCAAGACGGTGGCCATTTTAATGGTACAATATTTTTTTCAAATATCAATTTGTCGTGTTTATTTGGACTTTCTTACTCGATTTTTTTTTAATTCTACATTATGGTACATATCTGCCTGAAGAAAGTTTGAAAAAATAATTCTCTTCAAGATAGTAACGGTTTCTGAACTAATTTTATAATTTTCGTTATTTGTTTTTGGGGTGTTATGCCGTGTTGCGCTACCTCCTTCTTTAGCAAACGTTTGGGACAGCATTGCAGTGTCCATCATCAGGGCAGATCCGGTAGATGTGTAACAAATAACGAAAATACTTTTGGCCGTGAAAATCTAAAAACGTATCTAATTGTATAATTAACTATTTAAAATTTTTAAAAAATGTGACAATAAAAAAAATATACATTACATGTTTAATAATTAAGTAGATAGACATTTAACCTGTTTAATCACAGGAGAACACATTTGTCCCAGTTCAGGTAGGTCTCATAGAAATCGTTGTGTCTCCCTTACTATCATAGTGGGGATGCTGTGTGGAGGTTTTTTTTAAGGAAAGGAAGGAGAGGAGAGTTCTGGGAAGGAAAAGGGTTTAAGGGGTGGGTAGGAATCTGGGGTTCAGTATGTCCTGGTCATCCATCCACCTCCAACACCTAGATAAATCTCACCCCATGAACCCGGGCCTCCTGTGCGGAGCTCATGTAAAAAAAATAATAATAAAAACACCTAAGCTGGTCACTTATACATAGTTACACCAAGCATATCAATGAATATTAGAAACATACTTTTATCATACATAGACGCAAAGTCTACTGTTCACAGAACTACTAGTATTAAAACCCTCTTAAATATATAATATTAATTTTTAAAATCCTTGTCAAGTACGAGTATTAACACCCATTTGCGATGCGACCTCCACAAAGCGGGTTGGATGAAAAGTGAAGGACGTCAAACGAGATCAAAAGCTTGAGAAGTTATAAGTTAGTTAAGAAATCAATATAGATCAATAAGGGATATAATATATATATGGATAAAATAGTTAGAAAAGTACCAGTTATTTTAAATAATTTTTCTTCCCGTAAACATGAATTTCCTCTTGGTGATGCACTATGAAGCAATACAAAATCACGTGATTTTGGTTTGAAAATTAGATCGCTTAGAAGTATTTTAGAGGATTTAATAAAATACTGCGAGTATATTTGCCTCTGAAATAATCGAGCTTTTTTGGTCATTCCTTTTATAAAGCCCAGAAAAAAATGTAAAAACTGTTTTAAAGTTCAAATTCTCCTACTTACGAATTCCCTTTCGGTTATGGTTTCATTTAATTTTTATTTTTTTTATTTATTTATTTAAGTTTTTATTCCAGCAGGACTGGGAGGGTAGTGCAATCCCAGTCTGCCATATTACATAATCAATTATAAAAGAAAAAAAATTAGGTAAGTACCTAATTAAAATATAAAATGAAAACAAAATTCATCACACAAATAACAAAAAATAAGTATAAAATTAAAATAAATAATAAGTAGACAGAATTAAAAATAAAAAGATAAAAAGATATTTTGGGATCGTCCATCATGGAGGTAGCCTCATCATCTGCATCCATCGCTCATTTATTGGGGAACTGAGCCAATCGGATGCAGCCACGACAATGGTATTGGTTGAAGTTCGTATCCTGCTCCAGAAGCTGGCTAGTCGGTGGCGAAGTAAGGCTGGGAATGAGTGCACCCTCCCCTCGGTGAACATCGTGGACGCACTGCAGAACCTCGGTAGTAGCATAAGTTGCCTGTATGCATTATTGTAGCACACCCTCAGTTTGTCCCATTGCGCTGCTGGGTATTGTGTCCACAGTTCAGACGTGTACAGGGCAGTACAGTATGTCTTGAATAGTAATTTTCTGACATCTTCGCTACAGTGGTAGAACCGCCTTGAGAGCATTCCGGCCCTTATGTTAATTGCTCTTCTTTGTCGTTCCATATCTTCTATATCCTTCATATCTTCGGTTAGGATCAGTGGCGGCTCGTGACTTTTGGTTGTGCTAGGGTGCTAATATTAAAAAAATGGCATCATGGATGTTGTCGTATGCGAAAAATAATTTTTTTTTTTTTTCAAAAATCGGTGTTTTGTATGAAGATTTTTCAGGAAATCGGTGCGGCGCACCACCAAACTGAAACTAACCTGAAATTTTTCATACAAAAAACTGATTTTCAAAAAAAAAAAAAAAAAATTTTTTTTCGGCTACAACAACATCAATAATGCCATTTTTTTTAATGTCAGCACTCTAGCACACCAAAAAGTCACGAGCCGCCACTGGTTAGGATATGTCCCAAATACTTAACCTGTGAGGCCACAAGCAGTTCATTTCCTTCTAGATATATTGGAGGAATATGTGATGGCTCCTTATTGTGTTTGAAAGCGACGATGACTGACTTTTTAGAATTGTACAACAGGTTATGAGAGTTTGCGTACTCTTCGCATATTTGCACAAGTCGTCTCATCGCTTTAATCGAAGGTGCAAGCAGCACCATATCATCGGCGTAATTAATGTTGTTACTTCCTTGTCCGCAGATATGACAACCGATTCGTGTATCGTTCAACTCTTGTAAAAGGTCGTTAATGTACACATTAAATAGAGTTGGAGACATATTTCCCCCTTGTCTGACTCCGCTCTTAAGGAATAAAGGTCTTGAAGAAGCTCCTGCCCATTGAATGTGATTTTCCTGTTGTCCGTACCAAATAGCCAGCATATTGACCACTGCTGCTGGAACATCTCGCTTTATGAGTTTTTCCCATAATAATTTATGGGAAACACGATCAAACGCCTTGCTTAAGTCAAGAAAACACCCATAGACTGTGGTTTTTCTTTTTTTGTAGTAGGCTATTGTTTGTTTTACTCCATAAATGGCCATATCGGTTGATGAGGCGCTCTTGAAGCCGAATTGGTTATCAAGGGTAAATAGTTTCTCTTTGACTAGCGCAAATAAGATTTTTTCAAATAGTCTCGAAAGCATTGTCGCCAAGGAAATCGGTCGGTAATTTCCTAATACCGATGCATCCAGCTGATTGGATTTCAGGATTGGTACGATAATAGTTTTGCTCATATCCATCGGCATATGTATGTGTCTTAGGAGGCTTGAGTACAGGGCGGCTAGAATAGTATGAAGTTGATCTCCTGCGTATTTTATGTGCTCAATACCAATGGCGTCGTATCCTGGACTTTTACCATGGGCGGTTTGCTTAATTGCGCTTTCAATCATTTTAGGAGTAACATTCATGACCAGGTCATCATTGGCCGCAGGCGGGCATGTCATTATCGAAGGTTTCGTGGTATCTCCTTGATCCTCGCTTAAAGAGAAAAAGTCTCTAAATTCGTTGGCTATGTTTTCATCACCCATAATGTTGTTGACGCATAGTGGAACTTTGCTCTTGGCTTTCAGCACAGTTGAAGTTTTTTGCCAAAACTTTCTGAAATCTTTGTTATGCATAGACGTAGCTATGCTATCCATTCGTGCTTTGTTTTCCGAATGTTGACATTTTCGGAGAGCAATTTTAAAAGATTTCTTACTAGTTTTCCTTTCGTCTGCAAAACGGCCTTCCGTAGGCCTTCCGGCTTGAACCCAGCAGAGGAATGCATGCCTTGAATGGCGGTACAAAGTGGAGACTTCATTATTCCACCCAGGAACAATTTCATACATTTTTTTGGGTTCTTTCCTTCTGAATGCTTTTATGGCGGAGTTTCTTAGTATATGGACAATATTACCGTAGAGAGAATCTAGTTCAAGTTTATGAGTTTCGTTATCACAGTTAAGTCTTTGACATCTTACGGCATCTGGGGGTTTCATTTTTAACAATAGTTTATTAGCAAGGGCGTTGTAAGTTTTAATATCATTTTCGGATTTCGCCGTCCATTTTCCAAAATCCTTTGATCGATTCTGTCTGTTGGAAATAATGGGGGTTAGATTTAGATCTATTTCCACAGTTAGTGGGAGATGATCTGACCACGTCGCATCGGCTGTGATTTTTACGCTCCTCACTGCACGATTCAACCCCTGTGTCATAATACAGTGATCAAGCCATCTGGTGGTTCCGTGGGCGTCACTTACATAAGTAAATGTATCAGAGCTTAAATGCACAATATCAGTGTATGTATAGCTATTTTCTAAACAGAACTGTGCAAGTTCACGGCCAAAAAGTGACCTCGGATCCGCGTTGAAATCTCCTATAATCAAGGAGTTGGAGCTGTTTTGTTCCTCAATAATAGCGTGTATTTTTCCCAGACAGTCTGCGAATTCCGGTAAGTTCTCGGCTGAATTGGTCGGCATATAAACCGTGACTATAAGGAGAGTTCCATTTGCTGACTCCAGTTCAATAGCCGTGATTCGTGGATCTCTACAGTCAATTAGAATGGCTTTTATTGTATTGCGCCATAAAATTGCAACGCCTCCGTAGGGGCGGCCAATTAATGGAGCGTCTGAGAGGTTCACCGCAGATGTTCCATGACTGAGAAATTCTGGATGTATTGACGACAGATATCCCAAGTCTGTAGGTAACAGCCAGGTTTCCTGTAATGCAATGATGTCATTACAACCACATAATTCATTTATGAAGTGTTCTGTTCGACGAATTGATCTGCAATTGAATGAGATAATTTTTAGAGTCTTGGTACTTATGTGATCCATTATGAATACTATTTTGAATCATTGGTTTGCGTTGTCGGCATTCGGAAAATGTATTTTCTCACAACTGAGAATTTCGGCCATATACTCGCATCCATAAGTTTTTCGTATGTTGACTCAGGAGTCCCAACTTTGAATGCTCGATATTCGCCAGATTTTGTCTGTAGTTCGTAGGCGACCGCATTAATACCGTTTTGCTTGAGAAAAGCGATAACATCTTCACAGGTTGTTGTTTTCTCCAGTCTTGTGACGAGAGCATATTTCGTCCTCTGCAAACCTTTAATTTCTGCATTTTCGTTACTGCCCAAAATGATATTTTTCCTTTTTTTTGGTGGTGGTTGTGGCTTTTTATAAGTCTTCTTTTTCATGGATTTCCATTCTTGATTATCTTGATTTTCGTTTTCACTTAAAGGGATGGTGTTGGCGACATCTGCAAATGATTTCGGGCGATTAAATGGTTTTTCGGTTAGAGGTGGGTCAAGTTTTGGATTTGTCTCCATAGATGGCATTGCGATGCTTTCATCTTTCGTGGGTTTGACCTTGGTATGAGGCTTTGGCGTTTCGTCAACAGATGGCACGATAATCATGTTATTACATGGTTTTGTAAGTTCATTGACATGAAGTTTGAGAATTTTTATTTCTGATTTTAATAAATCAATTTGTTCCTTAATCGCCAAATTCTTATCGTGGTCTGATTCATCTTTCAGTTTCTGTACATCACTTTTAATTATTATTAAGTCTCTTAGGAACGCAGTTGCGTCAATATAATCAAAAGTCACCGGCGGTAGTTTGTTTATGTTTAAAACTGCAAATTTTGGTATATTGTTCGGATCAGTTTCTTTAAGAATTTTAATTATGTCACTTAAAATACGTTTTTTCTTACCTTCACCTACTCTCCTGGCAAAGGTTTTTTCCGGTACACATTTACACAGAACGGTTTTTGCGGACTCAATGTCTTCTTCCGTGAATGATTTATCACATATTATGTGCATAGTTTGCTCGTCCATCACGTCCATCTTTTGTTGTATAAACGCAAGGATCTCGTTCACAACAATCCCGCACGGGCAGCCTCCGATTAGAGACATTCTCGGTTATTTTTCGTGTTGTTTTTATTATTTATTTACTTTTAGTTCGCGGAGTACGAAATACTGTGGAAAATTAAATTCTTTAGAAAATGATGGCTAAACATTTAAATATCTTTGCCTGTGCTATGCAAAATAAAATAAAACCGCTTTTGGCAGTATTTCTATCAGGTGCCAAAACTCGACACACCAATGAGGTATCTCACAATCACGGTTAATCGCGGTACCTACGGCCTACAGTTAAATCATCAGGCAGCCGATCCAGTTGCAATGAACGGTAAACAAAACTATCTCTATTGACAAGCCAATATTATTAATTTGTGGTTCATATAAAATAGACCAATATGTGAAAGAATTATTGCCAATAATGTAGGTTATGGTAACTCAAACCACCAATTAGAGGTTCGACTTAAACATACCGCGTTTGATGTGATATTATTTACATTGAAAAAAAAATTGTAACTTGAAAGCGTATACCTACGTTTTGCATTATTTAAGAAAAGCCCAGCTTTGTTCATGAACATAGATGTATTTTAAAATTATTAAAATGGAATTCATTTGGTATAATATTGCAGTGAAATGATAATTTCCTACGAGGTGAAAATATTATGTAAACATTTGCATCTGACTTACGACGGGCTAACCTCTCGTTAAACTAATTTTATATGCTTAGGAATAAAGACGTGTAATGTTTTGGAATGCAACGTTGGTAATTCGATAGTTGCAATCATCTAATCTGGGAAAAAACTGAGAATTTACATATTCTAACACGGAGAAATCGGATATTTCAAATGACTCGGCAGATAAAGGTAGAAGCACACGATGGGAACACATTCTAAGACGCCCATAGAATGAATGTACATATTATTAGATTAGACAAGTGAAATTGTACATTTCCTCAGACGCGAGCTGTGCCTTGTAGAGCGTGACTGCGACCAGCTGACAAGAGTGGCTGCCGAAAGGTTCATCACATCTTTACCACACATCAACAGCAGAACCCTTGTCAGGCATCCTAGATGCTGGCTGCTGGCTGTAAAGTACTAGTTCTTTGGGCGGAGATTAGTCTAGGGCGGAAACTAACTAAGCAGCAAATAGCTTTGATGACAGGTTATAAGGAGTACGGAAGTATGTTAAAAATGCACAACAGCTGGGAAAATGCCAACACGCAGATGGGCGGCTCCGCGGAGACAGACTCATCTCATGGCGGTCTTTTCATTCAGGCATTCGACCGATCAATTCATTCATACAGAAAAATATCTATATTCTAGATAATTATTCAGTATTCAATTCCTCCGGGACTGAAAATTAATAGCGAGTGCTACTCGTATTTCGTAATGTATTATTATCTGATAACTTTTGTAATAAGCGTTCTCGCTTACTATTGAAATGAATTGAGAAATAATGATCTCCGGGACAGTTTAGGATTTTTTAGGGAATTGATTAAAGAAGATTTAGCGAAATTCGTCTGCACCACCCAAAATCACTAGTATCACCCACCTTGGGAGGAAAACTCTACAAGTAAGTATCTAAAGGGGTTCCGAGACAGTAAAAAAAGTGTTACTTAAAGGGAACTTCTCTAAAATATGAATAAATTAAATTACTGTCTCCAACTTACTGCGACGGGGAAGATTGAGACATCGGAAGACAATAATTGTAAGTAACTGAAGTAACTACAATAACTGAAGAACTAGGAAAACTGGCCTGGATGGATAGTCATTCTCGCCTTCATACTTCACTAGCTATAGCTGCACAAGGACAACATAGAAGAATTTGAGGTAAAAAAGGAAGGCATTAAGATTAACACAAGAATACGAGAGATAGGTGTAATGAAGAGAAATAAAGTAGGCGAGTGTCCATTGCCCGAGTTGTACGGTATATTCCCCAGCACCTGCCACCTGCAAGATCAGAAGGTGTACCGAGTGCAGCGTGGTACCCATCTACTTAACCTGCGTAACTTGCATTGTGCATACTTCATACCATACCTGCGGCCTCAGAGCCTGTGCATGTTTGTCCTGACTGCTCCCTGAACTATCGACAAGAGCACCCAGAGTTCTACATAACATAAATTGCCTGAAGCTTTTTTAACCTGCTAACTGATCTTTAACAAACTAATAATGTCGTCTAAAATGTAAAGAATAACACTGATGGTACTCATACTCCGTACACGTATCTTAATTTTAATCCTAAAGATTAAATATGTACAGTGAACCATGAGAATCAATTTCTTTCAGAATATCCAAATCATTAAAATCAATCAAAGTAAAATCATATAATATAACGATGTAACTCAGTTTGTTGGTTATCGATCAAGGACGAGCGAAGGGCTCATTCCAAGGAAATGATAATTAGATAATTATAATATTTTCAATGTGTAAATATGTACTAATTAATTTGTGCGCCTTCTTATTGTCTAATGGGAAACTGTCTCAAGGTTCTTTGTACTTATTAAACAATTTCTAATGTTTTTCGGTACAATTTCAACGACATGATACTACTCATACTTCGTAATAAATTAATTTAATAAGGTCGCATTTTTTTGTATAATTTATCGTACAAAATTCTATTCAATATAATTAACTTAATAATTGAGAATACCACGGTCTTCAATGAAATTAGAATTGTTATTTGAATATATTCTATAATCTTTAGGATAAAAATTAAGAAACGCGTACGTGGTTCGAGTACCATCAATGTTATTCTTTAGATTTTAGACGACATTTTGCATTTTGGGAGGCGGGTAAACAACACTTCTGCCGTAGGTCACCCCAAGTGGTTCGCTACGTTTGGTGACTCAGCAGGGGTGTCTTGGTTCATGGGATGAGGTTTGTCAAGGCGTTGGCGGCCGATGTGCCTGCCCACCTGCTGCGTGGCGGGCCTGGTCGAGGGACTGGTTGAGGAGGTCTTTTGATCCAGCCATAATCCCTCGGCCCATCGCCTTGCACCGCAGTTGAAGGAATGGATTCATACGTCCATCACTCGTGGGCACACTGACTATTTCCCAGAACTTCATCTTCTTCCTTTCTAAAAAAACTCAGACAGGCCGGATCGGGAGAGACTGGTTGAGGGAGATTTTATGACCTCTCCAGCAGGACTCTCAGCAGGATTTGGATGGCAGTGGAAAGGATGAATTCATTCGTCAGTATACACACATAGCCAACAACATGGTCAGCGGTTCACTGGATCGCAGGAATATTATCGAATTATCGAAACCAACCATTCAAACTAGAGTGGTTCGTTTGCGAGCGAAAACCGAATAGTGGATCTTAACGAAAAAAAACTAGAGTGTTCCGTTCTACAGCAAGTAATACATGGTACGTTGTGAAATAATGGAGAACGTACAGAGGAGACATTAATATTAAGAGCGTTTAACCAGCCAGCGGACGAAAATCCACATTTCGTCGAAAGTTGTTCTTACGATCGTGCAGGGCGGTTACAATGAGAAAGATTAATTATTCTCCGTATCAGCTTTTTTAAATTATAACTCAATATCGAATTTATTTCAATTCAAATTAGCTTTAATTTATACCTTCATCCAAAAATGCTGAAAGGTGTGATGATAAAACTATAAAAATAATGTACTTTTTGTAGTTATTTTTTGATTATAAGTATTTATCATTTTTCAATAATGTCTAAATTTAATAAGAATGTTAAAAAAATCTGAAATATATTAGTTTGTAAGTGCGCAAATAAATACACAAACGGACCAATTTTCGCCAAGAAATACATGTACGTACATATTTTTTAATGATTTTATTGAAACTAAAATTAAAATTCTAAAACATACGTTTGCTAGATAATGTATTGATTTATTTTACTGCACGATTTTATTATTTGAAATGGGTGTGGTATAATACAAAAACTTTTTTGAAAATTGAACAAATCTGCCAACGACCTATGGAATAACCTTATTATACTAAAAATTAAAAAAAATTCTCAAAATTTATTACATACGAATGCTAGATAAAAGAACAATCTTTCGAAATCCATTTATAATTTTTTGTGGAAAAGAGTCAATACGTCTAAAAACTTTTTTGAAAATGACGTATTTCCGGTTTTCTCTGGTAATGCCCTCTTAAATATACAAGCAAAATACAATGCGAAAATATCAGCTTTAAGCCACTCTCTTCAGTCCTCTTGCTCTCGCTAGAAGAAATCGAGAATCTGTGACATTCATTCGGATGTGGTCGTTCGGATTACCGGCGTCCGGATAATCGGAGATCAATTTATTTCACTTCGATAGCATGGGGGCAAGCAGGGTTGCCAATTCGTCGGGAATTCCCCAAATTGTGGGGAATTTCAAAGAATTTACTTTGTGGGGAGAATCTTGATGTGGGGAAATGCGGGGATTCTGCAATATATTATGAGAACTGACGTAACTAATACCGATTAAAAGAGCATTTCCTGATTATCCAACCATAATGAAAGTTAATATTTACAATTACTAAGTGAGAAGAGGTATAATTTCGTTTTTTTTTGCAGTAAATTTTCAAACAAATTTCTATTTAAGCCTGAACGAAAGAAAAAATCTGAAAATCACTAAATAATCAATGTATATTATAAAAGTGTACAATGTGCGTGCCGCTAAAACTCAGAAACAAGTACTGGTACGATCAAGAGAGTTATATGGTGTGGTAACCCTCTATCCCGAAACATCCTGGAATGTTGTGGAATGTTCGGGAATAGTCTGGAACTTTCGGGAACATCCCAGATCATTGTGGAACATTCCAGAACACCCTCGTATGTCGTGGAATGATCTGGAACATTGTTGACCATTCGAAGCCTTTTTTATATGGGTGGGGCTACCCATTGGTAGGGATATATAAAGTAAGATCCGTCGTGGGTTCGAACGTCAGTTCAATCTCATATCAACTTCCTGAGGGAAACCGGGTACCCCAGCTAGTAAAAAATAAATGCTAATTTCAACAAAATTTTGTTTCATTTTGGAGGTAAAGGAGCTTGGGGGGAATTTCAACACCTGTTGTGGGAATTTTGTAATATAATTGGCAACCCTAGCGGGCAGGGAAGCGGCCAGTGGACTTGCTATTACCACTTTTATTGTGCTGCGCGGAGCGCGGATATAAACACAAGCAGAGCTGCAGGGTGGACGGGTGGACATTGGACACTGACAGAGGGCGGAGGAAACATGAAGTAGGGGTCACCAATAATTATAATAGATCGATCTCAAACAAAGATATTCAAATACAAAAGAGATATGCTATGGTGTCCGCTCAACTGTCGGCGGACTACGCCCTAATTAGAGTAGTTTGCATACGAATAGAATTTGTTCATTTCGTTGATTTTTTGAAGATGTGCATTAGTATTGGTTTAGTTTAACGTTCGTTTGGTTTATTCGTTAATTATTCGTTCTTTTAGTTTATTTGTTAATTGGTAAACAATATCGGCGACACTCGGAAGCGCAGTTCCACATAGTAAAAACTGCAGATAGCACATCTACTTATATTTCAATATCTTTGATCTCAAACGGCTCAAATCAAAACACTTTTTCGATTACATTATATTACATAGGTAATTCAATTTCGCTACTACCTACTTACTACAAACTGTTAAATAGTATATCTACCCACTGATGGTATTATTGATAATGATTAGTGCGTAGATATTCAACTATTGTGTTATTGTAAATCAAATCGCGACATCACTTCGGTTAAGTGTTCATAATACGTCATACGATGAAAATAAATTGAATGAAAGCAGGAAGGACATCCCTACTCTATTGAAGGAATGCTATTTGATAAATACACAGATATTCACTATCCTATCCTTCACCTCGCTTCTAGAACTTCCATTGCACTTAGCTACTTTTTTCTTATACAGGGTTAGAATACACTAACAATAGGTAATTATACTTTGTGATTCACTTCATAACAACAACAAATATATTTATGATATATATTTAATACAAACGGCATAAGTATGCCATAAACACTAATTACATGTCACAAAATCTTATGATAAATATTAGTAAATAATAAAAAAGTGTATGTATAACAGTTAATTGTGGTGTTAGATTGGGAAGTGACACCAGAAATACGTTAATATAATATAAATAAAATTAATATTGATTAAAAATATTTGTTAGCATAGCCTTCTTTTACCTACCTTCCGTGCAGTTAAATAGATCTACCACATCTATTAGTAACTTCATGCAACCAACGTACAAGCGAGTGTTTCGTATACTCAGTCCGATTATTGTTACATTTAAAAAAGTTTTTCGAACGAGTGGTTCTCGTGGTAACATGAAATTCAATGAGCTTAGTTAAATCACGACTGTCTATTGTCTATGCTACCATTTACAATTTTGAACATAAATATTAAGTCGGATATAATTCTTCGATCTCAGAGTCTTAATAAATTTAATTCTTTCATCAAGTAATTATAATTTATGTTTTCAATGGGAATACTGAGTTTAAAATTAATGTGTCGGAATTTGTGTTGATTTTTTTCGATTGAATCTGAATGTATTTTAAAACGGGGGGGGCAGATCGAGGAGTTATATTCGACTTGACTACAAAAGGATGTATACAAAAATTTTGAAGTTGAAATATTCCTGAAACTGAAATTTCTAAGAATGAAGCCAAGCATTTTGATTCCTTTATTATAGATTGAATTTATATGGGACTAGCAGACCCAGCCACACGTTGCTGTGGCTTACCCAACCTTTATAACCAACGCCTTCTGTTAATTTGCATTCATATCAAATCCAAACCGCCCGCTTGCCAGCTGCCCGCTGCCAGAATTGAATCTTTGAATTTCTGGATTTTTCTCTACTGTAATATGAATGTTTTATACTTATAAACCTTCCTCTTTAATTACTCTGTCTATTAGTGAAAACCGCATGAAAATCCATCGCGTAGTTTAAAAGAACTAAGCGCACATACAGCGGGAGCGACTTCACTTTATACTATGTAAAGAAGATATACAGTTTAATATAGAGTCGAAAATTATGCCCAGGTCATTAATTTCTTCGACAGTAAGGGTAGAGTTTTTAAGATCATACGGATGAATAATTGGTTGACTTATTCTGTAAAAACTTATTGAATTACATTTCTTTATGTTCGGATAAAGTTTGTTAAGAGAACACCAATTAATTAATTTGTTCAAATTATTTGTGCCTATCTACAGGCACAATCTTCAGCGGTTTTGATGATTTTAAATATTTTAAATCATCTGCAAAAAGCAATACATTTACATCTTTATCAAATATATCAACAATGTCGTTTATGAACAGTAAAAACAAAATTGGACCTAAATGGGACCCTTGTGGTACACCCCTGGTAGCTATAAATTGATTGGAATGCAACAAATTAATTTTTACAAACAGAAATTTATCAGATAAATAGCTCGCAAACCAGTCTAAAAGTTTTCCGTCAATACCGAGCTTACATAGTTTAACCAGTAGAATTTTATGGCACACTTTGTCAAAGGCCTTGATAAAATCTGTATACATATATGGAATCGACTTGGGTTCTGTTAGCTAATGCGTTTGATATATAGTTTTCATAAAATGAGAGATTTGTCAGAGATCTGCCTGACAAAAATCCATGTTGATTTGGAACAACGAGACGGTTAATACATGGGGAAATTTTATCAAGAAGTCATTTTTCAAAAAGTTTCGGAATTATAGATAGCTTACATATAGGTCTATAGTTAGTGATATCACTTTTATTACCCTTTTTTAATATAGGCATTAGATAACAACGTTTCCAAATGTCCGGGAAGCAACCTGTGTCAAGGGATTGGTTAAACAATAGCTATGCTGAGGATATCCTTGTTATGGTGGAGGAATGTTCATGTAGAAGTACTAAGAACGTAGGAACATACCTACACAAATCATAAAAAAAATAACGTTGTAACGCAAGCAAATAGCAGATTTGGGATAGTTTCTAAATAATTTGATGTTACTGACAAATAACATACCCAGTGGCGTAGCTAGCATGGGTGGCACCCGGGGCGGATGTCACCCCCCCCACCCCCCCACCCTATGAAAGTTGGCTTGAGAAATTCAAAACGCTAATTTCGACTTCATAAAATTCGTCCATCCTGGGGGGAGGGGGGGGGGGTGTCTAGAGAATTTCATAATAATATAGGCTATCCCGCATATAAAAGCCCGCCCGACACAAAACGGAACTCTCAACGGGGAGCCATAGAGTTACGAAAATATAAATTAAAGACCGTGTTCATATCTTGGTTACGTATATGCAATATCTTAGTCGAGTGGCACCCCCCCCTTCGGGTGGCACCCGGGGCGGTCCGCCCCTCCAGCCCCCCCCCCCCCCCCCCCCCTCGCTACGCCACTGAACATACCTACACACATAGATAAAAAGTTACACATAATTTTAATAAGAAAAATATCAGTGTAAACAAGCAACAATAATAGCAATGTGAGTAGGCAAATAAATATAAGTCAACTGGGGATAGCTAAGACGTCTGACTAAATGGATCGCATTTCACATGTAGATATTTTTTATTTTTTTTTTTATTTATTCACGCCTTGAAGGTTTATTATAGACGAATTCTACAAAAAGCATAATGACATATGTACATAACATAATAAACTGAGTATGAAAGATATTATAAGTAGATACAATACAAGCAGATAGAATCTTTATCACATAACGTTGTACAAAGGAATTAAATAAGTGTACAAAATAATGAGAGTACAAGAGAAGAAAGAAGGTAGTATGTAATATCCCGTTGTCAAACTCCTTAGCAGAATTTTTAACACTCAACAATAATATGTAAGAGAAAAAAAATACTGCTGTCTACATCTGATCTGAGAGACTTGTAGCTAGTGATTTACAAAAATTACATAATATCCAATTTAAATTTTAAATTAAAAAAAAATCACATAAAAATCAGACGTCAAAGGTTGGTTGCACCTGCATTGGGTGGGAGGGAGATAAGAGTGGGTTGGTTAGATTGAGTTGGGTTGGGTTGAAAGGCTGTTTGGTGGTAACGTTGTGTGGGTGGACTGCTAAGGGAATGAGAAGAAAAAAGAAAGCATCACTAACAACTTTGTGCATAAACAGAGTAAAGCATCCAAAAATAATGAGATTTATATCAAACAAAATGCAAACAAGATTAGAAAATATGCAAACGAAAGGATGTGTTACATATTATTACATATTTTATGATATATTACACAGTTGAAGCTTTAAACTGAAGAAAATTACAATTAGAATTGAGCGGCACGGTAAAGAAAATAAAAATATGAAACTAATTTTCAAATTAGAACTATTCTTTCAATCTTCAAGTACATTTGGTAAAATCATGTGTGATTGAATCACAAGTGGAGGCTGATGCAATTATAATAAATTTGTAAAATTATGAAAAGGGACGCTTAAATGGTTTGCACGTATACAAACGAAAATCACAAGAAAATGTGTAACGTCCAAGTAAATGACTCCTTCTCCTTTTAAACGACTCCTAAGAATATACCTAAATGTGTCTAAGAAGAATATAAGAATATTCTAAATAAACTGGGTACTGGGATATAAGCAATAATCAAGACAAGTTCCAAAAGACATTGTATTAAGCTGAAGCAGTCTTCCTTAGCATACAATTCAAAATTCAAGTAGATAGGACTTAGGATGCTGAGATGCTGAGATGCAGGGAGGCATATCCAGATTAATCTAATTACTAAAAAACTGACTTACTACCCTTTCAAACCTATGCTCAGCGAACACTTCTGTACTATAAATCTTAGGCTTTATGGTCTTTTTAAATCCAAATAATCAATAATGCTCGATTAAACTAAAAACATTCACTTTTAAATCATAAAAAGGAATACAAAGAAGTAAAATCCTAAAAAATATATGTACCTACCTCTATTACAGTTATGTGCAGGTTACATAATTATCTCAAGGACAAATAGCTTGGTTAACGGTTTATGAAATTTGAACCATTTATATATATTTTTATAAAGAAATAGGTGGACCTTCCTTCATATTTGCACATTTTTAAGTGAAATTTAATTCATAACTTTGGAAAAATTAAACCTATTTTAGGGAATCGTTTTACCGTAATCATCAATATCAACATATTTATAACTAAATCATTATTTGAAAACCACAAACATATAGGTACTTAAAATGATTATGAATTATGTGGACAATTTAAAAAAATAATATTATTGAATTATAATATGAAGAGAAATACTGTGTAGATAAAAGTTCTACGCTGATCGGTACATATCTGATACGTATTGGGAACAACATTACTAAATACCTGGGTAAGTAATGTATATATTGTAAATAAAGAGAAGCCATAAGCAATTAGTGATTTAATTACCTTAAACACTTCAGAAAAGAACCCCGATCCAATCTTCTCGGGTATGAAGTCATCGAAGGGGTAGAGAGCTGCCACGGCAGTGCGCAGCGCCTTGCAGGAAGAGCCTGTGACCCGCCGGTCGCTGGAGGGGCCCGGACCACCACTGGCCGGGGATCCAGCGCCCGGGGTCCCCTTGCCCCCGTCATTCACTGAACCACACTGTCTCTTGCTATTGACACTAACTAAGGAACTGCTACTACTGTTTGCAGAGTCTGAATCGAATGATTGCAATTTGGGGTCGCTGTCACTTTGGCTCGGATCAGTCAGTCTTGTAATGCTGGCGACGGTGCCCAGGTCTCGGGTGAACTTGGTCAGCTTCCGATGCTTGTGGGGACCGCCTTCCTTCTCCACGCCCTTCGCCGATCCAGAGTCCAACCTCGACCCTTCCGCCCCACTCCGTGCACCCTCATTATGATCTTCATTGATTGGATCTCGGTTTCTTTTGAATTTTGACAGTTCATGATCTTTATTTGTGAAACTTTCTGCTATCTTCAATACTTTAGATGATCTCAATCTCACGTTGTTTTCTTCCATCGGGGGAGACTTTTTTAATATTCCTGTAGCCCCCATCGCTCGTTTCATTCAGTTGCATTATAGATAGGAATCTTTAATTGAAATACTGTAATTATGTCTCAAAATCATACCTGATTGACTAGCCGATCTCGTACATGTTGAATTACTTCTCTTTGCGATGGTAAGATGTACAATCAGGCGAGATAACACTTATTATCATACCGCTTAGACTGTCTTATTTTGAGCAAACTTATTGTCTTCTCACGGTGTTTTATTAGAAAATCGTATACGCTTTAATAACGAGTAAATCTTTGAAACGCCAACCACTGGAAATGTCATCTTTATTCGGAAAATCCTCCACACTTCTATCTGATGATAAATAACACAAATGTCAGATAAAATTTGATCTGGATATTTTTGATACTAATACCAAAACACACGAACACGCACTGACACAATTAGCTGCCAAAAATATCCGTTTACTGCGATTTGATTAAGTGCAATTATAAGTCAGCAGCTTCAGCGATTAATCCAATCCAAATCAAATTACGAAGAGAACAAAATACACAATTGATGCTTTCACCAAACGAACGAAACGAACTATCAACTTCTGTAGCTGCCATTTTAGACCATCTCTAGTTCAAGTAATTTTATGCGTGACGCATGTTTTGTCCTTTTCTCGCACGTGATTTTAAGAATAGCTGAAAAGAGATAACGAGTTCGTATGTTGACAGCACATGAAGAAATGTATTTATATATATCTATCTCAACTAGCAGAGAAGATAATTGAGAAGGATATAATTTTAACTTTTTCTGTATTTATGGCTGTCATTCGGAATTTTATCTCATCAACAAAATATAAATTAGGAACTCCCAAAATTACTTGCCCTGCATAACAAATTAAAAATATTATTATCATGTTTTGCAAGTTTTTTATGGACTGGTATATTAATATTTTTTTGTAATGATATCACTAAGCTTTTCTTGCTAGACACCTACCAGATAGCAAACTTACGGACGTAAATCTCCCTTATGGCGAGCATAAAAAACAAATAATTTACCGGCCCTATAGCCCGAATCGTCAGTTACTTTTAATGCTCGCTAAAAGATATTTATGCCTGCCGAGATGCACTTTCTGCACTCAAAAGATAAGCCGACAGATATCCATAACTAAAAATTGCTGATATACCAGACGGAGGTTATCAATCTCTCAATCAGCCTCAGCACGGGCAAAGCACCCAGATTAACTAACTAACTAAATAACCATCACGCCGTTTCCCCGCAGGGGTAGGCAGAGAGGACGGACCGCCAAACATCCCGGTCTTGGCACACATTCCTTGCCTCGTTTACATTCATACAACGTCTCATACATTTTCTTCTATTATTCTGACTCTTGACATGGCCCGACTCAAGTATCTGATTCACTTGGTCGTGCCATGTCTTTCTTGGGCGTCCTCGACTTCTTCTACCATTCACATTTGCGTCATATATTCTTCTTACACTCCTTTCCTCGTTCATTCGCTCTACATGCCCAAACCATCGGAGCGTTCGTTTCTTGATCTTGCTCATCACGCTTACATCAGCCTTGCATTCTTTGCGGATTTCCACATTTCTCACACGATCATGTATACATGGTTTTACCACACATACCTACATACATACATAAGCACCCAGATGAGCCCACATTATCAAATAACGTATGAATAAGAGGGCATCCATTAATTACGTGGGCTGATTTTTTTCCATTTAAATTCCTCCGCCCCTCCCCCCCACCCCTTGGTGAGATTTTGTGGGACCCTCCCTGTCCCTCACGTGAGATTTACACTACAGTTGTTAAAGGACTAGATTTATTTTCATAAAGAATAAAAATGATACATCTTTCAGAAATACTATTGCAAATTTATTTAAATTTAATAAAATTAAAAGTAAAAACAGACAACACTACCAACTTCCTTAATTTTTTTACTCACTCATGTTTTGGTAGTATAGGAAGGCAGTCATTTTTTTCTTCCTCTCGAAATAAATGTTTTTCATGATAGCCATTATTTTTTTTAACGGGCAAAATGGGACAGTTCAAAAGAAGTGAAATGTGAAGTGAAATGGATCTGCCCTGATGATGGACACAGCAACGCTGTCCGAAACGAAGGAGGTAGCGCAACACGGCATAACACCCTAAAAACAAAAAACGAAAATGCTTTTGGCCGTAAAAATTTAAAAACGTATTAAAAGTGAAACAATTTAATATTTTTTTTATTTTTTCTATATAATAATATACATATATTATTTTTAAAGAAGATGTGAGATTTTTATTGACCCCTATCAGTTTGAATGAGATTTGAAGAGATTTTACTGGACCCCCCCCCCCCAATTTTGAGCTCACGTAATTAATGTATGCCCCCTTATAATACTACTAGGCTTATCTTGCCTGGGCTCCCACCAGAGAACAACTTGATGTAAGATAAGTTTTAAGATTTTCACGGCCAGAAGCATTTTCGTTATATGTTTTTGGGGTGTTGTGCCGGCACAACACCCCAAAAACATATAACGAAAAAACTTGATGTAAATATTTCTCCTAGTGAACATAAAGAGAAATTTCAGGCCTAATATTTATAGCCAAATAAAAAAATATATTTTAAGAATAAATTACGTTAAGGTTTCAGCAAAACCAGCAATTCAAAAAAAATTGCCGGTAGATACTATTGCTACCCCACATGTAGAGTTCTGAGCGAACGCGTCCAGCGCCATTTCAGGCCGCCGCGCAGAAAAGTCTCACAGTGAACTGCGCTGTAAACTGTTATCTTACTTTCGGTTTTTACTTTTCTGTGCGGCGGCCTTAAGTGGCGCGGGACACGTTCGCTCCGAGCTCTACGTGTGGGGGGTACTTATTTCTCATATTTCCTCCACAGACAACGAGATAACCTCTCTAAATACTTAAATTGTGTCTATGATTTTACAACATAACCTAAGTGTATATTTATTTGACAGTTCTTTCATTTTTAGTTGCAAAAATGTTTAAGAATATTTTAAATTCTTTTCGTTTCTCGAAAATTACTCTTCCTGTCCGTTCATTGAGCGCTAATACTGCAGCTATTACCAAAATTCACAGAAGTATTTATGCGAGAACCTATCCAACATTGGTCGTCCTTTCAGATGGTTCAACCATTAATATTCGCTATCACGAACCAAGGAAAATTATAAAGGTATTTCGAGTTTCTTAAAAAAACAGTTGCCTTAATTTATCATCTTTAACTTGCTGTGTTCCTTCACATCTCCTGGTAGAGCTACCACTTGCACTGCACCATCCACTGTACCACCATCCATCTGCATTATATTATTTCAGCCTACCCAAACTTATCCACATAATAATAATAATTGGATGACTTCTATAGCGCCATTTTCGTGAGAAAATCACCTCAAGGGCGCTTTAGGGCCGCAAATTCCTGGTTCAACCCATCTCTAACGTAGTTAGGGAACGTACCCATACTACGTGACCTGTTCGGGGGGGGGTCTTTGAAATACCACGCTTGGTACAAATGAGCGGCGGGTTGCTTAGGATTTTGGTCACCGGGGGGGGGGGGGGTTAAAAATTGCAAAAATTTGGTCACATAGTATGGGTACGTTCCCTTAACGTAAAGTGGATTATATGCCTATCTAGCTTACCACTTATCTGTTAGAAGTCTCTCTGCCTACAGCTGAAGAAATGTTGAACAACTTACTTACTGAAAATTTAATGATGACGCTTGAATTTCCTTACGTTAAATAGCCTCTGTTCTTGTAATTTCAGATGCCGCTGGATCTCACACAGCTCACTGAGCAAGAACGCAAGGCGCGCATCGAGAAGAGGAAACCCAAGGTCAAAATAGTCATGGAGGATGATATTGAAGATAATTTCAATGCTAGAAAATATTTAGTAAATATGAAAAATAAAAAAAAGTGAAATGTTTTTAGCAATTAAAATTATGCAAGTAGTACTCTAGTCTGATAATTATCACACCTTTCTGTTATAAGAAGTTTTTTTACGAGAATCTAAGTAAAAATGGAAAGTCCAGTATTTACACACTGCTGTTTTATATTATCGACCAAATATATTGTTCTGTCCATAGGCATCCAAATCGGTAGATTTGCCCTAACGTGAAATCTGGGTATAATTTCGACGAGCTGAAGACAAACCATGGGACCATATATTTGGCACCAAGCAGGTTCACCAATGCTTTAAATAAACTTTGTTGACTGCCGAAGAGCGCTCATTGAAATAACCAGACCCTTCGCAGAAAAGTAAAGTTCACTAAAGTAAGGCAACGGTTTGCAAGACAGTCTATTATGGGACTTTCTTTGACAGGATCTGAATGTTCACTTTTAACCGAACCGCTAGTGGTAACAACGCTATAAGGGGCTGTTCAAGTATTACGTAACGCACTTGGGAGGGGGGGTTCGAACAACGCGTTACGTAACATATTTTTCTTTATTTAGATAAAAAAAACTAAGGAATTAAAATCTTCCAAGTTGGCAAACCTTTTCATTCTCGATATCTCTAGTTTTATTTATTACCGCAAACGCGATTAACAAGAAAAAAGGTATTTAAGGGACTTTCCAGTACTTTGCGCAACTTAATTGTGACTTTCAGGTAAAAATTGTCACTTGGCGTTACGTAACGTTTAGGGGGGGGGTCAAATCTTCATAAATTGCGTTACATAATACTATCGGAAGTGACCTGCCAGGTAAGGATGTTTCTATATCCATTTGTAAATAGTAAAATTAGTTAGAACCTAAGAATTCCTAATAAATTGTACAGCGCCCTTGAGGTAATTTTTCACAAAAACGGCGCTCTATTAATTATCCAATTATTATTGAACTAAATGAGTGATATGGAAAAATTATAACACATTTGTAAAATTGTCTCAACAATAAATTCAATTTTGAAACTTTTGTTTGCCCAATTTGCGATTTGTAGTTAACTTTTTTACGCAGCCAGAAATTTGCAGGCCATTGTAAAAAGGATTTGTAATTTGTAACCAGATTTTATATTCAGGGACTTAATAGTGATATTACAATGCGAGTTAACTGTATACTGTCAGATTTATTTATCGACAAATCACAGAAAGTTAGACAACTCGGTTTGTTCCCGTTTCCCTGATAGGCTTGTCTATCAATTTGGATGTCTATGGTTCTGTCTCCATTTCAGTATTTGATTTCCCTTTAGCATTCAATCTTCCGAACAGGCCCTCCATTGATATGCTTGGTGTAACTCTAAGTGACCAGCTCAGATATGGGGGCTCCATCGAAGCCGGAGTTAAGTTAGCCTCTCAAAAACTGGGCGTACTGTACAGGGCCCGCAGATACTTTAATAGTACACAACTACTAACCCTGTACAAATCATAAAGTGCGCCCCACGGTTGAAATTGGCAGCCTCCTCTGGTCTGGAGCCCCAAAATACCTGAAAAAAAAACCCTAGGCTCTGTGCAGTAACGGGCAGTCCGTCTGATAGATTCTCCTAATTTAACAGACGGATTGCAATCTTTAGAGCACAGGCTTCAGGTGCGAATGCTATCCTTGTTCTACCAGTATTTCGATGGAAGATGCTCCGAGGAACTAGCGTCATTGATCTCTTCGGCACCAGTGCATAGTCGGGAAACACGCCAAACGCATGCCCAACATATGTTCACAGTTGACATTGGTCACATGAGAATGGGTCGCTTCTTCGACTCGTTCTTGTGTTCAACAGCTCGGCTGTGGAACGATTTGCCGGCCTTTGTGTTTCCTCCTTCCTACAACATGGGTCTCTTCAAGACCAATGTTCATTCCTTCCTCTCCTCAAAAAGATTCTCCACACATCATCTCAGATGACATAGACCCTGAGGGAAATTATTTTCCACAGGGCCTCCTGTGTGGAGTTAATGTAAAAAAAAAATCTCATTTGAACTAGCCATAAACACACTATTGTGTAACAACACACGGTGAGATAATTGAAATAGATGTGCAGTAAGGCAAAGGAAGAAAGATCTGCGAGTTGTAAATAAATTAATAATGTACAGAGTTATACCATGATTAATATATTTACTGAGAAAACATTGAGCTCATTATACAAACTTACTTAACTCTAAAATCTTATTCAATTCATAATTTTGATAGGAATGCCATTATTTACTAATAGAAAATAAATATAACAATTAGCGGTCTCTGGAAAAAAAAAGATAGCATTTGGGTTTTTTCTCTAAAAGCATACTTTGTGCTCTGCTCTTGGATTAATTGAACAAAATGTTGTTAATATTTGTTATTTATTTGTCTACCAATGCATCAATTTAAAGCGGGGTCCAGAGCTCGTCATTTGTCACAACAAGTCAATGAATTTATCAAGTTTGTCAATAAATATTCTCAACTTTTGTTGTTTCGAGTTTAGTTGTGCTTTCCATGTTCGACGGAAAACATTTCCCAAACACTCCATCCCGGGTGAAGCGGGAAGGCAGGCGGGGGGGGGGGGGGGGATTCATTTTTTGACAGATGCCGCGCAATGCGGTTGTGTGGGGAGAATTAACGGAACCGTCGCCTTTTGTGGTTATGTGCAATGAGCGGGCATATTCACGAGTTTAAAATATTATAATATTACGTATAATATTATAATAAATATATTTGATAATAAAATTATAATATAATATCAAATATTTATAATTATTCTGTTTTTGACGTAAATATTTACGCACTCTAAATTCGTAACTTTAGGTCGTGCCATAATCGATATTAGTCAGAAATCTTTCCTGATTATTCAAGTTGGCATGGTGAACACAATTTGACAAGTAGTACCTACATAACATAATAATAAAGTACATAATAACAATGTATGGCTGTTTATGAAATTTGCGTTTTTGTGTAAAATCATTTCAAGGGCACTGTACAAAGACATGTGCATCCACGTTCCCGCGCGGCGCGGAGAATATTTCAGGCGTTTCTCGATACCGAATAATTATGTTAATATTTGTTACTATATTATAATTATAATATCAAATATATTTATTATAATATTATACGTAAGTATAATAATATTTTAAACTCGTGATTATTTAAGCTCGCTCATTATACATTACACATAACCTCAAAAAGTCGTTCGGTTTGTTCTTCCATAAATACGACCGCACCGCGCGGCTCCTGTCAATTAAATGAATTATACCCCCCCGCCGGCTCCCGCCTGCCTTCCCGCTTCACCCGGGATGAAGTGTTTTGGAAATGTTTTCCATCGAACACGGGAAACACAACTAAACTCGAAACATTGACAAACTTGATAAAATCATTGACTTGTTGTGGGACTGTCAATGATTTTATCAAGACAAATTGAGACAAATGACGAGCTTTGGACCCGACTTAAGACAATATTTATTTTACATGATAATTAAGTCAGCTATCAGATACACATCAACAATTTTTCAAAGAGAGCTATGAATTATGGCAAAATAAACAACTTTACTGTTATTATGAATACATTACAAAACCAATAAATATCCCCGCTATTGTGATGGGCATGGTCAAAAATTTACCTTCTTACATTCACTAACATTCAAAAGTAAATTTTATTTTTCTTGATATTCTGTATTACATATTTATTTCAGTATTTGAATAACATTCATTTACCGGCACTTGGATATTGATTGGCATTACTGGCCATAATATTATGTTCTATATTACATACTTTAATTTATCCCACGAACAAAATAAACAAAGTCCTTTACTGAAATAGAATATTTAGGAAATTTGTATAATATATTATCATATTGGGTTTGGCGAAACCTACTAACTACATGCATTCAAAGAGAAATAAGTTGAAACAGAAGATTTAGCACTGGCATAAAGTAATGTCCTCCAATGTCACCCTTCCCAAACAATACGGGCTATAGTTCTATCATTCAATAAATCAATAATAATTATACAGACGCAATATCTATCTTTTATTTGCCATTTAATTTTGAAGCTAAAATAAATATAAACTCATTCTGTGCTTTACTTGCTATACAATAATTTCATACAACATGTTGGATTTAATATATTATTTAAAGTTAACGCGTGTTGAATTTAATAAAAAGCAGACTAATCCTAAGCTCGATTAAAACTTCATTCTCTTATACAAATAATCAAAAACAGCATTTCTAATATTAATTAATAATAAATGTACAATATAATACGTAGTATGCTTATAGGTACAAAATAACTGTGACAAGTTCGTGCATTATCAAACAAGGTCCTTTTATGATATTCGTTCCTCTTTCTTTGAAATCTTAATACAGAGAGTTGATAATTGAAATCTAAACCTGGTAAAATATTAAAAACTAGGAAATTTAATGCCAGTTGGAAAATAAAACCGAGATTTAGTAAATCAATACAAGATATGTATTCATTTGAGATTTATATTTTTTTTAAAGAAAGGCAAACATTCCCGGGTTACGAATAACCTGACAATATTTGAAAATCTACTTCCGCCACAATAAGCGGAAAATGTTGCTTGTGTCGTGATGGAGGAACTAGCCAGCCGAGGAATAGAACTCGTCACACCTGGGTGGGACTCAAACACGATGCCAACTCAGCCACTGACAAGTCGATTAGTTTATGAAGGTGTATTTGTGGGTGCTAATATAATAAATGATAAAAAAAAAACAGATAAAACAAACATTGTGAAGCTATTGTAAATCGGGAAGAAAAGGCTGTAACCATCAAATGTGGAGGCAAATAGCAGGCAAAAGTTACAAATTTATTGTCATTTATAATACTCCTTGAAGCGGAAATACTCAAACTTTCATATTGTTTACTATATGTGTTATCTTCTGGTAAGCCTCATTCACAAAAAAATAGGGGTGAAATGCAGATCCGGGCACAGTTTGGAAATTTAATAAAAAGGCACTTTCTAGATGAGAAAAGTGTGGAGAAGATGAATAAAAAATAAATTAAGGCGCGCTCGGCAAAATTGAGGGAGATACAACCGTTCAAAGTATTTAAAAATTCACTTGGCGAACTGATATTGACAGTTCGTTGTTCGTTCGCCATGTTTTCACCGCTTAGGTATGTTGGATCCCAGACCTAATACAGAATTAATAGTACGCCAGAATCACAAACCATGTTACACAAACCTAGCGTAGCCGCTGAACCACTTGAAAACTGGGATGTTTTTCTTGCCTTGACGTGAGCAGGCGCTATAAAGGGGCACTTTTTTTGTATCACAAACCATGTTTAGCGTATTAGGTTATAAAAAAAATGGCGGGCGGACGCGGGCGAACTGTCAATATCAGTTTGTAAAGTGAAATTTTAAATACTTTGAACGGTTGTATCTCCCTCAATTTTGCCGAGCGCGCCTTAATTTTTGTTTTATTCAGCTTTTCCACACTTTTCTCATCTAGAAAGTGCCTTTTTATTAAATTTCCAAACTGTGCCCGGATCTGCATTCCTCCCAAAAATAGTTTTTAGTGCAACACAATATTCGGCCTCTTGAATATTCATGTAAACAGCACACAAAAGTTACAGACCAGCCGTTTAGCCTCTGCGGCTATTAAAAATTCTAGAAGCTGAAGACAGCTACAGACTACAGACAGAAATCTTTGATCATCTTGGCACTCCAACTTTCTTCTCTGAAATTCATGGGAAAAACCTGATTGTAATTTGTACTGTACAATGTATGCTAGTATAAATGTTAAACTGACAAGTGTCTAACTCTCGGTATGAATGGCCGAGTATCAAATCTCGGTGATAAACATACTACTCCCAGGCAGAGGAGCCTGTACACCTAATATATTACTATTCATGGGTACATCAAAACATTTCTTCTCTATTAGAGATCATTGTAATTAAATTTTATAAACACACATCATCCAGAATCGCAAGTTGTTCCCCATCAAATATTTTACTAGGCCTCTTAATATAATATGTAAGAAGTAAAGTAAAAAATACACAAAAATAAATTTTTTAAGTGGATGATTACAATTTAGTTACGCCACAATATTTATTCTGAAGATTAAAGTTTGGTGTTTGTAGAAAAGTGTTTATACATAATAATAAAATAAAAGGACAGCAGAAAACGTAAAAAAAAGTCTTGAATACATACTTTACATAGAGTATGTTGATAAAATCGTTTTGTGATATCAATAAATTTTATTCCTCACGTGATGTGACCTCAAACTGTTGACTGGCATAATGTATTACTGAATGAATTTCTGTAAATGTAAAATAGTTACACATTTTGTAAATCCATGGTTCACAAGAGCCGAGAATATGTCGGCGCTTGATTATCTGAATAAGGTTGGCCATCCCTGACCTGTTCCGACCTGCACTCGGTAAAATATGTAGCTGCTATTTTTTTCATCACATTTTCAAAAACAAAAAAGCTGACTTCAAATGTAAAGCATATACAGCAAAGTCGCGAACTGAGCCATGAATTGTGGGAAAGGAACTGAAGCAAACAGCGCGTTACACCGCTTGCGGTTGCTTAGTTCCTTTCCCATAATTCTTGGTTCGGTTGGCGGTAATACCTACACGTTTGTATAAAGCAAAACAGGATTTTTTAACAGCTCATTTGGTAAGGAATATTAGTTTAATAAATCCTGCCAAGCAATTCTATATCTTTTGTGGAATCGTTATTAGATAACGGACCCTATCTCCTGTCAGATTTGTGTGATTTTTACATATTTACTGTCACATATTTTAATTTAGATCGTTTTAAACACGAATTCCTGCAAGTATGCATGATTATTTATTCATTCAATGTACGTTATACATAGAAAAAGCAAATAACAGCCATAAAAATCAAACAAATATGACAGGAGATTACGTCTGTTATCTCATAACGATCCCACAAAAGATGTAGAATCTCTCGACTGTTTAGATGATACATAGTTCAATTTGTGGATAAAGAGTTATAAAATGTTACAAATTTATGAAACCATGGAAAGGAATAATATAATCTTGTAAAGGTTAATTTAACAAAATTACATTCATCTCAACGGTAGTCATGACTAGAAAACGATAAATATTAAATTAACAATATACTTGCAGAATATTTATTCCCATTGCGAGAATGATGCAAATAAAAATATGTCCTAAAAAATCATTCAATTTTGTTTGACTCTCAATGAATCATTACTTTGAGTTTTGAAAGAATTAAAATTACAAAATGAACAATCCATGCATGAACTGTCAATGTCACATGACCAAAAAGCATTCAATAAAATTGGATATTCAATTTTAATGAATTAAAATGTCAAAACAATAAGAAAATCCAAAGTATTGTTTGCAAATCAGGAATTAGTTTGTCGTTGAAACGTGTCACTGCTTCCCGATAGAAATGGTATTTGAAAGGCGATTGGCAATATTCAATGGCTCGGAGATATAACATGTTAGAATTCTCTATTTCAATAGTGTGGTGTGATCTATTACACAGTGCGTAAACACAAAACCTAGACAGAACTAAATGGATATAGTGACAATTCTCCGTTACAGCAATCCTTACAGATTTGAGATATAAGCTTAAATAATTGTATTATAATAAGTATTCAACTCTTCCTATATATTCATTAAGAATAGTATTACCAGCTAAATTCTTCCATTAACGTGTGTTATTTACATTAACGTGTGGCTCCGGACTTACTGTGTGCAATCAGCCATTGCAATGTGATGTCAATATTATCTTTTTCCTTACACGAGATAGAATAGCAGCATATTTCACGATCTTGAATAGCCGACAAATTCCTGCAAACAAACAAACAAACAAAGCTAACGTTGATAAGGTCATTCGTAGTTCAAAAATTTGAAGATATTTAGTTTTATCACAACACGCTGATAACCAAAATAAAGCAAACCGTAGTTTCTGTGCACACTGTCATTAGATTGTCTTGTTAAATAAATTATTACATGAAAATTATTCATTATCTTTTTGGGACATTCAACATTTTAAATCAATAAATTGATGTCGTTTGGCGTAGATGCTTTGTATTTTTAAATGCAGACATTTGAAATTCGATTAAAATGAATGTGTGAATGAAGTGGAATCTTGGAAGAGGAAGTCAACCCACTTCCTGACATCTGATCGAGCTGAAACTCAGCAGATAGACTCGTTGTCGAAGACAATGCATTACAACAACTTTTGGTGGCAAACACATGCATTTCACCGAAATTCGGTGACATTACAGCAATAAATGTAAATAGAGTTGTCGACTGCAGTTCTCGGGTGGGAAGTTCAATCTTCAGTCAAAACACATATTTTTTTAAGTTTTGAAAGATATTTGAAAATATACTTTTTTTTTTACATGATAGGAGGCCGAGGCCCTGAGGAAAATAATTTCCCTCAGGGCTGTGTGGAGGGTTTTTTTTTAGGAAAGGAAGGAGAGGAGAGTTCTGGGAAGGAAAAGGGTTTAAGAGGTGGGTAGATCTGGGGTTCAGTGTGTCCTGGTCATCCGCCTCCAAGACCTAGACAAACCTCACCCCATGAACCTGGGCACCCCTGCTAAATCACCAAACGTAGCGAACCACTTTGGGGTGACCTATGGCAAGTGTTGGTTATCCAATAAAGGCTCCCAGGGCGGTGGTACCCATTCCTGCCTCCCAAATTGAAGATGATAGTAAAAAAAAAAGAAGTATGATAGTAAAAACAAAAAAATCCTTTTTACGGGTTGATTTTTTATTCATTTCAAAGGTGCATAAGAAAGAGTCACGTTTATTTAAGGGAACGTACCCATACTACGTGACCAACTTTTTGCAATTTTTAACCCCCCCCCCCCGGTGACCAAAATCCTAAGCAACCCGCCGCTCATTTGTATGGAGCGTGACATTTTGAAGACCCCCCCCCCCCCTAAACGTGTCACGTAGTATGGGTACGTTCCCTAACTTTAGTTTACGATCCTTGGCTACAAATCCGAAGGTCGCGGGTTAAAATCCCTTTAAAGTAAAAACAAGTAAATTTTATTTGATTAATTTATGTTATTTCACAAATTATTGATTTAAAATAATACAATATAGTATAATTGGGGCACATTCCAGAGGGGTATCGCCCTGCTGAAAGACCACCATTCAAAATCAAAACACTGCTTTTTAAAAAAAAATTTATATGAATACCTCACAACAGTCCCAGCTGCTCCCGTCTGGAGTCAGTGAGACTATGGCATCACAATTGGGGTATGTTGTGAGGCTGAAGATTGGGAGAGGGAAAGGTGATGGAGAAGAGGAAAATGAGGAAGTACCTGGCTATTCAGATCTGGTCACCAAACACGGCTAAAGCCATTTCAAGCAACATTTCAATTCTGAATGGTGGTCTTACACCAAGGTTACACTGAGAGTATCTTCCACTCTGGAAAGTGCCGCAAATATACTATATATTATTTTAAATTATTTAATTGTGAAGTATAACACAAATTGAGCGAATAAATGTTATTTTCGCAAGCCTACATTCGATCCCACGACCTTCGGATTTCTAAATAGCCAGATACTTCCCCACCTTCCTCTTCCCCATCTCCTTCCTATATCCTTCAGCCTCACGACATACCTCAATCGGGGATGCCATAGACTCACTGGCTCCAGACAGTTGGGACTCTTGCATTACTCACATAAAAAAATGTGTGCAGAAAAAGTAAATTAAACAAAAATAAACTTTTTTTCATTATTTGTTTTTGGGATGTTATGCCATGTTGCGCTACCTCCTTCTTTAGCCAACGTTTCGGACAATGTTGCAGTGTCCATCATCATCCGGTAGATGTCGGACCTGCCCTGATGATGGACACTGCAATGCTGTCCGAAACGTTGGCTAATGAAGGAGGTAGCGCAACACGGCATAACACCCCAAAAATAATGAAAATACTTTTGGCCGTGAAAATCTTAAAACGTAACCAAAAATAAACTTTGTTTAAACCACCATTTTAATAAAACATAAGTATATTTGCATCCTGATAAAGGATTGTATCCTGATAATGGAATCCCTGAAACACGCAGATAATTTATTTTATTAAAATAGTGGTTTAAACAAAGTTTATTACATACTTTCATTCAATTAAAACGATGCCACAAAGCGAATTTACAATAAATTATTGAATAAATAAAAAAGAATTTCCACTGTGCTTTTGGCACCAAATCTACCCTAGTCATAAAATGAACTTATTTCAATAGACAACATTGTTGTGTACATATACGAGGGTTGTCCAAGAATTAAAGACCTTTCCTCGTTTTCAGCGATGCGGACGTTATTTCTCAAAATATGGCGGCACTAGCATGTAGTTCAGACCTTCCCCTAAAAAACGAGCAATGATCCGGCTTAGTAGCTGCTTCAGTGCGATCTTTGCGTCTGTTATAGATGGACACTCCGCTGTCGAATCCCGCCGCCTGCGAGGTGCACTCAATTATTCGCTTTCTCAACAACAGGTCCGCCCTGTTGAAGTTTGTAAGCTCGGAATTTTGATCCCAGACATCAGTAAGTCTACCACACAAACGATTTTGAAATGGCATAAACAAATTGGGGGCTCGTTGGGTTCCCAAAATGCTGAAGAGCAAAATCGTATGGAAAGCGCTCGGGTCTCTTCGAACCGAAAGGCGAGGATATTTTGAGTTGAAACATGGGTTCACCACCTTACCCCAGAATCAAAAAGGCAATCAATGACATGATTTGCATCTTTTTCTTCACCTGAGCAACATTTTGCCGGAAAACCTTTGGAGACCGACTAGGGCGCGGAGAGAGAGGTGATAGTATTATTGGCGGTGGAGTTCTACGATAAGGGAAAGGGAATCGAGGACCTAGTGCCACGGCTCACCAAGTACATTGATCGTAACGTACATCGAGGCGACGATATGTACCTAAAACGTCCTGATTTTTTTGTAAATATAAATTTTTCCTGATTTTTAAAATTAGAACGGTCTTTAATTCTTGGACAACCCTCATACACGAGAATATGTACTTACATTCGCTCTATCAGACCATTCTCATCAAGGGCGTGTGGCAGGTCCCTCTTGTTACCGAGCACCAGCACGGGGATGCCGGCCAGTTGCTGCTTGTCCAGGAGGCTGTGCAGCTCATTCCGCGAGGCCTCAATCTTGTCTGCGTCAGCTGCATCCACCATGTAACTGTGGGATTAAATACTTCTTACTAGAGATACTCTGATTCCAGTCTCTTCATCCGTACCGTAATAATCTGCACCAAAGTTCGTACACTTTAACCCCTCAGGCCTCTGGCATATTCTGTCAGAAGGTTGGAGTATTTCCGCTTTGCAAATAAATGGAATATTTCTGAATTTATCCAAAATCTAAAAACTGTTATTTAAAAGGTGATGAAATAATAAAATTATTCATAACGGAAAAAAAAACAAAGACAAATTTTATTAGACAAATATATCATAAACGTCTTTGTCACTTCACTCTGTTATCGCTTAATGTAAAATGAAAAATTCACAAATTTTTTTCAAATGGCGGCAGGAATCTTTGGATTTTATAGGTGTACATTTTAATTCTTCTGTCCTTAACTTTTACATTTGAATATAAGGCATGGTGTTATCTCTTTCTAACACCGTTTAGATCAGTGAAGAGCAACTTGCGGCCCGCGAGCCCATTTTATGTGGCTCGCAAGCCTTTTTGTATTTTCAACTTGGCTAAATAAAATATCAAAAAATTACTGTAAGGAGTATTCAACGGTTTCTGTTGTTTTGCAAAAGGTTTTAGCAGAAAAGTTCTGTCTTTCTTCAATGTTTTGAATCAGCATGGAAAACTTTGCAGCGCTTTTATTGTTGATATCTATGTTTGATGCATTTCGAAGATTTCCGTTTTATAAAATACCAAAAGTCTTGGCCAAATTTTGTTTTACTTTCTGAATGACAAAAATCAACAGATGCCCAAAATATATGTCCTTTAAAATTTTAGAATGATAAAAATCGGCAGCATTTATCGTTTGTCCTCAGATAATAAAATTTTCGCCAGGTTTTTTCCATTCTATAACTGTCTATAAAAAAAATTGCATTTTCGGAAATATAAATAGTATACCGCAAGGGCCGTCGTAGGTATACAGACTGTAATAGGGGGTTGGTAAAAACACGACAAACGTACACGCCAAGCCAAATATTAAAACGCACAGAAATCGGCAGTAGAGTGGCGGCTAGCAGGCGGCAGGCAGACTCGGGCAGGGTCCGCCGCCTAGGCAGATCCGATGAGAAAGAGGGCTTGGACGGTGAAAGCTCGCCTTTTTGTTAATTTAGGCACTTGACCGTGGCCAAGGGATGTACCGTTAGACCCCTAGCCCGAGCCTCTGATTGGTCAAGCCGCTTTCACCGTCGGTAGGTACGGATATGCCCGGGATCTAAGTTCCCACTACCTGCTAGTGCCCATTGTTTATTTTAAAAAGGTTTACATTACATACAGAATACAAATGACATATGAAATACAAACAAATATTGCACATTAAAATAATTTAAAACATGTAAAGTTATTCTGGCAAAAGCACGTCTGATACAAATAGGTTTGCGACTTCATTGACTGCAAATTTAACCCTAAAAGCCCAATTTACGTCATTTAGATGTACACGCCGACGAATTATCGTCATCTCTATCACACTCGTGATCGAATTGCCGCGACCGTCCGAACCAACTCAGTACCCGCCGAGACCTTGCACGAGACGGCAGTGTCGCTTCGGTAAGTACCGCCATTTTGTCGTAACAACAATGTTGCACGTACATTCGACGTATGTTTGGGCTTTATGTAACTTTGGCCACTGCTCATCGTTTTTTTTTATATATTGTGCTTTTATGTATTTTTCATTTATTTATTGTTTTATTTTCTTACATTTCTTAATCGTTTTAGTTACAAATATACAAAATGGCGTCTCGACAACACTTGAAACCTGATGAAATATTAGCTTTATTGGAAAATGAGGACGATTATTCTCCACATGATACGGACTCTGAAGATGAGGATAATATACTAAAGACCGAACCACAAGCAACTACAAATACTTCCTGTGATGAGTCCGAACCAAAAAACCACACTATTGTGGAGGAGGATGACGAAAGCACAGTGTAGCAAATGCCAAAAAGCTATATGCGGTGAACGTAAAATTGATGTTTGTCAAAACTGCACATAAAAACTGTTTTTTATAATTTTACGTATTTAATATTAATAAGAGTTGATTTAATTTTAATAAAATAAATTAGAATAAGGTTGATTTTTGAAAATTTTATTATTACATAAGAAAACTCAAGAGGATCCAATTTTTTTGTTCAATTTTGTTATGTTTGCAAAGTTATGTTTTTACAACTATAAATAAAAAGCTACTTTTGTCAAATAAATTGTTTTTTGTATTTCATTAGACTGTATATTGAATAAATAATGTAGAACTAGTATATAATTTTAAATAAAAAGAATAAAAACGGAGATTTAAATATTACACGTCGTTTTGATGTATGATTGGGCTTTATAGCTGCAAAAATATGATTAGGCTTCTAGGGTTAACAACATAAGGCTGTAGGTACCCTACACCCTGTGAACAAATTTGATATATTGGCTCTCCGGCTAAAAATATTGTTCATCACTGGTTTAAATCATATTTTGATCAATAAGGGAGACATAATGATGTCTGTGAGACCTATATGAATTGTTCCCAAAAGTTAACAAATTAGCCTGAGCGGTTAAAGCCGACAGTTGGCCCCCCGACATACTTATATAAAACATGAAGTCAGTATAGGAAAAATATGCTATACCTAATTACACAAAATATAACTAAGTGAACCCAATGGGAAATAACAAAAATATAAAACATATTATTTTCATTCAAATGCATCAAGGATAAAACTATTTGTCTGTATACGTACCGTATATACCAGCCTATAAGTCCAAAAAATCGACACCATATGTAAATTCGTTTGATATTCATATCAACTTATTATTAACCCCTCAGGCCTCAGACCTATTTTGTCGGATGGTCAAAATATTTCCGCTTTTCAATAAAATCCGAATAAATGGAATATTTCTGAACGCATCCGAAAACTAAAAACTGTTTTTGAAAAGTGATGAAATATGCTTACAATATTTATAATTCGAAATGTACATATAATTTTTGAAAACAAATTTTTGAATGCAATGCATAAAAAGTTTTAAAAATGGCTCAACTTACGTTTTTTCTAACTTAACTTACTGATACCGAAAAAAAATCCCAAAGATTGATAATTTTTTTTTGATATGGGTTGAAAACTTTGGATTCACATTTTAATTATTTTATGGTTAACTTTTAGATTTCAACATAAAGCGTAGTGTTTTCGGGTGAAATGCAGATCCGGGCACAGTTTGGAAATTTAATAAAAAGGCACTTTCTAGATGAGAAAAGTGTGGAGAAGATGAATAAAAAATAAATTAAGGCGCGCTCGGCAAAATTGAGGGAGATACAACCGTTCAAAGAATTTAAAAATTCACTTCGCGAACTGATATTGACAGTTCGTTGTTCGTTCGCCATGTTTTAACTGCTTAGGTATGTTGGATCCCAGACCTAATACAGAATTAATAGTACGCCAGAATCACAAACCATGTTACACAAACCTAGCGTAGCCGCTAAACCACTTGAAAACTGGGATGTTTTTCTTGCCTTGACGTGAGCAGGCGTTATAAAGGGGCACTTTTTTGTATCACAAACCATGTTTAGCGTATTAGGTTATAAAAAAATGGCGGGCGGACTGTCAATATCAGTTTGTAAAGTGAAATTTTAAATACTTTGAACGGTTGTATCTCCCTCAATTTTGCCGAGCGCGCCTTAATTTTTGTTTTATTCAGCTTTTCCACACTTTTCTCATCTAGAAAGTGCCTTTTTATTAAATTTCCAAACTGTGCCCGGATCTGCATTCCTCCCGTGTTTTCTCTCTCTAATACTGTTCTGCCGAACGATTCTCTATCTTTTGTGAGATCGAGATAGATCTCGGGTGAGATCTCCCATCAGATTTATGTGATTTTCTTTGGCTGTTATTTGCTTTTTCTATGGGCCAATATCAGAATGTCAGCTGTGAGCTGTCATGTATTTTAGTTTAGGTCGTTTTAAACACGAATTCATGCAAGTATGCATGATTATTTATTCATTTAACAGCCAAAGAAAATCACACAAATCTGACAGGAGACCTCGACTGAGATCTATCTCGATCTCACAAAACATAGAGAATCACTTGGCAGATCACATTTCTAATCTTGATAGAAAGGGAGTCACAATGATTTCTATGAACTCTGTATGAGTTGTTCCAAAAAGGCAATTGAAATCCACAAAAAACCCAATTAATATTAATAGAGATGATGGAGCTAAGCTCAATAGTTCTTGGTATCCGTAATTGACGGCTACACCAAAGTATTCTGTAATACCAGCTAGTAGTGGAGTGGAGCTGGCGACACAGTATCGCTTCTAAGTACATAAGCACACATTTCACCACTAACAATTACACATCTGCCCTGATGATGGACACTGTAACGCTGTCCAAAACGTTGGTTAAAGGAGGAAGTAGCGCAACACGGCATAACACCCCAAAAACAAATAACAAAAATAGCTGTAAATTGATAAATATCAATGAATGAGTGGCGGCTACTATCAAAATTGTGGATCAATAGATAAGATTTATTATATTATTCAAATATAATAACTTCATTCTGACTTATGACATGACACATGTGTGACTCAATGTTACTACTTAATGTTATCTGTGATTTTATAATAATAATTTATACTTACACTATAGCGTTTACTCCTCTACAATATCTCTCCCACATAGATCGGAACCTAGGTTGACCACCGATATCCCAAACCTGAGGAGAAAGTACTCTAAATGAGTCATCAACTTTAAAATGTTGCAATAAATCCATAACATCAAAATAATGAAGGAAATTTTAAAAGTTATTTTTCAATAATAATAACAACTCGTTGAGATGTAAACATATCACTTTTAGAAGCATTCATGGTTAAACAGCTGTAATGACTTTCTGTCAAGTAGGGGAAAAATTCAAGAATAAAACTCACCTTTATTGTGACATTTCCTTTGGTTATTTTCCGCATGTTAAATCCAACTGTCGGAATCATGTCCTCGTTGAATTGACCAGACTAAAATAAAATATTATTATTAAATCAATCGAGCTGCAAAAAGTATTCGTATCAAAATGGAATCCAAGGAATAGCACTACGCAGTAAAAACTTATTATACGAAAAAAAATTAGGTAAATATCGGTTCGGACTGGCCACGCTTATTACGAATAATTTTTAGAAAAAAACTTTAGATTCGCCTTAATTACTATAAAAGGAAACTTTTTGGCTTTGGGGCGGCGGAAAATAATGCATTTTAATTTTCAATTGCATAAAACCAAAATTCACTTCGCGAACCGACGACGCAGCGAAAATCCGCAGCCGTAGCTGTCACTGTTATGGACTGTAGCTGACTTCGTGGGATAAAGCGCGTAATTATGAAATTTCTCTAGCGGGCTTGTTTGTGTAACATGGTTTGTGATACAAAAGAATGTGCCCCTTTATAACGCCTACTCGCGTCAACGCAAGAAAAACATCCCAGTTTTCAAGTGGTTTAGCGGCTACGCTAGGTTTGTGCAACATGGTTTGTGATTCGCGGTATTTCATGCAGGTATCCCACGAAGTCAGCTACAGTCCATAACAGTGACAGCTACGGCCGCGGATTTTCGCTGTGTCGATTCGCGAAGTGAATTTTGGTTTAATGCAATTGAAAATTAAAATGCATTATTTTCCGCCGCCCCAAAGCCAAAAAGTTTCCTTTTATAGTACTTAAGGCGAATCTAAAGTTTTTTTCTAAAAATTATTCGTAATAAGCGTGGCCAATCCGAACCGATAATTACCAAAAATTAAACTTAACTAAAGCAAATAATGATAAATGGAAACAATGAGTGAGCAATTATTATTACAAAGGCAATATTCACTTACAGCTATGACATTAACAAACGTTGTTTTCCCGGAGTATTGCAAACCTACTAGGGTTAATTCCATTTCCTCCTTCCAAAAAAGACTTTTAAACCAATCCAAAATTCGATTAATTAAAGCCAACATCTTTGCGGTTTCGTCTGACGAACCCTGTAAAGAAAGTCCTGTATTTATTCACGAAAAATGACACTATTGACAACATGCACTTCGCCACAGCCCGATTGTCAAATTTAGTGTGGCCATAAAAAAAAATGGCACAGGGATGTAATAACAATAATTTTTTTCATGGTATTTACTTATCATTACATAGCAATAAGCGTAGTTATTGCTCTCAAATTCTATTCGAACCAATATTTTTTCGTAGGTAAATCTGGTAATTACACAAATTATAATAGGTACAGTGTCCGATCTACTAAATTGCCCTTACAAAAAGGTAAACTGAGTTGTTAAGTTAAAATATGTTTTTTTTGGTAAATTGCCCCAAGCATACCAATTATTATAATTCTCTAACAAAACACATCATAGAAAAATGTTCCATTCATGTGTTTCCCGGAGGCACGTGATGTCTATGCTGAACCAAGTGACTCCCGACTCCCGATGCCGTCGACTAGCTTAAATAACTTTAGCATCACACTTTGTCCTCCCCCAACTATCCCCCCCCCCCCCCATATGAATTAAAAAGAAGACCATTACCTCTGCCATAGGTCGCCTGCAGTTATTAACTTAATATTATTTTATTTAAAAAGGCGCCTGCGGTGCAAAAGTTTGCAACAAACTGTCTGGCCCACCGAGTTCAGGAGTAAGAACGGGCTGCTCAATCAATCAGTGAATAAACCTTGTCTCTAGTACTGCCCCAGTTAATGACTAGATACGGACAGTGGTCAAGAGGACCCAGCAATCAAATCTTGAGGTCCAGTGGGTGCAGTCCTGGATTTGTCAATAGGCCGTATAGGCCGCGGCCTAGGAGCGGCAGACTTCTGGGGGTAGCGCCAAGTCTACAAGTGAGTGATTAGACTGATTATGATGATTGGTGGCAACTTCTAAGAAGGAGGAAAGGGTGGCACAAATGAAGTAACCTATACTTATGAAACGTATAAATCCGCCACTGAGAGGGTGCCCTTTACAGAATTATATGACATTAGTTACAAACCCATACAATAAGGAACTCCAGTGAAGAATATTCTGGCTTTAAAAAAATATGTTCATATAGACCAGTGGTTCCCAACCTTTTTCTGACCCGGGACCACTTGTACGTTTATTTTTTCGACACGGACCACGAGCAGTGGCGTAGCGAGAGGGGGGGGGGGTCGGCCCGGACCGCAATTGATTAGCAACCCCCCCCCCCCCCCCCCAGGACCGACAATTTTTTTGTGAAGTCGAAATTTGTGTTTTGTCAACTTTATTGGGGGGGGTGTGACACCAAGAAGTTTTCCGTCCCAGGTGCAACCCATGCTAGCCTAAACCACTGAGAACGGATGGCACAAGGGGAGGGGCGTAATGGGATAGGGTAGGACGGGTTCTAACTGAATATTTACCGCAACGGAGGGGGCGAAATAGGATAGGGTGGGACGGGTTCTAGCAGAATATTTACCACAACGGAGGGGGCGGAATGAGATAGGGTGGGACGGGTTCTAGCAGAATATTTACCACAACGGAAGGGGTAGGATGGGGTGGGGCGAAACGGAATACCATAATGGCCACTGACCACAAGGTACAATAATGATAAACTGAATATTGTCCCGATTTTTTTTTATTCAGACTTCTCAACCAGGGACCGCCCGCACGTTTTGTTCGCGCATTTTTATATGGGATTGATTGGGTATTACATTCGCAGACTTGGTGGGTAGATATGTCAAAATCCTGAATTTATCCCACCTACCTAATCTTTCCTTCCTAAATGTCACCATAAAAATTGTTGCAAGAAAGTACTCAACTTTGGAGAGGTGACAGTGTGCTTTGCTGCTCAGCACAAAATATCATCTCAGACAGGGCGCATGTATTGTAACCTCTTGCTGTAAGAATATCGCGATTTTTAAATTAAACATTGAGAAGTGTACACCACAAACTGGAGATCAGCGAGGCCCCATCTGCAACGGTGAGTCCTATTTTCCTTATTCCAATCTGGGCTTATCTAATTTTCGAAAAGCACAGATCTGAACTATCGACTGACCATCCATCAGGTTTGCGAGTGTATGCTATTTAATCGTCCCATATAACTTAGCGATCACGTAGTTTCAGGACTGGTCCTTTAAGGGGTTGCTTAGGCTTTGCTCTGCAGCACTTACCGCCAATTTGCAGTGTAGTCGCAGTTTCGCGACACCATGTTTATTGACCGGTGCACCATCGCGGGCCGTCTTCAATGGTCCGCGGACCACTGGTTGGGAAACCCTGATATAGACCAATAAACGCTGATTCTGATTATATAAGTTATATTTAATACTATTAAACGCAGAGTATTAAAAAAAATGTTAAAAAGTCCATTTTTAATCGGGTCGTAAAAACACGCCGTGACGTCACCGTAAAGTCATTGTATGGGAATGTATGATATGACACAAGCCATCGTATTAATTTATTCATTTATTTACCTACTGTTTATAGAGATTTAGTTGCTGTGTTTATTGAAACATTATTTAGGCCTAAATAATGTTTAAAAAATAAAGGTAAGTATCTCTTATTAGTTCATCTCTATTATTGAAAATATTCAAAAACTACTGCACAAAAAAAATAGTAATGCTATTTCTAGGAAGAATACTTAGAACAACGGAATTCAAAATGGCGGCAGTAGATCAGCTGATTGCCCGATCCTATACTAATTTTTCAGGAGTGATGACGTCACACGTCTAGAAAAATTAAAACTCTGACAATTATTTTAACTATTAAACCTAACTCTAACTCTAAAAATACAAATGCAGTTATTTAAGTTAGAAGGTCATTATTCATTGAAAACAAATTTAAAAATTGGACTGGAGTTCTCTATTATTGATTTATCAGTCGACTACCAATAATAGATTGGTAAATTGTTGTTAAAAAAATTATTATCCCAATAAATCAGTTTTCTTTGCCGGCAACCTATTGTTTATTATTTCAATTTTATTTATTTAATTATTAACACTCATTTGCCTTTCACACAGGAATAGCAAAAATGAAAGAGATTTTTTTTCTTTCTTTTTTTTTCAAAACCGAGTTATTAATTTAATTCTGGGTAGGGCTGGTCCTGAGCGAAAAAGGTAAAAACCTCAAAAGTGTTGTGTCCAGTTAGGTATTATCAGCGCCTTGGTTCCTTAGCACCTTGGTAAGTTGGCGCCCGGAGCTGACTGCTCCAATTGCGTCTGCACAGGAACGGCCCTGATTCTGGGCAATGAGTAATACTTTATTTAGTTCCAGAATTTCTTCAATGAAATAAATCCTGACTTCTAGTATTCCATAGTGGAATCTGAAAGCTTATCAATGCATGCAATCCTGGATTATCAAACCCATCATTAAGAATTTTATATAGAAATACCAAGTCGGTGGAAATCATTCTGCCTAATAATTTAAACATATTCAGATCTAAGGTTCAGTTCAAAAGAGTGTTGTAATTCAACAAAATTGCTGGAATTGGAAAGTAAGAATTTATCTTGTATTCTTTCAATAGCTTATACTTACATGAATATCGAAATGTGAATTCCAGACGGGAGAATTATACTCAAGTTAACTTTAACTCAAGGCAAAATATAAAAGTTAATACACCTAATATTGTACTCATAAATCCCAACATTTGTAAACTCTTTTATCTTATATAATATGTATAATACCCGCAGTGGCGTAGCAAGGGGGGGGGGCCGCCCCGGGTGCCACCCGATGGGGGAGTAATGGTGTATCCACCCCAGGTGCCATCCACGCTAGCTACGCCAGTCGATACCCGTTTCATTGAGTTTCAATTGTTTTAATTCTTAAATTTTCAATCATTTCAACATGGACGGTTCAATACGCCAGCTCATCACCAGCTACCATTGGGGATATGAACCAGGCATTAGATTAAATTAATAAAATTAATTTTGTTTTGTAACGTTTATTATCAACATCAACACATTGTATAAATTTTAACATTCAGTATAGAATTAGATAGAAAATAGAAAACCTATCTAAAACGAAAAACATTGTTTTATAAAATTTATCACATAATTTCATAACAGTTTTCTACACTATAAATACATCATATCAAACACATATGTATTTATAAATCAATAACAAAAATAAAATATCATATTTTTTATCATTGAAGAAATGCTTCATTGTTTCAATGGTCAATTTTGAAATCGGTCAAATCACACAGAATGGTGAACGCCATTTCATTAAACATAAGACTGCCTTTCTCAAATACATTGGAGAGGACCAGAGTTCAGATTGCTTGCCAACTTCAACATGAAGATGGTACTTTATAGCGACTAGCGGCAATGGTACACCGAGATCTAGATTTTTCATATATTGAAGTTTTTGATTCACATTTTTCAGACCATAAACAAAAATAGAATAAGCACCCCCAATTGAATAGTATCTAAATAGTAATGTTGTTCAACATAAAGCTAATGCAATTGAATGAGATTTTCATACTAATGATCGAAGTGAAGCAACATGTAGCAATCGGTGGTGCGGGATGTTAAATTTTAAGGAATCATTAAAAAAATAAATAGTTTCATTAATTTTTTATCACCTTGATTAGAAGAATTACAGATGTATGTAAAACGCACAGTTTAGTAAAAACAGCAATTTCACTAAACAGTTTTATTCTAATGACAGGTTCCCGCCTCACCTATACTAAAGTTGAAGTCGATTCAACTTATATTTCTACTGGGCATTCTATCACATAGAAAGCCTGTTTTCATCTATTTCATAGGTTCTACGATATAGATCATAGAATCGATGAGGTGGGAACCAAGCTTATTATTTACAATGAAGCAGCTCTGCCGAGCGATTCTATATCTTTTGTGGGATCGAGATCTCGTGACGGACGAGATCTCCTGTCAGATTTGTGTGATTTTCTATGGCTGTTTGCTTCTTCTATGGGTATCAGGCCAGCATCGCTGATTAAAACGATCTAAACTAAAATATGTGACGGCTCACAGTTGAAATCTGACATCGGCCCATAGAAAATCACACAAATCTGACAGGAGATCTCATCTGTCACGAGATCTCGATTCCACAAAAGATATAAAATCGTTCGGCTGATGGAAGTGAGCATATTATGAGTTGAGTACCCGTAGTACACCATTACAAAAGAGTTTTAGAAACTCACTAGCTATACACATAATATTTTAATTAGGAATATCAAATTACTAAACACTATTTATTATCAAGATGACAAGCAGAACAAAGAATTCAACATTTTGGTTAGGTAAAATTATACTTACTTTACATAAATTCGAATGTACATAATAATTAAATATTTGTATCATTCAGTCTAGTAATTTAACGTGAAACCAAAAAGAATTGCATTATTATATATTTAATACAATATAAACCACTCACAGCCATACTCTTCCAAAAAAAAAAGAAAAATCTATCTACGCATCAAAAATAGTAAAACTGTTGATAACAAGAATTACATATTACATATATACATAGTTAATTTACACTTCAATGACAAAAGTGTAAATTATATAGAGAGGACTGGCTTACACTACACTGCTTACAGTAGTTGCAGGTTCTGGTAACACCTTTTCATATGAATGTGTGGCATTACAATTTTTTCCTCTGGCCATAAATATAGATTTTAAAAAGATTCTCAGCAAAACTAACAAATTAATATTTAAAATATTTGGTAAATATGTTTTATCTACAACTTAACATCTGAAAATAAACATTTCATATAAAATCTAATAAATGCAACATATTTTAACTGAAAAGAACTCTTCGTCGTGTGTGAAAGTTTTTACGAAATGTTTTTGCATTCTTTTGAAATACTTTTTCCTTTTGTCCAAACATGTTCCCACTTGGAGGTTTAACATTCCATAATATATTTTCCCTTTTGTTAACAAAATAATAAAACGGTATATATTTGGCGGCAATAATCATTTGACAAACAACAAAACTACAATTTTACCCATTGTTTAATGTATAAGAAAATGGCTTTAGTGGACAATGTTTTGGACTAACAAAATTTTAAGATAATTTCCAAATAATGTAAAAGAAGCAATTCTGTTTTGATTAAGCAAAAAATTAAGAAAATAATTAAATGTATAGACTGTAGACAGTAACAAAATAGAGTAACTTATTATTCTCAAATTTCTAGTAAGCGTTAATAATAGGCACCTTTGCCTCTCACACAAAACATAGAATAAGGGGTTTAAACCCTATACAAGAATAATAACAATGTCCTTGTTTGATTAAGGATTTATACACTGATCATAATGTTAGCCATCGACTAATAATAGATAACACAAGACACATTACAAGGGAAGGTTTCAGAACTTAAATCGATTAATGTACATTCCTAATCAATATAAATATTTACAACTTAATAATTACAATCTTTGATTAAAAAACCAAGACTTCAGTAATGGAATAATAATATTGACTTGACAGATGACTTCCTTTCTGTTAAATAATTAGCAGTGATTCCAAAGCTATGCTCCATCCGTTTCACAATAGGACGGAATCCCTGACGAATCCATTCAACCAGTTAATAAACTCTTATGTCCTACATTAAAACAGCGATTTTAAATCAGAAGCAATAATTAATTATTCGGATTTTAGTTACAACCTTCGAGGGGACAAACATTAATTCTAACGGCCGTTGTTCCCAATCCTTCTGATCCCAACCGTTGAGCCGAGATTTTGCCTCAACTCCCTTCAAATGCACAAATATGCTCTTCCCAATGCAACTCTCCGAACAACAGGCGAATCGAGCATTACTAAACAAATCATTTAGCTGATGGGAGACTCAGATCGATCAATCGAAAATTAATGTACATATTATTTATGGGTATGGGATCCCAAATTTACAAGCAATTCTCTGTCAGATTATAGAGACAGCTGTGTAAACAAAACGAGCAATAATTAAAATGTTCCCTACCTATACTGAAGATTGATGAAACATTATGGTATGAGTATAAAGGGGTAGCAGCCCAAAAAGTTTTGGTAACACTGTCTATAAAATACTTGTGCTATTTCATGTGCAACCTGGTAACCGTATTTACACACACCTACTAAAATAATTAACCTTTCAAGTTATGTAAACACTCTGATCAATCGCCAGATCAATAAGTTAAACACTGAAGTCAATGGCACTGTTACTTTGAGTAACCAATCATCGTTTTGCACAGTGATTTAGAGCTGTCCACTTAGGTTGGTTGAAAATTAACACTGATGGTGACCGGATGCAGAGATATATTGGGATGAAGCCCCGCAGCCTCGAGGAGATTATACGGGCCGAGGAAAGGTATCAAGCATTCATAGTCTATGTTCAATGGTACATAAAATGATCCCTTCGCATGTAAAGCAAACACTGGTACACCAGTAGAGGGAAACGCATCATTGGTAAAGTTTTCACAAAACTTGTGATCTTCCACTTTCTGTGCGTATTTCTTTTCAACTGGTACGAGCCCTTGTTTGTTTTCAGGTTTGGTGTCTTCTTTCACTTCAATTTGTTGCGTTGTATTATTGCACCTGTATAATGAATTTTTCATTTTGGTGGGCATGCTGGAGTTGGTTCCGGTTGATGACGTTTGGTAATAGTGAGCCTTGGTGTGCCTGTTGTGGTGATCACTGACTTTCCTTCTCTTGTGCATGAATTTGGCATTATTGAGGAACTGTTCTCTTCTGACGGGAGATGGATTGTCCGGACTCAGGGAGCCCATATTCATAACGCCATCACTCGGACTAGAAGAACTGTAATCGGTAGATTGAGATTGGGAAAATCGTTGCTTAATTGTGTTTTTAAATTTATACAAATGAATATTGTCTCCGTCGGCAGCTTCATGGATGCTCAATCCACTGTCACTGGGCTGCGAAGAATCCACCTTCCTAACACTACGCAGGGAGGGCTCGTGCATCTGCTGGATGGAATAGGGCTGCCGATACTCGGGAGACATCACGGGATAGTTGGCGTTTAAAATCATGTCCTGGGGCAATCTGTACACATTCCCATTCTCTAAACTCAGGATGTTTCTCATGTACTTGGCCCTCGTAGTCTCTCCGCCCTCCTCTTTGTTCATTGTAAAGTTATTAGACATCAAAGATACAGTTTGCTGCAGTAATTTCTTCTGCAATGGTTCCATTGTATTTCCTTCAGAATTTTCATCTTGTTGGGAACGTTCAATGTCTGTCATAGAGCTGTAAGGAGCTTCACTGTGTCCTGTAAATATATTGTAATGGCTATGCTGCCTGTCTTTAGTATCCGAATCGTGATAAATGGACTGTTGGGCATTGCTGGTGGTGTGCGGCGCATAGTTACCGGAGCTGCCGCAGGAGCTACTGTTGCTACCAGGATTTGGGTGGAGTTTCATTGAATAATCGCCTGAAAGAAAACCACACATTATTAATATTTTATACTGGAAACCTTTTATTTTTTAGAAGGGTCATGTTTCAATATTATAAGACTTAAAGATGAGGGTTGTGAAAACTTGGTTATTTTTATACCTGAGACTAAATGTAGATCAAAAATTCTAAATTCGGTTGTGCACGAGTCCTGGATAACCCTGGTTTAATGAAATCAAATTTGGTTTCAATCTAAATGTAATTTTAAAAATTGCAACTGATTGTGTGAAGAATTCAGAGAAGCAATAAAGTATACTTACATAATATAATATTTTTAACAGAAAATTATTTTAATTAACATTTTCAAAATTAGAACTAGAAATTAGAAAGGGGTTGGAATGATAAAATGATATTCCGTTAATTAAATGCAATGAGCGCTCTTCTAAAGGACCAGGCAGGTATTCCGTTAGGTTTGAGAACTTGACTTTGAGATGATAGGCTGCTTAATGAATGATCCCTTGGCTAGTGTTGTAATGTTGCTATACCGGCAGTCAACATTGATAACAGTTGGCTATGTAGAGGTGATTTCTATATAATATAAGTAAATTCAATTACCTGATAATTTATCAGAACGGTGCTCCAGGTGGTTGACAAGTTGGACGCAGAGAGAGTCGGTGGGGTAGTGAACCTGACTTTCTGTCAAGAATTTCATCACCTCGGACAAGCACTCCTTGTAGCCAAGTCTGAAGTGGTTTTTCAATTTCATTTCTTGTGTTTCCGTATCTGAAGGAAAAACAAATTGTTAATAAGTAGGTGGACACACTAAAAAAAATCAATGTGTTACTCTGTCCTACTACAATTATAATTTGTAGTAGGACAGAGTAATAATATTCTGTTGATGACGAGGTTAGAGAGGTAGAGTTCGTCCAGACCCCGAGAGGTATGGAGGTATGAGCAGTCATGTAGTGTGACCAACTAACAATCAATAGTTGAATATGTAATTGCTAATGCCAGAATATATTAATATAGTCACAATCTGTTTCAGAAATTTATTTTGCCCTTTTGACAGCAAAAAAATGATTGTTGATCGGGAAACGCTTCAAATGCCAGCCGCATGGTGTATCGACAAGGCTATTGAAGGATTTTCATTATAATTTTAATTTAATAAAAATTTGTACAGTAAATACATTTTTGAAGTGAAAACTTCTTTAGCACCGTTGTGATTTGAAACTCGATGAAATGAAAAATCGTGACACTAAAACGTAACAAACACATACATCTAAGTATAGGATTTAGCCTGCGAGAGAATGAGATAGTATAATCGGTCTCGTCTTTGTGCGATGCTTCGTAGTCCTCTTGTCTACTTTAGTATTTGAAGGTTTCTCTTCTACGGCTTGTGAATGGCACACTTTGATTTTTTAGTATTATTTCATTAGCCATGAAAAATGTATCTGTGTTATGGCGGGTGAAGTTTACGATAGATATAATTTATTCATAATACGAAAAGAATTCTTCAATAAGTAAATTAGATAGGTAATTTGAGACATGTATGAAGGGTGTTTAATTGGCTAAAGCATAGAATGTGTGGGTATTATGATAGAAATATATTGCAGATGTAAGGTAGTTTAGATTCTTTTTAGTGTCGGTCGGTTGTATTTTTTTGTTGTATTTGTGTAAGAAAAGTGTTAGCAAAATTTTAGATGGAGTAATTTAACGTATATTTTAGACGTTATACTCGATGAATAATTGAATGGAGGAATATCTTGTTGGTCGCTTTTTGATAAACACGTAAAACCATTTTTGGGCATTTCGTAGAGGATCCATAAAAGTAATTGATGAGATGTAAAATGATGTACATACTTTTATCTTGAAGAGTCTTGATGTATCTGGTGGCCATCTCAATAATCTCCGTCTTCTCGATGCGCCCCCGACCCTTCTTCAGGTAATCCGGAGGGATGAGACGGGACAGATCCGCTAGGCAGTTATTCATGCGATCGCGCCTCCTTTTCTCTATGATTCGATGAGAAGTAGGATTCTGCTGCAAATAACAAAACCATAATTTATTATTACTAAATTGTCAATAAAATAATTAAGTAGGTACATATGGGAAAAATAAAAAAAAATAACGAATCTCCTTGAATTGAGGTCCAAAACATTTTATTGGAGTTGAAAGTACATAGGTAATCAAATATGATAAGCGAATTTTTCAACCTTCGACGGCCACTTTCAGATAATGCTAAAAAATAATTCACTATACCTACATAATAAGTATCTTTTTGGTTCGGTAAACAATGTGAAAGATTGTTAACACGAAACACCTTTAGATATCTGTAAGTAATTGTAGGAATAGATAATAATAACTCATAGAACATGATAAAGAAAGTTGACCAAAGTAAACATAATGGTTATCTATTCAATACGACTGTTTGAATAGATAGGCATTAGAATAGGTATTGTACCTACTCGTAACTTGCAGGGTAATAAATTATTTAAAACGCAAACAAATGCTGATGAAAAGGGGAAGAGTACGATTTTCGTGGCGCCGCGATTTGACGATGTTTTCGGGTAGAACAGCCGAAAATAAGACGAAAATGAAGAATAAATTTTTTTTATATCTCGCTTAGTTTTCGAGATATCGATACTTTAAAGTTTTTAATTCTATGTAGACTAATACCATAGATTGCGCTAAAGGCTACGTCTCTAATACAGGTTAGGTTAGGTTAAGATGGGTTAGGTTAGGTTAGGTTAGGTTAGGGTAGGTTAGGTTAGGTTAGGTTAGGGTAAAAACAGTATTTGTTATAAAATTAATCAATTTGAATCTGAAACTTTAAGTACTTATCGATATCTCGAAAACTAAGCGAGGTATCGAAAAATTGTATTCTTCATTTTAGTCTTGTTTTGGGCTGTTCTACCTGAATACTTTGTTAAATTGCGGCGCCACGGAAATCGTACTCGTCTTCTAAAAAGTAATAAGTATACCTATTTAAAGAAAATGACAATTGAACATTTCCCAAACAAGTGACCCGGTCTGGCCGTAAACCTCCGAGACGAGTTCAAATAAAACACTGAAATTATTTTCCTCGTTGAGTTGGTTAATTAATTTTCATCTAACAATACCTTATACAACCATTATTACAACGATTGTTCCAAAAGCAAACCAAGGGTGCTATTTAATTACCGGTCACTGAGGTTATTTCAGGCCATTGTTTTATTCCGCCTATTTTTACAAACATCCTGTTACGGTATTTAATTAAAATATGAATTTGTACAGATTATTTTTAACTTAATTCAATTACAAATAAAAGAATCTTTATATTTTTATTGGTCACGTAATGCTTTGAATGTTCTTGTTGTTGTTTTTTTTTTTCTTTTTGCGTAACGTTTCACGTTATTTTTGGATATTTTATTTAAATTGGAAACGCGTTTCAAATAAAAGAATAATTACTTATATTTAACTTGGGTACTTACAAACAAATATATTTTTAAATAAACCCGTGGAAGTACACATTTACCTGGTCACGCAATATTTTAAATGCTCTTTGATTTTATGAAATCGTGAAATTTCTTTACTGCTTTTTTATAAACAGATAAGAGTTTAAAGCAATGGTTGTCGACCTTTTTGTGACCAGGGACCACCATGATATTTATTTGTCCCTACAGGGACCACAAGGTATAGAATAAGCACTTCTTGGACTTCTTCAGCTACCTCTCCAACACTAATACCAAAAGGGTTACGAATCAGCTTTTGGATACCTTTCGATTCGGTTTTGTAGTAAAATTAACGAATGTTTCGCTGACCTCATTTTAGATCTCGCGGTCCACCAGTTGGGCACCCCTGTTTTAAAGTAATGTAAAATTAAAAAAAAACGTCAGTAATAGATCTATACATGGTGTCCGGAAACCAGTGACACAAGCGGGTAACTGGTGAAACCACATTACATTTGGAGTCGATTTTGTGGTATAACTTTTTTGATTAGGGGTCGTCCATTAATCACGTGATTTTTTTTTACAAACTTTTTAACCCCCCCCCCCCCCTGGTGATATGTGGTGAGGTTTTAGACTACCCCCCCCCCAAAATCACTTGTATTTTTTTTAGACAAAGTATTTTGAAATTTTCAGAATATTATCACGAAAAATAAATACACGTGATTTCTCATTATACCCCCCCCCCCCCGTCGTGATATTTGGTGATTTTTCCGAACCCCCCCGCCCCTTTGGAGCCTCACGTGATTAATGGGCGACCCCTTAAAGTGTCTGTGGATTTATTTTCTGTACAAAACTATAGTTCAATAGATCAATGATTTGAGATTTTGCACAATTGACTTTCAAAACAGGAGGAAAGTCACTGTCAGTGTGAGATTTAAAAAAACCACCCCATTCCTTTTTCCACCCTTTAACCTTTGGTTCAAGGGTGGAAAGTGAATCAGATACTTGAGTCGGGCCATGTCAAAAGTCAGAATAATAGAAGAGAATGTATGAAACGATGTATGAATGTGAGTAAGGCAAAGAGTGTGTGCCAAGACCGAGTTGTTTGGCGGTCCGTCCAGCGTGATGGTTAGTTTAGTTAGTTAACCTTTGGAACGCCAGGCGTAACACGCCAATCGCCCGCCTTACGCCGGCTAACACTATTTTCGTAAATGCAAAATGGCGTCTTCGTAAGTACCGTCTTACCAGATAAAGTTTTGTAGATATTTATAAAAAAATATATTTAAGTTTCTTATGTAATTTCCCCAGGATAGCTGTGTACTTATATTCAGAGACATGTTTTTTAATCTCTAATGTTATAAAAAAATAGTTACACGATGAAGATAAATAATCAAGATAAATAAATGAAGATAAATTTATATTCCCGGGTTTTATTATATTTTACAGCTAAATAAGTGTTCTTCACAAAAAAATAAGTCGTATGAAGCTTTCCTGTAAATAAATAGATTACCTACCTCTACGACTTTTGAAAATCGGAGTTTTCCGACGCGCTTTTTCAAACATAAAATAAACCTATTTGCAAATGACAAAACGACAATTTAGAATTATATTAAAATACATTATTTCTTTGCCAAGCGAATAAAATACATTTTAGTATGCTAGAAGAATTTTTTAAGTTTTAAAATACCACAAAATCGAGGCAATTGCGGTGAGCTACTAACAAAACCACGATGGATGTTTTGGCACACTAGGGGTTAAAGCAGAATAAAACCTGAGCAATGCCGGTTACTTCAGTTAGCTAGGTACCGCTGATAGCTCCGTTGTAATATTTTATCGTAAATGTTACAACGATACCAAAAGAAATTACGAATGAAATTTAGTTCACTTTATTTAAAGACAAATGATAGTCTTGGTTTCATAAGTGAGGTGAGGCGAGAGCGAGTCGCATGTTCCCCATGCGGCGATGCGGCGGCTTGCACGTGGCGCGTGGCACGTGGCAAGTCCGCCCCGCACCGCGCACCGTGCACGTGACGGCCACTGGACTAAACTGGTACCGCACGTTGTCGCTGAATATGGAAAACTTCGATCCAGATTACGCTCTCTCTGCGCTGCCGTAACGACCCAACCACCCAACAAGTGTGAACAAATCGATCATTATGAATTTGAGTGTGTAGCCTCGTCTCGTGTCACGAAGCGACGTTTATAATTTTCGTTACACAACCTCAAACCATCGTACCTGTATATGTACACTGTACTTGGTAACTGGTAACCAGGTGAGTATGGTGTATATTTATACCTAGCGCACGGCACGCAGCACACGTTTATACAGGGTGTTAAGGGACGTACTTGACTTACATTAAACCAGTGATTTCTGACATTATTTAGAGTAAAAAATGTAAATGAAATTTTTGTCTCCGGTGACATTTTTTATGTTTTTTCCCACATAAAACATACAAAATGGTACATACTCGGCTGAGTGACCAGTGACGAAATGCCAAAGATTTTTTTTTGTTTGATTTTGAAGAATAAAAACATTGAAAAAAAAGTCAACAAGAAAGTCACCGGAGACCAAAATTTAATTTTTTTTACTCCAAATAATGTCAGGAATCACTGCTATTTATAGCAACTATATACTAACAACGGCAAGTTTTGCTGACTGGAGCCAGTGAGACTATGGCATCTCCGATTGGGGATGTTGTTAGGCTAATATTGTATGGGTACCGCCGCCCCGGGAAACATTCATTGGATAACCAACAACTCTGCCAAAGGTTGATGGAAACCCTCCGACCTTTCCAGCCGGACTCTCTCGACTTAACGCCTTGCACCGCAGTGGGAGGGATGAATTCACACCCCTCATACTAGTTTCCTTCCCAAAACTACATCTCCTTCATTTACTTTAAAACAACCCCACGCAGCATCCCCAAAGATGACGTAGGCCTAGAGGAAAATTATTTTCCTCAGGACCTCCTGTAAAAAAAGTTATTAATATAAAACTTTTTAAATAACGCTGACTTTGCAGGTTTATTTCGCAAATAAAGTAACAATCATTTACTCCAACAACGTGACAAAAAAATATTTTTCTTTATTTTATGTTGCTTTAGGATTTTTATTGGATTTACAATTGTCAATGTCCAATTAAAAATAATGACATTCAAAACATGTAAAACAAAGATACTCATGTCATTAAAAATATATGTTTATAAAATATATGAAATTAAATTTTTTTTTTTCTCAAAATAAATGGCCACTGACTAAGCATGTTTCTTCAGCCAATCCCTAATATTAAGCTACTTTACTACGGACCCTGTGTGGAATTAGAAAATAAAAACAATATGTATCAATTTCATGTATTGGTACAGTAAAGCAAGCTATCTTTAGTTTTATCCAAAATAAATAAACTATCCGAACGCTAACATAAAAATGAATAGATACCCAAGTCGAAATTAGGTAGGTACATAAGTAAATTTACTTACCAAGTTCAGAAATCTCCTTCGGGTGCTTTCCCAGTTGTTTTAGCTCACCAATCAATCGAATTGCGGGAATCCTTCATTATGAATACCTTTTGCACCGCATTACAATGATTACAAGAAGATACAATGCAAGTGGGCGAAAGGAACGAGTCAATATTTAGTGTTTGCAGATTATTTGGTGCTTAGATACGAATCGAAGTACCAAGTAGGTACGCATAAACTATTATTGGCTCATTGCGTGACTATCATTCGAATAATATGTGATGCACTGAAATCTCTTCCCTAAAATAAACCAATCTGAATCTCTATAAACTAAAATGGCAAAAAGCGTGCTAACGTAGATAATCAAATAGTAGGTCTCCAGTGGCGTAGCCTACAATGGGTGAACCCGGTGCGGATAACGTGGTGTCATCCCAAGAATCAACATGGTGTCACCCCAAGAATTAGTAATCCTCAAAGGGGTCGTCCATTAATCACGTGAGGCTCGAATTAGGGGAGGGGGTTCGGAAAAAAATCACAAAATATCACAAGAGGGGAGAGGGGGGGGGGATATAATGAAATATCACGTGTATTTATTTTTCGTTGAACGCACGATAATATTCTGAAAATTTCAATTTACTATGTACTAAAAAAATACACGTGATTTTGGGTATGGGGGGGGGTAGTCTAAAACCTCACCACATATAACCAGGGGGGGAGGGGGTTAAAAAGTTGCTAAAAAACATCACGTGATTAATGGACGACCCCAAACTAGATTTTGGATAATGTCTTACCTAATATTGAAGAAAATAAATTAGGTATTATGATTGGCGGCGCTACTAGGGTGGCCTCTTATCCAAAGAATCGACAACTGGACAAAATCTGAGAGCGCTTTTACATTTGGTCGAAGAATTACCTTCGCTTTCCCAGCGAAGGCGGGAAACTACCCCACTGTACGCAGCTAGTCGTTTGTCGACTACATTCCGCAGTCGAAGTCGACCAGCCGAGCGATTCTACGACTATGTATTTTGTGGGATCTTTTTTGTGAGATCTCCTGTCAGATTATGTGATTTTCTATGGCTGTTGTTTGCTTTTTCTACGGGCCGATGCCAGATTTCAACCGTGAGCTGTCACAAATCGGCGAAGCTGGCCTGATACCCATAGAAAAAGCAATTGACAGCCATAGAAAATCACACAAATCTGACAGGAGATCTCGCAAAATAGATCATCCAACAAAATATATAGAATCACTCGGCAGCGGTAAATACTGTCAGCAGTTGACTCGGTAATCGGTGTAAATAGCGCTTCATCTGTCGCCTGCGGTAAGCGACCAGTCGCTCATCGAAGGTGACAGATGACCCACCGTAAAAGACTAGTAACTTTGAGAAATTTAAAATGCAAATTTCGACTTCATAAAAATTAAAAACATTACTAGCTAGTCAAATGAGTAAAAATGTTTTTCAAAATCCTATAAATTACTTTTTATTATTATTTCTTCATTATTTATTTATGTACACATAACAATGAAATACAGAAGAAAAAATAGACAGATGATTGATCATTTTTTCAATCAGTTAATATCGATCGATTCGGCTATGATTGTATTCAGGTTTTGCGTTTATTAGTTACCATTTTTAACAAAAAAATGAACCTTACCTTGTTTTATGAAATGTTTCTTTCAACACTTTTAAAAACACTAACAGAATAAAAACTTTTTTACTAATTCACGTCAATCAGTAGGCAAAAATTCACTTCACGAGTTCACGTCAATCACAATGTACGAAAGAAATGAGAAGGATACATGTAACAAGCATGGAATATTTCAGGGGAATCCCCAACCGAGCAATAGTTAGAGCTAGGAACATAAATAAAACAACAGAACTTTTTGGGAATCCCCGACCGACCGAGCCCTAGAGCTACGAAAATATAAATAACAGACAGTATTTACGCGTAAAATATTTTTGTAGCAATATTCTACCATGGTAGGTTTTTTTTTCACGATCACCCCCATTGGGTGGCACCCGGTACGGGGGGCCCCCGCCGTCTCCCCCCCCCCCCCCCCCCGAGCTACGCCACTGGGGGTTTCCAACCATTTTGAAGTTGGCAGCTACTTTGCTACCATTAATATGATACATAAAATAATTCGTAATCTGCTCTTTCATAGTTTAATTATTTTAGAAAAAACACTTTTTGTAAGATATTCTGAAACCAAGGTGAATAATTGTTTGCGCCCGTTCGTACACAAATGAATGTGGATAAATAGTTTTGTCCATAAACAAAACCTTCACATCACCCACGCACCAACAACCGAAATTAGTCGGTTTAATAATTTCTCAAAGGTGAAATAATAATGGGTACTCATTTCTCATATTAAAGTTTATGCCTTATTATATTACAGTTTTATACTATGAAAATACGAAAGACGATAATGTTACAAAACAAATAAACACATAATATTATGTAAACCGTCCCATCGACCTTTAAATAAACACAAAAAAAATAAAACATTTAAAAAAATACAATGGTCGTATTTTTCCAAAAGAAAATACAGTTGAAATAAAAAAGTACCGGGCGACCACGGGCCAAGTAAATTCGGGTGGAAAAAATTATACCATTTCGGGTTTTTACACAATATCCGCCAAGGATTAAATTAATGACATAAAACAAATAGATTTCATAAAGATTTAAAAATAATACTCCCGGAATGCGACCACGGATTAACATGCCAATCAAATACAAATATAAAATGTAATAAATTTAAAAAAAACACACACACAACATGTAACTGATACGTACGATTTAAGAAGGTGTGTTTTATTTATTATGTTAATAAAAAATAATAAGGAAAACCGACCCTATGAATACGTGGCTAAATTATGATGTCAATAAAAAATAATAAAGAAAAGTGACCCTTTGAATGTGTGGCTAAATTATGATGTTAATAAAAAATAATAAAGAAAGGTGACCCTACGAATATGTGGCTAAATATCGATGTTAATAAAAAATAATAAAGAAAACTGACCCTACGAATACGTGGCTAAATAATGATGTTAATAAAAAATAATAAAGAAAAGTGACCCAATGAATATGTGGCTAAATTATGATGTTAATAAAAAATAATAAAGAAAAGTGACCCTTTGAATATGTGGCTAAATTATGACGTTAATAAAAAATAATAAAGAAAAGTGTCCCACAGGCACTTTGTTAAAAAAATTGATAAGGGTGTAAAAATGACAACCACCAAAACGATGTTCCAAAGATAATCCGTAGACCTGAATAGGCGGGTATCTCACTGCTGTACGTTCGTAAACGGTTGTTAAGATACTCACAAGTACAATATTTTAGTAAAAATGTAAGGAAACTTACATCTTTGTGAATAAAACGGGTGTGTTTATTGGCGAACTCCATCATTAGATGCGCAGGTTTGATTCCGCACTCGTTGGAATGAATTGTTTGTTGTAAACTGAGTGTTGTTGTTCTGTCGCTGCACTGACACTTTACTCGTACAGCTGAATGATAGCACTGATAGCAGTGAGCGGCGCCTCTGAACCGCGAAATCGTCACTTCCTCAGTTCGTCTGTTCGCCAGTGTACTAAACACGTGATAACGCACGTGAATTCTCTTTCAGAAACGGACTATTTTATCGCGATTCTATTTTAGAAGCGTGCGCCGCACATAAGGGGTGGTATGTACCCCGGGGTGAGTCTTGTGGGGGTTATTATTTACCCCAGAAGTGAATTGAAGTTTGATACAGATTGAGTATTCAAGTCGAGAATGTTAATATTCAAATATCGCCCTTGATCAACGATCGATATAATTTAAAGGATATTTATGTTTAAGTTCTGATTATATTTTTATGAAACTTCGTCATGTTGGCAATTTATCTCCGTTTGTTTCAGGATTAAAGCGTTAGCCTCGGTGCTGAAAACTGAAATATCCTGTCGTCGAATAAATGGTGTTTTCCTCCCCGTCTGCGTCGAGTAACTTGTTGCAGGAGGAGTGACTTATCGAAGCGAAGGCTCTCTATCGGCAATAGTAATAAAATTAATGTTCAAACCGCACACTGCATGCGTCACTTTTATTATGTTAATATTTATTATCACTCGAAGATAATAAAAAAAGGTATCGACACAAGGCCAGTTAAAATTTCAAATGATTTTCAAATTAAATGAAGATATATAAGAAATATATTTGTTAGAATAATTTAATTTGCATCGTCATTCAATGATGTCGAATTGAGCGAACGCCTTGGCTATCGTGTCGACAGTGAAGCGAGATGCAATCCACCGCGCCTTATAAGGGCGGATTTCCCCCGTCTTTTGGGGGAGTGATGGGGGTGCGTGGGGAGGGACTGGCTCCTTCCTTTGCTGGTCACCTTCGCCGGTTCCAAAGGACGAGAACCACAAAGGAATAAAAATAACTTCAATGTTCACCATTCAGTGCTCGACTTCGAAAGTTGAAGAAAAGGTGTTATTATAAGGTTAATTTTAAAACAATATAAATACGATCGAGTCGACAGAAGCGATGCGAAGTTGAAAGAGTGAAGGCTTTTAATTATTTTTATATCGCGAGTTGGTCATTTATTTTAAAAGTTAATCACGATTTTATTTATACGCGAGTGGAACGGTACCTGCCTGTTACTTTCTCGATTCTCGAGGGGATGATATTGTTATTATTATTAGTTATTGTTATTGCACTTGTAATAAAAGTTTATTATCGTATCAAAGCAGATTTTTTTGTACCTATTTAAAACATTCCAAATACTTATTTTTAAATCTAGAAATTCCTAATATTATAAAATATTCTGCCTCCAATCTATAAAATAATAAAGACGCGTAAAGAAATACATATGCATTATACCTCCATGACTACTTACTAATACATATGCAGTATACCTACATGACTACTTACTAATACATATGCAGTATACCTATATGACTACTTGCTAATATATATTATTATGGAGTATACCTACATGCTTATTTACTAATACATACGCAGTATACCTACATGACTACTTACTAATACATATGCAGCATACCTACATACTACTTACTAATACATATGCAGTATACCTACTTGACTACTTATTAATACATATGCAGTATACCTACATGACTACTTATTATTACATATGCAGTATACAGGGTGGCCACAAAAAACGGATTTCAAAATTCCCCGATAATTCCAGGTTTTCCAGGGCAGTTTCTACATTTTTCCCTGATATGTTTAATTTTATATAAGGGGATATCGTTAGTTAAATAAATAATAAAGGGAATTCCGTCATCTATAGCATTTATTATTTCTTTGCATTACAATAATCTATTAAACACAAAATACACTTGTTACAAATTTATGATATTTCGCCTGAAGACAATTTGTGAAGAAATGAAAAGACCATACAAAAATAGAAAAATAAACAAAAAACATTAACATTAGAAGAGATACAAAAAAAATTACATGAAACAAGCAACAGTACTAGGGAACAGTTTAGATTTAGAATATTAATAATTAAAACAATATACCCTTTGGGTAAGCAGTTAGGACATTAAATAATACAAAAAAAAATTGGTAATAGAGAAAACTGAACCATAAGCATTCGACTAAAATTTAGAAAGAGGTTTATTATGTATTTACACGAAGCTATGGTAGGTATAAATAGTGATGCAATGTAATTTTATAAATACTAAAAACCTTGATTTAAATGTTAAAATACCTAAACACACATCAACTAGATGACATGGATTGTGTTGCAAGGGCATTAACGAAAATAATAATAAAAAATACCTATCTAGTTTGTCTTTGTCGGCATATCTTTTGTTACACAAGTTGTATGTAAAAGTAAAAAAACACAACTTCGGGGTTTCACAAATCGCAAAATAACGAATTTAGTTTTATTTTTGGAATTCCCTGATATTATAATTTTTTTTCGAAATTCCCTGACATTTCCCGGATAATTCCAGGTTCGGTAAAATTCCCTGATAATTCCAGGTTTTCCAGGTATTCCAGGTCTGTGGCCACCCTGAGTACAAGGGCGGATCCAGGGGGGGGTCATGAGGTCATGACCCCCCCCTGGGCTGGGTCCAGGACCTAGGTGGACCTACTTTTTACTTGTATCTATTATTAACAAAATTAAATTATAACTTCTAGTGACTTGACCACGACTCTGTGACCCCCCCCCCTGGAGCTATGTGACCCCCCCCTGGCGCCAAAGCTGGATCCGCCCTTGCCTGAGTATACCTACATGACTACTTACTAATACATATTATTATGCAGTGTACTTACATGGCTACTTGCTAACACAAATTATTATTCAGTGTACCTACATGACTACTTACTAATACGAGTACATGCCTTCTAAAAAGATAATTCATCTCTTCATAGAAATTTGTGAAGAGAATATCATTACATCATTGAAAAGGAAGATAATACTAATAAATCTAAACAAAAATACGAAAAATAACAAGAGGCAGAAAAAAAAAAAAAGGTAAGGGTCGTAACTGGGACTCGAACCCAGGATCAAGAACATCGGGACAAGCGTCTCAAGAAACTCGACCATTGAGACGTCTTTTTTTAAGTCATTTTAATCAATCTCACTTTTCAAATTCAGAATTAACAATATTATATTAATATTTTTTTTTGGTTTTCTTATATTTTTGGAAGCTACATTTTTAGATGATCACGATATTCAAAGAACTGGTTTATAACCTGGATATTATATAAGTTAAACATATCGTATTTTCGGTACATGGGATTCCCATCTGTTAAATCTTTTTTTTTTAAATGAATATACAATTTTTATTATATACTGAGAACTATGAGTGTAAAATATTTACCCTGGACTGCTTGCTGGTCGTGAGGAAGTCTACATCCGTGGAGAAGTCCACACTACCGTCCCCCACCGTGTAGTTCACCTCGCTCTCATCACTGAAACAGGACAACAGGCATTAAATACTGAATTACTGTGTGTTACGAGAACCTCATCACTGCAACAAGACAACAGATCTCACGGGATCCTCATCACTGTTATATACTGAATTACTATGGGTCACGAGATCCTCATCATAGCAAAAAGATAACAGACTAGATTACTATTACATTAAATACTAGATTACTGTGTGTCATTAGAACCTCATCACTGCAATAGGACAACAGATCTCACGGGATCCTCATCACTGTTATATACTGAATTACTATGGGTCACGAGATCCTCATCATAGCAAAAAGATAACAGACTAGATTACTATTACATTAAATACTAGATTACTGTGTGTCATTAGAACCTCATCACTGCAACAAGACAACAGATCTCACGGGATCCTCATCACTGTTATATACTGAATTACTATGGGTCACGAGATCCTCATCATAGCAAAAAGATAACAGACTAGATTACTATTACATTAAATACTAGATTACTGTGTGTCATTAGAACCTCATCACTGCAATAGGACAACAGACATTAAATGACGTGTGTCACGAGATTCCCATCACTGTTAAATACTGAATTACTGTGTGTCACGAGAACCTCTTCACTGCAACAGGACAACCGACGTTATGTGAAGGATTTTTTTGTTTGCATTGAAGAAAAAAATTTAAAAGTCTTCGATTATTCAAATTTCATTCATATTGTTTTACTCCAAATAATGTCAGAAATCACAGGTTAAAGTGAGTCCAGTACATCTCTCAACACCCTGTAGTAAACCTACATCTCTGGTACCCTACCCGTGTTATACACAAAATCTAAAATAAGTCCTTTGTTATAAAAATGAAAGAAGGAAAATTTTATTTTATAAAAATAACAGTGGTGTAATTATTGTTATAAAAACGAACACTTGCATGTGCACCTGTAGGAACGTGAAACAATTCAGAGAAAAACTCGAAAATAGCCCCATTGTCCCAAAATACGTTCATTAAAAAAACTCCAGTTGCTTGAGGCAGAAAAACAAGTCTTCATTAGTCCGTAAATAAAATGTAATCAACTGCTGGGAATAAAAATATTACGTCAGTTTTTTCCAAGTTTCTGGCTTTCACCCTTCAAGTGTGTTCTAAGCTATAATCATCAATTGTGAGAGTAGTAGGCGAATCTATTATATTAAAGTGATTGAAATGGGAAAATTTCATAAGTTTATGGGAAATCTCAGTCGAGTTCTGAATTAGAAGATATGAGGTGTTAAACGGAGGGGAGGCAATTTTAAATAAGGCTTGATTAGAATAGAGGATATGAGAGGGACAACCAAAAAATTATGTGATCAACGGTTCCCACTTCTAGACCATAGAAAGTACAATCTGGCAAAGTAAAGTAAAATCTAAGAGCGCGTGAATTTTAAAAGGGTGAGAGGGAACGGAGCAATCATTCGAATAACTGAGGGGATTTTTTTTTGGAAAAATGGGGGATTTGTTGAAACAACAGTTTGTGTTGGGATAGCCCTTTGTATCGTCTATATCGCCAAGTTGCCAGCCTAACCTAACCCAAACAAATTACAATAGCACTCCCCATACTCCACACACTTCGGAGCGACAGAGTCCCGCGCCACTTCAGGCCGCCACGCAGAAAAGTCTCACAGTGAACTGGGCTGTAAACCTATTGGTCTTTACTTTTCTGCGCGGCGGCCAGTGGCGCGGGACTCGCTCGCTCCGAAGTGTGCGCGTGGGAGATGCAAATCCGTTTCCAATGGCGCACAATGGTTTTACTAGTATGGGAGCGTCGGAAAAAAAAAGAAATTTGAAATTGCAGGGACCATTAAATTTTGCTTTTATATCTTGACATCACATACCAGCGCATCTTTCCCCCTACTACCGAACTCAGCAAAACGTTTCGTCGCTGCGTAACACGTCAGCAAAGATTGACTCCCCGAGCAGTCAGGACGTTAGTATGAAAGTACAACGTTTATTATATAACATTCAGGGACCGATAACTTTTTACACCGCTTGCTGGCAAACTTTTTCAACGTGGATCCAATACCTTTAGGTGTGTATTATAAGAAGATAACACTCAGGTTGATGTCCTATACACTCACTTCTCCAAAGCCTTCGACAAAGTTAATCACCGTATCCTCATGGCCAAACTTTACGCTATAGGCATTAGAAACCCTTTGTTATCATTCTTTCACTCTTACTTGACAGACAGAAAACAAAGGGTTAAAATAAATAACTTTGAATCCTTTAACATTGATGTAACTTCCGGCGTTCCCCAAGGAGCCATTTGGCCCCGCTTCTTTTTAACCTTTTTATTAATGATATCACTAAAGTTTTTTCTCACACACGTTTCTGGCTATTTGCCGATGATAATAAGATTCTTAAGATTATTAAATCCCACCTTGACTGTTTACTATTTCAACTTGATATTGATTCATTTAACGATTGGTGCAAAATTAACTGCATGGATCTTAATGTTGATAAATGCAAAATTTTGTCCTTTTATAGAACCAAAAAACCTATTCAGTTTGATTATAAACTAAATAGTGTTTGTCTATCTACTGCCACATCTATCAAGGACCTTGGGATCACTCTAGACTGCAAACTTTCTTTCCGTGATCACATTAATAATATCGTAAATAAATCACTTAAACTACTCGGCTTCCTTCATAGAATTACCTCTGACTTCAAACATATAAGTACACTTAAAACTCTTTACTGTTCGCTGGTTCGCCCTCACCTTGAATATGCTAGTGCCATTTGGTCTCCTTTCTATGCCGTCCACATTTGTCATATCGAATCTGTACAACAACGTTTCCTAAGAGGAATTGCTTGGAGGTTGGGTCTTGAAAGAGGCAAGTACTCATATGATGAAATTGAACACATTTTAAACATGTCTTCTTTAGAAAAACGTAGAAAGGACTCTGATCTCAGCAGCAGCTGAAATCCTCAGCACGATATCATTATTATCCCTACTGTTACTAAGAAATGAAGACATTATTATTATTATCTAATTTGCATATTTAAAATTATCAACAGTATTACTGATACACCTGATACAACTCATCCAGTTTAACATTCCTTCCCGTAGACTTCGAAATAATGAATTGCTGTTCCTCAATCAACATTCTACTAATTATGGATACCATTATCCCTTATCCAGAATGTCGAGACTTGTCAACGCAAGTCAAAGCATTGATTTTTTTGGTGTAAAACTAAATGACTTTCGCCAGTCGATACGCAATATTTAAATGCTTCTTCATGTTTTGACTTGTAGTGTCTCTATATGTACTTTTTATATTTTATATTGTCATTGCTATTAATTTATATGTGCTCTCCCTTCACTGTCATCTCTGTTTTTTTATTCGTGTTATTATTATGTTTTAATGGACTTTTGTCCGTAAATTAATAAATAAATAAAGATGTTAAGTTAATTTTTTTCATTTCCTAATACGACAAATTTGGGATATTTTTTTTTAAACTTCTCGTGAATTTAAAAATTTACATAATTTACTTACTGTAAAATTAGAGTGCTTCATAAATATTATTTTTGTCACAGGTTCGGTTTCGAATGATTTTTAAGACAAAAGGAGTTATTTGACATAGTGATGAACTCAAAGTGCCAACAGATGGAAAAAGATTAAAAAAAAAAAAAAAAAAATTATGAGCCTCACCAATTGCCTTAAAGAGGGGTTGGATAAACTTTTAAAAAGATCGTGGGCTTCAAATTTCACTTTAAAACAAGATGGACAATTGCTCCTCGAGATGAAGCTAGATTTGAAATGGAAAATAAAAAAAAAAAAAAAACACTTGAGTCTCCGATTGGTTTTATATTATTCGCAATTTCTTCTGAAAATGGCACGTCGCGGTCGTAAACACAATGTAGTTTAATGTAGTTCTGACAGACCCAAACGCTTGAAAACCAAAGATCTTCGGAAAAGTGCACCTCTTTCTCATTTGGCGTTTGCTACAAAAATGAGCTTGAGAGCTTTTGGTCAATCGGTTGCATCAAAATTATTAGAAGACATTATTCTGGGCGCTCATCATTAACAGACAAGTAAATGCAGTGGCGTAGCGTGGGGGGGGCGGGGGGGCGGTCCGCCCCGGGCGGCACTTTTAAGGGGGGCGGCAAATTTTCACAATAAATAACAACATTATCTTGGAAAAATTTAAACCATTTCAAATCATTATTTGAACATGTTCTACGATCCTTTCGTTTACGAATCGAACTCTTTTGTTAATTCATTAAAAATATCAATAACTATATTTTTTTAAGCTGCGAATTTCGCAATTCGTAGGAAAACCGTACGCATATTATGAGAGTAATACTAATTAAAGCTGATAACTCGCAAACAGATTCACTCTTAATAAAAATCAGAATTGTGTTCAGAATGTATTAACGATGGAATTTCAGTTGTGTATTCATCTGCTGATACATTTCGAAAGAGACCATTATTTTATTCGAAGTGCAGTTGTAAAATTCTAGTTGTAGATTATGTATGTGCTACCAGAATCAAAGAGAAACCATTTTCATTTTCTGGGTGTAGTTTTAATTCGGCAAATACAGATTTAATTTGACCCGTCTAATCACAGGAGACGCAAATTATCCCAAACATTTAATTTTAAAATAAAATTGTGAAATTATATCCCACACATACAATTTTAAATAAATTTGTGATTGCAATAAAAAGTTGAGATACTGTTTTATTACATTTTTTAAGAAAAGGAATCTGTATTTAAAATTTTAAGTTTATTCTATTTTAGGTACTTTAATTCGAATATTCGCAGGCGTGTATTTTGAGCCAATTCACATGTCCAATATGAAAATTTTAATGTTTAGAAACAATAATGTTCTAATAAGCACGTCGGAAAAATTACTTTATCTAGATTTTAGAACAGTTTTGTTTTAATAAAAAGGAACAAAGCATTGGAAGAACCGGAAATTTTGTGCGCAAACATTGACAGGCAAAAGTTATAGATATTTTTTTCTTATTATTCGAAGGGTTAAACCAGTTTTCAGGATGTAAAATTCCATTTGAGAATTCATCTGCTGACACAATTCAAAGGAAAACATTATTTTATTCGAAGTTCAGTTATTAATTTCTAGTTGCAGACTCTGTATGTGCTGCCAGAATCAAAGAAAACCCATATTCGTGTTCTGAGTGTACTTTTAATTCGCCGCATACAGACTTAATTCAAATCAATTTTGTGTTGAGAATATAAATTTCCAGTTGTGGATTCATCTGTTGACACATTTCGATGGAAAACATCCTCTTATTCGAAGTTCAGTTATATTATTCTATTTGCAGACTATGTATGTGCTGCCAGAATCAAAGAAAAACCATTTTCATGTTCTGAGTGTAGTTTTAATTCACCGCATACAAACTGGTTTTGTGTTCAGAATACAACGATAAATTAAATAACGAGTTGCAGATTCATCCTGCATCGAGTGAAGCTTTACATTTGAGTTAGATAATGCTGCAAAATTCTGAGAAATTGATTGTTGCGTGTGTAACTATTGTTTGGGGACTCTAACGCAGTATCAATCAATCAACTTTGGAATAGAATTTATATACATGATTTTCGTTGAAAGAATACTCGTCAAATGTGATTATAAAAAAATATCCGGCTCGTTTATAAATAGGTCGTAATAAAAAAAATAGAATTTCCGTATACAACCCCACCTCCCCCCACCGCTTGAAGTCCCAATTAAGGGGGCGATGAAATTTTCCTCCGCCCCGATGTTCTGAGTGTAGGTTTAATTCACCACAAACAGATTTAATTAAAACCAGTTTTATGTTTAGAATGTACTTGCCGGCAGAATTAAAGAAAAACCATTTTCATGTTCTGAGTTAAGCTTTAATTCACCACATACAGATGTAATTAAAACCAGTTTTTTGTTCAGAATACATATGTGCCGCTAGAATCAAAGAAAAACCATTTCTATGTTCTGAGTGTAGTTTTGATAAACCGCATATTTATTTTAATTTAAACCAGTTTTGTATTATCAATATATCAATAAGTTGTCGATTCATCGTGTACCGAGTGAAGTTTTTTTTTTTTTTTTTTTTTGTGCATTACAGATTGATTTAATCCTATTACAATACACATAACATATACATGAGAAAAGAAATTACAAAATTACAAAAATACATATTTTAGAGTCCTTGCTTGAAATTATTCTTGAAACCTTCAAGACTAATGTTGAAAATGTCAAGAGACCTAGAAATATCATTTAGCAGCACCATACCTCTTGTCATGCTTGGGCCACAACGTCTGTTCTGCCATGAGGGATATAGAGCAAGTCATGGTGACGACCCTGGCAGTAGTTGTTCGGTACGAACAATTTATAGCATTCTAAGAGGTATTTTTTTTTTTTTTTTACAGTGAATACCGCACAAGAATCTCAACTGCTCCCGTCTGGAGCCAGTGAGACTATGGCATCCCCAATTGGGGTATGTTGTGAGGCTGAAGGTAAGGTTGGGAAGTACCTGGCTATTCAGATCTGGTCACTAAACACGGCTAAAGCCATTTTCAAGCAACGTTTCAATTCTGAATGGTGGTCTTACACCAGGGCGATACTAATAGTATCTTCCACTCTGGAACATGCCGCAAATATACTATATATTATTTTAAATGAATTAATTAATTGTGAAATAACACAAATTAATCAAATAAAATTTATTTGCGCATGCCGGGTTCGAACCCGCGACCTCCGGAATGTGAGTCAAGAGTCTTAGCCACTGGACTACGGAGGTCGTCAAAAGGTATGGGCTGTCAATGTAATAGTTTATAATTTTGAAAGCTGTGACTGTTAGGGTCTCATTCCTTCTAGAATGGAGACTTTCGAAGCGTGTTTCAGATAGCAAATCTAGATGATGCATAAATCGCGGGTATTCACCATGCATTCTCATATAAAGATACCTTAGAAACTTTTTTTGGATTTGTTCTAATAAATCTATGTAGTTTTGCTGGTATGGGGCCCAAACAGCAGAAGCATATTCTAATTTTGATCGTATAATGCAGTTAAACATCGATGTCATTGCTTCGGGCTTGGAAAATTGTTTACTTATTCTTATCACAAATCCAAGAAGTTTGTAACACGATGATGTCAACTCCACTATATGATCTGAAAAAGTAAGTTTGGGATCGAATGTAACCCCGTTTGCATTTGAGTTGCATTCCATACGTTCCATGCGCGATGAAGATGCGAAATTCTATTACAAGCATACAATTCTCGATTTCTGAGAGCAGTTATATACAGTTTATACTCGCCACATGGGATTATAAAAATAGGCATAAAAAATAGGATATCTACCCCCCCCCGGTAAGCGTTTGAAAATCTGCGGAAAAAGTACTTGTAGAAGTTAGGGGAGGGGGGCGGCAAAATTTTCCTCCACCCCGGGCGACTGAAACCCACGCTACGCCACTGGTACTCGGCACATAGGATAAAAAAAATAGGATATCTACACCCCCCCGGAAAAAGTACCTGTAGAAGTTAGGGGGGGGGCGGCAAAATTTTCCTCCGCCCCGGGCGGCCGAAACCCACGCTACGCCACTGAGTAAATGTACAAGGTATTTGATGATAATCGCCCTTCTTACATACAGATGTTCATTAGGACGCGAGAGGATGCGGATTATTCTAGTATTTTTTTTTTATATCTTCAATTGTACCTATACGATTAGTTTGCGGGAAGTCTGACAATATAAACGTAGTGCGGCAGAATCTTTGCCCATCGACTACCGGATATTGCCGCCCGATTAAGATTATCAGAAGAGGCTCAGGAAGCACGGAACAAAGATTTTTAAAAATATCGCGAGAATTATTCTAGAAAATGTTCTTGTGAGAAATTTAATGAATATGTTTTTGCTTTAATGTTAGTTACATCTGATCCTGTCATAACTAGTTATAGGCAACCCCCAAAGAAACAATTAAATCTTTTTCCTAACCACTGGAGCGACCGCGCGTTTTATAACTTTTGGCCTCGATTGCTCGTGGCATTTCGAATTTTTTCCGCCGACATTGAAAAAATCATATCTCCGAATTTTAATATGAAGACATGCAAACTGATTATAGTTCTATATAGTTAATAAATTAACCTATCTTTTGTTGATTATCACATATTTGTAGGAATTATAAAAAAAATATTATAAAATCGTAAACTTTAAAAATGTGGGATTCCTGCGTGTTAATTCCTGTAAGATTGCCCTAAATTTTACTTTTTCAAGTCAACATTGGATATTTTTGATTTCTACACGTTGTCTAAACAAAATACAAGGTTTTTAATAAGATAATATATCATAAGAATACGTAGTACTAACCTTTTCCAATATTTGCAATTATTTTGCCGAGATCCGCCATTTGCTTTGTCACAAAAATTGCACCTGACAGCTAGCTTTAGTTGTCATATTCTAGATTAAAACTTTTCAAAGCTAATTGAAATTTAGATGTATATCTTTGTTAAGAATTCTTCTAATTGATAAACTATAGTTCGAATGCACACGTCAAGTAAGTAGGTCGATAATTGTAAAAATAAACACAAAAATCGAATGAAATTTAGATTTCAAATTCGATTTACGTAAAACATGTTAAAAATCACTAAATTCTCAGTTTGAACACTTGAAAACACGTTAACCACATGGATAATACATGGATAATTGAATTGTGATAACTGTTTGGTGTTAAAATGCAAAAACACAATCATTTACGGCATTTTAAAACATGTGTAAATTCATCCGGCCTGTCAAACAGTTTTGCGTCGGTGTTGAATATGAACTGTCAGATTTTAACCGCGAATTACTTTTTCCACAAGCATCTAAATAGTAATAGTGTTGCCATAGATGAAAGACAATATTACCAGCTTTCCAACGGAATAAATATTGGCCAGGAACTGGTAAATAATTAAATAGTTTTTAATTGTTTACGAGTGGTACGTCATAAACGTCGAATTATTCGACGTGGGCAATCCTAGAAGAAAACAAAATGTCGAATTATTCGACATGGTCGCTCCAGTGGCTGGAAGTTTTAGATTTAATAATTCCTCCGGATATTCATTCTTCAAATATCTTTTGCACTGACGATGATGATGATGATTGTTCATCGTCTGCATCAAAATGTTAAAAAGCAAAATTAAACATTACTCGGCCTTTATTTTCACATGTATATGGATGTAAATAATTTGAATGTTAAGATATTTTTTTAAATTTTATATTTTTTGTTAATGCAATCCAAAAATCGTTAATAAAGTTCAGTAAAACTTACTAAAACCGAATATATATATATTTTTTAACCATACCGAAAAATGATATAACTTTTTTCCCCGTAAATCCTCCCTGTGAATTGTTTCCAACTTTTGTGGTATTTGGAACCACTGTGCGGCGGTGTGGCAATATAAATATTCCCACTCATAGCATCTTAACTCCTCAGGCCTCGACCATATTTTGTCAGAGGGTCAAAATATTTCCGCTTTGCAATATAATCCAAATAAATAGAATATTTCTGAACATATCCTAAAACCAAAAACTGCTTTGAAAGGTGAAAAGATAAGGGAACGTACCCATAATACGTGACCTGTTCAGGGGGGGGGTCATCAAAATACCACGCTTGGTCACAAGGGGGGGGGAGTGGAGTGTGGGGAGGGGTGGGGGGAGGGGGAGGGGGATTGATGGGGGAGTGGAGTGGGGAGAGGGAAGGTGGAGCAGGCTGAGTGGAAATCTCCTAATACCATGCGAGCGAAGCCGCGGGAAAAAGCTAGTCTATATATAAAAATCAAAATATGCTAGCTTGGGGTAGGTATATAATATGAGTATACGAGATGTCTATGCGTTGATAAACCATTCATCCAATTGCGATGAAACTTTGGGGAATTGATGTGCGCATGCCCGCGATAGTTTCTATATACAATGGTGAGCTCTGGTGTCATGAAATTATGAGTTGCTAACCATTCATCCGATTGCGATGAAACTTTGGGGATTTGATGTGTGCATGACCTCAATGGTTTCAATATGTAATAATGAGCTCTGGCGTCATGAAATTATGCTTTAAACCGTTAAAATAAACCGTTCATCCGATTGCGATGAAACTTTGAGTTGTTTTGGGCACGCCCGTGAGTGTTTCTATATATACTGGTGAGCGCTGGCATTATGAAATTTGTATAAAAAAATGCAATAGGTGGCACGCGTGCTTTTTGAAAACTGAATGTACCGGGACTGAATGCATGGAATACGGGAGGGGAAAGGGGAACTCGGAAGGGGGGTTCGCGAGGTGGGGGAAGCGGGAGAGAGGAGTGGGGAGAGGAAGGCGGAGTAGGAACACTGGGAACGCGTGAGGGGAAGGGGACGCGAGAGAGGAAGGGGAGGCGGAAGGGGAACGGGACGAATGGGAAAGGACACGCAGAGAGAAACAATTTTCAACGCATGCCAGGAACTCGCTAGTCTTCTAATAAATGTTATATCATCATTCATCAGTTATGGTGGGTAAATAGCAAAATCATACCAAGTCCAGTGTTTTGTAATTTATGCACTAGGCAGTGTTTCTTAACCTGTGGTCCGCGGATCCCCAGGGGTCCGCGTATATATATGTGTGAGCACGGGCGTAGCCAGGTTTTAGTATCGGGGGGGGGGGGGGGTTCAAACTACTGAAAATCAAAACTCGTGTCGGGGGGGGGGGGGGGGGGGGGGGGTATTGTCAGACTTTTTATTTCTTAACTATAATGTAGAATGTATATGGAAAATAAAATAAAACTTTTCAAAACAAATAAACGTTATCAGTCAAATTAACCAGTCGAACACTAATCCTGTTATATGTTTATTGAACACTTTTTGCTAGGTGAGATAATAATTTCAAAGTACGTATAGGTACCACTCACCACTGATTAGAATCGGAAATTAGAAACGGAATTCGATATAAAAATCAACCGCATTCACCGATAAAACGGAACTAGAAATTTAAATTAATTTTTTTATTTAAGAGGTCTTCATTTCGATTTCGAAAAACTCTGCGTAAAACCCGGGCAACACGGGGACTTTGGCTAGTTTTGAATTATTTATGTTTTAAAGATTTAATGTTATTTTATATTGATATAATATATAAGTACCTACTGGAGCAGTTAGTTAAAGTAAACTTAAGTTAAGTGAGCTTATAATAACAATTTTTTGAAAGAAAAGTATGTACCTACATGTAAGTAACTAGGTACTAAAAAAATAGTTTATCGGGATTGTTATTTTTGTCATGGTCGGAAAACGACGTGAAAATGGGCCGTTTCTACAATTCGTTCTTGACTTCAACAGCTCGGCTGTGGATCGATTTGCGATCTTTTTTACATTAGCTTCACATAGGAGGCCCTGAGGAAAATAATTTCCCTAAGGGCCTATGTCATTTTAGAGAATGCTGTGTGGAGGATTTCTTTTTAAGGAAAAGAAGAAAAGAAAGTTCTGGAAAGGAAATAGTTTTTTTTACATGCGCTCCACACAGGAGGCCCTAAGGAAAATAATTTCCCTCAGGGCCTATGTCATCTTTGGGGGTGCTGTGTGGAGGGGTTTTTTTAAGGAAAAGAAGGAGAGGAGTGTTCTGGGAAGGAAAAGGGTTTAAGTGGTGGGTAGGAATGAGGTTCTGTGTGTCCTGGTCATCCACCTCCAAGACCTAGACAAACCTAACCCCATGAACCCCGGCACCCCTGCTAAATCTCCAAACGTAGCGAACCACTTGGGTTGACCTACGGCAGAGGTGTTGGTTATCCAATAAAGGTTCCAGGGGCGGCGGTACCCATTCCCGCCTCCCAAATTATAAGTCATGAGGAGTGGTTAGGAATCTTGGGGCAGTGTGTCCAAGAGTGACGGACTTATGAATCTATCCCTTCAACTGCGGTGCAAGGCGATGAGTCGAAGGATTCTGAATTGAGAGGTCAAGTCAAAAGATCTCTCAACCAGTCTCCAAATGTGTATGTGAGCAGACGCATCCGCCGCCAAGACCTAGACAAAACTCACCCCATGAACTCGGGCACCCCTGCTAAGTCACCAAATGTAGCGAACCACTTGGGGTAACTTATGGCACAGGCGTTGGTTTTTCAATAAATGGTTCCCGAGGCGGCGATACCGATACCCGCCTCCCTCTTCAAGACCCTTCCCGTAGCATCACCAAAGATGATAGGCCCTGACGGAAATTATTTTCCGCAGGGCCACCTGTGTGGAGTAAATGTAAAAAAAAACACACAATTTTAGGCCTCGTGTTAAGTTGAATGACGTCGTGGTGGCGTGTGGCGTGGCGTGGTGCGTGGGCCAAGGGTGCACGGATTGCACGCGTGCCAACACCGGAGCGGAAACGTGCTAATAATTATTATAACTTTGCAAACAATGCGTATCACGTTAAATTCCTGAACCAGATTGCGAAAGAGATTCTCCCAACCATCCTACTGAAAGAAAATAGTATGACGTCGAATGTTTCGGATATATTTATGACTAGCTGTTTCCCGGCATGCGTTGCAATGCCATTCACAGAAATAAATTGATTCTTCCTGGATTTCCTTTCCCGTGCGTCCCCGTTCCCTTCCGCCTTCCCCCTCCCTCGTCTCTTCGCTCTTCGCTCTCCGCGAACCCCACCTCCCCTGTTCTCCTTGCCGCAAAATATATGAAATACACACATTTTCATTTATACAAATTCATAACGCCAGAGCTAACAATTATTTATTTTATTATTTTTATTTCATAATATTTTATCTGTTACAGATTTTTGTTTTTTTTTGCTACCACACTACACTAATGCCCGTGTTGTGGTAGTCATACATTTAACATTTTATACAGGAATTAAAAAATATTATTCTATTGAAACAGATAATAAACATACCAAATAAAAATTAAGAAATACATAAAATTAAGTGACAAATAAAGAAAAAAATCATTTAAAAAAAAATAGAAATAAACATAAAATTAATTAGTTATTTCGGTTACTGGCATTATACCTAGCTCTCTCATTCAAAATTTAGGCATATTAGATATCTACGTCAAAGAATTTATATATAAAAATGCAAAAATCAGTCATTTTAAATACATGTAGGATTACAAAAGATTTTTTAAATATTTATATTGAGGGATCAGTAGGATTTATAGGTTCAATTAGAAATGCCACAGAGCCGAACCCTCTGATATGAAAATATCTGGAGTCGGTGAATTATTTTCCCATTTGGTCTCTGGTAGGTTGACGTGTTGTTCTTGTATTGTTTTGTATTTATTATACTTATATAGTACAATTGAATAGCGTGAATTGACTAGATGATTTTGGCGCAGACGCTATAACAATGAGCTCTATACTTCGTTTAAGGAGCTAAACGTCGCAAAATTTATAAAATTGGGAAGACTTCGGTGGCTGGGTCATGTGGAGAGAATGACCGAGCATAAAGCACCAAAGTCCCTGCTGAACTCAAGACCAATAGGGCGAAGGAGCCTGGGAAGGCCAAGACTAAGATGGAGCGACAACGTCCTCAAAGACATATATATCTTGGAGCTTCCAAACTGGAGAGAGCTGGCACAAAACCGAGATGAGTGGATGAAGACTCTTGAGGAGGCCAAGACCCACCAGGGGTTGTAGAGCCAATAGTGATGATGATGATGAATTGACTAGATGATCATTTGTGGAAAAGTGTGTGAAAGGGTTTAGTTTCTGAAGATTATATGTTATCCTGATGTATGAGCTATATTATTATAAAGTTTCATTCAAATCAATTTAGTAGTTTTTGCGTGAAAGGGTAATAAACACACATACATCCATACAAACTTTCGCATCTATAATATTAGTAAGATTTTGTAGAAATACTGGGTGAAGTCCCCGGCGTTACTCAGAATAAAACTTTAGATTCGTATAAAAATCAAATCCACACCACCCGCCTGCCGTCCTTCACGTTAGGGAACGTACCCATACTACGTGACCTGTTCGGGGGGGGTCTTCAAAATGTCACGCTTGGTACAAATGAGCAGCGGGTTGCTTAGGTTTTTGGTCACCGGGGGGGGGAAGGGGGGTTAAAAATTGCAAAAAATTGGTCACGTAGTATGGGTACGTTCCCTTACTTCCCGCTGCAGAAATTCTCAATTTTTTTTTTTTTACATTAACTCCACACAGGAGGCCCTGAGGAAAATAATTTCCCTCAGGGCCTATGTCATCTGGGATGCTGTGTGAAGGGTCTTTTTGAGGGGAGGAAGGAATGAACATTGGTCTTGAAGAGACCCATGTTGTAGGAAGGAGGAAACATAGAGGCCGGCAAATCATTCCACAGCCGAGCTGTTGAACACAAGAACGAGTCGAAGAAACGACCCATTCTCATGTGACAAATGTCAACCGTGTACAAATGTTGGGCACGGGGAAGGGATCAATGACGCCAGTTCCTCGGAGCATCTTCCATTGTAATACCGGTAGAACAAGGATAGCATTCCCACCCGACGCCTTCGCTCTAAAGATTGCATTTATGTAAATAAAAGGAGATTGTCTGTGTGTTTGTGGCGGACAGGCGGCGGGCGGCCGTGTGGCGGTCACCGGGTGAGCGGCATGAATTTGATTATTATCTATGCAAATTTACAGTTTTATCCGAGACTGATGAAATTTTATACACTTAACCTTCAAAACAAGGGGAAGGTCACTGTCCATACGTGATGTCCAAAAACTATGCGTATAGCCCGAGCACCGGTCTGGACTTCAGCTGGTTAGTTGATAAAATTTACAATTAAAGGAATACCTAATTGTGTTTTGTTTTTCATTTTATATTATGTGTATTAAATTAGACATATGATTTAAGACACCAGACCACTGCAAGAAAAAAAATGTAATTTTTTTAATTCCATTTCTGAAAGATGCATCGCATCATTAATGCTCTCACCAAATGTTTTAAAGAAATTCGTAAATTTGACGGAGATACAGCATTTTATGTGAAACAGTTTGTATGTTGAATTATCCTTCAGCAAAACTTTGAACGCGTTTTTCTCAAAACTGCTTTTTTCAACCTGGTTGACAACATATATTACAAAAAACTATACATCCAAGTATAAAATCCAGTATCTGTGGTAATACGTCGGGATTTTTTTCTATTATTCAAATTTTCATTTTTTATACATATAACTATCTATCTATAATATAAAAATGAATCGCTGAATGTGTTGCTAAGCGCACAACTTTCGAACGACTGCACCAAATTGGATAATTCTTTTTTTGTGTGTTCTTTATTGTCAGGACAAGGTTTTTATAAAACATCCGGTGAACTCTGGCATTATGAAATTTGTATAAAAAAATTGCTATTGGTGGCACGCGAGGAAGAGGCTATTGCTATGGAAAGCGGGAGGGAGGGAGAGATGGGGGAGGGGAACCAGGGAGGGGAGGGGAACCTGGGAGGGGGACCTGAGAGGGGGGAGGGGAACTCGGGAGGGTGTTTCGCGGGACGGGGGAAGGGGGAAGGTTGAGGAGTGGAGTGGGAAGAGGAAAAAAGGGAGAAAAAAGGGAGAAAAAAGGGGAGGCGGAAGGGGAACGGGACGAATGGGAAAGGACACTCAGGGAGAAACAATTTCTTTAATAAATGGCATAGCAACGCATGCCGGGACCAGCTAGTTATAAATATTCATTTTGTATATTACAAGAACAATCGATCAAATTTGGTACTTAACATTGGTAGGTACATTTGAATATCTTTGGTAGGTACCTATTCAATATATCAATAATTATTGATTCGATTCAAATTATTATGTAAGTAAATTAATTAATTAATTTAAAGCGTTTTGAAAACTGTATTTTGATTTAATAATCATTGTTTTGCAAAATATCATTCTCAAATTTTTGACAGTTTGGCAAGAATTTTTGTAATGATTAATTAAAAATAAAATTCTTGATATCAGGAATCTATTCATAAAAAATATTATCCATACAAATTGCATAAAATCGTCACCTTCCCACATATCTCACTCCCAGAACACTAGAACTAAATCTAACAATCATTAATTTATAAGTGCCAAAAATTAAATCCACTCTTGCTAAAAAAACATGAATCGAATCATATCTTGCACCTTCCATATTCAACATTTTCTTAAAAGAAACACAACACATAACTCAAACCAACAGAAAATGTACATATAAAAACTTTAATACGTGGTTAACAAAAAAGGACTTGCATTAACAAGTTATTTGCAAACCGACCGTGTTAATTTTTTATACGTTGTATATTGTTATTTAAACATAGGTATATTAAAATTTAAAAAAAAAGAACTTTCACACTAAAAAATGCTCAATTATTTTATATATGTTTGTAATATTTTATATTTAGATTATTTTATGTAGGTAATCTTTTGTATTTTTATTTAAGTTTTTCTTTTATACTTTGTATTTTTATTTAAGTTTTTCTTTCGTACTTTGTATTTTTATTTATTATCTTTTGTATTTTTATTTACTTTAATCTTTATTGATATATGTAATGAAAGATACTGCTACCCGGCTCAGAACAGATATTGTGTAGTGCAGTGGCGTAGCTAGCATGGGAGGCACCCGGGGCGGATGACACCCCCCGGGGCGTTGTGTCACCCCCCCCCCCGAAATTAGCGTTTTTAATTTTTCTCAAGTCAAATTTAACAAGGGGGAATTTCAGATTTCCCCACAAATATAGGCTATGTTCGCCTATAAAAAGACCTAGACACAAAAATTGGGGCACTCCACGGGAAACATATGAACGAAAATAACAGACCGTGTTCATGAAAACAATACTTTGGTGACAATATCCCTCGTAATTTTTTTTCCACGGTCGAGTGTCGAGCGGACAGCGGTCGTAATCTCCCCACACTTGTCTACTTTAGTTTTCCGAAGGTTTCACTTCTACCGCGTGTGAGTTGCACATAGTTTTTGAAGAGAATACTTCTTTAGTACCGTTGTGATTTGAAACTCGATGAAAGAAAAATAGCGACACTAAAAAGAGATTAACACACTCATCTATAGGATTTAGCCTGCGAGAGAATGAGATAGTATAATCGGTCTCTTATTTGTGCGGTGCTTCGTAGCCTACCGGTCTCCTCTCTGTGCGGTGCTTCGTAGCCTCCCCACTCTTGTTTACTTTAGTTTTCTGAAGGTTTCACTTTTACCGTGTGTGAATTGCACACTCTAATTTTTTAAAACATTGTATGTACTACGAAACTTCGAAGAACTTACATATTTATTTTTTTCGTTTTTAAGGTTATTTGTCAAATGTTAAAAAGAAATTACACAGAGTACCTATGAAATGATTAAAAATCAAAATAAAATTAAATGTAAAAAGTGGTTATTTTGATAGGTAAAAAAAGGTTGGCTATAATGAAATATGAAGGCACGGATATATTGCATAGTAAATGCACAGTGCGTCCATTTCCGGCTGAATTGTGACTTTTCCGAAATAATAATATACCTAACATGTAAACCGATTATGGAACCATTCAACAATGCTAATGGACTATTTTCGGAGTTGGGCGGCACGAGGCGAAACTGGGAGGAAAACCCTCTAACGAGTAAAGTTTATCCAAACGCTCGGCCTCGTCCCTTGTGAGTAGGTGTCTCGCTTTCCCTCTCGCGTGTTTCGGTTTCTGTCGGTACGGAGCGCGGCGTGACGTCACGCCGCCAACATTGCCCGGCTTCACATTGTGCCAAACGTGACCACGCGCGTGGCGCCCTCCCCCCCCACACCCCCACCTTCCTCTTTCCCTCCCCGCACCGCTCCCACGCATTCCGAAATGGATTGTGATCAAATTGGCGCTACATGGCGGGCGTTGAACGGGAGGTGCGTAGTGCAATAAAAATACACACCTAAAAATATGTTTCCAAGAATTCATAATTCTTCTGAAGTTATAAGGTGTGTAAGAAAGTACTTACAGTAGTACTGTAGTATGTAACACCTACCTACTTAATTAATAAACACGACGATTTCACATTCGAAAAAAGAATCATTACTGAACAATTAAAATGGTCACCATCTTGAAACCAGAACCGGTAAATAACAAACAAATCAACATATGTCATTTAGGATTAATATGACTGTAGGTACTATTATTATGTAATATGCCTAGGTATGACCTAACTGGTTCCAAGACAACTAATAAAAGAACTCCGTGGTCGAGTGGTTCTACCATTGGCGTCGGCACCGAATCTTAATGTCAAAGGTTCGAAACTCGGCAAACGCAAAAAAATATTTTAAGCTTAATCACACCTACATAATGTTATTATGTCGGCGTGAAATATTAAATTAATTTTACATATGGTTTTGTATTATTTTTTATTCAATGGACCGGTGGATGCAATCTGTTAGCCATAAGTTGTTATAATAGATGTGTCTAGTCTGTAGTTAGTAATAAAACGAAGCATTAAAAAGTTTTTGTATAGCGCTCTTAAAGTATTTTTTCACAAAAACGGCGCATCATCCATGTTCTATTGTTATGCAGGCATGGCACATTTTCGGCACGATTCAGAATTGTACATATTTTTAGTATGGTCCAGGTGAACGACCAGAAGAAAGATTGCTCGAAGAAGTATTTTCCTGACAACGTCTGAATAGCCAGGTACTCCCAAACCTCTTTCTTCCTCCCCATCCTATCATCCTCACAAAATTTTCACAAATTTGGGATACCGTAGTCCCAATGACTTCGAGAACTGTAAAATTGTGTAACCCTTCAAAACTAAAGTAATATTTATCATAAAACGTATAAAATCCGTTTAAATTCCGAATAGTACTATAGTTACGCGACCAACACATATTAAATCAACTAAGTTATTATTTGACACCAAGAATTATTTTATTTTATTTTATTGGACGTTATTGAGTAAAAAGAAACCAACCCACAACTTAGCAAAATATGAGTTAAAGCTGTAATGTGGTTTTAATAAAAAATCAATTTGTTAGAAAAAATTCCACTCCTAAGTGAACGTTTTTGCCATCTATCGTTGTAAAACCAACAAACAAAAACAACATTCATCTATGTATGATTTTAGTTGATGAAGTTTTTTTTTTAATTTATTTTGCAATCAAGAACCAATCAATATTTATGTTAAAAACGCGACATGTTCCTCAGCTAAAGCAAAATTTGAGTACTAAAAAAAATAATTACTTTAAATATTTTTGTACTTCCAAAAGATCTGTTTATGAATAGGTATCATGTCACATTTAACCTAAAAATACAACTTAAAGGCATTTATCTAAGGAGTAGATTTTAGTGAAGTCATTCCGTGGCATAACAGCTTTCAAGCATAAAACTTGCTCTATAGCTTATTGTTTACTTTAACAATCACAGGATCCTTCAGCGCAATCTCTATGAAAATGTGTCAAGATACGTGGTTTAGTTATACCTTTATAATTTTATTACCAAATTTGGTTTTGCATAGTGCAACAGTGGTAAAAATGACAAAGTTTGCAAGTGAATTCGAGTAAAGACAAAGGATTTTTACAAATAGCTGACATCACAACTCAAGATAAGACCCAGTTCACATTAATTTGTTTATAAATATTAGTTGATGGCATAGATGTTTATATTACCATAATATTCCAGAGCAATCTCATAACCTAAACAATACCTCTTAGAGAGCACGTTTTTGAAATGTTTTTCTTAATTGTTTGTTTTGTTTTTTTGGGATTGGTTTATTTATGACTCTGCTCAAATGCCGTTTTGATTTTTAAATATTAATAAATTGTTTGTTATTTATAGCTTTTTAAGGTCCAATCTCAAGTGGACCTTTAGTCATTACATTTCAGAAGGTGTCCTTTGTATTGTACACGGGATGTCCATTGTATATGTATTTCGTAGGCCGATCGTAGAATCGATGCGCCTGGTCACATCGTGAGGTGACTGGCGGCAGATTGTGAATTGCCTTGAGGCTCATAGTGATCTGCCTGATTTTGCGATTGGTCTGCGACATGTACACGGTATTTGTGTACAGACAAGGTACTTCATTTTTTAATTTATTTTCGTCGTTGGGTTTTTATTTTATCGAGACGAGCCAACAAAGGGGGAAAATTTGAAAGAAGGTACAATAAAAGCAAAGGTGAGTTATAAAGAGCCAACATTTACATAATAAGAGACAAGAGAACCGCAAGCAGAACCGGAAAATATCGAGAAGATCCAAGAAGAGCCAAAAAGAGACGAGAACATTCAAGAATAAACAAGAAGAGATGAGAGTATTCGAAAAGAGATAATCAGAGACAAGACAATCTGAGACAAAAAGAGGTAAGAAGAGACAAGAGGAGATAAGAAGAGGCGAGAACAAAACAGAAAAAACAATAATGGACAAGAAGAGATAAGAAGATGCAGGGAGAGTTAAGAAGAGCCGAGAAGAGACGAGAAGATCTCATGAAACAAGAAGAAGCAAGAAGGGACAAGGAAAGCAAAGAAGAGATAAGAGGAGCCAAGAAGAGTCTAGAAGATCCAAGAAGAGGAGAGAAGACACAACAAGAGCCAAGAAGAGACTAGAAGATCCTAAGAAAACCAAGAACAGCCAAGAAGAGGCAAGAACAGCCAAGGAGGGGCGAGAGGATCTGGAAAGAGCCAAGAAGAGCCAAGAAGAGCAGAAAAGAGAAGATAAGATCCCAGTAGAGACGAGAAGAAATATGAAGATACAAGAAAAGCCATGAATAGCCATGAAGAGCTGAGAAGAGCCGAGAAGAGAAGGGAAGAACCAAGGAGAGGCAAGAAGATCCAAGAAGATCCATGAAGAGTCAAGAAGAGGCAAGAAGAAGGAAGACAAAAACAAACACGAAATTATAACGCTCAATCCATTCCTTTATTCCTGCCCATCCTAATTTCCAATATTGGCTTATTAGGTTGCCATGTATACCGGTCGATTAAACTCCAACCTCCTTCCTATCCTCATAGCATGTGTTCCAAGTCCTAACAAATCAGTGCCCCCTGGTGTACCGGTCTCACCGGGACAGGAGTACTCCTGGCTGGGGTGGTACAATCGTATCGTATAGTATCATATCGATTTGGTGAAAAATGCAATGGAACACTTATCTAAAAATGTATACTTACCTAAAATTGCATAATATAATATATGTAAGTGACCCTTTTAATATGGCAGTATTTTGTTATGAAATCGTGAATATATTCTCTTGTAGACTGCGTGCCAGAAAAAACTTGACCTAAGACAATATCATATTAATAGTGCAAACAATAATTGTCACCAGCACGAACATAAAACTGGTTTTAATTAAAACGTGGATTTATAATAGGTATTATTTTGTTCTATTATTTGCATTTGCGTGTATTTGTATAAAATGTGTACAATACATGTGGCGCTCTTTCGTAACGAAATCAACGCCGCGCTGCAGGTGCTCATCCGGGTGAAGTCACGTTTTCTGGATAGTGGTCGGTTGTGTTGACGCTGCTCGAAAATACTAAAAATAAGCGCATAGCGCATTTCCACCGCCGAATGCCGAGTGCCGAGTGCCGAGTGATCTGGTGATTTGTCACTTGACTTGTACTTACTTCTCGCACTTGACGGTGGGCTGAGGAGTGCAGCTGGAACTGCCTTCCCTCTCCCGCTCCGAGCTGGCCGCCCTGTCTGCAGAGCCTGCTAGTCGCGCAGTTTTCAACATTGTCACCTCTCTACGGCTCCGGCGAGGCACTGATAAACTGATAATAATGTTCACTGGCAGCTGGACACGTGCTCGCTAGTCGCTTTGCGGCTAAACATAGTCGCTCCGTCAGGTTTCGCTTTCGAAAAGGCCGTGTCCTTGTCGCAAATAGATTACGCCAATTGTCATTTCGCCCGGGAAAACTGTAACGAGTCAATTTTCGGTGATAGCGGAAAGTGTGCAATGAAACGGGAATTGTTTTCAGGATTTCGTGGCGATGGAATGGAATATGGAACCGACGGCGACGACAGAATGCAGAGGCCCGTCACAACACACTACAACTACGCTGTCACCCTACACTATACACTATTGTCACAGTCCGAGTTACTATAATAGTACACGTTACAGTCACTACACACTGTCAGTGTCCGTGTCCCACTGTGCTGTGAGTGCGGGCACGCTCGGAGACACGTGAGCCCCCCCACATCACCCTCCGCGTCACGTTTTGGAGATATCACTACTTTTCATCCCATCGGTACTAAATATCAGCTATTGTGCGACTGACTACACGTTACACAGTACTTCAGTAGACTGTACACTGGACTGTAGACTTATGTTATTATTAGTTGCGTGTCGCTCCATAGCTTCATACTAGTATGAATAGAACAACCGTTGTCTTCTTTTATTGAATTTTGCAATTCAATTGATTGTTCTGCTTAGTGGCTGTTCTTACAATGTTGATTATTGCTTGTGTATAAAAAGTAAGGGGTAAATATCCAAAGACGCACCTCATACTTTAATCACTGAAAAACACTTCATATCAGTTTATTTATGGTGAGGAACCATTTTAGTCAACGGAGAAAAACAAATGAAACAAAATATGAAAGCAAATGCATTTTAATTAATATTTCTTAAAAAAATAAATTTGACAATTCGTCGTATGTACCTACCTATTCACTTTGCGGCAATCTTGAATGATCACAAAATAATTTTACTATCGATGTATTTTAATAATAATAATACATAACAACATTTTTTAAATAGTTATTCCTCATCGCGATTTTTTTTAATAATTTGTGCGTAAGGGGCACGCCTCTGGTTATTTACCAAAGTAGGTACTGGTCAGTGTTACCAGTTGCATGGTTTTTGGCACGCATTCACCGTTTTTGGGTCATTTATACTTTATACCTCCATGGTTTTTTAAAAACCACGTCGAACAAGATACATTTTTTACCGATCGCCAACAATATTTACTAGGTTCAGTCAAAAAGTAATGCCTACTTTAATTGTCAAGAAATAAAAAATGCTATTACGTAGGTCGAAAATCACACTATTGGCTTGTTACTTTTCAATATAATCTCCTTCGATTTCCACAGCGTAGGTCCATCTTTTAACAAGGGCGTGTATCACAGTGTTGTAAAAAGCACGGTCACATCCAGAACACAATCGCCTTTTCGCGCCGATCACGCAGTTTTGATTTTTTTTTTGTCCTTGGTGAGTTTGTGTGATGCCATTCCATTAACTGCCCCTATGATTCAGGTTCAAAAAAAATGAACCCATATTTCGTCTTCAGTCACAATTTTTCCAGAAACTAAGCGCTGCTAGTGTTAAGATGCTATTGTTTTCTTGTTTCTTTATTCTGGCCGGTTAACTTTCTTGGTACCCACCATGGAACTATGATTGTAAGGAAGCGGCATTAACATTTCGGAACCTATTATACCGCCAAAACCAGTGTAGCTGTCTCCATTTTTCGGCGGCGGAGAGTGGGGATACAGACGGGGTTACCGCTCAGCGATCGGGGGGAGGGAGAGCGCTTTACAGGGAAGGGCCGAACTGGCAATGGGCTCATTATTTAATTTATTTTTTAATTAAAAAACGTTCCTCAGTTTTTTTTTCGTATTTTAAGCACAAAATATAATAGCCCATTACGTATTATTTGCTGAACGAATTTCTTTTTCATAATTAATAGTTTTCTTAGTTTTAACCACGTTTACTGTTTATAAAAAACCGACATATTTCCTGAGCAATGCTTACTTCCTCAGCGTTTACTTAATTAAAAAAAAAGATTATGAAATAACTAAGGTATAAAATTAGAGAGTCAGCAACGCTCTCACAGAACAAGTGTGTTGCTAATTTAACTTTTTTTTTTTGATTTTGATAATTTATATGTATCGGCCTCAATTTGTTCGCAAAATGTAATATTTCATCATTTTGAATTTGATTTAAGCTTTCCAAATGATTCCATTTGGCTTCAATCTTATTTTCATCAACTATTACTTTTTTGGCTTGAAAAGCGTTTCGAACTAATTTTATCATGTGGCAGGCATCTAAAAATATGCAAACATCTTCTTTAGTAGATGGATGTTCGAAAAAAGTTTTTAATTGTGTAGGATCGAACGAACTGCCTAAAATTTTGGCCATAGAAATGTTCGCCGGACACCCATCAAACGTTAAAGATACCACATCAATACCCGTAAGATGAATCTTTTCCAAACATTTACATACCAAATTTGCCCTTTGTTCACCGGAAATTCCATTTACTAAAAAAAATCCAACAGGCAACTTCCAACTATCATTGATTGCCACAACCATTAAGACAAAGGCTTCTTTTGCCCTTGTCAGGCAATCGCCGTCTAACTTAGCACCTATGTCAATAAATCCATGGTAATTGGAGCCATCAAATTCGATCTTAGTCATTATGGCCATTTCATAGATCACTAGTCCGCAGAGTATTTTTTTACTTGAAGCTTCAGCCTTCATCTTCAAAGCACGAAATGCTTCCACTGTGAAACCAGCCTGGCCATCAATACTCTCGTACCACTTCCCAAGGGTCCTAGCGTGTGGCAAACATATATCAAAACTTCTTCGTACGTAATCGTTAGCTTTTGGAGAATAAAAATGTAAAGTTAGAGCAAACGATCTAAGGGCCGGGAAGAATTTTTTTTGTCGGTTTTCCTTTATTCTATAGCTGCCGGTTATAAAGTTCTCTACTGCTGATTGAAATTGTCTCCAAGTCCGTAAACTCGTTTTCATTAACATGTTGACCTTCTTGTAAACATGTTAAAATCCCCTGCAAACTGGCAATCTTTTTTAACTGCCGTCTATGTGACGCTTTCAAACTTTCTAGCTCTTTTTTGCGTTCAATGAAGAGCGTTCTCCACTTCCTCGCTTCTAATCTAAGTTTTTTTACGAGAGTGTCTTCCACTTCATCGAGTAACTCATGTGATCTATTGTAGGCTAATGGGTCTGCTGATTCAGTCATAGGCTGAAAAAAAAATTGTATTTGATATCCAGCCCAATTCCGAATTTTTTTAAAGCGTTATTGCAATAAAATATTTAGTATCTTTTCAATTGAAAGCGAAGATACTGTATATCTGTGCAATTTTATAAATCCTTTCTCAGTTGTATAGAAGCAATCTTGCGAAAAGTGATAGGAGCAAATGCGGGTTGATTTGATTGGAAACCAGTCATCACTCCGATTTAAGGCATCAACCCACTTTCTTTTTCTCTCAGGGTCTTTTGGAAACCTTTAATAATAAAAAATTATATTATTAAATTTTATGTATGTATATACATACGTTCATACTGCACCCTTGAGGTGAATTTTCAAGAAAACGGGCATTTTAAATCTATATATGTATATACATATCACAAGAATCGAAACTGCTTCCATCTGGAGCCAGAGAGACTATGGCATGTATGTTGTGAGGCTGAAGATGTGGGGAGGGGAAGAAGATGGGGACGAGGAAGGTGCGGAAGTACCAGATCTAGTCAACAAACACAGCTAAAGCCATTTCAAGCAACATTTCAATTCTAATTGGTGGTCTTACACCAGGGCGATACTGAGAGTATGTTCCACCTGAAAGTGCCGGAAATATATCTTATATTATTTTTAATTATAAAATGTTGAAAACACAAATCAATCGAATAAAATTTATTTGCGCGCACCGGGATTTGAACCCGCGACCTCCGGATTGCTAGTAAAGAGCTTTACCCCTCGACCACGGGCGCATGTCAATGTGACTTTTACATAACAATACATACTTTGAATTAACAGTGTAAACATATGTAAAAGGAGTGTTAAATTAATAGGAAAAAAAACTAAAAATAACAGTGCAAAAAAGACAAAGCAAAAATGTTTAAAAATTAATAATCTAAATGATAAAAAAACACATACCTATGTTAAGTGTAAATCTCAACTTTATATTTGTGCGTTATGATTAATAAAAACATAAAAAATTTTAGGTAATTTTTAATTATTATAATTTAAGTTGACTGATTCGGCCCATTGGCAGTCGGAGTCACGTGATAATATCGGGCTCATGGCGATGGCGGTTGAAATGATCACGCCGAAAATTATAAAATGTATATTTAAGCTATGTTTAAACACTTACATGTGAAAGGTAAGACCGTCTTTCTTCTTAAAGGTCTTCATAGAACTACTTTTACAGAACTTTACGGCGCACTGGACCATTTTTCTATGTTTTATGAACGTTTTACTGGGAGCTCTATACGCGACCGAGGTGTAAAAGCCAATGTCAGCCGTCTAAAAACCGTTCGTTAAAATTTTTGAAAAATCACACTTCGGGAGGGTGTGCACACTTTACATGCCGTCTCTCTAATATCCATACTCTTAGGTACCCACCATGCACAAACTTTTGTTGAATAATCACTTGTCGAATAACCGTCATAATACTGCCTTTATTTGGAGATAATGCGACACCTGTAGTTATCTGGGGTCACTACGAATGATGTCATCAACTCCCTCAATGTCGCGTGCAGTCACGCTTTTTTCAGACAGCGGTGTTTGTCCTTCAGCTTTGTTACAGCGACGTATAGTAGTGCTAATATCCACTGTTTCATCACGTACCCATTTTTCAGTCTTTCATGAATCCGAATGGGCGTTTCACCTTCTACAGACAAGAATCAATCACAGAATAATACGAACATCGATGTCGGTCATTTTGTAAACTACTGCAGTGCAGTAGCAGATTGTAGAAGATTTGAGGAATAGCATCAAATTCAAAATTTTTACAAGACTAACTTTACTAAGTAGAAAAAAATAGGAGGCATTACTTTTTGACTGACACGCGTACTTTTGAATGGTTTTGAGTGAGATGCGATTTTTTAACGTGGGGGAAATCCTGTTGCTCTTGAACTTCAGTACACGTTTACAATGTCTCTTTGTAAAATAATAATATTAATATACCTATTACCTAGTGACCGTTACACGATAGATGTTTAAGTTTGCTTCGAGTAAATCAAATGTAAATTTTAGGCCTTTTAACTCCAACAAGAACTCCAAGGTAGATCAAAGATAATTTTATTGGCAAAGAATATACAACAATCCAATACAAATGTCCCCCTAACGGACCGATAATATAACGTTTCCTTTTAAAGGCGAACTAGTGCAGAAGAGAGAGAAAATAATTAATTCATCCTATTTATTTTATTAACTTACTACAGGGTCCATTGGAGAGGGAAGACTATAGCCACTCCCGAGATCTGTGTGAAAAACCTCGAACTACAACTATGCCTGACATCTCTGTCAGGAGCGGAGAAACATTTCACCCCTTACCCAACTAAATACTAGCTTTATTTCTTAACAATAGATACCTAGTAGGTATATGGCATCACTGGTACGGGTAGATAGGAAGGAAGCAATCTTCCGAACAGGCCCTCCATTGATATACTTGGTGTAACTCTAAGTGACCAGCTCAGGTATGGGGGCTCCATCGAAGCCAGAGTTAAGTTAGCCTCCCAAAAACTGGGCGTACTGTACAGGGCCCGCAGATACTTTAATAGTACACAACTGTTTAAAAAATATACATACAAACCTGTACAGATCGCAAGTGCGCCCCACGGTAGAATTTGGTAGCCACCTCTGATCTGGAGCCCCAAAATATCTGAAAAACCCTCGACTCTGTGCAGAAACGGGCAGTCGTTTGATAGCTCCTCACTGGACGCCCTGAGGAAAATAATTTCAGTAAGGGCCTATGTCATATTAGGGGATGCTGTGTGGAGGGTTTTTTTTAAGGAAGGGGAGGATAAGAAGTTCTGGGAAGGAAAAAGGTATGAGGGTGGGTAGGAATCTGGGGGTCAGTGTGTCGGGAGTGACGGACGTATGAATCCATCCCTCCAACTCCGGTGCAAGGCGATAGGTCGAGGGAGTCCGACTGGAAAGGTAAAAAAGCCTCCCTCAATCAATCTCTCTCGATCCGGCCCCACACAGCAGGTGGGCAGACGCATCCGTCGCCAAGACCTGAACAAACCTCACCCCGTGAACCCGGGCACCCCTGCTAAATCACCAAATGTAGCGAACCACTTGGGGCACCTATGGCAGAGGTGTTGGTCATCCAATAAATAGTTCCCAGGGCGGCGGTACCAAGCCCAGTGGCGTAGCCAGCATGTGTGGCATCCGGGGCGGATACCACAACGATATGGAATAGGGCGGGATGGGTTCTAACATCTGTGAGGTATATTGGGATGGGGTGGGGCGAAATGGGATACCATTATGGACTAGGTGTTGCAGGTATCGACTCTACTGCGTTCCTGTATACGGCCTGACTCACAGCGATGCCTGTTATTACTTGGCATTCTATCTTCTTATTCTACCGTATTTCAATGGATTTTGTGGATGTACCGTATTTCAATGGATTTTGTGGATGTACCGTATTTCAATGGATTTTTGTAGATGTAGGTACCGTATTTCAAAGGATTTTGTGGATGTACCGTATTTCAATGGATTTTGTGGATGTACCGTATTTCAATGGAAGATGATCCGAGGGAATAGCGTTTATTGATCCCCTCGGCACCGGTGCATAGCCGGGAAACACGCCAAACACACGCAATATATGTACACGGTTGACATTTGTCACATGAGAACGCGTCGCTTCTACGGTTCGTTCTTGAGTTCAACAGGTTGGTTGTTGAACGATTTTCCGGTGTCTGTGTTTCCTCCTTTCTACAACATCCTACTCTTCAAGGCACGTGTTCACTCCTTCCTCTTCTCAAAAAGACCCTCAAAGAGTTAAAGAAAAGTTAGAGTAAAAAAAATGTGTGTAAACAGTTAATTCGTGGTAGAAACCCATTGTTGTGATATAAATACCAAAATGAAATAATGTTTAGGTACTTTCCTACAAAAATACATTTCTTTTCAACAGAATGGTCCAAGTTGAAATTAAACAGTGAAAAGGTTAATAATAAAATTATGGTTACGTCGATTCAGTACTAAACAAACTTAATAATACTAATTATTAAGAACTTTTCTCTTTTAAAATACATTTAGGGGAAGAGTGACTACGACGGCATACTTTTCGAAAAATATTTATTTTTAAAAAAAGTATGTAATATGAGGTTATCTTAATACATAAAACAAATTTGGGTTAGTTACACCATTTATAACTCAAGAACGTCTGGTCCGATTTTTATGATCTTTGATTTGTTGGATTTGTCTCCGCCCTGAATAGCAGAATAACTATTAAAACATCGGAAAAATTCACGAAGAAAAAAATGAAGAATTTTTTTTTCTTCAAACATTTTGTATGGAACGAATTCTCATCTTTTGAAAGATCTGCAGCAATATTGTGATAAGTATAATATTGAATAGTGAATGAATTCCAAAAATTCAAAAACGTCAAATGTCAATGCGCTGATTGTTTGCTTTTTTCTTCAACATATTATAATGCTGCACCTCTTTCTTACACATTAATCGTCAGAAGTTGAAAATGAGACAAACGGTGAACGTATGTCTGCACCCCTCTAAATTATAAAAAAATGATTATTTATTATTTTTCATCATATTATTATGCTGCACCACTTTCTTACACATTAAACGTCAGAAGTTGAAAATGAGACAAACGGTGAACGTATTATGTCTGTACCCCTCCAAAGGAAAAATACAATAATTATTATAAATCTCCCTCAGACGTATAAAGAAAATGAAACGCAATTCCCGTAAGTAAGTGGAAAAGTAAGAAAATCAAAAAAATATATTTTTATTTATTTAATGAAAAGAACATGATTTAATGATTTTCTACGCCAATGAAGAGTACTAGCTCTTGAGCTTGGCATAGGAGTTTTTTTTTTTTTTTTTACATGAGCTCCACACAGGAGGCCTTGAGGAAAATAATTTCCCTCAGGGCCTATGTCATCTTTGAGGATGCTGTGTGGAGGGTTTTTTTTAAGGAAAGGAAGGAGAGGAGAGTTCTGGGAAGGAAAAGGGTTTAAGGGGTGGGTAGGAATCTGGGGTACAGTATGTCCTGGTCATCCGCCTCCAAGACCTAGACAAACCTCACCCCATGAACCCGGGCACCCCTGCTAAATCACCAAACGTAGCGAACCACTTGGGGTGACCTATGGCAGAGGTGTTGGTTATCCAATAAAGGTTCCCGGGGCGGCGGTACCCATTCCCGCCTCCCAAATTGAGTTATTTTACACTATTTCATTTTTATATAAATCCGTACACAACGCCATCTCTGATACCGACAAAAACAAAACACAGACAGTTGCGCATCGATAATTGCTTCATTGTTTTTTTTAACTTAACAAAACATTGTAATTTTTAACTTAATAAAAAAACTGAATTTAATTCAATTCAATTTAATAGTTGTTGTTGATTCTGAGGCGGTACGAAGTTTTAGTTACTAGCTGACCCGTAGTTAGTAATAGAACATTTTTCTATGACCAAATTAGCTATCGTTAATTTTAATAAAAAAATAAAAAATGCTTGGTTTTCATTTAAAAAAATATTAAAACAAAACACTCCTTAAGCGTCCCCTAGACGATCAATTATATAGAGCAATATTTCGAATTGTGCAATATTATTGACCGTTTGGGGATAATATTGAAGATTGCGCAATGATTGAAGAAAACGGAGCTAATTGCATTCCACCATGGAAAAAATACCGAGAAGAAAAAAAAATCCCTGACAACTTAACGAGGAAACCATAAGCATATCCACGAATGTAAAATACTTGGGGCACATCGTCACTGAAGACCTCTCGGATGATGGTGATATTGAACGACAGAGGAGAAGTATCAGTGTTTTGTCAAATATGATTGCCCGAAGATTCTTCCGATGCAGCAATAATGTTAAAAAATCATTATTTAATGCATTCTGCACTAGCCTGTATACATGTGAAACATGGTGTCAATACCGAGTAAGCTCAATGGAACGTCTCCGGATCCAATATAATGATGCGTGCAGAATCATATTTGGATTCAGAAGGTATAGCAGCGCTTCAACAATGTTCACAGAATTAGGACTCCTCGGATTCGCCAGTCTTATGAGACACCAGGTCACTGGAGCCAGGATGCGGCTAATGGCCTCCGACAACACGTTGGTGACCGCAGCCTTCCAGCACCTGAGTGAACGATGGGCCCGAGCGCACTGAAGATCACAGGGCGTGCCTGCATAATAATTGATTATTTATTTTTGTTATTATGTGTTAATTTTTATAACTATTATTTTTATTTTCTATTTATGTTCTTATTTCTTTACTGTGTAAATATATATATATGTATAACTATATGGGACGCGTGGGATTGCACTATCTTCCCCACATCCTGGAATAAAGATTATTATTATTATTAATATTGAACAAAAGTTTGAGCGATTTTAATTTTTATTGAACCATATTTTTCCATCGCATTGTGTAGGGTCAGTATTGCGCAATATTTACTCGAAAATACTAAAATAAAAATACTCGAAAACATTGCGCAGTTCGTTTATTGTGCAATATAATTGATCGTTTGGATTCTAAGCGCCTTTCAATCTTATTATACAATAAAATATATTCTACAATGTGATTGTAGCGTCAAGGGGCCGCCTTAGATATGCCATCTCATTGTACCTCATCAATACCCATTGATGAGATGGCATAGACTAAACCTAGGTTACAAAATTTTCAAAAATACTAACTAAATTTTAGAAGAGTTGGAACATACGTCACAATAACATGTTTTACTATTCTGGGATGGTCAATGCATTTAGCATGGCACCATTTCTTAAAAATTTGGCATTGAAGCCATCACTCTCTAGCTCGTGAAATATATTGAGACATATGGAGCCTATATCTGAAAAAATTTGTTAAATTAATAATTTATGTTCAACTGTTAGGGAACGTACCCATACTACGTGACACGTTTAGGGGGGGGGGGTCTTCAAAATGTCACGCTCCATACAAATGAGCGGCGAGTTGCTTAGGATTTTGGTCACCGGGGGGGGTGGGGGGAGGGGGGGGGGGTTAAAAATTGCAAAAAGTTGGTCACGTAGTATGGGTACGTTCCCTTATTCGATATAATGTTAATTCAGATATCCAAAACGGTGACGTTTCACACTCAACAAAAAATCCTCAAAAGATTTCACATGAAAGATTCCACCGCCTCAAGGGGTATGCCATCTTATATAACAACATGTACCATAATGAACATGTCTGAACCTTTTTTTAAACTACTGCGAAAAAACGCAAACCATTTTTACTCTTATACAATCACAAACTATTCATAAGTATTTGCCGTGCAGGGCCTCGGCACCAGGTCGATTGAAAACTTCACACAATATTGTTTCAAAACAGCGATTTTACAACAATGACGCGTGACGCTCGGCAAAACTTTGCAGACTGACTATCTTGCACCTAACCTAAACCTCCAAACTAACACCAATCTGGTGAAGCCATATTATAGCGGCTAGTTTTGAAAATATGACCACCATACCATCTCAGCCGCTATGCCGTCATAGGCACTCTTCCCCTATTTGAATTTCGATTTTGTTTTCTTGAATGAATAAATGAAATGGAATCTTGGAAGTGGAAATTAGCCCACCTGCCGACATCCGATTGAGCTGAAGCTCGGCAGATAGACTCGTCGCCGATGACAATGCATTCTATAGGTATTTGATGGCACTTATACACTCACGCATTTCTCTGAAATTGGTTCCTAGCATGGACATCCAAATTTAATAGACCAGAAGATACAGATGAGTTTTTTTTGATGAGGGGAAAGATGACTGTGATTCGTTAAAAAATCAATCTGACAGTATATAGTCATCTCGCATTATAATATCACCATTTAGTTCTTAAAAGCAAAATCTGCTTTTGAATGAATAGACCTTTTTACATGGGAGCGCGAATTGCTCGCCACGTTATTAACATATTTGTGAAGTCCAAATGCGGCAAAGTAAAGTTCGCCGATTTTCACAGAGGAATATTTTGTTGCCATATTTAGTTAAGGCACTTTTACAAATGTTTCATAATTTACTCACCCCTGTAACCAGCGACGAGCTCTCGGAGAACCGCCCACATTTGCTATGTTCACATATTTTAGGGTATAGCACGTGTAGCACAAGCTCTCATTTTTGACGTGTTATTTCGTAAAATGTAGGATGTGAGCTCGGCGCTGGTCAGGACAAAAATGATGACGTCACATTTTTTAGATTCAAGCGGGGCTCTCGTAAGCCCAGCCGGCTCCATGGAACCGGTATGGGGAGGGGGAAATAATACGCTTTTATCACTTAGGGCAGGTCCAGATATATTTATATGTCCAAGGTTACTAATAGCCTTTCACAATATAATGAAAAATGAAAATAGATTATAATGATAATCTAATAGTATTCGATGCATCTTTTGAAGGCGAAAACGGCACCCGGTCCTATCGTTTATTTCATTCATACACATAATTAAAAGGTAGGTACTTAATGGTGACATTGCTTTCCATTAAAATCTCTATATTATATGGAAGGTTTTTGTAGTGTTCTTCTTTGTTCTAAGGTTAATGGCTTATAAAGTACCCACATATTTATACAGGAGGATCACATACAAATAATATTAGCAGGCCGACTTGATTCATTGACCTGGCCTGGGTTAAGGTGGTTTTGGTGAGGGGCCCATCGGATGTCCGTGATCATTGCCAAATGGATAATAATAAGTAGGTACAGGTCCGGATTAACCATTTCGAGACCCCTAGGCAACGCACGTCTCGGGGCCCCTTTACCAATGGCGGACTAACAGGGAGGGGAGGGGGGATGGAGGCCCGCCTCGGGCTCTGGTCCCGGGGGGCCTCCAAACGCCTCCATATTCCCTTGATCAAATCCTTAACAAGGCTTTAAGGCACCAGGACCCTGTAATTTTGTCATTTTTTCAATTTAATTTTAATGCATTTGTTAAGAATGCTCACGTTTTTCATCCTGATTGACAACATATTAAAAAAAAAACTATGCATCCGATTTGCATGCACCAAGTCTTAAACTGTTCGAAAATCCAGTGTCTTTGGCGCCGAATTTTGATATCTATAAAAAAAGGAAAAATGGCGGACCAGCGAATTTTATTTTCAATTTTTTATGGAAATTTTTTATTGTTCTTAAATAAAATAGAAAGCCCTTTATAAAAAAATTCCTGGGTGGTGCCATAGTGACAGTTTAAGAGTCCATGGAAATCGGATGTACAGTTTTTCTAATATGTTGTCAACCTGGTTGAAAAACGTAATTTCGAGAAAAACGCTTTCAAAGTTTTGCTGAGGGATAATTCAACATACAAACTGTTTAAAACGGTTTCATATGAAATGCTATATCTCCGTCAATTTTACGAATTTCCTTAAAACATTTGGTGAGAGCATTATTAACAAATGCATCTTTCAGAAAATGAATTTTAAAAACATTACAAAAAAAATGTACAGTGTCGTAGATCGTTGTGCCTTAAGCCGTGTTTAGGATTTTATCAAAGAAACATGGAGGCGTTTGGAGGCCAACAAAACAAAAAGCTTGTAAAATTACATCAACTTCTCAAACTATAGGGGGGCTCCATTCAGCTTTGCCGCCTCGGACGCCTCTTTACGGGCTTAGTCTGCCACTGCACCCTTTTCTAAGTTCCAAAAATATTTTCTTTCTACCACAACGTAATTTTATTCATAATTAATCTGTTTTTTAACTACATTACGAAGGTAAGCCATCACCCCATCCAATAAAAAAATTGAAACAACTACATGGAGTAAAGTGGGGATGGTTGAAACAATTTTTCTTTAACTAGTACTATGTGTACTTACTAATGATTCTTTAGTATTTACGGATAAGATGTTTACACTAGATGAATTATAATCTATCTAGTTCTCAAATTAAATTTATTAGGTGGCCATAACTCGTACAGGTAAGCTACAATAACTACTTAAAGGCGATGGGGAAATCTGTTTCAATTATCCCCATGGTGTGGACGATTGAAACAGTGTGTAGGGATAATTGAAACGCTCTAAATATCTTTGTAATAAATGGAGTAATTGTAATCAATGTTAAACAATTTAATTATTATAACAGTACTCAATGATGTCATGAATAGTGATCCAACATATCACAAAAAAAATAAAACTATGAACGTAAATGTCTTGAAATGAATCAACTTTAAATAGGCTTTTTTATTATTTGTGTTTGAGTTCTTTTAGTTAGACTAACTATGAGTATTTGGCATAATCAACATAGTTTTACTGCGATAATATTCTGGAGCAGAATAGAACGGTATTAAAAATAAGTTTTTAGTTTTCATACAAAAGTGCTTTTTTCAATCATCACACTATTTCAATCGTAATAATGTTATGATCTCTGACAGAGTATTTTCTATGTGTCAAATTCAACAATAAAAAATAATAATATTAAATAATTGATTTTTTTGTTTGTGATGTGCATGTGACATAATATTACAAAATATCGCAATATAAAAAAAAATATAATAATCGGTTAGGGAGCATTAAGATCTATTAACAGTTAAATAGTATCTATTAAAAGAAAAAAAATCAGTAGGTAGGTATTTAATATTGGAAGTAACATTATAATTTTATGTAACCTCTTATCACCTACAAAAAAATCAGTCGACACTTAAATGATACGAATAAAACGCCTTTAAGTAAAGAATGACACTAAAACACAGGGCATTAAACAAAACAAAAATACTTAAAATCCCGGAAGTAGTGTCCGACCGAAAAAGGTCACTCACTGCTCAGCTACAATTCAGGATTTCTCCTGGAAAGCAGCTAGTTTTCAGCAGGACTTGGATTTCATTTATTTTCAGAGTTCCTAAAACAATTAATTTAATGACTCTAACTTTTAGTGGACGTTCGGAGAACCACATGTTCATGCATGGCATCTTCATCCTCAGTAGTGGATGGTTCTTGCTGAATGGGCTCTACGTCGTCTTCATCGTCGTCATCGGCAACGCTATTGAGGCATCTCCCTTGGCAGTCGAGGCATACTGCAGAACAGGTCAGCATTGTTTTTCGGCATCCACATTTGCCAATTGCACAATTCTTGATTCAGCGGCAAAATATCATTTTCAGAAGGACCTCCGGTGCTGGTAGATCTTCTACTGTAATTGGCACCAGGGTGTCTCCTTCGTAAGTCCATCCCCATTCTTCAGGGGGCAGCTCAATCCCGAGCCACTGCTGAACTTGTCTGTCTTTTTGGCGCCGCATACCATTTCAGGAAGCATTTATTTTCAGCATCTTCAACCTCGTCGTAAGTAGAGGAGGGGTTGTAAAAGATCAGTGCCGCTTGCTTGATGATTTTTGACTCCAAGTACAATTTTGAGAAGCCCACTTACTACTCCTGAAAGTTGCAGATGTTGTGTCAAAGTCGGTAAACGAATGTACGAACAGAATGTGTTCAAATCCAAGGTGCTGCATCTCTTGGGTGGACATTATTATTAGTGCCATTGTTTTGGTTTTCTCTCGTCCGGAACGAAATACAACGCCATCTACTGGATGCCAACCTTTTAACTCACACCACCATCTGTTAAATTGCATACAAATCAAATCCACATCGCCCGCTTGCCAGCCCGCTCGTCCACCACACACAGACATTCTCCTACATTTCAACCAATAGACCTTGACACAAAACCTTGACAAATTATATACCTAAACCTCATAAACCTCAGGAAACACTCTATTGGTGAAAACCGCATGAAAATCCGTTCAGTAGTTTTGAGTTTATCGCGAACAGACAGGCAGACGCGGTGGAGGACTTTAATTTATAATATGTCGAGATGTTATATTATACCTAATAGTAATTTAATATCTGCATACCACTACACAATTTAATTCCTTGGTATGTACATAATATACACATTCAGTGGCGTAGCTAGCATGGGTAGCATCTGGGGCGGATAACATGGTGTCACCCCCCCCCCCCTCCCCCATTAAAGTTAACAAACGTAATTTTCGACTTCATAAAAAATTGGTCCGTCCTGGGAGGGGGGGGGGGGGGGGTAGAGAATTGTGCTCTTGGAATTACGGAACATCATTTTGTGATGCCTAGCTGTCAAATTTGAACAGATTTAAATTAAATATTTTGAATATGGTATTTAAGGCCCGGTAGTACCCGCTCAAAAAGAAGACGAAGGAGAGGTATGTAAATACGAATGTTAGAGGGAGCGGGCTAATATTAAAAACGATAATATTTAAGCGAAAATGTTTAATAAAAAACTACTCGTTTAAAATAGAGCAAAAATCTCGTGGGGAATGTATAAAATATGTTTTAATAACTGTGAATTTTTTTTCATACCTACATACATATAACTTGTAAAATAACTGAAAGAACGTATTTATAATAATTTTCGTAGGATACTTTGCGATTTTTTCATATAATTGCCGTTTCGGCGTGGGGAATCTATAGATTTTATCTTCAAGAACATATGAGCTTTAAAACAAAGTGTTAAAGGAAATATGTAATAAATAGGTAGAAATGCGGGACCTGTGACGAAAACTGTGTATAGAATATGAACCATGTGATGAAAAATGTGATGAAAACTGTACGTAGAATATCAACCATGTGATGAAAACTGTGATGAAAACCATGTTATGAAAACTGTGTGTAGAATATGAACCATGTGATGAAAACTGTGCGTAGAATATGCACCATTTGATGAAAACTATGCGTAGAATATGAACCATGTGATGAAAACTGTACGGAGAACATGAACCATGTGACCAAAACTGTGTATAGAATATGAACCATGTGACAAAATCGCGTTATAATGTGATTTTATGGAATAAAGTAATTAATATTTGCAATAAATATTAGGTCCTTACATATGAAATTGGCGTTTTGTTTGGGAGGAACATAAAGTCGTTTTTTTTTAAATATAATATATTTATTTAAACAAATTATGTACCATTGCTAACTATGCACTTTTGCCCTCTCATAGATAGTTAATCGATCCTTTTACTGAAAAAAACATTCGGACGGGAATCAATAAAATCTATGAAGGCAGTTTGGACTGCCCCATCGGAGTTGAATTTTTCCCTTGCAAGAAGTTATCCAAATTTCGAAAAAATGGAAATCTGTTAGGGCAAGGTCCGGAGAGTACGGTGGATGTCTTAGACATTCCAATTGAAGCTCCTCTAATTTGGTGGCCGTCTGTTGTGCAGTGTGTGGTCTAGCGTTCTAATGCGCGTTTGTTGATTTGCTTCACTCAACTCGTGAGGTACCCACCTTTCAAGTTTTTTCACCTTCTCAATTTGCTTCAAGTGGATTAAAACAGTTTTATCACTAACACCGCAGCCTGCAGCTAACTCGGACGTGGTTTGCGATGGATCCGCTTCCACAATAGCCTTCAATTCTTCATTATCAACTTTGGTCTCCGGCCGTCCACGGGGCTTGTTCTGCAGGTCGAAATTTCCAGAACGAAAACGTTGGAACCAAAAACGCACTGTTTTCTTTTGCGGCACCGTCGGTCGCCATTCACATCATTAATCCGTTCAGCCGTTTCTGCAGCACTGGTGCCACGGTGGAACTCGTACTCGTAAATAACGCGATATTTCAAGTTTTCCATTTTGTAAACTAAGTGACGCAAAGAAAAAAAAACAATTAAATAAAAAACAAATGAATTATAATTTTCGAAACACAAATACATGAGTAAATAACTGTATAAATTTGAATTTGGAATTCGCAAAACGCCAATTTCACATGTAAGGACCTAATATATTTTTATACGCACCAGATTTAAATGTCCGGGTTAAATTTTCCCCACAGGAAAAACTAAACCCTTTCACACACTTCCCAAATGATCACCAAGTCAATCCACGCTATGAAATTGCACTATATAAGTATTATAAATACAAAACAATACAAGAACAACATGTCAACCTACCAGAGACCAAATGGGAAAATAATTCACCAACTCCAGATATTTTCATATCAGAGGGTTCGGCTCTGTGGAATTCCTAATTGAACCTATAAATATAAATCCTACTGATCCCTCAATATAAATATTTAAAAAATCTTTTGTAATCCTACATGTATTTAAAATGACTGATTTTTGCATTTTTATATATAAATTCTTTGACAAATCTAATATGCCTAAATTTTGAATGAGGAACCTACGTATAATGCCAGTAGCCGAAATAACAAATGGCAATATTTTTATAGTCTGAGAATGCCAAATTCTTTTAATCTCATTTCCTAAATTTGGGTATTTTCTTATTTTTTCAGAAACAGTTTTTATATTATATTATTATTGAATTAAATATATTTTTCCTACTTTGTCCATAAATAGAATTGTTATTTTCCGTTTCGTTATTTTTTAAACAGTTTTTATCGATTTTCTCAGAATGTACTCAGAGTCACATGGTTCATATTCTATATGCAATGACGATACAACATTTATTATAACATAATATCAACGGAAATATTTCATGGGAATAGAGGGAATGACCAAGGCATAGATAAAGACTATGGAGGAGAAGTACTATGACTGGATACTAGAGTGGGCCGAAAAACCTTTTTTTTGGATTTCGAAGTTGTAATAGCGCGGAAAAGTTGCGAATTATATAGATTAAAAATAATAAAAACAAAAATAAAAAATATCGGATGACATCTTCCGTTCGCGCATTGGCCCTAAAGTTTGACAAAATATGAAGAAAAAAACTCATTTGTGCGATTATTTTTTAAAATTTTTTATTAAATGTTTTCGTAATGTAATAGTTTGTAACGTCTTCAAATGAGCCTATAAACATTGTGTTTTAATTTGATTTAGATCAGTTGATATCTTCTGGTCGCGCATAAGCCCCAAAATTTGCCAAAATATTGAAAATATCAAATTTTTACCCATTTTTGGTATTTGATAAGCAAGCCGATAAGATGCCCCCCCCCCCCCCCCCCCCCCCCCCCCGTTTAGATAAATCTGTACGGAAAATTTCTTAGGGAAGAACTCCGGTGCTCACGGTGCTACAGCTGGCCGGCTACCAGCATAAATATACTAACCAGTATCACTCGCGATCGCCGCACGGTGCGTTGCGCGAAATGCAAAAGTTTATAATATGACCGGATGACCCCGCCCGCTCTGCCCTCCCGCCCACGGCACCTCTCTCCAAAACCGTGCCCAGCTAGTGCTGCCAGGTGCATTGTTTTTTGGTTAATTTATACATCCATGGTATATAAAATTAAACGTTTCTAATAAAACCTGTTTTTTTTACCGATCACCAAGGCAGTTTTCGGGATACGTTTTTTTAGCGTGGGTCGTGTAGGGGAAAATGATGAATTCAGGAATATAGTCCTTAAACTCTGAACTTCAGTACGGTTATGGGTTCACAAGGCCACTTATCTAATTATTATGCTTGTCAACAAATAGTATCTATTATATTAGAAAATAACAAAAGTTTACCTAGACCCTAGACTAACTATGAAAATGTATAAAAAATAAATTAGGTATTTGAATAATGGAGGATTTTTTTCTCCCTCATCTCATGGATTTGAAAAAACTTTATTATTATTGTTTTTGTTTAATAATATCATTATTTAATTTAAAACTAAAGCTCTGTAAATTAAACTCGATAACAAAAAAATCGTGTGTACCTAAAAAAAATCCTAATATTCAAAGAAATATTGTAAAACTATTTTATTTAATAAACTGTCCTTTCCTTATTTAAATTTTCAATTAAAAGTTTAGGAAAACACGGTATTTCATTCTTGGGATATGGCAGCACTAAGACGCTCCGGTCCATCACACATCACAATAAACACGTTGATATTGTTGACAGACGAGTTATTTACGCGCTTCGTAGCAGTAGTGAAGAGTGGAACATGCGACGTGCATAATATTATTGTAATCGTTTAAATTTTTCACTCGGGTCCCAAGTTATTGTTTATAAATTTAAAATGCCGAAACGTTAGCAGAAAATGCCAGACTTTTTCTCGAAAAAGACAAAATTAAATTCCGTACCGGAAGAAGAGTTGTTGATTAAAAATGAAGGTATTTAAACCAATTTAAATATACCTATTCGGGATATTACATGATACTGTTGTCAAAATTTATTGTGTCATTTGTATGTGCAATTTATTGTTATGTAGTATTAATTGCTGATTTAAACTGTCATGGCTTATTCAGAGTCAAACAATTTCGCACCGCGCGAAGAAATGTACTCGTGCCTACTTAAAAAAAATTAAATTTCTTGTCATTTAAAATTTAATTTAATGGAGTGTTTTATTTATTTACACCAGTGATTCCCAAGTGGGGCGATACCGCACCACTGACTGGGGCGTTGATGAGCTTCCCCTTGCAAATGTTATGTAACTTTCACATTCTAAAAAATTTCGCCTGCGGCGCTTTTTCTATGCGTATTTTCACGCATTTCATAATGAAGGGGGGAGGGGCGTTGAAGAGAATACTATACTTGGATAGTGCGCAGTGAGCCAAATAAGGCTAGGAACCTCTGATATCCACTGTACATTAGTATATAAACGTTTGAATAGATAAGGATTCAGCATGCATTTTATGTTTTGTAAACCCCCCCCCCCCCGATTTTTTTTTCTGTGTGCGCCACTGGCCCAATAGATAACCAAATTACGTCCTTTCCATTAAGCTGCTTGATCATTGTGTTCAACCCTTTAGTCGCCGAAAACATTGTAAAAAGTTTGAAAAGAAATAAATAACATTTCTTCAAATATATCCAATTATTGTTAACCCCTGTAATGTAAAAAATTGTTTTTTTATAAACCTACTAGCTAGTACTCGGCATGCGTTGCAATGCCATATTCAAAGAAATAAATTGTTTCTCCCTGCATGTCCTTTCCCGCGCGTCCCCGTTCCCCTCCCGCGTACCCCTTCCACCTTCCCCGCTCACCCTCTCCCCTCTCTCGCTCCCCCGTCCCGCAAACCTACCTTCCGCGTTCCATATATTCAGCCCCAGTACATTCAGTTTTCAAACAGCTCGCCTGCCACCTATTACAATTTTTTTATTCAAATTTCAATTTTACGTATATTACAAATATTTATTTTTGTATATTATAAAAACAATCAATCAAATTTGGTACCTAACACAGGTATCTATTTAAAATATCTATAATTTAAAAAATCCATGGACCATTCTTTTGTTACAAAAAAAACAACTGCCTGCTAAATTCAATTGCATCAAACGCGCGAACTGTCAAACGTGCGAAGTTAAAAAATCGGTAAGTTTTCTGAAATTATCTAATTTTCTGCGCAATCTTCTTAACTTTTCTTTCCGTAAGAACCTTGTACAAATTATTAGAAAACTCAAAAAAAAAGATGAATGAAATAGATAAAAGTCGTTCTGAAGTTATGGCGTGACCAAGGGAAGCAGGGATTCATTTACATAATATTTTGTTTATTACCAACCCTTCTGTACAAAAATGTAAACATTTTGCTAAATGTAAAAGCCCAATGGACGTAAAAAAGAGTAAATAAATAAAAAAACACGATTTTTTAAAATTCTCTACGTAGCTGTGGATTCACAAGTTTCCCGGGTTTTCCTCGAGTTTCCGAACACTGTATATGTAATTAAAATGCTTATTATTTATTATATTATTTATTATATTTGACGGCCGGCATAGTCCAGCGGTAAGGCTCTTGACTAGCACTCCGAAGGTCGCGGGATCGAATCCCGGCGTGGCAAATAAATTTTATTTGATTAATTTGTGTTATTTCACAATTCATTCATTTAAAATAATATATTGTATATTTGCGGCACGTTCCAGAGTGGAAGATACTCTCAATATCGCCCTGGTGTAAGACCACCATTCAGAATTGAAACGTTGTTTGAAATGGTTTTAGCCGTGTTTGGTGACCAGATCTGAATAGCCAGGTACTATCCCAACCTTCCTCTTCCCTATCTCCTTCGCCTCCCCACTACCTTCAGCCTCACAACATACCCCAATTGGGGATGCCATAGTCCCACTGGCTCCAGACGGGAGCAGTTGGGACTCTTGTGCGGTATTCATGTAAAAAAAAAAATATATATATTTGAGTTCTATTAATTGTATGGCTGGTTGAAATGAGGACGGTAGGTATTTAAGGAGGTATTCTAGTCTAGAATTTTTTTAAATATTCCAATAGTTTAGATATTCAACAATCTCCTTAATAGGATTTATCGAAATTCGCATTATTTTAAAAGTTATAGCCATTTTGGTGTCGTGGCAATTCGACCGGTTAAGGCGGAATCTAACTAGAATCTAAATAGAAAAGGCGGTAAATAAATAAATAGGCGGTTAATACGCTCCGACCGCCTGAAAATGAATACCCCTCTCTAATTTCTAAATACTCTTTACTACCTGAAAATGAATACCCCTCTCTACGAAGAAATGTAAGTTATATATTGTACTGTTCTTTCAGTTAGACTGCCTGAAACTTAACTTAAAACTTCCTACGCGTTTTTCTCGAAACTACTTTTCCGAAATGTTTGTCACAAAATCTCAAGTTCTAATTGACCGATTTTCTTGAAATTTGGCATGAATTTTCTTTATATATCCCTCTAAGGTAGGAACCAACATAAAATTTAAAAAAAATTACTAATAACTGGAAAACATAATTTTTTTTTGAGTAGCCGCCATTTTACGAGATTTTTTTTTTTAAATTTTTCCTGGTTCCTTCCATAATGGCATTTGCACTAGTTAAGAATCTACCTTTTTATTTTTCAGATGACCAGAAGGGTGGAAATCGTGACAAGATGGACACGCTCTTTTTTCCCCCTCTATTTCAACAGCGTGTAACTTCGTGAAATATATCTAATTTTTTTGTGAATTCTTAAAATATAAATAAATAAATTATAAAAAATGTATAGTTATAAGGTTTTTTTTTATCGACCGCCAAAAACGCCCGAAATTCAGGCTTCCAGACTAGAATACCCCCCCAGAGTGGAAGATACTCTTAGTATCGCCCTGGTGTAAGACCACCATTCAGAATTGAAACGTTGCTTGAAATGGCATTAGCCGTGTTTGGTGACCAGATCTGAATTGCCAGGTATTTCCCCACCTTCCTCTTCCCTATCTCCTTCCTCTCCCCACTACCTTCAGTCTCACAACATACCCCAATTGGGGATGCCATAGTCTCACTGGTTTCAGACGGGAGCAGTTGGGACTCTTGTGCGATATTCATATTAAAAAAAAAAAGTGGGAGCGGAATTTTTAATTTTACTAAGTGTCTGGCCGCGTACAAACAGTAGTGTGTTTAGTGGTAGTTATACTAGTTATCGATTATTGCAATTTAGTTGACTGCAATAGAATATTAACTATTTGTAGTTCTTTCTAGTTATATTAGTAATATTAGCATAGCACATCATTCCACTCCGGCGGGGGTAACACAAATTAATATTTGACTATTGAACTCTACATTATTATTTAAGTTGTTAATTGATCAAGTTCACAAGCATCAATGGAGGCTGCTAATATCCAGGCACATGCCACTTATTTAGGACAGTCGTTTATTACCACTTACCACTGTCCTCGTGTAAACCGGACATTAGAGGTCAAGTCTTTTTAAATGTTTTATATTCGATGAAAATGTCTATTCTATAAATCTTAGGGTTCATATCAGGGGTTTCAAATTATAAGGAGTCGAGTTTCATATATTATTCACAGCTTGACATACTTCATTTTGCAGGTAGTTTAAGATGAAACTAACAAACTATCCATATTATTAAAAAATATCTAACTCGCCTTATTTGTTTCATTGCATTCATACATGGGTGTGTCAATTATTTCAATTTTTGAATTCAGAAACGCCCGGGGTTACAAAAGTTGTGCCTTACAAAGAAAATGAGAACTGCATTTAAATTTATTTTTTTTAAATGCATTGAAAATCAGAAAAAAACCTAAAACCATTTTTTTAATTTTTAATAAAAAAAAAATTTCAGTTATTTAACCTTTTAACGTTTGTTTATTATTAAAAAAAGCGTATAACTGACAAAAATGAAAAAAGTTCAAGTTTATGAATACAAGTAAGTCAACAAGAATTCTGATTTTATCCAGAAAAAGTGTTATTTTCCCTTTTTATATTTTTAACCAACACATCACATATGTTTAAAAAAAATTTTTTTTGGGTTTTTTGTACTGCAGTTATGGAATGAAAAATAAGTTTGGTACAAAATATAAAATATGAACCCTTTGTTTTATTTTTTTTTCGCACTCCGTGGCCGCTCGCTAATTCAACTGACCCCCTCTCCTACCATAGGAAGAAATATTTTGTCTGCGCCGTGTGAACGGCACGAAACATAAGCGCTCGCGGTTCAACAGATACCTGCTAGCGGTTATATTAGATGTCTGAACACCCCTTAAAGCTCGTCGTGATATTTGTATTTTGTAAGAAATCGTTAAGTATTTTGATCGTTGAACTCTCTTCTGGTACTAATGTTCATGTGTTGATCGGCTCACTTAAAATATTTTGTTGAACCAGGAAGAATCGGATGAAAGACTTCCCTTTTTATATTTTTCCTTACTTACACTTCTTGTCAAAATCTTTGTTTTGTTTGGAAGCAAATAAAATCATTAGCTTTTACCCACTGCCTGACTCGCGTGGTATTAGGCTTCTAACAGACTTTAAGCTATAAAAGATCATTTGGCTTGGCCTATTTCAGCATATCGCTCACCGTATATTCCCATTGAGAGGCTGGTATGGTTACTGCCGCCCCATTTATTGGATTTTTCTTCTGCCGTCGGTCACCCCAAGTGGTTCGCTACGTTTGGTGACTTAGCAGGGGCGCCCGGGTTCATGGGGGTGAGATTTGTCCAGGTCTTGGCTGCCGCCTGGTGGGCAGGATCGAGAGGGACTGGTTTGAGGGAGGTCTTTTATTTTCTCCAGACTCTCTCGACCCATCGCCTTGCACCGCAGTTGGAGGGATGTATTCATTCGTCCTTTTCGCCTGGACACACTGACCCCCAGATTCCTACCCACCCCTTATACCTACTTCCTTCCCAGAACTTCTTCTCCTTCCTTTCCTTAAAAAACCGTCCGCACAGCATCCCCTAAGATGACGTAGGCCCTGAGGGATAATATTTTCCTCAGGGCCTCTTGTGTGGAGCTAATGTAAAACAAAAACAAAAAAATGGTAATGTATTGCGAAATACGACAAGTCAAATGATCTTTTATAGCTAAGTCTGTCATAAGCATTAGGAAGAAATTACAGTTCAAAGAATTTTCCCAAGCCTTCAAATATCCCTATGCAAAAAATCACGCTCACCAGTCACTCCATTGCAACGTGAAAGGATAAACAAACACAATTTCGCATTTAAAATATATTAGCTGACCCGGCCACGCGTTGCTGTGGCTAACGAAACACAATGCCATCTACTGGATTGTTACCCAACCTTTTAACTCATCTGTTAATTTGCATACAAATCAAATTCACACCGCCCGCTTGCCAGCCCGCTCGTCCACCACATACAGACATTCTCCTTCGTATATTTCAACCAATTTACAAAAAACCTTGACAAATTATATACCTAAACCTTCCTCATGAATTGGTGAAAACCGCATGAAAATCCCTTCAGTAGTTTTTGAGTTTATTGCGAACAGAGAGACGCGGCGCGCGGAGGACTTTAATTTACAATATGTACAGATATTACTTGAGATTGTACGTTTGCAGGAAGCATCAGGACTCCTGAGCTCATTTGGAGTAAAAAACGAAGATGTCATTTTGCTGTCCGGTGACATTTTATTCAATTAAAAACTAAAAATTCCGTCACACTTAGTCACTGGATACAACCTAATGGATCACATGATACGACCTGCCTCATCTTTGGGGGCGTTCAAGTATTACGTAACGCAATTTTTGAAGATTTTTGACCCCCTCTCCCCCCCATGTAACGTTTTTCCGCTCAATCCCCCCCCCCCCATAAACGTTACGTAACGCCCAAGTGACAATTTTTACCTGAAAGTCACAATTAAGTTGCGCAAAGTACTGGAAAGTCGCTTAAATACGTTTTTTCTTGTTTTAATCGCGTTTGCGGTAATAAATAAAACAAGAGATTTTGAGAACGATAAGGATTGCCAGCTTGGAAGATTTAAATTCCCTAGTTTTTTTTAATCTTGTTGCGGCGGGTAGCAAATGATCCCTCTCAAGATCGAGGGATCAACTGCTGCGGTATGTTGTGGACTGTATGCGTGGTTCTTATCTATTTTATTATATTTTATCTCACTTACCCAGACTGCTTCCCTCTTAGATTTTGTGTTCACTGGGAAGGTAGGTATGTTAGTATGGGAGATTTTGGAAGGAATGGCGACTGGGAATGAACAATTAATTGATCGCGAAATCATTAGCGAGAGTAAGTGACGCGTGGCGATGATACTCGATAATAGCTGCGGTTTTAGAATTACGTTTGCGGTTTGATTATTTAAGTGTAAAGCGGTGCGGTATAGGACTTGTGTCCCTTGCGGCGAGGCGAATTCAACTCAACTGATTATAGCAGAGGGCATTCAATCGGTAGTTCCAAAGAACCACATGCAACAATAAAAGGCGCGAACAAATCTAAATAAATAAAAACATGTTACGTAATGCGTTGTTCGAACCCCCCCCCCCCCCTCGTAACGCACAGTAACGTTTCATAAGACCCCCCCCCCCCCCCCCAAGTGCGTTACGTAATACTTTTATGGTGCTGCTGGAATGAGTCAAAGCGCAAAGCTTGGGAATCGCTGTTAACCACTCAGGCCTTGACCAAATTCTGTCAGTATATTTCTGCATTACGATACGATATGATTGTACCACCCCAGCCAGGAGCACTCCTGTCCCGGTGAGACCGGTACACCAGGGGGCACTGATTTGTTAGGATTGGAACACATGCTCTGGGGATGGGAAGGAGGTTGGAGTTTAATCGACCGGTATACATGGCAACCTAATAAGCCAATATTGGAATTTAGGATGGGCAGGAATAAAGGAATGGATTGAGCGTTATAATTTTTTTTCTTCTTTTTTTTTCCTTTTTTCCTTGCTTCTTTCTTCTTGCCAATTCTCGGCTCTTAGATCTTCTTGTCTATTTCTGGTTTTTCTTGGCTGTTCTTTCCTCTTCTTATCTCTTCTTGTTTCCTGTTGGGTCTTTTCTCTCTTCTTGGCACTCCTTGACTATTCTTGTCTTTTCTTGTCTCTTCTTGGATCTTCTTGTCTCTTCTCGGCTCTTCTTGCCCCCTCGTGACTTTTCTTGTCTCTTCTGGGATTTTTCTATCTTTCCTTGCCTTTTTTACTTCTTCTTGTCTCTTCTAGCCTCTTCTGAATTCTTCTCATCTCTTCTAGGCTGTGCTTGTTTCTTCTTGGTTCTTCATGCGTCTTCATAGATCTTCTCGCCTCTTCTCTGCTCTTTTCATCTCTTATTGTCCCTTCTTGGACCTTCTCTGTTCTTCTTGGCTCTTCGCAGTTTTTTTTTCTTTTTTCTTGTATCTTCTTGCTTCTTCTTCTGTCTCTTCTTGGCTGTTCTTGCTTCTTTTCTTCTGGGTTCTTATTGTCTCTTCTTGGCTCATCTTATCTCTTATTGGATTTACTCACAACTTGGGTCCTCTTGCCTCTCCTTGATTCTTCTCATCTCTTCTGGAATCTGTTTGGCTCTTCTTGCTACTTCTTGTCTCTTCTTGATTTTCTTGCATCTTCTTGGGTCCTCTCGTCTTTTCTTGGATCTACTTGGATACTTTTGCCTCTCATTGGATTCTTTCGTCTCTTCTCGGTTCTTATTATCTCTTCTGGGACAGTATTGTCTCTTCCTGTACATTATTGGGACATTATAGTCTTTTCTTGTATATTCTTAGATCCTTTTGCCTCTCCTTCGCTCGTCTTGCCTCTTCTTGAATCTTTTTGTTTTTTCTTGTCTCTTCTTAGCTTGGATCTTATCATCTCTTCACGGCTATTATTGGCTATTTGTGACTTTTCTTGTCTCTCTTGGCTCTTCTTGCTTCTTTTTGTATCCTCTTGCCTCTTTTTTTATATGAATTCCGCACAAGAGTCACCAGTTGGCAATAAAATCTATGTACATGATATTTGTAAAAGTCCGAAAACTAAAAACTATTTTTGAAAGGTGATGAAATACACTTTCAATTTGTATTATTAGAAATGCAAATATTATGATTTTTTTAAATATAAATTTTTTAATGCAAACTTAAAAAAGTTTTCAAAATGGCTCAACTAAAGGACTTCCTTGGGTTGTTCTTCTTTTTAACCTACATCAAGTTGTCTTCAACAGTTAGTGGAGAAAAATCCAACAGAATTACCAATATTATTATTTTATAACTACTTTAAAATCTACTATACTAAAGATGTAACGACTGTGTGAGTTTTAAAAAAATATGTGTTTAAATTTTAGCAGTAAAAACTACATTACAGAGTTGTAACTCCTCACGATAGAAGTGTATTTCATACAAAGCGCAGTTGTCTCCTGCCGCCTCGACTTGCGTATATTCTATAATGTTACAAAAAAATGATATGACGACATAAAATATAAAACTATTTTTAAACTCCAAAAGGTGTAACCTATCAACTAACAGCGATTATTATTTTTTATGATATTTAATAAAAATATTTAAAAAAAACTCAAAAACACGTCTCCTATAAATTTTGTCAAATTTAACTATTCTGTCACGCGGGTTGTCATTCGAAATAGGTATACATGCAGCTTGTGTTTGTCACCCCCGATAGGCACTTCAGGCCTCCTTCCTCCCTTGCTATAATTTCCCCTCTGAAATCCAGAGAGAATACATTTATAGTAAAAACCAATTCCTCACTTTAGATGGAAATGTGACAGAGTGGTAAAAGTTATGTGGGTCAGAAAGAAGAACAACCCCCTTACGTTTTTCCTAACTAAAGTTACCGTTAATGAAGAAAAAAATAAAAATACATATTTTATTAGACAAATATATTATAAATGTTATGTATCGTCACCTTACTTTTTTGTCGTTTCATGTAAAAATTATTTTTTTTCATATTGCGATAGGAAACTTTGGTTTCATAAAGGTGTACAGTTTAAATCTTTTGTGGTTAACTTTTAGATTTGAATATGTAGTGTGGTGTTTTCTCTTTCCATAGATTCGTGGTCATCAAACTGCAGCCTGTGGCAGATATCTGTGTGGCCCGCGACACAGCAAGCAATTTTAGAAGACAATGAACAAAATAATTCTATATTTACAGCAAAGTATAAAAAGAATGCCCTAGTAGTTACTTCAACGATGAATGGTGGCCCTGACTGCTTTTTTGACTATTATTATTATGAAGTTCAATATGTAATCTGAATTTAGAATTGCAAGACAATAAGATAATCGGACCAATGATGAATAAAATATGCACATTTGAGACTAAACTGCAATTAGACTATATGTATATGAGCTCGAAGCATGAGACTTTTCTAATTTTCCAACTGTTGCTGCTCTGCGATCCGACGTATCTATTGCCGATAGTATCATGATAGCAACAGCAAATGGCACAAAACGCCACTTGCAGCTACTTCATTCCTTTAATAATAATAATAATAATAATAATAATTGGACAATTTATAGAGCGCCGTTTTTGTGAAAAATCACCTCAAGGGCGCTTTCCCATAATTCGTTTCATGTTTTATTACATGCGTGTATCGCAGTCTTAGAAACCATTACTCCTGCTAATACACTTTTAAAAAGTCACTTTACTAAAAAATAGTTTTTGGTAAAGTGCCCACTGCTTGGTGATTAGGAATTGCAATCCCGCAGCTAATTCAATCCCGCGGGATCGATATGCGGGATTGCTCAATCCCGCGCGGATCCCGCGGGATCCCGCATCTTTGAAATAATGTTATAAGTTTTAAAATCAAATTGAAATTACAGGTTTTATAAGTTATAAGATAAAATTGAAACTACTGATTTTTGGGTAAAAATCAACTTTTTTTTAACATTTCTTACATTAAGCAACAGAAATTAATTCTTTTGTATTAATTAAGTTTTCTATTATCTAAGTAATTAGTAATCTGTTTTCTTAGATTCATCTTTAAATAATTGGCATAATTTAATAGTTTTGTTTAATTTTACACTTACTCCTAACAGTTTTATATTTTTAATTCAGTCTTATTCATATAATGACTAATAATAATAATCAAATCACAACTTTCTCTTAGATGCTACTATTATTACTATAATCTGTACTACTATCCTTATCCAACATAAACTTCACATTCCATAAAATTAGAGATAAAATTAGAGATCTTGGAGCATTACTTGACTCTAAATTACTATTCAAAGATCACATTGAATACATCTTAGAAAAAGCCTACAAACAAATGGGTTTTATCCTACGCATCACAAAACCGTTCAACAAACCTTTTACACTTGAACTACTATATATGGCGTATGTAAGATCTCATCTTGAATTTGCATCTGTCATTTGGAATCCACAATACCAAACTTACATTAAGCGTATTGAAAATATTCAAACAAAATTTTTGAAACACCTTTCGTATCGTTTCGAAAATCACCAGTGTAAACCTATTGCTCTTTACAAACGGAGAATCATTTCTGACGTACTGTTTCTATACAAGATTGTGAACTGCCTTATTGACTCACCAGATCTATTAGAAAGGATTGCATTTCGTTGCCCTGAACGCAATACCAGGTCGAATACCCTATTTTTTAAACAGCATTTCAAATCGAAATATGCACAAAATTCTTTGCTCGGGCGTATCTGCAAATCTTACAACGCCCTAAGAGATATCGATATTTTCCACTGCTCTCTTAAAACGTTTAAAACTAAATTAACCTTATAATGTACTTAAACCAAAACGATTTTTTCTTTGTTATTTCTTCATTGTTTTTTTTTTCTTTTGACTCACTTTTTACTAATACTATATTATAATAATATTACTATCTACTTGCTTCCTAATCAGTAACCATTTCCTTTTTTTTAAATCATAAATGGAACTTCACTGGTTTATACTATATTCAATATTAAATGTAAAATGAATGTATTTACAACTGTATGTTTCCTAAATAAACTTAAATAAAATAAATAAAAAATTCCAAATGCAACCTCAATTAAAGTAAAACCAGGGCCTCCACACAAAAAACATTAAACATACCGATAACTCATACCTCATACGGGCAAAGAAACTTTAAGTACTACGCAACCAAACTATATAACTACATGCCCACCACACTGAAGCAACTACTAACTACAAAGACATTCACAAAAAATACATCAAAGACTAATCCTCTAGTGGCCGGCGACTAGCGCCACTAGCGGTTGGCGGCAGGCGGGCTATCTTGTGCTAAACGGTAACATTGCACTCATGCTACTCTCGATTTACGGGAAAGTTTTAGCGTCAAATTTTTAACTTGCGGGATCCGCGGATCCGCGCTTTGAAGGTGCGGGATTGCGGGATTAATAAAAGCTGCGGGATCCCGCGGGATTGCGGGATCCCGCTTTGCGGGATTGCAATCCCTATTGGTGATGGATGGTGGTAAAAACTTGACAGTATTAAGCTGGGTCCATAGCTCGTCATTTGCCTTGACAGTCCCATAACAAGTCAATGTTTGTCATCAAATATTGTCAACTTTTGTTGTGTTTCGAGTTTTGTTGTGCTTCCCATGTTCGACGGAAAACATTTCCTAAACACTCCATCTCGGGTGAAGCGGGAAGGCAGGCAGGGGCCGGCGGGGGGATTCATTTTTTGACAGATGCCGCGCAATGCGATCGAGTGTGGAGAATTAACGGAACGGCCTTTTGTGGTTATGTGCAATGAGCGGGCATAATCACGAGTTTAAAATATTATTATACCTAAATATAATATAATAATAAAAATATTTGATAATAAAATTATAATGTAATACATATCAAATATTTATAATTATTCTGTTTTTGACGTAAATATTTACGCACTCTAAATTCTTAATAGTAACTTTAGGTCGTGCAATAATCGATATTAGTCAGAAATCTTTCCGAAAATGGTCCACTTGGTATTTACGGTTTTGGTTGCAATTCCCAGAATAGTCGCCACCTCTGATAAGGCATCGTACCTCTTCAATTTATTTTTTAAATCTGGGCACTGGACGTCCCAAATGATTGATGATTGGTCTCTCCCTGATTAAGGAAATGAATGCCAAAGTATTATGGCTCGGGACTCGGGAATGCTCAAAGCTCAAACTGCAACTGACGATTGTTCGAGGGCATCGGTCGCGGCAAGACCCAAGTCATAAAATAATATATGGCTGTTTATGAAATTTGCATTTTTGTGTAAAATCATTTCAAAGGCACTGTACAAAAACATGTTACTCATCCACGTTGCCGCGCGAAGAATATTCCAGGTGTTTCTCGATTTAAACCGAATAATTATATTAATATTTGTTACTATATTATAATTTTATTATCAAATATATTTATAATAATATTATACGTAAGTATAATAATATTTTAAACTCGTGATTATTTAAGCTCACTCATTACACATAACTTCAAAAAGCCGTTCGGTTTGTTCTTCCATAAATATGATCACACGCGCGGTGTGGCTCCTGCCAATTATGAAAACTCGAAATACAACAAAAGTTGACAATATTTGATGACAAACATTGACTTGTTATGGGACTGTCAAGGCAAATGACGAGCTATGGACCCCGCTTTATATGTATGTTAGTTGTTGGTTTAGTTGATGATAGTCATGTAGGCCATGAAGGGAATTGGTGAATTTGGCGTTTTGGAAAAAAAACAAAATTTGAACTAATGTTTTTATTAATTAGAATAAAATATATTTAAACACTTATTTCTGACATATATCGTCCCTGTTCTGGCAGAAAACGTTAACTCTAATAAGTTAACGTGATGCTTTTATTTTATACACAATAACATCTACTTTTCTTTAAAATTATTTCACATATTTATAAATTTTATTTCGGCTTTTAGATATAAACTATAAATGTATAATACAAGAGGATTATGTTAAATGTACATTGTTTTGTCATAGCTGCAGAGTTCAGGTTCGGTTACCAACATGATCATGATAGGCCTTCCATAAATTAAATAATGAATTATTATGTCCCGATGGCGATGGCGTCCACAACCAAAGATTGTTTCCATGAAATCCCAATGAGGTTAGCTTAGTGCTTAGTCTTAGTGAGCATAATCTACAGATTTGCGGGAAATGTTATTTCCACTTAATCTTTACTCTAATCTTGACAATAAAAAACTTTGTAATTAAATTAACCACATTGAATAGCTGGTAATATTTCTTTTATCTACATAACTTTTATACCAAAAATATTCATATTGCTAAATGTAACTTACAATCTTCTTGTATATTATTACTCTTGTTATTATTTACTGGTTTATCTCTATTATTTCATAATATCTATTAAAATTTCCAAATAACTTTACAAGTAGTGTCATAACACCGCCCAAAATATACAATAAACATTGGCAAGAAAGTACAACAGCATTCAACTAAATATACACACATGGCACTTACTTTAGAAAAGCCAAGTAGCAATGAGATTGTAATGAAACTAATACGCTTGACCTGATTACAAGTAAGTAGAGTTACAAGACAATCACAATCCTTTTTCCTAAAGTATAAGTTCTGGAAGCGCTTCCCACGTCTCCATCTTCATCTCCGTATACCCATTGCCTGAAAAGTTGGGGTGAGGGCGAAGGAGTATAACTGCACATGAACCAACCGGCCTGTCTACAAGGGGATATTATCTAATTACATTACTTCGGCACATTGTGCATCCTGTTCAGAAAGAAGCCCTAAAGACAACTCTGATAGACAAGCGCAATCCTTGTTTCTGCCAAAATTCTATTTTGTTTTCAAGGCAGCGTCTAATGTTTGCCAACTTGCTTCAAACAAAAGAAAAATGAAGGAAATAATGCATTGAAAACTATTGGGTATTAAAAAGCCTGGCCATATTTAACGCTAAGACAAGAATAAATGAACTTTCTAAATAACAAGGCCCGGAAGATATCCATTTAATTATAACCTAATTCAGATCCAATACAAGATCAAGGTTAGCAAAAGTTACCCACATGGAACAGAACTTTGCCTCATTTGTACAAATGAAGTAGAGCCGAGTTGTTTATTCATTTTGAGACACAATGCAGATTGTTTGTACCAACTCGTACCAATATCAAGATGCTTCTGCTGTTCAGACACAACCTTCTTGAAAATGGATGACACCGTACAGCGTTGTGTACAAATTGGCATCTATGTGTTAAGGGGAACGTAAGTGCGGCCAATTTCTGCCGGTTTCATACAAATCTTAGATTTGGATTTGATATCAAAATACCCAACCAAACTGAAAAATTATTTTTGTAATCAAAAGGTATATCAAATCCAAATCTAAGATTTGTATGAAACGGGCAGAAATGGGCCACGCATACGTTCCCCTTAAATAGGTTGAATTAGGTTTTCAGTGTAGGTTTTTTTTTCATCAATTTTCAAAAGTATCCTGATTTGTCACTGTTCTATTTAGTCGTGGAGCCTTAGATTCACATGAAAAGTTTACACCAATAGTCGTAATATTATAATATTGGGCCAATTATTATAACGAGTAAAGAAAACCCATGGATAATCTAACAGAATAATATCACTAGATGATCCTAAGGTACTGTGATAACTTTTCAACACAAAAGGCCCTCCGGATTTTATAAATGTTATGAAAAAAGTATGATTCCGAAAAGAGTTTCTAATAACTTATTTGAAGCATAAAATAAATCAAGGATTGAGTTTCAATTTATTCAAACATAAAGCACCTATTGTGAAATAAATAACAAAAAAAAAAACAAATAATTCATTATCCTATTGCATTAAAATACTAACAGAACTGCCAAGAGTCCAAATGTGTCTTTATCCAAAATGTGTTGTTTTTAATCCAAAATTTACACTGCAACAGATCATATTATTATACTCTAAATGATATCACATTAATCTCTATTGTTATTTGTACATCTCCATTTATACAACACCAGTAATTTATTCTATAAATGTCTGTAGTACGGGTCGCACATTGCAACTTATCTTATTGCTAACTAAAAGTTTATTATTTGCCAGTGAATATACCATAATGAGAATACGCAAGTAATACACATTTTGTATTATGTATCGCATGCACCCAACTAATAGATATTGGCGCTCTAATAGAAATAACTCCATGAAATAAAACTATTCCCGTAAATAGGTGTATAAGAATACTCCGTGTTATTAATTAGGAAAATTTAACTGTGCAGATATTAACCATTATAACTTATACGCGGGCCTGCTGTTGACCTCTTGTTCGTGGATCTGATGTAGATATCACATGTTTAAATGTGCACTCGCGCTTTATTATGTCAGTAAATCGTGAATTACATTGGTAGTTTATTATTTCATTGTTTACATGTTTTCAAACAATTTCCTTGTAGCTGCAAGAGTCGGATATTAAAAAAATCTGTCTACTGCTTTGAAAATAACATGATTTTCACAAATTAAAAAAACCATACTTCATCTTAATGTATACATATTTAGTAACAAGGGAGAGTTAAATGGGTTAGTTTTACACATAATGGTGTCCCTTACGTCACTATAAAACCTTGAAAAATTTGTTTGTAACTCTTTTTATATGAATACACAAATTGACAGTCAATACCACCACAAAATCTATAATATTTTATGCAGGAGAAAAGGATGTGCCAATGTGTTTTGTTTTTGCACTTTTGGAAATGAACACAACTTGCACTTTTGAGGTAAAGAATGAAGGAATTTTTTCAATCTGCTGAGCTATGTATTTCTTTAAATACTGATTTATAAATCCAATTACTTTGGATTGTGGCATTTCATTGCTTATATGTGTGATCATTTCACAAGTCTTAACTAAAAACTATGTTTTAAATTCCAAGTAAAATTTAAATTGCAAGTCGCCTACAGCAATATGTGTAGGAAGTAGTCACAAAGATTGCTTGGTTTATGGATACCATCTAAAACAGCAATTGGTGAAATTATTTCATCAATAAGTATTGAACAGAATTTTTGTTTAACAAATATATAATAATTAGTAGACATTGGATGAAAAATGTGCACTTTCACGCCTAAAATAAACCATAAAAACAGGAATATGTTGTAATGACCAAAAAGGCTCAAATCCAATCCAATTTCTAATAGTGAGTATTAAAAAAGTGAAGGTCGGGGAATATGAGGAAAACAGTCGCTTAGTAAATAAAATGAATATTTTATAAATACCCAAAATAAACCGTATTTGGGCGATGGTTGCAACAAAGGCCATCTTTTTATAAGTCAAAAAGCCAGAATCTGAATGGGGCTTTATTCACAATGTGAACAAGTTTGCACATTCTGAGCTATTTGTCGTCCTCCGAGTTGAAGATAAAGGCTGGTCAAAGCTATCAATAAACCTATTTATAAATGTGAGTTTTTTACATTAGCTTATGCTTAATCTCATAATAGAAATGTTCACCCAAATAGTAAAGCAAGTTTCCAATGACAACCATAATTCTGGAGGCGCTCGTCGTGTGTAATGTTTTTTTAAAGAAAATTACTGTAATTTCGAAGATGGAAAGGAAAACTAAAATACAACATTGAAAGCAATGTTTATCACAACAGAAGCATCTCAGATCACAGGCAAACTCAAGTCCAACTGGCGATGGTCTCTCAGTAGTCAGTTGCAGATGTGGGACTACTTTAGAACATTCACATTACTTCAGTATAATATTTACGTGTTCGTTGCTAATAATCATAAAAGGCACCTTCTACATTTTATCTTTCCTAGTAGATTTCATTGTAGAAATATAACATACCGTTATTATTATTTTACCCAGATTGTAACTGTTTTCTAAAGCTAGTCAACTAATCAACCAACACGCAGAAGATGTCCACATTTAAACAAAACTACCAATCATATCATTATTTTGTATGTGATGTAGGTTTCGGTGACCGTATTTTTTAAATTACTATACATAAATTTGTACCTTTTGATTTTATAATAATTATTAATAAACTGCCAAAAGTATATTTGTTTATTACTAAATATAATATTATTATTAGCCAGTGTCACTTTGCTGATCATTTCAAATTTGAGAATAGAAAATGATAAGTGATTTTAGTGCTGCACACAATTGCCTCTATTCTTAATGATTCTTTAAATCTTTTACATGGAATGACACAATATCTAATTTGACAACATGTATATTCTAAAAGAGCACTCTACTAAAATCTTCTTCAAATTAAATGAATAACCTTTAAATAATAAGAGCACAATACTTTCTTTACAAGTACGGGAAACTGTTTTTATAAATAGGTCATATTTATTTATCCCCTTACTAATAAACATATTTTAAATTTACGCATTTACCATACTCTAACGGTTGTTTATAAGTTGTGAAAAATTTATAACACGTTTATTGGTAAGGCCCATAGTCACTAAAGTTCAAGATGAAAAAAATATATATTTTAGGTTTAATAAACTACATAAACATAAACACAAACCTTTTCACATAAATAAATCTGTTTTACAATCACTCGACAAAATGATATCATAATTATCTAAAGCAAAATGGAAACTGTCTCAATGAAGTAGTTCACGCACTGAAATAGGATTTCAACAGGCTAAAGCATGCTTAGGTTTTATATAAAATACAAGCTCTTTGACGAAGGCAATAATGAAAAATAATAAAGGATGGCGTTTTCCTCGTGAAATAAAAATTACTAATATGTATTTGTTTCAAGTTAAATTAAAAGGTATGCAACATAATAAATTAATTTAAGTTATAATAAATCAAAAAAATGGCAAAATATACAATTAATGCGTAGTTAGAAACATTACCAGCCAAAATTTCAAGTACAATATTGATGCATCCAAACGAATATGATAATTGCATTAATTAAAGTTACATATTAGCAGTTTAACACAAAACTTTAACCAACTTAACATACAATGGAGTCATATAACTAATAATATATTTATACAAACACTATATACAATATGTACAAAATTATAAAACTTACAGTTTGTACTTGCAGAAATATAAAAAAGCTGATTTATATAGAATACACTAATTTACATAGAGATATAAAATTACACTTAAATTTAAAAATAAACAATATGTAGGTATATGCAATAAAGTAGTATGCTTTAGCATTAAAATCACACGTGATATCTTCTATGGGTAGCGGGATAGCGGTGCACCTGATGCAAGCAACCCATCTCACTCACAACAACCAACTCGCTCACTTTGGTGAACAAAGGGGGAAGTCGGCAATGTTATACCACACTAGTCTTGTTCTCCACTATCGATCCAACACCAGCGGGGACATGTTCGCGCTGGAGATGAAGGAGGCGTGGGGGTGCGGGGGGCTGCGGGGGGCGGCAGACTCCGCTTGCTCGGGGGACCTCCGTACCTCTTCCAGCAGCGTCTCTTCACCCACTTCTCCGTCACCTGCAAATCTCCTCTCTGTTAACAGTCTATCCATAAGCACAGCACGCGCTCCCCTCTGTTATAGAACCCAACAACCGACTGTATAAATCTGGGGCTTAATACGAGAAGTGTCTATGTCAAATTTTTAAATTACTCTGATACAATATTTTGACTTAAACATTAGATAGGTCATAACTCATAACTTCATCAATCTAGATCAGTAATATTGAAACTTTTTAAAGGCGTGATCCTCTTTCGGTAATAAAAAAAATTTCACAACCTACAGTCTTTTTTATGTGTTAAATCAGTGATGAATGATCAGTGATAAACTAAACTTGGAAGATGACCTCACACTCGAACACAAAGACATTCGACAAATCAATTGAAAAGCTTGCCTGTCATTTGTGGAACTTGGGTACAATTTTTATTTCTTGTAGTGACCTACTTCTGTAAAATTATAACCATTGTTTGCTTGTTGTGATAAAGTTTAAAAAAATACTTGTTTTAAATTTATCTATGTCTCGCGACCCCCACTTTGAAAACCATTGATCTAGAACACCTGATACATATGTAATCAAAGCATTCAAGTAAAGGACCAAAAATTGACATAGGCAATTCTAGCATTAACTCCCAGAAATATACATGTACAGGGGACCCAAAAGTAGAGAATCTGCAGCTAGATGGGAGAAGTGGAAGGGGAACCTGTTTTGGGTGGTCGGCTGTTGTATGGAAACTCTTTCTCAGTCAGTGTGCGAAGCAAGATTTATTTTATTTTTATTTATTTATTTGAAAACATTACATATTACATCGTTATAATGATCTTTGGTTGTCCAACTAGGCAATTTGCCCGTTTTAGAACAGTCATGAAAACAAGATTTATTCTTTTGTCGAAAATGTGAAATTGCCGACGCCCATGGATGAAAAGAGACTTGATAGAGAAACGTTTTCATACTGTAAAAGAAGTGAAAAAAAATAGCTGGAGTCCATAAAAGACATTCCAATGAGTTTCAAAATTGTTTTGAACAATGGAAAAAAAAAAGATTGGACAAGTGCAAGCACTCTAATGGTGAATACTTTGAAGGCAACCAAATTTTGGGGTAAAAATATAAAAAAATAATTAAGTTATAAAGAAAGTCTCGTTACTTTTGGGTCTGCCCTTGTATGTATGAGGGTAATATTCTAAAAAAGCATTTGAAAGGACAAAACAATAACCAAATTCCTTGAAAACACAACACATCTATAAATGGTATAAAATATGTATGTGGTAAAAATTCATAAAAATGAATAATTGGCATAATTTCTTCTTCACTATGGTAATAATAAAATTTATATTTTCGCAACTGTTCAGTTTTGGTGTAACACCATTGCAATTAATAAAATATATATATTTTTAAATTGAATTTTATTTCATTTTTTAATTTTTTAGATTAGACCAGTTTCAACCCATTAGTCATCTTCAGACTGGTGGCAAAAGCTATGGTATTTTACATATTATTTCCGGTCAAAATAATGTCAATAACACATGATTTATGTACATTTTATAGCAGTGATGATATAGGAGTACAAAAGTGGGGTACAAAATGAATGCGGGTAGCGAAGGGGAGGGCAATAGAAATCCCAAGCCAAGGTGTGAGCTACCATGCTCAGACTGAATGACCTGAGGAACAGTGTCACCAACAGTACCTCACTTATTCCAAGCACTCAGGGCTTTGGTGGAGTGGACATTCTATTTCCCTAGATTCCAGCATTCAACAACTAGAGGCCTTTGGAGAACCTAGGAGAGCTAAGACTACCTTAGTGGACTCTTCCTTCGTAGGGCCTGCAGGGAGGAACCAAGAGAAGGAACCATGGAGAGGAGAGCTCAGGTCACCCCTGTGAACTCTTCCCTTGTGGGGCCTTAAGGGAACCAGGGGGAAGATGAGACCTGGGAAGACACATTGTGGAGCCAGAAGGCATAGCCTCATATCCAATGACAACCCTAATGAACTTTATAAAAGGGATCGGGTAACTGTTAAAAGAAATTAAGTAAAATAGGAGATAGTACGATGGACCTATGGCCTAAGTGCTCACGGGAACTGTACAATACTGTACATAAACCGTCTCCGCTCTAAAATATTTTTTTTACAAAATGGATGGAGGTTGTGTACCAATGTTTTATACGTACCTATATATCTCATTTTGTATAACTCTACAATATAAAAAATGAGAAACATATTATACCTACCAATAAAATGTACATAAAATCATGTGTTGTTCACCCCAGACACAAAAATGTTAAGAAACCATATCATTAGTCATTAGTCATTAGTCCAGTCTGAAGACAACCGAAACATCTAGTCTAAAAAGATGGAAAAAGTTTGTTGCATGGGAAATATTTTCACATCACATTTGATTCCAAATAAATTCGCTGATTTTTTTTAACATATTTCTAAATAAAATTTTGATTTTGAAGGCAGATAAAAGATTCTTTCAGATTTTAGTATTACAAATCGGTAATTAAAAATATAAAAATTTTGAACGCAAACAGAGATAAAGCTTTTTTAGTCACTTTAACAATGGTTTTTATTGTGTAAGCTGTAATTACCATTTTACACTAAACTTCTATTTAATTAAACAAAGGAACCATTATAAAAGTTGTCATCACTTCACTTTGTTTTCATTTTATAAACATTTTTTTTTTTAAATTTGAAAATCTTGACAGATATTTCTCAAATGTTATGTATTATTTCAAACTTTACGGGAGCGTCGATGGTAAACACTTGATGTACTCTCTCTTTCTAACACTGTTTAAATCATATATCTTACTGTAATACAAATTGAGAGAGTATGACTTTTATGAGTCTATTCAGGATGTTCGTTTCAGGATGGGCTCCCAAAAATACTCTACGGGTATTTCACGTCTCGGAGAAATATCTCCGTAAATTACTTTAGGGGTTTTAAGTGTTTTTGTTTTATTATATTACTAGCAATAATAATTGTGTCCAATAAAAAGAGAGATATATATCAGTGGAATCATGTTACAGAATGTATGCACAGCATGTGAATGAGCAGTTTAGCAAAATAGAAACCCACAAGCAAACAGGTAACACGACACGGCACAGACAGAAGCCACCAACTTTCCACCCTCTAGTGCTAGTGTATAATGGTCTGGTGACATTAAGGTTACCTGTGGGAACGCAGACAGAGGCTCCTGCTCCCTCCTCATCTTGACAAGACAGACCAAACTCCCTTCGAAGTCTCTCACTAAGCTTTTCCCGATGTCTCCCTAGCTTTAGCTTTGATGGTTGACCATTAAACACACCTACAACATTTCACTTGATTTTACCCTTCATTATAATTATAACCTAACCTAACTTTATTCAATAATACAATAAACTTATTGTCAAATACATATGTCGGCGGCAGATCGTAAAATCAGCGGATCATGATGCGCCTAGCCACATCGTGATCTGCCGTCATTTCACAATGTGCCGGGGCACACTTCACGAAAAGGCAGATTTACATCTCGCGTGTCGATTGAAGATGAACGTCCGACATTCCGCCTTGCTATTCGCTTAGGCACATTCAAATAAGAGTTGTAAAATGCACCAATAGACGCGTTGCCTGCGTTTTATTTACGTTCGTGTGTCAATAATAATGTGCCTAACTTATATCCGGTACATTGTGAAATGGCGGCAGATTATGATGTGGCTAGGCGCATCATGATCCGCCTGATTTTACGATCGGCCGCTGGCATTTACACGGTGTCGGGAAACTGGTGAATCTACATTACATTTGGAGTCAATTTTGTGGAATAACTTTTTTTTATTCGAGTTTTCTATTTCGAGTAAATCGAGCCCGAAGTCAAATATGAAAAAGTCGGTCGCTAGGGGGTTAATCTCGGCAGTTAAAAATCGTTTATAGTTTCAGTTTAAAATAGTTTCCAGACACCATGCATATAAATACACAAAAACTAAAAATCAATAGGTATTGAACATATAGATTCGGGGTGCGAGGTTGGCTACTCGGCTGAGTGACCAGTGATTACATGTGAAAGAATTTTTTGTTGTTGTTTGGTTTTGAAGAAAAAAAAACATTAAAAGTCACCGGAGACCAAAATTTCATTTTTTACTCCAAATAATAATGTCAGGAATCACTGGCATGTAAATCAAGTACACTGAATAGTAATCAAGTACCGAAATGCTATTGTGCTTGTGGTAAAAAACTGAACTTGCATCTTTTTAATACATAATTTATGTAAAATCAATACTATAAGTGATGTTATATAATATGTATATAAATGTTTATTTATGAACTAACCAATGTTGATGGTAGACAGCGCATCCAGACTATTGATGGAGTCCTCGAGGTTCTTCTCCAAGCGGGACATGTCTTGATCCTCCACCTCTCCTGGAGTGGATGGAGGGGAGGAGCCGTCGGTAGGGTTAGCCATACTGTGGCGCCTGCGGTACTCACTTATAGACAGCTGAAACAGAAGGGCGTCGTCAATATTTTACACAACTATGCACATACGCACTATAATACATAATGCCTAGAGAAGAAAATCCGCATACTAACCTTTCTTCTCACGGGTTTGGGTATTTCAACTGGTGGGGGATTGAGCCGAGGATCGTTGGACCGGCCCAGGAACATTTTAGTCGGAGTGGTAACCTCGTTACTGACCGAGTGGTTGGTATCCTTCAACACCCCGGATAGCAGAACACTGTTCCTGGAATCCATCTGATTGACACGGTCCAGAATTTCTTGAACATTCTTATATTCATCATCCGAGTTTAAAACCGTTCCATCCTTAAAAACGCTAGTCTCTAGGTTTGTGGTCATGTCAATGGCATTTTTAATTACGTTTATATCGGGAATGGAAGCTGATGCTTCGGTGGACTTTTGCGATTCCTCAGTAAATGGTTTCATTCTGAAACTATCTGAAAACAAATTTGTGGATGGAAAATTATTGTTGGTAATTTCCATGAAATCAGGATCTTCCTTTTCCGATTGACCAGTTGCCTCGTTGGATTGCTGTTCCGGCTCGACTTGGGGGAGAATTGCTCTTTCTATCTCTGGAGAAGGTAGGCGAACTGAATACTGACTTATGCTCCCCTCGTCAGCTTCTACCAGCATTCCTGTGTTGCTGTTTTCCGGAGTTACGGTGATGGAGACACATTGCGAGGTTTCAGTGGAGGAATCCACAGAATGCGCTACTTTGTCAGATTCGAAGACTTCCGCAGACTCTTTGTCAGTTTTCAATTTGACTTCAACTGTTTGGTTGTCAGCACTCACACTGAGATCAAAATTCAGGTTAACCTTCTTGCGCTTCTCTTTGGGCTGTTTTTTATTCCTGATTTTGAGAATCTGAATGTTCTCCGTGTGGAATGAGTGTATTTTCTTCTGGATATCATCCATTTCATCTAATACGGGGGAAGAATTTCCACTGGTTTCTGTAGAATTAATGATACTAACACATTCACTCTTGTTTTCTCCCACAACAGAATCAACATAAACTTTATCATTAGTATTACTTGACTCCTCTGGTATTATTTCAGCTTTAGACTCTAAAATCTCAGTGGGTGTATTAAGGACAGGTTGGAAAACAGAAAAAGCCAGAGTTTCAGTATTGCTTTGAGCTACAACGATTGTATCATTAGATAAAGGCAGCGGGGCATCTTCTTTTACCTCGGCTTTTTCACTATCCTCGGAGGGGTGAAACACCTCATTATTATTAACTTTTTCTTCTAACATTATTTCCTGGGGGATTGGTAAAACCTTCACCGGAGAAAGTTCTGAACATATTTCTGCAGCGGGTACCGCAATGTCAAGCTTTTGAGGATGTTTGTCCTCTTCTGGACAGGTGTCCGTGTTGGAAACGGCAAAGAAGTTAGTCTTTTCAGGGTTAAAATGACTTTCCACAATTTCAGGTGGAGGCGGTTTCTCCAATGAGATGGCAGAATGTTGTCGGAATGCAATTTCATTACTAAAATCTTTAGTTGGAGTAGTTCCCAGCATGGGGGCACACTGGGCATCATCACTCTGAAAGGAAAATAGACATTCATGAATGCATACTCCCACAATGACAAATGGCATAAATTTAAGTAAAAAATAAAAAACAAACAAAAAATAATTCTATAATTATAGAATAAGATACTTACATGACCAAAAGTAGAAGGTTCCATAGATAAAGATTCACGAGCCAATCTTCTTTTCTTTAGGGGAGTCACCATTTCATTGGGTGGGGATTCTGTCAAAGAATAAGATTAATTAATATTTCTATATTTTATACTGACAATTCAAAGTGGAATAAGGAACTAACTCCAGTCAAAAATATTATGGCTTTAAAAAATACGTTCATATAGACCAATAAACGCTGATTCTGAAAATATAAGTTTTATTTAATAATATTAAAGGCAGAGTTTTTAAAAAAATATTAAAAAGTCCATTTTTAATTGTCTCATTGAAACACGCCGTCAAGTTGGTATTATTAAAATGTTTAGTGGTGACGTCACTGATCACCGTAAAGTCATTGTATGGGAATGTAGGTATGACACAAGCCATCATATTAACAACATTTCATCTTATTCGTTTATTAACATATTGTTTATAGAGATTTAGTTGTTGTGTTTAATGGAACATTATTTAGGACTAAATAATTCAGTTTCAAAAATAGAGGTATCTCATATTAGTTTATATCTATTATTGAAAATATTAAAAAACTATTATACAAAAAAAATAGTAATGCTACTTCTAGGGAGAATACTTCAAAATGGTACCAGTTAAACAGGCGATTGTCCGATCTTATAGTAGGGGAGCCCGAGAGGCTAAAAGAGTGGCCCAATAGGTCCACAGCGGGATTAAGTAAATCCCAAAATCCCCGCTTGGGCTCCCCTACTATTATCAATTCGGAGCTTCGGTTTCCATTAACCTCTTATTTGCCGGAGACGTGCGGATGCGAGGTTAAAGGCCAGGCCATTTCACGAAAATTCACTAAAAAAGAACCACTTCGAATTTTGAATTGAATGTTATGTGGATTAATTTTGAGCTATCATATATTTTATTGACTGAAACACGTTCCTAGAACAATAAACTATGTACCAAAACAACATTACTTGCGTTAATTATGTAAATTAATAGGTTTTACGATGTTTTAGTCGAGAAACACGCATCAATTTTGACAGCTAAAATTCGCGGCAAAAATGACATTTCTACGCCACAGATGATATTGTTTAAAAATATTCTGGGGTTGCAAGGTGAATGAAATTTTTACCCATCATATGGGGTAATGTTAGCGCAAGCGATTCTGACCTTGTTCTTCGTACAAATTCTGTACATAGAAGGGCCAAAATCGCAGACAATCATGTTTTTTTCGAATTATTTTCTCGCGCATGCGCACTATACGCGTGCGCCCGCGCGTCTCCGGCAAATAAGAGGTTAAAAGCCAAAAAAATAACAATTTCAAACAATTTTTATACATATAATAAATATAATATAATAAACATAATAAAATAAATATAATAAAATAAATAAATAATTCCACCTAAATAATGTTTTAACTTATCGAATAGTATCATACTTTCTTCCGTATAACTGTCATACAAAATGACAACACCTGTTGAAAATAAAAATAACTTTTCGGGAGTGATGACGTCACACGATTCACTACACATATGATGGTTTTCGGGGATCTTGAAAAATTAAAACTTTGACAATTATTTTAACTATTAAAACTAACTCTAAAATTTAAAAAAATGCAGTTATTTAAGTTAGAAGGTAATTATTCAATTAAAAAAAATTAAAAAATTGGGCTGGAGTTCCTTATTCCATTATCTTATTAGGGAACGTACCCATACTACGTGACCTCTTCGGGGGGGGGGTGTCTTCAAAATGTCACGCTTGGTACAAAAGAGCGACGGTTTGCTTAGGATTTTGGTCACCGGGGGGGGGTTAAAAATTGCAAAAAAATTGGTCACGTAGTATGGGTACGTTCCCTTATATAAAAATGAGTGTTTCTTTGTTTGTCTCTTATGCGTTCCTATACCATTCCTCAGATTGTGATGAAACTTTGGTGAGTTGATGTACGCACGCATGCCTGCCAAGGTTTCTAAACGCATTGGTGAACTCTGGCATTGTGAAATTTGTATAAAAAAATTACAAAAGGTGACACGTGAGTTGTTCGAAAAATGTTTGATGAAATGCCTCAAAGTATGAATAATTAATGTATATAAAAAGTAATGTTATGCTTTCTGTAAAAATATTTAAATTTATAATATGAAATGTTACCTTGTGCATATTAATTTCTATTCTAATATAGTATAAACTAACTCGATAAATAAATAAAATAATGAAGGCACATAATAGGTAATAATAACCGAGTAGTAAATATATATTTTATACAGGGTGTCCGGGGGTAAAGTGCATTAACTTCGGGAGGTGATTCTACATGATATTTATAAGTAAAAAAGATAAATAACTTTTTTCGAAATTCCAACTTTTAGGGGTAGTTTGTGGTAAAAAGATAAAATTAGACCGGCGTGCACGGCCAGCTTTATTATTTTCCGCTGGTACGATACGGGCCCATCACCACCATACAATGTTGCCACGACCGTGCCTAGCAGGCTCCCAGCAAGTAAGATCGTACCTCACACTAAGGATTTTTAGTAGGTAGATCCTTTTGTATGGGAAAAAAAAATGTTGGAATTTCGAAAAAAGTTGTTAATCTTTTTTACTCCTACCATCATGTAGAATCACCTCCCGAAGTTAATGCACTTTACCCGGACACCCTGTATATTGACAGTCACGAAGAACAATGTGCGGATATGCGATTTTGTAGTTTTGCAGTAGAACTGTTTTAGTAATTTTTTTTATTTTTACCTTTTATAAGTAAAATCTCAAATTATAATATTTAATTAAATGAAGACAATATTAACGAAACTCAATCGAAAATCTGGAGACAGAAAAATCAGAAAAAGAAATTGGCACCTCTGGGACACGAACCCAGGACCTTCTGCTTACATGTCCCAGAGGTGCCAATATCTTTTTCTGATTTTTCTGTCTCCAGATTTTCGATTGAGTTTCGCTAATATTGTATTCATTTAATTAAATGTTTTAGTAGAGTTTCTGAATTTTAACTGCTTTTGGTATCAAGTAATATATTGTCATTTTGACATTTCGCATTCCATCTCATTTCTTTAAAAATTCCGAAAATACAGAGTTTTAAATCAAAAATAAGCAAACAGAATGTTTTTCAATTTTTCGCAGATCTTACATTGTTCTTCGGGATTGACGATATATATATATATATAATATGTATTGTTTGTTACCGGCTGTTGGAGAGTCGCTCTCTTCACTAATGGCCTGCCTGAGCCAGCGCTTCTTGGCACTGTGCTGCGGGGGCATGAGGTGGGGATGGGGGGCCAAGGAGGCATGAGGTGGGGGTGGAGGGGGGCTGAGCCCTCCCGGGGGCACCATACTCATGGGGCAGGGCTCCGGCTCTTCCTCTTCCTCGGCCTCTTGAGAGATGCCGGTGCTGCTGATGACCGCACTGCTCCTGAGGGAACGCTTCAAGGGACTGGGATCTGATGACACCCGCAGGAATTTGCGCATTTTCTTGGGTGTCCTATTTCTTTCTGGGGAGAAACCGACAGGGTCTCTGGATAGGTCGCGTGCCACCGCCACCTTCTTGGCCGCTTTTTGTGAGAAGGTCAAAGGAGAGTCAATTGGAGAAGGGGAACACGAGGAGTCTGCTGTTTCAGCTTCCGACTGTTGACCTCCACAACTCTTCTCGGGTGTAGAATCTGCACTGATCACTCCGCCACTTAAGCTGCCTATCATGGTGTTGGCCACCCTGACGAGATTTTCAATTGACTTTCCACCGAGGAAGGTGTGTTTCTCAGCAAAAGGATGTGAACTATTGTTGTTATCTGTGGCGTTGTTAAACTCCAATGGACTGCCAAACTCGTAAGAGAGGTTTGGTTCAGGCGATTTGTTGAGCCATTCATTCATAATGGTCTTCTTTGTTTTGGGAAACTTGAAAGTTGTTTCTAAGGGTCCGACAGCAGCTTCCACCAGAAGGCAAGCGGAACTTAAGCCCACCTTCATTCTCTGCAAGTAAAAGATAAAACAATAAGTATAATAAAATGGTCTCGAGTACCAGACAAGCATAAAGTGTACATATTAGTATAAAGTGACCTACATTAATAGACTCTCCCAAGGCGATGTTGGTTTCGGCCAGCTCCTGGTAGGAGTGGGCCTCCTCCGTGGTGAGGGGAGTGAGGGGAATGAGGGGGGTGATGTCGGTGAAGTGCTCCGCCACAGACATGCTGTTGCTGCGCGGGGGGGACATCAGGGAGCAGTGCTCGTCCTCCGAGGTCACCATGTCGCTGTCCACTGAGTTCAGCCGGTTCCGACTTGTCTGACTTGTAGTCCGAGCTCTGCCCTTTCTGCTCACAAACAAACCCACAATTATATTATTATAACATTTATAACAACGTACTGCATAAATACAGATTGAATTTAAAGCTGCTGAATGCTCTGATAACTAAACTCTAAATTTGTTTGAATTCCATATTATTTTTCATAATTTAATCTCAAACAAATAAAAGATACATCTACAATAATTTTAATTTTTAAAAAATGAACATTATTAATGTTTTTGTTTAGAGGTGGGGATAAATAGAAAAAAGTAAACTGACCTCCGCCTTCCTTTGAGCATTGACTGCTGAAAGTGTTCTTCGCCATGGTCCAGGGAGAGCTCTTTGGACTCACTGGTGGAGGTGACAGAGCAGGACTGCTGCGGATCTGACTCCCGCCTTTTGCTCTGCTTGTCACGGTTCTCCAGTTTTCTTTGCTCGGCTTTCTCCATCCGCTCAAAGGCTTTCATTATGGCTTCCATTTTTCTTTCTTCCCGCGTCTGTAACAACATTATTTACATCATAAATAGTAATCTTCAAATTTTACAGCCTTGTGTTTCTAATCCTAAAGAGGATAGCAGTATTGAAAACAAATTCCTACATACTGAAGATTACTACTTCCAGCAATGAGCAAGAGCGTACCGACAGCATATTGAAAATAAGAAAGCAAAGTCACTCACCATTTTCTTTTTATCTTTAGCCGATTGCACTTTAGATTCCTGGGAGTCACTCTTCTCATCAGCAGACTCGCTGGCGGGTGCGGGCACGGTAGCGGAGGTGGCGCGGGTGGTGCGAGTGGAGTGGACCGAGTGGGTGGAGGTCCTTCGAGGAGACTCTGCACACTCACGGTCAGTCAGCTTTTCTCTATCTGACGGGGCGCTCACGCTTCTCTGGATGGGAGAGGTCACCACTGAATCGACTAGAGGTTCAGCCACCAGTTTTTCCTCCTTGATTTTGACAGGCTCACTTTCCTCAAGTGGCTCGGGTTCGGGTACAGGCTCTGGCTCGGGCTCAGGTACGGGCTCGGGTTCCAGCTCAGGCTCAGACTCAGGCTCGGGCTCCACTTTTTCTATTTTCAAAATACTTTCTACTATTTCAAGAGCTATTTCCATCTTCACTGGTGACAATTTTGGTACGGGAACCTTTTCTACTTCTGGTTCTTCTTTTATGATTTCTGGAATAACGACATCAGGTACCATCAGGATTTCTTCTTTAATCAAAACTGGCAATTCGGGTTCGACCACTACCGACTTAACATCTGGGAGAAATTCTATTTTAGGTTCTATAATGGGATCTTCTTTTTTAATCAGAAGGGGGGAAGTCAATTTTTCTTCCTTTTCTTGTTTAACTACAATGTTCAATATAGATTCGGGTTCACTTTTTCGCCTTCTGTCCACCTTGGGGCTGGTGTTATTGTGAAGCGGTTGTTGTAGTTGTTGTTTGGGTGAAATATTCTCTTTCGGCATAATGGACGTAGTGGAAGAGGGCTGGGAAGAGAAGTGAGACGAAGAGCTTGCGTGTCGAGTACGAGATCGCCTCTCCCGCACCGACCTGTCGGAAGCCCCGTTGTTTCTGTGAGTCAAGGCGGTCCCAGTCCCAGAGCCGGTCCCCGGGGCGGACTGTTTGCAATGCTTGGGATTACCGCAAGCACACGGCTGCCAACTTCCCGAGGACTCGTGCCGAATGCTTATCTCTGTATTGGATTGTACAGCATTAATGGTAACTAAGTAAACATGAAGAGCACCTTTGATGATACAGTGCTGAAGTTCCGCATTGGGTTTACAAGAGCGCCGAACAAAGCGGGCTTCGTTACCGTATGTCCTAGTATCTATGCAGACCTGAGTAGGGTCTTTAGGGAATCTATAGAAGAATAGATAAGGGCCGGGCCTTTGACTGCCGGCTCGCCCCATGGGGTGTGGCTGGGGTCTGTGCTGCGCAGAAAGCATGTACTTCCCTCGAAGCTCTATAATGGGAGTGTTCTCCTTCATGTCCTTGGTGGCTATGAGTATCTTACCCCCCGCATGAGGCACGGTGGTGCAATGGTGTGCAGTCAGCACTATGGACATGGTGGAAGCGTTGGTTGCACTTTTGCTGGAATAATTCCTGGCTATTTTAGCCCTCAGTTCGGGACTGTAATGGTTTGTCATGGCCAATTCGTAGCTTTCGTTCCATTGGTTGAGCTGTTGAGATGAATTTGGAGGAGAGAAGTATTTACTTCGGTACTTGACCACATCACCCTTCCTCTTCAAACGCTTGTCAGGTAATTTTCTTTTGGGACCTTTACGTCCGTTGTCGACGCGTCGGGGCCTCTTGGGTCCGCGCTTGTTGTTGCTAGGAATGGCAGCCGGTGCAGGTGCCGGGGGTAAGGTGTACAGAGCAGACTGTAAGTTAGGAGGTTGTGGAGTAAGCGTGGGAAGAGTACGACTCACCCCGCCAATAGTATTGCTGTAAGTAGTCACTGTCAGCGTAAGAGAGCGCTTTTTATGTGATCTTAAAGGTCCGCCGGGTGGTCTGCACCCTGCGCTCCTCTTGCGTTTTACAGACCCCGAAGCTGACTCGCTTCCCGAAGATCCCAGTCCGAGTAAGTTAAGTTCCTCTAGTTTCCGCATCTGAATAGAGCGAGCTCGTTGACGATTCACAGGCCTCGGCTGGCATTTCCCACACATGTATTCTTCAGGTATGTTCTTGCGATCCATAAACATACAATCTACATGCTGCCATACAAGGCACCTATCGCAACAGATCATGTAGCCATCATCGTGTGTGAAATCACAGACACAGAGAGTAATTTCTTCATCTTCACCTTCTGGAGCAGTCTCCGTATCGCTACCATTCCTGTCTTGTCTCGGCTCGTCTCCATCAATGGAGGATATCACAGAAGCTGTATCGTCATCATCCGGGTGGAGTATACTACTGAATTGGTAGGTGCCAGCAGATGTTCCAGGAGCATTGGCAGTGAGCATCGAGACCCCTACAGAATGCACCGGAGACTGTTGGATGGGGATTGCACAGTTCACTGGAGATGATAAGCTCGTGGGAGTAGCTTTGGGAGGGCTGTTCACTGGAGAGGGGATGAGAGAAGTATTGTTCAAGGGGGAAGTGCTTATCACTTGGGTGGGGACACTACTGGTAGCACTGGCAATGGCTTGAGGAGTTCCTGCATAGGTGTGGTCCAGCATTACAAGCTGTAGAGTGTAGTAATGGAAGGACAAAGAATCATCCGATAAATTGGGGCGCTCTTCTGTTCCCAGGATATCGTCAGAAATTAACAGAGTTGTTGGATCCCCACTGAAACACAAAATCACTTATTAAGTCTGAAAATGTAACAAGACAAGTTTAGTCTGTAAATGTATATGTATTATTACGTATGTAAATAAAAAGATGTCCACTTACTGAATTTGTCGCCATTGTTCGTACGAGTCACCGATGCGACGATAGCCATCTCTACTTGACTGCTGAACATTGCAGGTGACCACCTGGGGAACTTGTTTTGCATGCAAACTTTTAGGCTGCGATAGCGATTGCAAGATTTGCGCCGTGAGATTCTGATTTGAAGAGACATGTTGATTAGGGTCTGAATTATAACTAATATACCTCACAGTCCCATCCGTGTCACTGGGTTGCTGCACAAAAGGTGCGTTTGTTCTATTGTTGGATGTGATCATCTGAGTGGGAGATTGTTGTAATACCAATCTTTGTGGGGTGCTTTTACCGTTAGCTTTTTGAATGCCAACCACACCGGTAATATTCTTTGCATATGTGCCTTGCTTTTGATTGGCCACTTGATTCATATTGCCCCCACCAGACCATGACTTTCCTTGTGAGGAATTGACCGATCCCTTTGTTCCAATTCCAGTCCTGGAAGGAGGCATCGTTTTCAATCCACCTTTATTATTGGTATGGATATTCTGTTGTTGGATAATTTTCACAGGCATGGCCGACTGGAGGTTCTGAGATTGAACCATATTTGGAAAGGGTCCAGATCTACCTGAAACTTTTTGATTGAATTGAAAAGAATTGTTCGTTTTTAGACCTCTTCCCATAGACTGTAAGGACATTTTTGGCCCAGGAACAACTCTGGATAGCACGTGACTCTGTTGGTTGGGTTGGTTAGATATTGGATTGGCTGGACTGGCGCTCACCTTGGCATTGGCGGCATTATTTAATTTATGAATAGGTCTATTATTTACACTGGACATGCTCTTTAGTTGTAGACCAGCCGAGGTCATGACAGACCCTTGGCCCTTGGCCGATTGCCCCCTGGCACCGGCTGCACTGGCTGCACTGGTGGTGGAACTGTTGAGGAGCTGCTTGGGAGTGGGGAGTGCTGCAGTGGGAGAGTTCAACTTGGTGATGTCCATCGGAGTCAAGTAGTTGGCATGGATGACTCCCTTCATGTTTGACGAGATTGATCCGTGCTTGGGGATGGTGATGCTACTGAGTATCTGCACTTTGGGGGCAAACTTGTGATTAGAGTTGGAGGTGGATAAGATGGGATTATTGATGGGATGTGTCAGGATGATTTGCGACATGGTGGTGGTGGTGTTGGTACCTCCGCAGGTGCCTTCCGTCTCTCCGTCACCGTACACCGGCTCATCGTTGCCAGGTGAAGTATTGGAAGATATGATTGTAGGCAACCATAATGTTTGATTTCCACTCGACACACTTTGTACCACATTTTGAATAGCGGCAATGTTTCCCACTCCTGAATTAACGTTTAATGTATAGTTTTGGGCAAACTTGGGAACACTTTGAATAATGGTTGTTGTTTCCATGGGCTCTGAAGTATCTTCAGAGATGAACCTGAGCTCACCATTATGAGCCTCAGTATTTTCTGCATTAGAAGAAAACAAAGTTGGCTCCAGCACTCCATCTTCTATGGAGAGAAGATTAGAAACGGGGTTTGATTGTGGGGAAGACTCGTCCGCATCATCCTGGTCATGTTTAGCATCCGAGTCGCATTTCACATATGACTGGAAGCGGTCACTCTCTTGGTGGTAAGAAAGAGTCGAGTCAGGAACGTGGAGATCAGTGGAGAGCGCAGAAACAGAGTTTTCTGTACAAGTATCCATGCTGTGAGGATTCATTTGATTTACTAATAATAAATCCAACGCGGGCTCCTTGCCTTCCCCGGTGGCGGCCGGTCCGCAGTCCTGCAACAAACAACCAAAAGCCTTACTTTTACACTATACTGTTAACGTCCGGTAGTAATCGTTCACAAAGAAGAAGCAAGGATGATATAAAAATACAAATGCTAGAGGGAGCGCGCTAATATTCAAAAACTACTATAATTAAGTGAAAATATTTAATAAAACATGACTTGTTTAAAATAGAGCAAAAAATCTCTTTACAAATGCTTAAGTTACATTTAAAGAAGATAACAGAACAAAATGTTTTTTTAATAATTTTCAGAGCATACTTTGCGATTTTTTTCTATAAAGGGAATTATATATAATTACCGTTTAGGGGGCATACATTAATTATGTGAGCAGTTTTTCTCCAATTTAGACCCCCCCCTTAGTGAGATAAATTTGGGCCACGTCGTATATACTTTTCAAGTAATGTGAGATTTTGCAGGACCCCCTTTTTGAGCTCACGTAATTAATGTACAGATATTATCTTCAAAAATAACATAAAGGAACTTAAAAAGTGAAAGTGTTCCAGAGAAAAATGTTAAAAATCAGTAGAAATGCAGAATGTGTTGGTTTAAGTATTTGCTAAGAAAAAACTTTTGGGTTCAAATGAAACACAAAACTAAACACTTTTTAAAGTATTGAATAATATCATTGCAATACATACGAATGTCACCCCTACTCAGTTTTTGAGATATGAAAATATTATTTTATCATGTAATTTGCGGCACCTCCAAAATGTACATTGATGAGTTGAACGGAGACGATATTATTACATCAAAATAAGAATTCCCTGATTTTTGTATCTGTTAAGAACCAAGGACAGTTTGTGTGTAGTATGGATGTAGTGATATTGTCAAGTGGAACTTACCAGCCGGGACTCTGAATCATAATCTCCCTTTTGAGCAAACATACTGCCATCAATTTCATTTTGCAGTATCCACTGCTACCGGCCCGCGGACACTGCCTCCGCTACTCTCCCGAGGGCCAGCACTTGTTCCTGCAACAAGAGAGATGCTGCTTTATTGCCATGGATATAGATACCAGCACATCACCAGCCCAACCCCGCCTCATTTACAAAATAATATCCCCGCAATTCAGTCCCACCCGCATTGTACAAACTAAAATAAAAAAACAATGAGTCTATAATACTGTCACATCAACTCGCAAAGATGAGAAAAAAAATTAAGTCGTAAAATCAAAATTATAGATTAAAAACTCCAGACTTAATGAATAAACCACTTGTACGGTGTTTATTTATTTTATTAATATCTGGTACCCGGCTTGCTTTGCTATGACATTTAATAAAGAAATTGTTTCTCCCTGCGTGTCCTTTCCCATTCCTCCCATTCCCCTTCCTCTCCCGCGGTCGCCTTCCCCTCTCGCATTCTCACTCCGCCTCCTCCACCTTCCCTTTCCCACCGACCCGCAAACCCTCCTCCCGAGTTCCCCTCCCCCCTCCTGGGTTCAAATCCCCCTCCTATGAACCCCATCACCGAGGTCCCCTCCCCCTGCCCGCATTCCATACATTCATTTCCAGTACATTCAGTTTTCAAACGGCTCGCGTGCCACCTATTACAATTTTTTTATACAAATTTCATAATGCCAGAGCTCACTAGTAGTTTTATACATACCAATAATGAACACAAAAAAAAGATTTATCCAATTTGGTGCAGTCGTTCGGAAGTTATGCGCGTACATAAATTTCAGCGATTCATTTTTATTTATACAGATACACATACACTAGCTGACCCGGGTAACGTTGTTTTGCCATATTAATTATTTCTAGTGAATATTTTGGTTGTCAAATAAAAAATAACGAATTTATTGTAAGTGTGTGGGGATGGGATCTATGACAGAAAGAGAATGGAGAGCTGTAGACGATGACCGCCGATAAAAACAAAAAAACACCAACTAAAGTAGGAAAATGAAAAAAAAAAATCAATACGAATTTCGAAGAGCAATTGAGTGAACGATATTTTTTGTCAGTCCTTCTTTAGTCAACACACAAATAAGCTCGATGGTTTGCCCACGCGAGAACATGATGCCAAATGATATATCAAAATGACGCGACGCTTCTCGTGAATGTCTTGCGCATTCAACAACATAAATAATTTCGTTCTGTTTGAAACACGAAAGACTTAAATTTGTTCGTACAAAAAAATACTAAAATCGCGATTAAAAAATGGGAGGATGAGGGATAGGAAGGTTAAAATTATGGGTTATAGATATTTTTGGATAGCAAATAAAAAAAAAAAAACAAAACAAAAAAGTGTGAAAAAAATTGAATTTGTTTTTCTGGATAAGGACACCCTAATCACCTAGCGGTATGAAATATACTTTAAAACCTATTCTCATACCTACCAAGTATACATAAAAATTGGTCAAGACGTTTCGGAACAGTGCGACCACAAACACCGTGACACGAGATTTTCATATATAAGATATTAACTAAGACACCTGAATTAAAATTTCCCACAAATATATCAACATCGTTTCTACGACAACCATCTGATGTTAGCAATAACTCACTTTTGTCAGGAAATTTATTTGACAATAAACTTAATTCTAAGCATGTTCAGAAAGTAAGTGTACTGTGACTGTAACGAGCGGTGGTTTTTAGTTTTTTGGAGGTTGGCAATACTGAGTGGTAGAAAGGTGTCTCCTGACCAAAACGAGCATCGCAGGAACATTCTAGTACGTAAACTCACATTGTAGTATCCAGTTGCGCGAAAGGTGTCGGCAAAAAATCCCGCCAAGTGCTATGATTCGCTTTTTACTCACGGAAGGAATAACACGTACAAGAAAATAGGTGAGAATTTCTGAGCTCTATTGTGATTGGAGATGAAAGTGGGTGTCTCATTACACGCCGGGGAAAAAAAAGTCTTCAATGTGGCGTCACACCGAGCAAAAAAATCATGGCCTCAATGTTTTGGGACCGAAAATTCACCATTTTTGTCGAATTTCTGCCTCAGGTTGAGACCATCAATGCACAACAATATTGTGATACCCTAAAAAAACTCAAAAGGAGCATTCAAAACAAAAGGAGGGGAATGCGGATCAGATAAGTGTGCTTGTTTCACGAAAACGTCCATCCTCACACAGTCTTAGCCACGAATACGCTCTTGGACTCATTTGGTTGGGATGTTTTGAACCACCCACCGTATTCCCCTGCCTTGGCGTCTTCAGATCAAGGGCGGATTTAGGGGGGGGAGCACGTGCCCCCCCCCAGACGGTATTTTGTGTACTGAGGAGATTCCATCACAGTACATACTTAGAAGCAAAAACTGTCTTTATTAAACATTTAATTTTTCGATTGTTTTGTCACTTTCATAAACCTTCCTATACGTAGGTACTTGAACTTGTAGAACATACTTCAAGTTTATTTCTAACAGTAATTATTGATTTTTTTGCCCGTCCGCCCCTTGTGCCCCCCCCCCAGAAAAAAATCCTAAGTGAATCAGAAGTGGGGGGGAAGGAGCTGGCGGGAGAATTCTTCGAGGAGGGCATAAAGAAAGTTGTGGCATGGCTCACCACATGCATTGAATGGGTTGGCGATTATTTTGAAAAATAGTCAACAACGGTATCAACAATAAATATCCTCCAATTTTTTATCTAATACACTTTCAAAAAAAAAATTCAGTACACTTACTTTCTGAACATGCCTCGTAAATTTAATATATTGATATTTATAATTTTATAACGCCAGAGCTTACCATTATATACAGCCTATTTTACTAGCATATAATGTAGCTTTCTATTGCTGAAAGTATTTTTAAAATCGGTTTAGTGGTTTAGGCATGATTGCATAACAAACTATATAAAAATAAATGGTACCTATATGGTTTGGTTTTTATGGCGTTTTTTTTTTACAATTTTACCATGTTTTTAAAGCCGAAGCAATTATTTAAAAATATGTACAACATTTTTAATAAGATACTTTAACAGGCGTTTTGGGAGGCGGGTATGGGTACCGCCGCCTTGGGAACCATTAATTGGATAACCAACACTTCTGTGGTTCGCTACGTTTGGTGACTCAGCAGGGGTGCCTGGGTTCATCGGGTGAGGTTTGTCAAGGTCTTGGCGGCTGCTACATGGCGGGCTGGATCGAGAGAGACTGGTTGAGGATGTCTTTTGACCTATCATCTTGCACCGCAGTGGAAGGGATGGATTTATTCGTCTGTCACTCCTGGACACATTGACCCCCAGATTCCTACCCACCCCTTATACTTATTTCCTTCCCAGAACTTCCTCTTCTTTCTTTACTCAAAAATACTCCCCATAACGTGTCCCATAAGATGAAATGGGCCCTGAGGGAAATTATTTTCCAGGGCCGCCTGTGTGGAGCTAACATAAAACAGGAACTTCAATATCATTTTTTTTTAATCATGAAAAGTGTTATTTTTGTTTTTTGAATACATAACAAAGCGATTTTAAACAAAACATACTGTAAGTTAACTATCAAATTACGTAAATGAAATTGATTTATATATACATATAGATGAAATTAACAACATTATCATATTATGGTTCTCTATCAAAAAAAATAAATAAAAAATTGTTAAAATTGTCTTAAAACAAAGTTAGATAAAATCGACAAATTCATTCTTTAGTTTTTAACCCTTAAGGCTAACAATTTGTTCGCATTTGGGAACAACACGTGTAGGTCTCATAAAAATCGTTGTATTTCCCTACTATCATTGTGAGAAATATGAACAAAACGGCGTTAGAAAGAAAAAACACCACGCTTTATATTAAAATCTAAAAGTTTACAACAAAATAATTAAAAGGTACAACCTTTATCAAACCAAAGTTTTCGGCCGCAAAAATTATGAAACTTTGGGATTTTTTTATTAAATATTTTTACATGAAACAACAAAAAAGCGAGGTAACGATAACGTTTATAATACATTTGTATAATAATATAAATGTGTGTATTTTTTTTTGTAATCACTAGTTTTAGTTAGAAAAAACGTAAAGTGAATTTTTTATGTTGGCAAAAATTTATGTTATTTTCGAATTATAAATTTTATGATATTTTTCGAAATTTTCGAATTACAAAATTTATGTTATCTTCGAATTATAAAATTTATGATATTTTCGAATTATAAAATTTATGTTATTTTCGAATTATAAATTTTATGTTATTTTCGAATTATAAAATTTATGTTGTTTTCGAATTATAAATTTTATGATATTTTTCGAATTATAAAATTTATGTAATTTTCGAATTACAAAATTTATGTTATCTTCGAATTATAAAATTTATGATATTTTCGAATTATAAAATTTATGATATTTTCGAATTATAAAATTTGAAAGCGTATTTTAATATCTTTAAAAAACAGTTTTCGGACACGTTTAGAAATATTTTATTTATTTGGATTTTATTGCAAAGAGAAAATATTTTGACATTCTGACAAAATATGCCCGATGTCTGAGGGGTTAAACTGCAACCTATAAAATACATTTCTTTTGTGATATCACTGACTAAAAATATGTATTTGTTGTAATGTACTTTCAAGAATTGCATTTTCGTAATCTCAGCAGAAAAAACTATCAACATATTTTTTTCTAAGGCAGTTGAAAATACATGCAAGAGGCTCATTCGCCTTCACAATTAAAAAAATAACCCCGTGAAAAAAAAACAAACAGTAAAACTCAAAATTAATTTTATTTCGTATATTACATCAAATGTCTCTTAAAAATTGATTTAACTGAGGTTTAAACTTCGTTCCCAATGATAGGAAACAAACGCGCTAACAACCTTGCTAAATACCGATTATTAAAAGCTGCATTTATTTTGTATATAAGTTATTTAATTTCTCGTAATAATACGTAACTAGCTGTTAGCTAGCAGTAAAAACCTGCGGAGCGCTACCTGCGGTAGGCCCTGCGGGCGGCTTTTGCTTCGTCTTCGCCCAGTTAGTGTTGGTGACCATTTTATAAATCCAATAGGAACTGGTTAAAAAAATAGGCCGTTCCTCGGATTCACTATCATCCAGTGTATCTAGTCACTGGGACAAAGTAACCGAGAAAAAGCAATGACGTCATAAATGTAATATATAGCCGTTTGATACAACATGTATTACCGTCAATCTTTCCGCATCCGGAGAGATACTACGTATTAACAAATTCGTAGCAGTTATACCTAGGGGAGAGACGTCCCCATCCGACCTGATGACGTAAGTAGCGACATCTTGTGACGAATTTTTGAATTCGAAACCGAATTATAACAGTAGCTTTGTCTGAAATTCCACGTACACAGATGTTATTTGTGGTGCGGCGCGTATGGCGTGGCGTCAGACACGCACTCGAAGCTGGGTTCTGAAATTCAACCACGCAGACGTTAACGAATTAATACTGCTCGATGTAATAATTATTCCATTTTGAGATCGATTCGCGAGCAGCCCTATTGCCGAGTTGTGAGACAATGCAAAAAAATACTTAGCAAGGAACAATTATTAAACCCAAGAAAAAATTAGATCGCATCAGCTAGAAGCAAGCATTCAGCATTCGGTACGAAATACGAATTGAGCTAGTATAAATAGGCAGACGCAGAGCGAGATATAAAAATGTGCGCGAGAGTGGAATAAACGAGTGGCCGTGTGCACTCTACACTGTGCAGTCAGTAGTCAGTACAAGCCCGTTATGCTGCGTATACATTTGCAAATCAAGACGCGAGCCGAACCACCAATTATAACTGCAAACGGTGTTTCCTTTCCCATAAATCTTGTTTCAGCCCGCAGGTTCGGCTCGCGTGTGTATACGCAGCCTCACAGTGTCGTCGTCGTCGTCGTCGTCGTCGTCGTCGTCGTCGTCGTGAACAATTAGATTAGTATTAAATACATTAACCAGCATTGTAGATTTCTCCTCGCGAGATGGACACTGGACATAAGGCGTAAGACACACAACCTCACTGAAGCTCCAACTTCCAACTGTCTCCAACAAAACGAGACACGTCAATTACATCATCAATATTATAGATATGTAAACTTAAAGGGTTACATGGGTCTGAAAATTAGATTTTTTGGTAAATATTCGGAACAAACGTCAACGATTATGTAACGGGATTGTGTATGTTATCTTTACTTTAAAAAACAGCCTACGTTTTTGAATGGTTTGTTTGGCTACGCAGGGTTTGTGTAGCGGGCTTGTGTATATTATCTTAATTTTAAAAGTTTTATCAAAAAAAAAGTGCGTATTAACCGTTGACGTTTGTTCCGAACTGCAAACAGAGTGATTTGACAGTGTGAAAGCAAATTTTCAATTTACGTAAATAAAATTAAAAATGTAACATTTTCAACCTCCCCCAATGCAAATAGTTGTCTTTTATGGTAATTAAGAAGAATCTAAAAGTTTTATCAAAAAAAAGTGCGTATTAACCGTTGACGTTTGTTCCGAACAATTACCGATTTTTTTTCCTTTATCTAATAGTACAATATGTCTAGAATATTATCCTAAATATTAAAGTCAATCGGAGTAAAAGTCCAGGACAGAGAGCCTTTGCGAATCCCCCGCCCCGTTGGGAAAGACCTAGAAACTTCAATCGCGTTTATCTCGAAACACCATTTTTTAATTTGGTAGGCACGAAATCTCAGAAATCAATCCACCGATCTCATTGAAATTTGTCACACTTTTTCAAAATAGCATTGACCCGTCCCTGAACGAAGGATTTTTTTAAGTGAAACATCTGTAGCACCGCTGTGATTTGGATTTTGGATGAAACGGAAATGACGATTACTGCACCTGCGATGCATGGAACTGCGCTCATTGGTCGCTTTGATTACAACCTCACTTTTCAAGCATTGGTTGAGAGTGTTTTTGTAAAGTTTCGCTTCTACCGCGTGTAAACTGCACTCGATTTTTTCTATAAATACGTAGTGTAAATTGTACCAAAAATTTAATTATTTTGCATGCAACTCTGCCAAAAATTCAAATTTCAATTTTCTGAGAAATCCTTCGTTCAAGGACAGCTTATACTTAATTATCTACTAACATTTTTTATACTATCGTAAGGTATCCTGCTAACCCCTAGGACACTTTTTTAGGGGTCTCCGGAAACCAGGCCCCACCGACTGAATTTTAAGATTTTTTTTCAATATTGTTGAGAAGTTGTTCTTTTATGCGCTCAACACTTCGAATAAAATAATCCATATACATATATAACATTTTTGAAAAATAGAGAAAATATGCCTTTTTCTAGGCTACGAGACCCACGTAACCCCTTGAGCAATCATTCAAACATAAAATTTGTGTTTATAACACGGTTGTTCTGAACAATCGACCATACAGAACTCGTTATCAAGGACATACTCAACAACAGTGCCGTAAATAGGGCGGTGCCACCGGTGCCCAGGCACAGGGCGTAGACTCTGGGGGGCGCAAGAATGGCCAAACTAGGCAGGACCATTATTTTTTCGTTTTGCTCCTGATTGCTCCTGATAAGTTCCCAGCCCCGCTGCGCCCCTAGTGCTAGATTCCAACACATACGTACCTAATGCCAGTGACATTAAAAATGTCTGTTCAATTAAACAAAACATTGCGCTCATTTTTTTGGCAGCGCAGGAGCATATTTGTGTTTAGTGTTTAAAGAGTAAAGTTGAAACGACTACATTATTTGATACATGTGACCGTAGTTCAAGTCTGGGTCAAATCTATAGTAGAAGTAGATTTAAAATAGATGTTTCCCAATGTAGTAGTCGCCATAAAGATTTTTTAACAGTGCAATTGACTGTAGCTTCCTGCGAAAGATCATTCAGTAATCTCAAATTAATAAAAACTTACTTGCGCTCGACGATTGGCCAAGAAAGGTCGACCGGCCTAGCAATTTGGTCGGTTGAACGTGACATAGGACGGTACCTGTCGTATGAAAAGGTTTTTTTTAACATTAACTCCACACAGGAGGCCCTGAGGAAAATAATTTCCCTCAGGGCCTATGTCATCTTTGTAGATGCTGTGTGGAGGGTCTTTTTGAGGAAAGGAAGGAGTGAACATGGGCCTTGAAGAGACCCATGTTGTAGGAGGGAAGAAACATAGAGGCCGGCAAATCGTTCCACAGCCGAGCCGATGAACTCATGGGCGCCCGCAGAAAATTTTCTAGGGGGGGGGCAAAATATTTTTAGTAGTTTTAATTTACTGTAGCGTATTTGTATGGTGAACGAACGGACAATAAATTGTAGTAATCATGGGCATACTGTAGCAACAATTTTTTTATTAACCCAATAAATGTATATAACAAAAAATAACACAACATAAATTTAAGGGCGTTTTCTTTTTTACATTAGCTCCACACAGGAGGCCCTGAGGAAAATAATTTCCCTCAGGCCCTATGTCATCTTAGGGGATGCTATGTTTAGGGTTTTGTAAGGAAAGAGTGGAGAGGAAGTTTTGGGGAGGAAATAGGTATAAGAGGTGGGTAGGAATCTGGGGCTTAGTGTGTCCAGGAGTGACGGACATATGAATCAATCCTATCTGCGGTGCAAGGTGATGGGTGGAGAGATACTGGCTGGAGGATAAAAGATCTCCCTCAGCCAGTCTCTCTCGATCGTGGGCACCTCGCAGCAGGTGGGCAGATGTATTGGCCACCAAGACCTGGACAAACCTCACCTCATGAACCCGGGCACCCCAGCTAAGTCACCAAACGTAGCAAACCAAACCAAAAAGGTAAAAAGTCGATGAAATCTTGGCTACTTTTGTTTTCTCGCGTTTTCCAAAAATCAAACCATCTCAAGGCTTCAGTTTCAAAATTATCAATGTGGTATACCTGATTCAATTTGCACAATTTCGAAGGATGTAGGGCCAACGTTTTGTCTCTCCACACTTTCTTTATGCTAACACACAGTGATTTAAAATAAAAGTAACATTATTTGACTATTTTCAATCAATCCAGGGGGGGGCAAGTGCCCCCCCTTGCCCCCCCCTGCGGGTGCCCATGGATGAACTCAAGATCGAGTCATAGAAACGACCCGTTCTCTTGTGATGTGACTAATGTTAACCATGTACAAATGTTGGGCGCGTGTTTGGCGTGTTTCCCGACTTTGCACCGGTGCCGAGGGGATCAATGATGCTAGTTCCACCGAATTTGCCACCTGAAGCCTATGCTCCTAATATTGCAGTCCGTCTGTTAAGATGGATCAATCAAACGGACCGCCCGTTTCTGCACAGAGTCAAGGGTATTTTTTAGGTTTTTAGGTATTTTGGAGCTCCAGACCAGAGGTGGGGCGCACTTGCGATTTGTACAGGGTTAGCAGTTGTGTACTATTAAAGTATCTGTGGGCCCTGTACAGTACGCCCAGTTTCTGAGAGGCTAACTTAACTCTGGTTTCGATGGAGCCCCCATACCTGAGCTGGTCACTTAGAGTTACACCAAGTATATCGATGGAGGTCCTGTTCGGAAGGTTGCTTCCGTTGAAGAAGACTAGATTTTCATTTCGATCCCTTTTAGACGTTATCAAACATGATTGGGTCTTTGAAACATTAAATTCGACGAGGTTATTCTTACCCCAAGAGAAAACACTCTCTAGGTAACCGTCCATTCTTTGCTTCAAAGCCCTCCGAGCTAGCTATTGGAGTTTGTGTGCCCTTTGGGGGCTTGTCAAACAAAAAAGCTATCATGGACTGTACTGTCATCCGCGTAACAATGAATCGGTGCACATGACAAGAAGTCATTGATGTGCAACAGAAACAAAGTCGGTGACAGAACCGATCCCTGTGGGACGCCAGCATTTATCGAATGCGAGGAAGAGGTGAAACCGTCTGCAACCGCCTGAATCGACCTCTCCCTCAAAAAGTCGGCAATCCACGTACACAAGGATGTGGGAAGTCCGTAAGAAGGCAGTTTGTTGACAAGTCCTCGGTGCCAAATCCGGTCGAAGGCCTTGGAAATATCCAGTGCAACGGTTTGGGTCTCACCAAAACGTTCCAGGCACCGCCCCCAAACATGCGTCACATACGCGAGAAGATCACCGGAATCTGTATTGACGGTCGTTAATAATTTTGTTCTTCTCGAGGTATGTGAGCAGTTTGTCGTTGATCACACGTTCCATTACCTTAGACAGAACTGATGTGATCGCTATGAGGCGGTAGTTGGCTGGATTGGAGTGGTCACCCTTCTTTGGAATAGGAATAGGGTGAATGATCGCTTTTTTCCAACCAGAGGGCACAGAGCCAGACTTCAGCGACATTTTGAAAAGCTTCGTCAAAATTGGAGCTATTTTTGCAGCGCACCTTTGCAATACCAGGGCAGGTATTCCGTCAGGCCCACTAGCTTTATACATATTAGGTTATCAACGATTTCGCAATGAAGAAAACGCGAAAGTAAATCTTTAAAAAAGTTTATGGCTTGCTTTAAATTTTTACTATCTGAACTTATTAATTTGTGGTCTCGTTCATTTGCGTATTGTGTAGTGGTGAATTGTGAATAATCTTTGCAAATATTTTCGAATAAACGTTTTTTCACCAATTCATACTTAAACGCACTTTATATTATGCTATGCTACCTTCCTTATTCAAAACTCTACCATACCAAGTACTTAAAATTAAATTAATTTACAGTAAACTGAAACTTTGCAGGGTATTTTATTATAGAAGTATGAAGACTAAAATGGCCCAAAAATTAAATCTTAAGCATCAGAGTGGGCAACGCATTTGCACTAGTGAACTTACGTGAGTGAGACACAGTGGTTGGTGTAATAGGCGAAGGGTCCACTTAAATAGGGCGCAGTTATAGAAGCTCGCACAGGGCGCAGAAAAGTCTATTTACGGCACTGCTCAACAAGGGTCAATAATACGCGACGTTTCCCGAGGGCAAGTGAGCGCCAGACGGGTGTTGTAGGTTCTTATTTATGACATAATACTTCAGAAAATCTCAAACGGTTAAGAGGAAACGCGGGCGGCGTTTTGTCCATACTTGTACTCTATTCATCTCTGGATGTTGACACTAGAGCAAATATTTTTTAAATAAAACTTCTTTACGCACGCTTGACTTGGGGAGTAAGCTGGTGAATGCGTGGCGAGAGCGTTACGAAAAGCGAGGGAGTTACGTTTCGTATATTACTGTAGGGGCAAGAGAGAGAGGTGCGAGCACACATTTTCTTCCTCTCTTTCTCTCATAGCCAGTTACGTTTCGTATATCTAAGACACACTGCAGGCCTATTGTCTGTATTACACTGTAGGAGCAAGAGAGAACAGTGCGCGTGCACATTTTGCTTCTCTCTTCCTATCACATAGATGGAGCTAAAGAAGTTTTACTTTAGTCGTGTGATCTAAAACACAATCGTTTTTTTTTCATTAACTTTATTCAAAACACGAATTCCGTCAAAAACAAAACACAGTGACATTCAGTCAGTCGGGTTGCTCCTTGGAAGGACGCACAAGCATAACTAAAGACGGGCACCACCATCCCAAATCCCAAATCTCGATACGCATTGTCATTTGAAGTGTCTTTTTTATTCGTATCCAAGGTTCTAGTACCTACTTACTCGATTCGTCTGGACAAGGTTTTACATTATACATATAGTCCAGTTTGTGAGTCTTCTCTGTTACATTCAACTTGTCTTTTTTGGTAACACAGAGTGAAATATGGAAGTATGAAGGACTAGATATATTATTTACTATCTTCTTTGGCGAAAGTACATAACCGAATAATTAAGCAAACATCTGAAATACCTATTTGTTTTTTGTCATTTGAAAAGCTTTCAACTTTGGATAGCAGCATCATAATACCGTCGCAACTAAACGGCACACAAAATGCTCCCATGACCTCCGTGGTGATAGTATGGGTATCAAAGAAGTCCGAAATTCGATAATATTGTTTATCTCAACATCAGGGCTGTAACTACCGCCGGGGCACAGCCTGTCACCGAAGAAGCCCCGAACTTTTCAACAGTACGTCCTTCCTCTCGTGAGGCAACTGAAAAAAACAGTTGGTAACTCAATCGCTATCCACAGGAAAAGCAACTTGCGAATTTAATTGGCGGTCCGCACACAGGCAACTTGTTAACGACAACGATTTGTCAAGTTTTAAGGTAAATTTCCGATATGTCAGAGCAGGAAAATGTCGATTTTATTTAGGTTTGATAAATTTTATTAATAATTTATATGTTTGTTATTAAATAAACTGATATAATCACTGAGTTTCGCCGTGAATTGAGTTGCCAACCAGTTTTCGGTTTCTCCATGGCCCTAAAGGGACAATTTTTTATAAGAAAAATTTTCGAGTAGCAATGGAATATCTGAATCGCCAAGAAGACTTAAAAAGGGTGAGAGGGGGCAAACTATTATCTGCCCCGGGGACCCCAAGGTTCTAGTTACGGCCCTGCTCAAAATAAAAAAAAGTGTTATTTTAAGCATTAATAGTGGAGTCCAATCATGATAAAAGTATATATTATTGATTTAATTAGGAATACGAGAAATGGCTGACTAACGTAGATGAACGTATTGTTTTAGTCTAGTCAGTCAGTAGTCTCGTTATAACAGGAAGCGGAAGTCCCACTCCCTCCCCTCACACCAACATAGGAATACAGAGATGATGTAAACACCGTTAGTAGTGTACATAACTATTTACATTATACTACACTACACAGCACGCACACGCGCACAACCCATCGTCGCAATCAATCTGTCCGGGACGTGCTAGGTTGCAGGCTGTACACTCTGTACAGTGACAGTGCACAGTGCGGGCTGGTGTTGCAGGAGAATACTGATGGCGGCTCTAAGAAAATGCAACGGATGACCCGCTAGAGATCTTATTGATACTAAATTTTCCGACATTTTTAAAGGCAAATATTATCGATACGATAAAGTATCAATAACTGACTGAAGACATAAAAAATAATAACATTTCTAATACAACCATGGAACACGTCAAGAATCAGAATAATAGAAGAGGATGTATTAGAAAATTTAAATATAAAGTGTAATAAACTGTTTTATTTTGCATATGTAAGAAGTCAACTTGAGTACAATTCTCCTGTCTGGAACCCCTTTTACAATATACATGTACAAGCTGTTGAAAGAATACAAAACAAATTCTTACGTTTTCTTAATTTTAAAACGGGTATTCCAGCAATTACGTTGAACTACAACACTATTTTAAATGATATGAATATGCTCAAATTGTAAGACAGAAGAATTTTCACTGACTTGGTATTTCTTATAAAATTCTAAATGATTTAGTTGACAGTCCGATATTACTCGAATTGTTAAGCTTCCGGATTCCACTAGAAGTCAGAATTTATTTCAGTGCAGTAATTCTGGAACAAACTATCATATGTATTCCTCTTTGACCAGAATACTAATGGAGGGAAACAAGTATACCAAGTCAGTGGACACCTTCAATTTATCTTTAAAGACATATAAAATATTGTTACTGAGGCAGTTCAGTTATGTACAATAAATACTGTATATTTCTTACTATTCATATGTAAAAGCCCCGAAAAAGGGCGTCAATAAATAAATAAATGAGACGATGTATGAATGTGAATGAGGCAAGGAGCGTGTGCGAAAATCGTAGTCCGTCCCCTCTGCCTAACCCCGCGGAAACGCCGCGAGCTGTTTGAAAACTGAATGTATGGAATGCGGGGGGGGGGTTCGCGCGATGGTCAAATCAGTTTTAAAAAAAATATAATATTTACTTGACGATGGAAAAATGTTCCGCGATCACTCTAATTTGAATTGCCTATTTGTGTACGTACTGTCAAAAAGTATTTTAATTATCCGGCGGTACATAAATAATGGCAAAAGCTGACATTTTTCCTTTTGATGAACTGCATAGTTACGAGCGTAGCAACATTGTGGTATATTACAATATGCAATCGATCGGTGCAGGATAAGGCAAAATGCAATGCAAAGCGCCCGTGTCATGACGCGGAGTATGAAGCAAAAAAAGCAAACAACGAAGCTTTCTCCTACTCGGCGATGGAAGTAGGTATGGTAGGTCGGGTTTAGTGGTCTAGGGCTAGGCAGCTAGGCATAGAGTACAAAACAATCAATCCTTCGCCATTTGCCATCTCTGATAGGATAGTCAGTCAGCAGCCAGCAGTTAGCAGCCAGCAGCCAGCGTGGCTAGAGGAGCACACTGCAGCGCATATTATTACACCAACACAGCCAGTCCATAACGAGTACTCGCTGCAACAGTACCTACCACTACTACTAGACCAGTCAGTGAGTACTGAGTACAGTACCTATCTACCGCACAACGGAGCGCGATATTTCCTTGGCTCGCGATAGGGTCACCATTGAGGTCGAGACGCGCGGCTGCCGCAGACTCGTATTCGGATGATTCGTACGACGCAGTTGTGAAAAATCTGATCCAAGGGTGCTTACGTACCTAATACCAGTTGAAATCTCTACAACAGGACATAAATCAGAGCGTGCAATTTACACGCGAAAGTGAAACCTTCAGAAAACTAAAGTAGACAGGAAAGGAGACTACGAAGCACCGCGCAAAGAGGAGACCGAAAGGCTACGAAGCATCGCACTAAGATGAGACCGATTTTACTACTCATTCTCTCGCAGACTAAATCTTATATATGTATGTGTTCCGTATCTTTTTAATGTCGCTATTTTTCTTTTCGTTGAGTTTCAAATCACAACGGTGGTGCTAAAGAAGTTTTCACTTTTAAAAAAACACACCAATCGATGAAAAGTCAATTTTTCAAAAGGCAGGAGATATCTTTACTCGAAATATGAAGAAGCCATACATACTTTCTAACAACAATACATATTAATTTAAGGGAACGTACCCATACTACGTGACCAACTTTTTACAATTTTTAACCCCCCCCCCCCCCTGGTACCCAAAAACCTGAGCAACCCGCCGCTCATTTGTATCAAGTGTAGTATTTTGAAGACCCCCCCCCCCCCGAACAGGTCACGTAGTATGGGTACATTCCCTAAAGTGGGATAAAATTTTAAGCATTCAAACTAAGGACTCGACAGAAATGTAATCGAGGATGAATTCGTGAATACGAAGTGCCATTCTGAAATCAAAGGTATATTATAAACGATGTTCTCTAGTTCAAGCTAACCGTTTGACGTCAGAAGCCGGCGGTTGAACCTGCAGGCAAGTCGGATGACCTGAAAATGAATCGTTTTCAGAGAAAAAAATCAGATAGCGCAGTTCACACGCGGCAGAAGTGACACCTTCAGAAAACTGAAGTAGACAAGAATTGGGAGGGGGGAATGGGGAAAAATGATAACGCACTTAAATGAGTCATAGCAATAACATTATTACAAAACAATTGAGAAAACCCTAACTTTTAGTGCGGGGGACACAGATTCCGAAAGCCATATAATACTCTCCTCAGTTAGTGTCTCAGCAAATCAATTTAGACACCTTCAAAAATTGACATTTAAAATGGTATAAATAAGTCGTCTCAAAGTGGATTAACCACAGTTTGAAAATGACCATGTAAGTCGAAACAGCTATAACAAAAATACACACTAAAATACTTGCAGAACTTGATAACCTTATTAATTTCAATTAAATTTTTAAAAGAGTGGGGAGGTTACAAAGCACCGCACACAGAGGAGACCGATTATTCTATCGCACTCTCTCGCAGGTTGAATCCTGTAGATGGATATGTTTGTCTCGTGTCGCTATTTTTCGTTTCATCAAGTTTCAAATCACAACTGTGCTAAAGAGGTTTTCACTTCAACATCGATACGTTTGAATGATATTACAATCCAGTAGCTCTAGTAGATACTAGTAACCAAGTCCCGGTGTTGGTCGAGTAAAGTGGTGTCACAGCAGAGATGTGCGGCGGGCGGCGGGCGGCGCAGTGTGAGGCCTATTCTGGGTTGGAAGGAACGTAGCGGCCGCCGCCCGCCCCCGCCCCCGCTTCACCAACAGGCCCCCAGCGCCCCCCGCTCACTGCTAACGCATGCGCACTTCACCATCTATTTATTATTGTTGTCATTAAACTCAATAACTGTCAAATGATCAAATCGAATACGAAAATCACTAAAATACTGGTATACACAATCTGGCTATAAAATAAGAAAACCTCAACACCTAATATATCTAGCTTTGCCGACTGGCGTGTTCAAATTTAGTATCGATCTAGCAAGGAAACCGGCGAACTAGAAGAAATAGAGATTCAAACATTGATTTGACCTACGACAAGGTCCTAAAACGAGAAGAACAATAACAACTTGCTAATACTAAACCGATCCGTCCCATAAAACGATAATCTTATAAGCAGAATCAGAAGGATTCTTGATGATCATTGATAAACACCAATCAATACAAACCGGCAACAAACATTAGGAAATTATTTCACATGGTTCCGTGACAGTTGACCCACTGACAATTAGTCCCCACAATGTGCAGTCCGTCCAGTGAAAATATGGTATACGTACCTAATTACACAACATATAACCAATTGACTCCTAAGGGATGTGCAGAGAGGATGTACCGCCGAATAATAAAAGTATCAAACATACTTTCATTCAAATGCACTAAGGGGTCATCCATAAATTACGTCACACCTTTAGGGGGGGGGAGTGGAGAAATGTGACATTGTGTGACGAGGGGTATGGGGGGGGGGGGTCATCAGCTCTGTGACGTCACAAAATTTAAAATGTAAACGAAAATATTTTTAATAAAAAAATAATAATTTTTACTGTTTTGATTATTTTTAGGCGGCCCCTAGAATTATATTGCTCAATATTACGAATTTTGCAATATTATTGACCGTTTAGTGTTAATATTGAAGATTGCTCAATGATTAAACAAAAGTTTGAGTGAATTTAATTTTTAATGCACCATATTTTTCCATTGCATCGTGTAGGGTCAGTATTGTACAATATTTTTTCAACTTTTCATTTTATCAACTCGAAAACATTGAGCAGTTCGTTTACTGTGCAATATAATTGATCGTTTGGATTCCAAGCGCCTTTCAATCTCATTGAATAATAAAATATATTGTACAATGTTATTGTAGCGTCTAGGGGCCGCCTTAGATGTGTGACGTCACACTAAGGGGGAGGGGGGTCTCACAAATGTGACGATGGGTGATGGGGGGGGGGGGGGGAATCATGAAATTCTTGTAACGTAAGTTATGGATGGCCCCTAAAGAAAAATCTGCTTCTCTATATTTACTGTGTATACCAGCGCATAAGTACAAAAAAATCGACACTATGTATAAATTCCATTGTTATTTATACCAACTTTATTACTAAGGGGCATACATTAATTACGTGAGCTTAAAAGAGGGGGGGGGTTCAGCAAAATCTCACTTACTTGAAAAGAATATACGAAGTGGCCCAAATTTATCTCACCAAGGGGGGGGGTCTAGATTGGGAAAAAAACTGCTCAAGTAATTAATGTATGCCCCCTAAGGGTATAAGTCGATTTTACGTTTGAAATTGGTAAATAATGCACAAAAAATTATAATTTAAATACCATTTCGGGGGGGGGGGGGGGCAATTGTCGGTCACCTTTTCACATAAAGCATTACTTATTTTATAAATGCAGTGACTTAACCTTAGTTTTCTTACGAAATAAGGTTTGTAAGAAATGAATATTATTATACCTATACATAACGTTTATTTATACATTTATACTAATATAATGTTTCAGTAAAATAATGTTTTCGAGGAGAGAGCATAACGCAGAAAAACGAAAACAATTCCTAATATATTGAGAAGAAAACATAATTCATGATAATAATGAATTATTATTGCATTCATACATAAATAATAATGTGGTAAAAAGGGGCTACTTTATAGGTGTGTGTATGTGTATCTGTGTATGTATGTAAACCTGTTCAGAGCATTATTTATGTAAACTTATCGCAACTTGCAACATGAAAGTGGAAAGGGTCAAATTTATTTGATTTGTGTAAATTTTATGCAATAAATCGAATTAATAATATATTCATTTTTAAAATATCGATTGTGAAGTCGTATCGCACCTAAACAATGTTCTTATGTCACCGGTCACCGGAATGAATGAACAATATTTCTTTCAAAATACAAGACACCCTAATCTAATGCGTCAAAAGGTGATATAAAATATATGTAAAGGGTTGGTCATTTAAAAAATAACCACACAATGAGTCACTTTAACCCGTCAGATCTATTTGTTTTTTCGTTTTCGAAACAACTCATATAAGTCTCATAGAAATCGTTGGGTCTCCCTTACTATCATGATATAAACTAGAGATGAAACGGATAGTTGTTTGGCTGGATACCGGATATCCGGCGAGCTGCGAGGCCGGATATCCGGCGGCCGGATATTTGGCCCATTGTCTCGTTGCATGTCGTGAAGAGTTTAGCGCCGCACAGGTGCAGTGAACACGATCAGATCAATTCGGGCGGTTTCGGTTGCCATCGTGAGTGATCGCGAAAATATTCTCTTTGATAAGAAGAACAAGAGGTATAAGGGAACGTACCCATACTACGTGACTAACTTTTTTAATCGTGTTAATTTAAGTTTTCGCTACTTTTTACTAAAAGTTTTTAGTTGAGACATTTACTATTTTTGTATTTATCATTAGAGTGAATATCCCAGAAGAAAATTTTAGTTTTTTGGAAGTCCTTATGGCTTTTTGTAACTTTTTCGACTTTAAATAAAGGCCGTCATAATTATAAGCCATTTTATTGATATTTACCTCACAAAGATTAATGTATTGCATTTTATTATAGGAAATTGTCTTAGTTTTTGAATATCCGGTATCCGGCCGGATATTGAGTTACTATCTGGTATCCGGACGGATAGTAAATTTAGGCCGGATACCGGATAGTTACCTGATATCCGTTTCATCTCTAATATAAACAGTGTTAGAAGGAAAAAATATCATGCTTTATATTCCAAAATAAAAGTTAACCGCAAAATAATTAAAATGTATACTTTATGAATCCAAAGTTTCCGACCACAATTTGAAAAAAAATGATACTTGGACAATTTTTTATTAATTATTTTTACATGAAATGACAAAAAAAGTTGGTTAACGATAACATTTAAAATGCATTTTCCGAATAAATTTTATACTTATGTTTTCTTTTTTTTTTCGTTAACAGTAATTTTTGTAAGAAAAAACGTAAGGTAAGTCATTTTAAATTATGTTTGCGTGCAAAATTTAAATTTTTCAAAAATTATATACATATTATTAGAATTATAAAATTTGAAATTTTTTTATAGCCTTTCCTAAACAGTTTTTAGTTTTCCTCTATACATTAAGAAATATTCCATTTATTTGGGTTTTATTGCAAAATGGAAATATTTGGACCCTCCGAAAAAATAGGGGTGAGACCCGAGGAGTTAAAAGCTATACGAAATGTCCAAGCACTAAACAGAGGAAATTATAATTTTAAAAAATAAATTACAAAAAGACATTCGCGGATTACGAATAACTCGACAATATTTGAAAAACTCAAAATCATTTCAAGTGGAAAATTTTGCTCGTGCAATGAGGGAGACTTGAATAATAATTGAACCCACAACGTCTGGGTGGGAATCTGAAGCATTTGTCCACACAGCTACTAACTTGTTCATACAAATGATTTTCATAATAAAAATGCGTATTATTGTTATGGGTCAGTGATGCACCAACAATATGACCAATTTATCAATTTTTAAATCGTTCACAGGCAACAAAGGAAAGTAGGTTTAACTAAGCACGTTTAAGCCCAGGAATTTTTATTTAGTTCTCTTGTACATAAATTTTTTGTATTGATTAATCCACACTACACACTAATAAAACATGGGTACCTACCTGCTTTACCTAATGCACGATAAGGCAAATTACAAAAAATTGCTTCAAAAACAAAGATGACTGCGTTTGGTGGGGTACCCCCAATATTATTAAAAATAAGAATCATACTGTTAGATTCAATACAAATAGCAACCATTTTTCATGCTACTAGTTGATTGGAGGCACCGGAAGAATGGCAAATGAGAATAAGCTCTCACCAACCAGAAAGATATCATAAAATAAACAAGAGAATTGGATCAATGTTAAAACAGACTGCTTGCTGTCGGCATGGCACACTGTTCACAAGCGTTCTGACTTACTTAACGGCTTTCGCAGAGTAACAGTCAACAGATTTATTTTCATTCGGAAGGTTGTGGGTATTGTTCCTATCACAGGGCAAAAATATCAGCAGACTTTTTTTATTTTAGTCATGCAAAACCATACAAACGTGGTTTCACAGCTATCATAGGAATGTTAAAGGAACACCGATAAATTTTGAATTAAGTAACTATTAATTTAATATGTCATTTTGTAAAAAAAATATAAGATTTTGCGATGTCCAACAACATTCAACATTATATATCAGGAAATTTTACAAAGATACTAATAAAAGTTTTAGTAGGTTTAGACAAGAGTTTCAATGAGATTATTAAACAAAAGTAAAACATTACGTACATGCATTTCGTTCAAAGGTTGACACAAATGGGAATTTCTCAGCTTATTTGGTGGAAAACTGACAGATAAAGTGCCTCGGTGTGTTTACTCGCTTGCACCAAATAACAAAGATAAAACCTGAGACTACAAAAATTATCATGTCACTAATGGAGACTGAGGAGGTATTTCACCATCCTCCTGATAGCTTATCCATAATATGACGAATATTAATAAATAAATACTCGCAACAGGCAATAAACTCAGCAACTGATCCTATATATGACCACTATTCATAGGTTCAAGTACTGAATAGTAAACTCAGACTTTTAAAATAAATAAATGGTGTTTAATAATCGAAAATGTACATCAAGCGTTATTAACACCGTAGCGTCTGCGTGGTTGAATTTAAGAATCTGGCTTCTGCCGCCGCGCCTTACCCGTCGCACCATATAAACATCCGTGTATGTGGATTTTCAGACAAAGCTACCATTGTAATTTGGTTTCTAATTCAAGAATTCGTCACAAGATGTCACCATTTTCGTCGGCAAGACGCATAGGGACATGTCCTTCCCAGGTATAAGTTCTACGAATTTGTGAACTTGGAGTATCTCCCGGATTTCGAAAGATTGACAGTAATACTCAGTTGTATCAAGCGGCTGTATATTATATATGACTTCGTCGTCTAACCCGGTTATTTTGTCGCGGTGACTACCCATCACTGGTTGACACATTGACAGTGGATACGAGGAACGGGCTAATTTTGGATCCAGTTCCTATTGGATCACTAACCGGCGAAGCCGAACTGAAAGCCGCCCGCAGGGAATAGCATTAAAAACCTGCAGAGCGGGTTTTGTAACTGCTAGTTATATATTATTAAAAAAATTATCGATTTTAAACTAAATAAGATGAACCTTTCACATACCGATAAATAATAATAATGATTCTGAAATTGTTACAGATCGATATTAGTACCAAAACATATGTTTGAAATTAATTTTCTAGTGACCTTGACATTAGAGTAGGTAGAAGACATTGTGCATTATGTCACCGCCTACTCGTTAAATGCTTAACATTGCAAGTGCTTACTCAAGACACAAATGAACAATCATAGTTTTATTATGTCACCTAAATAAACACTAATAGCATTGTTTACCATTATAATAACATGTACTGCTGCTCCAACTTTGTATTTTAATTTATTAAATTAAATGATGGACAAAGAAAAATAACTCTTTCATAGAACGGCTCAGCCAGAATATATTATTTAGCATCACTTAAGATCAGGTCACAAATACCCAGTTACCGAGCTCAGATTAATTAGATAAGAAGATAGATTACTGAGACAATACACGTGGTTTCATTGAACTAGGTCCAGTGGACATACTTGAGATTCCCTGCAATTAGCATTTCACATAAGTTCGTTGATCAGACAAGCTGTCGTCACCAGCTACCACGAACATTTCGCTCTAAGCTTTCTTTTTTGTGAAAAAAAATGTCTCCCCATATTTTTGAGAGGTGCACAAATCTTCTCGAGTAAAACCTAATCTGATAGAGTTTCTTTCCATTCATGAGAGTTAAAAATCACTTATTATTTCAATACAGTGAACCTGCGGTAATCCGACAAACGTTTTGCAGGGCGATGTCGAATTATCAAATTTGTCAGATTATAGAGTGCTGCCTAAGACCCTCTACAGTCCGGAATTTTTTGAATAAGACAAATTACAAATCAAAGAATCTATTTGAACTACGAATCGTACTACATATACGCCAGATCTCCAAATCTCCCGAAGTAATCTATATTTCTGCAGCAACTTGCTAGATTACTTCCGAAGATTGACGAGGAGCAAAAACCAAATTTTTTATGTTGAGTTCTTTTAACGTTTTTTCTATAGGATGGTCCTTAGATACGGCTCTCAGAAGTAGGTGTTTTCTTGTAATCTTGCTTGACAAACTGAATAATATTTTGATCCTGATGTGTCGAATTACATGGGGCGCCGGATTGGCCAGGGGCCGGATTACCGCGGGTCCACTGAAATTACAATTATTTACAAGGTTTTTTCTACTTGAAAATGAATAAAATAAAGTGAAACAGCAAACGAGACACACAAGTGTATGAAGGACAAGCTAGTGACAGTTGGTCGTATTCTATTATTCTGCGTTCTTCGAGAAGTAGGGGGAGAGGGACTTAAAGCAGCCTCCTAACGAGTGAGCGACGGTGGCGAGCAGTACGAACATGAGGTTACACGATTTATCTCGCGAACATCCACACAAAAATGCTCGGCCGCTTAAGCTTGTAACTGGTGTGGCGAGGCAAGCACACTTCGCATACAGAGACGAGGGGCGTTCATATTCTTATATATTCTTTGAATGGCTATCCCTTTCTAATGCATTCCCTTCCAGTTATGAAGGCTGTTATATATGTATAGCTATTTCATTCATTCATTGTGGCTATTAATTTCTTTCGTGTTTCATTATTTGCTTTGTATCCAGAAACTTTTTTTTTTTTCGATTAGTTTGAACATAATGTGTCTTTGTGTAAGTCAATGTTATTGAGAAATAACTTTATGGCAAATGAATGTGTTCTTTTTATTTAAAAGATTACTCTTAACATAAGGAAAATTCTGATTGGAAATTTTATTGTTTTGTTTAAAGTTAAATTAAAATGATTCATTCACAGCCTCCATTAAAAAGAGAAACAGAGCTCGCAGACAAGATGATGTGCTGAAGACCCGATAAAAACTGCCAGTCTAGGGATGAGCACACAAAATCGACAAAATTAGGCACATTTGAAAGAGACCGACGTTCAAAGCCATAACACCAGATGACTGATGATTTTTTTTTACTGAAATGTATTTTTTTGTTGTTTATAATTGAAAAAATGTTTGGAAACTAAAATCCCTCACTCCATTTTTTAATTCACGCCTGTCGACTACATCTCATTCTCTGTACATCAAAATAACTAAGCCTGGAATCGCCATCGAGACGAGCTGTAGAGAATAAAAATATTGTTAAAAATGTTTAGTTTTTTTTTAATGTTAAGTTTTACTAGTTGAAGGGTCTGACAATAATCTTATGTGTAGGTTGCACGTAGCCAGTAGAAAGGACAGCGAAAATTGATAACTAAATCACTGTCCTGGGAAAAATGGTATGACAAGTATATGTAGTAAAAATTAATGAGGCTGTCTCTTAATTTTTTTTTTTGTAAAAATTCTAACATTTAAAAGAGTTATTAACGACGGAAAAAATAGTTTTTCGATTTTCTCCAAAAATTACAAAGTGAATGTGGGGGAAACGCTAGCGCGCATCGCCTGTCATTTTGAGATGAAAAAGTAAAATCAGATATATTTTTTGCTTTCACCAGTTATGATGCGCAACAATTTCCAACATTATCCGATCGTGTCAATCTTCAAGCAATGTAAAACCCCTTTACTGATTGGTTATCACGGTGACTATAACTAACCATTATGCCGTTTCTAACAGGGGTGGGCAGGATGGACCGCCAAACAACTCGGTCTTGGCACACACTCTTTGCCACATTCATACATTGTCTCATACACACAGTCTCAAGTATCTGATTCCCTTGATCATGCCATGTCTTCCTCAGGCATCCCTGACTTCTTCTACCATTCACATTTGCGTCATGTATTCTTCTTACACTATGTTCTCCGTTCATTCGCTCTACATGCCCAAACCATCTGAGGGTCCCTTTCTTAATCTTACTCATTATGCTCACATCAGCCTTACATTCTTTGCAGATATCCACATTTCTCATACATGGTTTTACCACTTTTTCTAAATCTTACTCATTAGTCTATCCCACATGTAGAGCTCGAAGCGGGATGTGCCCCGCGCCACTTTAGGCCAGTCTCACAGTTAACTGCGCTGCAAACCATTATCTTACTTTCGGTCTTTACTTTTCTGCGCGGCGGCCTGAAGTGGCGCTGGGAACGTCCCGCACCGAGGGACGTACTATTAAGTTTACATCAGTCTTGAATTCTTTGCGGATCTCCACATTTCTCTCACAGCCTTGCTTAACACCTTTTGTGATCACCCCTTAAAACCACCATTCACCCTAAAACATGGTTATCACGGTGATGATCAAAATATACTAGTACAGGTTTTAACGAGTTGTACATCGATCACTCACCAATGAATTTTCTTTATTCAAGCCAAAATGCCAATAGGTCATCGGTGACCATTCTGATATCATCCATGCTGGAATTCTTTATCCTTTGAAAACTGCACAGGACTGCCATCAAAATGGCTTGCGCTAACAATGGTGTAGATTCTACTTTTTATTTCATAAATGTACCCTCTCTGACTGTTTAGAGAACATTAATTTTATCTAAGCATGTCGAAACTCATTTTCATTCAACGTTCCAAACTTTTTAATAGTTTTGAAAAATTAACGTATCGTATCGTGTATATTCAGGTTTCTGTAGAAATAATGTAACCGGTTTACATATTCGTATAATTTTTTTTTTACAGTTATCATCTGCCAAGTGGAATTTTTTTTTTTTTGATAAAGTTATTCTGGGGAAACCTTTTACGATAAAAACATGAAATATATACAAATAATTAGACATATTATTTAAAAGAATCGCAAAAAAAAAACTTAGTTTTAATTCTGATATTTAAACCAAACTCATCAAGATACGTTTTAAGATTTTCACGGCCAAAAGTATTTTCGTTATTTGTTTTTGGGGTGTTATGCCGTGTTGCGCTACCTCCTTCTTTAGTCAACGTTTCGGACATCGTTGCAGTGTCCATCATCGGGGCAGATCCGGTAGATGTGTAATTTTTAGTGGTGAAATGTGTGCTTATTTACTTCGAAGCGATACCGTGTCACCAGCTCCACTAACTTTCACCAGTACAAAATAACTGTGACAAGCAGTGGCGTCATTGCCGCGGAACGGAATAGAAAGTTCACTAAATCGTGGTATTTATGCTTGCCTGGGAGTCCTTTTGCGAGTTGCCCACAGAAGTGGCTCATTTCTGAATGAATTCTAAAATTAGAAATCATAATGGTAAGAATATTAGAACGTTGGTGACCCGAGCTACCAGAATATGCGAAGAAACGAAAATCGGAGTAGAACTTACAAAGCTGACCGATGCACTGGAGCGCAACGGTTACCCTGCAAGTCAGACAAGGCAAATCATAAGAGCCAAATCTACACCAAACGAAGACAGAGCTAAACAAGAGTTAAAAGGCTAAGCTTTCCTGCCTTACATTCACAATGTGACAGACAGAATTGCCAGGCTGTTGAGAAAAGATAGCATCAAGACTGTCTTCGGTGCCACAATTAAAATTCAAGACGTACTGAGGTCTGCAAAGACTATTTTTCCTCTGGAAGCAGATGGAGTGTATAAACTCAGCTTTTCCGGATGTGACAAGGTTTATGTAGGCCAGACAGAGCGGATGATCTCCAAAAGGATAGCAGAACACTTTCGTGCTTGTAAACTCGGTCACCCTGATAAATCAGCAATCGCTGAGGACTTAATCGAAACCGGCCATTACTTTGGATTTGTTCCTGAGGTCCTGGGAAGACCCAAAACTTATAAAGCACGCCTGATTACGGAGGCTATTGAAATCTACAAAAATCCATTTAATATTAATAGAGACGACGGAGCTAAGTTCAATAGCTCTTGGTATCCAGTAATTGACGGCTACACCAAAGCTAAACTCAAAAAACCATATCTAAGTATACAGTAATACCAGCTCGTGGTAAACCATTTTTTGTTTTATACCTTTATATTGATTAAGTTCCGTGGCAATGACGCCACTGTTTGTCACAGTTATTTTGTACCGGTGAAAGTTAGTGGAGCTGGCGACACGGTATCGCTTCGAAGTAAATAAGCACACATTTCACCACTAAAAATTACACATCTACCGGATCTGCCCTGATGATGGATACTGCAACGATGTCCGAAACGTTGGCTAAAGAAGGAGGTAGCGCAACACGGCATAACACCCCAAAAACAAATAACGAAAAAAACTCATCAAGGTAATTTTTACGCAGTTTCGCATTTTCAGCCGGCAATCGACTGTATTGTAAGGATTTTCTGTTCTGGCGTTCAACAGGTTGTATAAAAACAAAACCCATGAAAAGATAAAGTTGGATAAAAGTGCCGATGGATTATTTCTGCACGCAACGTTTACAAATCTCGCAATGCCGACAGGCATTTGTGGCACAATAAATATATAAATACGTATAGGGTTCGTAAATGGTCGGATAGGGTTCTAACTTCGCCTTACCATGGAAAGGATTTTGACCTATTTTTACTTAAGAACACGTTCTTAGGTGTCGTAGTCCCAAGCATTGTAAGGTGAAGATAGATCCCTATCCAGCCAAGGTGACGAAGTGGCAAGTATACTAACCAGCAACCAACCAGGTAAGGGTTTAAGCGTTTTATACTGGTGTTAAGCAAGCGATTTTTTTAATGGTTCTGTGGAACGATCGCCTCTGATTTATAAGATGCTATAAGGTAGCACTTTAGTATTTTAACCGCTTCACCACATCTGATGAATGTAGGTATGTAGGTAATGCGCGCACCACTCTTCGTGGCACTCATAGATTCGAGGCATGGGTTTTTTCAAGCACAATATAAATATATTTGCGCGCAAAGGTTAAATTGATATTTGGTTCATTGAACACGTATCCTAACCATCGCTTGTGGCTAAGGACGCAGATAATTGCAAGAGTTTAATATATTTGATTCTAGCATTTCACCTTACCCTCGCTGCACTTTTGAGTGCACTGATTCCCGGTTTTAAAATGGTTATAATTATAAACCAGCTTTGCATAAATCCATAGTCCCCTCAGTATTCAGTTTCTTGCCACTAAATCAATGGTGAAATATACTTCAACAGCATTTTGTAATATTTTTTGTAGTCACCATGGCTGTAAAAAAAAGATTATCCAACTCGACGGGAGAATTGATTGCTGCAGTTGATTAGAATACTGAATATGCAGAAATCTGAATAGCGACACACAACAGTTTGCGTCTGTTGCTGTTAAATGTCTGCAAGTTTCATTGTTCCAGGTCATCTGAACGTCCGCAACATCTGTATTATGCCCAACCCAAGCTCAATTAGGATCGTATATGGCTGCCTTTAATAGTACGGTCTCTTTTCGCATTCATCCAAAGCATGTCTAGAAATAGAAGAACAAGTGCATTTGAAAGTTCATCAGGCCTTCTTGGCTTCAAGACTTGAAACAAAAAAACATTATTATGTAAATAACACTGCCATCTGGAGATTTTTCAAAAAAGCTTATCAGTAATTGGTTCTGTTACTCTTTTTATATTTATCACATCAAACACAATCACCGCAAATTTATTAGACAGGAGACAAGAGACATTAAATAACAACTTATCAGGCACAGCTCTCCACGGAGGAAAAAGTAACTATGTATTTTAAAATCCTTTAAAAATAATATTGATAGTTAATGACAAGTGACCTGACCTTTTGATAAATTAGCATTGTAAACAAACAGACCATCAGTAAGTTTGACAAATTTACACAAAAACCTTTTAATTGATTAAACACTTTCTCTGTCCACTTTATTTTAACTTATAATATAAAATAACAATATTTAGAGCACACGGGATCAACATCTACTATTTAATATATACCTGAAGTCTTGGAACACATTACGGAGACGTATTACAGAGAAAGTTTCCCTGCTTATTACGATAAGAAATCAATGAAAATTATCTTATGCGCTCTTATTTTATTGAGAATGTTTTGGGACAGTAGTTTAGAGATTGTAATTTTACACATTTAACCATTGTTCGATTGATGATTTCACGACAACAAATGATAATAAGGTGACACTTCCATATTTTTGTAATGCTTCTCAAAAAAAAGAGCGAGTAATATTATAGTTAATTGAAAGATTTACTATGCTTTTTTTATAAAACATAGTTTCTTTGAGGGTATCTGAAAAAGATTTTGAGGGTATCTGAAAAAGATTTTGTGTAAGGTAGGTAGAAATTTAGTTTCTAATGAATTATTATCTATTGATTATTTTTTTATGTCATACCAGGCATAGAATAACGTCAGAAACAGATATTACATAAATAAATGGGTAACATCATTGAATAACTTAATTCAGGCAGTTCAAGCTACCTACATAAAAGTAAATATATGTCCGATTCTAGCATAATATGGTGGGCATTTTCTCAGCAACTGAAACTACATACTATAATTCATGTCTCGGCATTTTTCCGGTTAATTTTTGTGGATATACATTATAACATGATAAAACCTTATGTTTCATGATCGATAGTAACCTAACTGGTGTCAAAAATTATAGAAAAACAGCTAGCGTGTTTGACAATATAATGGCAGAGGGTTATATTTTAAATGGCAGTGCCAACATTGAATTGTGCAATTCTATTTCAGTGACAATGATGGATAAAACCAAATGTTTGATATCCAATTAATCGATTAAACACACGTATGAGGGAGAATATCACAAATTTAAGCGAATTGAATACCAATATTATACATAAACATAGAAAGGAGAGCATAAAGACTTGGCTTACAAACACTGTGCGAAAGCAAAAGTGATAGAAATCAAAATAAATTAACTCCAAGTTGGTAATGAGCATTCTAAATCTAAATAAAATAGTAATAAACATAAAAATCTTACCTTTTAATTGACAGCAACACAACAAAAAAATTCTAACAAGGATGTAAACATAGTCAAAACACGTAAAAAGTCAATAGTCCTGCTTCAATACAAGTGTCTTCGGAAAAATCCACACTGGTGCTTCGTATTAGGGCTCACATACGGTAAAACTTTCGAAGTAAAACAATAACTGACAAAACTGTTCATCAAATCAACTTCGAAAAACATACATCTAAACTAAAGATGGCGGCCATAGTTCATCTATGAACAAAACATGGGGTCTTCACAAACGAACTGCTTTCAACCTCAAACCCTCAAAATTTTGATGTCCGGTTTCCGGCCCACCATTTTGTTTTACGAATGTATTACAAAATACTGCATTCTTATTGGCTGAGCAAGTTTATACCATAAACAACTGAGTACTCCGAGCTTGGTTCTTGACCTTGCGAGCACTACAAAGTCATGGAAATAATATACCTGTTACAAAAAATTATTAAAAAAAAACAATAATAATTAGGCTCAAACCGACCAAATATTAAATATAAATTTTCATTAATTCTAAATATTTTCATTGTGGCTGATGGCATAAAAGAAGACTGGTGATAGCTAGGATTAAAATTTAAATTAATGCTGGTGCAAACTAATTAGTTCCTTCCCAGTTTGTTAGTGGGATAATGTGAAATAAAATCCTAATGCTTAATTTCTATTCTTTAAATTTAATACGTTTTGGAAAATATTAAATTCCCCACCTCTCCTATTTTTTAAATGGATTTATCCGCAAAGATCTACTCTGACCACAACAGAAGCCTAAATTTCTATCCCTTTACCCCATTTTTATCCATTTACTAAAACAATTTTAAATCAACACTTGAAAAGTTAGGTTATAATCAAAGCCACCAATGAGCGCAGACCTATCGTAATTTCTGTTTCATATCTCAACCAATAGGAGCCTTTAAAAGTGACATCATAATCAATGTCAAACAATCAAGTATGTGAATGAGAGAGTACGACAACAATGTGCAACATAATTGTGAATGATGAATACTTGGAGCAGGTGAATGAGTGTGTGTATTTGGGAAGTATGTTCACGAGAGATGGGAAGGATGATAGAGATGTTGAAAGAATGGTAAATGTAGGTAATTCCATTTATGGAGGGCTGAACGCCTTTGGCGCCAACAAAAAACTGTCCAAAGAAGCGAAGCTAGCCGTCCATAATAGAGTACTGGTACCTACCCTGATGTATGGCAGTGGGGCATGGAACTGGCAGATGAAGGATGAAAGTAGACTGAATGCTGTAGAAATGAAATCCCTGAGGCGAATCGTGTGATAAACGTGGAGATTCGCAAAGAACGCAAGGCTGGTGTAAGCGTAGTGAGTAAAATTAAGAAAAGGACGCTTAGATGGTTTGGGCATGTAGAGCGAATGAACAAGGAAAGGAATGTAAGGAGAATATATGACGCAAATGTGAATGGTAGAAGAAGTCGAGGACGCCCAAGAAAGACATGGCACGACCAAGTGAATCAGATACTTGAGTAGGGCCATGTCAAGAGTCAGAATAACAGAAGAGCATGTATGAGACGATGTATGAATATAAACAAGGCAAGGGGTGTGTGAAAAGACCGAGTTTTTTGGCGGTCCATCCTCTCTGCCTACCCCTGCGGCGAAATAGCGTGATGGTTAGTTATTTAGTCATAATCAAAGTGGCCAATGAGCACAGTTGATGCGTCGCAGTTACAGTAATCGTCATTTCAGTTTCATCCGAAATCCGAATCACAGCGGGGCTGAAGTTTCACTTTAAAAAAAAATTATGTTGGTAGTTCATTCAAAGCAGAGTTCCTTTTCAATTTTAACCAGGACTTCCATTGCAAAGCTTTAAAAAATCTCTTCAATGTGTGACATATTTCACGATATTATTATGAAAGTTTTAAACCATTATTATGAAAGTTTTAAACAATAAATATTAATAAAACCGGTTACATGATCTTAAGCTCACCTAAAAGAATAATACCATCGTATAAACCATTACAAATAGAAGAAAGAGACCTGCATATTCTAGATAGCGAAAAATACCTGGGCTTGTACATTGATAAACATCTGACATTTAAACAACATGTAGAAAAACTAAAAACAAAAATCATCCCATTGATTGGTGTATTTGGTAGAATTGCTCATCTTTTACCAACAGAGGTAAAGAGAGGCTTATACTTTAGCTTAATACAGTCCCACCTAAATTATTTAATAGAAATATGGGGAAACACATACATTACGTACTTAAACGAATTACAAATAATACAAAACAAAGTTATTAAAAAGCTCTTCAACTATAACCCAGACACTCCCACAAAAAAACTATACAAGGAAATGAATCTTTTTAAAATAAGAACATTGTATGAATATAACATATGTCTTTTAATCTACAAAATACAAAATGGACTTATACACACAAACACAACATTTATAAAAACATCACAAGTACACGAACATTATACTAGACAACACAATAAATTGTATACAAATACTGTCAAGACTGAAAGTGGCAAGAAAAGTATTGGCCACGAGGGAGTTCACATATATAATCTCCTTCCAGATAACCTTAAAGCAGAAAAGAATATAAAAACCTTTAAAAAAAAACTATTTAAACTTAAGATGTTGGAACAAAATTAAAAATATTACTACTACACCTGTACCATATATGCTCTGTACTTAAGTTAAGAAAGCGAAATATTATATTTCTTTTAACTTAATAAATAAATAAAAAATAAAAAAAAACCGTCATACTCTAAAAATAATAGAGATTATCTAAGGTGTTCTAAGAGACAGAGACTGTCTGTATTTCATATCATTATCTCATTTGATATTCGTATTGGTCTGGTTTCCGAGTCACCTCGGTTTAACTGGAAAGGTGTGATCGATTTAATTGCTAGGAAAGCTGTAGCTTATGGTGGAATTAATGAAAAATCATCACTCAAATTAAAGATTGTTTCCTTGGTCTTAAAAATAAATGCAAACCCCAATTGTCTGACTGGGAAATACCTTTTATGACAAAGGATATCCAGCACTTTAATTTAACAACCAACCAAGGCGGGAGGGGTAAACACGACAATGTGTCAACTAAATGTAGAAATTAAAAAGGAGTAGATTTTTCTCGTTATTAGTGCAACACGATTTTGGAACCAAAAATTCAGTGGATTCAGATGTTAGGTTATGGTTGACTTCCGAATCTAACAGGTGGCTGAACAAGAAAAATTACGTTGGCCGAAATTTCGCTCGCTCTTCAACTTTTATATTGAGTGAGTTTACAGGCTATTAGCCGGCGAATTTCACTATCTGCTAGTAAACTCCTTCAGTGTAAAATCTGCTAGTTAGCTAGTAATACAATTACACTGAGCGATTTCACTAGCAGATAGTGAATTTTCCGGCTAGTAGCTTATAAATTCGCTCAATGTAATCGAGGCTTAAGAGAGATACTCGTATTCTTGTTGCTCTTTGGTAGGAGTCCTGACGAGATGAGCCGACTTCATTACTAAAAATGCTGATATACCGACCCATCTCAACTTTTATGCATGCAGGACATACGCAACATGCAGGCTCACCAAATTTATTTTTATCGACAGGTTGGGGCTGCGAAAAAAAACATTTTGTCAATTTTGTGTCTACGGTTAAAATCATATTTAGTCTATAGTATTCGTAAATCTCTATGCATAGGCCATAGAAGATGAATATAGTCCATAGACATCCAAATGTAGTCATACAATTAAACCATAAACTAACATAAGACATAACCTCTTTTTTGACAGGTTGTTATTGTGTTTACAACATTCACGTGTCGCCGATTTCTGTTTTTAATTGATATATTTATTATCCAATCTAAAAACCGTAAGGCCTTCACCTAATGTCTGAATTTGAAATGCAAAGTAGTGATACCGATATCAGTGATTCGGATGCAGAGGTAATAATATTAAAAAATTATAATATACGCTTGTTTCATTTATAGGTTAGACTATTCATTCTGTCACGCAATTTTTAACATGAGAATACTATCTTATATGTATATCTTATTTTATCTTTATAATTTTAGATGGTTTTATTTATATCACTCACCAACATAATATTATAATTAATTAAATGTTATCCAAATCTTACATTGACAGGTAATGTTTTTTCATTTGACACTAGTACTTTTTCCTTTTTACTTCAAAATTTAGTTTTTACACTAGTACTTGGTTACTAGAGAGCTCTTTCTCCGTCAATGTCTGCATGAAGGGTAAGGTGAGTTGGGGTAAGACCGTGTGCTTTTTTGATGAGATGAACTTTGGTTCACTTTGGATTTTTTTAATGAAGGATCTGTTGTTCCTGCAAAGGTTTTAATTTAATTACATTATCTTTGGGAGGAATGCAGAATACGCCAATGTCAGGGAATTTAATAAAAATGCACTTTCTAGATGAGAAAAGTGTGTAGAAACTCATTAAAAAAAGAATTAATGTGCGGAAAGCAAAATTGAGGGAGATACAGCCGATCAAAGTTTTATAAAATTTCACTTCGCGAACCGATACTATGACAGCCCGCCCGCCATCTTTTGTCACTGTTAGGTTGGTATCCCGGACCTGTACAAACAAGAGCCTAGATACGATTGTAGCCGACTTCGTGGGATACTTGAGGCGCGTAATTATGAAACTAGCCGGATCTGCCCGCCCCCCCCCCATAACCTAACCTAACCTAACCTAACCTTTCTAGCGGGCTTGTATATGTTAGCCCAGCGCCGGATCTGCCCGCCCCCCCCCCCCCCCCATAACCTAACCTAACCTAACCGAACCTAACCTAACCTAACCTTTCTAGCGGGCTTGTGTATGTTATCTTTACATTAAAAAACAGCCTACGTTTTTAAATGGTTTGTCTGGCGGGATTCTCCATTCCAGTGCCTATTTACATTATATTATTAATTCTGTTTTTCATAATTACGCGCCTTATAATTTACCCCACGAAGTCGGCTACAATCGTATCTAGGTTCTTGTTTGTATCAGGTCCGGGATACCAACATAACAGTGACAACGATGGCGGGCGGGCTGTCATAGTATCAGTTTGCAAAGTGAAATTTTATAAAACTTTGATCGGCTGTATCTCCCTCAATTTTGCTTTCCGCACATTAATTCTTTTTTTACACACTTTTCTCATCTAGAAAGTGCATTTTTATTAAATTCCCTGACATTGGCGTATTCTGCATTTCACCCTTATCTTTAGGTATTAATTACGTGTATCGAGTTCATTTATATTAATCGAGTTAGCCACAGTAAAACATCCGAAAACTGCCAATCAAAACTTCCGGAAAATTATTTTTCAGTGTGGGGTAACACCGAAAATTTGTGGGGCGGTACCGGAATTCATTCTAAATTCGCATTTCAACAAATTAGCAAAATAAATTACGAAAAAACACTTTCTGTCTGGCCCCCCTACGATATTATACACTTCTCTGAAATGCAGCATAAATGATTAGATCTTCTTTATTTATGTCTTCAATGGCAGATAAAACATTGTCTTGTAACAGTTCTGCAGCATTACAATCTTGAAAAAAATTGAAAGCTACATATTTTAAAAACTTTTAACTATTAACCACTGGAGCGATTGTGGTACAAAAATGAACCACTTTTATTTTTCTGCAATTGACAGCGGTTCAAAACTGGACTACATTTTCCTACCATTTGTAAAACATTTATTGTAACTATTTAAAACATTTCCATGGCCAGCCATTTATTTTAAAACGAACCTATTGAAATGCTTTATCTATTATGACCATCATAGATGTCGCAAATCCGAACTTCGTAGACTATTTTAGAACGATGTTAGAAATATATTTTTAAAATATTTTTTTTACTCTGAATTTTTGATCAGCTGTTTACGGTTAAAATTAAGTCCTTTTTCCATAGATATGTACCTTTCATTATCAAGTATACACAGACAACATACAGAAATTCAAAATATTCTATGTTGACTCGAATAAGTATCTCTCACGGCAGTTTCAAAGTAACAAACACGCAGGATTCGCGCGGTTATAAACTTTACAATTTTTTTTATGAATCCTACAAATATGAGATAAACGTTAAAATACAGGTTAATTCATTGGCTATATAGCACTGCAATAATTTTTTATGTCTTCATGCTAAAATTCGAGCGAATGAACGAAGAAAGTAGTGTAAGAAGAATATATGACGTGAATGTGAATGGTAGAAGAAGTCGGGGACGCCCGAGGAAGACATGGCATGATCAAGTGAATCAAATACTTGAGTCGGGCCATGTCAAAAGTCAGAATAATAGAAGAGAATGTATGAGACGATGTATGAATGTGAGTGAGGCAAAGAGTGTGTGCCAAGACCGAGTTGTTTGGCGGTCCGTCCTCTCTGCCTACCCCTGCGGGGAAATGGCGTGATGGTTAGTTAGTTAGTTCATGCTAAAATTCGAAGGTATGATTTTTTTAATGTTAGCGAAAAATTAAAAAAATGATCTTCCGTGAAATCTCGAGCAATCGAGATAATTTTATTTATTTCGTGTGGTCGCTCCAGTGGTTACATCATTACATAAACAGTCTAATACGAATGTTTGTTCTTGGTCTTGTAATCGATACTCGCATTTATCGTACACGGGAATAGCGGCGTCTGCCCGGCACAATGCAGTATCTTTAGCTCGTTCTTGCACTAGCACCACTACCACCACAAATGTGCCCGCACGAACTTCTTAAAGTTTGGGAATATGTGGCTTTTTGTATTAGAGGTGGGTAAGTTCTGCATTTTTCCGGAAGCCTCCGAGACTTGCTTCCTTTTAAAAGTACACGAGTTCTAGGAGCAGGTCCCGGGTCCGAGTTCTTAGGTGCGGACTGGGCACTGGGTATTGTTGCGGCGCACCGAAACGGGACGCACGGGTTCAAAGAACTCGGAACCAGGACCTACTCGTAGAACCCACACGAGAACTCAGAACCCCGGAGTCGGACAAGACCCGTACGAGAACAAGGACCCGTCACCCGTGCAATGTAGGTACATTCAATGTATCTACACTGCACGGTCTTTTATTGAGAATTTAAATAAGTAAATTAATAAGCTGTAATGCTTTACTATAAACTATTATTTTATAATGCACGTCACCCGTTGATTAACGATACCAGATAAGACGCTCTAATTAAAAACTATTCCGTGTCTAGCCGAAGCGGTCACGCACGTGTGTGTCGATCAACGAACAGCGATCGAATGAACGCCCAGCGCCCAGCAGTGTCATAGTTGGCCGGCCGCGGGTAGCGGGGAGTGTCGGGAACTCACCGAGACCCGCGACTCATGAGTGGAATGGTGAGTGACGCCGGACCGTGGATCGCGGAGCAAGCCGGCGGCCACGGGGTGAGTCAGGAATGTATGTTCGCGGCGTTCGCGCGAGTCCGGGAGTGGGCGGAATGAATGGATTGTGTCGCGATTCACGTAGCTTGGAACAAGGCGCTTGGGTTTAAAGGAACCCGGGACTTGTATTCGAGTGCGGTTTTCGCGCTTCGGCGTTGAGTTGCTCGGACCGCCGGATTACCGCCGGATTTATTTGGATGCGGAGAGTACTGGGACTGGGCCGGGTTCTCTGGGAGTAGTCGATTTGAAAAAGGAGTGGGAGTAGGAACCGCTTCCCGCAAAGGAGCGGATCACATGAGCCCATTCCAGCTGAACTGACACATCGCTATTTTGTATGGTAACCGAAAAAGGGGTAAGATCGAAAGAGTCATATTCTGATGTTCCCCCGGAAATATGTCAAGGGGGAAGATCGAAAAGAAAGCTACAGCCGAAACCGAAGCAGATTAGGCACTGGGGCCTTCCTAAACTACATTTTATCAAAAAAAAATACACAATAAATTTGAAGTCAATTTGATAGCTTACCTGGGTCCGTAGATATTATTGGAGGGGTAAGATCGATTAGCTCACAATGTTCTGGGAAATTTCACCTCTTTAAAAAACATGCCTCAAAACCTAACACTTTAGCTGTCTCGAGCCAACCGAAGGAGGTTTGGAGCGCTATTTCATTGAAAGTAACTAGGGAAATCGTAACTTACCCCAACTCGCCTTTTATATTTGCTATCGGGCCTCATTCGTTCACGTAGATTATTGGAAAAACATTTCGTTTCAACTTAATTACTATGAGAAGCAACTATTTACACCAGGTAGATGCAATAATTAAAAATATCTTATACTCTTTAACATTGATTTCAGCTTCAAGATGCCTTTCAAAAGGGTCTGCTAAAGCCAGGCCTTAATCAGGTTCTCATCAGGGAGAAGAAGAAGGCTGTCAACAATATAGCTGACATGAAGGTGAAGATTCAGGAAATGCATTTAAAGCTGCCGTGGATAGAAACATTGGACATTATCAGCAACCCCGCTCCCATGGCTCCAGATGTAGCTCTCCAACTACAGGATGCAACTAAAAGACAAATGTAAGGCACTTGAGTTTTGTTTCAAAAGATTAGTATATGTATATATATTTATTAAAAATAATTGTCTGTCATGAGGCTGGCTTTACACTCATAAGTAAAATTCTTGTGTAAGTTTTTGATAAGTTAATCACAAGTGCATTTACATTAATACTAGTTTTAACTTTAATGAAGGACTAATTGTACCTAAGCACACAAATAAATATTGATAAAGAACGTTAAATTACATGATTCCCAGTTGTTTAAATATGTTACCTGCTGAAATTCAAACTGTGCCCAAAACAAACAATTGGTGAACTTACTGAAGACTTGGCTCACTGAAAGAATTAATTTGTATTAGTTTACAATGACATATTATTTTAAAGACTTTAAAATTGTTATTTATATTTTCATAATTTTTCTTTTCTCCATATTTCTGAAATTTTTTTAATTTTTATTTTACATCATTGTAAAAATGTAACTATTAACTCACTATAATAAGATCTTTAATGTAAAGAACCCGTTAGACAAATTGCTAAAAAGTAGTTTATCAGGACTTTTTTGTCTTATATTTAAAGTGTGTAAAATAAATAATTAATAAAATTAAAAAAAAAATCGCATCCAACTTATGTAATTAACGCTCACATAAGTTGTTTGGAAGTTTATCTCCAACAAAATCTGAAACATCAGAAAAAGATTCAGTCGGATCTAGGAATTGAACCCATGACCTTAGCCTTGCCAGGGCCCTTACAACTGAACTAATTCTACCTTATCTGCATTAACTGCATCATACTTCCAACAATCTATGGATAACCAAACACACTAGCGCCATCTGCTTCGAGCTTTTCAGATTACCTGCATTGCTGTACATGATTAATCAATTATCGCCCCATTTGTATACAGTCAGTACTACCTAAGCTTTTTGAATCACTGGTCCTTGATGAAATCTATCCCAAATTAATAAAATTAATTGACCAAAAACAGCACGGTTTTATCAAAAGTAGATCTACCGCAACTAACTTAACAATATTTCAAAACTTCATAATACAATCTTTTGCAGAAAATAAACAAGTCGACTGCATATATACAGATTTTTCGAAGGCATTTGACAAAGTATCCCATAAACTACTAATCCAAAAACTATTTGCTCTAGGAATAAGGGATAACATGCTAAAATGGTTTACTAGCTACTTATTAAATCGTAAACCGTTCGTCAAAATAAAATCTTGGATCTCGAAAGCTTTCTGGGCTACTAGTGGCCTACCGCAGGGTAGTCAGCTTGGCCCGGTTTTGTTCCTCATTTTCATCAATGATATAACCAATTGCTTCAATGATGTCGAGGTATTGCTCTTTGCTGATGACATCAAGCTATACAAGAAAATAACAGATATAAATCATTGCCATATACTACAGTCAAATATTAGTAAGTTTAAAGATTGGTGGGTTCAAAATAATTTTTTTTTTTTTTTTTGTATAAGCTTTCCCTGACGAAGGAACGTTTGTTCCGAAACCGGTCGGATTTGCACATCAAATAAGTGGTTTATACAAAGTAAAATTATTTCATTATTCAAAATAATTTATTTTTAAACGTAGAAAAGTGTAAAACCTTGACTTTCTTTAGAAATAAAAATCCTGTTTTATTTGAATATTCCATCAATAACACAGCTTTAGAAAGAGTCACGGAAATGAGAGATCTTGTAATTATTTTGGATGAAAAACTAAGTTTCGCAAATCATATCCACCAAATTATGAACAAAGGTATGAAAACACTAGGCTTTGTATTAAGAACAACTAAAAACTTTAGTTCCATAGAAGCCATTAAACTATTATATGTATCTCTAGTTAGAAGCCAAATTGAATATAACTCGGTAGTTTGGTCTCCATCTTACAAAATTCACGTTAATAATATTGAGCGAATACAAAAAAAATTTCTGCGTTTTATAAATTTTAAATTAAGTATCCCACTAGAAGACTTAAAATATAATCTATTACTAAATATTTTAAAAATACATACACTAGAAGACAGACGTAAAATAAACGACTTAACATTTTTATTCAAAATACTTAACTCTAAATTCGACTGTTGCGAACTCCTACAACTCATAAACTTACGAATACCGACAGTAACCACGCGACAAAATACACTATTCTACTGCAGCATTCACAAGCGGAACTACATTGCCCACTCTCCTATACAACGATTTCACACTATGGGGAATCAGTACTTAGGTGATGTCGACATATTTAACATCAACTTGGCGAATTTTGTGGATCTCGTAAAAAACATATTCCAAAACTATTACTAAACATATGTGTATTTTTGTAAACTTATCAAATCGTTGTATTTTTTTTTTTTTGTATTTTTGTGACTTGTGTGCATTTTTTATCTAATTTTATTTTGGTTATTTCATTATCTATTGAAAAATCATCTGTCATCATTGTACTACCAAACATGTAAAAGCCCTCTGGGCGTTGAATAAATAAATAAAAATAAATAAATAAAAATAAATAAATTAAAATGCAGAAATTATTTATTTATCACTTGCAACTTTTTTAACTTGAACCAACTCATAACAATTTACTATGCACTATGTCAATCTTTAATCGAGTATGGTATCATAGCCTGGGGAGGAGCAAAAGCTGCCGTCATTGATCCGATCTCTAAAGCCCAGAAACTAATTATAAAGATTATTCTAAAACTACCGATCACAAGCAGTTCGGATGAAATCTTTAGGAGAATCGGTGTTTTGGACATTAGGCAACTTTATGCCAAAAATATGCTAATTTATCTATCCAAATATTGAACTGTTTTTGACAATATCCAAACTGTTCGTGATACGAGAACCAAAGGGCAAAATCTCTTACTTATCCCTTTCGCCAAAACAACGTTTGGTCAAAGAAACTTCGGGTACTTTGCAAACAAAACTTTATAATACACTTCCACTGACCATTAGACAGCACACTAATCACGTAAAATACAAATCAGATACCAAGTTTTGGATCACTAGCAAAGACAGAACATATATTAACAATATTTTTAGAACCTCCTAATGCATTCTTTCCCATTGACACATTAAATGTAAATAACATTGTTGTTGTTATCCTTATTTTTGTTTTAAACTATTTATGCTAAAATGCGCCTGCTCTCAACACAGGAACTCCTAGTGAGACAGGCACAGCACAATTACTTGTGTAACTTAAATAAATAAAGATTATAATAAAAAAAATAAGAATGTGAAACAACTATTTCAGCCACCTGAAATGGAAAATAATGCTTTCTAATAACTATTGTAGCTAAGCTGTTTCTAATTTTTTTAAACTGATTCAAAATGTTTCAGAAATAATTTGTGCATTTTAACCATGTCTGGTAATTCTGAATATTTACTGAGAGTATACGAGTACTTTTGTTTGTACTTGTTTGGAATTGCTAGATACATTTCTCTTGCACAGCGCAGTTCGTAGGGTATTTAAGGTGTTCCAAATCTCAAATTGACAAAAATTTGGGTTTTGCAACTTGACGACTCGTATATAACTATTATGTTAACATTGTTTTCTTCAATTTACAGGAATATCAGAGCAAATAATGCAAAGTTGCCCGCACTGGATATAAGCGTGGACCCCGTTGTAAATGAATTCAAAAGAGAGACATTACTGCACAGACAAGCACAGGCCTGTGTTCTGGAGGGCATCAGCAGGCTTCATCAACTTGACATTGTTACTAAACGGTTAGCAAATCTATCAAATTTGGACAAGAATTTTATTGACACAACCATTTGTTATGGGAGACACGCTAACTTTCCTTTATTTTGATCCCCTCGGGCTAATTTGTTTGCTTTTCGGAACAATTCTTTTTTTTTTTAATTAGCTCCACACTGGAGGCCCTGAGGAAAATAATTCCCCTCAGGGCCTATGTCATCTTTGGGGATGCTGCGTGGAGTTTCTTTTTAGAAAAGGAAGGAGAGGAAGTTCTGGGAAGGAAAAGAGTATTAGGGGTGGGTAGGAATCTGGGGGTCAATGTGTCCAGGAGTGATGGACGTTTGAATCCATCCCTTCCACTGCCAATGCAAGGCGATGTTCCGCAGCAGAACATAACTGATGAAAATTTTAACAGATGTATTTGAAAATTATAGACGGTAATGCTTCTGGAAGTAACCAGTAGGTACATGGACCGGGTCTGTACGGAAGATGTCAGCGTATTTACTTTAGAATTTTAGTATTATTTTAGAATAGATCACTCTATTATCAAAATGCTTTGTACATAACCCACGACTATGTGTTTTAATTGGTTACTTCATTTTTATTTTATTCTTTCTCTTCTCTTCTTTTTTCTTTTGCTATGCTAAACAAATAACAGTTAGGTACTATGTTTTAAACTTTTTTTTAATTATTTTATTTTATATTCTTTCTCTTCTTTTTATTTCCTCTTTTTATCCACATGTTCATACCCATAATTATTTGACTCCTAAAACGGGATAATACTCCTAGTTGGGCAGTCAAAATTTAATAAATTATGTATGTAAATGTATATTACTGTGCTAAATAAACAAATAAAATAAATAAATAAATATGACGTCTGCTTAGTATGATGCGTTTGTCATTTCCCTTCATTTTGTCATTATGAAAATGTTTGTACCCACAAAGTTCAGAAAGTTATTGTAGGGATGTCAGCATATTTACTTTAGAAAAATACCTAACCAAAATAAGGATGTTTATTTTCTACAAAATGCTTTGTATGACGTCCGATCATTTGTCATTTTCCTTCGAAGTCATTATCTTCTGGATTGCCGTTTGTCACCCGGTGGCCGCGAGGTGACCGCGGCACTTTTGAAGGTTAAAACAATAGGAAATACATAATTATCTGGTAGATTGCTCTATTTTTTAAAGAAAATAATAAATAAATACCTTTTTAAAATGAATTCCTTTGATCAAGAGTTTTTTTTTTGTAAGCTTGCTTCGTTAAATATCTATGCACTTTGCGTTTTCGTGTCACTTCCACTTTCATCATACCAACATCTTAATTTATGGAATAAATATATATCCAATATCTCTGGGGGCATTTTCAAAATTTTTCCTGTAAGTAAATAAATTACGATTTAGATCATTTTCAAAATCTTTCCCGTAAGAAATGACGATTTAGGTTATATCATACGTCTGACGTGTTAGCTCATTTTCGAGCTAATCTGTCTATAAGTTGCTAATCTGTCTACAAGTCGAAGGGACTCCCTCAACCACCCTCCCCGATTCGGCCTGCCATGCAGCTGGTGGGCAAACGCATCCGCCGCCAAGACCCGGACAAACCTCACCCCATGAACTCTTGTAGGTCTTATAGAAATCTTTGTGTCTCCTTTACTATCATGGTGCCAAATATGATCTAAACGTTTTTAAATTGAAAAGAGAAAACACCATGCTATATATTCAAATCTAAAAGTTAACCACAGAAGAATTAAAATGTACACCTTTATAATACCAAGTTTCCCACCGCAATTTGAAAAAATTATATCAATTTGTGAATTTTTTTAATATTATTTTTACATGAAAAGACAAAAAGTGAGGTGATGATAACGTTTATAATACATTTTTCTGTGATTTTTTTTTTCATTACCAGTAATTTTATTTAGGAAAAACCAAAGATATTGAAATATAAGGAGATATGCTATGATGTCCGCCCGACTGTCGGCGGATTACGATCTAATGGCGGTAGTTTGAATACGGAATTTACTTGATTTTTTTAAGATGTGCAGTAGTATTGGTCAACAATATAGTTTGAATACGGAAAGAATTCGTTCATTTAGTTGATTTTTTGAAGGTGTGCCGTAGTATTGGTTAAAAATATTGGCGACACCAGGGAACACAGTCCCACCCAGTAAAAACTGCCGATAGCCCATCTCCTTATATTTCAATATCTTTGGGAAAAACGTATGGTGAGCAATTTAAAAAAAAATTTTAAGTTTGAATTTAAATTTTATTTTATTTTTTATATGAACACCGCACAAGAGTCCCAACTGCTCCTGTCTGGAGTCAGTGAGACTGGCATCCTCAATTGGGGTATGTTGTGAGGCTGAAGGTAGTGGGGAAGGGGAAGGGGAAGGTGGGGAAGGAGATGGGGAAGAGGAAGGTGGGGAAGGAGATGGGGAAGAGGAATTTGGGGAAGTACCTGATTATTCAGATCTGGTCACCAAACATGGCTAAAGCCATTTCAAGCAATGTTTCAATTCTGAATGGTGATCTTACACCAGGGCGATACTAAGAGTATCTTCCACTCTGGAACGTGCCGCAAATATACTACATTTAAATTATTTTAAATGAATTGTTTGTGAAATAACTCAAATTAACCAAATAAAATTTATTTGCCACGCCAGGATTCGATCCCGCGATCTTCGGATTGCAAGTCAAGAGCCTTACCGCTAGACCACGCTGGTATTTCATCACCTTTCAAAAACAGTTTTTAGTTTTTGGATACATTCACAAATATTCCATTTATTAGATTTTTAATGCAAAGCGGAAATATTCCGACCTACTGACCGAATATGATCGAGGCCTGAGGGGTTAATTGAAATTTAAATAATAATAATTCTGAGTAAATTGATGGGATTAGTGCTGTGCTTTATTTAAAAGGATCAGCTGGGTCCCATAGACGATGCAAGCCCTGCCACAGCCAGTATTTCCCTCACTTTGACATTTATGAATTGATTGCAGACCAGACACTTATTTTGCTGAAATGGCAAAGAGCGACACACATATGCACAAAGTGAGGCAGAACCTGATGGCTAAACAGGCTGGCCAAGTCCGAGCTGAGAAGGTTCGCCAGCTCCGCCAACAAAAGAAAATGGGCAAACAGCTTCAGGTTAGTAACTCTTCAGTCCCTCATTATTATGGAGGTACAGGCTATAAATAAAGATTAAAAATGTCCTTAGTTAAATAAAAATATATAAATATACATGTAGTTTACGACCTATGCGACTTACGACTGTTTGACTGTACAATCACAATCCGCGATCAGTTGTTCGCTTGAAAAGCCTTTTTGTTGTATCCAATGCAACTATTTTTTTTCATGAAATGTAAATTTAAAAGATCACATACTTACACACACCAGAGAGAAACCTTTTACGTGTTCAGTTTGCAATTCTTCTTTTGCACACAAACAGACATTAAACTGTCATTTGTTAACAGACAGTGGCTACAAACCTTTTTCATGTCCCTACTGCAGATATTCGAGTTCTCAAAAAGGACTTTTATAAATTTTTCTAACTCACAGTGAAGGCAAACCTTATTCTTGTTCAGTCTGCAACTCTTCTTTTAACCAAAAACAATATTTAAACTGTCATATGTTGACTCACAATGAAACAAACCTTTTTCATGTGCTGACTGCAACTCTGCTTTTAGACTGAACATGAACATGTATATAGCGATTTTTACTGTACTTATTACTTCATTTTCGTCATATCCGTGTGTATATGTAAGGAAATTATTACATGATCTGACTAACGACCAGATCCGACTTACGACCTATTTGCAGGTACCGATCGCGGTCATAAGTCGACGACTATCAGTTAATCTAACAATCCTCCAAATTCACTTTTAATTTTTTATTTCAGTCGCAAACTAAACAACGGAGGGATTCAGAAAAGAAAGATATGCTAAATCAAGTTAAAAGGATTCGTAAAGGTCTCAAGGGTCAAGACGACTTCGTGGATCCTAAAAAGGGAGGTAAAAAGAATATGATGATACAAAATAAGAGCATCGCTAAAAGAAATATGAAAAATAGTAAATATGGCTTCGGAGGCAAGAAGCGTGGCAACAAAATGAACACGAGAGAATCGTCCGCTGATTTCGGAGATTACAATAAATCAGGCAAAGGTAAAAATAAGTCCGCCGGTAAGAACTCTAGGCCGGGTAAAGCCCGTCGCCAAAATTTCAAATCCAAAGGTAAAAAATAATTTGACCCAACTTATTTTTTTAATCTAAATATATTCTTGATTTAAACACAGTACTGTCTTTTACTTTACCTTAATTTTTTGTTTTGCAAAACTTATCTAGTAGCTCTTGTTTAGCTTGGCAATATTTATTTGTATTTAAAATATTAAAAAAAAAAATCAGTTTCATTGTTCTGAAGCAAAGCAAACTGCTATGTTTAAAAATATTTATTATTATTATGTATAACTGTATTCATTGCACACCATAGAGCTGTACAATTATCTCATTGAAACGTGTTACACTAGCAATAATCAGTCCACACTGCGCTTAGACCGGATTTTGTATTTTCTGGTCGGTTGGCATTAGAGCGTTGGGAATTTGGAGCGCATTGGGCAACCTCTCCGGCCGGACTCTCCCGGCCCATCATCTTGCCCCACAGTGGGTGCAATGGATTCATTCATCACTCCTGGAAACAGATCCCGGCCTCCCACCCTCCCCTCATATCTTTTCCTTCCCAACACATTGTGCTCCCTCCCTTAAAAAAGAAAAACCAAACGTCGCGAACCATTTGGGGTGACCTGTGGCAGAGGTATTGGTTATCCAATAAATGGTTCCCGGAGCGACGGTACCCATATCCGCCTCTTAAATTGAAACTCTGTTCTTCATCACCTATTATTTCAACATCCCAACCTTCTTTTCTTTTCCGGAACCCAGATAGTCGAGCCTCTACATGCCTATCTACCCGGGCTTCACCCTCGTAGGCAAGTTCTAAATGATCTTTTACCGGTTTTTGAGTCGCTTCAGCGACAGGTTTAAAGATAATAATAGTAAAAAAAATCTGAATTTTCAATTACTAAGCCTGCAGCGGGTTCTTTTAGGCTTGGTCAATGTTACCCCGGACAGGTTTGACCGATGACTGGCGCTTCCAACTAGCGATGTGTAAAGCTGGAGTGGGCTCTTGAACTCGGGTTCTTTGCGAGAAGTTCCTACTCCTTTTTCAAATCGACTACTCCCAGAAAACCCGGTCCTGGACTCGGACCCAAGCCTGGAACTCGGAGCCGGACCCGGAGCCAGAACCCGAATGCCTAAACCAGCATCGCGGTCCTCGCGAGTCGTGAGGTTTCTTGTCCGGGTTCGAGATCTTATGCGGGTTCTATCTGGGTCCAGCCCCGACCGAACCCTTGTGTCCCAGTAGCCGCTACAGCACCCAGTCCGCACCCAAGAACTTGGACCCAGACCTGCTCCTAGAACTCGAAGTACTTTTAAAAGGAAGCACGCCTCGGAGGCCTCCGGCAAAATGCAGAACTCACCCATCTCCACTTCCTACATTTTACAAGGGTTACTTGGTGTTGTTCAATGTTAGACACAATTTGTATTTGATTTACTATTTTGCAGAGTATTCTACTTCTAATTTAGTATTTTACTTAATAAATTTTATGGTAACTACCTCAATAAAAAATGTCATTGCATATTCACATTTTATTACCATAAAAATGACAAATTGTTTTTTTAGAAAAGAAGGTATATAAAAGCAATGTTATACATACATTGAAATGACCAAATTAATTGACACTTCGTACACACAATTCCTTCCAACTCCCTTTTTTGTGAAAACAAGGTCGTTTGATAGAGAAAATAATTCTATCTATTTCTTCTCTGTGATTCCTTTATCGGGAATTTATGGTCACACAAACCTTTCCCCAGTTCTTTCCGAATACTTTGCAGAATACTCCTCTTCTGATATTTTTATGATTCGTGCGATGTGCACCCTTTCTAGTCTAAAAATGGTAATGGCACACATCTTTTGATTCTCTTTATTACTCACTGAGAACCAGATAAATTATCTTTGGATTGAGGTGTTTTTCTTCCCGTCTTCTCTAGATATAAGCTTCTTAAATTAAAATAATACGAACACCCCACGTGCTAAGGAGATGTAATCAATTTCTTCTTTTTTGGTTAGCTTGACCATGGTCAATCTATATATATAAAAATCAAAATATGTTTTGTTTCTGGGTTTGTATATTTATTTATTTTTTCAGGTTCTCCATAAAACAGTTATACACCAAATTATTACGGAGAAGTTTACAAAATTTAAGAGAAAAAAAAAGTCTAAGGGGACAGTTTCACGATGTTGAGACGTATTTCAAAAGATAGTTACTGAACTCTCTATAGGTAACATTGAAGATGTCAAAGCTCAATGCAGAATCGTTAAGCAGTTGAATTGCTCTATTTAACCTTTTCCACGCGATCGTAACAACAGTTGATACGGCAAAAGCCATGCCTCACACGCGCCCGTATCAGCCCTTGTTATGCTAACTTCGACTGCCGATATAACAGCACTACTATGTCACAGTATTTTTTCCCGCTCGCTAGGATATTCGTGTAACTATCACGATGCTGACATATTCAGGCATATTTCGAGAGTAAAATTTTTTTTTGTAAAAAACATCTATAATCAAGTGAATGTGTCCTCGTGCCTCGTGGTACTTGAAATATGACATATACATACCGCGTATGGGTATTGAAAAAACGGAGTAGATCAACGCGGGTAAAAAGTTAATGGGGCATTCTGAAAGGAAGAAGTTCTCGCTTTCGGAGTATAAAAAAGTACATGGGATCTCCCACGAGTATACGCGTTAGGGACATATAGGTTAATCTCCTTCAACATAGGTGGATTCAGCACAGTACCGGAGATCAGCTTAAAATGGTTTCTATATACAATAGTGAGTTATGGCATCATGAAATTATGCATTGCTAACCGTTCATACATTGCGAGGAAACTTTGGGGATTTGATGTGTTCGCGGGAGTAGGGAGGTGAGAGGAGAACTCGGGAGAGGGGAGGGAGAACTCGAGAGGGGAGTTTGCGGGACGGGGGAAACGAATGAACTTCTTTAGTAAGTTGCATAGCAACCCATGCCGGAAACTCACATTGTATGTAAATGCCTATGTCAGAATTTGATAAATTGAATTATATAATAGAAAGTACCTCATTTAAAATCCTAAATAATAATATAAATGGAGCGACTGATCGACGTGATGTTTTGCACAGAGATAATTGGAGAACTGGGAAATGACATAGCTTACTTTTTATCCCGGGAAAAACATTTCACTCCCGTGGAAAAATTCTTTCCCCTAATACCATGCGAGCGAAGCCGCAGGTAAAAGCTAGTCATTAAATAAAAAATAGTTGCAAACCGGAAATAAAAACACATCAAGCAACTTACCTTTAGTAAGAATAATAATAATATATCTTTATTGAATGAAATTTGCAAGATTATAACTAAAAAGTACATATTCAGTGTTATGTTTACAGTGGTTTAAAATTACATAAGTACAAAAGGATATCAACAGAAAATAATATAAATATGAACAGTAGATAAACGACGAATAGAAAATAGTTGTAAATTTTGGTTTTTCAGTAATCTGCCTCACTAGGCTAGCCTGTGTTGAGGCAGTAATTTTTAAATCAATTTATAATACTTATAAACATACCTACACTTTTATTAAAAAGTAATCACACAATGGATTGGTTACATTAATAATAATTTTAAATAAAAGCAACCAATACATTGCTTGTATATTTCCATTGTATAATACCAAATCATTAATAATTTCGAATTTGGGTGAGTGCACCGGTAAAGGCCCTATCATTATTTTTGATCCAAATTTTTATGCTATTTTTGAAGTTTTTTTGGGAAACACATTTTTTTATTCTATCTGGAAGAATGTTGTAAAGTCTTGTTGCAAGGTATCTGAAATTTCATTGACCAAAAGTAGTATGCGTTTTGGGGATTTGTAGTAAGTCTTTGTCATTGTTTCGAGTACAGCGAGTATTTAATCTTTTTTCATAGTATTTATGTATATTTGTGTTTAGATGTGTAAGGATTGTTTTTGCATATATCTGTCGAACGTCAAACACATTCATAACATTGAAGATTAAGTTCGAGTCTGTAATTAGAGATAGTCTAAGAATCAATTTTATAATAGTTTTCTGTGCCTTTATGATTGGGTCTAGTGCTGATGCAGTACCGCCTCCCCATGCAATGAGACCATACTCAATAATAGATTGACAGACTGCAAAATAAATCATTTTCAAGTGTTGTAAGTCGAGAAAGTTTCTTATCGTTCTGAAAAAGTGCATGGTTTTTCTTATTTTGTTTGCAATTATTTGAGTGTGAATATTCCATTTGAGAAATGGATCAATTGTGAGGCCGAGATACTTCATCTGTGTAGTGCGCTCAATGTAGGGACACTGACAAGATTCATCGGAATTAAAACATTTGTGTATTCTAATCAGGCCCGGACTGGCCAGGTCCGCAGGTCCGCGATCGCGGAGGGCCCCCGGCGCGAGGGGGCCCCGAAGGGGCCCCATAATACGTACAAAAATAAGTTTTTGTCTTGTTAGTAGTTATTTTGTGTTCTTGGTAATGTTTGTGTACATTTTCGAAAAAAATTACATTTTCCAAAAGTAGAACATGTCCAACAACTGTTTATATCTCGCCGTGTATACGAAAGCTTTATACGATCCACTGTCATCCGCATCGGTTGTCATGTGTCCACCGTCCAGCAGTCAACTCATAAATGAACTAATACCGACAACTGCACCGCGATGTCCTATCAGATCAGCTGATCACTCAGTAGGGCCAATTTTATACTGTGCGGTTTGATAAATTTACAGCGCAGTTTTTTTTTTGTTAAATTGTTAAATTAAATTTTTTGTTTAGAGTGGAGTTGTACTACATTATTTGATTAATTAATATTACGAACGAAACAAAAACAATGAAGAGAACTTACAAGAGTTTCAAAAAAGAGAGGAAAGTAAGAAAAAGAAACAAGAAGATTTCCAGTGTGCCAGTTCAATGTTTACGTGGTTAAAACCATCAAGCTCTACCTCAGAGATAAACGATGACATGACTGTAGGTAAGGTCATCGAAATTTTAGATTATTATTTTTATTATGGGTTGTAATTTTTTGAAATTTTGTCTCTATTTATTCTACATTTTTACGTCACGTACTAAGAACTTAACAATATTAGTTTTTGCTTTTTTTACTTTAAAGGTTTTTACTAATAGGGCTAATTAATTGTTATAATTTTAACTAAATATACTAAATATAATGTTTCTCACATTTACTGCTCTGAAAATAGACAATGTTTCCAGTGTTTGACATGTGCTTTTTCTGTTCTGTTTGAACTTACTCGATCGTTTACCAACCTGTATATTGTATATAAATTTGTTCTTACCATACCTTGTACCCAAGTCACATGTGAACGAGTTTTTTTCTAAGACTTAAAATCGTCAAAAATCGACTTCGGTCGTTCTTAGGCCAAGACCTTATGTCCAGTCTGCTTTTTATTAATGTTAAGAGGGATTTATTTTATGATTTGGATAAAAATAAAATAATAAGTTAAGTTAAGCCCCTTCTATTCTAGTATAGAACATTGTAAACTGTTAAACACACAGGATTTTTTTAAATGTTAATATTTTTTTTCTAATCCCTAAAATCCGTTTGTCATTATTTTTACTACACAAATAATTTTTATATAATTCATTAATGCTTTGGTGTGAATAAAATCCTGCCCTTTATTTTGAACTCCGTTATAATTATTGGCAGTTCTACAGTGTGTTCTACATGTGTTTAGTAGTGTTGTGGTATCCTAAAAATACTGTGAATTTCTTATTTCAATAAATAGTAAAGTCAACAAAAGTCGAAAATCATAATATTCGTATAAAAACCAATCTGAATTTCTTCTTCTTTATAGGTGCCAATATAGCGTAGAAACGCGTTTTCATTGTTTTCAAGCACCTAATTTTCAAAAATTATCCGGGGGAGGCCCGTTTTCTGAAGCCCCCCCCCCCCCACCCCACGTTAGGGGGCCCCTTTACAGGTTTTAGCGGAGGGCCCCAAGTGGTCCCAGTCCGGGCCTGATTCTAATAGAGGCATCATCATGAGGCTGACCTGTTATATTTATGCTTGATGTGACATATTCAGTTTTCTCGGTGTTCAAAGTGAGTGTATTTGTATCTAACCACTTTTTTACAATGTTTATATCCGTTTCAGCTTTTTTGTAGACATCCACCTAAGTGTCAGCTTTGCTTGCGTTCATCAAGGTAGCTCTTAAAAAAGTTAAGTTCGTTGCCTGTAATCAGGGGCGGCCCTAGGGCGGTGCGAGCGGTGCGACCGCACACGGCGCCGTCGTAAGGGGGGCGTCGAAAACACCCGACCACTGATAGACTATCTATCGATCGTGTGCTTAAATCGTGTGGTCGGTGCGGGGAGTAACTTGCTCCCCGCACCGACAAACCCGAATGTCCCTACAGGAAGCAACCTAGCACTATTTTTAACAGATCTTAGTTTAGAAGATATTATCTCTCTCCCAGCACAGTTTGACTTCATAAATCGGTAGTAACAACTTTCAGTAGCCCTGAAGAAGGAAACCTAAGTTCACATCCTCTGGTCAGACAAGTACTCAAAGCCGCAGCATTAAGACATCCTAAATTGGCTAAACCTTCTATCTGGGATCTTCGAGTGGTGTTGACCAGTGTTGACGACGTATGCGATTTTTCGCCATTTAGGCTACTCAGGACGAGAATCGGCGACGAAAAAATCTAAAAGGCGACTGGTCGCCTATTAGGCTACTTCAGAGACAAGTTATTTAAATCAGCCGAATCGCAAATAATTAAGAAAAAATACAATAATGCTGTCGCTGAAAGTATTTTCAGCGTAATGGGGACAATCAAAACAATCATGGACTTAGCAAACGCATCGCAATTGCTGAAAAACTGCTCGAAATTTGTGAAGCAGTACCGGACTTATTCGTCTGCTCAAATAACAGCTAAGGAAATAACTTCTCAGGCTGCGATAGATTCTACGCTTAAGTCAGTTCGATCCCAAAGAAAAAAGCGATTATTTGAATATGAAGCTGCAGATGAGACAACAAAAAATCCCGAAGAACTGTTTAAAATTAACGTCTTTTACCCTCTGATAGATACAATTGAAAATGCATTGGTCACTTGGTTTGGACAATTATCTAAATTCAATGATACATGGTCTTTTTTGTATAACATCAAAATAATTCCTGATAAGTCTTCATTGGAAAAAGCTTGTGCAGATTTGAAAATCATTTTAACCGACGGAAAAATTTGATGTCTCTAGTTGCGAATTGGTTGAAGAACTTTTGAGCCTAAACCCATAACTAAAATATCTTGCCTCAGCAGAGCCACTAAAAGTTCTTCAACTTATAAAAAAATGATTGACAGGATATATTCCTAAATGTATGGACAGCGCTTCGGATTTTGCTGACCATCGCTGTAAATGTCGCCAAAGGAGAAGGAAGCTTTAGTAAATTAAACGTACTTACGTTCGGCCATGTGTCAAGAAAGACTATCAGATCTTGCAATTTTGTCAATTGAGAAGGATATTGCCCAAGGGTTAAATTATTCTGATTTAATAAAAAAATTCGCAAGGGCAAAAGCAAGCAAAGTTGTGTTCAAGTGTTTTTATTGATTTCGCAGATTTAATTAAATAAATTTTATCAAACATATATTTCTTAAACGACTTCAAAAAGGAGGAGGTTCTCAATTCGACTATATTTTTTTAATGTTTGTTACCTCGGAACTTTCGACTGGGTGAACCGATATTAATGATTCTTTTTTTTATTTGAAAGCTAGTGCTTCTCGTGTGGTCCCATTTCAATTTGGTTCAGTTCTGACTATGGAATCCATGAGAAAACCATATAAGTCTTAAATTAGCATAAAGTATGTGCGCGACAAATGGACGAATAACTCAATATCACCCCAGACGATTTTGATGATTCTTTTTTTTATTGGAAAGGATGTACTTCAAGGGTAGTTTGATGAGAGTTTGGTTAGGTTCTGATTATGGGATCCATGACAAAGTAAAGGAACTAGTCAATTCTTAGGAGCAAATTAACGATACTCGGCCGAATCTTTTATAGGCTATCCGGATCTTTGAGTCACCTACCATCAGTGGTGTAGAAAGGAGCGGCGGGGGGGGGGGGGGAGGTAGATCGCCCCGGGTGCCACCCAAGGTGAGGTGGGGGGGTGACACTAGAATGTGGATTAAAAACTTACGAAAGTGCAAAACTGCCGTAAAAATTTTTTTACTCGTGAACAACACTGACTTTTATTTAGCTCTATGGCTCGGTTGGTCGGGGATTCCCGAAAAAATGTTTTTCCTCATTTTCGTTCCATAACTCGATCGGGGATTTCCTTGAAATATTCCTTGTGTCTTGTGTCATTCCAATTTAGTTCTATTGATTGAAGTGAAAATGTTGTTATTCTGTTAGTGTTTTTAAATTTGTTTTAATTTTGAGGATTACGAAATTTTTTTTAACACATTTGACTCTTAGCTAGTAATGTTTTTATATTTTAGGAAGTCGAAATTTGCGTTTTGAATTTCTCAAAGTAAACTTAAATACCACGTTTTCCTCCCCGGGTGCCACCCATGCTAGCTATGCCACTGCCTACCGTAACTTCGTTATGGTCAAGTAATGTCTGTCTCATATGAGCAGCACGTTTAGTAGGTCTACCCATATTTAGACAAATTAGTTAAAGTACTTCAGATTCACTTAAAACCAAAAAACAAACAAAAATTTTAACAACACAAAAAAACGACTTAAAAATCCACTAAAAAGTAAAAAAATAATTTCGTATTCTTCTACAACGTAATAATCAACAAACTTTTTCTACTCATCAATATGTTGGTACGATTGTTATTTTTGGAGTCGGTGTCAGCCAAGGTACCCGGCCCGACGAGTTCACTTGACAGCTCCCCCCCCGCCGTGGCCTCGCATTCGCCTCGTCTAGCCGCGCGTGCGACACAAGAATATCTCACCTATGACTATGTATGTAGTTACAAATCTACCTTGGCTGACACCGACTTCAAAAATAACAATCGTACCTACATATTACGAAATTATTAATATACTTTTTATTGCATTTTTTGAAGTCGTTTTTTTTTTTTTTAAATTTCTGATAATATTTCTCATCTGTCCTACTAGGTACTAGGTCTAAAAATATTGAAATACATTTTTTGCTTTTATCAAGGTTTTTTACAATGAAGTGAGTTACGGCGGCAATAGCGTCTGAAGTACTCTTGTTTTCTTGAAACCCGAATTGATTTTCTGAGAGTACTTTATGGCTCACCAGAAATTTTACCAACTGAGCATTGATAATTTTTTAAATACTTTGGATAGAGTGGTCAGTATAGTTATTGGTCTGTAATTGTTTATCTCTGTCTTGTTACCTGTTTTATGTATGGGAATAACAATACCTTGTTTCAGGTTTGAGGGGAAGTGTCCTTGACTGATACTAAGGTAAATTAGGTATTCTAAAGGCAATGTAATTTCCGTAGCCAGCGTTTTCAATATCTTGGTTGTTATTCCATCTACCCCGGCAGAAGAAGTGTTTTTTAGGGAATTAATTATTTTTAGAATCTCTTCCCCTGACACAGTTTGAAAATTGAATCTTCTTTTGGGAAATTGAAGTTCTGCTTCAGCAGGTAGAGCATTCCCACAATTTGGTAGGCGAGAAGCAAGATTTGAACCAATATTTGTAAAAAAATTATTGATATAATCCCCAACGAGCTTGGGGTTTTTTGAGGTGTCAATAATGTTTCCGTCAATACAAAGTTTACTTATGTCCTGTTTGTCTTTAGTGATTTGTGGCTTCTTTTAGAGTTTGCCATATTTTTTTGGGATCGTTGTTACTTTGTTGGATTTTGTCTCTGTAGTAGATAGTAACATATAGGACCTATATAACTCCCACTCGCAGTTCCAACTGGATTATATCAAGGTACTTTTTTGCAAAAAAATGATGTGTCACTCCTTCGACTGCTTCTCGTGAACTAAGCGAACGCTGACTTGCTAGACTAGTAGAGTCGACTCACAATGAAACATCTGATGTTCAATCACAATTTCCAATTGTGTTCATCTTTTGGCTTCGGGGTGGCACAAGAGTAAAAATTATTCTTTTTGGTCAAAGTTAGCATGATGGTCAAAATTAGCAGGTCTTACGGTATAGTAGGTACGTGATAGCTTTTTGTTTGACAAGTCCCCAAAGAATACATCAACTCCAACAGCTCGGAGGGCTATGAAGCAGCTCTTCGGGTAAGAATAACCTGAAGAGCGATTCTATATCTTTTGTGGGATCGTTATCGAGGTAACGGAAGTGATCTCATGTCGGGTTTGTGTGATTTTTACATATTTACTGTCACATATTTAAACATGAATTCCTGCATGCATGCATGCATGATTATTTATTCATTTAATGTATGTTGTACATAGAAAAAGCAAATAAATCACACAAATCTGACAAGAGATCACGTCTGTTATCTCATAAGGGGCCGTTCAAGTATTACGTAACGCACTTAGGGGGGGGGGCTTGTGAAACGTTACTGTACATTATGAGGTAATTAACGTGTTACGTAACATGTTTTTCTTTATTTAGATAAAAAAACTAGGGAATTAAAATCTTCCAAGTTGGCAATTCTTTTCATTCTCGAAATCTCTTGTTTTATTTATTACCGCAGGCGCGATTAAAACAAGATAAAAAGTATTTAAGCGACTTTCCAGTACTTTGCGCAACTTAATTGTGACTTTCAATTGAACGCCCCCTAACTATCCTACAAAAGATATAGAATCGCTCGGCAGGTCAAATTTAATGTTTCAAAACCCCAATTATGTCTGATTGTGTCTAAAAGGGATCGAAATGATAAATAATCCAGTCTCCTTCAACGGAAGCAGTCTTCTCAACATGCCTTCCATTGATATGCTTGGTGTAACTCTAAAGTTACCAGCTCAGGCATAGGGGCCCCTTCGAAGCCAGAATCAAGTTAGCTTCTCAGATGCTGGGTGTCCTGTAAAGGGCCTGCAGAAAATAATAAAATAATTGGATAATATGTAGAGCGCTGTTATGTGAAAAATCACCTCAAGGGTGCTGTATAATTTATTATGAAATCTAAGGCTCTATCTAATTTTATTCTTTACAAATAGATACAGAAAACATACTTCCCTGGCAGGTCACTTCCGATAAACAATCTTTAAGAGGGCTTGAATTTTTTATTATGATAAAGTTATACCATTGGTCGATGCGCAGATTTGTTAATTTTGTATTATACAACACATATTTCATATCATATAATCATACAGTATTATAAAACCGTACATTATCTAGTTAAGCTATTTTTCAGAATTTGAATTTAACTTCAAATAAACTCATTAATAAAAAAATTAAAGCACCTGTTTCGTAATGAAAAGGTTCCAACTTGACTATTACGTACTTACAAATTGATATAAAATTTGTTTGCGCATGCCGGGATGCGATCCCGCGATCTTCGGATTGCGAGTCAAGAGCCTTACCCCTGTCATGAGGGCCGTCAAGATATTTCAAGTAAAACAAGTTAAATGTTAGAAATAAATCTTATTTTTTAACATTAGGTCCACACACGAGACCCTGAAGAAAATAGTTCCCCCCAGTCTCCAGTCCATTATATAATTTGGGGGGCGGGAATGGGTACCGACGCCCCGAAAACCATTTATTCGATGACCAACACCCCTGCCATAGGTCACCCCAAGTGGTTCGCTACATTTCATGACTTAGCAGGGGTTCCGGGTCGATGGAGTGAGGTTTCTCTAGGGTGGCAAATGCTTTTGCCCACCTAATGCGTGGCGAGCCAAATCGGGAGAGACTGGTTGAGGGAGTCCTTTTGACCTCTCCAGCCAGACTCTCTTGACCCATCGCCTTGTACCGCAATGGGAGGGATGAATTCATAAGTCAGTCGCTCCTGGACACATTAATCCTACCCGCTATTGAGATTCCTACCCACCCCTCATACATTTTCCTTCCCAGAACTTACTTTCTCTAAATTTTTTTATTTTAGTAACTATATAGGTATTTTATGGTTATTTCCTTTTGGGGTATTATGCCGTGTTGCGCTACCTCTTCCTTTAGCCAACGTTTCGGACAGCGTTACAGTGTCCATCATCAGGGCAGATGTGTAAATGTTAGAGATGAAATGTGTGCTTAAGTACTTCGAAGCAATACCGTGTCGCCAGCACCAATCCACTGCGGGCAGGCATTACAGTATACTTCAAGATGGTTTTTTGCATTTAGCTTTGGTGTAGCCGTCAATTACCGGATACCAAGAACTATTGAGCTTAGCTCCGTCGTCTCTATTAATGTTAATAGGGTTTTTATGAATTTCAATTGCCTCTGTAATTAAGCGTGCTCTATAGGTTTTGGGTCTTCCCAGGACTTCAGGAACAAATCCGAAGTAATGGCCGGTTTCAATTAAATGTTCGGCGATTGCCGATTTGTCAGGGTGGCCAAGTTTACATGCTCGAAAGTGTTCCGATATCCTTTTGGAGATCGTCCGCTCTGTTTGGCCAACATAGACCTTATCACATCCGGAACAGCTGAGTTTATATACTCCATCTGTTTCCAGAGGAAACTTGGTCTTTGCAGACCTCAGTAGGTCTTGTATTTTGGTCGTGGTTCCGAAGACAGTCTTGATGCTTTCTTTCCTCAACAGTCTGGCAATTCTGTCTGTCACATTGTGAACATAAGGTAGGAAAGCACAGCCTTTAGACTCTTGTTCAATTCTGTCTTCGTTTGGTGTAGATTTGGCTCTTATTATTTGCCTTGTCTGCCTTGCCGGGTAACCGTTACGCTCCAGTGCATCGGTGAGCTTAGTAAGTTCCGCTCCGATTTTTGTTTCTTCACATATTCTGGTCGCTCGGGTTACCAGCGTATGGATAAGTCCTCTCTTCTGCGCTGGGTGGTGATGCGAATCAGCATGTAGATACCGATTCGTATGAGTTGGTTTCCTGTACACTGTGTGTCCTAGGCTACCATCTTCTTTTCGCATCACTTCCACATCTAGAAAAGGCAGGATTTTGTGATTATTTTCCAACTCCATTGTGAACTTAATTTTACTGTGAAGTGAGTTAAGATGGTCTAGGAATTCGTTCAGTTAATTCGAGAGGCTCAACCAAGATAAAAAAGGTGATCGAAAACATGCCGGTTGCAAAATTAAGTTCACAATGGAGTTGGAAAATAATCACAAAATCCTGCCTTTTCTAGATGTGGAAGTGATGCGAAAAGAAGATGGTAGCCTAGGACACACAGTGTACAGGAAACCAACTCATACGAATCGGTATCTACATGCTGATTCGCATCACCACCCAGCGCAGAAGAGAGGACTTATCCATACGCTGGTAACCCGAGCGACCAGAATATGTGAAGAAACAAAAATCGGAGCGGAACTTACTAAGCTCACCGATGCACTGGAGCGTAACGGTTACCCGGCAAGGCAGACAAGGCAAATAATAAGAGCCAAATCTACACCAAACGAAGACAGAATTGAACAAGAGTCTAAAGGCTGTGCTTTCCTACCTTATGTTCACAATGTGACAGACAGAATTGCCAGACTGTTGAGGAAAGAAAGCATCAAGACTGTCTTCGGAACCACGACCAAAATACAAGACCTACTGAGGTCTGCAAAGACCAAGTTTCCTCTGGAAACAGATGGAGTATATAAACTCAGCTGTTCCGGATGTGATAAGGTCTATGTTGGCCAAACAGAGCGGACGATCTCCAAAAGGATATCGGAACACTTTCGAGCATGTAAACTTGGCCACCCTGACAAATCGGCAATCGCCGAACATTTAATTGAAACCGGCCATTACTTCGGATTTGTTCCTGAAGTCCTGGGAAGACCCAAAACCTATAGAGCACGCTTAATTACAGAGGCAATTGAAATTCATAAAAACCCTATTAACATTAATAGAGACGACGGAGCTAAGCTCAATAGTTCTTGGTATCCGGTAATTGACGGCTACACCAAAGCTAAATGCAAAAAACCATCTTGAAGTATACTGTAATGCCTGCCCGCAGTGGATTGGTGCTGGCGACACGGTATTGCTTCGAAGTACTTAAGCACACATTTCATCTCTAACATTTACACATCTGCCCTGATGATGGACACTGTAACGCTGTCCGAAACGTTGGCTAAAGGAAGAGGTAGCGCAACACGGCATAATACCCCAAAAGGAAATAACCATAAAATTTTTGGCCGTGAAAATCTAAAATCATATCTATATAGGTATTTATTATTTTTTACATTTTTATATAAAACATGTTAGGTATAATATATATAAAATAGAAATTATATTCGTAGTCCTCCTCACTAGGAGATCCTGTGCTGAGGGGGACTAAACTTTGGATAAGTTTTCAGCGACTTCTATGTTTTAACTTCATGGTTTGGATAAGGTTTTCCAGAAACTTCTACAACGGTGTTATACTAGTAAGTTCATTTTCCGATAGTTCCTTCAGCCAACATTTCATGTCCTTAATGTAACTATTTTTTGTTTTAATTTGTTTGATGGTAAGTGGAGTTTGTTGTATAACTTTACTGGTAAAAATTCAGAACTTCTTTGTCCAAACGAAGAGTTTCACTTTGGTATATAAAGTATGTCTGTTTGTTTGGCTCTGGTTTTATGAGCATGTGAGGTGTCTGCCTCTGAATCGTTTTTGAGGTGATGTGCTAGAATGTTTTTGGCTTAGATTTTCTGTATGCTTGGAACATCAAACTGTTTAAGACCCAGCGCCGGATCTGCCATACGTTCAAAAACGTGCAAAAAACCTGGCGCCAACTCTGAAGGGGCGCCGTGAGAAAATAAATATTGTATTAAAAATTTGTTATAATATTCCCTGAATCGTTTAAAAATTACCCATAGTACGAAATAATTATTACGCTCTAGCAACACTTTCCAAAGATACAGACTGCGCACGCATCTGGTTTTAATTCAACGAAATTCAACGATTTACGAATTTATAGTCAGTTACAGAATTTTTTTACAAATTCCATATATTTAGTTTAAACGTAAGATCTATTTTTCCATATATCTTTTACTGTCTTTTACGACGAATGAGTGCGATCCAAATTCATTAACCAATCACAGAGCCGTACTTTTATTCAACAGAACAAACAAACCGACGGCGCCTTTCAAAGTGCTTTTGCACGATTTACGTCTCTAGGAGAATGTGGTTAAAGACCATTTTCTTATGAAATCTTCAGTAAATTCAAAATTCCATTAGCATAAACATCGCACGGTTTGCAAGGTTGCAACTTGTTAACAGTTTCATCATTGTTTTGACAGTTGAAGTTCCTTAAATCTACCTATAATTAATTTCTATTAGATTTGTTATTTTACAGTCAGTAATAATCAGTGTAAGCGTCTTTCGTAAGCCGTTGATACCATAGATACGTTCGTGTTTGTTTGCTCAACACAGAATACAGGGGAAATGGAAATGCAAGGTACAAATTTGAGGTTATATTATTAGATTTTTTAATTTATAACTACATTTCTATTGGTTGTTAGAGGTTGTGGATTGTGGATTACAATGAATAGAACAATAATTAAAAAAAACTTTCAGGCTCGCAGAATCTAAAACTTAGAATTAAAGAGCATAATGACATAAAAAAACTCGATTCCATTGGGAATTTTTTAATTCCAATTTCTCCAGCACCGATAAAAAATGATGTCCCGCGCAATGACGTTACAATGGTCCCGAGCACATCTAAACAGATATCTATCGCACAAATTCCTCTGGTCGAATTATTAGAAGATAAAAATAACGTTACTGATAGCAGTTTAAATTTAATTCTGTTTTCAGAGCTTGAATTGAAAGATCCCGGATGCTGGCCAAAGTTATCTCAAAATTCCATTAGTTTATTAGTTCAGGAAGGTCCTGTACAATTGAAAGATTTTGATTTTCCTATTACGAACAAGCGTAAATTTAATACTAAGTATTATTACAAGAAACTGCCTAATGGAGAAGAATTACATAGATCGTGGCTTATTTATTCGAAAACTTTAGATAGGGTTACACCCTTTATATGTCTTGATTTTATTTGATAAATTAGTGTAAAAAAAAAAAATTAAATTAAAAAAAAAAATTGGGGTAAACGAATTTTTAATCAAAATAAAAATGTAGGGGGGGGGGGGGGGGGGGCGCCATCGGTACCTACTGCACAGGGCGCTAGATTTCGTAGATCCGGCCCTGTTAAGACCCTCCACACAGCATGCTCAAAGAAGACATAGGTCTGGATTTTTTTTCCTCAGGGAATCCTGTGTGGAGCAATTGTAAAAAAAAAAAAAACAGTCCACGCAGTGCCATGCATTGGTGGGCAGACACGTCCGCCGCCAAGATCCTGAAAACCTAACCCCATGAACCCGGGCTCCCCTGCTAAGTCACCAGAAATTCCTAACCATTTGGAGTGACCTATGGCAGAGGGGTAGGTATTCCAATAAATGGTTTCCGGGGCGGAGGTACCCATACCCGCCTCCAAAATTGCTAATACTACCTATTTATTTATACATTTTGTCAAAGTATATATTTATGTTCATTCAATTGGGAGGCGGGTATGGTTACTGGTTACTGGTACCCGGGACCCATTTATTGGATAACTAACACCTCTGCAATAGGTCACCCCAAGTGGTTTGCTACGTTTGGTGACTTGTATAAAGGATATTGGAATTGTTAGGAAAGTGTTATGTCCCTTATATTATTCTCTCCCCGACCTGTACTCTCCATGTGAGCTGTTTTTTTTTTTCAATTTAGATTCCTTCCCCCCTTGGTGAGATTAAGTGGGATTTGGTGGGACGCCCCCTCCCCTCATGTGAAATTTACACTACAGTTGAGGACTACATATATTGGCAAATTTATTTGTATTTAATAAAATTAATAGTAAAAATAGACAACAGCACCACTTTCCTTAATTTTATATCAATTTAATTATTATCTCTATAATAATACTAGCTAACACGGAAAACTTTGTACTGCCTCAGAATCAATAACTGTTGTTTTAACTTATTAGCTGAATGAAATTCAGTTTTTTATTAAGTTAAAAATTACACAATGAAGCAATTATCGATGCCCCAACTGTCCATGTTTTGTTTTTGTTAGTATCAGAGATGGAGTTGTGTACGGATTTATATTTTTTCCACTTACTTAGTTAAAGTATTACTTAACGCACTTGGGGGGGGGGGGGGTCTTGTGAAACGTTACTTTGCGTTACAAGGGGGGGTTTGAACAACGCGTTACTTAACAAGTTTTTCTTTATTTAGATAAAAAAACTAGGGAATTAAAATCTTCCAAGTTGGCAATCCTTTTCGTTCTCAAAATCTCTTGTTTTTTTTATTACCGCAAACGCGATTAAAACAAGAAAAAAGATATTTAAGTGACTTTCCAGTACTTTGCACAACTTAATTGTGACTTTCAGGTAAAAATTGTCACTCGGGCATTACATAACGTTTATGGGGGGGGGAAGGGTACGGAAAAACGTTACGGCGCATTACATGGGGGGGGAGGGGGGGTCAAAAATCTTCAAAAATTGCGTTACGTAATACTTGAACGCCCCCTTACGCAAATTGCGTTTTATTTTCTTTATACATGTGAGGGAGATTTATTATAATTATTGTATTTTTCCTTTTTTTTTTTTTTTTACAGTGAATACCGCACAAGAATCTCAACTGCTCCCGTCTGGAGCCAGTGAGACTATGGCATCCCCAATTGGGGTATGTTGTGAGGCTGAAGATGGCGGGGAGGGGAAGGAGGTGGGGAAGAGGAAGGTTGGGAAGTACCTGGCTATTCAGATCTGGTCACTAAACACGGCTAAAGCCATTTTCAAGCAACGTTTCAATTCTGAATGGTGGTCTTACACCAGGGCGATACTGATAGTATCTTCCACTCTGGAACATGCCGCAAATATACTATATATTATTTTAAATGAATTAATTGTGAAATAACACAAATTAATCAAATAAAATTTATTTGCGCATGCCGGGTTCGAACCCGCGACCTCCGGAATGTGAGTCAAGAGTCTTAGCCACTGGACTATGGAGGGGTGCAGACATACGTTCACCGTTTGTCTCATTTTCAACTGTTGACATTTAGTGTGTAAGAAAGAGGGCCAGCATTATATGTTTAAGAACAAAAGCGAAACAATCAGCGCATTGACATTTTTTAATTTTTGGAATTCACTCATTATTCAATATTATACTTATCACAATATTGCTGCAGCTCTTTCAAAAGATGAGAATTAGTTACATACAAAATGTATGAGGAAAAGAACTTCATTTATAATTTTTTTTTCATGAATTTTTCCGATGTTTTAATAGCTATTTTGCCGAGATGGAGACAAATCCAACTAGTCCTGGGTCAAAAATGCAAAAAGTTGGTCACGTAGTATGGGTACGTTCCCTTACAGCTAATTTACTTATTTAAATTCTCAATAAAAACTTCATAACAACACGTTTTTTACATGGTTTTAATATCCTTCAAAACATGATAAAACATTGGTTTTTTTACCCCTGAAGCATGTATTTTTAAAAATTTATTTCTGGGACATGACATTACTAGTTACAAGTGTGAGCTGTGAGCGAACGTTCATACAATTATAACCTGGGTTTCATGTCGCGTATGACTTGACCGGTCTGGGCGGTGACCGGCATGAGAAACTCGGTAACCGAGTTTCGTATTTTGTGTCGCGAAAAGAGCGGATCTTCGCGACCCGCTCGTGACGCCAGTGTGTCGTGAGCTACCCGGGTCGTGTAAAACGATCGATCGACCCAGGACTAAATCCAACAAATCAAAGATCATAAAAATCGGTCCGGCCGTTCTTGAGTTATAAATGGTGTAACTAACCCGACTCTGGATAGGGACACCATAATCACCTAGATGTATGAAATTTACTTTACGATCTGTTCTCACACCTACCAAATATACATAAAAAATTTCATAAAAATTGGTCAAGCCGTTTCGGAGGAGTGCAACCACAAACACTGTAACAAGAGATTTTATATATAGGTACAGATATATTCTCTTAAAGTTGACGTGAGATTTTTATTGACCCCCTCTCAGTTAAATGAAATTTTACTGGAACCCCTCCCCCCATTTTAAGCTCCCGTAATTAATGTAGCCCCATTATAAACCATAGGACGCTTGATTAAAAGACCTAAGGAGTCTGCCCACGTAAGCGAGCTACGAACGTATCAGACACGAAAAGATACACGACATGCAATACTATACCCGCTGCAACGGATCAAAAGCGTTCTATAATTTGTACAATTTCATGTACGGAGCGTATCGCCACTGGCAAAATATTCTAGCCGTGGATGGCCCGGTCATGGCACGCCGTGGTATTCATCGGAGACGGAACAGTGTAGTGGGCGTTGTTTCATATTAATTCACAGAATGAATATTTTTTGCACACTTTGGGCAGGTGTATTCGCCGCCAAGACCTAGAGACAAACCTCAAGCAATGAACCCGGGCTAAGTCACCAAACATAGCAAACTATGGTGACCTATAGCCAGGGCTGGGCAGTATTTGAAATACTTGTAATTAGTGATGTAGACCCGGGAATATTCCCCGACCTGAAATAAATTCCTGAAAACGGGGAATTTATTTAATTTTTAATAAAATGGTTTCTACACTTCTCTTGGATGCTTTATTGAGAGTTGGCAGTTATCTAAGGGGACATCCCTTGATGTAGGGACTTCCCTACCACTTATGCCCCCCCCACCCCCCTTAGAGAAGTCCCTGCAGACCAGGGTATCTCAAAACTCGTGCACACAACCTTTCAGCAGCTACACAATAACACCAAGCAGAGCTTCAAGTTTAAAATCAACTGGCCTTCGTTCGTTTATGGATCATATGGAAGTCGACGAACAGGTATGTTTCTTTCTGCAGTACCTTCAATTTATTTATTTTGTGTGTTGTTCATCAAAAAAGTAACTGAACTCACTTTTGTATCTTTTTAGGAAGTTTTAAATCAAAATCTGTGCCGAGCCATTTACGTCAGCGGAGCACCACTTAGCATGGTCGAGCACCCCCTGTGGAAGGAATACTTCAGCCGTCTTCGTCCTTCGAACAAGCTGCCAACTAGGGAAGCCGTTTCAACCTCATACTTAGACAAGGAATATAACCGTGTGCAAGCGAATACCAGTGTCATAATAGCCGACTCAAGAAACTTGGCTCTTCAGTGTGATGGGTGGAGCAATTTAAGAAATGAAGTAATACTGAACTTTGTGGTGAACACTCCTAAACCTATTTTCGTTGACTTTGTCAATACAAAAGACAATCGACACACATCGGAGTATTTGTGCCAGGAAATGAAAAAGATTTTGGAAAAGTTTGGCCCCAATACATTTTTAGTTGTGATTGGAGACAATGCGGCCAATATGAAGAAAGCGTGCAAGCTTTTACAAAGTGAATATCCGCACATTGTACCCCTTGGGTGCATAGCTCATACAATGCACCTATTGGTGAATGACATTCTTTCAACCAAATCAGCAAACGTATTCATTCAAAGGGTTGTTAGTATCGTTAAGACCATCCGTCAATCACAAATACTGAGCGCATTACTAACTGAAATAAATACAGCAAAGAAATTGAATTCGACTCTACATCTTCCTGTCAAAACACGCTGGGGCAGTTATTTAAATTGCCTTGACAGCATGATGAAATGTAAAGTAAGCCTGCAAACTTTTGCAGTAAACGAAGCTGCCTCATCTTTACCTCGTGATATGAAGAACAGCCTGTTAGACGATGATGTTTTCTGGACAAGAGTGACATCATTAGCCGATGTTCTGCGACCGATTGTTTCCTGGATTACAAAGCTAGAGGGGGACGAACCACTAACCCACAAAGCATTGTATGCTTTTGAGGATATTGACAGCACGTCGCCTCAGTTCTTATTTGTCCAACAGACCATTTTAAATTTTGTTCAATCTCCATTTTAAAATTAAAAATTAAGTATAAAAAATGATAGTTAATCATTTAAATAAGAACTATTTAAACTAATGAGACCTTTACCTTTACAGAAATAACTTTATCGTATACACCTACCATAATGTTTCATTGAAATAATGAGAGAAAACCTTCTCCTCGTGTAAAATTTTCTAATGGTCTGTTGGACAAATACGAACTAAAGCGACGAGCAGTCTAAGTAAAACTCTTCCAGCATCTCTACTGTCAAATGCCGAAGAGAAGCAAATATTAGAAAAGGCGACGCAGCGCAAAGAATTTGCTATTGCTCCAATACATCTGGCTGCTGCCCTACTAGATCCTGGTTCCCAAGGACATCTGCTAAGCCACGCTCAGCAACTTGAAGCACTTGAATTCATTGACCAAGTAGCAAGTCATATGGAGACTGTTGATAGTGCAAATGTTCTTGTTGATTTAGCCAATTATAGGGCTAAGGAAGAATCATGGAGCAAGGCATTCCTATGGAAGTGTGTCGATAAAATCACGCCAGTGACCTGGTGGAAGGGGATGTGCGGATGTTCAGATTTGTCACAGGTTGCCATAAGAATATTGACAGCTCCCATTACTTCCGCAGCCACGGAGAGATCTTTTAGCACGTTTAGTCGCATCCATACAAAACGGAGGAATCGTCTAACAACTCAAAGAGCAGGGAAAATAACATTTGTGGCACACAATTGGAAACTTCTTTCCTCTGAAAGTGGCTCTCAAGCTGCTTCCAAGAAAACCCTTTCTTCCACGGATGAGCAGATTGCGTCTGCTTCGCATCATAACGTTTCAAACTTATCTGGTACTCGCAAACGCAAACATCCAATTGACTGTGCCGAGGAAGAGGAAAACGTAGATAATCCTGAATCGGCAACAACTTCGTCCGGGTCGGATGAAGAAGAAGAAAAATATGAAGATGAAAGTAGAAGCGAAGTTGATAGTGTCCAATCAGTATCATCAGATGAACAGTAACGATCTGTGAAGTTGTGTCATTTTTACAGTTTTACGATTTTTTTGTTTTATGTAGCCTACCGTACACTAATAGGTAATAGCGTAAAGTGTATAGGCTACTAATACTGTACATACAATAGAGATACTACTCAATGTAAAATAATTTTGATCGTTGCTTTTTTTTTTTTTCTCTTGGATCCTATTCCCATATATATTGGAATAGATTTGACTTTTTATGGATCTATACTGCTAATATGTACCATATGTGTGTATTTTTATATTTTAGTTAATAAATATTATTCTTTTTGAGGTATTATGTTGTTAAAATCAAAATTCCCAATATTCCCCGTCCAGGGGAATATTCCCCAAAAATAAATTCCCGGGAATTTATACATCACTACTTGTAATTGAAATACAAATACGTATTTTGTATTTCAATTACTTCCTAAAAATGCATTTTGTAATTGGTATTTCAATACCTGCTAAGGTATTTTGTAATTTGTATTTCAAATACTTATGGCTTCAAAATACATTTTCAAATACATTTAGCGATCTTCATAATGATAATGAAAAATATATGATAAAGGAAAGGGATGCGTTAGGGTAACGGGGACGCATGGGAAAGAACATGCAGAGAGAAACAATTTATTTCTTTGAATATGGCATTGCAACGCATGCCGGGAACCAGCTAGTCTTATAATAATAATAATTATTATAATCTAACACCTAAGTCCCATATACCACAAAACTTTACAAGTGGAGCGGAGACGAGATGTGTCTCCTGAGCAATATGATTAGTCAATTTTAGCACTTCTCTGTTTCACTCTGCTTCTATGGAAACGCACCCTTAGATATGGGCACTTACGACAATTTATTGCAACCAAGGGTTCTACCAAAACCAAATGTATTTTGTAATTTGTATTTTGTATTTGAAATTAAAAAATGGTTAAAATACTGTATTTTGTATTTCAAATACACGACATGAAAGTATTTTGTATTTCGTATTTTAAATACATCCAAAAAAGTATTTTGTAATTTGTATTTCAATTACAGCAAAGCATGTATTTTGCCCAGCCCTGCCTATAGCAGAGGTGTTTGTTATCCAATAAATGGTTCGTGGATTGCTGTCAATTACAACTCAATGAAAAATAAAGAATTTTGGTCTGGTCAAAACTGGTCCGCATTTAGCTGGAGAGTGGCTCGGCTACTTGGAATCCTCGTGAGGTGGGGCGTTCCCTCATTTAGAGACGGTTCAGAAAAATCTGAAATTTCTCTACATGATGGAGTGCAACCACTATCGTGGTTCTGCCTGACCAACTTTCTTTTATGCATGCTAGGACTAGAACTTCACTTATTTATAATGCTGCGAGGTTATATCGAGAACTCAGGTATTTTGGGAGCGCATGAGTATGTTCCATTATCTATCCAGACAGCTTTATCACAAATAGTTTTGCATATCTTCTTTCCTGAAGAACCAATCTACCAATGGTTCTCTCTGTGGGGAGGAGTATGTTGCTCCTGAATCAAATCTCTTCTGCCGAACGATTCTATATCTTTTGTGGGATCGAGATCTCCTGACGGACGAGATCTCCTGTCAGATTTGTGTAATTTTCTATGGCTGTTATTGGGTTTTTCTATGGGCCGAGATCAGATTTCAATTGTGAGCTGTCACATATTATATAGATCGTTTTAAATTGGTGAAGCTGGTCTGATACCCATAGAAAAAGTAAATAACAGCCATAGAAAATCACACAAATCTGACAGGAGATCTCGTCCCTACAAAAGAGATAGAATCGCTCGGCTGATTTCGATATATTTTGTCAATAAGAGATTCAAAAGAGAAATCCTGTTGATTTTTTAAAGAGTCTCTCCTCATTGTCGCAATATTCGCCGCCCGAGAATTTTCATTCTACTTACCTACCTCAAATATTTGCGAATGACTTTTTTTGCAAACATTATGTCTAATTTTTTATATGTATTAATTTTTTGTTTGCATTGAACCTACAAATTGTAGAAATTTTTTTTTTTTGCTGCATAATATTATATTATAATGTTGTGTATGGGGATGTTGATGTTCATGTAGGGTGTAGGAAGAAATAAAATATGTGTAAGTATTTTCATTTGCCCAGTAAAAAACTGCTTTATTTGGAAAAAATACAAGATAAAGCACAGTTTGATAGATATAACAGTATATAAACACCTATCAAAATATGTATCAATAATACAAAACAATTTGACAGGACACAATCACGTGAAATTGTTCTCTATTATCCTGCTTCTCCCTTCTTCCTTTCACCGTCTCACTGGACACGTCGGGAGTTACCCCTCACTCTATAATGGCACCAACTTCCAATCAATCTCACTTATATCTTAATACACTGGAAATGCTGGTTTTCCTCCAATTTAGATTGTTTTAGAAATTTAAACTCAGAATGGCCTCTTCCTTCACTACTTTTCTAAGTCTTTATTACTTCGATACTGTTTGCAAATAATTTTATATTAATCAGGCCACAGCGCAAAAATGAACCATCTGAGTTTTATTTTTTACAGATAACATTTTAAAGTCATATAAAAGTTTTGTGTTTTTTAAAAATATCTTTGTACACTTTTTATTCCTTAATTCTAGTAAATTCTAGTAAGCATTCTTCAATGAGTCAATTGAAGACTCGCACTGGAACCATTCCGTACCGGGAGCGGTCAACAACCGAGATGAACAAGGATGGACACGATATGACACAGCTTCTCACTCTAGTCCAACCCACACGGGTAGGTACAGTTCCAGTAACGAGTCAATTGAAAACTAGCACTGGAACTGTCCATGCTGAGAGCCGTGTCACACGAGCGTGAACAGAACACAGCTGCCGGCTCATGGCTCATGCGGTCAACAACTGAGATGAACAAGGATGGACATGATATGACACTAGTCCAACCGACACGGGCAGGTACAGAGTCACCAACCCCCACTGTTACAACTTTATAAGGTACACATTTTATTCAATAGGCTCCGCTAGAACCCTCTTATAATCTAACAAATAATTCAATAGACTATCATCTTTTCAACATATATAGAGGAAATAAAATCCAACAATATAATTTGTCATTGATAAATAATTAACGGTGACTTTAAAATAAACAATTTAAATAAGTTTGTCAGAAAAATTACAAAAGTTTTTATTTATATCTCCGATATTATATTATCTCTGAATAACTTTAAATTTATCATTCGATAAAGGAATTTACAACCAGCTTATACAGGTATGACTGGAGATGAATAGAATTCATTAAAAAGAATTAACACTTCCTCTGTGGAATAATAAAAAGACAACACAAGATTCCGGCTGAACACCTAAACGCTATTATTTGTAGGACCGAAGTGGTGGGAGTCGACAGCCGACTACTCGACACTTGACTACTTTAGGTCCTCTACTAGACTTGAAGCGAGCGCACTACTCTGACCGCCCTCGGCCAGTTCCTCATTATTGCTTATGCATATATCACAAATTATACAAGTTGTAACCAACTACCATAACATAACATAACCATATACGCCACCTTAGTTCACAGAAACCTTAAACGGCTTTGGCTAAGAGACTTGACGTATCAAAGTAAAGATATACCTAATATATTAATTTTTGGATGACGTTTTAAAGTAGAGAACGAAGTGAGGTCCCAAATGCGCCCACCCGACCACACGAGTCAAAGTGGGAATAAGATCTTTACCTGCGAGAGGTGTTTGCATTAATTATTATAATCAGTGCACTAAAACACATTTGGGTGTCTCGCTTCTTCCGAATGCAATAAATGATTGATAAGGCAATGATGTGAAGAAACACGACTAACAATAAATACAGTATCTTAAATAGAAAATCATGATCAAATAATTTATAGCGATACATTTTATACATCCAAATAATAACAGTTGATTAAAGATCACAGGATTATGTATGGGGACTATATTCTGGTGAGCAGCAAGATCTACTCTCAAATACTGAATATTTCATGTATTTACATAAAATGGCAGCTAAAACAGCAGATGGTAAATGGAAAAAAAAAAACAAAACTTTCTTAATACACATTTAGTTAGCCGTGTAGAGTTAAGAAAGAAAATGACATGCAAATTACCGAATGCGGATGGAAAATAATTTTGACCGTATGCTATACAAATAGTATTAGTACGGTTATCTCTTCACGGATAAAGTAAGCTACATCCACGCTTAGCTTGAAGATACATTAGGCGTTACTCTACATGTATGGAATGAATACAATACATTTTGTCACTATTCAAAGTAAAAAAATATATACTCGATAGTGAGCTAAATGTTGTCATTATTTCTATTTGAAAGGAAATGTACTTTAACCAATATGTTATTTACTTCAAAGTGATACATTTAGTAAAAACAAAAAACAAATAAAAAACATGCGGCACTGTCAAATAATATAAATAATAATAACAGAAGAGAAAGTCTTACAACTAGAATATTAAATGCTTCATTCCACAATTTCATATCTGCATTCCCATCCCCAGACAGGAAGAACTTGACTCATTAACTCTTATCCATAAGAATCACACACGCTTTCACTCTTACTTCATTTGTTGCGCTTTTATTACAAATATATTTCATATACGCTTCTATTTCTATTTCAGTTCATCCAAATTAATAGATAACTTAATTGTTAGAGGAAATAATAAAAAATCACGTAGACATTGGGTTCATTTAGCAATCCTACAAGATTGCTCTGAGAATTTGTGGCTATCGCCACTATAATACTAATTATTATTAGTGTTAGGAATCATTAAAAGAATGGTCAAGTTTTATCAGCTTTTAGAGATGAAGCAAGATCCACTGATTTTGCACAGAGAAACTCGAGAAAACCAGTTGACTTTTATGTACTAATAATGTAATAACCTTCCACTTATCACATTGGCAAAATAAAACATGGAGAAAGTGGGAGGTTGGCAGGTGTCTGGTCTGGTGATATACCAAACTCTACAATCTTAACAAAACAAACAAACATAGTACGGATTACACAGGAAAATATAAATAATACCTCAAATTTATATTATCATAAATTTGAGGAATCTTTAAGGAATCCAAAAACAAAGAAATTTAGCAATAAAAAAAAGAACCATTTTCACTTTTTTAATCACCGGTAATACCTCAATTATTTTTTCACCAGTTATGATTTTAATATCGAACTATAAAATAAAATACTTTTTATGCCAATGTTCTCCCTGACGAAGCCAAACACATTTTTCCTTTTTTTTTGTAGTTTTCGAAATTTCCTTTTTTGAGTATAATTTTTTTCCAGATGAGAACATTTACTTTAGTAGAAAAGTTAGCAAGTGCCCACTGCGATCTTCTCCATGGAAGTGTGGGCTGTGATTCGCCTCTGCATCAACAGAGACTCATTCGGGGGCGAGAGCCCCATGGTGGAGGAGTATCCCCCGGGAGAGGAGTACCTCACGGGGGCCGGGTATTCCACCGGGGGAGTGGAGAGGCGCTCCACGGGGGCCCTCCAGTTGGTTTCTTTCTGGGCCGAAGCTTGTTTTGTAATCGGTCGGTCACGCCAATTCTCGTACCTCGCCTTTTCACCAGAGAGTCCTAATTGGTCAAACATTTTACTAACACCCCTTGCAGCATTCACGACTGCCTTATCTCGGCGAGTGAACTCTTCGGCCTTGTCTCCAAACACATCGTCGTCACTGGCCGTCTGGTAGCTCTCGTGCGAATCAGACGGTATGTCTCTGGGTTCACTCTTTTCTTTATTCATGGCGGCGTTAATTCTATCTTCCAGATCTTCAGTTTTAATGTTCTCACTGTGAAGTTCCAACTGATAGATGCTGTTGACATCCTTAGGCACGTGCTTGCTACGCCGCATCAGCATGGCCGGACGCTTCTTGGCCGTCCCGTAGTAGGACTGGGTGGCTCGCAGCGTCTTCTGTTTGGGATAGATGTTGGGCCTCTCCATGTACGAGTAATTCATGGAGAAATGCTGACAAATTACCCGATTGACATCCATGATAGTTTCGGCTTTGTTGGAAACATCTTGTGCCGACTGGTTTTTGCGGATGTTACTGGGAGTGCGCAAGGGGCGAGATTCCACCGCTTCCTCGGTTTGCTCCTCGTCCGCCCGTTTCAGCCAAGGATGTTGCAGGATTTGCGCGGCGCTCATGCGACTGGAAGCATTGCGCACTAGCAGGTTGTCGATGAGGTCCTTGGCATCGTTGGAGATGTGTCCCCACTCCTCCTGCGGGAAGTAGTAGTGCCCGTCCTGGATGGAGGTGAAGAGGAGTTCCTGGCAACTCTGGCAGTTTTCTCCTCTCTCCCAGCCGCAGTCCGTGCCACAGTTCCCGTAGAAGGGAGGATAGCCGCACAGTAGGATGTACGTTATGACCCCTAGGGACCAGAGGTCGCAACGCTTGTCGTACGCTGCCGAAGCCCCCACAAACAGGGACACAACCTCCGGAGCCATGAACTCGGCGCTCCCCACAGGTGTCCTGAGCTGAGGAGTGGCCAGGGGACTGGTGAGGCTCGTGCTGAAGTTGATCCCGGACCCGAGATCAAAGTCGCAGATCTTGATGGGGCACAAGCTGTCGGGGTAGACACACAGGATGTTCTCCGGCTTGAGATCCCGGTGAGCGATCCCCTTGGCATGCAGGAAGTTAAGTGCTAGAGCGATCTCACGAACTATCTCTGCCGCCTGCTTTTCTGAGAAGTGTTGGTGTTGTTGGATGCGAGTCAGCAGCTGTCCACCAATTATCTGCAGACACAATATTATCATTAACATTCATCGTCATTGGACAATTGAAATTGAGTACAATTAATTTAGATGGCATTGTATAATTTTTTATGAATATTTTGGATAATGTACCTTCTCAAAAACAAGATAGAACTTTTCTTCATCCTCGAAGAACTCTATGAGTTGTATGATGCTGGGGTGGCCGTGGCAGTGGTGGAAGGTCTCCACCTCGCGGAAGACCCGGGCGCGGGCGTGTCCGGGAACCTTGTCGATGATCTTCACCGCAAACTCCATCTCCGTGTAGATGTTCACACAAGTCTGCACAGAGGCGTAGGCCCCTTCGCCCAAAACCTCACCCGTCAGCTTATACAATTCTGAAACAAAATAATAATTAATAATAAAAGATTAACCACAAGTCACAGAATGCATCGCAACATTATAATATTAAACAGGTCAATGCTCTTTGTATGGTGGAGTAATTTTGTATTACCCGCATCCATCATAGGCAATATATGTTCTAAAATGGGCGACTGGAATGCAACACAATCAAGCAAATACAAAAACAAAAAAAAATCACTAACATTAACCGCATTAATTTTATCTCGATACTATTAATAAATTTAACCTTTGAACTCAAGAGCAAAACATTACCCATTATTATTTGTTATTAATTGAGGTCTTCCTGAGAGTAGCCATTCTGCGTACTACACTTCCAGATATTATCTAGTTATCAACGATCGACTATCACGTTTACGAATTAATTGGGTTAGGATAGAGTGTAATAGTTACCTTGGAAGCACGAGGAAACCACTGAGCTGGCAGCGCGCTTCTTCTTCTTGCGGCGACGGCGCGCCTCCTCTTTACGGCGCTGCAGGTCCTCGGCGGACTCGGGGCCCGTTCGGCCCCCGCCGCCTCCACCCACAGAGCCGCCGCGCCCTCCGCGATCCCCGCATTCGCGCTCGCTGCCTGAGTTGCTCAGGGAACCCTCATGACCTGGAGACAAACAAACACTAATTAGTCAAGTTATTAACTCCTGAAGATATCCTGACAGCCCAAAAGTGTCTGTCTGGTAATGCTGTGTGAGAGGTTCAAACCAAAAAAGGTTTTAATTTTTTTTTTAAAGAATCATTTCCGAATTAAGAATAAACTAACAATATTTGAAAATCTCTTACTACCACCACATTAAGCGGAAAATGTTGATTGTGTCGTGATGGAGGACTCAACAAGCCGAGGAATTGAACTCACGACGCCTGTATGGGATTAAAACGCGATGCCAACTCATTCGCTGACCAGTCATGGACGTATACTTAATTAATTTTATAACGAAAAAACTTTTTTTTCTCTAATATGCGCAGTTGTGTTGATAATGTTGTGTAAACAACCTATAAAGGCATCACGAGAAAGAATAACAAAGCAAGCACCCATTAGCAGCATCAAAAAGACGAAAGTTTTTTCTGCATTTCTCGGTGAGTTCACATTAAATTAGCAGGGCCCGCGAAATTTCGCCATTGTTCAAGTGGCGACTGCAAATTGGCGAACCGAAGCCGCCGACGAGCGACCCGACGACAACCGGCAGTCGGAGCCGGCAGCCGGCCGGCGAGATTTCAGAAACGACGCAATTCGGGTAGGTACCTGCTTCACTAGTACACCCAGCTCCAGTAGTACTACTACATACATTCACAATCTGCGGAGAACAGTCAAGTAAGTAGGTAGGTACCACGAAGCCAGCGGCTAACTCAAGGACAACCGGCAACTTACCGGCATAAAGCACCAAACTACCTATATTTTTATACTACGTGTTTTGAATTTTGTACAACTGATAAATAATCACGAATTTAGGTATCGTAAATGTTTCTTATTGTGTAAATTTAAAACACTTTAATTAGTAAGGGGTATAACTATTGTATAGCCGGCTACGTACATTATTTAATTATTTAGCAACCACATCAGTACCTAGGTACCTAATTAAAATCAAACAACAAGTCCAAATCCCCACAAACAACCAACAAGTTCCGGTCAATGATATCAAATGATACCAAATTTAAGTTTAGCAGTAAATTATGAATGAGAATATTATATTTATTGTTATCAAATTTAATTCGTACAACTCCATTTTAACTTTTTCTTTTGTGTTACATTCAATAATATTATTATTATTATTCAATGTATTAAAAAACAGTATATACAAGTCCTGCCGTGTAATTATCCTAGTATATTTAATCATTTTCATTTAAGACTACATTAGTAAAGATACTAAAAAGAAATTTTAAAACAGAAAAATATACGGTCGCATCTAGGAATTCAACCCAGGACCTTAGTCTTGTCGGGGCTCTGCTCTAATCACTGAGCTAATTCGACCCCGAGCAAGGCTAATGGCCGTTATACACGACATCTTTTTTCAGCCCGATTCTAATTAGACACAAAAGTCAACACTTTTCGCTCTACGCGATCGCTATTTTCATCTCTATTTTTATATTTATGATTTCAGCATCACAGCAAACAGCAAGGTTCATGTTTTGTTTGCAGCGATGACAATTGAAATCGTAGATATGAAAATAGAGATGAAAATAGCGATCGCGTAGATCGAAAAATGTTAACTTTTGTGTCTAATTGGAATCGGGCTGAAAAAAGATGTCGTGTATAACGGCCATAAGGTTCTGCGTTCAATTCCTAGAAGCAATCTATCTTTTTCTGTTTCAAATTTTCGATTGATACCTAGTCGCTAGAATTGTCTTCAATGATTTAATATTACAAGTTTGAGGTTTTACTTATTATTATTATTATTATTAAAAACAAAAAATATACATATAGTGTAGTTTGATAACGCCCCCAGAGGGCGAAACAGCTGTCACGCGTATAAATAATTACACAGCAGGACTTGTTTATAGTTAAATTGATTAAAAAGTAGGTACCTACCTAATTATAACATATATTTTATATTTAGGTTATAGGTCCTAGGTGATTGTTGAATTGCAGAGTGAGTTAGGTAGGTAGGTACCTGTCCAGATTAAATTATTGAGAAAATCTAAGTCTTTTGAGCGAGATTTCGGACCTCGGGTAGGTGGTAAGTAGCTAGTTTAGTTAGGTAAGTATTATCATGAAACCAATTCATAATGTATACAATACCGATTCCAAATTAGAGACCAAACTCAACATTTTTCGCTTTACGCGATCGCTATTTTCATATCTAGGATTTCAATTTTCATCACTGCAAACAACATAGGTATGAACCATGCTGTTTGCTGTGAAGCCAACTGAAATCGTAGATATGAAAATAGAGATGAAAATGGCGATCGCGTAGCGAAAAATGTTGACTATGTATGGTACCTAGGTATCTAATTGGAATCGGGCTGAAAAAAGATGTCGTGTATTGTAGGCATAAGAAAACAAACGTACGTGAATATTTTCGTTTGAAATACAAAACAAGAACGCAAAAAATCTCATCACAATATATAAATATCATGAACCTTTAAAACAAATATGTACAAGAAAACGCCACGTTAACACGCATTGGAATACCTAGGTAGGTCCTACTAGGCTCCTCAGAGAAGATTTAAATACCTATATTTTTAACGAAGAATCAATGAAAAAACGTCGCTAAAAATCATAGGTACCTTACCTACTTATTATTGGTAAACATTCGGGATTGAATACATTGAAAACTGAATTAGCTTGCTTTTAAGACACCTGTTTAATTGGCAAATCAACTACGTAATTAATATACCTACAAAATACATTATAAAGTAGGTAATAAACAGTGCAAGATGTGCTGTGCCATCACATTAATAGGTACCTACTCGGCGGGAGCAATCAATACGACACTCAGCAACCACAGCAGCAGTTGTACTCTGCACAACATACTGGGATTACTGGGTCCCATCCAAACCAAACCCTATTTATAATCGTGCATAATGATATTATACAACGTTACGCAGCCATAAAAATAAGCGTCAAACACCTCACGGAAGATTGAGAATGAATAAAGCACACGGAAGGATATTAAGGAACATAATTATTGTAATTTAATATCAAAAATAAAGTTTGGATGAGGTACCGACTTGGCGGGAGCGCCAGTAGTTCGTTATCCTCGACGAAAAGGTTGTTTTGTACAAATATTACGTAAATCAGCGGTGTTCTAATGATCTGTGTTCCCGAGATGTAGGTCGAGAGTAGTTTTTGCAAGCGCTAATGTGGTTTCAAAAATAGTGCATGTCTGTTGTGCCGCTTTCGGGCGCTTCAAGGATATTTATTATATTTGTGTGCCTGGTTGGTTACTACCTATAATCAGTTAGGCATCTTGCTTCGTCACGTACTATCAGATTCAGTTATCACAATAATGTGATGAAATGATGGACAGTAATAATTCGTCTTCCAGAAGTACTGTATAGTACCTACCTACCCACACACCACACACCTCTCCTGTATGGGGTTAACTGGGAAGTTATATCAAGCCGTGACGGTCAAAGTCGAAACGACTCGGTTGTTGCTTTGTTTCCTTGTCACTGTTTGTCGCTAAAGTGTAACATAATATGTCACCATAAGCAACATAATAACATCACTCCGACTAGTCGCAAATATATTATGTTCTTGTAAAAAATATCACACTCCCTCGATTGGTAAAACTGATGCAATCATTTTTGTGAAAAAAAAATTCACGTTGGAAAAAAATGGAATAAAATAGAACGAGCCCAAACTGAAAGATTTAATCTAGCAAGAATCTAGCACGAAGTCAACATGGAAATTTTTCTGTAGATTACAGATGAAACGGGGGTGAAACGGGTTTCATTACATTTCATTTCGCCGGACGCCAGTGACACTTGGGTCACTCTCACTCATCAGCGCATTGCTTCTCCTGCATTCCAAAACTATGTACCTAGGCGAAGGAAATAAAGACCCGATGGGCACCTAGGTAGTTTAGGAATATAATTTCCCCGTAAAAAAAACATTATTATTGACCAAGGCTATTCGTAAAAATTCGAGCAACAAATAAATTAACCACATCGATGAACATAAATGAGAGGAACCTTCGAGCAAAACGTCAACTTCTTCCCAATTGTCGCTTACAAAAAATAAACAAAAAAAGAAATGTCACTTTTCCAGAACGTCCAGAATCGGCCACGTACAAGCCATGTGTAACTTAATAAATTAGACATTCGAGATAGGTACCAATTAAGATTAATAAAAATGATGTCATACTGTGAACGTGCCTGTTATCTGGTGTAACATTATTATTTTATTTACGTTTATTCGCAATAACAGAAGCACGAGGCAAAATTTGAGGTTATGTTTTGGCTTTTCATCGCGTTTCACGCCCGGAAAACTGGCAAAGATTTTCATTCATCGCAAGATTGTAGTGTCATTAAAAAAGTAATGACGGTTTCTACCTACTCAATGGCAAATATCCCAATGATGCTCAATGTACTAATCTGTAACTCTAAACACATTGATGACAGGTAAATATTATTATAATTAATGACAGGTAAACGCTATTATAATTAATAACTCGACAATAAACAAAAAATTGAAGGTATAACCTTACTACCTAGTATATATTTTTTTAAATAAGACAAACTTATCTAGGTATGTCAAAAATAGTAATTTACAATAAACGGCGAGAGTCCGTTTTCGACGGGTGATATCATATTTCGATAGCTATATAAATAATAATATACGGTAGGTAGTGAAAAGAAAACGGCCGGCAAGAGATATTATTTGGTCGAGGGAAACCGGTTCGCCCGCAACCGGCACCAAGACACAAGACACACCCTCGGAGTTATAAAACTTTTCCACCACTTTCCGAAAGGAAAAATCTAGTTTTTATCTAAAATCATAATTTTCAACGACTTCGACTAAAAGGCAGGTAGGTACCTAGGTATTTTAATTAAAATTGCCATACAGTAAAAATGTTCAAAACAGAAAAAAAATCATACAACTTCGCCTATGTAAAATTTGGTGGGTAGGAACTAGTCTAATGATTACGCTGTGCTTTCGAATGTTTTCGAGCACATAATATAAGGTAGGTACATAATATTATTGCCAACACAAGTAGCCCAGAAACGCCATCACTTCTGATAGAAGATAATAAACATGTCAAATCGCAGGGAAAAGGGGTTCTAAGCAATTCGCTCTACAAATAGCGCACTTAGTGCATAATCAAAATATTTGGGCATGTTTTATTTTATAAATGAGCATACCTACCAGACATTGTCACGCTCACCTTTCCAGGCTGTTTCTAACGAGAATTAAATTGTACAAAACGCACACCTCATGGCAAACAATTACCTATAATTTGCGCAAATCTGATAGACATAGGCGATGGAGCAAGTAGGTGGCACAAACGTCAAAGGCAAGGAAAAATGAATGCGGCTAGTGGGTTTCTATGAGAGGGTGTGTGTGATTGTTGCTATACAAGAGAAACCGGGTTTGCTTTTAACACCACTTGGGCAACACCAATACACCGGCACAATACTCCACAACACACCGACACACGGCATCACGCCGCACACATCTGCACGCACCAACACCGGCGTGGCCGCCATCAGCGATCAGGTGATTGGGACAACACGACACATCTGCCTACACAGATCAGCCAACTCGGCCAAACCATTAACCAACAAACCAACACTCTCAGCAGGGAACTTTACCAACAGAACTCTAGCTGCTGTGCACTAGGTATTTCCGTTCAATTTCACTTCACTGCTAAACTCAATCAGAACCAAAAATCTATTTTATAAAATGTCAAGATTCTTACCTTCATAATTGGATTCTTCCAAAATTTTCTCAACCATTATGGATTACAGATGAATAATATTATTTGAAGAGAGAAGAAATTTATTGTGATAGCTCACAACAAAAAAAAAGATATTGACAATAGAGGAACGGAAAGTAAACAAAAAGCAGCCGCTGAAGTCACCCGCTTAAGATTCACATAAATTTGGCACTATTCGATATTTCCACTACGCGGAAGAAAGAATGATGGGAAGAAAAGAAAAAAGTAAAATGCGAATTAGCGGACAAAGGCCGTGGTGTATGAAAGACAAATTATTCCCTGTGCTAGCGATCCATATTACATGCCCCGCACTCGATGTTTCTATTCCGACTGATGCGCGTCGTCACGTAGCGAGCTCAGTCGGACCAGCGGACTAGCCCCCACCCCGCTTCCCCTTCCCCCCTGCCCCGTGGCCCGGAGCCGCGAGTCGGGAGGGGGGCAGCGCAGGCGCACCCGGCCCTGATCAATTGACGTGTCCGTAAAGTGTAGGGTGTTCATTCAATAACAATGTGATCATTGGTTTACAGCCATTTTTGTGAATATTTAGTTATGATTTATAACGTCGCGGATTGCGAAAAGTTTGAGTCCTTTTGTATACCAATAGATTGATATAGTTGCTCATTATTTTGTAAGAAATAATATATTCTGTAAGTGACTTTATGTACGTACTAACCGACAAGCTCAGTTGTGTAAATTAGGTCAAGCTACTGACATCTGACACTGGGACTGGCTTTACTTTTAACCGATATCGCGATATTTTAAATTTAAAGTATCAAATTGTATTTCATCCCATGATACACGCAGCACTAACAAATTATCAATTAAATAGGCAGGACATCTATTTACATGTCCTAAGTACGAGCCGAGTACATAATTAATAAGCATGATGTCGCGTTTACGAAAGCAACAGTCATTTTGTAGTATTCCTGTGAACGTGTTTCTCTGAATTACAATGAGCTAGAGCGAGAGGGGGAGATGTTTATAGCATTTTCGGCAACGTTGTAATGATTCGAGCGAATGGTAAACTTAATTCAAGAGATATGTTTTCAATTAAAATCTATTTCAAATGCATATTGGTGTTCTCATGTAGGCAGTAGGTTTTTACAACATCACGACATACAAATATATATAATGTAAGTATTGTTCAGACGCAGCTATTGATAAACGCAGCAACACTTGGTATCATTTTCTTTCTAACAAATTATTGTTTTGTAGGAACCTATGTTGTATGTAGGTAGGTACCTACCTTATCTAGCATCTGAGCCCTATCAATTTAACGGGTGCAATTAATTTATTGCTCCCATATTAACAGTGTGTTAGGAAGTTAGGTAGGTAGGTACCTACCTACCTTATTTTGTTTTATTCACTCCTTTATCGAACATTGCAGCTTACTTCTCATAAATAATAATATTTGTGAAATAGAAAAAAGTTGAATATATAAAGTGGTAGGTAGGTACATACCTCGGTACCTACCTAGTTGATAGAATAATTAAATAAGAAGTTTGTAATTTCCTCCCTATCTAAGGTAGGTACCTATGCTGGTATGCTTGTGTTTTTTTTATTCTTTAAAATATCAATATTCTTAAACCAACAAATAGGTAGGTACCTACCTAGGTGCAGTAATACGCAGTGTAGATTAAATAAATATTTTTTTTATTGTTGTTCATTATTCTAGCGTTTCTTGTTGTTGATTGACAAAGTGACCGGCCTCTTTGTATAAAGTGGGTGTGTGCGTTTACGTGTACAAAGTACAAACCAAACAACTCAAAATGAATCGGGCGACTGCAGAAACTGCCTTCCTTCAATCTTGTTGACATTGTTGTTAAATAGTGACGTTTGACGTCGACATGTTGAGATAAGCGATACGATAGGGTGACCTTATGCCGTGTCTTGTGAATCCCATTTTGAGGTGTCCTTTTATTTGAAGTTACGTAGGTAGAGTCTGTCAATTAAGAGTAGAAAATATTAAAAATTGAACTACTAAATTTGTAGGCTGGCAACACCAATTTAACTGTCAAATATTCTTTCAAATCGCAATGACACTGAGTATAAAATACTGTAAGTGACATTTAAAAAAAACCTTTTTTAGTTCTTAAAGAAAAAAAATTAACTCGAAGAAGCACTGTTGTTAAGGTATCTTATAAATTTGATTAAATGGTGTTTTATAAAGTGATTTGCTTTCATTTAATATAACATAAATTTGAATTTAACAGCAGGTAAAAAGGAAGAATCACTAATGGTGAGTAGTTACACTACTTTTAGGTCGGAATGAGTTAAATATATTCAGATCTAAAATTAGAGACATGATCTAAAACCCGGGCAACGCTGGGTACTTAAGCTAGTATTAAATAAATGTGAGCAATTCCCAACTGTGCTTTTTATTTTACTATAATATCGTTATTCCTCATTGTATTAACAAAAATTGCAAAGGTATTATATACCTATATCAATTTTAATTTTGAGATCGGTAGGTATTAAAATTGCAATAAAATATATATTTTCCCACTTTTATGTGTTTTTATTTTTTACAAAAAATGTAGGTTACACAGCTTTACTTTAACACCATGAGTTATGAGTTTAGTATTGCCATTTGATCCTCAGTGGCGCCTTCCTATGTTTTCTACTCTTATTTGACAGACTGTAGGTAATCCATAATCCGACTTCAGCCGTTATTTTTAGTGTTTTCAATCGGATCGTTCACAGTAAAAACCGCCAGCCGAATTATTATTATTACATTGGGGCCATTCATTTATTACGTAAGACGAGTTTTGCTAGTTTTAGACCCCCTCTCCCTCTATTATAAGAAAAAATAAGAATAGGCCGACCCCCACCCCCCTGTTTAATATTTATTACGTAAGAATCTAAAGGAAAAAATGAATACATGTTTGGTTTGTTTTAATCAAAGTAACAATTTTTAGAATTTTTTTAGAATTTAATTTGTTTAATTTAATTTAATTTAATTAATGTTTATTTTTACTTAAACCAATCCCAGGATTGAAACCAGAGAGAGAGAGACTTACAAAGGTACCTACTAATAATTTTAACTTTGCGCATTTTTGTGATCTTATCTAAGAATTATCGAGACTCCCTTCCACCCCCTTGTAAGAAAAAATAAGACATGGTCGACCCCCTCCCCCCTAAATCGTCTTACGTAATAAATGAATGTCCCCATTTTTTAAAATAATAATAATTAGGCTGGTGGTTCAGAGAAACACGACAATCCAACTCCGTGTAATACTGGTGATGTCTACATAGGCTTGCCGCGCTAAGCTCGACATTTCTACCAAGCTGAGCTTAAAATCATCTGATATACCGGACCTAAGACACACAGCCGCATGTGTCGGTATTAATTTATTGACTAGCATTTAAAACCCCCCTCCGCAGATCTTGCTGCAGGGCCCTGCGGCGGCTTCTGGTTCGGCTTCGTCCAGTTAGAGTGTTGCTGACCATTTTATAAATCCGATAGGAACAGATTCCAAAAATAGCCCGTTCCTCGGATCCAATGCGATCCAGTGATAGCTAGTCACTGGGACAAAGTAACCGGGACAGGCAATGATGTCATGTATCTAATATTTAGCCGCGTGGTATTATTCTGATTCACAACCAAGTATTACCGTCAATCTTTCATTACAAGCACTCATTACACCAATCCACAAAAGCGGGGACAAAAATAACATCACCAACTACAGGCCATCTCCAAACTCCCCATTGTCAGCAAGATCATGGAAAACATAGTTCTTGATCAACTTTTTCCAGCAGTACAAACAATCATATCTAAAAATCAACACGGCTTTTTCAGAAAACGGTCGGTCGAGACAAACCTTCTGGAATACACAGATTTTATTTTAAATTCTATGGGTGGTAAAAATCAAGTGGACTCTATCTATAAGGATTTTTCAAAAGCTTTTGATAAAATTAACATTGAACTGCTTCTGAAGAAACTGTTAAAAATCGGGATTAATGGTGACCTTCTCAGATGGATCAAATCGTATGTGACAAACAGAAGTCAAGCAGTTAGAGCTAAGGGATTCTCCTCCCTTTTTTTCAATATACCTTCAGGAATCCCGCAAGGATCACATCTCGGACCTCTCTTGTTTATTTTATATATCAATGATATGAGTGAATGCTTTAAAAATTCCAAATTCCAAATTTTTGCTGATGACAATAAAATTTACAAAAAAATCACTAATATTAATGACAGCCTAGAATTGCAAGATGATATTAATAGGCTTGGAATATATTGTGCGAACAACCAACTGTTCCTTAACCTAGAAAAATGTAACACAATATCATTCACCAAAAGCACAAACCCCCTAATATTTCCGTACAAAATCAATGACGTAGAGATAAAAAGATATTGTGAAGTGAAGGACTTAGGAATAATTATGGACTCCGGAATGTCTCTCCGAACACATATAAATTCCATCTGTGACAGGGCATACAAACTTCTAGGATTCATCATAAGAGTGACCAAACCATTCAGGTCACCACACGTAATCAAAATACTGTATGTCTCTTTTGTTCGCTCAATATTAGAATTAGGATCAGTCATATGGAATCCCCAATACAAAGTTAACATTGAAAGGTTAGAAAGAATTCAAAAAAAGATACTGAAACACCTAGACTTTAAATCCTTTCGAACATCAGAAAGCCTAAAAGACTCATTAACATTCCATAATTTATCAACCTTAGAAGATAGAAGAAATATATCCGACCAGAAATTTCTATTCAAAATCATTAACAACGTTGTTGACAACAACTATCTTCTAGAACATATTAATTTCCACTGTCCATATGAAACACAAGGTCAAACCAACTATTCCACATCCCACACTCAAAAACAAATTACACACAAAATTCATTTCTCCGAAGGACGTGCACAAAATACAATGATATCTTTTACGACGCTGATATTTTCCATTTGTCCTCGGGCCAATTTATTAAATTCATAATAGAAAAAATCAAAACAAATTGTTAATTATGAACTCTCCATCCCTGCTGCATGTTATATATTTTTTTTTTCATTTTCATTATGTTGGTTTTCCTTCTTTTTATAATAATAATAATATTTGGATGATTTACATATCCCACATGCTTTAATTTGTGTATTTTTTTCATTTCTGTTGTACATATATATATTTTTCTCTTTTTCCTACCACTTTATGTTTTCTTTTATGTTTTAATCTATGTTTATATACACATATATTATAAATTTTAGCGGAAACTTCGCTGGTTAATGCAACCGTGTAATATGTTACTCTATTATGAAAATATGTATAACTCTTTGTTTCCTCAATAAACTAAAATAAAATAAAATTAAAAATAAATTAAATTACGGGTACGCTGAATAAAACTTGATTTTATTTATTGATAAAAAAATGTGTAATTAAGGATTCCATATATTAAAATCATGACCATGACTGACAAACACTTAATGCGAACTTAATTTTCAATTTTTTTCACTAAATTTTTCCGTTCATCTCATTGGAAAGTTTCACTAAGTCAGGTTTGTATGTTGTTATTCTTAATTTTAGGCACGATTCCAGGTTGTCATCAATAAGACAACTAACTTTACTCTTGATAAACTTCGTGCTTGAAAAAATTGTTAACATGAATATGTAGAACCGAAAAGGGAAAGAACAGCAAACGCGAGTTTTTTCAGCTGATCATAAGTCAGGAATACTATTCCACGCATTGAAGATGATCATGTCTTCCTTCTCCAGGTCTTTCAAAGCAGACCACTTGTGTTGTGAACTAAGCTTACATTTGTTCTTCTCCAATATTTCCAAATCAACACAAAGACGTTCAAATTTAGAGCCATATTTCCTTATTTTTTTAAATCCAGCAATTATATTTCAAAGACCCGCACTTGAGGGTCCAAAGAGTCGCATACGGCTCCGGAGCCGCACTTTGACGACCTCTGCCTAGCCGCAGAGAGACTCTGTAGGACCTAATGTAGGGGTCACACACAGCTATAAAAGATAAAAGATAAAAGATCATCGCAGGCACAACATCGCTCGCCGTACAATCCCATACAGACCTGTCACACAGATGAAGCGCTCGAAGCTCAAAGTTGTACGCCGTAACGTTGCTCACGCGATATGCGAAAAGTATACGACCGCCTCTCCGCTGTAAACAGGAGAGGGGTCATTTTAATTACGGAGCTGCGTAAACGTGCGGATGACAGCTGTCATGTTGACAGATCCATTACAAAGAAATGACATTCCGCGGCAGCTCTCTCATTCATAATCTCGTAATAAAGAATACAATTTTTAATTTGTCAAAAAAAAAATCACCGGAACCGGACCTTTCTTCATATTATGTAAATAGATTTAACTCACAGATACCTCCTTTGAGCGTTCGAATTTGAATTTTGGATCGTTTTGTAATACAATGGATGTGGACATGTAGAACCTACTAATAATAAAAATGTTAATTCATTTCGCAAAGAGCAATCATTCTTATTATTGGACAGATATAAGTATTTACTTTAATAATATTGGCACTGAGCAATAAAATACAGAATAATAGAAGTCAATGCATAAAAACAGTGATAAATCAGAACCCTCTAGAGTGTCGCACAAATTTTCCACTATTATTTGTTTGTAGGTTTCATAATACCAATCGCTGCATTGGCTGTACATAACTACGTAGGTGTATTCTACTACACATACTAAATTATACACTCCTACAAGTTTAGAGTCATGCATTACTTGAGAACAAAGAATTGATTGAGTTAAGTTAGCCATCGTGAAATAATATTGTTATTGCATCTACTTGGTTTATGTGTTGAAAATCTTTAATCAGCAGAACGTCCCTTTACCAGTTTACTGGATTTTTTTCAATTCAATTTATTCATTTTTAAAACATTACAAAATAAAATTTCAATGCGTTTTAAAAGAGATAAAGTATAAGATACAAACAGATTTAAGCAATTTATACTCCAATGAAGCACAATCATACTAACAACAAAGCTTGTCGTCTGAATTTTGCTTCATTGATATTAAACATATCGATATTCGAAGTGATTTTATTTAACAACAAGACAGCTCTCCCGATGGCATAACCATTGGCAAGTTAGTTCCAGGGCCGGATCTACGAAATCTGGCGCCCTGTGCAGTAGGTACCGATGGCGCCCCCCCCTACATTTTTATTTTGATTAAAAATTCGTTCACCCCAATTTTACTTTTTATTTTTATTTAATTATTTTTTTTTACACTAATTTATCAAATAAAATCAAGACATATAAAAGGGTGTAACTTTTCCAAGTGACCTGGCGGTAGCTCTCACACTCGTTCTCATGGCAACGTACAACACAAGAATAGCATCTACAGCTTCTGACTAGCAACTAGAGGTGGGTAAGTTCTGCATTTTTCCGGAAGCCTCCGAGACTTGCTTCCTTTTAAAAGTACACGAGTTCTAGGAGCAGGTCCCGGGTCCGAGTTCTTAGGTGCGGACTGGGCACTGGGTATTGTTGCCGCGCACCGAAACGGGACGCACGGGTTCAAAGAACTCGGAACCAGGACCTACTCGTAGAACCCACACGATAACTCAGAACCCCGGAGTCGGACAAGACCCGCACGAGGACTAGGACCCATTCAATGTAGGTACATTCAATGTACCTACATTGCACGGTCTTTTATTGAGAATTTAAATAAGTAAATTAATAAGCTGTAATGCTTTACTATAAACTATTATTTTATAATGCACGTCACCCGTTGATTAACGATACCAGATAAGACGCTCTAATTAAGAACGATTCCGTGTCTAGCCGAAGCGGTCACGCACGTGTATGTCGATCAACGGACAGCGACCGAATGAACGCCCAGGCCCAGCCCACGTCTCGTGACCCAAGGGGAAGTGTCATTGGCGGGCCGCAGGTCGCGGGGAGTGTTCAACGGTTCACGCAGTTCCGAGAACTACCGAGACCCGCGACTCATGAGTGGAATGGTGAGTGACGCCGGACGGTAGTTCGTGGTTCCTGCTACTCAGTACTATTCATTAGCACCGGAGTACTCGCGGAGCAAGCCGGCGGCCACGGGGTGAGTCAGGAATGTATCGTAGTTCGTGAGTCCGGGAGTGGGCGGAATGAATGGATTGTGTCGCGATTCACGACATTCACGTAGCTCGGAACAAGGCGCTTGGGTTTAAAGGAACCCGGGACTTGTATTCGAGTGCCTAGTGGCTAGGAAAGCCGGCCCCGCGGCGCCGCGGTTTTCGCGCTTCGGCGTTGAGTTGCTCGGGGACCGCCGGATTTATTTGGATGCGAGTACTGGGACTGGGCCGGGTTCTCTGGGAGTAGTCGATTTGAAAAAGGAGTGGGAGTAGGAACCGCTTCCCGCAAAGGAGCGGATCACACGAGCCCATTCCAGCTGAACTGACACATCGCTACTAGCAACAGGCAGTCCCGACGAGAGACAGAGAGCAGTGATAATAAGAATATAACCTCAAATTTGTACCTTGCATTTCCCCTGTGTTGAGCGAACAAACACTAAATACTGACGTATGGTATCAACGGCTTACGAACAAAAATACTGTGTTGTGATTGGTTATTGAATTTGGATCGCACCTATTCGTCGTAAAAGATGGTAAAAGATATATGGAAAAATAGATCTTACGTTTAAACTAAATATATGGAATTTGTAAAAAAATTCTGTAACTGACTATAAATTCGTAAGCCGTTGATACCAACCTGATGCGTGCGCATTCTGTTTCTTTGGAAAGTGTTGTTGTTTAGAGCGTAATAATTATTTTGTACTATGGGTAATTTTTAAACGATGCAGGGAATATTATAACTAAATTTTAATACAATATTTATTTTCTCACGGCGCTCCTTCGGAGTTGGCGCCAGGTTTTTGCACGTTTTTGAACGTATGGTAGATCCGGCGCTGGTTAGTTCTGCAAGCCGGGAGATAAAACAGTCAATGCTGTCGGTGACGGAGATAACCATCGGGCGCATAGAAACTAATGCTCTCCATGATAGCCGAGTTTTCGAACCTTCCACGAATCAGTCTGAAGTAATGTGTTACAATGAGCATGGATGTGCCGTATAAGGTTTATACCAAGCATGCCCAAGAGACAGTGGGTTGGGTAGAGCCACGGGTAGTAGCCATACTTCCTCTGCAGGTAAAGAAATCTCAGAAATTTCTTCTGAACCCTCTCCAACATGAGGGAATACTTCACTTGGTGTGGGCTCCAAACCACCGACCCACTCTCAAGCCTACTCCTAACAGTCCTAACCAAAGCATTGTATAGTTCTGTGGGAACCCGGGTGTCTCTGAAGTTTCTCGCAGTGCGTAGGACGAAACCCAACATTCTCAGTGAAGTACTAGTATATTATGTGCTGAACCTGCGACTCCTGATAATAATTTAAGCACCCCAATTGGACCCACATCAACCCTTCTCCTCCACCATACGAATGAGAAACAGAGCATCCATATACCAAATGCTTGTAATGTTGTCGGATAGATTCCTCATGAATTCAGAAGATTCTAGCCTTCTATTTCGAACTGTGAAATGTGTAAATGTATTTGTACCTGCCTTTCTTCTTGAGTCATTGCCTTTATTGTTGCGGATGAAGTGACCCCCTAAGTGAAGCCCCGATGAACTTGGTTGCTGAACCTGCACCACATGACACGACTGAACTGTGATCAGTAATAAGTACTTGATTGTGAAAAGTCCCACGCAACGATCTTGACCATAAATTTCTCTAGGTTCGCGTTCTCCGTTTGGCGAGCGACACGCGAAGTGTCTAATATCAGTGTATAGATAGGTAGGTACGTGATCCAGAAAGGATATTAGCCTAGCTGTCGATGGTACCCTGAAGCCTAAGACTTCTTCTCCAGCATCTAACTAACATTGGGCATCTAAACAAGTTGTTAATTTACAGCCTTTGGTAGGTTTCGAACCTCCGTTCGTTGGATGTCTCTCTAGGTGCTGAGAGTCAAGCGCTTCATACGCGGCGCTATTGGAGGCCCGTGCGTAGTCGTGAATTTACCGCATTATATTAGTAGGTACTGAGGACCGTCAACTAATACATTTTTGTGACGCATTTCCGTTTCATCCGAATTTCAAATCGCTAACGGGGAAAAAGAAGTTTCACTTAAAAAAGTATCTACTTATTATCTTTTTAAACTTCAAGACAAGATACGTAGATGCGCTAGGTCTAGGAATGGCATTTAGAAGGATGCAATTATCGGTATCATGATTCTATGTGGAATCTGACGGGACAGTGCCCTAAAAAACGCATGCGTCAGAATACTAAAAAAATGTATACGTCACGCCGCTTATAGTAAAAGGCCCCTAGCGCTTGTGTGACTAGCGATGTCGACTGTCGACTGGCCGAAAGCCAACTCCAACGTCAAAGAGACTAGGAAATTATAAATAATATACTTTTATTGCTAACGCACGCTGGTGACTAAAAAAATCATAAATACCTACGTAAGTTGAAATTGGATTTCGTCATTTTGAAGAGATCACTTTTGTGTTCGCGCAGGAAAAAAATATGACACATTTTAGGGCTAATTTTCAGCGTTCAAGTGTCCAATCAAAAAAATCCATGTAAAGTTAGGGGTCACGACTATAAGAGGCCTATAATCTTAATGCATGTGTCACACACAGCTATAAAAGATTAAAGATCATTTGGCTTAACCTATTTCAGCATTTCGTATATTCAGAATCTGATTATACGAAATGCTGCGAATTTCAGATAAAAAATCGGCGTTATGAAATTATTTCCTATATCTACTATTGGTCCGATTGCAATGATCTTTGGTGAGTTGTTGTGCGCACGCCCGCGAAGGTTTTCATATATACTGATGAGCTCTGGCGTTATGAAATTAGTAATAAAAAATTGCAATAAGTGGTACGCGAGAGGTTTGAAAACGGAATGTACCGTGACTATACGTATGGAAGGCGGGAGGGGGTTTACGAGATGAGAGAGTGGAGAGGGGAGAGGGGAGAGGGGAGAGGGGCGAGGGGAGAGGGGAGAGGGGAGAGGGGAGAGGGGAGAGGGGAGAGGGGAGAGGGGAGAGGGGAGAGGGGAGAGGGGAGAGGGGAGAGGGGAGAGGGGAGAGGGGAGAGGGGAGAGGGGAGAGGGGAGATGGGAGATGGGAGATGGGAGAGGGGAGAGGGGAGAGGGGAGAGGGGAGAGGGGAGAGGGGAGAGGGGAGAGGGGAGAGGGGAGAGGGGAGAGGGGAGAGGGGAGAGGGGAGAGGGGAGAGGGGAGAGGGGAGAGGGGAGAGGGGGGAGGGGAGAGGGGGGAGGGGGGAGGGGGCATTTCAACAAATGCCGGGGACTCGCTAGTATTATGTACAAATAATTTTACATAAGGGAGTGTCATGTGATTGTGCTAGGCTAGTAAACCACTGACAATAAAAAAATCGAGTGCAGTTCACACGCGGTAGAAGTGAAACCACACAATCTCAACCAATAAGGGCCTTGAAAAGTGAGCACATTATCAAAGCGGCCAACGAGGTAAGGTTTCATTTTATCTCATTCTGTAGCAGGCTAAACCCTGTAGACGTCTCTTTTTAGTGTCGTTTCCATTTCATCCGAGTTTCAAATCACAACGGCCCTAAAGAAGTTTTACTTTAAAAATGAGTCTGTTGAGTGATACTGATGATTCATTGACAACTCCGAGATGGACATGTTTCATGTGATTTTGCTAGGTTAGTAAACACCACTGACAATAAAAAAATGAGTCAAGACTGTAGTGATGATTTATTGACAATCTGCGACAGTTTAGTTTTAAGTTTAGTGACCCACAATCAATACCTCCACTGCTTTGATCGCTAGTAGTAATAGGTAAATACACATCAGTCACCAGTCACCTGCTGACATTACTGTTATATAATAATCATATTATGTGCTATACGGTACCATACCTTATTAAGGTATTGTCAGACTACACTATAAAGTTGCAAGCGTTTTTGGGCTTGGCCTATATCACAGCTTATCCGATAAGCTGAAATAGGCCAAGTTACGAAAGCATAGCGCGCATAAAGATATCGAGGTCTGACACAGACATTAAACACACTACATTTGGGAGGCGGATATGAGTACCGCCGCCCGGGGAATCATTTATTGAATAACCAACAACTTGGGGTGCCCGGGTTAATGGGGTGTATCTAGGGTGGGTATCTAGGTCATAGCGACGGATGGATGGATTGCACCGCAGTGGGAGGGATGGACTTATTTGTCCGCCACTCCTGAACACATTGACCCCCAGATTCCTATCCACCCTTCATACCTTTTTCCTTCCCAGACTTGTCTCTCCTTCCTTTACCTACGAAAGCACAGCATCCCCAAAAATGACAGAGGTAATGAGGGAAACTTTTTTCCTCAGGGGCCTCTTGTGTGGAGATAATGTAAAAAAATACTAATTTTTTTGGTGCACGTGTGCGTGATTTTAAATTTTACCACTGCGTAATGTGGAAATTATTTTCAAAGTTAGAACTCGTATGTATAAATCCTGTCAGATATTTTAAAAATAAATAATTCTTCATTTGAAATGTGCATTTATTAAAATTTTGTTTAAGTTTGACAGATGCAGATAGACGTCGTAATATTTCAAATTTAGTAACTTTTAAAAGGTAAATTTCTTCACTGGGACTCGAACCCAGAACTTCTACTCTATCCGGGACGTGCGTTTACCAATTCCGCCATTGCACCCTACTGTCAAACCGTCATAATAGTCATTCTCATATTTCAAATTATGGAATTAAAAATATTATCTTAAACTAGTTTTCGAGTCTCAGTTGCGACCATTATCTTTTTCTGTTTTTATGTGTCTTGTTCTCTTTCATATTTTCGTTTAGATTATTATTGTTATCTTCTTCTTCAATGATATATTACATTGATGGGAATAACCTTCAAAAGTTATAAAAAGAAAGCTTTTCTTATAAAATTGGGTAAATTTCTTCTTTTGAAAGGCAATGATCCTGAGACAAATGTATATATTTTTTAACACTTTCAGCTTCACAAATCCTACAAATATACCTAATACCCCGTGATTTTTCACGGGTCTGCGAGTAGGTTAGTAGGTAAGGTTGGTGGTACTAAAAAAAATCATTACATAATATTATCTACATAGTTATGCTCCGTAAAACACCTACCATACACGGCGTAATAAAGGTTAGTAATTTATAATTTATAAACAAACTTTACAAAAACTCTTCTTGTTTATATCGTTGTAATAGGTAATAATAACAAAATTACTTTAACGGCTTATACTTTGACTAATTTTTAACTTGATTGTGATTAAATACTCTGTTATATTATCGAACTCATTTGTCCTCTCCGTGATAGTTTACTGAAGTATCTGACATTATTTGTAGCAGTATAAAGTATTTTGTCTTCTTAAATTGAATTTTGCAGAAATTCTGACGATAATCCAACTGGTCAAAATGGAATTGTTTTGAACACAGATAATAGACACAAAGGGTTTTGAATATTAATTTTAGTGCGGTTTAAGTCGGTAGTGCGTATTTTTGTTTGAAATCAACTTCGCTATGTATTCAAGATATATAAATTACACATATATTAAGAACCCACTCATTATTATTATTTGTTATACATATATTATGCTATCTGCAGCTCTAAAACTATTTTTTTTTCTCTTTATTGTATAATGCTATACTTTTTACTTACCAGCTTTACTTCTATGTACCATGTGAAAAGTTTTCTTTGTCATCTAAAAACACCTGTATGTACTAAAATATATAAAAAAAATGTAAATGTATGTAAAAGCCCATAAGGGCATTAATGATTAATAAATAAATAAAAATAATTCATTTCAATATTCTTCCCAGAACTTTGTGACTTTACCTAGGCCTTGGAAAATTGTAAACAACATAACAATTAAATGAATGATTTGCAGTTATTAAAAAGCAGTTACCATAAAAATAACGGTTTATTTATATATGTTAACTCGTTGGCCTAGATATTTAATCAGCTACACCTTTCTTACCTTTCAAGGGCAACAACATTGTCTTGGAACATCGGCATAACTTTGATGAAAAAACCACCCTAAAAGTACAACCGCAGCGGGTGGCAGGTTGTCGGGTGTCGGGGAGGGTTAACTTAAGGTGACGCACTTGCCCGCGCCCGGCGTCAGGTCGGGTGGGTGTCCGGTGCCCACCTGTCACCCTGACTGACCACGTGACAGGGCGGCCACCACCACCGTCCCACACAACTGACCTCCATCAGCCATCAGTTCCCAATAGCCAATAGCCACGTCCCTAGGGCCGAGTGCTTTTGATTGATTCCCATGTACCTACATATTGTAAATATTATGTTTGGTACATTTTTTACAAAGTACATAAATTTAATACGGTACCATTTCAGATAATTAAATAAAACGGTAGGTATTCGTTTTTTATGCTTCCCTTCAGCTCGCTTAAATTCCTCGCTCTGGGTTCGGAGGTTGAGGATTTAAAATCCAGTCGGGTCAAATGAAAATCTGTCAAAGTTTTGTAGATTTTTACAAACATTTTAAATCCTGGAAGTTGACCCGAACAACATACATTTTGCCCTTTAGAAATTTGGCGTATTTTTCAGAAGGTCAAAATATTTCTGCTTTACAATAAAATGCAAATAAATGAATATTTCTAAACACATTCCAAAACTAAAAACTGTTTTTGAAAGGTGATGAAATACGCTTTCAATTTTATAATTCAAAATAAACACACAACTTTTGAAATATTAAAATTTTTAGTGCAAAAATAAAAAAAATTTAAAAATGGCTCACCTTAATTTTAACTAAAATTACAGATAATACTGATATAAAACTAAAACGCACACATATTTTATGAAGTAAATATATTGAAAACGTTATATCTACCCACTTTTATGTTGTTTCTTGTAAAATTAATTAATAAAAAATTTCCGAGGTTTCATACCTTTTTTTGGATTGCGGTCGGAAATTCCATAATATAAATTCTTTTGACAATTATCTTAAGCCGGGTTCTTACGACCGAAAACACAAACAATAAGTACATCAAAAACCCCGAGCGGGGTCTCCTACCGTGAACATGAACATTTGCTTGAACATTAAGATAAACATTGACAACAGGGGCGTGGCCTTCCTGCAGACGTATACAAAAATATGCAAGGCCACGCCCCCATTGCCAATGTTTATAGCACTGTTCAAGCAAATGTGTAAGCAAATGTTCATGATCAATGATCACGGTCGGAGGAGACCCCGCTCCACAGAAAAACATAGCGTTTAGCGTTAGCGGCCTCGGTGTGAGAAGAGAGGGATCATTTCATGACTCATTTAACAGCTCGGTTTACAATGACTTTCGGATTAGCTTGGATACGAATTATCGAGGCTCAATCATCTTAATCAAAACTTATCTTTGTTTTATTATAACTTAAAAACAACTCGTCTTATGTTTATTTTCCAAGATCAAGCTGATATTACAATCGTAATCTCTAGTAATATAAAATAGTAAACTTGAGTAATCAATAAAATTATGCATTAAGTCGATTATAAATTAATATGATCGTTTGAGAAATGTGGAGATTCGCAAAGAATGCAAGGCTGATGTGAGCGTAATGAGTAAGATTAAGAAAAAGGCGCTAGGATGGTTTGGACACGTGGAGCGAATGAACGAGGGAAGAAGTGTAATGATGTGAATGGTACGCCCGAGGAAGACATGGCACGACCAAGTGAATCAGATACTTGAGTCGGGCCATGTCAAGAGTCAGAATAATAGAAGAGCACGTATGAGACGATGTATGAATGTGAATGAGGCAAGGAGTATGGAATCGGCGTGATGGTTAGTCAGTTACAAATTAATACTTTCATTGTACTTAAGATACATAGGAAGAAAACTGTTTTAAAACCAGCGTGCCCTCTCTCTATAAGGCTAGTTTTACATTCGTAAGTAAAATTTACGACGGAAGTTTTTCACAAGTTACTCATAGGAGAGTTTACACATGCATCCAACTTGTTGTAATTAATGCTCACGGAAGCTGTTCGGAAGTTTGACCTGTGTAAATGCTCATGCGACAGGTTTACATCTGTAAATTTATTTGCAGTAAGATGGCTTCCTATCAACAACGATATGTTACTGTCAAATTTAAGCGATTTTGTCAATATAGACGAAATAGAATTTGACTTTAATTGAACAATTATCCTGATGCTTTTGTGCCATCAAAGGTGTAAATTAATGGTGTTCTTTCATTTTATCCGAATGACAGCTACCTGACAGCAAGGGCGGATCCAGCTTTGGCGCCAGGGGGGGGGGGTCACATAGTCGTGGTCAAGTTACAAGAAGTTAAAATATATGAAAACATTATGTTTAACAATTTTAATTAGTGGTCCACCTAGGTCCTGGACCCAGCCCAGGGGGGGTCATGATCCCCATGACTCCCCCCCTGGATCGGCCTTTGCCTGACAGCAACCTACTTCGAATTCAAACACGTAATGTTAAAAACAGAAACATTGAGAATAGAAAGTATTGGACCGATAACTAAATAGAAGGATGTTCATTTTCAGAAAAGTTAAATAAGTGGAAATAAATACTAGTTTTATAGGAAAAAAAATTCTACGAAAACAACTGCCTTTTAATTTTTGACATCTAGCAAACGGCGTATTTCTTGCGACAAGTCCTCAGCTTATAAAACTGATTTGAAACTTGGTATTTTCTCCTTAACTAGTTTGGAACGGAAGTTCCGATATAATGTGCGAGCAGCGTTACTGTAATCGTTTGTTTTTTTTTCATATTGAAGAAATTTATAATGTAGCTTAGCTATTAAACTTTCGATAAAACTTCGATTTTCTGGTGCAAACCGCTTTTATCCAAATATTCAGCAATTATTATTGTCCATTTTATAGCAAATTATTATTTGCGAGGAACTAAATATCAATTAAAACGTCGCAACTGGTTCGAACCACATTAGATAATCCGCTTTATCGCACAGTTGAAGAAAACCTTTGACATTTTCATGATAGTAATAAAACACCGGACTATCGTGCGTTCCAATTTTAAGTTTTTTGTAAAAATATCACTTTTGATTTTGAATACCCCACAAGATTATCAGCTGACTGGAGCCTGTGGAACTATGTCAGTTTTAATTTAGGGAAGTGAGGGGTAAGGGGACGAAGAGGAAAGTTGTGAAGTCTGGATGGTGTTTCACCGGGGTGATACTGATCGGTGGATACTTAACGGATAGGTGACCAATTGCGATTTTTAAACCCTAAATTGTATTCCTTGACGAATTTATTACGGGTTGCAGAGAATTATTAAAGATATTGGCTGTTAAGTATCACGTAGAGATAAGAAAATATTTTTTCGATCAGAGCATTTCTAGATACGTTTTAAGATTTTCGCGGCCAAAAACATTTTCTTTTTGGAGTGTTATGCCGTGTTGCGCTACCTCCTTCTTTTTTTTTTTTTTTTTTTTTTTTTTTTTTTTTTTTTTTTTTTTTTTTTTTTTTCCCAATTTTACATTTTATAGTTACATATTTTAGATATAATAAAAATAATGGGGACCCACTAAGGCGCAGCCTGTGCGTGGGTAATATTATAGTTAAATATATTTTATTTTAGTACCTAGAAAAAAACAAACATTTTTTTAACTCTTTTATCAACTTGTGTATTTTTTGGTAAAAGGTTAAAAGTGCGAGGTCCAATAAAACTACTGTGAGTTTGCATTTGTTTTGTGTTTGTTTGAGGGGTATAGAATAAATTATTATTTCTAATGTTTGTTCTGTTTTCATTTTTTTCGAATTTGTTTCTGTTTTTATAGATATATTTCATAGTTTGCAGTATAAATAGTTTACGGAGACTGAATAGTTTAGATTCTTTGTATAAAGCATCTGTTGAAAATGTTTTAATGTTTCTTTAGCCAACGTTTCGGACATCGTTGCAGTGTTCATCATCAGGGCAGATCCGGCAAATCCGGTAGATGTCTGCACACATCCGGCACGCAACACGGCATAAAACCCCAAAAACAAATAACGAAAAAGAGCATTTCTATTTTTTTCGGCAACTAAAGGGTTAAAAAAAATTTTGAGCCGGGTACAAGTTATATGTATGAAAAAATTCTTTAAATCCTGTTTTAGACACCCCCCAAGAGTTTTTTTGCTCTATTTTAAACGACTAGTGTTTTATTAAACATATTCACAATTTTCGCTTCAATTTTATCGTTTTAAATATTAGCGCGCTCTCTCCAACATTCGTAATTACATATCTCTCCATCTTCTTCTTTTTGAGCGGGGATATGTGTTATATTCACCAGTTTCCCGCGGGTACTACGATATAACGGACACCGTGTATACAGTAAAAATGCAGTTTTAACATCGTAATAAAATAAATTATTATATAAGAACATGCCTACGGGCTAATTGCAAGTAAGTCCGACCTCTGATGTCATCCCATAGAATAATAATTAGGTATCGAGCCAGGTTATTAGACCATACGTTATTAGTTATTATTATGGCATTAAATATATTATATTTATCATAATGTTTATCTATAAAAATAAAAAAAATTCTTGATCTCGTCAGTGTGGTGACTACCTAGGTACAGTTGGTACTTGTACTAATGAACCTCCGTAAATAGCCTTAAAATAAATAAAATATTTCACGACCGCTAAACGGTGTTATTTGTTACACATACATACTATACACGTGCGGCGAAATCGACATGATATTTTACGTGGATTCATATCACATACCTAATGTTTTTGTACATATATTTTTCTCTAATGACAGTACTATTAGTTCAATATAATTATTAATTACTATTACTTGTGTTGTTTTTCGTTAATTTTAATCCTTTAAATAATTTATTTATTTCAGGGAAATCAACAGTTTACAATTTGATTAATTTATACATGTACTAGCAGACCCGGTCACACGTTGCTGTGGCTAACGAAACACAATGCCACGCCATTATCCCACCTTTATAACCAACGCCATCTGTTAAATCAAATCCACACCGCCCACTTGAGTTGCTGCCGCTTGGCCATATATATTATATATTTTGACCAATTTACACAAAACCTTGACAATTTATATGCCTAAAAACCTTCCTCATGAATCATTCTATCGATTTGTAAAAGCCGCAAGAGAATCCGTTGCGTAGTTTAAAAGATCTAAGCGCACATACATCGGAAGCGTCTTCATTTTATACATTTTATACTTCCTCATTATACACGGGGGGGGGGGGGCACAAGGGGCGGACGGGCGGAGAAATCATTTTTTCTGGAGGGGGCACAAGAGGCGGACTGGCAAAAAATCAACAATTACTGTTAGAAATAAAATTGAAGTATCATACTTCAAGTTTATTTCTACAAGTTATGAAAATGTCAAAACAATAGAAAAATTAAATGTTTAATAAACACAATTTCTGCTTCTAAGTATGTACTGTGATGGAAATGCCGTCTGGGGGCACGTGCCCCCCCCGCCTTAAATCCGCCCTTGAAAAGATATTACATTATTACAACAGGAAGTAGGTAGTACATACTATATGTCATTACATAATATATCAATACATTTGTGCAGAAATGTCATCTTGTTAATTTAGTTTTGTTAACAGAAAAAGATAGGTCATATCTGAACCATTTTTTTTAATTGAGTTTTGCCGTGTGAGTTTAATTTCTATGAAAGTTATGTTATTAGATAATAAAAATCCCTTTACGTGTGTAAATAAATACAAATTCGAGAAATTAACGTTTAAATTGTGCAAACATAAATCCAAAATGTCAGATTTCTTGGTATATTATTATTATACATAATCTTTATTACTTGCGTGACAGTTTTGATGCAAATTCTTTAAATAAAAGGACTGTGTTTTAAGTCATTGTAATACCCGTACTACGGTAAATCTTGAGATTTTCCAGTAAAAAATTTACAACTTTTTAAATCCTAAGATTTACTAACTATTAATCTTGGTAAATCCTAAGCTTTTACAGTAACATATACAACAGATAAACTACCCTCTTTGGCCGGGTAGGTAAGCAATGTACTCGTATATATCTTTCCTTGAACAATTTTCTGTCTGTTTTTCATTAGTAAGGTTTTTCCATGCACGGTCGTTTATCAAATGAATACAATTTTCGCAATATTTTCTAGTAAGGCTGTAGTAAATAGTTAAATTTACTTCATCTCGTTCAATACTTCATCTCGTTTAGTTTTTTGAGCTATACGACCCCCATGGATTAGGAATATCACTACTATATGGCGGACGAATTACATTCTAGGTACAAAAAGCTGCCGTTAATACCTTTTCTATAACCTATGCCTGTAGTGACTGTAGTGCCGTGTCAATAGTCTTTAGTGCCTTTACGAAGTGCATAATGCGCTGCCCGAGGTATTAGCACTGCAGACGATGATGGCCAGATGTTGACTGTCTACAATGCTAATTTTGCTTGACCGTTTAATCTTATGTAAATACAAGGTTCTTCACACATGTCTATCATTTATTAAAAACTGACTGAAAAATCCAGACGGAATGATATTACCATCGCGCCAGGAGCACTCCTGTCCCGGTGGTACCGGTTCGCCAGGGAGTAGGTACTGTTTTAGCGTCCCTTTTAGGCTCTTCTCAAGAGGAACGTGTGCGCGGCCGCGTTTCATATAAATCTTAATTTTGGATTAGTGATCAAAATACCCAACCAAACTTATTTTTGTTTAAAATTATTTTTGTAATCAAAAGTATATCAAATATCTAGTACGGATGTGACCAACTAGGTATATTTATTTTTGATTTTAAAGGCAACTTAAGCAATTATTTGTGAGAAAATGAAAAACATAATAAAAATAATTATACTATACCTATTTATTAAAAAAAAATGATGAAATATTAAAAAAAGTAATTTTGCAGGGTGTAAATTTAAAATACAAATTACCTATTTTAAGTAGGAACAACAACTTGTCGTTTGTATATTAAAATTACTACCCAAAATGCATTTTAACAATGTTTTATTTGATTTTTCATCATATTTTTAATATAAATATATTAAAATAATTTTATTAAACGTTTTTCATTTCACAAATAATTGTCCAAGTTGCCTCTGTCAGAAAACACTGAAATCTTTGGTGGCCTATATCAGAATTTAATTCAAAAATAAATAAAGTTGCTCACTTCCGTACTAGATATTTGATGAGTTACAGAACTTCCCGATGATTCCAAAAATAATTTTTCAGTTTGGTTGGGTATTTTGATCTCTAATCCAAAATTAAGATTTGTATGAAACGGGCCGCGCGAAAGTTCCACTCTTCTTGCCTCTCCTTGGCTCTTTTTGCATTTTTATGCATCATCTCGCACCTTCTTGCAGGTTCTTGGCTCTTCTTGATTCTTCTTACTTCTTGTTCTTCTTACTTCTTGTTCTTCTTACTTCTTGTTCTTCTTACTCGTTGTTCTTCTTACTTCTTGTTCTTCTTACTTCTTGTTCTTCTTACTTCTTGTTCTTCTTACTTCTTGTTCTTCTTACTTCTTGTTCTTCTTACTTCTTGTTATTCTTACTTCTTGTTCTTCTTACCGCACCTTCTTGAACCTTTGTTCTGGGGAACGATGTTTACTTGGGTAGTGGTTAAAAACTTTAAATGATATTTTGTAATAGTAAGTAGATTGCCTCGACGGCCTCCTTGGCCGAGGCGTAAGACTCTTGACTAGCAATCCGAAAGTCGCAGGTTCAAAACCCGGCATGTGCAAATAAATTTCATTTGATCAATTTGTGTTATTTCACAATTTATTCATTTAAAATGATGAAGATGCCGTGGTGTAAGACCACCATTCAGAATTAAAACATTGCTTCAAACGGCCTTAGCCGAATTATTGACCAGATCTGAATAACCACGTACATCCTCTCCTTCCTCTTCCCACTACCTTCAGTCTGGTAACATAACCCATTAGGGGATGCCATAGTCTCACTGACTCCAGAAGGGAGCGGTTGGGACTCTTGTGCGGCATTCACTTAAAAGAATATTTATATTTAATTTTCAATTTGTGAGACTATCCAGAACATCAGCATAATCAAATAAAAGAAAAAGAAACCAAGGAAGTAGCAAATCTCTACTCTCCACTTGACCGAAGAAACTAAATATAGGCTAGCGAGAACCAACGGTCAGCACATGGAGGTGAAGCCACGTGTTCATGTTCTCCTTAGGAACAGAGTAAAGACTAACACGAAATCGGACGGAAAATTAAAGGAAAAACCTTTATTTACACTAAGGCGCATAGGAACAGCTAAAGCGGGCCATTTCGTATATCTATTTGTGTTCCACGGCGTTCGTAAAACTATTTTCGTGTTTCATAAACTTCAACGCACTGAATTTTTGATGCTACTGGCATAAACCACGTACGCGTTTTGTAAAAAAACTGGCTAATACATCAATTTTTCATTTGATAATTTTCTAAGAGTTTTTATTGAGTATATTAGGTTAAGGCAGCGTTTCCCAGATGGTGGGTCGTGATCCGGCACCAAAATAAAATGTATTATTATTTTACAAGAATATGTTCGGTGCTCGAGAACTTAAGGTTTTTTTTTTAACTTTAAAATTCAAATACATAAAATGTGTCTTAATTTCTAATGCCTTTGATGTTATGCTTTTAATCGTGTTTTCGTTTTAACACAAGTTTTTAGAAACCGACTAGAAGTCGAACAGGCTAAAACCTGCAATTTGTAACTAACTAACTAACATTCACGCCGCTCAGGCATACAGAAGACTCCAGATACTAATATCTACAGCCTGTATGTCGGACGACGAATATCTACAGCTCATATGTTGAACTAATATCTACGAACTTCAGAGTGTTGACTAATATCTACAGAGCTAAGGTCGGACGAATATCTATGACGGTCCCAGTGTTGACTAATATCTACAGAGCGTAGGTTGAACTAATATCTACAGAGCGTAGGTTGGACTAATCAGCAAAATGTGTCCAATATTAAGGATTTTTACATACATACTTACATAAATTAAGTTTTTTAAACTGCATACGCAATATTACGTTATTCCAATATGCTATACATAATTGCAAATCCAACCTCTGGCAGTGCTGCAGATATTCGTCAACACTTTGGTTCTCATAGATATTAGTCAGCAGTTTGAGCTGTAGATATTCGTCAACACTTTGGTTCTCATAGATATTAGTTCGATTTTTTCAGTTTTTGGAATTCCTGTAGATATTAGTAGACGCCTCCATACAGAATGGTGACCTGACAGTTGAACCCCCGACAGTTGCCCCCCCCCCGGAAATTATAATTTTTTGTGCATTATTTACCAATTTCATATCTAAAATTGACTTCAATGCCTATACCTATGCATATCAAACGAATTTATTTACAATGCTGGTTTTTTGTATTTATGCCCTGGTATAAACAGTATAAAGACAGTAGTTTTATCCTTGGTGAATTGGAATGAATATATGTTTTATGTTTTTGTTATTCGGCGGTACATCCACTCTGCACACCCCTTCAGGGACACTTTGTTATATTTTTTGTGGAAGCAGATGTACCGTATTTTCCCTAAACCGACTGCATATTGTGTATAACTATGCAGGGGGGTCAAATGTCGGGGTTTCAACCGTCGATCATACAGGATAGATCGCCGCATATCTCTGCATTAGAACAAACTCCTTGCTTCATTCAAATTCATGCATTTTCTAACATACACATTAAAAAAATCTGACTTTTGAGATGACCTGACTGTAGTACATATTTAATTTATTTGGTCATGCCGTGTCTTTATAGGGCGTCCCCGACTTCTACTATAATGCACTTTCGCATATATAATATTCATCTTGCTCGCCTTTATGTGTTCCATCGTTCCACATATTCAAACAATCTAATAATCTTTTTCACTAAGCATTTTTGATTCATCACATTCTTTCCGGATCTCAAAAAAATCTCATGAATAAATTACATGTTTCTTTATAACAGTGCAAAAATACTGATTAAACATTCAACTTTGAATTATTTTTCCGGCATGTCAGCTTTAGAGACAATAGAGGTACGTTAGAAGGTGACGAGAGGGAGATGACATGAAAATGGAATTTAATTAAAAAAATGTTTGGGAAGCGTTGGGTTTGAAGAACTCATTTTAGTTCCGGGATTCCGGATTTAAAGAGTTCGACAAAAAAAATAAAATGTAGGTAGTTCCGCTTCCCCTAACAGAAATACATTTTCTGCTGTTGATTTTATATTTGAACGTAAGTAGGTAATTCCTGAATAGAACTATACTGTTTTTTTTTTTATTGTAACCATGTTTTGAAATGTAAAAGTCCCCGCGTTTTTTTGAAAGTATAGTACAGTGTTAAAATTCAGAAGTGCGTACTAATCGCCATTCATTTAAATCTAAATTGTACGCCGCAGAATTGTAAAGTAAGTATACCATGCCATGCAAGTATTATTACGCAGAATTCGGACTAATCGTGTAGTCACCTCGCGTTTTCGGCAACTTTTAAAAATAAATATAAAACTATTGTTTAATTTTTCTAGTCAATTTCGAAATAAATTTTATTACCACCCACATGTTGCAATCATAGTGACATATCTATATTTTTTATATTACCTCCATGCAGAACGCCCTGAGGAAAATAATTCCGCTCACGGCCTATGTCATTTTTTGAGATGCTGGGTAGAGGGTCTTTTTAGGAAAGGATGAAGAAGAAATTCTGGAAAAATAAGGTTATTAGGGTGGGTAGGAATCTAAGGGTCAGTGCAGGCCCAGACTGGCCAGGTCCGCAGGTCCGCAGGTCCGCGATCGCGGAGGGCCCCCAGCGCGAGGGGGCCCCGAAGGGGCCCTACAAAACGTACCAAAAAAAAGTTTTTCTCTCATTAGTAGTTATTTTGTGTTCTTGGTAATGTTTGTTTACATTTTCGAAAAAAAAATTACATTTTCCAAAAGTAGAACATGTCCAACAACTGTTTATATCTCGCCGTGTATACGAAAGCTTTATACGATCCACTGTCATCCACATCGTCTGCGCGGTGACTCGTCCATTGTCCAGCAGACAACTCATAAATGAACTAATACCGACAACTGCACCGCGATGTCCTATCAGATCAGCTGATCACTCAGTAGGGCCACGCAAGCGCATATCGTCTTTCCCCTCCCCCCTTTCCTACATTTATAATAACATCCACCCCACACTATTGCTTTCAAGCCACTACAAGTCGATTTTATGCGATGCTTTGAGAAATGCGTATCCTCATAATATTCGTATAAAAACCTATCTGAATGTCTTCTTCTTTATAGGTGCCAATATAGCGAAGAAACGCGTCTTCATTGTTTTCAAGCACCTAATTTTTTTAAATTATCCGGGGGAAGCCCCCGGACCCCCCGTTTTCTGGAGCCCCCCCCCCCCCCCATCCCACGTTAGGGGGCCCCCTTACAGGTTTTAGCGGAGGGCCCCAAATGGTCCCAGTCCGGGCCTGGGTCAGTGTGTCCAGTGATGGACGTATGAATCCATCTCTCTCACTGAGGTGCAAGGCGATGTTCCGAGAGAGTACGGCTGGAAAAGTCAAAGGGACTCCCTCAATCACTCTCTCCAGATCTGGCTTGTCATGCAGCTGGTGGGAAGACGCATCCCATGAGGATGGACAAATCCCATGAAGATGGACACCCTTGCTAAGTCGTCAAACGTAGCGAACAACTTGGGGTGACCTATGGCAGAGGTGTTGATTATTCAATAAATGGTTCCCGGGGCGGCGGTACCCATACCCACCTCCCAAATTGCAAGTTATATTGAAAAAGAATACATAAAAACCAATTCAATATACTATATGTAGTTGTAGGTATACACGTATACAGTTTTCCAACGCAGTGTATAATATTATAGACTAGGTACATAAAGAATTTATTTCTTTATTTTTGAATATAGCTATAACTTTGTGGTTATCCATTATAGAAAAATGAAACAATTCAACTTTGTATAAACCACTTATATAATGCGTAAATCCGACCGGTTTCGGAACGAACGTTCCTTCTTCAGGGAAAACTTATACTAATTTGATAGTTTCGAACAATGTTTTATTATGGTAGGGGTGGAGCCGTTGCTAAAGGAAAACGTTTAGATAACTTAAAATATAATATACTTTTATAACTAATTAAACAACCTAAAAAAGTCTATTATGCACTAGTCCAATCACTAATTCAGTATGGAATCATTGGATGGGGAGGTGCATATGAAAAAATTATAAGTCCTGTAAAAGTGGTACAAAAACTAATTATTAAAGTAATTTTAAAAAAACCACCAACATTCCCTTCAGCATCATTGTTCAAAATTTTCGAAGTACCAAAAATTGAAGACCTCTACAAAAAAGATTCAATACTACAAATATTCAAAGAAAATGTAACTAAAAAATTTAAACTCAACTCATCATTAAGGCATAAATTTGACTTCCAAATTCCCCTATTTTCAACACAACAAATGCACAACAATTATATTTACAAAGGCATAAAATATTTTAATAATCTTCCCGAAGAAATTAAAAAAATAACAGATTTCGTAACATTCAAGAAAAAGGTCAAATTAATCTTTAAAAAAAATCAACAACCATAACAACACCAATCAAAATGTTATAACTTCAATTCCTAGCATATCAAAAATTAACATCACAACATAGTTTATATTTATTGTATATACTAAGTAAAATGTATGTTATAAAAGTGAAAAATAGTAGTTTATATATTATATTTATATATAGTTTATATTTATTGGAAAATGTAATTAAAATGTATGTTATAAAAATGAACTAGCTGTAAAATAACTCCTACGCCAAGCTCAAGAGCTAGTACTCTTCATTGGCGTAGAATTTCAAAAATCATGTATCTTTTCATTAAATAAAAAAAAAAAAAAAAAAACTTAGAAGCCTTGGAAATTAAAAAAATCCCTTAAAAATAATGAATCTATTATCAACAAACAAAAAATATTGTCTTAAAGCCCAATCATGGATTTGTTCCCCTACCCACCCACTCTACATTAATACCTACGCAACGGCTCCACCCCTACCATAATAAAACATTGTTCGAAACTGTCAAATTAGTATAAGCTTTCCCTGAAGAAGGAACGTTTGTTCCGAAACCGGTCGGATTTACGCATTATATAAGTGGTTTATATGAAGTTGAATTGTTTCATTTTTCTAATTTATTTCTACTTTCTGAAACCATACAGCGTTAGTAGCGTTTTGTCTTTTCAAAATATTAATTTTTCAAAATACGCACCATGGCCGAATGTAGATACATTCTAATATGAAATGAGATTTTAAAAATGGCTAAAACCATTTCAAGCATTTTTTCAACTCTTTCAGCAGGGTGATGTGATAGTATCTTCCACCCTGGGTCTAAATTAAGTATGTAATAAATTAATAATATTATTATAATCATATTGTAAGAATTATTCTTCTTTTTGATAGGATCTGTGTTCTGGATAGGCGTGTGGCTAAGATTATTTTTCCCAAACTGAATCTACTTTCGAGTGTGTGTATTTATTTCGGGATCAGTCAATTTATGTTCAGAGCACAAGGCACAAGGCAGGTCACACGCGGCTCCCGCTCACCGTATTGGTGATGGTGATGATGTGATGGTGAACTGGTGAACGCTCCTGTTTAACGGCCAATATAATGTAAATCAGGAATAATAAAAAATGTCCATCGGCATACAACATCGCCTGACCGAGGTCACTTTACACAAATTTGGATATCGTCAAAAACTATTTCGGTTGTGCGTCTAGTCTGCGTTACTCTGGTTCAATAAACTCTATCGCTGTATATAGAGAGTGTAACAGGACGTATCCGAGGGATTTTAACCAGCGATTCCTGAGCAAATTTGGAGCAAAAATGTAGAAGTCGTTTTGCTGTCCGATGACTTTTTTCTATTAAAAACATTAAAAATATTTTTCCATCACACATCTCAACTGACTTGTTACAATGTTAGCGCGTTTATAGCTAGCGGACAAGTTGATAAGCGTTGCATCTCGTTCTAACAGCATATTACCACACGAAACAACGCGTATCGCTCAAACACGTCACGACGGGATATATCCTACAGCGATGGGAACAGTGGCGACATGTAATTAAAAAAACGTATTTTTTGTTATATTAAAATGAAAAGTACATTTTTTACTCCAAACATGCTCAGATATCGCTGATTAAAATCCCTCGGATATGTCCTGGTACAAATAAAAAAAATCAGAGTGTGCAATTCACACGCGGTAGAAGTGAAACCTTCAGACAGCTAAAGTAAACAAGAGTCGGGAGGCTACGACAAACCGCACAAAGAGGAGACCGATTGTACTATCCCATTCTCTCGCAGGCTAAATCCTATAGATGTTTGTGTTTGTCTCTTTTTAGTGTCGCTCGCTTTCGTTTCGAGTTTTAAATCACAACGGTGCTAAAGAAGTTTTTACAAAAATCACCTAAGTACCTTTAACTTCGTTTATTTGGGATAGCCGCTTATTTGGGTTAGCCGCTTATTTGGAACAAAATGTTTAAGTCTCGATGTGTCCCAATTAAGCGAAACTCACTACAAAACTCGCAAACCAACATCGAGGAAATGTCTACAGATTATGACAATTGTGTTACTGTAGTACCACCACGCCACGACAACTCAGAAACATTCAACTAACCTAACGTAACGTAACCTATTTACATAACTTTTTTTTTCAAATGATGTGTTGAAGTTGTATATTTCTGAGTTGTCCGGTCACCCTCCAAGAAGACTAATGCTATGGCTCAGAGAATGAGAGTAGTCGCCTGGCTGGCAAAATATCGTTCAAATCCCAATCGAGGCAACACTCTTTCGAGAGATTTTCTATTGATGCATATTTAATTAATATTATTGTTTCAACAATAGTAATATAAAATTGTTAAAAAAACATAGTCTTAAAACAAAAGAAAGTCTGATTAATCATCGTGTTCATTTCACATTCATCTGCTATACATAGTTGTTAATAATATAATCATGTTATGTTACATGTAACATAACATGATTATAAGATACATAGTTTACGTCATACTAATACGTCACTCTAAGTAAACAAAGCTTTGTTATTTATATTATAATATCTATTAATTTATTTAACATTTGAGAAATTATATTATTATAATATTATGTAGTTTATTTATGACGTCAACGACGAGATAACCTTCCCTTGTATGTGTCGTATTCTTTTCGTGTTGTTGTTAGTGCAGCCCATAGTTCTTTATTAGAATTCACAATAATTATAACAACTGTTGCATCCAAAACTGCTTACTAATGTGGATGCACTTGAAATGAACTGTAAATACTAAAAACAAAACGAGACGAAATGTTGTTTGCTGGAATTGAGGGAATTAAAAAACAAGGTATGCAAGGAAAAAGTTAATTTAATAAACGGATTGCAATCTTTAGAGCAAAGGCGTCGGGTGGGAATGCTATCTTTGTTCTACCGGTATTTCAATGGAAGATGCTCCGAGGAACTACTCATTGATCCCTTCGGCACCGGTGAATAGTCGGGAATCACGCCAAACGCGTGCCCAAAATATGTACACGGTTGACATTTGTTACATGAGAACGGGTCGCTTCTTCGACTCGTTCTTGTGTTCAACACCCCGGCTGTGGAACGATTTTCCTCTCCTCAAAAAGACCCTCCACACAGCACCTCAAATGACATAGGCCCTGAGGGAAATTATTTTCCTCCGGGTCTCCTGTGTGGAGTTAATGTAAGAAAAAAAACAAAACGAAAGGGCATAAAACGATATTACGTAGGTACTTTCAACATAGTCAAATTCCTTCTTTTTACTTAAAAACGTGATTATGTACACGAAAAACACCAACAACTTGTTTCCAAGATAGACCCAATCCTTCTTCTGTTTTCAAAAGAAAGGCGCTCGAATTTTCACTATTTTTCTTACCATTGTTCCAAATTTCAAATACTTTTATAGCGAGGTGATGGTTAGAGAACTGGAAAAATGACATCGCGATAGGAACTAAGCATATTCTAATTTTTAAAACCAAACAACAACTCTAAGCATTTTATCTTGTTAGCTTGTACCCGGCATGCGTTGCAATTCCATTCAAAGAAATCTACATGTCCTTTCCCGTGCGTCCCCGTTCCCTTCCACCTTCCCCGCCTTCCCCCTCCCTCGTCTCTTCCCTCTCCGCCAACCCCATCTCCCCCCTGCCTTTCCTCCCTGCCGCTAAAATATATGAAATATACACATTTTCATTTATAGAAATTTCGTAACGCCAGAGCTTACCATTATATACAGCCTATGTTGCTCGCCGATAATGTAGCTTTCTATTGGTTAAAAAAAAATTTAAATAGGTTAAGTGGTTTAGGCGTGAAAGCGTAACAAACAAACACACGCACTTTCACATTTATAATATTAGTACGGATTTATTTATATTATACTTATCACTATTTATTTATAAAGATTTTACAGTTTCCAGCGGATATATATGTATATACATTATAATATGAAAAGTAAGGATTCCCTCAGATGATTATTTTTGAATCCGCTAACTAAGGTTTTTCTCAGATGTTTATTATTTAATGTGAAACACAAGGATTCCCTCAGATGATTACTTTTGAAACCGATAAGTAAGGTTTTCTCAGATGTTTAATTTTTAATGTGAAACACAACTTGGATACTCTCAGATGATTATTTTTGAATCCGCTAAATAAGTTTTCCCTCATATGTGTACCAACTCTTGAATGTGACTTGCAAGGATTGCCTTTTGAACCGAAAAGTATGTTTTCCATGAGATGTCTGCTTTCCCTTTTGACTTTTTGACTTTTTGAACCATTGGCATACAGAGCTCCGGGCCAAAAAGGCCCCTTTCGCTTTCATCATGAATTTATATTAATGGTTGTTGAAAAAATTGATTTTTGTTTGTTTGTTAAAATTTTTTGCAAAGGTACATAGCTGCAATATGGGGAGGTTAGACTTTACGGAGGATTTGTTTAGGTTTTTTATGTGTGGTAAGTACGTTTTCGTCGTACCGGGCGAGGCAGTTTATGGACGCGTTTTCATGGGTGGGAATTACCGCATAAAAAGTTTCCGCGAGACTTAAGACGTGTTTTTTTTTTAATAACTCTGAAGTCCCCGAGTCTTTGTGAAGTTGGGCTACCCTCATCCATCTGGGGGCGCCTAGGGTTATACGTATGGCTTTATTCTGGGATGTTTGGAGTTTTTTCAAAAGAGACTCTGAAGTGTGGGCCCAGATGGGGCTTAGTCTGCTCTCCCTTCATTTTCGTAAATATCCATATCTGAAAACTAAAGAGTTATTCTGTTAGTTTTATGAAATAATTTTCAAAATGCAACTGCGAAAGGAACTTGAAGAAGGTTTTGACCATCGATGTATCTACGGAGATGGTTGGGATGGTAAGATTATCTAGTAGCAAGTAGTCAGTCATTTGTCACTGGGAATATCGATCCAGCTTTAATGTACACTGTTGTACATTATTACTGATGTTTTATACTACGGGCAACTGATCCAAAGTTGCTGCCCTGCAAAATAACAATATCTGCGCCCGCATCGTGTATACCCATTTCCCCTTCGAATTAAATCCGCGAGAATGTGTTTAGCCAGTTTAGCGGGAGTCATGCGGAACTGTGGAGTGGAGTGGAGTGCAGAGCGATGGCACCATGTTAACCTTGGAAAGAATTATTTATTCCGTCTCGGTTAGGCTGGACTGCGTAGGAACTGAATTTGATAGTGTGGAAAACAAAACTCACGCAGGTCCGGCGCGGAAAACTTGAGTGGCAACCACGCAGCCTTTGATTATATAATGTCTGTAATCAAAGCACCCAGCAAAGAGTGTAAACCTGGAACATTAATGAAATGAGAATTGACCTAATTTAACTTAACCACGCAGCAAAGCTGATAAGATTGGAACATTGGTGTAGTAAAATTGCTCTAACCCTGCAAAGTGGTTAAGACTGAAAAATTGATGGAGTAAAATTGATCTAACCTAACCTAACCACGCTATCTTTGGGGATTTCGTGTGGAGGATCTTATTAAGGTGGGAAAGGATAGGAATTTCTGGGAAGGAAACAGGTTTGGGGGTTGGTAAGAATCTGTGTGTCAGTGTGTCTAGGAGTGTTGGACGTATGAATCAATCCTTCCAACTGCAGTGCAAGGCGATGAGTCGAGATAGTCCGGCTGGAAAGGTCAAAAGGCCTCCCTCTACCAGTCTCTCTCGATCCGGCCCCCCACGCAGCAGGTGAGCAGACGCATCAGCCACCAAGACCTGGACATAAGAACTGGACTCACCACATGAACCATGAACCCGGGCTACGGCACCCCTGCTAAGTCACCAAATATCAGGTATACTGCAATGACATACAAACCAAGTGCGGCCCGCACTAATCCCCACATAAAACATTTGGCCCTTTTACAACAAAAGGTTGCCGACCCATGCTCTAACCTAATCGAACCACTCTGCAAAGCTGGTAAGACTGAAACATTGATGGAGTAAAATTGATCTAACCTAACCTAACCACGCAGCAAAGCGGGTAAGACTGGAACATTTGTAAAGTATAATTGATCTATCTTAACATAATCACATAGAAAAGCTGGTAAGACTGGAACATTGATAAAGTAGAATTGCTTTAACCCATCCTAACCAAGCAACAAAGCGTGTAAGAATAGACGATTGATGAAGTAGGATTGACCTAACCTAACCTACCACGCGGAAAATCAAGGCGCAAAACAAATATTACCACGTTTATCTTGGTATGCTTTTTTCGTATTCGAGATTAAATTGTATCTTAGGTAGAGATGTTTGCACAGATAAAAATATTATCTATCATCGCATCGGTGGAATTTATGTCTGACTTCAAAAGGTAAAAAATATTTTCGTTTATTGACAAGCCTGCCAGTAGGTATCCACCTTAGTAATGTACATTTTTGATTAATATAATATATTGTTATAAATGGTTTTTGTCTGGATCTGAGGAGGGTAGTTCAAATGTACACGTTCCATACCTATATTGAAATACCTGCGTGTGATTGCAAATACAACAGATTATCTTACACTTTATAAATTATAATTAAAATAAAATAGGTAATAACAAGATAATTTGATTGTGAATAATGGAAAATGACACTGAGGAGAGGAAAATGAGACTTAATTGGCAAACCAACACCTCTGACATACGTCACCCCGGCTCCATAGGGTGAGGTTTGTTCACTGCTTTTTACACCTCTTCAGCTGGACTCTTTCAACCAATCGCATTGCACTGCAGTGGGAGGAATGGATTAACACGTCCGTCACTCCTGGATACACTGACCCCCAAATTCCTACCCACCCCTCGTACCTTTTTCCTTCCAAGAACTTCATTTCCTTAAAAAGACATTCCACACTGTGTCCCCAAAGCCCTTAAGGAAATAATTTTCCCCTGGGCCTCCTATATATGTATGTTATTTATTTATTTATTTATTTATTTATTTATTCTTAGTACATTTATGTTACAAAGGTATAATATATTGTCCTCCACACTAGGAGTTCACCTGTGTTGTGGAGGACATTTTTCAGAAGTAAATTATAAATTGTGAATAGTAAAACAAAAGAGTGTTAATAGCTACTATAAAGAAGAGAAACAATAAAAATCAAAATATAAAATCGACTTCAATTCGACAAAAATTATAAATTAAAAGTTAGAAAGATTGTAGCCAGTTTCTTATGTTTTTTTTTGTATTCAAAAATATTAGTTGTTTTATATTGTGTAGGAAGAGAATTGTATAGTTTTATAGCCTGGTATCTGTAGTGTTTTTGTCCAAAGGATGTGTTTGTTTTTGGTATTTGTAGTTGGAGAGCATGTCTTGTTCTAGTATTGCGAGAGTTTTGTGAAATGTTAAATGTGGATAAGTTCTTGTAAAGGAAAAAAATATGTAATAATGACTAAAAATTCCCAACTACGCAGCATGTAGCTACCTACATTATGCAAACATGAAGATACTAGCTTTTTACCGCGGCTTCACTCTGTGATGAATGCCAACCTCCAACCTACGAGAAGCCTACAAGAATTTTTTTTTATGGTTTAAATATTATGTAGAGAAAATGGTACATTCGGCGACATCTGTCCGAGCAGTTGGGAGCTATTACAGAGATCTGCATAGAGACTGGAGCGAGGGAACCCCATATCATAGCTATCTCGAGGACAAAGGAAGTTTGAATTCTGCCAATGAGGGAGTGGATAAGGCGATTAAAAATAATTTGAACCAATCAGAGAAATTATAGGCGTGTATCGTTTTAGTGGGCTTTGATCAGATTGAGCGGCCTTGAATTCTTTCCCACAGGAACGAAAGTTCAACGAACGGAATTGTAAACAGAACTAAAGACAAAGAGCTGGAGGATTATTGACTCCGGGTCGTGTTTACATAAGACGCGATCGGGAACTGGAGATTTTGGGTGCCTAAAGTTTAAACGGAAACACAAAAAAATCTTAGACGGGAATGTTGAAAATAAGTAAATGAAAAATCATCAATAAGGGCACGGAAAACGTAACATGAATGGTCCCAGGGGTCGATTTAATTAAAACCGATCTGGAATGATCACAAAAAACGGGTAGGATCTCGGAAATTTTCACAAACTGAATATAATAACCTGAAAAAGTGGGAAAACCTATTGATATGGAAATGGAATGGTGAAACGAAGTTATTAGAGCCAAATATCTCAAAAGAAAACTGATTGGAACTACTTAAATTGACTTTAATAAGTACCGATATAAGGATTACTCTGATCTGACAACACTATTCACGATAAACAGGATATTGAAAATATTGCATATCAAAGGCCACGGTACATTTTGGTCACTCTACAATTAAATCAAATCACAGGAAAAGATGCTTAACGTAGCCTGACACTGGGAAATGCGTGTGAACCGTCGAAGGAATCGCTAACCGTTTGACTAGAGAAAAAAGGTTGGCTATCACTTTGTTGATATGACTTTATCCAAATAAAATTATAGAACATGATTTCAAGCAATTAAGGGTATCATTAACACGAAACGACCTAAACAAAATTATACAAGTTAAATACGAATATTTACTCTAAAATAAAAACATTACTTTTATGGTGTAGGCATTAAAAAATGAATTACGAGCAAGTACATGAAATTTTTAATATAAATACCTGTCAATGAGAAAATTTATGTGATTTTTTACGAGAGAGAGACACTAAACTAATTTGGTTCTAAGACATGAGATAGGGGATTAACAGAGATTTGACAAAAGGTCATATACGGAGGAACCGAATTTGGTCCTTTTCCTATGAAAGTCTGGGCGATCAGGAGTGATTTTTCTATGAAAGGAGAGCTCTAAAAAGTCTTTAAAAGACCATGGTTTGATAAAGAAGGGGAGTTCGTTGGGAGATTGGAAGAGAGTTCAGATGAAATAACGGAAGTGCGGAGATTAAGAAAATGTGAAAGTGCGCGAAGAAGTCTCTTCTAGTAAGGTTGAAAAATGTCTACAAATGTTTGCAAAAATAGTAAATTCAGTGTTTTATTCTCCTCTTAAGATTGAGAAATAAAAGTCCGGTAAAGTGCTTTAAAATAACACTTCGTGAAAGTTCGGGTGTTTTATAATGAAAGTGTTTAAAGTCAGTAAATAAGAATTAAATAATATTCGGGGTTCTCTTTTACAACTTATATTTAGTGGTTTTATAACATTTAACAAAAAATCCAGTGTCTTAAAATAAATACAATTATCGGATAAAAGAAAACACATCACGCGCATTTTTAAAACTTACTAAGGGTGATATAATAATTAAAACTACAATTTTACTATAAAATACTAATCATCGGTGAAATAAATAATAATGACGAATTGTTCGAGTCATGGTTTTACGACATTTCCTCTATAATAAGATGCATTAAATTTTCATTGAATTAAATAACGAAATTGTAATAAACAGTAGTGATAATAATTCGGACACTTGGAAAACGTGCGTATCTACGGTTATTAATTCTAAAGTGATATTAAAATATTGAGAATAAATAATAATTTACCTAATTCCGGACAATAAAATTAAACATCTGACTTGTTATTTGATGAATCACCTCTCGAAGGCGAATGAAATAAACCATTAGTTAATACGAGGTTGAGGAACTAAGCGAAATACCGAAGTGAATCTTAAATTGACAGATATTTGAAGAGTTTTTTCCATCAGTCTTTTCTCAAAAAGGGCCGATAGGAATCCATTAGCTAGGAATCGAAAAAAGGGAAAACCTCGATCACAATGTCGAATTTATGAAAGTCCCGACTGGAAAAAATTGTAATCGATCGAGGGCGGTAAGATAAAACCAATTATTAATTATTTTCAGAGACAAAGAAGAAAGGGACGAGCGTGCATCACCAATAAATCAATCGGAGCTTTGGAGTTTTGTCACTAACACGCTGATACTAATTAAAAGATTATGTTATTTTTCCACGCAGGATAGCAATGCCCACCAGCTCGAAAGCAAGTCAACCAGGAAATATCTATTCTAGAATTAGTCTACATATGTAGGTTTTTGCTTCAGTTAGGTAAATACGCTAATTTATTATAACTCATATAAAACGAATCGAGGCGTAATAAATGACTATCGTAATAAATGACTGTCGTGGAAGCTCTTTATTCTATATTTCGTGTGCGGGAGTATACATGCGTCTCAAAATTAGGTCAAACAAACAATACCTACTTATAAATTAGGTTATACAAGTACTTGTTTTAGTTAGGTAGGTCTATTGTTTACATAAGCGCGTATAAGGATAGGCGACATACGATATCAGTTTGATTCGTAACCGAAATACCTATATTTCTCAGAACTATGTAGGTCAAGCAAACTATACCTTAGTTGAAGCTAGGTCACCCAGATACCTCTTAGGTTAGCAAAGTACCTACTTAAACGACCAATGTTTGGGCAAAGCTAGCACAAGTAAAATATAAAAGAATTAGTTAACCAATGAATTGTGTTTCAAAAGGACAATGACCGTAGAAATAAACAATCTCCAAAGTAGGTCAGTATACCGAAGGTCGTCTGTGTGAAGAGTAAACAAACAAACCATAAAAATGATGTACCTATTTAATATCGGTCTTTCGTTCATCGGATTAATTAACTATTGGCACAGTTTAATTAGGTATTACAAGGTGTGATAGGAGTGTGCCTCTTAATCATTCTAGGTAATTACATTGGCGTACTTGAATAATAATAATAATAATAAGACGAGGGAAAATAATTAACGACAACACATAAATTAAATAAACAAATAACCATGAGAAATGAAATACGTAACGCAAAAATCAATAGAAATAGCAAATTGATAGGTATAGCTAATACCTACCGAATCCTTTCACCGACGAGATTAGGGTATGTTATATGACCTTCGATTGTGTATCTAAAATTTCGATTAGAGTTCAATGACACGGTCACCTAAATTCCATCAACGAATAAACAAAACAAAAGCACAAAAGTCAAGGGGCAGGTTTATCAATCATAGCTTACGACGGAAACTTCGCCCAATATGTGAAAGAAAAATCGACGTTAAATTCACTCAATTCTAAACAACTGATTATGCTAGAGCAATCGCCAATAGGTAGCATTGATTCCGCGCGCAAAATTTCGCAAAGTAAAGTACTGCGACTAGCTTCAAACTCAAAGAGAGCTCATCACAATTATTCAGGAGGTCATTAATTCAATGACAACTTGACTTATCTCGTTTAAATCTTTCTTATAGCAAGTAGGTATCCAAGAACCCATAAATACCCATAATCCTAAAACCTAATACACGAGGAGCTAGTGACCTCATTTAAAAAACACTGGTGTTCAAATACTCATACAGTCCTGAATCCTAACTTTTCTCGAACGTAAGTTTCAAGGCTACGGTATGTGTTTATGAGCCATCCGGAAATGTAAGTGTCAACCTTTCCCGAACGGAGAGAGCTTTGATCTTGTGGCGGTATTGTCGAGGTGGGGCATACGGGGAAGAGGAAGGACGTGTGCGGACAATACGCAGACGCGGCATTAAAGCTACAGGTTATTCGCATACCGGAAGTTCTTGTCAAACCTGAAAGCAAACATAAGGTTCACGAGGTGAGTTTTATGTCAGCTAGTCAGAGGTGGAGTGTAACGCTGGGTCGGTCACGTGGGAGGAAGGATCTGCCCGTCACAAGCTTACGCCACATTTAACGGATAGAGACATGATAAGGGAAGACATGAAATACCCCTTCTAGACTCAGTAGAGTTAAATTCAACCCGGAGGCGTCGGAAGTCGGAGTGGGACAGAAAAACGGCATGAAGACTTGGTATTCCCCCTGCTGGCGTGAAGGGCCCCTTTCATAGCATGAGACGCTCGTCGAAGAGAGTAAAACTCGGATCTAAGGACAAGCCTAGCAAACGTACTGGGAGAATTCGAGTTTGTAATTGTTGTTCATCGGTTTTCACTTGGTTAGCGGAGGAGCCGACTTTTCAGCAAACATATTATCCCCCTCCCCATATCCATCCATCCTTACTATTTCAACAGTTTTGCGAATACTAACAATAACACTAACTATGACTACAAACACATTATGTTAGGGGAAGCTGCAGACAAGAACTCCAATTGAGAAAACCGGACTCTCGAATATGAACATTCTACACTGGTAAGATAAGGTTTTTTATTTTTTGAAATGATGTAATTTGTTAACTGTTGTTTATGTTATCGATGTATCAGCGGTGATAGGAAGAATTAAATAAACACACTAAATTCCTACGGAAATCAAATAGACACCAAGTTTAAGGCGGGGTTAGTTTATCAAGCTCGGTAAAGGATACTCAAATAATAATAATTAATAAATCGGAAGATTCTCACCCTTTCTCTAAAAGAATCTATGGGTTACCACACGTAATACATTATCTTCTCTACATATGTGTGCATACTAAGTATGCAAACAGATGTAAAATCTAAAATAAAAAATCACACAACGCAGATTATAGAAATAATGTGAACTAAAATCTTAAATCTTGATTACTGTGAGAAAATCGCAGGGATTTAAGAAGATAGGGTAGGTTTAGCTAGATTATAAGGTATAGGGGTTTAGAAATCACGAGCCTGAGGTAGGAATAAACCGAAAGGAGGGTTGAGTCAGGCCATCATACCTAGTGGTGTGATCAGTAGGACATAAGGGTAGAATTATGAGCGTGGCTACGAGACAGGAGCTACGAGATTTAAACTACGAGGTAGAAGCTTAGAAAAGTAAATCAGCTAGGTAGGGTTCATCACAATTGGTGTCAAAAGCCAAGGGTGGCGGACCATTACAACTCGCATGGTATTAGGGGGATTCCTCCTCCCCACTCCCCCTCTCCACCTCCTCCCTCCTCCCCCTCTCCCTCCTCCACTTCTCCCGCCCTTCCCCCCTTCCCCCCCCCCTTCCCCCTTACCATTCCCTCTCCCTCCTCTCCTCCCCCCTAACCTTCTCCCTCCCCCACCCACCCCTCCAACCCCTCCCCGGCTCCACCCTACACCTCCCCCCCTCCCGCATTTATTTGAAGTACCTACTCCCCTAATAATTTGAATTGAATAAAGAATTATAGATATCTTACTAATTCACTATAGCAATTTTTTTATACAATTTTCATAATGCCAGAGCTATAACCTAGGTATATCTTATTCTGATGTATGAGCTGTATTATTGTAAAGTTTCATTAAAATCCATTCAGTAGTTTTTGCGTGAAAGAGTAACAAACATACATCCATACAAACTTTCGCCTTTATAATATTAGTAGGATTTCATATGCATAATCCCGTGTATATTAATCACTGGGCGTGTTTATAAGATATTTTACCTGCAAATAAATACGGTATTTATAGTATCTCGTTCATATAATTATTATATTCTTGTAGAGACCAATTGTCTGGGCCGTCCGTCCCTGTCGGGTGCTGACAAACTGTAGGCAACAGATAAGACACAGTGTACGCAAGGTGGTTTTGGTGAGCTGGGTGTGTAGGTATAGGTAGGTAGGTAGTAGGCAGTTTGCACATTATTGTGTATTCGCTCGTACCTATGTATATTACCTACAGCTTAGCTATAGACACTGATTCCGTCTGGTGTTTGGTGATAAATGCGTAAGTACTGGTTTCGTGTATCTTCGCCTATATCAACTCCAGTAAGAAAGTGACCTTTGACATTGCTAATAGAAACAAGTTAATTCTGGTCAAGTCAGTGTTTTGTTCGGCTCGGTGGACACATACCACGATGGCTGATTCAATAGATTACTACGAGTCCGTGTGTAAATACGAGTACCTGCCTATATTGCTTAACAAACATGGTCCGGCAAACAAATTTAAAAAAGATCAAATTTCTAAAATTTCCCCAATTGAGCGCGAAGTTTTAAGTGTCATAAATAGCATGTCTTCAGGGGTAGCTTCGATTACTGCTAGTTTAAAAGATGAACTACGTGTTTACAAACATATTAGAGCAAATTCTTCTCAAACTATTTAGGATTTGCGAGGCGATTACGGCAAAGAATGAACAAGTAAAGACAAAAGCTGACAGGATCTTGGATGACCAGTCGGCTGACACTAGTGAAATCGACAAATCAGTAATGAAAATATTTAAAAATTTAGAATTTAGTAGAATTGGAAAATTATCAAATAGCAAACTTAGACCAATAAAAATCGCACCAAAAAATTAAATACAATCAAGAAATATTTTGAGCAAGAATTGTCCTAAATCAGCCAAAAAGGCTAGGAAGTTCCAAAAACATGAAAGCAGTTCTACTCAACAATCGAACTAGATCTTTAAAAATGTACTACCAAAATATCCGTCGACTACGATCAAAACTTGATGACCTACAAGCAGTTCAACCTTTTCATCATCATGACATCGTTATAGTTATGGAAACCGGACTAATCTCTTTATTTATTTTTATTTTTAAAAAGAAAGACAAACATTCCCGGGTTACGAATAACCCAACAATGTTTGAAAATCTCCTACTACCACCGCAGAAAGCCGAAAAATGTTGCTTGTGTTGTGATGGAGGACTTAGCCAGCCGAGGAATCGAACACGCGACGCTCGGGTGGGACCCAAGCGCTATGCCCACGCCCACTCAACCACTGACCAGTCAAACCACCTCTGAAATCAATTCGTCTGAACTCGGTCTTACTAACTACCTACAAAATATATCGTTGCGACAGAAACGTCAGATAAAGTTCAAAGTCAAGAGGCGGAGGAGTTTTAATTGCAATAGAACAGAAGTTATCAGTTATCATCAAGAAAATTTTACCAAGAAACACAATAAAATTGAACATCTATTTGTACAAATAACGATTCCTCTCGAGAAAATTATGTTTGGAACTGCCTATCTACCATCACTCTCTGATCCTCAATCATACAGAAACCACAGTGAAGACATCGAAACAATTTCAACAATATCGTCACTCCAAAATTGTTGTTCTTGGGGATTATAACTTACCAAACCTAACCTGGAAAGCAAATGAGAGTGGTCATGTACGGATGTCAATGTTCTTCATGGATAAAGTACACAATCATTGACAACGATGTACAACAAAAAATATTTATCTTTTCTGCTTTTGAAATAATAGTATTTCGACTATTGTTCTGATTTATGATCATAATTTTACATGGATTCAAATTTGAAACGAAAGCATTTAAATGCCAAAAAAAGTTTTCCGGATATTTTGTATTTTATGCACCTGTTTGGCATTACGCCTGTTCAATCTATACCGGTTTAGAAATACACGGGTTTATACATTGAGTAAACAAGGCACACAAAAAATTATCGATTTATTGTCAAAATGTTTTGACCTTTCCACATCAAATCACGCCAAACGCCTACCTACCGCGAGAAATCAAATATTTTGTCACATAATATCTTATGTTATTATGGGTAAAATAAATGCTTTGAATCTGGAGTTCCAGCACGGTGAAATCGATAACTTTATAATACCGTTGGTGGGTGAAACAATTGTAACGCGTAATAATAAATATACCTAATAAAGGAAATTTAATTATTTGAACAAAATAAAAACGTACAAAATATTTTAAAAAAAGCTTCGGAGAGAAGAAAGGTTCCGAAAGGTTATATTATATTTTACTAGCAGACCTGGCCACACGTTGCTGTGGCTAACGAAACACAATGCCACGCCATTACCCAACCTTTATAACCAACGCCATATGTTACATAGTTCCATGGTTACATCAAAACCACACCGCCCGCTTGTCAGCTCGCCGCCCGCTGCCCGCTGCCCGCTTGCCAGCCAGCTCCCTTTATTTATATGTTTCAACCAATTTACACAAAACCTTGACAAATTATATAACAAAAACCTTCCTCATGAATCACTCAATCTATTGGTGAAAACCGCATGAAAATCCGTTATGTAGTTTAGAAGGTCTAAGCGCACAGACAGCGGGAGCGACTTTATTTTATACTATGTAAAGATGTGTAAAAAAATGTAGAATCATTTAATTTAATGGCTAATAAAATAAACCATGACGCATGGATACTTTAATATCTGCATTATTATTCATAACTCATAACTCATAACTTTATTTCACAATTCACAATTCATTTACCACCGGAAAAACGGTTTTCGCAAGACCTACAAAATAAAGTAAGTATTTTGAATTATTCTCTTTACTCTTCTAACTATTGTTAATTACGAGTATTTTACTAGTAACTGATTGTAACTAATTCCAAATATGTCCACGCACCGGTTTTGCCTACTGATTTTTTCTGATGACAATATGTTAACGCCGCGCCGCCGCCCCGGGAACCATTTATTGGAATACCAATTCTGCCATAGACCACCCCAAGTGGTTCGCTACGTTTGGTGACTTAGCAGGGGTGCCCGGATTCATGGGGATAGGTTTTTCTAGGTCTTGGCGGAGGATGCGTCTGCCCACTTACGACGTGGCCCGCCGAATCGTGAAAGACTGGTTGAAGGAGACCATTTGGCCTCTCCAGTCGGTCTCTCTTGACCCATCGCCTTGCATCTCAGTGGGAGGGATAGATTCATACGTCCTTCACTCCTGAATCCACCGACTTCGAGATTCCTATCCACCCCGCACACCCTTTTTCTTCCCAGAATTTCTTCTCCTTTCTTTCTTTTAAAAGACTCTCCACACAGCGTCACCAAAGATGACACGAAAAATAATGAGGGAAATTACTTTCTTCAGGACCTTCTGCATAGAGCTATTGCAATTTTTTTTAAAATAAATTCGAGTGCAGTTTACACGCGGTAGAAGGAAAACTTTATCAAAACAATCTCAATTAAAAGCGAGGTCATAATCAAAGCGACCAATGAGCGCAGACCAGCGTAATTTCCGTTTCATATCTCAACCAATAGGAGGCTTTAAAAATGACATCATAATCAAAGCGGTCGATGAGCGCAGTTGCAGGTGTAGTAATCGTCATTTCCGTTTCATCCGAAATCCAAATCATAAAGGTGCTATAGGAGCTTCACTGCAAAAATCAATCGGAGTTGGTGCATTACACTTAATTTCATAACGTTTGAATCGTAAAATAATAATACATTCATGTAATAAGTAGGTAATTAACATTAAGGGCCGGTTGTTTCACAGAATTCGAACAATTCATCAAATTTGGAAGTTAATATTCAAGTTCTGTGAAAGTTATATTCAAGTTCTGTTATTATATTAGTACATGCCAGTTGCTTCACAGAACTGAAATAATAACAGAACTTGAATATAACTTTCACACGTCTTAAAAATTAACTTGATGAATTGTTCAAATTCCGTGAAACAACGCGCCCTAAGAGCAGATATATTTTTGAACAATAATAAATGTTGTTATTGTTTTTATTTTAACATGCTCTAATAATCCGATGAGTCAGCGCTCGGCCAGGTAACTAATTACAATTTCAAGCAATCCAAGCTCCGAGCTCCGAGCAGTCGAGCACCATTGCAGTGAACCGAGCTGACTGAGCAGAGAGCTCCAACCGCTCCAACACAGTACTGAGCACTCAATACACCAGTGCGCCTATCAGATAAGGCAAATGCTTCTGATTCCCAGTTCCCACTTCTCACCCGGGCGTTGTGTGTTCAGTTTGTTTATTTATTTATTTACGGACAAATAGACCATTAACAATATAACAAAAAAAGAGATGACAATGAAAGGAGAGTACCTACATATAAATGAAGAGCATTGACATGTAATTTTATTTATTTTAGAGAAAGTTGACAGCAAATCAGAGATTACATAATAATACTATTATAAGATAATTAATTATGCCAATTATGAACTTTCCACTGATGATAGTGAATGATAAAGTGTGTCATTGTAAGGGTGTTTTCTTAATTCATTTATTTTTTAGTTACAATATATGAAAAGGGGGGGGGGGGACACAGGAATAGGATGTTAAGAGCAAAGGACGGGAATATATTGGGATTGAACTTTCTAGTTTCAGTCATGTTGCTTAGTGAGTTTTCGTTTTATGTCACGTAAAGTCGAGTTAAAAATGTCAATGTGGTAATAATTTAAGTTAAATGAGTGTGTGGATCGGTAGATAAATGAGTTATTTTTGGAGTTGGTCTTGCAAAGAGGGACATTAAGGGTAAGCGAGAGTCTGCTGTTGCGATTTAATATAATAAAGTACATATAGGGGATAACTGCAAGTAGCTTGAAGATGGATTTAAGAGGCTTTAAAAAATCACATTACTTATCGACTGCCGAAAGTCATATAGGCTTACCTACACCAAAAAATTTAATGCTTTGATTTGCGTTGATAAGTTTAGTCTTGACATTCTGGATAAAGGAATATGATATCGATAATTAGTAGAATGTTGATTGAGGAACAGCAATTCATGAACTGGATGAGTAGTAACAAACCAGGTGTGCAAGTTATACTGTTGATAATTTTAAATATGCAAATTAGATCAGAGTCCTTTCTACGTTTTTCTAAAGAAGAAATTTTTAAAGTTTGTTCAATTTCATCATACGAGTACTCGCCTCTTTCAAATCCTAATCTCCAATCAATTCCTCGTACGAAGCAATGTTGTACAGATTCGTTGTGACAAATATGGACAGCGTAGAAAGGAGACCAAATGACACTAGCATATTCAAGGTGAGGGCAAACCAGCGAACAGTAAGGAGTTTTAAGTGTACTTAAGTGTTTAAAGTCAGAGATAATTCTATGAATGAAGCCGAGTAGTTATTTACGATGTTATTAATGTGATCTCGGAAAGAAAGTTTGCAGTTTGAGTCCTAAGTCCCAAAGTCCTTCATAGATGTGACAGTAGAGAGCAAACATTATTTAGTTTATAATCGCACTGAATAAATTTTTTGGTTCCTCTGTTAACTATGGCTTTTACTTGTAGGAGTTTTTCAAATATTGTCAGGTTACCCGTATTAGTTTTTTTTTACATTAGCTTCACACGGAAAATACGACGCATCGGCCGGCAAGATCTGGACAAACCTTCCTCCATGAACCCAGGCACCCTTGCCAAGTCACCAAACGCAGCGAACCACTTGGGGTGATCTATGGCAGAGGTGTGGGTTATCCAATAAATGAAAATTTTAACAATTCATCAAATTTCTTAGTTTATTTCCAAGTTATGTGAATGATCTATTCAATTTCAGTTTTGTGAAACAACTAACCCTATAATAACTGAACTTGAAATTGATTTAATCATAGGAGACCAAATTTGTCCCAGCTAAGATATAAGAAAGGCAAAAAACAACGCTTTATATTCAAATTTAAAAAATAACCACCCAAAAAGTAAAATTTACACCTTTATGAAACCTACGTTTTTTTTAAATTATTTTCAAATAGAACGACCAAAAAGTGAGGACACAATAACGTTTATAATTCGTTTGTCTAATAAAATATATAGCATGTGTTTTTATTATTTTTTTTTGCAATCAGTATTTTAGTTTAGTTTTAAAACTTTTTTATTACCTTTCAAAAACAGTTTTTAGTTTTCTGATATGTTCAGATAGTGACCTGCGTTGTTACAACTCATCCAGTTTAACATCCCTTCCCGTAGGGTTCGAAATAATGAATTGCTGTTCCTCAATCAACATTCTACTAATTATGGATACCATTCTCCCTTATCCAGAATGTCGAGACTTGTCAACGCAAGTCAATGCCATTGATATATATATCTCTATGGTCAAAGCATTGTTTTTTTTGGTGTAAAACTAAATGACTTTCGGCAGTCGATACGCAATATTTAAATGCTTCTTCATGCTTTGACTTGTAGTGTCTCTGTATGTACTTTTTATATTTTATATTGTCATTGCTATTAATTTTTATGTGCTCTCCCTTCACTGTCATCTCTGTTTTTTATTCGTGTTATTATTATGTTTTTAATGGTCTGTTGTCCGTAAATTAATAAATACATAAATAACTCTGCCATAGGTCACCCCAAGTGGTTCGCTACGTTTGGTGATTAAGCTGAGGTGCCTGGGTTCATGAGGTGAGGTTTGTCCAAGTCTTGCCGTCGATACTGCTGCGATACTGATGTCCACCTGCTGCGTGGCGGGCAGGATCGAGAGAGACTGGTTGAGGGAGATCGTTATCCTCCAGCTAGAAAAAAATATTATATATCATAGAGACCTGTTTTTGAGTGTTTAATTGGGTTATATAATCTTGATAGTATTGCGCTAGGGTGGTATTACCAGGGTGTTTCGTAGAATAATATCCCATAATAAAGCAAATTGATGTTGGTTGTTGCGTTTCAGGTCTCCAAATCAGTTCTGATGACGGGAACTATAAGGGCTGACGATACGAAAAAGAACGAAGCGTTACAAACTTCAACATCCTATCAAACAAACAAAAAACATGCGACTACCTTGAAGACCTTAAACTCTAAACATCTCAATACTAGAGAGAAGGAAGTAACACCTTCTTGAGTTTTCCCAAGGTTCAGTGCCCTTTATTACCCGCTAACCTGTGTTTCAAGATAACAGTGTATTGTAGACGTAGATAACCCTGGGCCCGACTTAATGTTTATATAACTAAAGAATTACAATGAGGTAACACAAAATAATATTTTGGCTCCTCATATTAATGATATTTATGGTGACCCCGCAGTTGAACTCCTGACAGTTGGCCCTCCGAAAATATAATTATTATAAAATTATATTTTTTCGTGCATTATTTACCATTTTAAAAACCAAAATAGTCACTTAATATTGAAAATGCCTTCAATATTAAGTGACTATGGTTATCAAACGAATTTATTTACAGTGTTTTTTTTGTACTTATCATCATCACTATTGGCTCTACAACCCCTGGTGGGTCTTAGCCTCCTCAAGGATTTTCCTCCACTCATCTCGGTTTTGTACCAGCTCTCTCCAGTTTAGAAGCTCCAAGATAGATATGTCTTTGAGGACGTTGTCGCTCCATCTTAGTCTTGGTCTTCCCAGGCTCCGTCGCCCTATTGGTCATGAGTTCAGCAGGGATTTTGGTGCTTGATGCTCGGTCATTCTCTCCACATGACCCAGCCACTGAAGTCTTCCCAGTTTTATAAATTTTGCGACGTTTAGCTCCTTAAACAAAGTATAGAGCTCATTGTTTTAACGTCTGCGCCAAAATCCATTTACTAGATAGAACCGATCCGAAGATGCGCCTCAATTTTTTTCTTTCAAAAACGTCCAGTGCTCACTCATTCCTCTTAGTTAGTACCCAAGTCTCAGTTGCGTACGTAAGTACTGGTCTGATAAGTGTTTTGTACACTAATATCTTCGTGTTTCTGGACAGCAGTCTGGTTTTTAATTGGTTTTGTAGGCGGAAATAACAGTGATTTGCGTTCACTATGCGCTTCTGGATCTCCTCTGTGGTATTAGTACCTTTTTGTACTTATATGCTGATATATATAGTATACAGACAAGTAGTTATATCCTTTATTCATTTGAATGAAAATATTCTTCATACTTTTGTTACTTGGCGGTACATCCTCTCTGCACACCCCTTCGGGGTCCTTTACCATTCGTTCCCCTTCCGCCTCCCCTTCCTCGCCCACGTCCCCTTCCCTTCAAGTGTTCCCACTCCGCCTTTTCCGCCTTCCCTCTCCCCACTCCCCTCCCGCTTCCAGCATCCCGCGAACCCCCCTCCCGAATTCCTCCCCCCCTACCGCAATCCATTCATACAGTCCCGGTACATTCAGTTTTCAAACAGCTCGCGTACCACCTATTCCAATTTCTTATACAAATTTCATAATGCCAGAGCTCACTATTATATATAGAAATCATTGCGGGCATGCACACAACAAATCCTAAAAGTTTCATCGCAATCGGATGAATGGTACGCATAATTTCGTGACCCCAGAACTCACTATTGCATATAGAAACCATCGCGGGCAAGCGCACATTAAATCCCCAAAGTTTCATCGCAATCGGATGAATGGTTTAGCGACGCATAGGCATCTCATATACATACTCCCAAGCAAGCATATTTTGATTTTTACACATTTATCTTATATATATTTACACAAGATAAATATATTTTATATATTTATCTTATTTATCTATACATACATGCACGTAGTTTTATTTTCAAATACCCCAGCTTTCGTTGTTCCACCGCCAAGGACCTATTGATTACAGATGAAGGTATGGTCTTCAAAACTTGATGGCTTTGAACTCTAATAAAGTTGTTTATACAAAGCGAGGTGATCAATTAAAGAACATAATACATATATTATATTATGTTTATACGTTCTATCGTACACGTAGGCATATCAAGAAAAGTTGTGTAGGCTGAGTCATAAAAGGTGTAAATTTTATTTTTATTTAGTAACAATACATTTATTTTTATTACATTTTTATATCAACGTGTATACATATCTAAAATAGAAAATATCTATACGTAGTCCTCCTCACTAGAAGATCCTGTGCCGAGGAGGACTATGCTTTGGATAAGTTTTCAGTGACTTCTATGGTTTAACTTCATTGTTCGGATAAGGTTTTCCAGAAACTTCTATGAAGATTTTCATTATTTGTTTTTGGGGTGTTATGCCGTGTTGCGCTACCTCCTTCTTTAGCCAACGTTTCGGACATCGTTGCAGTGTCCATCATCAGGGCAGATCCGGTCGATGTGTGCCGGATCTGCCCTGATGATGGACACTGCAACGATGTCCGAAACGTTGGATAAAGAAGGAGGTAGCGCAACACGACATAACACCCTAAAACAAATAACAAAAATCCTTTTGGCCGTGAAAATCTTAAAACGTATCTTCTTTGACGATGATTTAAATATACTTATAAGTTCATTTTCTGATAGTTCCTTCAGCCAACATTTAATGTCCTTAATGTAGCTATTTTTTGTTTTAATTTGTTTGATACTAAGTGGGAGTTTGTTATATAACTTTACTGCTAAAAATTCCGAACTTCTTTGTCCAAATCAAGAGTTACACTTTGTTATATTAAGCATGTCTGTTTGTTTGGCTCTGGTTTTATGAGCATAATACACTAAGTCGGAGATTAGACGAAAAGGCCGTAAAAAGCAAACATACTTTATTGAAATATAAAAAGATAAAAATATTAATACATAACGAAACATTAATAAAAAATTTCAACAAAGCAAAAGTAGGTATTTTTTGCAATTTGGGCGTTCAATATTTCACCAATTTACGCAAACTGCTAAAATTGATTATAAAAAACTTAATGTGTTTTCAAACAGTTCAATATCCTGTCTCCTGTTTTTTTTAGATATTTCTGGATTTCTGTCTATTTTTTAAAAAGTACCAAAAATCGTAACCGATATATAACGTGACCATTTATTTTTCCCCCAAACCGGGACACCGAAAAAAAGGTAGGTACTTAATAATAATAATAATAAATTTGAACAACTTATATAGCGCTGTTTTCGAGAAAAATCGCCCCAGGAGCGCTGTACAAAAGAGGCTAGATTATAATTCATCTTGCGGCTACCAATCGCATGGACGATTGGAATTCTAGATCCTTGTTCAAAATTGAAAGAGGTTTTTCTTTACCAAGAAATAAAGCAATGTGTTATTTGACTAAAATTAGCATGGATTTTACGAGTGAATTTACTTGACTATGTAGGTAGGAGGCTAGATCACAACTCGTCTTGTAGCTACCAAGCGCATGGATTATTGGAATTTTAGCCCTTTAATAAATTCAATAAAATATCTATATTATAAACTTGGCTCACACTTTCATTCAATACAATAAGGAACTCTAGTGAAAAATATTCTGACCTTACAAAAATATGTTCATATAGACTAGACCAATAAACGCTGATTCTGAATATATAAGTTTTATGTAATAATATTAAACGCAGAGTTCTTAAAAAATTATTAAAAAGTCCATTTTTAATCGGGTCCTAAAAACACGCCGTCAAGGTGACGTCACTGTTCGACGTGTCGTGACGTCACCGTAAAGTCATTGTATGGGAATGTATTATATGACACAAGCCACCGTATTAATTTATTAGTTTATTTACATACTGTTTATAGAGATTTAGTGGTTGTGTTTATTGAAACATTATTTAGGCCTAAATAATGTTTCAAAAATAAAGGTATCTCTTATTAGTTTATCTCTATTATTGAAAATATTCAAAAACCACTGCACAAAAAAATAGTAATGCTATTTCTAGGGAGAATACTTCGAACAACGGACTTCAAAATGGCGGCAGTAGATCAGCTGATTGCCCGATCCTATACTAACTTTTCAGGAGTGATGACGTCACACGATTCACAATACATACGGTGGTTTTGGGGGAGTCTTGAAAAATTAAAACTTTGACAATTATTTTAACTATTAAAACTAACTCTATAAATAAAAATAAAAATGCAGTTATTTAAGCTAGAAGGTCATTATTCATTAAAAAAAATGGACTGGAGTTCTCTATTGATTAGATAGTTTAATATTTTTTCATGGCATTTTAGGGTTAGTTATTTTATATATTTATGTATTTCAATATTACCAGTATGTTTGTGAAGGCGCATAACACTTTTTTTTCGAAAACGGGACATTTTGGCGCCCCGAAGCTGTGTTCGGGGACAGAAAACTGTGTTCGCTGCCTGAAAACGGAACTGTCCCGGTGAAAACAGGACGTCTGGTCACCTTAGACATACATGATATTAAATTAAAACAATAAAAAAATCGATCAGCTTAAATTCGAAGAATGCGATCATCACCGCCATGACTTCCTGGATGGAATCTCCCCTGATGACCCTCTGGAGACGGGAGACGATGAAATACCCTCCGTAAACACCTATTTACATTCATTTTAGTGTTTGATACATACATAATTCTTTTTTCTCAGTTTCATTTTTCATGCTTATTCGTTTATTTTATTTAATTTATGTGTTGTTATTTACTTTTTACCTTAACTTATTATTTATCTTTTTTTTGTTATTTTTTTTGTTACTTTACATTATGGAATGTATTGCATTGCACTTCCCCTGCACACATTCTGGAATAAACTTATATTATTATTATTAAATAAAATGAAAGATTTTAGAGTGATTCTACTATTCACACAAAATATTTATTATTGTAAAAACGTCAACTGTGGTGAATTGGATACCGAATGACAACAACATAATATGATTGCGAAGCAAAACTGTAAATCAATATAAAGCGTAAGCAGGGTTTTTGTTTTCCTTTTTCAAATAAAAAAAGTATTAAAACATCAGCGTTTCGTACACAAGTCCAAAGGAAAATGCTCGAATATTCTAATAATGTACGTGCATGTATGCCATCATACTTCCGTAGTATGTAGTTCTTTGTGATTCTTTCATCATTCTCATCAGTGATTCATTTCACAAGTCACAGTAAAGTAAAGTTAGTTCCTTACGCCGCGATTGTCTTTGTTCCCGCGTGTTTACATCGCTGAATAAAGCTACGTATCGTGTATTGAAATATGAAACTTTGCATACAAAAGCAGTAAAATATTACTTGAGGAAGTAAGCACCCTCATACGATAAAAAAAACATTAGCAAGTGCAGAAGCACTATCTTGTCGAGCGATTCTCTCACCTGGTTTCTCAATACGCGCAGATACCTCATCGTACAACCTTTCCCCCGTAGTTACAACTTTACAACTTTCAACCCATTTTTATTACCAAGGAAAGGAAAATTTTGCATGATAAAAACATGAAAGTAAGTCTTCTTCACACTACCTTCTTAATTACGATTATTTTTCGCAATTTTTTATTATACTCATAATTTACTTCTTATATATAAAAATCTCGTGTCACGGTGTTTGTGGTCGCACTCCTCCGAAACGACTTGACCGATTTTTATGATTTTTTTTTATGTATATTTGGTAGGTATGAGAATAGGTTAAGTTAAAGAATATTTAAAGTATATTTCATACCGCCAGGTGATTAGGGTAACTCTATCCAGAAAAGGAAATTCTATTTTTCGACAATTTTTTTATTTTTGTTTTTTTTTTTATTTGGCGTCAAAAAATACCCATGACCTCAAATTTTAACCCTCCTGCTCCCACCCTCCCATTTTTTAATCGCGATTTTAGTATTTTTGTACGAACAAATTTAACCGTCTTTCGTATTTCAAACAGAACGAAATTATTTATGTTGTTGAATGACAAATGGCGCTACGTCCGCCTCATCTAACTTTCATCCACACATGCGCAAGACATTCACGAGAAGGGTCGCGTCATTTTGATATTTCATCATGTTGGACTGACAAAAATATCGTACATTCAATTGCTCTTCGAAATTCATATTGATTTTCTTTATTTCGTTTTCCTACTTTAGTTGTTGTTTTTTGTTTTGTTTTTATCAGCGGTTATCGTCTACAGCACTCTGTCATAGATCCCATCCCCACACACTTACAATAACATTCGTAATTTTTTATTTAACAACCAAAATATTCACTAGAAATAATTTATATCGCAGAACAATAACAAATAATTTAAAAACCGCCATCACCATTTACAATTCAATTATTGCTCCACACTTCAACTACTGTTCAAGTATCCTTTTCCTTTGTAATGAAAGAGAACAGAATAAATTTCAAATTCTCCAAAACAGAGCAATGCGAATAATACTCCGAAGAAATAGATTTTCAAAAATAATTAAAATGTTAAAGGAACTTAATTGGTTAACAGTGAAACAAATACTGACCTTGAACACGTTGATATTTATTCACAAAATATTAAACAACATGTTACCAAAATACTTCACAAATAAAATCGTATACAATAAGGACATTCACAGACATTACACAAGGACTTGCAAGGAAATAAGATTAAACAAAAAGGACAAAACGAATACGCAAAACAGTCTGCTGTACAAAGGAATTAAGTTATATAACACACTACCAGAAACTCTTAAGTCCTCACCAATTGAAAAGTTCAAGATGGATTGTAGGAGCTACATAAAACAAAAACAAAAAATTTTGTGATTTCAAAAATTTTTGTGAATTTAAAATATTATAATTAAAAAAACTGCAATATGAAATATTATAATCAATTAGAAATTTGTAAACTTAAATGTACAAATTACTAAAATAAAATTCAAATAAAAATAAAAAAAAATACATTTTCACTCCTCTAAACAGCAATTCTGTGACTCTGTTTTTATCAGAAGCGGTAAACTAATTCTATTTACATTATTCTGGTTAAAAAAAATATAATTTTCACCTTTACAATTCCCAGCCCTCAATAATTATGTATTTACTAAAAACAATTTCATCTATAAAATATGTTGGCATTTGGTTATTCATAATTTATAGTATAAAAATTAACACTTTATTATAGCAGTCTATTTTTATGGCAATCCAGTTGAGCTCTTTCCTCATTTAATTCATTTTTGCATATTTGCCTTTCCTTAGTAGATATAAAACATGACATAGTTTTGAATAATTTCTTGTTTGTTTAGGTTTACTTCATTGACCAAAATGTACATGTGGAGCAACTATAATTAAAAAAAGAGTTCTGATGGTTTCTATTTAGCAAATTTTTTAGTATTCCAAGAAAAGATGGTTTTTCATATCTTTTTTAGTACATGTTCAAAATTTGGCGTTAACGTTAGTTTGGAATCCAATATTACATTATAGGTATTTGATGTCATTTCGTTTTTCAATTATTTCATAATCTTTCGTCAAATTTAACATTGTGTTTTGCCTTAAGTTTTTTGGCCTTTAATTTTTTTATTTCCACATATTTTATTTTGTTCACGCCCAGTTTTAACTTGTTTATTTTCTACCCTGATTTATTTTTGGGGTATGTGTTGCGCTAGCTTCTTCTTTAGCCAACGTTTCGAATAGCATTAAAGTGTCCTTCATCTGGGGAGATGTGTAATGATGATGGATACTGTGATGGAGTACGAAACGTTGACTAGAGAAGGAGGTAACGCAACAATAAATCACGATAGTATCTACTTTAGATTGTGAACATCTGAAATTATAATTTTTTATTTTCAGTTGTTTGCTATATTTTGTAAGTTTTCATTTATTTCGTCTATGTACTATTTACACGAAATATACTAAATATAATGTCTGCGAATAGTCTAACATTAGAATGTTTTATGGTTTTAATTTAATTATATAATTTATGTGATTATAAATAAAATTGGGTCTAATACCGACCCTTGCGGAACGCCTGCGCTGTTTTCTATTGGTTTTGATCAAAGAGATTGAAATATAAGAGATAAGCTATCCGCAGTTTTTCTTGGTGGGACTGTGTTTCCTGGCGTTACCGATATTGTTAACCAATACTACTGCACACCTTAAAAAAATCAACTAAATTAACGAAATCTTTCCGTATTCAAACTATATTGTTAACCCTGTACACAACGAATTCTTTCCACATTCAAACTATTCTCATTAGGTAGTTGTCCGCCGACAGTCATAGCATATCTCTTGTATTTCAATATCTTTAGTTTTGATTGAGAACTATCAACATTTGTTACCTGTTATGTTCCTCTGACATATTCTTTCACAAATAGGTTTGGAGCTATGTCAGAAAGACCTATATCTTCTAATTTTTCGAATCGTTTTTTTCCCCTTTTTTATTGTTTCAAAGGTTCGTTTGAAATATAAGAATGCTGCAATAGTGATTTTTTGTGTATTCTTTCTTCCATGTATCTATCAATCACACGGATCATATTATGTGCATCATATTATGTGATTGCTTGTCACATAATATGATGCTTTTCCGAGTTACCCAAAGAATTTTCTTTTTATTACAATGATTTCTAGTACCTGTTCGTATTTTGGTAACATATTTATCGGTCCTAATTATAACTTTCGGAATCGGTATCACAATAGATGTTTCCACGTGTTTGGAAAATTTCCACTTCTAATGATTAAATTCGGTTGGAGTTAATTAATATTATTTGCTACGAGGTGACCTCAACAACAACTTGCAATTGAATTGTTCGCACAAAATAACATGTATTCTGTTTACTAGAAACCAGACATATGCTTTGTGCATACAAGTGAAGAATTTGAGTCCATTCAATTCGAAGAATTAAATTATTCATTTTATTGCTTCTGTTTTTGTTTGTTCGAAATTAATATTGATCAGCCGAAATGGAAAACTTGTGTACACGATGATATTGATGATTAATAAAAACAAAAATTATTGTTTAAATAAGCATATTATATTATTAAAATATTAATAAGTTTCGCTTAAGCCTACTAAACCACTTGGTTGTGTCTAACTGGCTCCATTAAAAAAACTGTTGAGAATATTTGTGTGTAAATTAATGGAGATTTTTGGCGAAGGCAGTTAATAGAAATTGGCATCAATGCAAAAGGAATTGTAACCACAAGCCACACTTTCCGTGGTTCGCAGTCCATAGTCCGTAGTCTGCACAGTCGGTTTAGGAAGATTTAAATTTTAATGCGCCTTTTTATCATACGTAATCGAGTGCTCGGCCGCAGCTGGAAAACATTCGCTGAGATCACCATTGAAGGACATTTGCGAAAATGTGTTGGCGTCGGCTGTTAGAATATTATTTGTCAGTAAATATAACAACTTGAAAAGCTTATGTAAAAGTGCTTACAATAGACTAAATAAACATTTTTCAGTGCAGAAATTCTGAGACTGACTACCATATGAATTCCTCTGCCCAGAACACTAATGAGGAAAATAATTATACCGGTCTGTGAACATTTTCAATCAACTACAAATGTATAATATTGTTACTGAGGCTGTTCAGGTAGGTGTAATAACTATATACAATTACTATTCATATGTAAAAGCCCCTTAAAAGGGGCATTAGTAAATAAATAAATATTATTTAAATTTTATTATTCTTCTTCATTGATTTGACGGGAATAACCTTCATAAAAAGATAGTTTTTCTTATAAAAAATAAATATAATTTACCCACCCCATTTGGGTCTTGGCGGCGGATGCATCTTCCCACCAGGTGCAAGCAGGCCAGATCGGTAAAGAATGGTTGAGGGAGTCCCTCGGACTTCTCCGGCCGTACTCCCTTGGAATATCGCCTTGCACCGCAGTGGGATGGATTCATATGTCCGTCACTCCTGAACACATTGACCCCAGGATTCCTACCCATCCCTCATACCCTTTTCCTCTCCAGAACTTCCTCTCCTTCCTATCCTAAAAAGACCCTCCACACAACATCCCCTCAGGAGAATTATTTTCCTCAGGGCCTCCTGTGTGGAGCTAATATAAAAAAATAAGGGTAAAAATTTAACAAAATAAAATATATCTCATTTTAGGACCAATCCTTTATATTATTAGGGCCAGTCCTTTATGTACGTCTCAATTGTGAATATATTGTTTTCATTTGTTAAAAGTTTTGTGTATGCAGACCAAGGGCGGATCCAGCTTTGGCGCCAGGGGGGGGTCACATAGCGCCAGGGGGGGGGGGGGTCAAATGGTCGTGGTCAAGTCACTAGAAGTTATAATTTAATTTTTATAATAATACAAGTAAAAAGTAGGTCCACCTAGGTTCTGGACCCAGCCCAGGGGGGGGGGGGGTCATGACCCCCATGACCCCCCCCCCCCCTGGATCCGCCCTTGATGCAGACGATAATATCACACGAAGACCTGATTACTGCAATGAACCTTATGCAGCTTGATCTTATTGCCCTCTTGAAATGGTCTCATGACGCAGGCCTCATAATAAATGCCAAAAACTAAAATTGTGCAAATAAGTTTTCGATATCCCAGATATAATGTAATGCCTTCGTCATATGTATACACACACTTTTGGGTGCATACATTAAAATGCCCTGCTTATGTCGAAAATTGTGTATATTTGGGTGTTACCATTAACTGCTATATGATATGATATGTACACATTATGTTTGTAAACGTCTACGGGCTGTTTATGGTAATAATATTTGAATGACTTGTATAGCGCCGTTTTTGTGAAAAATCACCTCAAGGGCGCTGTACAAACTTATAATACATTTCTACGATCTTACTTCTAACTACAAACTAGACAAACCACTATAACAACTTAGGGAACGTACCCATACTACGCGACACGTTTAGGGGGGGGGGGGTCTTCAAAATGTCACGCTCCATACAAATGAGCGGCGGGTTGCTTAGGATTTTGGTCACCGGGGGGAGGGGGGGGGGGGGGGGGGGTTAAAAATTGCAAAAAGATGGTCACGTAGTATGGGTACGTTCCCGTATGGCTAAATATTGCATCCATCGGTTCATCGATCACCGATACGGAACTATGTGTACCTACAATGATTTGACCAATGAACGCGATGCTGCGTAAATTTGTGCGTAAGGTTTATAAAATAACATATTTCGTACGTATCTACTTTAAAATTAATCTACTTATGGCTGTATCCACTATCCGTTATGGAATTACTTCTTGGGGACATTCTTGTAATACTAATTTAAGTTGTATCCAAACATACATATAAATCCAAATACAAAACTCCATTCCAAAATTGTTGATATATAAATATACAAATGCATACAGAAGTAACATTAAATTAATATAGTCTTTGAATGTTTTGCTTATTAGAGGATTATTATTGTATAAGATTGTAAGTCATTTTGTTATATTGTCTGATTCCTTGTATAGGGAATGAGTTTTCCATAAACATAATACATTATTCACTTAAAATGAAGGTTTGGTGGTCCCGAAATGCCTACCAATAGATACGGTGAAAGAACTCTAAACTATATCCAAAATATAAAAAAAAACTACCAATGACAATTAAAAATACCATTTATACTGCTATAGTAAAATATAAAAGGAAATGGCTATTATATATAAAAGATTTATGTTGATGCCCCACTGAAGCCTCTGTTAATTGATGTTCTAAGGATTTTTTTTTATTTTAATAATTTATTGAGTTAGTTTAATAAGCATTTAATAATAAGGGAACGTACCCATACTACGTGACCTCTTCGGGGGGGGGGGGGGGGGGGGGTCTTCAAAATGTCACGCTTGGTACAAATGGGCGGCGGTTTGCTTAGGATTTTGGTCACCGGGGGGGGGGTTAAAATTTGCAAAAAATTAGTCACGTAGTATGGGTACGTTCCCTAAGCAGAATGTAACGTTTCATTTAATAAATTTAAATATTTTTACAGTAAGCATAACATTTAGTCCCCTATAGACTACGAAAATTTACTTTTTTTGATACCTTCTTTACCCATATTCAAAATTTGCCGTGAAATTTAGTTATGAATAATAAATGGAAAATAAATTAACTTCTTTAGTTCTTATATTCAAAATTAAGTTGTACCCTTTAAAAATAACAGAAATCTTAGACAAAAATCAATACTTCCTATTCCAAAATGTAAAAAAACAATAGGACAGTTAAGTCATAAATGTCTCGGAGTTATATTTTTTAATTCACTACCTGAAAAAATCAGAAACATGAACAGTAACATAAAAAATTTAAAACTCAGCTTAAAAATTATACTGAAACCGAAGAAAAAATAATAAATTGAACCAATATAATACACCCCCATACACCCAAGCCCTGCTTATTTATGGGGGTATACCAAATACAATGTAATTAATTATTGTATAAAATTTATTATAATTTATGTATCTCTTCGTAAATAAAAATCTCCTCCCACATAAGAAAACTCTCTCTAAAAGATTTTCCCACCCTTCCAATCACCTTTCTGTTTTAATTTCGATTCAAATTAATATGTATTTTACCTTAAATACTCTTGTAACTACGATATTCATTTATATACTTGTACGCCTGTCTCGAAACAGGTATATCCTAGTGAGACAGGCATAAAAAAACCCAAGGTACATAGACTTTTTTATAGATAAATAAAAAAAAATCCATATGCAGAGGGTTAAGGGGCGTACTTGACATTCTTTAACCCAATGTTAAATTTAATTTAACCCTTCAATCCAAATTGTTTCAGGAATCACCATTCCTGAAATAATTGGGATTAAAAAATGTAAATGAAATTTTGGTCTCCAAAATACTTTTTGATTTTTTTTTTCTACAAAACATAAAAAATAGTAGGTGTTGGATGTTGAACAGTTGGGGACAGGGTAAGAGGTTGGGCGGTTTCTCGGCTTAGTGACTAGTGACGACATGCGAAAGACATTTTTTTAGTTTGATTTTAAAGAAGAAAAAAAAATTGAGAAAAAGTAATCGAAAAAGTCCGGACACCAATATTTCGTTCACATTTTTTATTCCAAATAATGCCAGGATGAACTGGTCAAAGTAAGTCAAATACGTACACTTTACACCCCTTATAAGCAAAGAATGCAAGGCTGATGTTAGCGTGATGAGTAAAATTAAGAAAGGGACACTCAGATGGTTTGGGCATGTAGAATTGTAGAGCAAATGAACGAGGAAAGGGGTGTAAGGAGAATATATGACGCAAATGTGAATAGTAGAAGAAGTCGAGGACGCCCAAGAAAGACATGGCACGACCAAGTGAATCAGATATTTGAGTCGGACCATGTCAAGAGTCAGATTAATAGAAGAGCATGTGTGCTTGAGCTCGGTGTGTGCCAAGACCGAGTTGTTTGGCGGTCCGTCCTCTCTGCCTACCCCTGCGGAGAAACGTGATGGTTAGTTGGTTAACATCATCATTTCACATATATATACCATTTTAAAATGTACCGTGTTATTGCATAAAATGTTGTCACTGTGTACCTGTTGACAAAGTAGCAGGTTTATATAAAAAATGTATAGATTACAAAAAAAAAACATAATTTAAAACTGACATCGGTAGGTACTTTTATACGCAGGTACGATGAAAAACTGCGTTGAAAAATCAACAATCACGAAAAGTCCTTTGTAATATAATGATTATAAGCATAACCTAAAGACCTTTCGATTTTCCAGAGAAATTTTCTACAAAATGCTGATTCTTTGTAAAACCGATAATTATTATTGTAATTGAATTACACAAGTTTAATCTTTAGCGATGTTTGCGAATTATTTGATAGTTTTGCACTTCGTGATATTCGACACGTTCACTAAAAATCTGACAAATGATTCACGGCTTCATAACAACTTTAATCTTTTCAATCAATGCTGACATTTTTTTAGTTTACAAAAAACGTTTTCAGTTAATAAATTTAACTGCAATTGCTTTTCTGAAGGTTAAACAATGTTGATAATATTATGCTTAGTGTAAAAAAACATACCAATATAATCAACTAAAGCGTACCTTATCAGTTTAACCGGTTAGTTTCTATTAAAGGATTGTTTTCAAAATTCAATAACGAAAGCAAAGTTAGAACAAAAGCCTTTTTCAAAACAGAAAATAATTCAACAATATAATTTCAATTATGACGTGAGAAAGCACGTAGGTAATATTCAAAAATAAAAAAATAAATCAAAGTATGCAATTCACAATATAGAACTCCAGTCCGATTTTTATTAAATTTAAATAACTGCATTTTTTTAAGAGTTAGTTTTAATCAATTAGAATATCTTTGGTTTTAATAGTTAAATTATTTGTCAAAGTTTTAATTTTTCAAGATCCACGAAAACCACCGTATGTAAAGTGAATCGTGTGACGTCATCACTCACCAAAAATTTGTTTTATTTTCAACAGGTGTTGTCATTTTGTATGACAGTTATATGGAAGAAGCTATGAAACTATTCAATAAGTAAAAACACTATTCAATAAGTGAAATCAGAAGGAGAATCACAGCAGCCAACAAAACATACTTCTCTTTGCTGCCAGTGTTTAAGTCACGTAGTGTCCACACAAAAAACAAAATAACCATATATAAGACCATTGTTAGAACTGTATTGGCATATGGATGTGAGGCGCTGACACTGATGGTAAAGATGGCTGAAATGCTGGATACTTTTGAAAGAAAAGTGCTGAGAAGAATATGTGGACCCGTGAAAGAGGGTGAACAGTGGCGCATCCGACACCAAGGGCGGATCCAGCTTTGGCGCCAGGAGGGGGTCACATAGCGCCAGGGGGGGGTCACATAGTCGTGGTCAAGTCACAAGAACTTATAATTTAATTTTTATAATAATAGATACAAGTAAAAAGTAGGTCCACCTAGGTTCTGGACCCAGCCCAGGGGGGGGTCATGACCCCCACGACCCCCCCCCCCCTGGATCCGCCCTTGTCCGACACAATACAGAATTGTATGATATATATAAGGCACCTAGCATCTCAGCACATATAAGACTCCTCAGGCTGAGATGGGCTGGGAAATGGGCATGTACAGAGAATGCCGTATACACGCGTCCCAAAAAGAATTTTGACTGGATACCCAGTGGCGGCGTAGGGTAGATTGGCACCCGGGGCGGTTTTGTATTGAGCACCCTACATAAAATAAAATACCAAATACTAAACATGCTTACGAGATTTCATTTTACTAAAATATTCGATCACAATATCAAGATTGTTTTCCCTGTCTCTTTCAATTGATATCATAGAAAAATTGATTATTCGCGGTTGGCTCATTGTGGACCTTAAATAAGATTTTATTAAGGAGACAGAAAAAGATATTGGCACCTCTGGAACTCGAACGCAGGACCTTCCGTTTACATGGAAACAGCTCTTCCAACTGAGCTAAGGTGTCTATATCCAATTCGGTCACATTTAACTGTGTCATTCTTCGACTAAGAACTACCATAAGAAAAAAAACTACCATAACTAACATACTAAGAACTACCTTCATTTTCTTAACGCACATATTATTGGCTGCTACCTTTATATATGATTGCATGATTCAAACCCGAACTAAATGCTATCTACAAGGGCGGATCCAGGATTTTTTTTCTATGGGGGGGAGGGGGCAAGGGGCGGACGGGCAAAAAAATCAACAACTACTGTTAGGATTTTTCTCTGTGGGGGGGGGGGGGGGGGTGGGGGGGCACAAGGGGTTGACGCGGAAAAAAATCAACAATTACTGTTAGGATTTTTTATGGGCGGGCACAAGGGGCGGAAAGGCAAAAAATCAACGATTACTGTTAGAAATAAACTTAAGTATCATATTTCAAGTTTATTTCTACAAGTTCAAGTATGTATAGGAAGATTTATGAAAGTGTCAAAATAATCGAAAAATTAAATGTTTAAAAGACAGTTTTAGCTTCTAAGTATGTACTGTGATGGAATCTCCACAAAAACAATCTCAATAAAAATTTCTCACAAAAAATCTACACAAAAATACCGTCTGGGGGGGGAGGGCACGGGGTGCCACACGGTGCCCCCCCCCCTCCCCTAAATCCGCCCTTGGCTATCTAGATAGTGTCTGGATAAATTATTAATTAGCTCAGTTAGTAGAGCTGTTGCCAAGTTGCCATTTAAGCAAAAGGTCCTGGGTTCAAGTCCCAGAGGTGCCGATAACTTTTGTGATTTTTCTGTCTCCAGATTTTCGATTGAGTTTCGCTAATTTTTTCTTTCAACGCCTGCTTTGCCGGTGTTGGGATCACACATCACTTCGAGTGTTGATACAAGCTTCTCAAAATGATGCTTCAGTTTTAGAAAGGGAATTAGAAATTATATTCGAAAAAAAATATATATATAGTTGTGACGCATTTCAAAATATGATAATGTAAGTAGCTAGATACAAGAGTAGGTAGTTATTTATTGAAATGTCTTTACAGCGGGAGATTTTGTGCGCATTCTTTGTCTGTACGAGTGGGCTGTCGTTGTCACCCCTCGGGGCTTGGCACCCGGGGCGGACCGCCCCCTCCGCCCCCCCCCCCTTACGCCGCCACTGTGGATACCCAGGTGGAAAGAGAAAAGTGGGATGACCCAGACTGAGGTGGGAAGACGAGGTAAGAGGGTATATGCAGCACAGCTTCTCCAGGTACCAAATTGGAAGTCAGCCGCTGAGGACAGGAGGAGTTGGAGGCGACTGTTGCAGAAGGCCAAAGCTCGATATGGGCTGTAGCGCCATCGAAGAAGAAGATATTAATCACCACCTAGGGACCTTTTTTTCAACCTACCAAATTCAAACTTAGGACTCGATTTACTTGAAAACCAAAGCTCAAACTAAAAAGCTGTACCGCAAAATCGCCTTGGATTTTCCTGTTTCCCAATTGTATTATGGGTTTCCGGACCCCGTGTGTAGTTTTAAGTAGGATATAATTTATTTTTAAAAACTCATTGAATGCTCTTTATAATTTTCCCGTATTATTAATATTGTTCATTTTCAACTGTTATTTCGGAATAATTGCGAGAACTTCATGTTTGGCGGATCCTTAATGAAATTCATAATATAATATTATTATAATAAATTGTTATCGTATTTAAAAAATAATAACGTAACTCATATTAATTTCAGATCCTTCCGGAATCATTGAAAACACTCTCTATTTATGTATGATTAGCAGGAAAGAGAATCGGATTTTGAAGATATCGAACCCCGACCTTTCACTAAAGCTTCCTAGGATCCAAGGCCAGCAACACAACACAAAGTGCATCCACTCACCGGACAACTTTACTATGGGAATAATTGTTTAATGCTCTTCGCTGATTAGATACGATATTATTATTTGAAGGCTTGGTTTTTGACATTTAGGTTTACCTACTTTCTAATTCTAGGACCCAAAGTCAAAAGCCCTACCCAGAATCGTGTGGAACGGATTCTTGAAGTTAGAATACATCCATACCCGAGCACACAATTACATACAGTAGTCGATAAATGTCTACTTTAAAATAATTTATCATAAGTTATACTAAGTAAAGAGTTTTGTAGCAATTTTAAAAATATTATTTAAACTAGTCTGTTTTTGAATCTCACCGATGGGCTGAGATGTATCAATATTCTGCTTAAATTGTTTTGTATATAATATTTCGATTGGCCAGTCGAATAGTCAGACATCTCTAAATACTAAGTTTTGAGATAAATGAGGAATTGACGACCTCCGTAGTCCAGTGGGTAAGACTCTTGACTCACAATCCGGTGGTCGCGGGTTCGAACCCGGCATGCGCAAATAAATTTTATTTGATTAATTTGTGTTATTTCACAATTAATTCATTAAAAATAATATATAGTATATTTGCGGCATGTTCCAGAGTGGAAGATACTATCAGTATCGCCCTGGTGTAAGACCACCATTCAGAATTGAAACGTTGCTTGAAAATGGCTTTAGCCGTGTTTGGTGACCAGATCTGAATAGCTAGGTAGGTACTTCCCAACCTTCCTCTTCCCCACCTCCTTCCCCTCCCCACTACCTTCAGCCTCACAACATACCCCAATTGGGGATGCCATAGTCTCACTGGCTCAAGACGCCGGGCAGTTGAGATTCTTGTGCGGTATTCACTGTAAAAAAAAAAGCATGCTCACCATCGAAAAGTCACCATAAATGAAATATTATTTGTACAAGTCTGCATTTTACATATTAAATATACTATAAAATAACACCGGGAGGCATAACAGTTCGGTACACCAGTATGACATTTTGAAATATCCTACTAATGACACAGAATTCATACATTTTTTTAATTCGCTACAAGTTTTTCTGCATTGTGATTGATTTGGTGTGTTTATGAGTAAATCTGAGTATTATAACAGATTTACCGATGTATTAATAGATATATTCACAGTTTTTTTTCTAGTTGATCCTCAATAACACCGCCCATTTTTCATGCCTTTTTGTTTATTATTTATTTGTAGCTTATATTGCCTACGGTCGCGCCATTTGTCTATACTCGTCTTCGGTGTGTGACGTCACAAGTCTCCATAGAAAAAATTTTATTCATATTCATGGTGAAATATTGTCGAAAATTGCCCCCTTCAAAAGCTCGAAGTTATCTAGTTATCTATCTATCAAAGTTATATAGTGTGTGGTTCAGTTTATTTATGAGTCAGTCAGTCCGAGTTGCAAGCCCATGTGTTCCAAGTACAAAAATAGCAGGAAAAACATTTTAGTGTTCTAAGTGTAGTTTTAATTGGTACCTAATAAGTATCAATTAAAGCTGAAGACTCGCGTGCAGATTAAGCCTTACGTTAAAACCAGTTTAATAATCCGAATGATCTGTCAAAATTCCAGTAGCGGATAAATCAGCTCACGCATTTTGAAGAAAATCGTTAAAATATTTCGAGTTAAATTTTGTTATAAACCATTATTCGTAATTCGTAGGAAACCATACGCATATAATGGTACTAATACTAATTAAAGCTGGGGAGTCGTAAGCAGATTCACTCTTAATTTAAAACCAGTTTTGTGTTCAGAATGTAAAATTCCAGTTGTGGATTCATCTGCTGACACATTTCGGCCACTGCTGAAGTATGATAAGTGATGATAATCCTGCATCACACGTACTTGCAGCCTCTCAGATTTGATCGATCGGAGTCTAATAATTTTGAGGTAGATCGCCATCAGTTCAAATTTGAGCACCCCAGAGATAGAGGAATAGAGGGTACACTTTTACATATAACTGTATACTCAACACAAATTTCTATTTTTCGGAGATGTCTGACTAATCAACTGGATGATCAATTTGTGCATTGGTCAGATTGTTGAAAGGTTTTTTTTTCAAATGGAGGCGCTTCATTTCTACTTTTCAGAATCGTGCCCACGCTATTTAAGATATTTTGGTGATTCTTACTACTCACTAATGCTGTATAAATAATTTACAAATTATTGTAAGTATTATTTTGGTTAGGTACACCGATTATCTAATATGATAGGCTTTTAGTGATTCAATAAATTGGACGAGGTAATTTATTATAGGAAACCTTTCTAGCCTAGAGGCGGGTCAACAACGTATCGGGTGCACACGGCAGAAGGTCACACAAAGAAACGAAAACAATGTTGGAGATAGAAGACAAGACCGATCAGGAATGCTGGCGTTGTGACTGATTGTGAGAAATAGGTTTGAATTAAATAAAATGTACCTTCCTGAAAAAGTCGAAATTTCATATACACGAGGAAAAGGAAAGTCTCTAAGACTGTTTTTTGTTGACAGAATATTAACCGGCTTTTAATTATGTAAAAAACCTGTGCGTAAACACGATAAACCCCTTTTTATGAAGTGGATTATCCATGTATATGTATATGGATTATCAGGTACCTACCTCTACCTAGGTAGATACCAAAGATCATAGAGTACAACACAGATCATCGAATACAACGCTATGGTAGATCCCACAGATCATAGAATATAACGCTGTGAAAGATACCACAGATCATAGAATATAACGCTGTGAAAGATACCACAGATCATAGAATACAACACTGTGAAAGATACCACAGAATTTTGTTTGCAAGTAGATCATGTAAGAAAAAATTATGTTTTCCAAAAAAATGGATACATAACACCTTTATCTCGGTCTATAAAGATTGTTGGCGACCTTCATTTTTTATTACAATAGAGTGACGCATAAATTATTTACTATTTTGCGAAATTTCTTATCGGAGCGCGGCATTCATTTGTACCCACAGCTCGCAATTCCAATATTCCTTACGTGGCTGGCAGGTTTATTCCTAACGGCGTAGATGACTCTGTTGGTGGTGATGATGATTTTTATTTAATTATTGCGGCAACCCGAAATTTTGTTACTTTAAGGCTCTGCAACCGGGCCCGAAAAGAAGAAGATGGAGAAATAAGAAATTACGAATGTTAGAGACAAAATCAATGCGAAAATTGTGAAAATGTTTAATAAAACACGACTCGTTTAAAATAGAGCAAAATCTCGCGGGCATTATCTTAAACAGCATTTAAAGAAACACTGTGAATTTTTTCATACATATAACTTGTAAAATAACTGAAACAAACGTGTTAATAGATAATAATTTTTGGAGCATACTTTGCGATTTTTTTTTATCGAGGGAATTTTATAGAATTTGCGTTTCGGCGCGGGCAAAGTCTAGATATTATCTTCAAGAATAACATATATTTTTTGGAGAGCTTTAAAACTTACCGTGTTTAAGGGAAATATGTAATAAATCGGTACAAATCCGGGTTGCGGGCCCTTAAGGTGAGTAAAATTTTAACTTCAAAGGTATTTTTTGCAAAATTGTAAGGCATTGTAAAGGGAAAACCGTGCCTGGTGGAGAAAGAGGCCTCAACTAAACCCTGTGGAGTGTGGAGGTAACATACTCGTATACAATATAGGTTGTTATTATGGTCACATTCAGCAGGTATCGATACAAGTGTATTATACCCATAGAGATATACATCAATGATTATACCACGGTACAAAATATCCCCACCACTGATAATATTGCCCCACTATATTCATATGAGTCGATAATGCAAAGGAGAAAGACAATCGAAATGGGAAAGACGGGTATCGCAAACGTCCTTATTAGATTTTTTAAATTTGGTATTCAGTAAGCCAACCGAATTATTGTTAATTTATTCAAAAGAAGCTACCTAATCCTTGTCTCAGAAATTCTAACATTGTGTTACATCAGAACTAGCGATGAGTACGTTCCGCGTTTTGCCGGAGGCCTACGAGGAGCGCTTCCTGTTAAAAGAACTTGAGTTCTATAGTGCTTCCAGGTTCGAGTTCTTGTGCCGTGGCAGTGTCGGTTCCGCCGCTAATTCGGACCCAGTCCCGCAGGTGGACTCGAACCGATACACATACTTTTTAAATTTTATTTTAAAAATATATAAAACATAGACACACGCAATATTAAGTCGGGCTGCAGTAAACAAAGTTCGAATAGCCAACATGATAGCCAACGTTCGTTGAATGGACAAGGCACAAGAAGAAGAAGAAGAAGAAGAATATTTAGTTAAAAAACTCATTTTAATTAATGAAATATTAACTGACACTGTAAATTTGTCTTTTTTACTAATTTTTACTGTTTAATGCGCCTAAGTAGATGAGGGTTCACACTGTTCATGACGATACAAACATTCCTCTGATAAAGGAGTTAATTTTCACACATGGAGAGAAATTCTAAGCTGGTCCAGCATAATTCTCTCGCTAAATATAGTGAGAATGATAAATTTAGACATAAAAAACCTTCGAAAGGAGTGAAATCCTGTCATATATCACAGTAGAGTTAATACCTAATGGTCGCATTTCCCAAAACACCAAGAATATTAAAAAAATAACATCCAATTATATTATCACTAGATAATTCCATTTCGCATTTACGTTAGAGTCATAAAACTAATTATTTTAGGAACTCTGAACATAAATGATATCCAAGTCCACGTAACCAAGAACTCGCGCGAGTGATGCGGACGCGACGCGGGAAGCGACAGTGCCGACGGCTGGGAAGAGGCATTTGAGTCTGAGTTTTCTGGGAGTAGTTGATTTGAAAAAGGAGTAGGAATAGGATATGCGATCCGCTTGCCGCAAAGGACTCGGGTTCAAGAACTCATTCCGGCTGAACCTACACATCGCTAATCAGAACTGCGTAGATTTTGAAGTAGTTAGGCGCAGAACTTCGAGGGGTTACTAGGTACTTACCTATTATCTATATAGAAATATGTATACTTGACTTTTTTAAGTGCCTGCCTGTACAAAAGGCCCATTCACTGATTATGTAGATGGTGGCCGATATAGGTAAAAAAAATGTTTTCTTTCATAATAGATATTAATTTAATTGCTTATGTTTACATTAGGTAGGTACCTACCTATAACTTGCAGCACAGCAGCCAAATATGAAAATAAATACCGCGATACATTATTTAGTAAACACGAATTACAACTGGATGAATCTTTACGTCTTATGATAGATTCGGCGAAAAAACACATGGACACACACATACAAACACAATACAATTTGTATACCTAATACCTACTTATGTTTTGGCCCTTTAAATGATAACGGTTTGAAATTAATTTAGGAACTAACAATGATTGGAATGATATTTCCATACATGCATTATCTTGACACCTCGCGGAACATACTAAAAAAATGACATACAGACAAAATGCAAAGCGCTCGAGAAAACAGGACTCTACACTCTATAGAAATACCAGAAGAAAAAGTGTGGAAAAGTTATTGTATTTTTAAAGATTTTTAAATAGAAAAAGAGCTGACGGTTCTCTCGTAATTATTGCAATAGTAAAATTATGTATTTACGACTTTCGAAAAAATGCGTCTAAAGCAAGCTGCTAGTGGCGCGCGCGCAGCTAGTAGGCCGGCCTTTTATTGTAGACGCCGTTGCTTTACCATTTACCACGTGTTTTGTTCTATTCCGTCGTAGGTAGAAAACTCGTGTAATTTTTTATATTGCTACCTCCTAGTGTTCCTACAGCCATTTAATAATAATAACATTCCCAGTTGGCGCGCTCCTCGTTCGCGAATTTATAAGCGGATCACAAACAGTAAACATCGTACTCAGTCAGTCAGTCTTTGAAGTGGTTTGTTGACCTTGAAGGCTCCACGGGTCCCCCTGGCTCCTTCTCCCCTCTCTTCCCCAGTCAGCCGGTCCGGATGTTGTTATGTAATAAATATGGGTCATAAGTGTCATAACTCATAACATAACAACCTAACTCATTACTCATTATGTATAATATACGAGTACTTACCAAGAATTGAGAGCTTATTTTTAGTGGTTGAATTATGAGTAGGTAATAGGTATGTAGAGATGCTCCGGAAAATGTTTTCATGGGCCTTTATATTGTCTTTGCGGAAGCAGTAAGAGTACTTACCATTTTATCTATTTACTGTTTTGTTTTGTATGCTTACACAATTATTTAATTCCCCTGTGTTGTTGTGTTTTAAAAATAATATTATTATGGTGGTCCTAGATATTATATAGGTACTAATGAGATTTGTGAAGCTGAAACAGTACATCACCACTCGTACTATATCCACTCCTTTATCAATAATTCTTCTGCCGATTTTTTTTGTTTTTTTAATTTATTTATTTATTTCAAGATTTTTGTTTATACATTACAATGATAATATATGCAAGATTACAAAATAATTCATGTTTTATTCTACTACTCCATAAGTTAAGCTCTAGGAGCTCGTGTTTATGGGAGGAGTATTTTACATGCAAAAAATAATAATAATGTTCATTATGTAAACAATTTTCAAAAAACTAATGAAATAAATATCTTAGGTAGGTACACAATTTAGACAAAAATAGTTATATAAGGACAATATCAATACAATTTTTTTTTTTTATATTAAGTATTGCTGTTTAAGTAAGGGTAAATTAATTAATTACATAAGGGAACGTACCCATACTACGTGACACGTTTAGGGGGGGGTCTTCAAAATGTCACGCTCCATACAAATGAGCGGCGGTTTGCTTAGGATTTTGGTCACCGGGGGGGGGGGGGGGGGGGGGGGTAAAAAACTGCAAAAAGTTGGTCACGTAGTATGGGTACGTTCCCTAAACGGTAAACATTAAGAGCGTTTAACCAGCCAGCGGACGAAAATCCACAATTCGTCGAAAGTTGTTCTTCCGATCGTGCAGGGCGGTTACAATGAGAAAGATTGATTTTTCTCCGTACCAGCTTTTTTAAATTATAACTAAATATCGAATTTATTTCAATCCAAATTAGCTTTAATTTATACCTTCATCCAAAAATGCTGAAAGGCGTGATGATAAAACTATTAAAATAGTGTACTTTTTGTAGTTATTTTTTTGATTATAAGTATTTATCATTTTTCAATAATGTCTAAATTTAATAAGAATGTTAAAAAAATCTGAAATATATTAGTTTGTAAGTGCGCAAATAAATACACAAATGGACCAATTTTCGTCAAGAAACACATGTACGTACATATTTTTTAATGATTTTATTGAAACTAAAATTAAAATTCTAATACATAACTTTGCTAGATAATGTATTGATTTATTTTACTGCATGATTACATTATTTGAAATGGGTGTGGTATAATACAAAAACTTTTTTGAAAATTTAACAAATCTGCCAACGACCTATGGAATAACCTTATTATACTAAAAATTTTAAAAAAATCTAAAAATTTATTACATAACTATGCTAGATAAAAGAACAGTCTTTCGAAATCCATTTATAATTTTTTGTGGAAAAGAGTCAATACGTCTAAAAACTTTTTTGAAAATGACGTATTTCCGGCTTTCTCTGGTAATGCCCTCTTAAGGGTACAATCAGTGGCGGCTCGTGACTTTTGGTTGTGCTAGGGTGCTAATATTAAAAAAATGGCATCATGGATTGTTGTCGTATGCGAAAAATAATTTTTTTTTTTTTTCAAAAATCGGTGTTTTGTATGAAGATTTTTCAGGAAATCGGTGCGGCGCACCACCAAACTGAAACTAACCTGAAATTTTTCATACAAAAAACTGATTTTCAAAAAAAAAAAAAAAATTTTTTTTTCGGCTACAACAACATCAATAATGCCATTTTTTTAATGTCAGCACTCTAGCACACCAAAAAGTCACGAGCCGCCACTGGGTACAATATGTCATTATCCAATTTAAGGGACTTAATTTGTTTTTTGAATAATTCATAATTCGGTGTATTTGTTATACTAATTTTGTTATTGGATAATAATATATTGTACCATCTTACACCTAAATACAAATAGTGGTGCTGAGCCGTGGTCGTTCTAAGCATAGGGATGGCTATTAAGCCATTAGTTTTAAATCTATTGCTTATGCTATCTGAGGGGTGAATTTTTTTAATAAAATATTCTTTATAAATTTGGCATAAGGCGTTTCTCTTATACAATTCTATAATAGATGGTACATTAAATTCCCGAAATATCTGTATAGTAGGGAAGTCGTATGGTTTCCTAAGAATGGTTTTTATAATTATTCCTTGAATTATAATTATGGGCTGTAAGGAAGCCTTAAAGGCCCCTCCCCATCCAATAATGCCGTACTGTAATAAAGACTGAATTAATGCATAATAGACAATTTTGATAGTTTTCTTGTTTAAAATATTTCGTATGTTATAGAAAACATAGATAAGTTTTCTTATTCTTTCCACAGTGAGATTGATATGATTTTTCCATTTAACATTTTTATCTATTAAGATTCCAAGATATTTTACATTAGATTTATGATTCAGCTTAGCGCAGTCCGTATTACATGTACCATCATTTGCACAATTTTTGGAATGAATTATTATGTTAATTAAATTATTTGGCACATCTTCTTGTAGAGAGAATGGAATGTAATAAGTTTTTTCTGTGTTGAGTGATAGTAAATTGTTATCGAACCAATTTTTTAAAACCTTCATGTCTTGATTGGCTGCATTGGTAATATCGTTCCACGTCTTTTTTTCGATAATTATTGCAGTGTCGTCAGCAAAGGATATAAGTTTACCATTAAGTGATAATTTAAACATTTGGTTTACGTATATTATAAATAAAATTGGCCAAATAACAGTCCCCTGGGGAATTCCAAATTCTAGAGTTTCATCTACACTTAGTGAGTTATTTAATTTTACTTTTTGATTTATTTGAGTTAGATAACTTTTCAGCCAATACCTAACCTTACCAATAATACCGATATCATTTAATTTATTGATTAGTTTTGTGTGGGAGATACTGTCAAAAGCCTTGCGTAAATCAATGAAAATGCCAAGGCATTTGTTTTTTTTTATCTAATGCGTTGTATCTATATAGTTGAGGTAAGTTCAGCAATAGCATCATGAGTACTTAGTTTCTCTCTAAATCCAAATTGGTTAGGACTAAGAATTTTTTTTATTATCAATGTAGTACATGAGTTGCTTTTTTACGATCTTTTCAAAAAATTTTGCAATGTTTGAGACCAGAGATATGGGTCGATAATTTGATATTTCTTCAGGGCTGCCTGATTTGAAAACGGGTGTTACGATAGATTTTTTATAAATGGAAGGAAATATTCCACTATTTAAACTAATATTTATAATGTGTGCAATTGGAATGCTTAAAAAATTGTTGTATTTTTTCAATATTTCTACTGTAACTCCATCAAATCCTGGTGCAGATCCACCTTTTAATTCATTAATAATATTTTTTATGTCATTTGTTGTTACTGGCTGGAAAGCTGACAGGTTATTTTGTTTAAGACAATCCTAAATTTGGGTTTGTCACTCCCTCCCTGCCTCTAACCACTCTCCCAACATTATTAATCCATGTTTAACTTTATTATACACGACTTCCTGATGAAGAGAACGCCATTCTCAAAACATGTAGATTTTGTATTTAGTACAGCAGTGTAAACAAAATAATTTGACTTTAATTCATTAGTAACTAACTGGTCCCGGCATGCGTTGCTATGCCATTTAATAAAGAAATTGTTTCTCTCTGAGTGTCCTTTCCCATTCGTCCCGTTCCTCTTCCGCCTCCCCTTCTTTTCCTGCGTCCTCTTCCCCTCTTGCGTTCCCACTCCGTCACCCATACCTTCCCTCTCCCCACTCCACTCCCCCCTCCCTTCCCCCGTCCCGCGAACCCCCCTCCCGAGTTCCCCTCCCCCCTTTCCCCTCCCAGGTCCCCCTCCATCCTCCCAGGTTCCCCTCCCCCTCCCTGGTTCCCCTCCACTATCTCTCCCTCCCTCCCGCTTTCCATAGCAATAGCCGCTTCCTCGCGTGCCACCAATAGCAATTTTTTTATACAAATTTCATAATGCCAGAGTTCACCGGAAGTTTTATTAAAACCTTGTCCTGTAAATAACGAACATACAAAAAAAGAATTATCTAATTTGGTGCAGTCGTTCGAAAGTTATGCGCTTAGCAACATATTCAGCGATTCATTTTTATTTTATAGATGTCATCGCAAAGTAAAAAATTGCCTTCGAAAAAAGAATTTATATGGTTGGATTAGAAAAGTTGGAAATTAATATTAACTCAGATTGTTTACTGTTTGTTTACTTACCTACTAAAAGTGATATTATTTCTCATTTCTTTGTAAAAAGACGCGACGCACTGTGTTTCGCCCCATACAAGCTAGAAATTAACTTTTGATTTTTTTTAACTTAATTTTTTTTAAATCACTTTGAACGTTATGAGGGTATTTACCAGACAGACGGTATTAATTACTATTGAGTCCGAAATTCTGATAATTAGTTTGCACAGTTTTAAAACTTGCTTCTTGCGGCGCGACGTTTTAAGTTATTTATTGAGTTCAAGGTGTTGTACAGGTGGGCCATAAATTTTTGCACCTGCACATAAATAACCACGAAAAAATATAGATTGTATTCAAATAAACGTTTATTTATGAGAACACAAATATATGTCTCGCCGTTGGCATTCCTCAAATCTGGCCCTTAGATTTTCGAAAGTTCGGGGTATGTTGACCATTTCTGGACAGATGTTCTCCTTTAACTGGAATATCGTCGCTGGTTTATTCACATAGACTCAACTTTTAAGATAATTCAATAAAGTGGAGGCCATGGAATATCTCCTCTGCCCGAGATCAGCTTGTAAGGGAACATTTCTTTAACCACGGGTAACTCTCGTTGGATGTACGGTAAGTTGCGCCATCTTGCTGCATCAAAGTTATATTGTTGTAACCAAACTAACTGCTGCAACTGTGCTTGAAAAAAATCTCGTAGCATTTTACACATTTACATATGACTATAAAAATTACAGCCCACCCTGCATTACGGTTTTGAAAAAATGGAACTTAATTTGAAAGGTAGGTAGTATAATTTTTTTAATACTTTAATGGAAACCGTTTTAGGTTTTTTTTACAATATTTTTTTATAACTTGTGTGTTTTTATGTGGTCAAAATATATTATATTTCTATCTCAACGAGAATTTATTTCGAGGAGTGCTTCAAAATGGTAATTTTTCAATGGAGAAATGAATTTCCCATTGAAATCAGTTTCGATATTTTCCCACAAGAATCCGCACAAAGCTTATTTTGTTATTTTACTGGCACCACATACGAAATTTTCAGGTAGTAAGTTCACGACAGGAGGAGTTTGCCGAAAGATTCAAATTAATTTGTTCAGGAAATGTAACGTTTTTAGATTTTCACGGCAATAACTATTTTCTTTATTTGTTTTTGGTGTGTTATGCCGTGTTGAGTTACCTCCTTCTTTAGCCTAGCTACCTCCTTCTTTAGCCTAGAAATGTTCAGGAAATGTATAATTATATTTCAAGTATATTTGAACTCGAAAAGCTCAGCGTAAGTGGTGAAAAACAGATGAACAGCAGAGTGAGCTTACTTTAATCTTAAAATGTATATTTTTTTAATAATCTGTAAATACTGTAACATGACCAAAAACACGTATATATGATTAATTTTGTAAAACATTTATACAAAAGGTTTATTTATATTAATATTTATGCGTGATACAAAATATATATTTTCAAAATTGAAAAAATATTTTTTAATTTTTAAAAAATTTATTACCATTTTTTTCACATTAGTGTTAAATACACCTACAGGTTGGTTACAAGTAGGTACTTGATTAATGCGTTTTTACCGTCTAGCTTGTTTGAAACGACACACTGTGCGACGCTACGCTAAGTGGTGAGTAATAATATTATAGGTTACCTATTATGTACATTTTTTATGTTAGTAAAACATTATAATTACATTTTCAGAATACCATCCTCGTGCCGTTTACCGAACCTCATCTTGAAAGATGATTTATGTATTTTTTTTGCCGACAATTTCCTTGAGATTGGAAAATATATTGTTTGTACAAATAAAACATGGTTTTATTTATAAAGATTGCGTGCTGGTGTCGGCATATTTCTGAACTAGATCTAACTGGTTATTGTATTGATCGCACCGCATGGCTCACTCATGGCTCGTAGCTTGAACAATCTTTAATTCAAATACAATGAGATATAAATAATGTAAGGCCTCACGGTGAATTGCCGAAGGACACAACTTGTTGGAATTGAGAGACATGACTAAGTACAAATATGCACTCATCATAGGTACAGAATCAACTAGATGAGTACTCGAACAAGGATAGTAAGCAATTGAATGAAGTCAATAATAGAGAGAACAGTTATATAACCACAGACCCCTGAACCCCAGGGGCTAGCAGACCGTGACACTGCATAGATTTAAAAAAATCTGAGTATCTAGCACTGATACACATTTTCCTTAAATACTTTAAATTTTAAAGCTCTTAAAAAAATATGTGTTATTCTTGAAGATAATATCTATACATTCCTCACACCAAAATGGCAATTATATGAAATTCCCTCGATAGAAAAAAATCGCAAAGTATGCTCCGAAAATTATTACACACAGGTTTTTTTTTTTTTAAGTAATATTATGTACTAGCTGGTTCCCGGCATGCGTTGCTATGCCATTTAATAAAGAAATTGTTTCTCCCTGCGTGTCCTTTCCCATTCGTCCCGTTCCCCTTCCTCCACCCCTTCCTCTACCGCGTCCCCTTCCCCTTTTGCGTTCACATTCCGACTCCTCCACCTTTCCTCTTCCCACTCCACTCTCCCCCTTCCCCCGTCCCGCGAACCCCCCACCCCCCTCCTAACTCCCGCATTGCAGTTCCGGTACATTCAGTTTGCAAACAGCTCGCGTTCCACCCATTGCAATTTTTTTATACAAATTTCATAATGCCAGAGCTTACCAGTTGTTTGATACAAACCTTGTCCTGACGATAACGAACACACAATAAAAAGAATTATCCTATTTGGTGCAGTCGTTCGGAAGTTATGCGCGTACATGCATTTCGGGGATTCATTTTTATTTATATACTAGCCGATTCCCGGCATGCGTTGCTATGCCATTTAATAAAGAAATTGTTTTTCCCTGCGTGTCCTTTCCCATTCTTCGCGTCCCCCTTCCGCCCCCCTTTCTCTCCCGCATCCCCTTCCCCTCTCGCGTTCCCACTTCGCCTCCTCCTCCTTCCCTCTCCCCACTCCACTCCCCCCCTTCCCCCGTCCTGCGAATCCCCCTCCCGAGTTTCCCTCCCTCTTCCCCCTCCCCCCTCACGCGTTCCATACATTCATTCCCGGTACATTCAACTTACAAACAGCTCACGTGCCACCGATTGCAATTTTTTTATACAAATTTCATAATGCCAGAGCTCACCAGTAGTTTTATACAAACCTTGTTCTGACAATAACGAACACAGAAAAAAAAAGAATTATCGAATTTGGTGCAGTCGTTCGGAAGTTATGCGCGTGCATACATTTCGGCGATTCATTTTTATTTATATAGAAGATAGAAGAAGAAGAAGAAGATAGGTAGATAGATAGATAGAAGATAGATAGATAGAAGATGGATAGATAGATAGATAGATATAGATAGATAGATGAAAAAAATCGCAGTGTTTCTTTAAATGCTATGTTAGACAATCCTCTCGAGATTTTTGCTCTATTTCAAACGAGTTATGTTTTATTAAAATTTTCTCAATTTTCGCCTAAATATTATCATTTTAATATTAGCGCGCTCGCTCCAACATTCGAATTTACATATCTCTCCATCATCTTTTTGAGCTATGCGGCCTATTTAACATACGTTACTCGGTCGCAAAAGATACAGAATCCCCTTCGGTTGTTTGTTCGTTAACGATATGCAGTAGTGATCGGGAACGATGACAAGTTACGACATGATCGATAAACCCTTTATCGATCGACCGGGCTAGACCCGGAAAGTTGTAACCAACTCTCGGCTGAAGCTTGAAAATAATTGATTAACCTGCTCGACACTGAAAAGCATGGAGGTTCATTTGACTAACAAACCGTTCCCGACAGATGAATTTTCATCTCATGTTTACCTAATCACATGGTGCATAGATAAAATGCAGGCATGCTCAATCTATATACATTAATCACACGAGATTCTGTTCTAGCTGGTGAGGAAAGAATGTACCAATGTATCGTAATAATATTGCTAAGTATGTCATATTAGTCTATGATTAGTTTCCACGCAACTTTAGTTATCTATGGGCTCTTCGGGTCAGATGGTCTCGTTTCCGAGTTGTGCCGAAGGTAGATGTACAGAGTCATTATAACTCTAGAGCTCCCAAGACCAATCCTAGCTTTCGGCAAGGAAGAACGTTAGTCCTCCGAAGTATAATTTAATTATAAATTAAGATTCGTCAAAAATCAGGCATTGTGATTTAAAAAAAACAGACTGTGCAATTCACACGCAGTAGAAGTAAAACTTTCAGAAAACTAAAATAGACAAGAGTGGGGAGACCGCACAAAGAGGAGACCGATTGTACTAAGTATCTTACTCGTTTATCTCTTTTTAGTGTCGCTATTTTTCGTTTCATTGAGTTTCAGATCACAACGGTACTAACGAAGTTTTCACTTCAAAACCAAATCTTTCAATTCGCATCTTGTAGTACTGGAGGGTGACTCGATAGTTGATCCAGACAGTTGCCCCCCCCCGAAATGATATTTACCATAAAATTAAATTTTTTGAGCAATATTTACCAATTTCATAGGTAAAATCGACTTAAAAAAAACCTTTAACCATGGACGTAGCCAGGGGGGGGGGGGTTCAAATCCCCCCCCGAAAAATTAAAATATGAACATCAATAATATTAAAATAAGGAGAGTTAAGAGAATGTTATTTATAACACTGACATCTCAAAATGATATTATGTATCTAAAAAGATAAATGGGGACTTCTGAAAGAAATAAAATAATTTAACTTTTTAGATCCGTTTTTTCTGTGAATGCGGTTGATTTTTTTTGGAATTCCGTTTCTAATTTCCGTTTCTAATCAGTGGTAAGTGTATACGTACTTTGAAATTATTATTTTACTTAGCAACAAGTGTTAAATAAACATATATCAGGATTAGTGTTACAGACAGGTGTTTAGTGTATTGTGATTAGTGTTACAGTCAGTCAGCATAAATGTGATTATTAGAATAATTTGACTGCTTAAAATGTTTTAACATGTACTACTAACGTTTATTATGTATCTTGTTTTGAAAAGTTTTATTTTCTATACACATTTATTACTTTAATTTTATAAAAAAAAAAAAATTAAGTAGTTACATAGAAAATAAAAATTTTCAAAGCAAATTCAAAGTCCGACAATACCCCCCCCCCCCCCCCCCCCCCGACACGAGTTTTGCACTTTCAGTAGTTTTATTTTCTTGAACCCTCCCCGAAACTAAAACCTGGCTACGCCCGTGCCTTTAACAATAAGTTGGGATGAATATCAAATGAATTTATATACAATATCGATTTTGTAGTTTTATTCTTGATGCATTTGAATGAAAATATGTTTTATACTTTTGTTATTCTTCGGAGATACATCCTCTCTGCACAACTGCACACCCCCCTCAGGTTCACTAAGTTATATTTTGTGTAAGTAGGTATACCGCATTTTCTCTAAACCGATTGCATATTTACATTCAACATTCCAATACCCTCGACCCCATCATTAAAGCACAAAAACTAATCATAAAAATAATTCTCAAACTGCCGCTTACTACCAGCACTGATACGATCTTCAATACCTTCAACGTTATTGACATAAAGCAGCTCTACTCAAGATCCATCTTTGTTAATTTACGCAAAAACAATAAAACACTATACAAAGCTACACAAACAATACACAATACCCTAGCCAAAAACAAAGAACTTCTCCAAACTCCCTTTTCCAAAACCACTTTTGGACAAATACACTTTAAATACATAGCTTACAAACTATACAATACACTACGATCAGAACACTACACTAGCTACGATCAGACAAACTGACTCCTTGACAAAATTCAAACAAGATATAAAGAAATGGATCGTGAGTATTGGACGCCACACTATTAGATACTTAAAATATATTAATTAAAATATATCACACATAGACAGAAATAACTATTCACATGCGACCTAACCCATATAAAATAAATGAAAATAATAGAATCCTGCCAAATTTAACTCCATAAAAAAGATTAGACAGAATTTACAACTTTACTTCATCTCCTCCAACATTCATTCGTATCAAGAGATACTCTCTTTAAACGATTTTCCCACCCTTCCAATCATCTTTCTGTTTTAATTCTATTCAAATTAATTTGTATTTTACCAATGTTCTTGTAACTACGATATTCATTTATATATCTCAACGCCTGTCTTGACGTAGGTATATCCTATTGAGACACAGGCATCAAATAAACCCAGTGTAAATATACTTTTTTATAGATAAATAAATAAATAAAATATTCCGGGGGGGGCAAATGTCGGCGGTAAACTGTCATGGAACCGTATTGGAGAATGGAGAATATTGGTCTCCGAATGTTTCTAGAGAGAACATTAGAGACATTACAAATAATATCTCGAGTGTGTCGTTAAAGCAAGAACCCATCTCGTGTTTTATTTGTCAATCCACAAAGCGATGTGAATCATGCGCCTATTGAAGGCTGAAATAACATAAACTGAATGAATTTCATAAATCAGTCAACAGTTGTTGTGGCAGCCACGGTTATAGTAACGGCTGGATATCTTTACAGTAATTACATCAGCCAAATGTAATTAAGTCTACAGAATATGCATGATGTGTTGGTACTACCCTACCTACTGCAGCCTACCTGGTACGCAGGCAGCCAGTAGTCACATCGGACAGGTGTTATTGTTATTTAAGCGCATTATTCCGCGGAAACGAATTTATTACAATAAATTTAATGTCGAGAATGCGAACCGGTTAGTCATACTACACTTTTCTTTTGCAGTAATAAAATTGAAACTCGTGACTCGCTGTTTTTCATTGTAAACAGTGCCCAATGGTAATGGCGAACCAGTCGATTCATATCGGTGACTCATCGTTAAAGGTGACAAGAATGTACATTGTCTTTGAAAAAAAATAGGGTGTGCAGTGTACAAATGAAAGAAATTTTATCAGAAACAATTTCAAGAAACTATACCTATCTGTCCACTAGTGACGTGCAGTGTTGCCAACTAAGCTCCTTTAGAGCTAGGTGTAGCTCCAAAATGAGGTCGTCAGCTCCAAAAAAGTGATTTAGCTTCTTAGCTCGTTTTTCAGATAATTTAGCTCCCTTTTTTATACAAAACTCGCGAAGGAAAAATGACAAGAGTTATTTCTTTGGTGAAGGTTTTTTCTTAGTGAAAACTTAACCTTTTTTATTTTTTACCTCCCCCCCTCAGGATGGCGAATTACACAAGATTTTTGCTCTTTTTTTAACTCCTCTTCGGACGAAGTCTGGCTTTATTTTAAAAATCGAGTTGGCGCTACTGGTAGCTATAGCAATCACGTGGGGGATTGAACCTTTGGGAAAGGAGGGAGGGAATTTATTAGAAGTATTTTTGGGATCTCTACTATCAACAAAACTTGTTATTTACTTCTCATTGATAAAAGAGGTGGTGCAAACAATATTTTTGTATTTTCCAGCAATGTAATTTCCAGGAACGGGGGGGGGGGGATGGGAGGGGGGGTTGTTGAACCTCTTAAACATCTCTCTTACATATGCCCTTGGTGCAGTTCATATTGGATGGTTATTTTTACTTGGTCGCGAATTCCATGGTCAAAACAGTCAACGTTAGACGATGGCACGCTTTATTATTCTATTTCTGTAAAGAAGGGTGGCTGTAGCGGTTTACATAAATCTCAATTTTTATTAACTGGAATGAAAATTTTGCACAATTGAATTTAAAAACAAGAGTACGGTCACTATCTACATGAGTTTTGGAAAAATCATCCCATCCCCTTTTTCTATGCCTAAAAGCCGAATTTTGGTACTTGTTGATGAAATTTTGCACACTTGATGTTCAAAATAACAGGAAAATTAATGTCTACATCTGATTTTGAAAAACTGAGCAAAGCCCAGACAACGCCGTGGATTTCGGTTAGTAACTAATAATTACGAATGACGGTAAGGCTAATAGAGATATTGAAAAAAGTGTAAATGCTAGTAACTCCATTAATGGAGGACTGAATGCCGTTGGCGCTAATAAAAAACTGTCAAAAGAAGCGAAGCTAGCAGTCCTCAATGGAGTACTGGTGCCTACCCTGATGTATGGCAGTGAGGCATGTAACTGGCAGAGGAAGGATGAAAAAAAATGTTGTTGAAATGAGATCCTGAGTGGTATGTGTGGTAAAACCATTATGATCGTGTGAGAAATGTGGATATCCGCAAAGAATGTAAGGCTGATGTGAGCACAGTGATTAAGATTAAAAAAGGGACCCTCAGAGGGTTCGGGCATGTAGAGCGAATGAACGAAGAAATTAGTGTAAGAAGAATATATTTCGCAAATATGAATGGTAGAAGAAGTCGGGGACACCCGAGGATGACATGGCACGGTCGAGTGAATCAGATACTTGAGTCGGGCCAAGTCAAAAGTCAGTATAATAGAAGAGTATGTATGAAACGATGTGTGAATGTGAGCGAGGCAAAGAGTGTGTGTAAAGACCGAGATGTTTGGCGGTCCGTCCTCCCTGCCTACCCCTACTAACTTAGTGAGTTAGTTAGTTAGTGAACTAATAATTAAACCATTCTATGAAGCATTGACATTTTTTATTTATTTTATTTATTTATTTACAATCCCTGTTTAGGAAAAACAAATAATTCAATAGAGGTTTACAAGCTTCTCATATTGATAATGTGCACTGTGTAGTGTGTAATATTCCTTTATCCCAGTAATGAACAATGATTGTAATGATATGAAGTAATGAGTACACAAACCGGTAATGAAACATAACATTGTTATCACATTTCTGAGCTATTTTTGTGAAGATGTAATAATATTTACCTCAGACTATTCCGTGAGTATCTTTTTTATGATAAGGTTGTTTACGCAAAACGCACTAGCAAAATGAACACTAACCCGTCAGGCCTCAGACCTATTTTGTGGGTGGGTCAAATCATTTTATTGCAAAAAATGTTTTGATGGGCGATTCCACAATCGCGGGTGCAACATTTAGACGCATGTAAAATGTAAAGCTTCCTAATGACAAAATAAAAAAAAACATTTTAAATTAAATTATTCTTGGAAGAGCTACATTTTAACATATTCATTTTGTATTCGTGTAAAAGAATTTTAATGAAATATTTAAATAGTCAGGAGGGAGGTTCAAAGTGCTATCGCGGGTGGAACAAATTTGGGCATACCTTTCCAGATCGTAAGACAAAAACACAAAAGTCTGTTAATTGCGAAATATTTATTTTGTTTAGCTTTAAACTAATCAACTACAAAATTTTATAAAATATAAGAAAAAAAAATCAATTATTCGCTTTAGAACAAATTGCGGGTGCAACATCAAATTATCGCGGGTGCAACCCGTCTAATTTAAGTGGATATAAACATCAATAAAAACTTAAAGAGGAATGAAATAATAGATCAAACAATGCTTTTGATTAATCAGTACACTTCTTTGTCACTTATGTTAATTATTTCTTTTCGAAAACGTCAATATTCGCCGAAAATTGCATGAACAAATTATTTCCTAATCTTTTTCTCTGGCATTTCCAACTTCGAAAAAGTCTTCAAAATGCACGTCTGCTACATCATTTAAGATTTTCATGATTATTTAATTAATATTAATATCTTTTGGTATCTTAATTATATTAATTATCTTAAATAATTAAGATGCAAAGATGATTTTTTTTACATTTGCTCCATACAGGAGGCCCTGAGAAAAATAATTCCTATCAGGGCATTTGTCATCTTTAGGGATGCTGTGTGGAGGGTCTATGGTAATTTTGAGAGTTGAAGAGGCGTTGGAGCTTCGTCATTTAAGGATTCGTCTCGTGAATCTCCGTAAACATCAGAAATGCGCAATTTTGTTTTAGGTGACACGACGGATTTAATCTGATCTGTTACTGAAGGCACAGATACATCAGGACACAGAATTTCTTTTCGTATTTTGTAGTTTGTAAGATGTTCCAAATCTTTATCGTCCCAATCACTTTCTGTTTCAGTGGTGGTTTTTGGAGATTTCAAAACCAATGTGCATTTGAGATGAGATAGTGAGGTTCGTGCCACGGAAATGCTATCGCTGACTTCAGATTGAATGAAATGTTTTGATTGAATGCCTGATATATTTTTCAGCCCTTCCCATTTATCTATATCTATATATGAAGAAGGATTTTCTTTAAATTTTCACCTTTATTTCCCCATGAAGCGGTCTCTATCCGTTATTCTTCTGTCATTTTAACCCATGTTTCTATTAAAAAAAGGGAATATAATATAAACACCCTTATTAAATATAAATTACCAATATGTAATAAATCGGTACAAATCCGGGTTGCGGGCCCTTAAGAATCGAAAAGATTTAGTCAATTATTATTGCTAAATTTTAGACGATACTAGCTGACCCGGCAACGCGTTGCCGTGTCTAACGAAACACAACGCCATCTACTGGATGGTTACCCAATATTTAAACTCACACCGCAATCTGTTAATTTGCATACAAATCAAATCCACGCCGCCTGCTTGCCAGCTCGCTCGTCCACTACATTCACTTTTATATTTCAACCAATTTACACAAAACCCTAACAAATTACAATATCTAAACCTTCCTCATGAATCAACTCTATGGTGAAAGCCGCATGAAAATCCGTTCAGTAGTTTTTTGAGTTTATCGCGAACAGACAGACAGATGCGGTAGAGGATTTGAATTTATAATGTGTAGAGATTTTACGGTACGATGCGATTGTAGCACTTCAGTCAGCAGCTAGCACAGTAAAATCGAAAACTTTACAATATCAGTTCGATAGGCGCAACTACTGTTGAATTTATACCGTTTTCCCGAGCCGTTTTAGCGTAGCCAGACCGATATTGACAGGGAATAAATAAGAAATCGAAGTACAATGGCAACACTGTCACTCTCTATGGATTGACATTCGTAAATGTCAAACGACTTCGTTAAAAGTAAAAATGCTAATAAATTGACAATTTCGAATAGAAAAAATATTTTAATTATATTTTAATTACTCAACGACGTCTTTGATTTTATTTCAACCACTTTAGTTTCTCCTAGATCGAACGTAATAAATTGATTGCGTCTCAGGTGAATTATTTAAGATTACTTTACTTTAATTATACGTTTTCTTTCAATTCCAATAGCTTCGGTGTCCACCTCCATTCATTAATAAGCTAGTTATTTTGTACAACCAACGATATTATTCAAAATATTGACAGTTTATCTGCCACCCAGGAGGCAGCGCTAAAATTTGTTAATTGTCCTGTCGGAATATCTCTTTATCGGAATATCAATTGTTGACCGTGCTTGCAAATATTGATTGACGGTAGATGAGGGATTTAAGTATAGTCAATATATAGGGTTTTATCGATCGTCCATGCTAGACATCCTGGAGCACTCCTGTCTCGGTGCTACCGGTAGATACATCACGGGGCACTGATTTATTAGGACTTGGAATACGTCCTTTGGGATGCGAAGTAGATGGAGTATGACCGGTAGATGGAGTATGACATGGCAACCCATTATTAAGATTTTGGATTAGGATGTGCGAGTAAAGAAATTGAGTGTTTTTGATGTGAAAACTTTTTTAGCACCATAGTGATTTTAAAAAATGAAAAATAGCGACACTAAAAAGAGACATCTATAGGATTTAGCCTGCGAGAGAATGAGATAGTATAATCGGTCTCCTCTTTGTGTGGTGCTTCGTAGCCTCCCCACTTTTGTCTATTTTAGTTTTCTGAAGGTTTCACTTCTATTGAGTGCGAACTGCACACTTGTATTTTTTCTTATCTTTATGGCTTTAAAATGATCATTCATGACTTTGTTACAAAAATTCTATCTGGCTGCTGAAAATCGAAATAAATTACATAAAACTAATAAAAAATTATGAAATAAACTATATAAGATAAACTGTGTTACATTGTAAATAATATCATAACTGGTTTATGTCAATAAATCAATCCGTAGGTGCATGTGTACTTACAACTAAATTATTAATTCTAAAAGGAATTGTCAATTGTTATCGATTAAATTTATGCCCGCCAAAATAGATGTCAATGTGCTTTTAAGAATTATTAAACAGATAATCTAATGCCAATGTGTTATTCATAATAAAATTATGTACATAATTAATAAAATAATGATCGACTTATCACTAATCTACTCGGTGTGTACATTAACAAGCGAATCGGAAATGTAAACAAATAATAATCGAATTATTCCTTTCAGTGACTAATTTTATTCCGTTCGGTCACATTGAGCGATCTTTTATATTTCATAAACAAGATTAGCGGTGGTTTATTAATTTTGTTGCCAATTTCCAAAATAAATAAACTGTTGAGGAAGTGCTTCGAAACATATAATAAGTAGTATATTTAAGTTTTCAATATTCATGGCGTCATTTCTAATCATTTGAAAACAAATTACTTTGTATTTGTCGTAGACCGATCGTAAAATCATTATGTGACGAGGCGCATCATGATTTGCCACATCGTGAAATGGCGGCAGATCGTGATGTAGCGAGACGCGTCATGATCTGCCACATCGTGAAATGGCGGCAGATCGTGATGTAACGAGACGCGTCATGATCTGCCACATCGTGAAATGGCGGCAGATCGTGATGTAGCGAGACGCGTCATGATCTGCCACATCGTGAAATGGCGGCAGATCGTGATGTAACGAGACGCGTCATGATCTGCCACATCGTGAAATGGCGGCAGATCGTGATGTAGCGAGACGCGTCATGATCTGCCACATCGTGAAATGGCGGCAGATCGTGATGTAGCGAGACGCGTCATGATCTGCCACATCGTGAAATGGCGGCAGATCGTGATGTAGCGAGACGCGTCATGATCTGCCACATCGTGAAATGGCGGCAGATCGTGATGTAACGAGACGCGTCATGATCTGCCACATCGTGAAATGGCGGCAGATCGTGATGTAACGAGACGCGTCATGATCTGCCACATCGTGAAATGGCGGCAGATCGTGATGTAACGAGACGCGTCATGATCTGCCACATCGTGAAATGGCGGCAGATCGTGATGTAACGAGACGCGTCATGATCTGCCACATCGTGAAATGGCGGCAGATCGTGATGTAGCGAGACGCGTCATGATCTGCCACATCGTGAAATGGCGGCAGATCGTGATGTAGCGAGACGCGTCATGATCTGCCACATCGTGAAATGGCGGCAGATCGTGATGTAGCGAGACGCGTCATGATCTGCCACATCGTGAAATGGCGGCAGATCGTGATATAGCGAGACGCGTCATGATCTGCCACATCGTAAAATGGCGGCAGATCGTGATGTAGCGAGACGCATCATGATCTGCTACATCGTGAAATGGCGGCAGATCGTGATGTAGCAAGACGCGTCATGATCTGCCCGATTTTATGACTGTCCTGCGACATTTACACCACTTATTTAATCAAAATTATATAAATATTTCAAAACCGACGGTTTCTTCATTAGGATAAATTTAAAAAAAAATCCTAGTTATAGGTAGTTGCTGACACTCACTATTGTATATAAAAACTATCGCGGGCATGCACACATCAAATACCCAAAGTTTGAATGAAATAGGTAAAGTCGTTTCGAAGTTACGGCGTGACCAAGGGAAACAGGGATTCATATTTATGAATATTTAGATATATATTTTTTAACATTATCTCCACACAGGACCCTCTAAAGAAAAAAAAATCCCATTCGCCCTGAGGAAAAAAGGGCCTGTATCATCTTTGGGGACGTGTGAAGGGTCTTTTTAGGGAAAGGAAGGAGACGAAGTTCTGGGAAGGAAAAAGATATGAAGAGTGGGTAGGGAAGTGGGTGGGGGGTCAATGTGTTCTGGAGGGAGGAACGAACGTATTAATCCATATCTTCCACTGTGGCGCAGCGCGATTGAGAGTTGAGAGTCCGACTGGAAAGGTCTTACCCGATCCGGCCCAACATGCAGTAGGTGAGCAAAAGCATCTGCCGAGAAGGCTTTGACAATCCTCACCCCTTTGAGATTACCGTTTTATTCCGCCAAAGCGTTGCGACTGTTGCGAGCTGTCAAGTCGGTGAAATCAACATTTCGCGTCTATTGTTCACAGAACTTCTAGGAAAATTTTTTTTTACGCACCAGATTTAAATGTCCGGGTTAAATTTTCCCCAAAAAAAAAAAAAAAAAAAATAAAAAAAAAAAAAAAAAAAAAAAAAAAAAAAAAAAAAAAAAAAAAAAAAAAAAAAAAAAAAAAAAAAAAAAAAAAATAAAAAAAAATAAAAAAAAAAAAAAAAAAAACTAAACCCTTTCATACACTTCCCCAAATGATCATCTAGTGAATCCACGTTATGCAATTGCACTATATAAGTATTATAAATACAAAACAATACAAGAACAACATGTCAACCTACTAGAGACCAAATGGGAATATAATTCACCGACTCCAGATATTTTCTTATCAGAGGGTTCGGCTCTGTGGCATTTCTAATTGAACCTATAAATCCTACTGATCCCTCAATATAAATATTTAAAAAATCTTTTGTAATCCTACATGTATTTAAAATTACTGCTTTTTGCATTTTTATATACAAATTCTTTGACAAATCTAATATGCTTAAATTTTGAATCAGATTCCTAGGTATTATGCCAGTGGCCGAAATAACAAATGGTAATATTTTTATAGTCCGAGAATGCCAAATTCTTTTAATCTCATTTCCTAAATCTGTGTATTTTCTAATTTTTTCAGAAACAGTTTTTTGAATATTACAGGAATTTGGAATAGCTACATCAATGATATAAGTTATTTTTTTAATTTTGTCATGTAAAACTATATCAGGTCTATTATGACTAATTGTTCTGTCTGTTAGTATAGTTTTATCATAATATATTTTATAAAATTCATTTTCTATAAATGAATTTGGTTCATATTCATAATAAGGTACTACATTACGGCAATCAATCAAGTTATGTTTAATTACCAAACTTTGGTGAATAATTTTTAAAACCTGATTGTGCCTAAATGTATACTCGGAAGGCGCTAATATAGAACATCCCGATATAATATGTTCTATAGTTTCGGGAAAAGCCAAACATTTTCTACATAAATCATCAATTTGATTTATATCTTTGATTATATGCTTTCTATAATTTTTAGTATTAATGACTCTATCTTGAATTGCAAGCATAAATCCTTCTATTTCTGCGCTCAACTCTCCAATACTCAACCATTTGTTTGACGAAAGTTTGTCAACATACGTTTGGTTGAGATAATTGAAGTGTTTTGCGTGAATAATTTTATTTGACCAGGAATCTAATAATTCCTGGTTAGTATTTATAAGAATGTTGGCATTCTCGTCATATAAATTTAAAGGTGTAATATTTCTATCTGCCTTGCAAATTATTTTGTGCATTTCTGAGCTATTAGCTTTCCTATGGAAAAAAATTCTAAGCATTTCTACCTGATTGTGTTTCAAAGATGTTATTTTGACTACACCTCTACCTCCTAAATTTCTAGGTAAATTAATTCGTTCTATAGCTGAATTTGGATGATGGCAATTAAATTTTGTTAACGTAGTTCTAATTAATCGTTCTAAACTATCTAAATCTGTATTGGACCATTTAATTATGCCAAATGAGTACGTTAGTAGAGGTATTGCCCAAGTATTTATTGCTTTTACTAAATTTTTAGCAGATAGATTGCATTTTAAAATTTTTCTGATCCTAGTTTGAAATTTAATCCTAATATCATTTTTAATACTAGTGTGATCTAATCTATTCGATTGCGGGTATCCTAAATATTTATAAACCTCATCCCCTTTCATACTTTGAATTTTGAAATTTCTAAATATACCCTCGTCTCCATCTACAATTTTGCCTTTCTCTATATGGATAGTTTTACATTTATCTAAACCAAAAGTCATTTTAATATCATCTGAAAAAATTTTAACTACCTTAATCATTTTCTCTAAATTTGATTCAGAATTTGAAAATAATTTTATATCATCCATATATAATAGATGTGAAACTATACTACTCTCTCTTGTATTACCCTTAATTTTTATTCCAAACTTGCTTTTAATTAACATTTTAGAAAGGGGATTCAATGCTAAGCAAAACCAAAGAGGGCTCAATGAGTCTCCTTGAAAAATCCCTCTTTTTATTGAAATGCCCGGTACTACTATTTTCTTACCTTTTAAATTAACTAGCAAATCTGTATTCCAAAAGGACATAATATTTTTCAAAAAGCTAATTATAATTGGGTTAACTTTATATATTTTTAATATTTTGATCAGCCACGAGTGCGGGACACTATCAAAAGCTTTTTGATAATCTATATAACAAGTATGTAAATTACGCTTTTGATTTTGAATTTGTTTTAAAATTACAGAATCAATAACTAACTGTTCTTTACATCCCATATGTTTTCTGCGACAACCTTTTTGTTGTTCAGATAAAATATTTTTTTCATCCAAATGAGTATATATTAAATCTGTCAAGCAAGAGGTTAAAATTTTGTATATTGTCGGTAGACATGTAATGGGTCTATATTGAGAGGGATTATTAATATGTTCGCTTTTAGGCAACATATAAGTAATGCCCTTAGTTAGAAAATTAGGAAAATTTTGAGGTTCTCTGACAAGTTTTGAAAGATTTTTTGCAAAAAGAGGATGTAAAGTAGTTAGACGTTTGTACCAAAAATTATGTATCCAATCGCAACCCGTGGCTTTCCAATTATGAGTATTTTTTATAATTTTGGCTAACAATTCAACCGATATATCAGAAAAACTCATTTGTTCAATGTCTGAACAATTGAGTTCTTCATTTTCTATCCAGTTACCTGCCTCATTATGTTTTATATCTTTACTCCAAATGTTTGTCCAAAAATCGCGCATATCTGATTCAGATGGCAACGGAATATTATTATTCGAAATAATATTCTGTTTATCGTCTTGGAATAAAATATTTTCTCATTTTTCTGAAATAATCTATTATTATTTCTTTTATTATACGTATAATTAATTATTATTATTATTTTTATTTTTAAAATTATTTCATTTATACTTAGATAAATATTTATATGAAATATAAATATGAAAGAGGTGTAGAATATTTTCTTAGTCTTCCTTACTAGAAGATCTCGTGGTGGGAAGAACTACGTTTCTATTTCATGGTTTGGGTAAGTTTTTTTCAGTATCTTCCATGAGATTGTTTTTAAGATTGTTTTTAGTCAGTTCTTTTTTCGATAATTCTATAACCCTTGTGAAGGACACAATATTTCCGCTTCGCAAAAAAAATGGAATGTTTCTGAACGCATAAGAAAATTATTTTGAAAGGCGATGAAATAAGCTTTCAAATTTTATAATATAAAACTTTTGAATGCAAATAGAAAAATATTATCTTACTTTTTTCTAACTCAAATTACTGATAACGAAAAAAAAATACAAATATTTTATTAGGCAAATGTATTATAAACGTTATCGTAAACTCACCTTTTTGTCGTTTCATGTAAAAATAATTAATAAAAAATTCCCAAAGATTCATATTTTTTTTTAAAATTGGAAACTTTGGGTTCATAAAGGTGTACTTTATATTGTTTTCACAGATATCTTTATCTTTACTAAGTATAAAATGAAGTGGTTAACGCTGTATGTGCGCTTAGATCTTTTTTAAACTACGCAACGGATTTTCACCAATAGAGTTTAGATCATATTTATAACCATGATAGTAAGGGAGACGCAACGATTTCTATAAGACCTATACAAGTTGTTCCGAAAACCGAACCAATTATCCTGAGAGGTTAAGCACTAAGGTTGATAAACATAATAATTATATGATAATATAAATATTATTTAATTGTTAACTGGAAGCATTATATTTTAATCAAAGACACATTGAAAACATCTGCAACGCTTGCATATTATTTATTGGTACATCGAAATATTGCCAAACAACATTTTATCAAGATGGCAATAAAAAGTGTAGATTCCTAAATGGCACCTGTCTAGGTATATAAAGATCCATAAAAGTGAATCATCATCAGGGTTTCACGGTTATCCAACCAAAATTACGATCAATTTTAGATATATAAACACGTGACATCCAATAGCTTTCTCCGGTCTAAACCAATTCATCAAATAGAAAAGAAAATCAACTTCTGACGAAATTCCAAGTTAAAACCAAGGACGGGTTTTTTCACAGAATTTGAACAATTCATCAAATTTCAAAGCTTATTTTCATGTTTTGTAAAGGTTCTTTTCCAGTTCTACTATTGTACCATCATTGGCAAGTTTTGAAATAATAACGTAATTATAAATTAACTTTGTAATTTGATGAACTGTTCAAATTCTGTGAAACAACCCATCTCTAGACTTCTTCAAAAACTGCAAAATCATTGAAGAAGTTTAAGTTTGGTTTAATCTAAAAACGAGTTGTTTTACAGAATTTTAACAATTCATCAAATTTCAAAGTTCATTTTCAAGTTCTGTGAAAGTTCTATTCAAGTTCTGTTATTGAATCAGTATGGGACATGTGCTTCACAGAAAAGAAACAGATTCACAGATTTTGAAAATTAATCTCGAAATTTAATGAATTGTTCAAATTTTGTGAAACAACCCGTCCTTAGTTTAGTTTAAGTCATTGTGGGTGTCATAAGGGTGCATACATTAATTACGTGAGCAGTTTTGCTTCCAATCTACACCCCCCCCCCCCCCTTGGTGAGATAAATTTGGGCCACTTCTTATATTCCTTTCAAGTAACGTGAGATTTGGCTAAATTTGGCCAATCTAGACCCCCCCCCTTTTTGAGCTCATGTAATTAATGTATGCCCCCTAAGACATTTTTATTGAATGAAAATACTAACTTTGTTTAAAACATTCTATAATTTTAAAAAATCTGCAGTTGATTTAACATTATATTCATTTAATTAAAATAAACAATTTATAATTTGCATGTTTGGTACTTTTTAGTGTAATGTCATTGGTTTGATTGTATTTGTATATAGCATGCTTGTAAAATATGGTGTCCACATTGAAGAGTTATTATATTAATTTATTCAAACAGACTTGGACGCACATATTTAAGTTGAATAAACTATTATATCATTTTGATTCTTTATGAAGCGACCCTGATGTGAATTTAAAAAATGGTTATAGTGAAGTAAACATCTTTTATTATTTTTGAAAAACAAGCATTCTTATTAGCACCTGGATCTACAGAGATGTATAGAATAAAATTTTTAATATTTGTGTACATAAATAATAATAAGTTCTTTAGATGTATTTTTTTTTTGATTAGCGTACCTAAATTTAAGTGCATCATTCATAATATTAAATTCAGGACACTCAAGCAATTTATTTTTATGTGCCCCAAATATTTTGTTGAATGTTTTTTTCCTTATCTGCCAAAACACAGCCGTATGTTATAGTATAAGTTATAACTGTGTACTTGCTTATATATTAGTTTACAATAACTGAGATAAGAGTAATGGGGCTGTCAGTGTTCACAACACTTGTAGCTAAACATATATTTACTATTTTCAGGGCTAGCACTACTATATAGATTCCCAAAGTGGTCTACATGGATCCCCAGGGGTCGATTACGACTTGCTGGGAGTCCAAGTGAGCAAAAAAGTAGGGGATCCACGATCCACGAGATTTCACACGTGGAGTAGAATATCATTCATATAAATTTTTCGGTTCCATGACAGTTGATCCGGCGACAGTTGATCCGGCGACAGTTGATCCGGCGGACAGTTGATCCGGCGACAATTGGTCCGGCCTGATCCTTTAGAAGATTTTTTCTGTCGATGTACTTATATCTGAAAAAAAAAAGTTATACCCAAGTAGGAATCTTTTACGGTTTTTTTGTTAAACGGACTGCACGTATAAGTATATGTCGTATTTTGTAATGCCGCATGCTTCTTCGGAGAGTCGAAATTATTTTTAGTAAAAATATTTTTACAGCGGATTTTCACTCAAGATGCCTTCAGATATAAGTACATCGACTTTGGTTGTACGGCCGTATATCCTCTTTACATACTTACTTAAAGAAAAAATCTTCTAAAGGATCAGGCCGGACCAAGTCGTCGGATCAACTGTCCGCCGGATCAACTGTCCGCCGGATCAAGTGTCGGCCGGATCAAATGTCGGCCGGATCAAATGTCGCCGGACCAAATATCGCCGGACCAAATGTCGCCGGATCAAATGTCGGGTCACCAAATTTTTCAGGCGCTCCGTATATGACATGGTACACCTAACGCAAATCGTGGGTACCTATATAATACTTTTAATGAACGTAGAAATAATATAATCCTTTTCAGATACCTATAAAATTGTTTGCATGTAGTATTTATGATTGACGTATATAAAAATGAATTACATTCCTTGCAAAATCCGTGTAAAATTTGTTTTCTAGTATATCAGTAGTTCTGGCTTCAGAAAAATATACCTGTCGCTTATTTTTTTTTACATTAGCTTTCAGCTCCACACAGAAGACTCAAATAATTCCCCTCGCGGCCTATGTCATCTTCGGGGATGCTATGTGGAGGGTCTTTTTAGGAAAGGAAGAAGAGGAAGTTATAGGAAGGAAAAGGATAGTAGGGGTGGGTAGGAATCTGGAGGTCAGTACGTTCAGGAGTGACGGACGTATGAATTCATCCCTCTCACTGCGGAGTACGGCTGGAAAAGAAAGGGACGCCCTCTAGCATTTTCTCGCCGCCAAGACGTCGCCTCAGTTCTTATTTGTCCAACAGACCATTTTCAATTTTGTTCAATCTCCATTTTAAAATTAAAAATTAAGTATAAAAAGTGATAGTTAATCATTTAACTAAGAACTATTTAAACTAATGAGATCTTTACCTTTACAGAAATAACTTTATCGTGTACACCTACCATAATGTTTCATTGAAATAATGAGAGAAAACCTTCTCCTCGTGTAAAATTTTCTAATGGTCTGTTGGACAAATACGAACTAAAGCGACGAAGACCCTGAGTAACCCCCATGAACCCGGGCACCCTTGCTAAGTCACCAAATGTAGTGAACCGCTTGGGGTGACCTATAGCAGAGGTGTTGGTTAATCAATAAATGGTTCCCGAGGCGGTTGTACCCATACCCGCTTCCCAAATTGTCCTGCATTATGGACTATCGCAAGAAAGTTTTCCATCTTTATATCTGGTGGAAAGGGGTTGCAGCGCGATAGCCAATCTTTTTACAAAAAATAAATCGGCTGCAAATCACTGGACATGAAGATCTGGGCTGCTATTCTCCAAGCCACGTCCCTCGCAATCGCCGTCGAAAGTACGTTCGTCGGTCGACTTGATTATTCTCGAGCCTCGTCGAAGGTGCATACTTAGACGCCAAAAGTCATTCCACACGAAAAACGAGTGGGTCGGACCAGTCGATACCGAGTAGCGATTGGTGAGTTGTTTGCGTATCTATGTAATTGGCTGTCAAAATCTAGTATTGTTTTCCCGCCCTAACTTTCGCACCCGCAAAGACATCGTATCTATCTATCTTTTATCTTCTTCTTCTATCTTCTCTTCTATATATTATATAAATAAAAATGAATGGCCGAAATGTATGTACGCGCATAACTTCCGAACGACTGCACCAAATTCGATAATTTTTTTTTGTGTGTTCGTTATTGTCAGGACAAGGTTTGTATAAAACTACTGGTGAGCTCTGGCGTTATAAAATTTGCAATAGGTTGCACGCGAGCTGTGTGAAAACTTAATGTACCAGGACTGAATGTATGGAATGCGGGAGAGGGGTGGGGAACTCAGGTAGGGGGTTCGAGGGAGGGGGGAGGAGAACCAGGGATGGAGGAGGGGAACCTGGGAGATGGGAGGGGAACTCGGGAGGGTGGTTCGTATGACGGAGGAAGGGGGAAGGGGGAAAGTGGAGTGGGGAGAGGGAAATTGGAGGAGGCGGAATGGGAATGGAGAGGGGAAGGGGAAGTGGAAGAGGAACGGTAAGAATGGGAAAGGACACGCTGGAAGAAACAATTTATTTATTAAATGGCATAGCAACGCATGCCGGGCACCAGCTAGTATTTTTATAAAGTCGTTTTAAGGTTACATATTACAACGGCTGATTTCCCCAGCGATGTTTTGGTTACTTGTGATGTATCCGGAACTCCCAGCCATGTCGAATATTATCAACTCGTAGAAATTATACGCGGTAAAAATACGTGTATCATCTCTTTGACATTTCAAACTTACACCATAAAAATTTCAAAAACATCAAGAACATACACAATCATCTCTTCAACCGTTCGACGTTGAAGAATACGTAAAAATGAAATGTTCGACAAAGTTCGTCGCGACGACGAGTAATTTTTCGTTCGCAGATGGCGCATAACGAGTAACGATTGATCGTTGCTCGCGAATCGCAGCCCCGAGGCTATACATATGTACCTAAATTATTTGAAGCTAAATATTGAACAATAGTTGCTAGCAAAGACTCACCGTTCCTATTAACAGCATTATTTGTGTTATGTATATTTTGAACTTACGTATGTAAGAATAGGTTTTGTGTCTTTTCAATGAAGTTCTGAATAAAAATTGTACAATTTTTTAATGTTTTTACCAACACTAACAAAAAAACCATTAAAGGGCGTAGCATTGTGGCAGCTGAAAAACACATTTGCCACTAATAAGTTTACTGGCAGGGGTCTACGAAGAAAATAAATCTGGCAAGTGTTACGGGGCAAGAAAGTTTGGGAACCTCTGACTCTAGAAGGTATATTATTATCTCCAATATATTGTGGAATTATGTACATCATAATATTGTTATTTTCAGACTGAAACCTTAATTGTTTATGATAATGATGATAAGCTTATTACCTGCAACTATTATTAGAAAATCATTTGAAACTCGAAAAGCGTACCTATCGTAAAACAGATAGATAGTTTTGAGATAAAACGTCGAGCCAAACAATATAGGTACTCGTAGTATTGATTACGATTGGTAATATCATATTATTTAGGGGAAATACGCCTAACACGAGGCAGGATCCTAATATAATATACGTTTTTCACTTCGCAGCACTTCTTGCTTCCGACTAGAGCAAAATTAGAATCTACTGTTCAAAGTGTTCTGTGAAAAGAATTATAATTGTGTGGATGTATTTTGCAGTTTACCAACTTCTGTTTCAAAATAAATTCTTTTAAAGTGCTTACTTTGAGTTGTATTTTTGTCGGTTAATTAAATTAAATTATTATTGGTTACATTGTCATAAATTTTGAAGATTTTCTAAATTTAACAGTTATTTAGCTAATAATTGAATTGCCTATACAACTGTCATAAGCATCGTAATCTCGTCAGCAGAAATATGAAAATTCTTAATAACCTAATTCTTCTTCTTCTCGTGCCCTGTCCGTTTAACAGACGTTGGCTATCATGTTGGCTATGAGGACTTTGTTTGTTGCATCTTGGAACAGTACACTGGTCAAACCACTGTCTCAGGTTTTTCAGCCATGATGTTCGCCCTCTTCCTGGGCCACGACTTTCGGCAATCTTTCCCTGCATTATGAGATGCAAGATCTCGTACTTTGTCACATGTCCTAGATATTGAAGTTTTCGGATTTTTATTGTTTTAATAACTTCTTTTTTCTTTATTCATCCGAACCATAACATCTGCATTCATATTTCTGTCCATCCTGCTTAAATATTTTATAATCCTATGTCTAATCATTGCTGTTTCCAAAATGAGTCCTAACATGAGATATCTTACATTGGGGCCACCGGTTTCTTATATTAGGACAAGATTGTTAATTTGCTTACGCTAATTATAATATACAACATTAAGATGGTTCTTCCAACTCTAACCTATAAATTACAATAAATTATAATGAACAATTGAAGGAATCTAATCCGTCGTTAAATCTTTCATTTACCAAAAAACAAATCCAAAAGAGTTTATCTCGTATTAGATACTTCCCCCTCATTATATGTACATATTCTTAGTTGAGTTTAGGAAATCGATTTCCGATAACCAGTTTCTGGCGATAGCAGATGATACTAGTATTATAACATTGTTTACGTTTCTAGAAATTCGGTTAATAGCGTGGTAAAGTTGATTTGGCCGATAAAGACAAATTACTAGGACAGGTGCAGATTAATTATTAAAATTTAAAACCTTTCAAATATCAAGTCAATTATTTATATTGCTATATTTTTGAATGTAGCTATTACTTTGTGGTTATCCATTATAGAAAAATGAAATAATTTAACTTTGTATAAACCACTTATTTGATGCGCAAATCCGACCGGTTTCGGAACAAACGTTCCTTCGTCAGGGAAAGCTTATACTAATTTGACAGTTTCGAACAATGTTTTATTATGGTAGGGGTGGAGCTGTTGCTAGATAATAATGTAGATTGGGTAGGTAGGTATTAGTGTAGAGTGGGTGGGTAGGGGAACAAATCCATGATTGGGCTATATGACAATATTTTTTGTTTGTTAATAATAGATTCATTATTTTTAAGGGATTTTTTAATTTCCAAGGCTTCTAAGTTATCTAAACGTTTTCCTTTATTATTAATATGAAGAATATTTATCCCTGTATTTTTTTCAAAACAATGGTTATTTTCAATGATATGGTTAGCAAACTCAGAAAAATTATTATTATTAAGACATCTTAAATGTTCTTTGATTCTGATTTCAAAATTACGAGTGGTTTTTCCAATATAAAATGAGGGACAATCATTGCATTTGAGTTTATATATTCCGGAATTAGTCAATTTATGGTCTTTATCTTTAGTATTTCTCAAAAAATTACCGATATTATTTCTTGTATAAAACGCTGGTTTAATATTAGAAGGAAGATTTTTGCAACATTGAACTGAAAAATTATTAATATACAAAATTTTACGCCATTCTTTATCATTAATATTATTAGAATTGTATAGATATTTTTTTTTTGAAATTTTGATAAGTTTTTTATTTAGGATGTTGTCAATTAATTTTGGTTCATATCCGTTATTTATAGCAATTTGTTTTATTATTGAAAGTTCAGAAAGGAAATTATTATTAGACATTGGGACATTTACTAAGCGGTGTATCATGGAATGGAAGGTGGAGTGTTTTTGTGAGACAGGGTGGTTGGAGGTCCTATGAATTACTATGTCAGTGTATGTTGGCTTGCGATATATTCTAAAATCGATTTTATTATTTATAATAGATAAAGTTAAATCCAAAAAGTTTAATTTTTCATTGCCTATTTCTATCGTAAATTTTATTTGGTTATGAAAGGAATTTAAAAGGTTAAGAAAGTTGTTGAGTTGACGTTCAGATCCTGTCCAAATGACGAAGATATCATCCACATATCTCTTCCATAGTAAAACATTGTTTAAAAGAGGTGATTTTGAATTAAAAACAGTTGTTTCCAAATCATTCATAAATATATCAGCAATAAGAGGACTGGTGGGGGCTCCCATTGGAAGGCCTTCTTTTTGTTGGTATATGACATTATTGTATTGAAAATAATTTTGATTTAAAACTAAGTTAAATAAACGAGTTAGGTCACTAGACAGATCTCTAGGTAATTTAGAATCTTTCAATAATTTGGAAATAATTGCTTTACTTTCAGTAATAGGCACATTAGGAAATAGATTAATGACATCAAAAGACACAAGTTTAGCATTAATGGGAAGTACAAAATTTTTCAATAAGTCAATCAGTTCATAAGAGTTCTTAATTACATATTTTGGTGTAAACACATTACTTTTATGAACTAAATCAGTTATTAATTAATGATGTATGCCTCAATAAAGGCATACAATAAACGTGAGATTTTGAATAAAAAGTTGCAGAATCTGTACAATATTAAAATAAACTGTTCTGATAATTCTCCAACGACAAATTATAAATTTTATGACAGAGTTAAAAATCTATCTTCGTGTCAGTTCCTCGACAAAGAAATGGCTTTATTATCTAAAGGTTTAAATTATAACCTTCCTTATAGCAAAGTTAATATTGAAAGTGCAATTGAAAGTGTTGCTGTAGACATTGAAACAGCCCTCTCATACTGTCCTAAAACATTTCAATACAAGAGTGCGGAGACTATTAAAAAAGAAATAAATAAACTTTCCATAAACATGAATCCGGAAATCTTACACCTTAAAAACTTAAAGAAGAAACTTGAAGATGAAGATCTGATATTAACAAAGGCTGACAAGGGAAATACTGTAATCATTATGGACAAATCCGATTATCACAACAAAGTGATGGACTTTATAAATAGTGATAATTTTGTTATTTTACCAAAAGATCCAACATATAAATTTAACGATAGTGTATCAAATGTTTTAAAATCTTGTAAATCGGACATATTTAAAGATGATAACATATTATCAAAAAATCCCAAATCACCAAAATTATATGGGTTTCTCAAAATCCATAAAACAAATACACCCATAAGACCTGTTGTTTCATCATGTAATTCACCAAGTTTTAAACTATCGTCATTAATAACTGATTTAGTTCATAAAAGTAATGTGTTTACACCAAAATATGTAATTAAGAACTCTTATGAACTGATTGACTTATTGAAAAATTTTGTACTTCCCATTAATGCTAAACTTGTGTCTTTTGATGTCATTAATCTATTTCCTAATGTGCCTATTACTGAAAGTAAAGCAATTATTTCCAAATTATTGAAAGATTCTAAATTACCTAGAGATCTGTCTAGTGACCTAACTCGTTTATTTAACTTAGTTTTAAATCAAAATTATTTTCAATACAATAATGTCATATACCAACAAAAAGAAGGCCTTCCAATGGGAGCCCCCACCAGTCCTCTTATTGCTGATATATTTATGAATGATTTGGAAACAACTGTTTTTAATTCAAAATCACCTCTTTTAAACAATGTTTTACTATGGAAGAGATATGTGGATGATATCTTCGTCATTTGGACAGGATCTGAACGTCAACTCAACAACTTTCTTAACCTTTTAAATTCCTTTCATAACCAAATAAAATTTACGATAGAAATAGGCAATGAAAAATTAAACTTTTTGGATTTAACTTTATCTATTATAAATAATAAAATCGATTTTAGAATATATCGCAAGCCAACATACACTGACATAGTAATTCATAGGACCTCCAACCACCCTGTCTCACAAAAACACTCCACCTTCCATTCCATGATACACCGCTTAGTAAATGTCCCAATGTCTAATAATAATTTCCTTTCTGAACTTTCAATAATAAAACAAATTGCTATAAATAACGGATATGAACCAAAATTAATTGACAACATCCTAAATAAAAAACTTATCAAAATTTCAAAAAAAAAATATCTATACAATTCTAATAATATTAATGATAAAGAATGGCGTAAAATTTTGTATATTAATAATTTTTCAGTTCAATGTTGCAAAAATCTTCCTTCTAATATTAAACCAGCGTTTTATACAAGAAATAATATCGGTAATTTTTTGAGAAATACTAAAGATAAAGACCATAAATTGACTAATTCCGGAATATATAAACTCAAATGCAATGATTGTCCCTCATTTTATATTGGAAAAACCACTCGTAATTTTGAAATCAGAATCAAAGAACATTTAAGATGTCTTAATAATAATAATTTTTCTGAGTTTGCTAACCATATCATTGAAAATAACCATTGTTTTGAAAAAAATACAGGGATAAATATTCTTCATATTAATAATAAAGGAAAACGTTTAGATAACTTAGAAGCCTTGGAAATTAAAAAATCCCTTAAAAATAATGAATCTATTATTAACAAACAAAAAATATTGTCATATAGCCCAATCATGGATTTGTTCCCCTACCCACCCACTCTACACTAATACCTACCTACCCAATCTACATTATTATCTAGCAACAGCTCCACCCCTACCATAATAAAACATTGTTCGAAACTGTCAAATTAGTATAAGCTTTCCCTGACGAAGGAACGTTTGTTCCGAAACCGGTCGGATTTGCGCATCAAATAAGTGGTTTATACAAAGTTAAATTATTTCATTTTTCTATTTATATTGCTAATTGCTAGTGGGGTCTTTTTGTTACGCGACTATTTATAATTCTGAGGCTTGCTTCGAAAAGGGCCAATGTCAGTTTTTCAAATTTAACGAGGCCTAAAATTTGGGTGTAAAATTTGCTCACTTAAGCAAGTTTTAATTTTTAATGAAAAGCGATCATTCAATTTCTCGAAATTGAAAGGTTCTTTAATAATTCAGAAGATTTAAAGAAGAAATCGCAAAAAATATTTACGGAAAAACAGACATTGCCTCTTTTAGAAGCAAGTCATAAAATTTTGGTCATGTTTTTAATTTGTGGCTGCCAGTGGGCCAGTGCACATTGACGTAATGCGCTGGCCCAACTTGGTACTCGGCGTATATTGGCCGTAGCAACGAGTTGGTCGCCAACCAAGGGCTTAGCTATAGCATTCCTACGATGCCCCCCCTCTTGATCAAACCCGGTAGGAGAGGGGGGAGGGTTGGAATATTTATGACATAGTTTTTTGGGACCCCTACTTACAACAACTTGTTATTTACATTACATTGATAAAATAGATCTAGCAAATAATATTGTATTTTCCAGGAATGTAATCTACGAGTATCCTACTTTTTACTTAACCTACTTACCCCTCTGGAGGGGAGGGGGGTGAGGGGGGTTGAGCCTCTCATCCCCCTATTTACACACTCCGTTTTATTAGGCCAAACGATTATTGTCGATATTTCGTGCACCCACCAATGGATCTAGTCACCCCAAATGATTTACTATGTTTGGTGACTTAGCAGGGGCGCCTGGGTTCATGGGGGTGAGGTTTGTCTAGGTTTTGGATGCGTCTGCCCAACTACTGAGTGGCAGGCCGGATCGGGAGCACCTTGCACCGCAGTGGGAGGGATGGATTCATGGGTTCATCACTTAGACACACTGACCGCCTGATTCCTAGTCACCTCTCATATCTTTTTCCTATACAGAATTTCATACCCTTCTTTTCCCTAAAAATACCCTCACCACAGCATCTCCAAAGATAACATAGGCCTTGACGTATTTTTTTTTCCTCATGGCCCTAAAAATACCTAATACCTATATAATAAAACCTACCTAATAAAAATACCTAAAAATAAACTAATGTAAAAAAAAAGTTGATTAAAATAAAACACATATACATAGTGTGTGCTTATACATATATACAGACGAGGGAGACAACAAGATGAAAATATAACACACAGTAAGGATACATTTACAATCTTCTTCTTCTTCTTCGATGGCGCTACAGCCCATATCGAGCTTTGGCCTCCTGCAACAGTCGCCTCCAACTCCTCCTGTCCTCAGCGGCTGACTTCCAATTTGGTACCTGGAGAAGCTGTGCTGCATCCCCTCTTACCTCGTCTTCCCACCTCGGTCTGGGTCTTCCCACTTTTCTCCTTCCACTTGGGTGTCCAGTCATAATCCAGGATACATTTACATTAGTACAAAGGAAATGAGAAAAACCGACAGAAAATGAATGGCAGACTAATGGGTGAAACTCGTGGTTTTACACAAAATAAATGTTTTATTTTATTAAATATGTCAAACCACAAAATGAGTGTTTTCTACAATAATAAAAAATGTTAATATTCCTGTACCTGCATCCGACCAAATAAAAATTCTATGAGTAGCCACCTACGTACTACTTTTGTTCGGAAAATTATTTGTGGTGTTACAAACAAAACTACACAAATATTTCTTCTCAATTTCTACATCAGAACGTCTTTGATAAAAAAAAATATTCTTCACAATTCCAAAAAAAAACAACTACATTTTACTTGAGGCTAGCTCACAACTATCTATCTATCTATCTATATAAATAAAAATGAATCGCCGAAATGTATGTACGCGCATTACTTCCGAATGACTGCACCAAATTGGATAATTCTTTGTTTTTTGTGTTCGTTATTGTCAGGACAAGGTTTGTATAAAACTACTGGTTAGCTCTGGCATTATGAAATGTGTATAAAAAAATAAAATAGGTGGCACGCGAGCCGTTTGAAAACTGAATGTACCGGAACTGAATGTACGGAATGCGGGAGGGGACAGGGGGGAGGGGAACTCGGATAGGGGGTTCACGGGATGGGGGGAGGGGAAATCGGGATGGGGGAGGGAACCAGGGAGGGAAAGTTTATTAAATGGGATGGCAACGCATGCCGGGAACCAGCTAGTATTTTATATTTATGTTGTTGCTGGATACTTACAAGAGGTCCGTCGCGTCGTGCAATCATTCAACTGATTAACTGAAACATAATTCAATGTTTGAAAAATATCTATTTCTGAAATTTTTCATTGAAAATTAAATCCATTGATATTTAAAACGTTATCCCGTGTCCCCTTTGTGTCCTTCGCTGAATGTACAGACTGGACACATGACAGCGGACGGTCTCCCAGGGGCGCGCCTTACGCAAGTGGCAAGCGGCTATTAAATTTAGAGATTAGTAATAAAATTAAGTATTGAAAAGTTACTACTTAATTTTTAAGCTAATTAAACTTTTGTGTGATGCTCTCTACAATATGTTTAAAAAAAGAATCTGTAGGCACATACATAGAATGTAAAAGCACGTTGGCAATTTGTACCGACGCCCGCCCCGGGAACCATTTATTGGATAACCAACACCTCTGCCATAGGTTACCTCAAGTGGTTCGCTCCGTTTGGTGACTGAGCAGGGGTGTCCGGGTTCATGGGGTGATGTTTGTCCAGGTCTTGGCGGCAGATGCGTCTGCTCACCTACTGCATGGTGGGCTTGATCGAGAGAGACCGGTGGAGGGAGGTCTTTTATACTCTCCAACCAGAATCTCTAGATTGGAGTTGGAGGGATGGATTCATACGTCCGTCACTCCTGGATACACTGACTCCCCGATACCTGCCCACTCCTCATAACTATTTCCTTCCCAGAACTTCTTCTCCTTCGTTTCTTTAAAAAAAACCCTCCATACAGCATTCATTAAAATGACATTGGCCCTGAGGGAAATTATTTTCATTAGGGAGCTAATGTAAAAAAAGTATATCCAAGTAGTTTTATCCTTGATGCATTTGAAAAAAAATATGTTTCATAGTTTTGTGAATGCGTAGATTGAAAAAAAACGAGGCAGTTTGGATAAAATGATTCGGCAGCCAAATTGGTAAGGCATCTGCCCGTATTGTCTTCTTTCTATTAGCCTGCACGCTGAAGACGGAGGCCTCATAAAGTAAACAAACCAGCACGATTCCCGCATGGACGATTTCTCCAGAAATGAACGTACATTGAAGAGGAAGAGGACACAGGATTACCAATTAATAATGTCACGGCACGCCCCTGCCTCTTTACACGGAACTGGTATATTATTATGTATATCTAATGGTATGTAATTCAGTAGTTTATGGATATGTAACTTATTGGTGACTGTTGGATAGAATGGGTACGGTGGGTAGTGGGCATATCCGCCCGATGGTTACAAGCGTGAAGTGCCTACACATATTGTTTTGGAAATGGTTACCTACCTAATTACGCATAAATTTACAGTTTCCGTTGCACACGAACTTTCAAAGTAACCGGCTTTCGTAGAATCGAATATACGTGTAGGAATTGCACAGTGTGGGGTAGGTATTTGTGGTGTGTGCGATAATTAGTTAATTTATAATGTATGACCATCAAAGACTGGACTGATTAGTAAGTTCTAAGATTTTTTTTGTATTTTTGTGATTTTTGTTCGTCTATGCTAATATTATAAAAAGGAAAGATTTGATTGTTTGTTTGTTTGCATTGAAAAGGCTGCGAAACTACTGAACCGATTTGAAAAATTCTTTCACTGTTGAGAAGCTACACTATCCCCGGGTGACATATTCGGATTCAGGGAGAAACAATGTATTTTGCATTGCAACGCATGCCGTGGACCAGCTATTTAAAATGTCTTTAGCATACATTGAAGAACAACTGTTGCATTAAAAATCAGTGTGCAATTCGCACGCGGTAGAAGTGAAACCTTCAGAAAACTAAAGTAGACAAAAGTGAAGACGATGAAAGAGGAAACAGATTATTCTATCTCATTCTCTCGCAGGCTAAATCCTATAGATGGTAGTGTTTCTCTCTTTTTAGAGTCGCTATTTTTCGTTTCATCCAGTTTCAAATCACAACGGTGCTAAAGAAATTTTCACTTCAAAAACGAACCAAATGGATCTGAAAGTGACCAATTTACGAGTAACTAACTAGCCTTCAGGTGAGCAGAGAGGACAGACCGTCAAACAACTCGGTCTTGTAACACACTCTTTGCCTCATTCACATTCATACATCGTCTCATACATACTCTTCTAATATTCTGACTCTTGACATGGCCCGTCTCAAGTATGTACCTATCTGATTCACTTGATCGTGCCATGTCTTCCTCGGGCGTCCTGGACTTCTTCAATTGTTGATTTAACACTATCTTTACAGAACTCATACAGTTTAACAATAAAAACGCATAGTTTCGGTTTCGGAATATAGACAGATTTTTACATATTTATATATTTATGTTTCGGTTTCGGCTAAAAATGTAGTTTCAGTTGGTCACTAAACAAGAACCTCTCTGCTCTCGGAACAACATCAACATAAGGCATCCCAAATTCCCAATTGCCCATTTAACGCATTTTTCGGCAAATTCATTGTTTGCTTAAAGGGTATTTTCACAGTTTTTGTTCTCGAAAAAAATTACGTTAGTGAAGGTATTTTTATTTTATTTTGATGTTGACGAATAAATTTTATATAACAATTTTAAATGTGCCATTTTCGAATTGCTGCCAAAACAAAAGTTTCGTTTTTATTCTGTATTAAATTCAGCGGCGTTGACGTCACACCGGGCAACGTTTCTGACAGCCGTCTTACTAGATATAGGCGTTTTCGATGTCATAACTCAATTACACATTTTTAGTTCAATGATCAGAATCACAAAAATGAATTTAAGGATGTGTTGTTTAAAAAACATTGAAATTCATCAAACATTTGAAGTTAATTTTTACGTTCTATGAAAGTTCTATTCTAGTTCTGTGATTATTTCAGTTTTATAAAGCAACTGGTCTATAATGACACATGTTAATGGTATTCATAGTTTGTAAAAATACCCCATTATTGCTCTGTTCTGAACGCTTTGCCCATGTTATTGTTTTTCGAAAAAAGTGAAAATTGTGGGTCTCTACTAATTACGAATACTTATAGTAACATTGACTGTTTCCGCTATAGGTACCTATAACTTGTAAAGATACCGGCTTTCGGATATTTGAATGTACGAGCAATGGTTGCACCGTGTTGCATCGTTGCATGTGGCGTGTTTGTGTGTTTTGTGCACCCCACCCGCATATGATATTAAATATCTACGGTCTTATCTTCCGTGTAAACGCCTGGTTTCAAGTGTCAAGGTTTTCATGGCACACAGCACAAAGAAAAAGTAACAAAAATTAATTTTTAAGGTGAAAACTTCTTTAGAACTGTTGTGATTTTAAAGTAGATGAAACGAAAAATAGCGACACTAAAAAGAGACAAACACGTACATCTATAGGATTTAGCCTCGGGAGAATGAGACAGATATAAAATATTTATTTAATTCACGGAAACTCGGTTCCATTATAATACGATAAAACCACAAGCTAGCGCAAGTCTCCTTTGGTGTAGTGGTATAAAGAGCCTCTGCAGACATTTAGCAAACCATGGACCAAATCCGCGGGAATGGGTACCGCCGCCCCGGGACCCTTTATTGGATAACCAACACCTCTGCCATAGGTCACCCCAAGTGGTTCGCTAGGTTTTGTGATTTAGCAGGGGTGCCCGGGTTCATCAGGTGAGGTTTTTCTAGGTCTTGGAGGCGGATGACCAGGACACACTGAACCCCAGATTCCTATCCACCCCTAAACCCTTTTCCTTCCCAGAAATCTCCTCTCCTTCCCTTAAAAAAACCCTCCACACAGCATCCCCAAAGATGACATAGGCCATCAGGGAAATCATTTTCCTCAGGGCCTCCTGTGTGGAGCTCATGTAAATAAAAAATGAATATCCAATCTTCAAACCACTCCAAAATGAACAGGCAAAAGAAAACACGAAATATAGCGATAACTAAAGCGACTCCGAAGAAGAAAACACAAATATTAATAAGATGACCAAATGTAAAGGAAAATGTGCACTGGAATTAGACGACAAAAATATGGGAAAAAATCATTCTTCACATTGATAAAAATGTGCTTCGTAGTCTCCCCACTCTTGTCTACTTTAGGTTTTTGAAAGTTTCACTTCTATCGCGTGTGAATTGCACACTCTTATTGTTTTTATTCTTATAGTACCTACCTTTATTTTTTTGATCTGCGTTACTAAATAAATAGTTTATTAGTCTTAATGGACGAGTTATTATCCATTTTCCTAGTAAGAACTCTCATTTAGGTTTTAATAATATTAAAATCGTTGGTTCTTTGTGTCGTACGAACGTGACTTTGTATGAAACAGTTGTCGATCCCTGCGAGTTGTTGTTTTACCCGCTGTTGAACCGCACAGTAAATTAATTAGATACGGAGATTGCCGAACGATTTCAAAACAAACCGACGCCAGCCGAAGATGTCTCAAGTTCAAGGTTTTCCCAGTCGATCACGTGACCAAGTGATCGTCATTCCGGAAGCATTTTATTATGATTATCTTGCCGGCACCGGTACCGCAGAGGCACAGCACGTCGTGGCATTACTAACAGCATTGGAATCTCACGTGTTAGGTATTAATTAACTTAATATGAGTTAAATAATAAATGGGTAGGATAATAATAATTATTGAATACTACCACTTTACAAAATACCTTGACAAATTATATACCTAAACCTCATGAATCGCTCTATTTATTGGTGAAAACCACATGAAAATCCGTTCAGTAGTTTTTGAGTTTATTGCGAACAGACAGACAGACAGACAGATGCGGCGGAGGACTTTGTTTTATGATTTATTTATTTATTTATCTATAAAAGGTATGTTTACATTACATTATTCGATGCCTGTCTCAATAGGGAATACCTGTGTTGAGACAGGCGTAGAGGTACATAAATGAGTATCATACATAAGAATATTTAATTATAACATAAGAATATTTAACGTAAGATACATACTGATTTATACAATTCAAACAGAAAGATGATTTAAAATGAGGGTTAATTATACCATAAAGAGAGCATTATATAGGTGAAGGAAGAGATGAATAAAGTAGTAAATCCTGCAGAATCTATATAGGGAGTTATATTATACATATAGGATTTTACTATTTTAATTTCTTTAATAAGGGTAAGGACATACGTGAGATGGTAATTCTGTCTATTAGTAATCTATTTTACAGATGTTAGCAGTAGTGTGACGTCCAATACTTATAAATCTTATAATCCATTTCTTTATATCTTGTTTGAATTTGGTCATTGATTCAGTTTGTCTAATCGTAGCTGGTAGTGTATTGTGTAGTTTGCAAGCTATGTATTTAAAGTGTTTTTGACCAAAGGTGGTTTTAGAAAAGGGAGTTTGGAGAAGTTCTTTATTTTTGGCTCGGGTATTGTGTATCATTTGTGTTGGTTTGTATAGGATTAAATGATATGTAGAGATGACAGCTGGAGAAGCAGAAAAGAGCGGACTCTTGGATACGCCAATAAATAATAAATTAAAAAAATAATAAATGTTAAATTCGTACCGTTAGATACAATGAAAAATCACGGGAAATTATAATTATTGTAGATTTTGTGAAGCTTATAGTATTTATAAAATATTTGCCTCAGGATCATTGCCTTTCTAAAGGGTCTAGGTAAATTGACCGGATTGCAATTTTTCGAAATCAATTTTTCGAATTCAATTGTTCGAAATGCAATATTTCGAAAACATATTTTTCGAACATTAATTGATCGAAACGCATGGTTTTCGAATTGAAAAAATATGTATACAGTTCGTACAAGAGTATTTTATTATAGGATGGACAATATCAACTAACCTAACCTAACCGAATTTCGTTAGTCATAAGCAAGTGAAATAAATTCGAAAAATATGTCTTTCGGCAAATTGCTGTTCGAAAAACTGAAATTCGAACAATTGATTTTGAAAAATTGAATTCGAAAAACATGTCGGCTCTCCTTTCTAAAACAGAGACGTCAGAAGTTTACTTTCGAATAAACACCGTTAGTAAACTTTTTAAACTTAACGATATCTGTCAAAAATTTAAACAAAATAAATAAACATTTAAAATATATAATTTTTATTAAATTTTAATCGTGTTTGTAGTCATCGCTTGTTGGAATTGTACGTAACTTCAATTTTGAAAATTAAATCCCCGCATTCCGCATTTCTGCCGATTTATAACACATTTCTGTTAAACACCCTCAGTTTTTAAGTTCCTTAAAAAAATAATAATTATTTTTTAAGATAATATCTATATGTTTATAGAGCCGAAAAAACGCTAATTATATGAAATTCCGTAAATAGAAAAAATCGCGAAGTATGGTCCAAAAAATTACATTCTGTTATTTAACATGTTATTAGGTATGAAAAAAATCACAGTGTATCTTTAAAGGCAACTTAAACACATGTCGAGAGATTTTTGCTCTATTTTAAAGGAGTCATGTTTTATTAATGATATGCTTTGTATTGCCATCATAATTAAATTTATCTGCTGTGATTGACTAGAAAAGAAACCGATAACTTATGACTCCCAATATGAAGAAGGTAAAAACCAGTTTATTTTTCTTTTAATAAACATTTTCATGAAATGTTTGACTGGAATTATTAGTAGATTATTAATTGAAGTTACTGGGATAATAATAAATAAATAATTAGAGAACCTTATTCCAGTGAAAACTTCTTTAGCACCATTGTGATTTGAAACTCGATGAAACGAAAAATAACGACGCTAAAAAGAGACAAACACATAAAAAAATACAAATAAAAATTATTAATTGTTTTTGTGTTTAATTCGTAGAACTCCATTTTAATTTTTAGAAATTTAATTAAAATTAAATTTGATAATGTTATTATCATTGGTTATTATCGAGTTCTGCAAGTATTTTAGAATGTATTTAGTTACAGCTGTTTCGAATTGTAAGGTCATTTTCAGACTTATTTATAATATTATAAATGTCAATTTTTTAAGGTGTCTACATTGATTTATTACTGGTTAATCCAATTTGCAGAGACAATTGAAAGAGTGATTATGCGGGATTCGGAATCTTTCCCTTTGGTTTCCCTTGCACTAAGTGTAAGGGTTTCTAAATTCTAAATCAGTTAAGAACTATTTAAATCACATTCCACATTCATTACAGTTATTTAGTAAAACAACAACTTTTATTCCGATGGAGTTGAAAATGCCTAAATTTGTTGTTCTATAAAATTCAATATGCTACCAACGTTCTATACTTAATACAATACTTATTCATGAATTTTTGTTTCTTTATCTCAGAAGTCGTGCATTACACATTTTAAAATATTAACAAATACATAAACTACGTATAAAATAAATATTTTGATGTTTTGTTTGATTTCAAGTCTACCGTTGATTGTTTACAGCAAGAGAAGTCAACAAAACAACAGTTGCATCAATCAATAATGTACCGAAGTCATCGTGATGAATTATTGACTAATGACAGTAATGAAACGACTGAAATAAGGTCGCAGCCACCGACATATCGGAAAATAACATTATCTTTAGATTGACGGTTATAGCTTTTAATCGGCAAGCAAATAATCATCACTCCACCTCCGGGATTATATATCAACCAAAATAATAAGAAACACGTGACACCTGATAAGTGATATCTTGTATCTGATAACAAGCTAAAGTAGACGTTTTACAATAAGGAAATAAATAAAGGAAGTATTCTCATGAAATATGATGCATGGTCGATTTGGTTTGTACAACACATTTTGTAACTTAACTAATTCAAATAATATTTATATTTAGGTCACCTCATCTTAGTACCTACTTAGGGGCCATCCATAAATTACGTCATACCTTAAGGGGGGTGAGGGGTACAGAGAAGAGTGACAAGGGGAGTGGGAGGGGGGGGGGGTCATCAGCTCTGTGACGTCACATGTAAAAATCTAAATTATTAAAATACACAACTTTCTTAGATGTAAATTGCAAAATATGTGACGTCGCACTAGGGGGGAGGGGGTGTCTGAAATGTGACGATGTGTGACAGGGATGGGGGGGGGGTTAAAATCATGAAATTCGTGTACCGTAATTTATGGATGGTCCCTTACGTTAGCTTAAGGTGATAGTAGGTACATACTCAATATGAACATGAATTATTACTTTTGTCCACAAAAAAACACAAATCTTTCAAGAAAGGCTAACGAATATTTATCAGCGAAATTTTTATCAGCGAAAACATGTTTTTAGGCTTACTGTTTTATTTTAGTACTCTTTTTTTATGTAACTTTGTAAAGCTGTTTGTTTTCCAAATAAAGATATTATTATTATTAAAAATATATACAATATTGGATTGAGTCACCGGTAGAATATTGTATGTTAGCATTACTAGAAAGGTTTGTGTTTGTTTTTGGATAAAAGTATTTATTCATATTCATATTGCGTACGTACGGATGCAAACAATTAATTCATCTTAATATTTTAAATCATAACTTGCAAAAAGTGCTTTAACCTAAAATAATTATCTAGATAAAGTGTTTTAACCTAAAATAGCCACCTGCAAATGCGTAGATTATAATTTTGGTTTCGTTTAACCGTAAGCATTGATACTTTAATAGTACACAACTGCTAACCCACAATAGTACACAACTACAAATCACAAGTGCGCCCCACGGTTGAATTTGGAAGCCAACTCTGGTCTGGAGCTCCGAAATACCTGAAAAATACCCTCGACTCTGTGCAGAAACGGGCGGTCCGCTTAATAGATTCTTTAGAGCACAGGCGTCGGGTGGGAATGCTATCCTTGTTCTACCGGTATTACAATGGAAGATGCTCCGAGGAACTAGCGTCATTGATCCCTTCGGCACCGGTGCATAGTCGGGAAACACGCCAAACGCGTGCCCAACATTTGTACACGGTTGACATTTGTCACATGAGAACGAATCGTTTCTTCGACTCTTTCTTGTGTTCAACAGCTCGGCTGTGGAATGATTTGCCGGCCTCCTCCTTCCTACAACATGGGTCTCTTCAAGACCATTGTTCATTCCTTCCTCTCCTTAAAAAGACCTCCACACAGCATCCCAGATGACATAGGCCCTGAGGGAAATTATTTTCCTCAGGGCCTCCTGTGTGGAGTTAATGTAAAAAAATAAATTGAAAATCCGATATCTAATTATAAGGTAGGTAATATAGCTAAATTTAAATAAAAATATGGAAATCGAAAGAAAAATATTTTTATATCTTTCGATTTATAGCTTAGGCATCATCATCAAACAGTATTAATAGCCTTGCATCTGCGCGGTTGAAATTTAAGAATCCGGCTTCGAGTGCATGTCTGACGCCGCGCCGTACGCGCCGCGCCACATCAAAAATCTGTGTATGTGAAGCGCTTGACGTTCAAATAAACAAATCTGCCAAAGCGAACAAAGCTGCCGTTGTAATTCGGTTTCGAATTCAAGAATTCGTCAAAGGATGGCGCCACTTACGTTAGCAGATCGCACGATGACGTGCCAGTTATAAGTACTACGGATTTTTAGAATTTGAGTGTCTCTCCGGATATGGAAAGATTGACGGTAATACTTGGAGTCGTGAATAATAATTATAGTATTACGCGGTTATATATTACATATGACGTCATTGCCTGTCGCGGTTACTTTGACCCGGTGACTAGCTGTCATTGGATCACAGTGGATCCGAGGAACCGGCTATATTTGAAACCAGTTCCTGTCGGATTTCGCAGATGTCCATTAAAAGTTACTTGATCTCCAGACACCTTTTATATCCCTAAGAGCAAAACAAATGATCTTGAAAATGCATTTGTAAGAAGACGCTGTAGCACATTTAACAGACTATACCCAAATATCGATGTGTTTAATACAAACCTTGATAAATTCACAGAATGCATAAAAAAATAACACTATTGAATGCCACATGTTTAACTAATAACCTAATATTTAATTGATTTCTGTATTTCTCTTTTTTATTCTTAGTATCAGCACATTTGTGTGGTTCGCTACGTTTGGTGATTTAGCAGGGGTGCCCGGGTTCATGGGGTGAGGTTTGTCTAGGGCTTGGAGGCGGATGACTAGGACACACTGAACCCCAGATTCCTACCCATCCCTTAAACCCTTTTCCTTCCTTTCATTAAAAAAAACCCTCCACACAGCATCCCCAAAGATGACATAGGCCCTGAGGGAAATTATTTTCCTCAGGGCCTCCTGTGTGGAGCTCATGTAAAAAAAAAAAAAAATTCTCTCCTACTTTTAGCAGTTCGAATTAAAATAAAATTACTTCCTGAAATATATTATTAATATCCATCAAAATTAAAATGTAAACCCTTGAAAAAATTCATTTATTACTTTTAGTAGATTTAAGTAAGAAGATACACTTTATCAAAATAGAGAACTCCAGTCCAATTTTTTTATTTTTTTTATGAATAAAGACCTTCAAACTTAAATAACTGCATTTTTATTTTAATTTTTATAGTTAGTTTTATTAGTTAAAATAATTGTCAAAGTTTTAATTTTTCAAGACTCCCAAAAACGCACCGTATCTATGGTGGATTATGTGATGGCTTCACCCACTGATAGTTTATTATTTTCAAGTTGTCTTTTTGAATCAGTGATGTTATGTCGAGGGAAATTTCCCTAGATCTAGGGGAGAAAAATATTTTTAGGGATAAGGGAAATCAGGACAAAATCTAGGGAAATTTCGAACTCTGGCAAAAATTTTATTACATATTACAATATTACTGGTATATATTTTTTGGAATTCCCATGAATCTTAATTATTGTTGTACTTACCATGCAATGTTATTTTTAACACTGACAACTCAAAATGATATTATATGTATCTAAAAAGATAAATGGGACCTCTGAAAAAAAATTAATTTATGTTTTAAGTTCTATTTTTTCAGTGATTGCGGTTGATTTTTATTTTGCAAAGTTTTTTTTTTTATTTGGAATTCAGTTTCTAATTCAGTGGTGAGTGTATTCGTACTTTTAAATTATTACTTCACGTAGCAAAAAGTGTTTTATTTGGAAAAGCACAGTATTATAAGTATATTTACCAAGTTCCGACATCTTTCCAATTAATTAATCATATTAATTAACATATAACAGGATTAGTGTTACACAATCAGGTGGCTACGTAGGTAATTGCGTAAATGTGAAATTCTAGGGAAATTTCACTTCGAAATCTAGGGAAATAATTTTTTTGGGCAAAGCATCCCTGATTTTGAATTTAAGAAAATGGCGGAATAAAATGAAGATAGGATGACTCAATGACTTTTGTGTGAGAAATTGAGGCGTTTTTTATTTAAGATTAACTGCTTTTAATATAGAAAAACATTGGTAAAATGTCCACATTTCACCGCTACTGTTATTGTATTTTAACAAAGTGCAATATAAAAATAATGAATCATCTTTGCAAATACAAGTGATATCGTTCTTCAATTTTGTGTTCAGGCGTGATTTTGTACATTGTTTTATGTATAACACATACAGAAACTGGTATTTATAATACACTGCATGACGATTGTGTAATAGCTTGTATAAAAATCCCTTTACTAAAAACAATTTGAAAATACAATGTCAAAATATGACACGACTTTAACCTCAAATAGGCAAAATTTATTCCAGATTTTCCGCAAATATAGCCCTTTTCGTAAATTGTTGAGGGCCTAAATTATGTTTCAATAAACACAATAACTATTATTTATCTAAATCTCTATAAACAGTATGAAAATAAACCAAAAACACGAAATGTTGAATTGCATATGTGCACTTTAAGTCATTTCAAATGTCAATACAATACTGACAATACAACACACGCGATCACCAGGTGACAGTGGGTGAGTGGTGACGCGTGACGTCACCATTCACCATTTCAGTAATGCCAACTTAATGCTGTGTTTTGAGAAGAGGTTTAAAAATGCACTTTTTAATAATTTTTTAAAAACTCTGCGTTTAATATTATGAAATAAAAGTTATATATTCAGAATCAGCGTTTATTGGTCTATATGAACATATTTTTTTAAAGCCATAATATTTTTCACTGGAGTTCCTTATTGTTTATATCAGGTATAGGTATTGTGTATTTTTGTGTTATGGTTCTAAATTTCAATTTGTCGTTATTTTATTGGTCAATGACATATGTATATATTATTATCATTGTCATTTTTGAATTTTGTACAGACTGTTTATAACGCTAATAAATAAATAAATAAAAAATTATAAAATGGTTACCAACACTCAAACTGGGCGAATCCGATCCAAAAGCGCCCGCAGGGCCTAGCAGCAAGAACCTGCGGAGCGGGTTTTTAACTGCTAGTTTGAATGAATCTCAGAATATGCTCGCCAGTAGGTGAGGAGGGCCCCGTTGGATAAAATTTCGTTGAAATCAATGATGCACTATAGATACATTTAATTTGATGTATGGTTTTTAGTTTGTGTGCATGCGTAGACTCCGAATAATAACTCGTTAGGGGTTGGTTTGGGGTTAGGACGCCGGGGGCGCGCAAGGGGTCACCTTCTGTTTGGCGCTGCGCACGCGAAAATAAATAATACCCTGTGCGTATAGGCAGATGAGGGGGCGGTGGGGACTCTACTACCCGTTTATTTTTTGAGCCGCAGTAATCTGTTAGTCACGAAAGCCCAATGGCATCGTGATCCGTGATTCCAGTATTTCACGCGAGGACCCTGGCTGCAGATTGTTGACGGGCGAGGTGGCCATCGGCCATGAAGTCAGTACAGGACCCGTTACGCTTTCCGGTAATTCTCAAAGCTATCAACTCGCAATGGGGCCAAGGGCTTTGTGACTTGCCTGGCCCTATACCAAAACACCTGACTATTTAAGACTGATTACTTGATAGAGCAATACATCATAATAACTCTGACGTTTTATTGCTACCGAATCGTAGATTACTGCCAGTAGGTATAGGTATCTATAATAATAGTAAAATTTTGCATGTAAAATTAATCTGAATGTCGCTGTATTAAATTAATCTGAATGTTTCGGTATTAAATTAATCTGAATGTCTCGGTATTAAATTAATCTTAATGTCTAGATGTTAAATTAATCTGAATGTCTCTGTATCAAATTAATCTGAATGTCTCGGTATTAAATTAATCTGATTGTCCCAGTATTAAATTAATCTGGTTGTCCCGGTATTAAGTTAATCTGAATGTCTCGGTATTAAATTAATCTGAATGTCTCGGTATTAAATTAATCTGATTGTCCCGGTATTAAATTAATGTGAATGTCTCGATATTAAATTAATATGAATGTCTTGGTATTAAATTAATCTGATTGTCTCAGTATTAAATTAATCTGAATATCTCGGTATTAAACTAATCTGAATGTCTCGGTATTAAATTAATCTGAATGTCTCGGTAATAAATACATCTGAATGTCTCAGTATTAAATTAATCTGAATGTCTCTCACGGCTGAGATAATTGTAATAATCTTTTTCCGTCTGATTTTTCAAGACACCGCTACTATTTCAGCTAGCATCGTTGTTTCAATCATGAGCTATGTAGCTTTGATATGTTAATTTAGGTTTCACAATGTGGCATTTCATTGCCCCTTTAAAAAGTCATTAAACCATAACCTAACCTAACTTAATTTGTTTAACCATTTTTGAAGTAAAACTTCTTTACGCACGCTTGACTTGGGGAGTAAGCTGGGAATGCGTAACGAGAGCGTTACGAAAAGTGTGATTGGGCGAGGCGAACGGTCGGGCCTTTACGCACGCTTCACTTGGGAAGTAAGCTGGTGAATGCGTGACGAGAGCGTTATGAAAAGTGTGTTCAGGCGAGGCGAACGGGAGTTATAAGTTATTAAAGTTTAACTTCAGTCGTGTGGTCTAAAGCACACTCGTTTTTTAAATGTTTTTCATCACTTTTAATGACTTTTCAAAAGAGGTGTTGACGTTGTTTGATTATGAGTTGTCCGGTCACCAATACTAAGACAGAGTAATATTACTAAATGCTAAGACACCAAATTATATTTAAATATATTAAAACCATTTATGAAGGTGTAAGAAATGTAGAGATTCGCCAAGAATGCCAAGAAAGTAAGCATTATGTACAGAAGTCGGGGACGCTCGAGGAAGACAAGGCACGATCAAGTGGACCAAATACTTCAATCGAGTCATGTCAACAGTCAGAATAATAGAAGGGTATGTATGAGATGATGTGATGCCGGGTTGGTATTAACTAAGTACTGAGTTCACAAGCACAGAATCATGCCAGAATGGTAGCACATGAGTAACTGATGCAACATTCTTTATTTGTTGAGTGTTTCACACAACCAACGCGACGGGGAGAGTAATTGCGTCTCCCACCCTGTAACGGCAGCGCTGCAGTAGAGCGCCCCCCGTCCCACTGTTTGTAATGCTGGTAGTTGCTAGGTAGGTGTGCCGAGCCAGTAGCCAACAGGGTGAACAGGGTGGGGAGTAGGGAGCAGAGGAGGAAGTCGGTGTCTGTGGCGGGCCCCCCAGCAGAGGACACTGAAGCGTCACGAGGGACGCAAAAAACTGCGCAAGACCTTGAAATTTTAACGGCGCAGTAAAAAGAACAAGATGTTTGTAAAAAAATACGTGAAAAACACCAATGATAAGTTTAGTAGTACCATCCATCTGGAAGAAGGTTATCGTAATAATAATTGCAATACCCAATATTATGAACAAAGCCATTGTCTTTGCTAAAAATATGCATGACGAAAGAAAATAATTGATTGTAATGGAATGGAAATGAATCCAAACAAATTTCCGATATTGATAACAACTTTGGTGGAGAAGTACCTTATTCGTTGTCAATGGCGGCATTGTTAACAACACAAGGCTCACAAGTCAACCTCGCAAGCTCTGTGAAGTGAGTGAAGTCGTGGAGTGTGGAGCAGTGTTGCCAACTTGATTTTTTTAAAGAAAGCTATAAATCACTAAAAAGAGCTAAAATATAGAAAAAAACGAGTGTGCTTTAGACCCCACGACTAAAGTAAAACTTCACTAACTTATATCTCCCTCTCAACTTCCGTTCGCCTCGCCCGACCGTTCGCCTCGCCCAATGACACTTTTTATAACGCTCTCATGTCATGCATCCACCAGCTTCCACCCCAAGTCAAGCTTGCATAAAGGTGCGATAGTTCGCCTCGCCCGAGCACACTTTTCGTAACGCTCTCGTCACGCATTCGCCAGCTTACTCCCCAAGTCAAGCGTGCGTAAAGAAGTTTTACTTCAATAAAATATAGTGTTTTATTGTTGGGGTATGATGCCGGGTTGCGCTAGCGCTAAGTATCTACCTCCTTCTTTAGCCATCGTTTCGAACAGCGTTAAAGCGTTATATTGTCCAGCAGGCAGGACTTATCTGTCCCTATTTGGCAAACGCGAAGGTGGGACCATGAATATGATTGTCACGTGCCACCCAGATTGCCGGAAGGTACTAATTGATAGCGGTCTTTGCTACCTTGGGTGGAATGCCTGTCGGGTTCGTGACTATCTGGGAGCTACCCGTTGCTTCAAATGCCACATGTACGGCCATGTGAGCAAATCTTGTACCCAAGAGTTCATTTCTTGCCGCCACTGCGCCGCAGCCGGCCATGATTTCGAGGAGTGCCCCAAGAAAGCACAGGCCGCAATCTGCGCCACCTGTACCAAGTTCAAGAAACCAGCCGAACATTGCACTGGCGACCGCGCCTGCCCCGCGTACCGAGCTGCGATCGAGGCTCAAGTCCGCATGACCGATTATGGCCGCCGCTAATCCTCTCTCCATAGGTCAGGTCAACCTGCAGAGATCTCGGGTAGCCACCCTTGAGGCCCAGCAGGTCATGACTGACCTTGGGATCGACATTCTGCTTATTCAGGAGCAATACGTTTGGCAAGGAAAAACACCTGGTGTCATTAGTCCAGGGGCGGTACTCGAAGTAGGCAGTTCCCCGGGGGCGGGTGTTCTGGTTAATACCTCGTTGATCAGCCCCCTCCTTCTCGAGGGGCTTTCGAACGAATACCAAACCTGTGTTTCCTTTAAATTTGGCGATACTGAGATCATCGTGATCTCTGTATACTTTAAATATGGTAATTTAGTGGAACCGCATATTTTGAGCCTCACGCGTGCCTTGCATAAATTAAAAGGCCGAAACATTATTATTGGAGGTGACTTCAACGCGCGCTCGCCTCTCTGGTTCGACTTTAGCGAAAATCGGACGGAAAGATCCTATGCCGTCGAAGATCTTATCTCAGCGCAAGGTCTGTTCATCATCAATGAACCAAGTACGTTTTCAACATTTTCGGGAACCGGAGGCGAAAGCAACATTGATCTCACTCTTTGCTCTGGATCTGTTGCGGCAAAAATATCGAAGTGGACGGTTCATGAGTGTGCGATAGCTTCCGATCATAGATTAATAACTTTTTCAGTGGGAATTGCAAAAACAGAAGCTCCAAGATCATCTTGGAACTTCAGAACCACTAGGGCGAATTGGGATAGCTTTGGGGATGCGCTCCGTCATTCTTTAAGGGGTTTTCAAGACGTAGCTGCTAGGGAACCGGACAACTTGGGGAATTTCTTTAACGCGGCGGTGGTATCAGCTGCTGAAATTTCTTTGGGCAGATCAAACCCAAAGAAGGTCATTAGGACGCCGTGGTGGACACAAGAGCTGACTTTGCTGAAAGGGGCTTACAAAAAGGCCTATAGGAGCCTGGTGGTCGTCAGGCGGGGTGAATGCTCACCTGAAGAAGCAGCTGCCCTTCAGACCCGTTTTAGGGCTTCCCGTGGTGCCTATCGGTCGTGTGTCCTCTCAGCAAAACGAGCTGCATGGCATAGTTGGGTAAATGAAGTGGGTAACGCCAACCCGTGGGAAATCCACAGCGCTGTTGAAAACTCGGGAAAAGGATCAGAACGATACTTATCGAGCGTCATGCTCGGTAGTAGCGAAGGGAACGTAGAGAGTGTTGACATAGTCTCCACTCTTGAGACACTTCTGGGCAAGTTAGTTCCGCTAGACTCAGTTACTGGGGAAAGTGTTCACCATCATCAGGTTAGAAACCTGTCACGGCTTCCACCTAGAGACCTCGCCCAGGGGGACGGCGTACCACCGTTAAGTCGAGCAGAGGTTGAAATCATAATTAAGGGTTTGGGTCCGAAGAAGGCACCGGGATTTGACAGATTGAATGGCATAATAGCGAAGCATGTTTGGATCCACGCTAAAGAGGAGTTTTATCAAGTGTTGGAAACGTGCTTGCGAAGGGGGGTATTCCCTACAGAGTGGAAGAAAGGCGTGCTCCGGATTATACCAAAGGGGAATGGTAAGCCGAGAACAGACATCGGGGCCTACAGGCCCATCACTCTACTTCCAATTTTAGGTAAAATACTGGAAAGAATCATCAGACATAGGCTCCGCCTCACCCTGTCAACGCCCTGCGACCGCCAATTTGGCTTCGTCCCCGGTAAGTCCACGGAGCACGCCATTAAGTATGCGCTTGAATGGGTGAGGGTTTGCACCAAGAAGTATGTAATAGGAATCTTTTTGGACATCTCGGGTGCCTTCGATCATGCGTGGTGGCCGATGATTTTAACTAAATTGAAAAGTCGTAATTGCCCGCCTCTACTTTTCAAAATTATTAGTGATTATTTACGCAACAGAAAGGTAATTGTGATGTATGGCGATGTTTTCATCGTACGTGATGTTGACATGGGCTGTCCACAAGGGTCGGTCCTCGGACCGGACCTGTGGAACATCCTTTTTGACGACTCCTCTAGGTTACCCTTGCCTGAAGGATGCATATCGGTTGACTACGCTGATGATAAGTTTGTTTTGGTCTCAGGGGACAGCAGAAAGGAAGTGGAGAGCAAAGCAGAAGAATGTCTGCGTGAAATTCTTGAATGGGGTAAGAGAAACAGGCTGAACTTCGCTCCCCATAAGACTGTGGGACTCTTGATGAAGGGTATGCTCAGTCGTACCAGAAACCCTTCCATCAAAATGGGAGGCTCCACTATTCGTTTTGTTTAAAACACCAGGTATTTAGGCGTCATCTTAGATAGATCTTCTTCGTTCCTAGCGCACGTAAAGAGCGTTTCTAGCAGGGCCCAGGCTCTTTTCTTGAAATTGAGAAGGCTCTCAACAGCTGAGTGGGGATTGCGGACTCCGGCACTTCGCCTCCTATATAAGTGTGTGTACGTGGGGCAAGTCTCGTATGCCGCCGCTGTATGGGAGCACCGGCTAGATAATGCATTGATCCACTTGGCCCTCAAGCGGGGCCAACGGACTCCCCTGTTGGCGCTCTCGGGCGCATATAGGACTGTGGCTAACGATGCATTGCCGGTTCTGGCCGGTACACTGCCGATTGACTTGGAAATTAGGGAAGTTTTGACAAAAAAGGCATTGACGAGAGGTAGGGTTGCTGTCCACCTGGGAGTCGAACTGGCACCAGGCGGAGCGGTATCCCTCCCTGGCTTATTGAAAGCTATGCGAGATAGAACGCTGAGTGTATGGCAAGAGCGATGGGATAGGTCGACGAAGGGTAGATTGACTTTCTCTTTCTTCCCCTCAGTTAAAAGCAGAATGGAAGGGGCGCACATAAAACTGGATCACTACATGACGCAATTGGTGTCCGGTCATGGGGAGTTCAGGGGACGACTACATAGTCTGGCACTGTCTCCTCATCCGAACTGCGCATGTGGTGACACTAACCAGACAGCCGAGCACATTCTGTGGCACTGCGAGTTGATGAAGGATGCCAGAGAGGAAATGTTGGATGGTTTGAGAGGAATTACAAGACCGGCATGGAATGCCGATCTGGTGTCGAACAGAGATAATTTTGAATGCTTTAAAAAGTTTGTAAAGTCTTGGGTGGAGAGATGGCCTGTGCTTAGAGTTGCTGACTTAGATTAAAATCATCTTTGTTTCAGGTGCCAAACGTATTGCTCTTGTCTCTCCATGGTTACTCCTCCGTCTCAATTTTATTATTGCCTATGCTCGATTGCTTTATATTTCTGTTATACTCTTGTTTTTACATTTCTTGTTTGGTGGTATGACTACACTGTATTTATTATTCTGTTTTTATTTATAACTACTGTTATACATTATTATTTTTTTGATCTTTACTGCTACGTAATCTTCATATTATTTTTTTTCTTTTTTCTCTATTTTGTTGCTTCAATTTTTTGTTGATCACGCCTTTTTACCTGTCTTATTTGGTTTTATTATGTTACTAACTTCTTGAATTGTGACTAGGTTGATGTACTGAACTCCATTGTACTGTATTGTCCAACTCCCCACCATGGGGGCGGATAGACCCGGTCCCTGCATCCAGTCAGGTGGCAGAATTCTGGTAGGGCCGTCCCACTAACGCCCGTGCCTCCCCCGGCGTCATGAGCGAGCTTGAGGAATGTTTGCGCGAGCCCGGTTCCCTTCCGTCCTGCCTCCGGTGACCCGAGGCTCACATCATTCCCCAGGGTCTTTGGGAGTATCTCCCCCCCCCCCCCCTCCACAAACACTTCTTCAAGGGTACTTTTGGGAAACTGGCTAAGGGACGCGGGCATTTGGGCACGTTGCGACCAGGCCGCTCGCCCGCTCATTCTCGCCGGGACTGCCCCGTGATAGTGGGACAAACTGCCCCCAATATCTTTCTTTTTATATATTTTCTTTGGTTTTAATCATACTTACACCTGTAAATATTTATCTTTTTATTTATTATTTTACTCAACTAGATGCTGAACCAACAGGCGAACTATTTTTATCTTTTTAATTACTGCAAATGTAAGTATGCATACATTTTACTTTTTTTACTAACAATCATGCATGCAGGGACATTGGAGGGTCTAGATTCGTTTCAAAATAAATGTAGCTTCCTTTTTACAAAAAATTAGAGTCCTGACGTGTGCGGCTAAGGAGGTTAAACAATCAGTTTCCTCACACAGCCGTGGGAAAGTGGTGGGTCCCCTCCAATGTCCTGATGATGGACACTGCAACGCTGTCCGAAACGTTGGCTAAAGATCAAGGCAGAGCAATACGACAAAATAACCCAAAAGCACAATAATACTTTTGGCAGTGAAAATCTAAAATCTAAAATAATAACATCATAATAAAGAATAAAATATTTACAAAAATAACAGGTTCCCCAGAGAAACAATATCAGTAACAACAAAAAAAAACAGGTATACGTACCTACATTTTTACCTGAATGAGTTCTTTGTAAAATTAGCAAAAATATCTGAAACAAAGAGCGAAGAAGCTAAACATGTTTTTAAGCTTCTTTTGCTATATCTAGCTCTAAAAAGAGCTGATTTGGCAACACTGAAATGGAGTGTGCGTATGTAAATGTGTTTTTTATAACTGCTCCCAGCGTTGTTGGTTGGATGGTATCACGTCAAGTACTCGAATGCATAAATTCGTCGTTCCCTCTCTGCTCGCCCAGAACTCAGAGCAGTGTGGAGTATGTGACTTTAAATCGTGCGACAGGGCTGCCACTCTCGCCAGCTGCCAGCTGTCAGGCATAAAGCCGGTCCAGGAAGGATGACTGTTGTATCGCACATCCGAGGGAATATATTGGAAGGTGAGGTGATCTTTTGCATCACTCTTTCTCTCTGATAAAAGTAACCAAGTCACTAATTATTATCAGCGAAGCAAGACAGGAAAAAAGAATACGAGCCTCTGAGAGTGTTCGATCGAATAATCTTATCAACCGGAACGCAAATCTTCAAGTTAACAAACATAAAATTTTGAGAGGAAACACTGTAGCCGAGAAATTTGAATAATAGGTATTTTTCATGTTTCTTTATTCATTACATTGTTTATTGTAAATGCATTTGAAAATTTTTCGACCACCATGCTGTATTGTGGGGGGCATCTACTAATATCTACAGGAATTCCAAAAACTGAACAAATCGGAGTAATATCTATGAGAACCAAAGTGTTGACGAATATCTACAGCACTGGCGGAGGTTGGATTTGCAATTACGTATAGCATATTGGAATAACCTAATATTGCGTATGCAGTTTAAAAAACTTAATTTATGTATGTATATATGTAAAAATCCCTAATATCGGACTATTGGACACATTTAGCTGATTATTAAGGATTTGGGTTTTTGTTTTAACAGCTTTCTTTATTTCGAGTGCTTCTAAATTGTGTAGTCTGTTACCATGACTATTTCTATAAGTTAGGTTAGGTTAGGTTGTGGTGCCGTGTATTTCGAAATAAATAAATAAATATCTTTGTATTATGACCTCCATGTTTGTTCAATAAATTATTGTCCTTGTAAACAGCAAAATACGTAATATTATGCAAATGTACGTACTTTAAACGTTTAAGCCTTTACGTAATTAGTAATTACGTATTTGAAGTAATTTATGCTTTTCCGTACAACCTCTTGCTCAGCTGCCCTCTGTAGATATTAGTCCAACCTACGCTCTGTAGATATTAGTCACCAAACTGGGACCGTCATAGATATTCGTCTGACCTTAGCTCTGTAGATATTAGTCCACATTCTGAAGTACGTAGATATTAATCCAACATATGAGCTGTAGATATTCGTCCGACATACAGGCTGTAGATATTAGTATCTGGAGTCTATTGTGGTGGTTTCAGTAAACTGTTGCTGTCATTGTCGCTGTTACCCCCCCCCCCCCTCCCGAATACTGAGTGAAAGCTACAACTTCTCAATTTGGGAGGCGGGAATGGTACCGTCGCCCCGGGAACCTTTATTGGATAACCAACACCTTTGCCATAGGTCACCCCAAGTGGTTCGCTACGTTTGGTGATTTAGCAGGGGTGCCCGGGTTCACGGGGTGAGGTTTGTCTAGGTCGATGACCAGGATACACTGAACCCCAGATTCCTACCCACCTCTTAAACCATTTTCCTTCCCAGAACTCTCCTCTCCTTCCTTTCCCCTTAAAAACCCCTCCACACAGCATCCTCAAAGATGACATAGGCCCTGCGGAAAAATAATTTCCTCAGCGCCTCCTGTGTGGAGCTCATGTAAAAAAAAAACTGTTCCTTAGGCTGATAATATCTAAATAAAAGCGTCAAAAACGAGTTTTTATATCCCCCATTTTTCTCCTCCAAAACTGGATCAATTTTTAAGATTTTAAAGATTTTTTTTAACCAACTATCATTAGATGAAAATATTCCCAGTTTGAACGTTTTGCTTTTTTTTAATACATTGTATGGTTTGTATACCGAACGTCTGTTAATGGCGTTCAAAACAGACAATTTTAACGATTTTTGGCGGGTCGTAACTCTCATCAAAAATAACTTATAAAAAAGCACAACGTACCGACACGCTAGTGGTCGATATTTATATTATTTACATTAAAAAAATATTTGCACTAGTGTCGAAATTCAGAGAGGAAAATGGGAAATACATTTGTACAAAACGTCGCCCAGTTTCCCCCAAGGTAATTAAGTTTTTTTTAACTTAACATAACTTTCAGCGAAATTTTAAACGTGCGTAGACATTATCTTGTAGACGTAACAAAGGTTTTTTAATGCTGCGTGCGTACACATTTAATAATAGCCGTGCGAGCCGAGCCACGAATAATAGGAAAGGAACGAATCAATCGCAAGCGGCGTTTCGCGCTGTTTGCTGTAGCTTCGTTCCTTTTCCATAATTCATGGTTCAACATTGCGTGTATATTCGCAGCTTGAGTGTCGCGTCGCAAAAAGAATATTTTAGGATCCGGCTGATGCATTTTACTAACCGGAACGACGTTCCGACATGCTCTGGTTGAATCTGAGTGCTGACCCCCTTTAATTTATTTTGACCCAATGCATACTACAGATGGCCAATGATACAGCTCAGATATAGCCAATGGTTTCGTCAATTCGACAACAAATTAGTATAAGGCTATTATTAATCTGTAAGTGTGCGCACTTCAATTTATCCCCAACTATTTTTATTCATTAATTATATTTTATTTTAGATAGGTACATATTTGTAAATTTTCTAATAATAATAATTATAAATTCTTTATTCTAAGATGTGGGGAGTTTAGTGCAATTTACACAGTAAAGAAACAAGAACAAAAAGAGAAAAAAATATATTAATGATAAAAATAAATAACCCATTATTATGCAGGGCGTGGTCTTGAGTGAGCTCGGGCCCAACGCTCACTCAGGAGTGGTGCTTGGTGCTGGAAGGCTGCGGTCACCACCGTGTTGTTGGAGGCCATTAGCCGCATCCTGGCTCCAGTGACTCGGTGTCTCATCAGACCGGCGAATCCGAGCAGTCCAAGCGCCGTAAACATTGTTGATGCGCTGCTATACCTTCTGTATCCATATATAATTCTGAATTCATTAGGTATTGTATTGGATCCGGAGTCATTCCATCGAGCTTATTCGGTAATGACACCATGTTTCACACGTATACAGACTTGTTTTTTTTAAACATTAAAGCTGCATCGGAAGAATCTTCGGTCAATCGTGTTAGACAGTATACTTCTTCACAGTCGTTTAATATTTCACCATCATCTGAGAGGTCCTCAGTAACGATGCGCACCAAGTATTTTACAATTTATATAAATTAGTACTTAATATAACTTACATACTATTTAATTTTATCTTGTAATGTCGACTCTTTGGAATAATGGGATCTATAGTAAGCTACTTTAGAGTTCATTATCGCGCCATGTTACCACGACAGATGGAACCTTGTTATTCCAAAGGGTCGATGTGCCACTTGCGTAATCCCTGACCAATGAAACAACTCCGACCCAAAATTAATTGTTTTGATCCTACATTCAATATTCATATTTATATTTTTATTTCCTGTCAACAGGAAATAAATTTAAATGGGATGGCATTTCGGAAGCAGCGCGAAAATTACCTCGATGAGTTCTGGTCAAAGATCGGTATAAAAACAAGCCATTGTTTTTTTGGCGATTGTTTTGTTTACCAGACAATATATCTCAGTATTCATGAATGTAACGATGTAAGAAGTTTTTTCAGAATAGCTAACTTAAAAAAACTCCCGTTTTGAAAAAAAAATGTCAAAAATATATATACAAATGTAAACTGATTTTATTATTTCTTTAACTTGATACATTCCCAACATAAAAAATAAAACAATTCAAAGGAGTTTTCAAAGAAATGATGACCTTGATACTCTTTTGAAAATGTAATATATTATTATTTCCGCCATTGACAGTTGTTGCAAAAAGTGATCCATAAAGGTCATAGAACATTCATTTAAAGGAATTAAGAGAACCTATTGGCGCAAGCGATTCTGAGCTTGTCTTTCATACAGTTTCTTTATTCATAAGGGTTAAAATTGCATTTAAAAAAAAAAAAGATTTTTTGCCGGGCGACGCACCGGTTCTCGAGCCACAAAGAAGGGTGCCTCGATAAAACTCAACAAAAACAAATCTTAGGGGATGCTGTGTGAAGGGTCTCTTTAAGGAAAGGGAGGATAGTAAGTTCTGGGAAGGAAAAGGTATGAGGGGTGGGTAGGAATCTGGGAGTCAGTGTGTCTAGAAGTGACGGACGTACGAATCCATCCCTGCAACTGCGGTGCAAAGCGATCGGTCAACCAGTCTCTCTCGATCCGGCCCACCACGCAGCAGGTGGGCAGACGCATGCGCCACCAAGACCAGGACAAACCTCACCCCATGAACCCAGGCACCCCTGCTGAGTTGACCTCTGGCAGAGGTGTTGGCAGGGCCGGATCTACGAAATCTGGCGCCCTGTGCAGTAGGTACCGATGGCGCCCCCCCCCCCCCTACATTTTTATTTTGATTGAAAATTCGTTCATCCCAATTTTTTTATTTTATTTTTATTATTATTATTTTTTTTACACTAATTTATCAAATAAAATCAAGACATATAAAGGGTGTAACTTTTCCAAGTGACCTGGCGGTAGCTCTCACACTCATTTTTTTAAAGAGAGGATCGCCAGGAGCCCTATACTCTCTGAGTCTATTGGGTAAACATAAATTATGGTGCTATTTTAATTATTTTAGGAAAAACTCTTTGTAAGTTATGCTTTAAAATAATTCAACGAATTGTTTGTTTGTGCTCGTACCATGATTTAAAATATAGTTTACGAGACAATGCGGGTGGTTTCGCTGAACTAGGTCCATTAGATATTCTTGAGATTTACTGCGTTTATGTACCTATATATCCAACCTAAATATCAAAGTAATGCATATAAGATCACCTAATGCCAAATTTCTATTTAATCCTAATATTATTTCTCACGATTTTAATTGCATCCATAAAAATATTCCAATTAATTGTAAATGTGATAGCTTAGAATTAGTTACGGAATACGTGTATCTTGGTGTTACAGTAGATTGTTTTTTTAAATGGGACAAACATATTAAAAAAACCTGTAAAAGACTCAGATCAATTGCTGGCAGAATGTACACATTAAATTTTTTTCTTTCAATTGAAACACTTAAAATAATTTATATGTCACTGGCAGAATCTATTATAAGATATGGATTAACAATATGGGGAAATACTTCTATAACCAATCTGAAACAAGTACAAGTTGTACAATACGCAATTGTAAAATTATTAGTCGTCCCTAATATTTTCAAACAGAGACATGATACACCGTTGCTGTTTCAGAATGCCAAAATTTTACCAGTGAAAGCAATACTATGGCACAAAATTATAGCATATATTTACCCCGCAGCATAAAGAGAAATTAGAACATAAATACAGCACTAGATTCACGCGCAACGACGGGTTAATAGTTCCGAAATTTAACAATAAGTACGGACAGAGAACGTTTGAATACATCATACCGAAGATATTTAATTTATTACCTGACACTATAAAGCAATGTAATTCTATGAATAAGGTTGAATATATGGTGAAAAATTGGCTATCGGAAAAAAAATATTTGTATTGATAATTGATATGTATATTGATATGTATGTTGAATCTGTAGATATAAGATGTAAATTTTAAATGTAAATAATCTATATGTAACTAAAATATAAGCACCTGTTGACAAGCCAATTAAATTGGCTTAGCGGGACTTGTTTGTTGATTTTAATATGTATATCTGTTCTTTCAATAAAAAAAAAAAAAAATAAAAAAACGCGAATATTAGAAAAAGCAAATACAAATACGTTCTGATGGCAACGTACAACACAAGAATAGATATACAGCTTCTGACTAGCAACAGGCAGTCCCAACGAGAGACAGTGAGCAGTGATAATAAGAATATAATCTCAAATTTGTACCTTGCATTTCCCCTGTGTTGAGCGAACAAACACTTAACACTGAAGTATGGTATCAACGGCTTACGAACAAAAATACCGCGCTGTGATTGGTTATTGAATTTGGATCGCACCTATTCGTCGTAAAAGACGGTAAAAGATTTATGGAAAAATAGATCTTACGTTTAAACTAAATATATAGAATTTGTAAAAAAATTCTGTAACTGACTATAAATTCGTAAGCCGTTGATACCAACCTAATGCGTTCGCGTTCTGTTTCTTTGGAAAGTGTTGCGAGAGCGTAATAATTATTTCGTACTATGGGTAATTTTTAAACGATTCAGGGAATATTATAACTAAATTTTAATACAATATTTATTTTCTCACGGCGCCCCTTCGGAGTTGGCGCCAGGTTTTTGCACGTTTTTGAACGTATGGCAGATCCGGCGCTGGGTGTTGGTTATCCAATAAATGGTTCCCTGGACGGCGGTACCCATACCCGCCTCCCAAATTGCTTGCTTGCGGTTGGCTTTGTATTTTAACAATTGTGCAGTTGTAAATTAGGGTGCCTAGGTACCTACAGCCTGCATAATTCATATCTTTGTATATATCTACCTATTTGCGTTTTCTTTGTCAATGAAGAAGGGGAGCAATTTTACGATATTTTTTTACTCTTTCAATGGCCAATGGCCATGACAAAGGGAGCTTTGAAGCATGAATAATTCGTTCCCCTAATCCCAGCACGTTTATGGCAACTTCAGAAATGCACAACAGATCATTCTAGAATTCCAAACCTTTCTTTCGGTCCGAAAGCGTCATCATTTTTTGTGCTTGCCTCAATGATGATGCAAGATGCAGGTATGAACCTGTATCGTGGTCTCAAATAAATGCATTTGTTTACAAAAAGCGTGCACCTGCATTTATAATAAGATTTTTTAGAAGGCTTTCATTAATTTATTTAACAATGTTGTTTATTCAAGTTTTTACGTATTGATCTTTAATATAAATAGCATTTCAGTTCATGTGCCTTCTACTCTACGTGCAGATTCACAAAATTTAGCCAAGTAGGCATGGTTCTTAGATTTACAATATAACTAGCAGACCCGGTCACACGTTGCTGTGGCTTATGAAACACAATGTCACGCCATTACCCAACCTTTATAACCAAGCCATCCGTTAAGGCGTTTACTTTTCGACTTTATAACTCGTTTTTCAACCATAAAGTTAGCGGTAAGCACCAGATTTTATTTTTCTAGATGATGAATTAATAACTTCGGGAGGACAACATGGAGACACGTTTTAAATATTTGTAACACGTTCTTCAGAATTAATTAAAATGAACGCGGCAGAAAGGTCGAATCTCCAGGCCTGCTAGAGTGAATTTGACCGTACGTTCGTAGGTACAATACGACGTGAGCGGCGTATATTTGTTTACACGCTTTCTTCACTTACGTCGTTAAGATTTCCACATTATTTTTCTTCTTCTTCTTTTCTTCGACAGTAGGTCCGTCCAATAGACGGGTCTCGAGTCGCAATTTGTATACACGGCTTCTTTACTTACGTCGCTAAGATTCTGAATATATTTTACGATATATTGTCATCTTAAATCAAATCCACACCGCCCGTTTGCCAGCCCGCTGCTCGCCGCCCGCTGCCCGCTGCCGCTTGGCCAGATATATAATGTATTTCAATCAATTTACACAAAACCTTGACAAATTATATACCTAAAACCTTCCTCATGAATCACTCCATCTATTGATGAAAACCGCGTGAAAATTCGAACGGTCTTTAAAAGATCTATGCGCACAGACAGCGTATGCGACTTCATTTTATACTATGTAAAGATACGGATGAAATCCACGGAGCTGCGCGGGCTTACGTGTAGTTTTTCGAAATCAGATATAAATAATGATTTTCCTTTAATTTTCAACGTCAATTGTGCAAAATTCCATCATCAAGTATCAAATTTCCGCTTTGAGGGATGGAAAACTGAGTAAGGGTGGTTTTACAAAATCTATTGTAAACATTGACCTTTTTCCTGTTTTCAAGGTCAAGTGTGGTAAATTTCATCAATTTCGGATTAAAACTGTACATTTGTAGAACAAACCCTCATTAGGAAGCTCTTTTTTTGTGAATTTTATAGATAGATTATGGATTATTATTTTTAACTCAATGGTTTAGATATGTACCTACACAAATTAAACTAAAATTAACATGATTTCTTTCTACACAACTAGGCAATTCATCTCATTGTGGATCACAGAATTGATAATTTGATTATTAGAATTGATAATTTGATTGACACACACATGCCTTAGATGTTGATTTGAATGGAAACCAATATCGCCACTGACTTATGTAGGTATTACACCATCTCTTTTTTCAGCAAAATTCTCGTATAGAGACCAAAGGCAAGATCGCTATTTTCATCTCTATTTTCATATCTACGATTTCAGTTGGCATCACAGCAAACAACACGGTTCATGTGTTGTTTGCAGTGATGCCAATTGGAATCGTGGGTATAATATCGAAAAAATGAGATCGCGTAAATTTTGATCTTTTGTCTCTTTAGGGGAATCGGGCTGAAAAAAGAGATGGTGTAATACCTACATTAGTTACATTTTTGTTCTAGTCCATTTAGCACACGCCCTATCTCTCTTATTTGATTGTCTCTGATTGTATTGATAATTAGGAAATTATTAAAAATATATATTGTAGGTTATTTTGTACATTTAAGTTATAAAGCATCGAAGGGGTGTTTTGAAAAATGCCGCATGAAATTTGGCCATTATAATAAATTTGAAATGTAATTCTGTTTTTTCCTCACGGGTATGGGGCATGGGTTATGGGTAGCATCCTGTGATGCATCCATCATTATAATATCACATCGTTAAACAGACTAAAAAAAGTGAGTCCTGGAGGAGGTAGGTACCTACTGGTTCTAATAATAATAATATCTGGATGATTTGATTATCGCTCTTTTTGTGAAAAAGCACCTCAATGGCGCTGTCCAAATTTATGATATATAATACTACAGACTAGACAAACTATTATAACAACCTGTGGCTAACAGATTGCATCCACCGGTTCGTCGATCACTAATACAAAATTATATTGTCGGTTCAATGCCAAAGTCGCGAATCCGCATTTTTGCCAGTTTTGGGTTAAGGCGATCCAAAATTCCAGGAAAAAATCGAAATCGGATTTCACGTCCCTTTATGGGAGGAGTTTAAAAGTACTTAAGAAAAAGCTTTTGGAAATATTGGAAAAGGTATTTGAGAATTTTTTTATAGGTTGATTTCGTAAAGGTTTGTAAAAAACATTAATTCCTTTTTTTACGCGTTGCAAACAACAAACAAACAAACAAACCAAAAACAAACAAACAAACAAATAACCAAACAACCAACCAAACAAACAAACAAACAAACAAATAAATAAATGAATAAGTAAATAAATAAATACATAAATAGTTGGTGTTAGGCCGAATCACACTTACAGAACTACTAGTGTTACCGTGTTAGGCCGAATAACGCACACAGAACTACTAGTGTTACCGTTACCTGTAGTGTTAGGCCGAATCACACTCACAATTATTATTTTTAGTGATGATAGCATCATCATAGTATTAAAGTACTCCTTTATTTTTTTTAAACAAAGTTGGCCGAGATATTTACAAGTTGAAGTAGTGGTAATGGACGTTGGCAGTTTGATGGTGACCGGACAACTCGAAATGAAACCAACTCAGAATCTCAGATAAGTTATTTAGAGTGATAAAAAAAAGTAAAAAATTTGATAAATAGGTTACGTTAGGTTAGGATTATCGGCTTAATAAAATTTAATTTAAAATTTAATAAAATCTATTACTAAATATTCTAAAAATACATACACTAGAAGACAGACGTAAAATAAACGACTTAACATTTTTATTCAAAATACTTAACTCTAAATTCGACTGTTGCGAACTCCTACAACTCATAAACTTACGAATACCCACAGTAACCACGCGACAAAATACATTATTCTACTGCAGCATTCACAAGCGGAACTACATTGCCCACTCTCCTATACAACGATTTCACACTATGGGGAATCAGTACTTAGGTGATGTCGACATATTTAACATCAACTTGGCGAATTTTGTGGATGTTGTAAAAAACATATTCCAAAACTATTACTAAACATATGTGTATTTTTGTAAACTTATCAAATTGCTGTATTTTTTTTTTGTATTTTTGTGACTTGTGTGCATTTTTTATCTAATTTTATTTTTGTTATTTCATTATCTATTGAAAAATCATCTGTCATCATTGTACTACCAAACATGTAAAAGCCCTCTGGGCGTTGAATAAATAAATAAATAAATAAATAATTTAAAAATTATTTTTTCACAGCTTTTAAAGATTTTCAAGAAGGTGTTGACTTGACATTATTCTCAGTTGGCATGGAACCCAGTTTTATAGGTTACGCCATGTACCAACTAATTTTTGAAATACTAATAAAAATGAAAGCTAATAATTATAACCGTACTATAAAGCAATAAAGTATTAAGAACAGGAAATTGCAAAAGTAAAACTGAAACAATAATTAATACACGAAGTGAAACAATAATACTTTTACAGACCATTTCGATGTAAAACTCCGACGTAACGACCTCCGTAGTCCAGTGGCTAAGACTCTTGACTCACATTCCGGAGGTCGCGGGTTCGAACCCGGCATGCGCAAATAAATTTTATTTGATTAATTTGTGTTATTTCACAATTAATTCATTTAAAATAATATATAGTATATTTGCGGCATGTTCCAGAGTGGAAGATACTATTAGTATCGCCCTGGTGTAAGACCACCATTCAGAATTGAAACGTTGCTTGAAAATGGCTTTAGCCGTGTTTAGTGACCAGATCTGAATAGCCAGGTACTTCCCAACCTTCCTCTTCCCCACCTCCTTCCCCTCCCCACTACCTTCAGCCTCACAACATACCCCAATTGGGGATGCCATAGTCTCACTGGCTCCAGACGGGAGCAGTTGAGATTCTTGTGCGGTATTCAATGTAAAAAAAAAAAAAAAAAAACATTCAAAACCTCTCAGTCATTCGGTAAAGCAAAAATATAATGCAAAAGGTTTATTATTATGTTTGTAAAATGACAAGTTTTTATTGCTCTGATTATAGTATACTTACTTAATTAGTGATACGTATTTCTGAATGATGTTTGTAAATTTCCGACTTGCATTAGGTACCTACCTAACTAACTAACTAACCATCACGCCGTTTCCCGCAGGGGTAGGCAGAGAGGACGGACCACCAAACAACTCGATCTTGGCACACACTCCTTGCCTCGTTCACATTCATACATCGTCTCATACATGCTCTTCTATTATTCCGACTCTTTACATGGCCCGACTCAAGTATCTGATTCACTTGGCCGTGCCGTGTCTTCGTCGGGCGTCCCCGACTTCTTCTACCATTCACATTTGCCTCATATATTCGCCTTACACTCCTTTCCTCTTAAATCGCTCTACATGCCCAAACCATCTGAGCGTCCCTTTCTTAATCTTACTCATCACGCTTACATGACGACCTCCGTAGTCCAGTGGCTAAGACTCTTGACTCACATTCCGGAGGTCGCGGGTTCGAACCCGGCATGCGCAAATAAATTTTATTTGATTAATTTGTGTTATTTCACAATTAATTCATTTAAAATAATATATAGTATATTTGCGGCATGTTCCAGAGTGGAAGATACTATTAGTATCGCCCTGGTGTAAGACCACCATTCAGAATTGAAACGTTGCTTGAAAATGGCTTTAGCCGTGTTTAGTGACCAGATCTGAATAGCCAGGTACTTCCCAACCTTCCTCTTCCCCACCTCCTTCCCCTCTCCAATACCTTCAGCCTCACAACATACCCCAATTGGGGATGCCATAGTCTCACTGGCTCCAGACGGGAGCAGTTGAGATTCTTGTGCGGTATACACTGTAAAAAAAAAAAAAAATCAGCCTTGCATTCTTCGCGGATCTCCACATTTCTCACACGATCGTACATGGTTTTACCACACATCCGCTTCAGGGATCTCATTTCTACAGCATTCAGTCTATTTTCATCCTTCCTCTGCCAGTTTCATGCCTCACTGCCATACATCAGGGTAGTTACCAGCACTCCATTATGGATGGCTAACTTCGCTTCTTTGGACAGTTTTTTGATGGCGCCAACGGCGTTCAGTCCTCCATTAATAGAGTTGCCTGCATTTACCCTTCTTTCGATATCTCTGTCAGCCCTCCCATCTCTCGTAATCATACTTCCCAAACCCTACAGGCATTCAATAAAACATTTGCTCCAAATGCTATTCATGTTAATTGCCCAGGGAAATAATCGACAGAATAATGGAAATTAACTTTATTAAATTAACTGCGTAGTAATAAAATCATTTGCATTTTCTATATGCCTGAAAATTACCAATTCATTACATGAATTTTCTATAAAATGATATCTTACATGCCAATTATTATTATAAAGCCGTCTTTTTTCATAATATTTAAACCAACGCGAAAATAAAATACGTCTCCAGGAAATTTCCAGTAAGTAACCCTATACTATTCACTCTAGTAGTGAGGGTGAGAAACGGCTACTGCACAAACTCACACACAAACACACTCACACAGGCGTACGATACGGAAATATACAGGAATAGCCTTGAACTTGAGAATCGATTTTGTATGCTCGGCTCCAGTCGGCTCTGGTCGGAAGCGCTCGCCCATCTCCGCAGTACAAACTACAAACCGAGCGACGGAACAACAAAATATTATTATTTTTATTGCGGCGGAGGGCGTTGCTCCAAACGAAAACAAACCATCCGCAAATATTTTCAAACATCGCTAATTTCTAATAAGTAATGGTAATGACTTAATGGAAAATGTCGATGTCAATATTGACAGCCGATCAAAGGGACATTCTCCAAGTCCCAGGTGTGAAATGTTTACTTTTCTTTGAAGTAGGTAGGTACTTACCGACATTTTTTTTATCAAATAGTAAACAGAAACCATTACATACATCATTAGGCATTCATTAAAACTAGCAGTTAAAAACCCGCTCGGCAGTTTTTTGCTGCTAGGCTCTGCGGGCGGCTTTTACTTCGGCTTCGCCCAGTTTGAGCGTATGTAACCATTTTATAAATCCGATTAGAACTGGTTCCAAAAATACCCAGTTCCTCGGATCCACTGTGAACTGTGATCCAGTGACTGAGTGACAGCTAGTCACAGAGTTAAAGTAACCATGACAGGCAATGCCGCCATATGTAATCTCTCCATATCCGGAAAGAAACTTAAATTCTATATATCCGTAGTGCTTGTACCTAGGGAAGAAACGTACACATGCGAGCTGCTGACGGAATTTCTTGAATTCGAAACCGAATTATAGCAGTAGCTTTGTGTGAAATTCCACGTACACAGATGTTATTTGTGGCGCGGTGCGTATGGGTGGCGTTCAACATGAACTCGTAGCTGGGTTCTGAAGTTCAACCACGCAGACGCAAGCCTATTAATACTGTTTGATGTTTGTAAGATACCTAAAAAGGTGGAAATATCGTGAGAAGTATGAAAGCATTTTATCGTTTACGATCTTGTGACGATTCTCCATACAAATGCATCTGTTTATGAACAAAACAGGTGCCCCCGACCTTGAATATTGATTAGCAAGTCACGCTGCAAAAATGTCACGTATTCTAATGAAAGAAAGGTATATTCTGTAGGGGTATGCGGGGGTATTATACTGTTGTTAGTTGATGTCTCAATGAGAATTATTATGTGTGCCGGTTGTTTTGTTTTTGTTGACATAAAAATTTGTGTGAACCACATATTTGCGAATAGGTCGTGTCACAACACGTCTATTTGTTCACGAAAGGCTTTACGAAATGGCACCATAATAAAAAAATCACCTATTTGGGAGGTTCACGGCGAGTTCATCGAAAATCAATTCATCGAAAGCAAATTCATCGAAAACGAGTTTATCGAAAACGAGTTCATCGAAAACCAATTCATCGAATGATTAATTTAGCGAATCGCCAATTCATCGAAAAAAAATATTTTGTAGATATTTGAAAAAAAATGCCGAGCGGACCGGAAAGTTTAAAAAGCATTGGTCAATAAAAGTTGACAATAAATTTATATATAAAAAAAAATTGATAATAAAACTTTGGACAAGGAGACTAACCTAACCTAACCTAACCTTTTTTTTCGACGAATTGGCGAATCGATGAATTGATCATTCGATGAATTGGTTTTCGATGAATTGGTGTTCGATGAATTGATTTTCGATGAACTCGTCGGTTACCATTTGGGAGTATTATGAATTTTGTAGTGAAGACAATAAATATTAAATTTAGGTCCATTTTTTCATGATTTGGTATTCGGTATTCGGCCGAATGGTTCGCAATATTAAAGAATACCGAATAGCAAAAAAGTAGCTGAATAGGCCGAATACCGAATAGCAGCCGGATATTCGTGGCATCTCTACTGTAAAGTTGGTTTATCTACCTCTGTTAATATCTACCTAACTCTTTGTAAACCCACTGAAGCGATTATTCTGTTGTAAAATTGACTTTTCAAATACTTCATATGACTTGGAAATTAGTAGGAATAAGTTAGGTAGGTAATTCGTGGTCGTTTTCAAGTAGGTGTAAAAATGTGTCAAGCAACGTAGAAGTCAATAATTTTAATCATGTCTGTCTTAAGGGCCCGCAACCCGGATTTCTACCGATTTATTACATATTTCCTTTAAACACGATAAGTTTTAAAGCTCTATAATATATGTTATTTTTTAAGATAATATCTAGACATTGCCAGCGCCGAAACGCAAATTATATAAAATTCCCACGATAGAAAAAAAATCGTAAAGTATGCTCCAAAAATTATTATAAACATGTTTGTTTCAGTTATTTTACAAGTTATATGTATGAAAAAATTCACAGTGTTTCTTTAAATGCTGTTTAAGATAATGCCCGCGAGATTTTTGCTCTATTTTAAACGAGTCGTGTTTTTTTAAACATTTTCGCAATTTTCGCATCGATTTTGTCGCTGTAAATGTTAGCGCTCTCCTCTAACATTCGTAATTTCGTATCTCTCCATTTTCTTTTTTTCGAGCCCGGTTGCAGAGCCTTAAATTAACTATACCTAAATCTTTAATTGAAGTGAAAACTTCTTTAGCACCACGTTGATTTGAAAATCTAAGGAATTAGATAGAATAATCGGTCTCCTCTTTGTGCGGTGCTTCGTAACCTCCCCATTATTGTCTACTTTAGTTATCTGTAGGTTTCACTTCTACGGCGTGTAAGGTGCATACTATTTTTTTTTAATATAATTCATTTCTTCAATAATCCCAAATTCACTTTGTGGCATAATTTTAATCCACTATCACATGTTCCGAAACCACTGGTTTTCTCGTCGTGATAAAATGAAAATATTTAATAAATAATATTTTAATAAATAATTTCATAATATTTTTATTTTATTCTGACGAAGAAACCATCGGTTTCGAAACATTTTGATAATTTTTATTAAATAAGTGATTTATTATTACAAAGTGGATTTGTTTTCATTTAACATAATTCACTTCAAAATACACCATTGTTTGATGCCTGTACCCTTTGTTAAATATTATCGTAATTTTATTTCACTTTGGTTGCATTAGGTAGGTATGTACCTAAATAACCTCTTACAGTGTTTACCGTTAATTTAGAAATACCAAAAACAGTAGGTACAATATTATAGAACCATCGAATAAAACTAGTAACAGTAGGTACCTACACCTTGCGTCCCAAAAGCTATGTGTTTTATTTAATAAATCAAAATCAAAATTTCCCCTGACATCACAGGTACGATTTAAAAGTGGGTAATATATGTGGATCCTTTTTATGTGAATTCCGCATAAGAGTCCGAACTGCTTCCAACCGTCTGGAGCCAGTGAGACTATGTAATCACCAATTGGGGTATGTTGTAATGATGATGGTAGAGAGGAGGGGAAAGAGATGAGGAAGAGGAATGTGGGGAAATATCTGGCTATACAGATATGGTCACCATAAACGGCGTAAGCCATTTCAAACAACGTTTCAACTATATTTACGTGGTAAAGGTGGCTTTACTCCATACCGATAATATCTTCCACTCTGTGAAATGAAATTTCAACTTTGTGCAATAAAACAGACTAATCAAATAAAATTTATTTGCACACACCTATTTAAATCTAAACCATAGGTAGGTTTTTTATTGACATCAATTTAAAAAATGATGTATTACGCAATTTCTGTAAACAAACGTCTCTATCTCAATGACAATCTATTTTTTTATTTTTTCAGACAAAATATTGAGAAAATCAGAGGAAGTAATTGATCGTTTCTCGCATACTGCGAATTGCGACGTAGAATATCACAAGTTTAGTAAGAGTGGCGTGCTTTTCTGTGAAGTCCCCGACGTTTCCTATAATATTCACAGTTTTTCGAAATCAGACGTACAGTTATTTTTATCTTATTTTGGACATCAAGTTTGCAAAAATTCATCAAGAAGTGTGTAAAGTCTGGTTTAAAGAATGGAAAAATGGGTCGGGGTGGTTTTTCATAGTCTCATGCATGGAGTAACTTTTATTTTATTTTTAGGGTCAAGTGAGCAAAATTTCATCAATCTCGAAATAAAACTGTAGATCGTATAAAAAACAAACCTACGCACAACACTCCTATGTTCAAACTTCAAACCGATTGATCGATTCACGATTCGTTTAACAAAATTAATTTAAGTGTTCACATCGTACAAGTGGTTTAAATAATAATATTACGGACATCTGCATTTTCCTTACGCCCCCATTTCCCTCGAAAGTGAAATCGAGGTGGATGCTTATAGCTTAAACCCCAGTCGTAGTTGTATGAATAGCCGGGGGTGTCAATCAGATGCCACGCATGCGTGTTCACCAACTTCACCCACCCACCCACCACCCACCGCCCACCGCCCTCTCCCTTCATACAGTAGTGGTAGTTGCGACGCGCGACGCTTCATTCAATATGAAATACAGCCTCTGCTTGCCCTGCGAATATACGAATAAGCGCCTACACAATATATTATTTGTATTTATATTACAAAGTTAGTAATTTCTAACTTCCATTTATCCCACCCATACACTGATATGTATAACCATACACTGGTATGTACTGATGTCCCACCCATACTTATTATGCGTTTTACACGATGTTTTTTTTTTCAAAACGATCACCATACGGAAACTATATCGGGACCCATACGAAAATTATTGTCCTTTTTTGAAGCCTGATTTCTTTGCACGTCCTTGTGTTATGTCGGTGAATGTCTTTTTGAATATATGTAATTTTATTTAAAAAGTATTTTGGTAAAATGTTGTCAATTATTTTATGTATAAATATCATCGTATTCAAGGTCAGCATCTGTTTCACGGTTAGCCAATTCAGTTCCTTTAACATTTTGTTTACTTTTGAAAATCTATTTCGCCGTAGTATTATTCTCATTGCTCTGTTTTGGAGAATTTGAAACTTATTTGGTTCTCGTTCGTTACACAGGAAAAGGATAGTTGAGCAATAGTTAAAATGTGGAGCAATAATCGATTTGTAGATAGTGATTGCAGTTTTACTAGATAGTTTTGCCGAATTCTTCCCGAAAAAGATATTTTTTTCCCAATTTTCTTTTTTGTATATTCAGCATGCTTGTTGAATGTTAGTTTGAGAATGTAAGCCAGGAGTTCACCATTATTTTAAATACTAGTTGAATAACCCGGCGTTACCTGATTTCATTCTTCTTAAGGGGTGAGAAAAGGGGTGGTTTTTGGATAAATCATTTACACATTGATTTATTTAATATTTTTAGGGTATTTAAATCTCGAAATAAAACTTTACATTTGTATTAAAAAATAATGCCACACCAGTTCATTTTTCTAAACTCATATTCATAGATAATATATTGCTGATAATATGTCGAACCGAGGAACTGAACCCAGGACCTTAAATTTGCCGGGGCTCTGCTCTAACCAATGTGCTAATTCGCCCCTCTCTCTCTCGGTCATATTTAACTGTATCTTATTTTGTCTTTGAACTGCAAACATTATCTTTATTTTCTTAAAGCACTATTTTTTATTGTTACTTGTTTAATATGATTGCAAGATTCTTCCCGAATCAAAAGCAATCTAGATAGTGTCTTGGATAAATATATCCATTTTTTTTATTTTAATGTGCGACATCTGTAATACTATTGTAATAATAACAAAGATTTGAAAATATTCCACGGGTTGATTGTTGATTCCACTACCGTTGCAAGTTGGGTGTGGAAGTTTCCGTGGAATAACAAGCGTGAACAACACACACTCACATTGGCGTATCTCACGTATACGTATACTGTCCGTAAATTTTGCCGTATGGTGGTGTTCATCACGACGAATATTATATTATTATAATACAGCTATAAGGGTAGAAATATAAGACCATGCTCGTGACCCGCTCCCCATTATTAAATTGTATGCAGAGTGCTCGGAGCATCGAGTTATGGCGAAAGTTTGACGGTGAAATTTGAGACATTCTAACAGCGGTAGTCACTAACACATGGAAGGAAAGGAAACGTTTATAGGTTTTATGGCAAAACGGAGGGAAAGGAAGGGAAGGGACTGTATCTATGGGGAGGGATGGGGAGGGAGAAGCCGACGAAGGAGGATTTATTCAGAATGAAGGGACGCCGCGGCCGCCTTCTAAAGCTGGAGGGATATTTTTGACGAGTTCTAAAACGAGAACATTGGAACCCCTAATAATTAATATGAAAATACTCTTGGCTTAGTGATACTAGTCCGCTATATGCCGCTTTTACGTGACTTTTGTGACTTTTTATTACTTACAATTATTTTTTAAAGCAGTTTGTCAGCAGGTCTATTACAATATTAATAATTATAAAGCCAAAACACATATATAACGAGAAAACACAATATAGAAAATGGACATGGAATAATAACATTTCGAATGATTACAATACAAAGGCATAAAGTAGATATAACACAGGCAACATACTCACAGACAATCATACACTCAATACACACAAAACTCATAGACATATTTATACATAAGATTACATTACATCAAAGGATAATAACGTTTAGGTGCTTAGAAACAATTTCCATGTAAAAAATCTTGATCGATTAACCATTTTTCAGCATTTTTTTGAGTTCCATGGTGCAATTGCATCATATTATTTCATACATTCATTTCGTATTTTGAAAAATTGGTTGCCTTCATATTCATAGTAGGTATAAAGTGGACACCTGACCTGCACCATGACTATGAAGTCTGGAAAAGAGATCTGCAGTTACCTCCCTGGAATACCACCTATTCCTTTTTTTTTTTTTATTCATCTTTATTAGTTTTGAGTTACAATTTGTTTTATTCTATGCCTGTCTCACTAGGAGAACCTGTGTTGAGAGCAGGCGCTTATCATGAGCAGTTTATAATAATAACACATACAAAGTACAAATAATAACACAATATTACAAGTAACAGTAATCATCAACGTAAAATTGAAAAAATAAATACTTATAAGTTATTTTTGATAAAATCCTTGATGTTGGATCTATTTTGGCTGGTAATCCAGGACTTGGTGTCAGATTTATATTTAAGATACATTGTGTTTTGTCTAATTGCCAGTGGAAGTGTATTATATAGTTTTGTTGCAAAGTATCTAAAATTTCTTTGGCCAAAGGTTGTTTTAGCAAAAGGGATAAGTAGGAGATTATGCCCTTTGGTTCTAGTATCGCGAGCAGTTTGGACATTTTCAAAGGTAGTTCTGTGTTTGAAGAGGTATGCTAATATGTTTTTGGCATAAATTTGCCTAATGTCCAAGACACAGATTTTCCTAAAGATTTCATCCGAACTGCTTGTGATCGGTAGTTTTAATATAATCTTAATAATTAGTTTCTGGGCTTTAAAGATCGGGTCAATGGCGGCATCGTTTGCTCCTCCCCAGGCTATAATACCGTATTCAATTGGAGATCGACATAGAGCATAGTAAATTGTTTTGAGTTGATTCAAGTTTAAAAAGTTGCGAGTATGTCTAAAGAAGTATATTGATTTTCTAAGTTTGTTTGCTGTAGTGATAATGTGTTCTTTCCACTTTAAATTGCTGTCAAAGATAATACCTAAGTATTTGATTTTAGTCACCCGTTCTAAGTTAGGGCAATCACAAATATTAGCATTAGTCAGGGGGCAAGCACATATTTTAATTTGATTTACTGGGATACTTAAGGATGCATTTATGCTAAACGCTAAACTCGATATATTTAGTTTTTGTCACATTCATTGTTAGTGTGTTATTGTCTAACCATCTTTTAACAATAGTTATGCCCCTGTTCGCTTTTAGATAGATATCATTCCAGTTACTTGATTTGAAGAGGAGAATCGTATCATCAGCGAAGCTTACAATTTTCGCATCGATAGGTAGATTACACAATTCATTTATATAGATTAAGAATATAGTTGGACCCAAAACACTTCCTTGAGGTACACCAAAACTAATTGTCAATTGATTGCTGAGACATTCATTGATTTTTACACTTTGTTTACGGTTTTTCAGGTAATTTCGAAAAATACTAAGTTCATTACCGTTTATTCCTATGTTTGATAGTTTTTGTAATAGCTTGGAATGCGAGATAGTATCAAATGCTTTGCACAGGTCCAAGAATATTGACATGCATTTTGATCCCTTGTCTAAGTTTTCGACTAAAAAATCTGTAACCGTTGCGATGGCTTCGGAGGTGCCTTTATTTTTCCTGAAGCCAAATTGGTTGTGGGATAGTATATTATTACTTTCAAGATATTCAATTAGTTGATTGTTAATAGCTTTTTCAAAAACTTTAGATAATGAATTTAGTAATGTAATTGGACGATAGTTAGTTATATCCACTCTAGAGCCTCCTTTGTGTATTGGAATTATGATTCCGTGTTTAAGTTTGTCGGGAAATTGGCCTTTTAGGATGCTTAGGTTAATTAGATCTGTTAGGGGAATGCTGATTTCTGGTGCAAGTTTTTTTAAGGCAATATTTGAGATATCATCCAAGCCAGTTGACGACGAGTTCTTTAATGAGTTTATGATCGTTCTAGTATCTTCATTTGAAATTGGTTTTATACTAAAATGCAAGTCATTTTGCAAATTTGAATTACAGTCTTGTGTGTTGAAGTTGGAAGAGCTATCACCGATATTTTTTGCTAGTTCCTCACCAATTTTTGCGAAGTATTTATTTGCATGATTAACAATAATATTGGGATTACTAGAAAAATTTATTATTTTATCATTTATATTTAGTTGTTTTAAGTCATTTAGTGGATTAGGTTTAGAATGGAAATTAACTTCTTTAAGTGTTTTCCAAAATTTTTTTGGATCATTATTACAATTTTCTATTTTTTGTTTATAGTATATCTCTTTAGCCTTTCTTATTATTTGGGTACATATGTTTCTATATCTTTTATAGTAATTTAGAAGTTGTATATCAAAAGGATTGTTTATGACTTTTTTGTGGAGCTTGTTTCGTTTCTGAGTCTCGAGGTTTGACCTTTTGTTTGACCTCCACGCACACTTTCTTTGACCCGTATTTTCCCCTGAATTAGGTTATGTTAGTGAGTATCATATTACTTTATCCTCATTTTCCTCAAGTCAAAACTATTGAAGCGCGCTCCTCGTCTTATCTGCTTTGTTTATTTTTTCTTAAAAACTAAATAATGGAAATCTGAAAAAATAACACGAAACATTATTTGCATTCAATAATATTAATCAATCAATATCTTCTTCTTTATTATAAAAAGTATATACATATATAAAGCGCATCACGATGTTTGTTCGAGATAAACTCCGAAACTACTTAACCGATTTTGATGAAATTTGGCTTACTGTGTGTAATTTGGTCCAACTTAAAAGAAAGGGTAGTTTTTATCTCGATTATTGACCTCAATATTTATTATTGCGATTTAAATGTTTGTTTTATAGGACAATGCTTTATAAATATTTCTAAGTTCCATAAGTTTCTAACAGATGGCGGTGTGAGTTAATTTATCGACCCAACACTTGGTTATCCAGTAGATGGCGTTATGTTACGATTTCACGTCACAGCAACGCGTTTCCGGGTCAGCTAGTATATTATAAAAGATATGCTTGCCGCTAGAACTCAGAAACTAGTCCCGATATGAACATGTGAGTTATATGGTATGGTAGCTCTCTACCCCATCCATGAAGAAGGGTCCCGATTTTACCTGAAGGGCGTGCTTTTGAAGATAAAAGGGCTAAAAATTTATAGAACAGTTCAGAACATTCGAGAGTATTCGAGAGCATTCCACAACATTCCAGAACATCCCGGAACATTCTAGAATGTTCGGGAATAATCTGGAATGTTCGGGAACACCCCGGAACATCCCAGATCATTGTGGAACATTCCAGAACACTCTCGAATGTTCTAGAATATTGTGGACAATTCGAAGCCTTTTTGTGTGGGTGGGGCTACTCTTATTAACTCCCTAAGCGATTATACAATATGATAACATTATTTCATCCATTTATCCATACATTTTAAGTTATTGGGTATCCATACACGATTCGAGGACTCCAGATACTAATATCTACAGCCTTTATGTCGGACGAATATCTACAGCTCATATGTTGAACTAATATCTACGAACTTCAGAGTGTTGACTAATATCTACAGAGCTAAGGTCGGACGAATCTCTATGACGGTCCCAGTGTTGACTAATATCCACAGAGCGTAGGTTGAACTAATATCTACAGAGCGTAGGTTGGACTAATCAGCTAAATGTGTCCAATAGTCCGATATTAGGGATTTTTACATACATACATACATCTCTCTCTCTCTGGTTTCAATCCTGGGATTGGTTTGCAGCAATTTCCTTTAGTTTCCTCTTCCATTCTTCCCTGTCTTGTGCGGCTCTTTTGAGGTCTGCATATGATAAGCAGCGCACGTCCACCAGCAGGTCCTCCAGGTACTCTCGGCGTGGGCGTCCCCTAGAGTTTGTCCCCTCGGTCATACCCTCCATTATGGAATGCAAGAGGCCTTCTTGTCGTATTACATGGCCGATCCATCTTGCACGCCTTTCGGACAAGGTCCTGAGCAGGTGCCTTCCTCCTTCGATTCTTTGGAGAACCTCTTCATTTGTAATGTGGTCTCTCCAGGAAATTCCTAATAGTTTTCTATAGGACCACATCTCAAAAGCCTCTAGTCTCCGTTTATCTCTTTTGGATAGGCACCATGTTTCGCAGCCGTACATCAAGATACTCCATACATAGGTCTTGATGAGGAGTATTCTCAGCTTTAGGTCTATATTATTTGATTCAATTATTTTCGACCTTTTATTGAAAGCAAGCCTAGCCTGGTGTATACGGCTGTCGACATCGCTCTTAGACCGACCGTCCCATGTTATTTTGCTCCCGAGATAGACAAACTCCTTGGCGTTCTTTAGTGGAACTCCTGACATACATATTTTTACATAAATTAAGTTTTTTAAACTACATACGCAATATTACGTTATTCCAATATGCTATACATAATTGCAAATCCAACCTCTGCCAGTGCTGTAGATATTCGTCAACACTTTGGTTTTCATAGATATTAGTCAGCAGTTTGAGCTGTAGATATTCGTCAACACCTTGGTTCTCGTAGATATTAGTCAACAGTTTGAGCTGTAGATATTCGTCAACACTTTGGTTCTCATAGATATTAGTTAGATTTTTTCTGTTTTTGGAATTCCTGTAGATATTAGTAGACGCCTCCCGATTCGAGTAATAATTGCTAAAGGGTAATGAAGCTCTGAGAAATGCCCATATATTATATTGGCCATGTTGCCCATTGTCTATTTTCCGACCCTCCGGGCGTTACGAGCAGGTGAGGGGTAAGTCTGTTAGGTATACAAGCCAGTTATATAATAACATGTGATGCGTTGCGTGAAAGGGGTACGACTACAGGCTACAGGTAGGGCACGCTCATAAGTAGGACTGGATAAAGGTAGGTAGGCTAAGTTGAATAGGTTTTCTGACGTGGTTAGTCAAAACGCAGTGTCTTCCTTGATAGTCTCAATGAAAACACTGTATTATTACTTACCAAAGCAGTACTATGTAGTATATATAACCATGCGTAGGCCAGATTATTTTATTCTTGAAAATAAGAATATCATACTTAGATACTGAATATTTTAAATTTCATAGATAAATTAGATATTTCCACAATATTCCAGAACATGTGAAACGTTCGGGAATAGTCTGGAACGTTCGGGAACACCTCGAAACATTCCAGAACACTCTTGGATGTTGTGAAATGTTTTGTATGGGTGGGGCTACCCATCGATAGGGGAATATAATGCAATATCCGTCGTGGGTTCGAATCTCACATCAACTCCCTGGGCGAAGTCGGGTACCCCAGATAGTTATTACATGAAATTTTGGAGGCGTCTACTAATATCTACAGGAATTCCAAAAACTGAACAACTGGACTAATATCTATGAGAACCAAAGTGAGGACGAATATCTACAGCTCAAACTGCTGACTAATATCTATGAGAACCAAAGTGAGGACGAATATCTACAGCTCAAACTGCTGACTAATATCTATGAGAACCAAAGTGTGGACGAATATCTACAGCACTGGCAGAGGTTGGATTTGCAATTATGTAGCATATTGGAATAACGTAATATTGCGTAAGCAGTTTAAGAAACATAATTTATGTATGTATGAATGTAAAAATCCCTAATATCGGACTATTGGACACATTTAGCTGGATTTGGGTTTTTGTTTGACAGCTTTATTTATTTTGACTGCTTCTAAATTATTTAGTCTGTTACCATGACCATTTCTATGTCAGTTAGGTTAGGTTAGGTTAGGTTGTTGTGCCGTGTATTTCGAAATAAATAAATATCTTTGTATTATGACCACCATGTTTGTTCAATAAATTATTGTCCTCGTAAACAGCAAAATACGTAATATTATGCAAAAACTTCATGTACGTACTTTAAACGTTTAAGCCTTTACGTAATTTGTAATTACATAATTGAAGTAATTTATTCTTTTCCGTACAACCTCTTGCTCAGCTGCCTTCTGTAGATATTAGTCCAACCTACGCTCTGTAGATATTAGGACTCCAGCTACTAATATCTACAGCCTGTATGTCTGACGAATATCTACAGCTCATATGTTGAACTAATATCTACGAACTTCAGAGTGTTGATTAATATCTACAGAGCTTAGGTTGAACTAATATCTACAGAGCATAGGTTGGACTAATCAGCTAAATGTGTCCAATAGTCCGATATTAGGGATTTTTACATACATACTTACATAAATTAAGTTTTTTAAACTGCATACGCAATATTACGTTATTCCAATATGCTATACACAATTGCAAATCCAACCTCTGCCAGTGCTGTAGATATTCGTCAACACGTTGGTTCTCATAGATATTAATCAACAGTTTGAGCTGTAGATATTCGTCAACACTTTGATTCTCATAGATATTAGTTCGATTTTTTCAGTTTTTGGAATTCCTGTAGATATTAGTAGACGCCTCCGATATTAGTCACCATACTGGGACCGTCATAGATATTCGTTCGACCTTAGCTCTGTAGATATTAGTCCACATTCTGAAGTTCGTAGATATTAATCCAACATATGAGCTGTAGATATTCGTCCGACATACAGGCTGTAGATATTAGTATCTGGAGTCGAAATTTTCAGTAAGTAACCTACCACTTGTATTTTGTTAACGTTAAAAGAAGTATCTACGCAACACAATGTGCATATTTATAAAAAAAGTTGGATAAATACATAGTGTAAGACACGATGAATTAATTATTGAAAAGGAAACGTGGATCTACTTCAGATATTTATACATGTTTGTGTATGTTTAAAATTGGGTGTTAATAATTGAGGACTGTTGCTAAATAATCCATTAAAAATAACTGGCAAACCAAACGTTTTTCTTATTTTAGTTGTCCTCATCAGAGATCGGCCTCGCCATGTCCGCAATATTTACACGTGGATAATCGGAAACAGACAACACGCTGTTTGTTATTTGTTTTCAACCTTATAGCCAACAGCCAACAGCATCAGAGCCATCAGCTTGCAGTCGCTGGTCACGTACGAAGTTCCGAAGACATTGAACAGGAATAACACAACAACTAACAAAGCATTTCCAATAATACTCAAGAGTTCTGCAGTCTTCCGAGCGGCAACTCATCGCAATATACACATAAATACAGTAGTAACATGTAATGAAACTGACGTCAGTGCAGGTAATTCGTTTTGTTGTTCTCTTCGGACGTTGCAGAAAATCTTAATCTACCGCTGAAATGGGAGCGTTGAACTCGGCAGCGAAACGTGGTCGTTGCGTAAGAGATGATTGGCGAGATCTCTGCGATATCAAACTAACGCTTTGATTCATAACATCATAACAACTTGCGCCATCCCTCGACGGAGCTAGTGTCACAATACGCCGACCATCGACCGAGCTGCCACCGATGAACGTGAACATTGAACATGCCCTAATAAGGTACTCTGGTAGGTACCACCAACACAGGTAGCAGCTGCTACTCACTCTAGTCCAGGGTTTCTCAACTTCTTTCGGGTCGCGACTCCATTTTACAAATTTCAAGTGAACGCGATCCCCACAGAGAATAGGGGGAGGAGATTATTTCTCAATATAATTAAACTTTTTGTATAATAAACTCATTCATCTGTATTTGAGCACGTTTGTGTCTTTCTATCATGTGTCATTCATGTCATTTTCGACAATCAATATGTTTCTTGTTATGGATTTCAAATTCAAGCGATGAAGATCCACTCTCACAGAGATAGTATATAGAAATAAATGGTCGCTTTTATAATTCCCACGGTTACAACACGGCGACGGCGAAAATCAAAAAACGTATGATTTTTTAATTTTTTATCTTCATTATGTACTTACATTTTTTTAAATATTAATCTTATGCAACTACCGAGGTTCTGCAGTGCCTCCACGATGTTTACCGAGGGGAGGGTGCACTCATTCCCAGCCTTACTTCGCCACCGACTAGCCAGCTTCTGGAGCAGGATACGAACTTCAACCAATATCATTGTCGTGGCTGCATCCGAGTGGCTCAGTTCCCCAATAAATGAGCGATGGATGCAGATGATGAGGCGACCTCCATGATGGACGATCCCAAAATATCTTTTTATCTTTTATTTTTAATTCTGTCTACTTATTATTTATTTTAATTTTATGTTTATTTTTTGTTATTTGTGTGATGAATTTTGTTTTCATTTTATGTTTTAATTAGGTACTTACCTAATATTTAAACTTTTTTTTCTTTTATAGTAAAGTTGTTTATGTAATATGGCAGACTGGGATTGCACTACCCTCCCAGTCCTGCTGGAATAAAAACTTAAATAAATAAAATAAATAAATAAGTGATTGATATCAGTTTGTCTACGGGTTCTTTTAACATTTCTGTTTGTAAAATTGAGACAGGTACATAAAATATACGGTTCCATGCCAACTGAGAATAAAGTCAACTCAACACCTCTTTGAAAAGTCATTAAAAGCTATGAAAAATATAATTTTAAATTAGCCGATAACCCTAACCTAACGTAACCTATTTAACCAATATTTTATATATTTTTTTTATCACTCTAAATGACTCATCTGGTGGTTCTGAGTTGTCCGGTCACCGAAATATACACCTTATATTTTCGCAAAAGTACATTTTTGGAAAAAAATATTGATAATAACTAATAACATAAAAAAATAAAGAATAGACAAGATGAAAGAAAAACAAAAAACATGGAAAACATTAAAACAAAAAGCAGAAAATTTCTTTCAATTTCACTTTTACACTTAACCGTTTTTTCAGCATACATTTCTTTCTGAGAATCAATTCACAGCTTTTTATTGTGGAACAAGGTTGGCATTCTAGAGTTCTTTGACCATATTTATTTAGGTATCGGGGAGTAACAAGTCTATCGTTTGCAGTTAGTTTTGTGTTATGAACATGTACCTAAACACTTCTTTATTATATTCAGATTGAGATGTATGCCGACGTTCCTTGCCACAATAATGCTGCATCTCTTAATACACTAAATAATAGTGGAATATGAGGAACACTTGTATATATACGTATGTCTTCTTCCTCGTGGAATATGAGGAAAACTTGAATATGTACGTATGTCACTCGTATCAAAGAAATGAGATGCCGCTTTTCGTTGCCGTCGCAGTGCCCTTGCTGTGGGAGTGCCAATGGCTAATTTATAATTCACGCATTCAAATCGTTTGTACGGCACGGTGACGGCAACAGCACGCAGTATCTTATTTCTTTAATATGAGTGAGGGAGATGTAAGAAAATGATTACTTTTTTTTCTTTTGGAGCAAGAAGACAAGGGCATAGCTGTGGCATTCACATGGGAGGGGGCACAATGGAGAAATAGGTGGCGGGAGGGAGGGCGGGGGGGGGGGGGGGGGGTGGAGTTGGAAAATTTGTTGGAAAGTTTTTTGGGATCTCTAATTTCCATAACTTATTACTTATATACGCCCTTGGAAGCCAAGAACAAAGGCGCGAAAATTTGGCTTCCCGAATATTGCTTAAATATCCGTATAAATACGAAAATGAACTGATATTGTTATTTTTACATAAACCTGAATAGACATCCTACATGAAAAAACACACTTCAAAGGTGATTAATAATAAATAAATACCTTTATATGCATTTTAAAAAGGAACAAAAATGCTAAAACTCGCGACTTTTCTGTTTTGACAGCGGTCTGAAGTCACAGATAAATTAATTACAAAATTTCAAGAGTTGCCACATTAATGAAATTTTTTACCCTACCTAAAGAGATATTGGTGCAAGCGATTTTGACCTTGTTTTCATACAGTTTCTTTATACAAAAGGGTCAAAATCGCATATAAAAAGTTTTTTTTTGAAATTTCATAGGGGACACCGGTGTCCCCTTGGCCTCCCATACATATGCATGCGTACATTTTTTGCTGTCACCGTGCCGTAACCGTGGGATTTATAAAAGCGCCCATAGGTAACTCGAAAGGTTTGGCTATTGCTTTTTGTAACGTATCTCCTTGTTACCGGAAGCTAGCTCAGGAAAATTATTGATATTCAAATAAGTGCAGTTTTTGTACCTACCTCTGTACTTTCTCCACTCTGCCTTCTCATCAGTTCGGGTCGCTTGGGGTGGGACAAAAGGGGGATGAATTTAATTATAGAGATTTTAAATGTTAGGATTTATTTAGGTTTGGCAAGGATACATGATCTTAATTATACTTAGATCTACTTACATCTAAATCTTAATTAGTTGTCATATGGTTCGGGGTTGCTTCTCCATTGTTCTCATGTCAAAGTTAATTGTTTACTGAAACTACCTTCGTGTCACTGGGTTCTCTGCAGGTGCCTTGGTAAGGTCGAGGTCCTCGATGGCAGCTCCTCTCGTTCAGCAGCTCAGGCCTTCCTAGTCGAGTCTCCTGCCTCTGAAGCCTGAAGTCTCCTGAAGTCGTCTGCTTCACTTCGCACTTTGGCCACTCGCCGCGTATGGTCACCGCACTTTCTTCGTCTCACGCCCAACTTTACGTCGCCGGGCGGAGGAACGTATGTTTTGCGAATCATTTCCTTGAACTCCACTATAACTTCTTCATCCACCGCCCAGCACCACCTCGCTGGGCGGGGAACCCGTACTTGGTGTTGCACCACCACTCGTGTCTCCTCTCTTCCCCGTCTCGGTCTTGACTCCTGTTTCTTCATCCACCGCCCAGCATCACGCCGCTGGGCGGGGAACGCGTACTTGCCGTTGTACAATATACGTGTCTCCTCTCGGTCCCGGTCTTGACTCCTATTTCTTCATCCACCGCCCAGCATCACGCCGCTGGGCGGGGAACGCGTACTTGCCGTTGTACACTATACGTGTCTCCTCTCCGTCCCGGTCTTGACTGTCTGTCTCGGCATGCCCTATGAACTGGTAAGACCTGTGGCTCTACCCCGCACTTCTTTCTTCTTCCCTTTTAGTACCTGCACCCATATCTGTCATCACTTTCTTTGTCTTTGCTGCACAGAGCGAGACTCTTTCATAACACAAAATTATTTATTCAAATTTATTTGTGACGAAATTTGATTCGTCACATTTTATTTATTTAATACAAACGGCATAAGTATGCCGTAAACACTAATTACATGTCACAAATTCGTATTCAAAATATCAGTAATGATAAAACAGTGTATGTATAACAGTTAGTTGTGACGATACATTGGGAAGTGACAACAGAGATACCTTTACATGCAAAAATCTATAATACAAATAAAATTAGTAGTGATTTAAAAAATATGATAGCATAGCCTTCTTGTTCCCTTGTTCCGTGCAGTTAAATAGATCTATCACATCTGCATATCTATTAGTAACTTCATGTAACCTAGGTAAAAGTGAGTGTTTCGTATACTCAGTCCGATTATTGTTACATTTAAAAAGGATTTTAGAACGAGTGGTTCTCGTGGGAATATGAAATTCAATTAGCTTATTTAAATCAGGACTGTCTATGCTACCATTTACAATTTTGAACATAAATATTAAGTCGGTTATAATTCTTCGATCTGAGAGTCTTAATAAATTTAATTCTTTCATCAAGTAGCCATTGGAGTAAATACACTTGTAGCGTCTCATAATAAATTGATATAGCATTTTTTTCTTAAATAGATATGTTACGGGTTTAGGAATCCGCAGTTCCAATAATTCACAATAACTAACAATGAATATTGTTCCTACAAAATATTTTTAGTGTTTCCAGCGGTGTCCCCTCAGAAAACTTTGCGAACTCCGTTTGGGGGCGCGTCTCATTAGTTGGGAACCTATACTCTAGCCCTAGTCAGTAGTAGTGGCAGACGCTCGATGTAAATAGTCGGGTAGGTAGTATATAGTAAGTTGGGGTGCAATCCATCAATGAAAATGCGTGCGGCGCGCATGCTTACTAACCGGTTTACGATTGCACTATTTCTATTGGGACAACACACCATAGTATAAGTGGTAGGTGCATAGTAAATGGCAAAGATTCTAGAATGTTCTATATTAATAGGCAACGTCGCACTCGGCTGGCCTTGATCGCTCAATATTCGAAATACTCACCTACCTAACCGACTGTTTTTTTTTTAATACTCGTATTTTAAAGCTCGTTTGGTTGGATGTTTTTGAGTGCGGTAATGGATTCTGGAATTCAATAGCGTCACTAGATTTGGGACCATTCATTGCATCAAATAGTATCATCACCAATTCTGTGAGTACTGGATTATAATTTTATTTCTTACTAGCTGACCCGGCCACGCGTTGCTGTGGCTAATAAAATACAACGTCATCTACTGGATGGCTATCCAACCTTTATAACCACCGCCGTCTTTGAGTTTATCTTGAAGAGACAGACAGATGCCGCGGAGGACATTAATTTATAATACGTAGAGATGGTATGAAAGATTATAATAATGTGCATGAAATGCTTGAGGTAACTAACGTTTTTAAGTTAATAAGGATTAATACTGTATCGTGACCATTTTTTTAGAAGATACAATGGGTATAGTAAGCTATCCGTAAAAGATAGATATAAGCCTTCGCGGACTTTTTTGTAGATCTATAAAAGAGGAATATCCCACCATGCATTGTTTTGTTATATCGCAAAAGGATTAGGCAGCGTTTTCGATGAAAGCTACCAGGCGGCTTGACTTTTTCCGACACTTCTAACAATTATCGTTATGTTTCAACCAATTTACACAAATCCTTGACAAATTACATATCTAAACCTTCCTCACGAAACACTCTATCTATTGGTGAAAACCGCATGAAAATCCGTTTAGTAGTTTTCGAGTTTATCGCGAACAGACAGACAGACAGACGACGCGGGGGACTTTAATTTATAATATGTAGAGATAGAGATAGAGATGAATGCACGACAGGATATGGCACCATCAATTTCATAACATGATAACTGAACAATATTGGATCGATAGGCTTAACTTCCGACGATTTTATATCGATATCCCGAGCACGGTTGCGCTGTAGATAGCCAACCCGTTATTGACACCAAATAAATAAGAAATCATTTAACAGTGGCAACACTGGCGGATCTATGGATTGACATTCTTAAACTGCAAACGTCAAACGGACGTAAAAAGACGTGTATTTTATTACACTAAAAAAAGAGTTAATTAGTTAATGAGGTCTTTAGCCACAATTTGTCATATTTGAATAATTTTCGTTTTTTCAAGCCCAAACCTATGTAACGTAATTGGTCCGAACGCGTTTACGACTTTACAATTCTAAGAGCTTCGTTGGTTCACGTGTGTTTTTAATTCTTATTATTTATTCCGTAATTTTGCGCAACGACCGCCATTTTTCAAAAAAGTTAACATTTTTGAAGTGAAAACTTCTTTAGCACCGTTGTGATTTGAAACTCGGTGAAACGAAAAATAGCGACACTAAAAAGAGAAGAACGTATTCCGCAATTTTCTCTCTGGATTTTGACACTACTGGAAATGTTTTTTAATGTAATGTACATAGTTACTACTACTCGACTACTTGCGTGCCCCCCCCCCCCCCTTGGTGAGATAAATTTGGGCAACTTCGTATATTCCTTTCAAGTAACGTGAGATTTTGCTGGACCCCCCCAACACCTTTTGAGCTCACGTAATTAATGTATGCCCCCTTTTGAAGTGAAAACTTCTTTCGCACCGTTGTGATATGAAACTCGATGAAAAGAAAAATAGCGACACTAAGAAGGGTCAAACATATACATCTATAAGATTTAGCCTGCGCGAGAATGAGATAGTACCTACTCGTATAATCGATTTTCCTTTGTGCGGTGCTTCGTAGCCTATCGGTCTCCTCTTTGTGCGGTGCTTCGTAGTGAATTTCACACTCTGTTTTTTTTTTATTAACAATTTTCATTAACCTGTCATTTGCCAGGAACGCGCCGGCGCGCGAGAATCGAATTTCAAAAATGAATATTAATTCAAATAATTTGGATGAGATTTTAAATTTTATTCCATTAATATATAACATAAAATAAAGCTTAAAATAGCTTCCTCCATTCTTGTTCTTAAGGTAATTTAAAAAAGGTAAGGTAAAAAACCCTGGCCTTTGACAGGTTAACAGTTAACGAAGTTTATCTGACACTAGAAATTTGAATATCGAACATCGGAACATTTGTTTTCAATCGCTTACTGACCGTAGATGACAGATTTAGTGAATTTCGTATTGGCATAATAGGGTTTTATTGATCGACCGTGGTACTTGCTTAACTTGTCCCATGATGATCATACCCACGCCAACGTGGACATGCGCAATATCGTTAATAAGTAAAATTTTCAAAATTTTAAGCAACCCCCGACACAAAAAGAACTGATGACCTTGAAAAGCTTGAATAGATTTTCATGAATTGTAGCTAAGAACCATCTTAATCAAGTCAGCTTTCAAACAAAAAACGCATCGTAATCAGTCCATTCGTTTAGGAGCTACGATGCAACAGACACACTGACGGCGGTCAAACTTCTAACACCGCTCCTTGCGCCGGGGGTTAAAAAATCAACACAAAAATGTATCAAGTTTTAAAAATAATATTAGGTACCCATATAATAAACCCATATAACGCTCATTCACCTCTACTCTGGAGGTGGTAACCGGTGGTGGTGCAATGCGCACGCGCAGCCCTCGCACTCCTCAGTGACGCCACTGTACATCTCTATTATTTCGAAAGATTGAAAGATTCGAGAGATTCCAAATCTAACCAAAAAGTCATGAAATAGAAATTCATTTCCCTAGGGTCAATAGGCCACTTGCATCACATTTTTCGATTTTTTTTCCGGCTTAGGCAAATATTCTAAAACATTCTGTATTTTTTTTAATCGTTTTTTGAAACCCCGGCGATTTTTTGAAAATTTCAATACGAAAAATCAGACCATTTTTTATAAACCGGAAAGACGGGACATAATTTTATGGGTGCGAAAAAACGATAATTACATAGCCGAAAATGAGGCATACCAAAAATATTACATGTCATAAATATTTTTTTCCTTGATCCATCTTATTGATCATAAATCATTATAATGTTATATCATTGTAATATACTTGTACATGTAAATTATAATATTAATAAGAATATCATAAAATTTGATTTTGTTAAAATCAGCACCATTACCATTATACCCCTAAAACACGTACGGACAACATAAAATGTACGGGGTTCTCTTCATAACATCTGTCAAAAAGTCAAACCAAATGATAAGATCGCAGAGAACAAACAATAAATCTAGTGAACGTTAAATGTCAAATTCAAAAATTCGCCTGAAATCAAAGTGTTGCCATATAAAAAAAATAAATCAGTGTGGAATTTTACAAAATTAATAGGAACATTTTCGGAGTCGGGAAATTTTCATGTAGTGACGTCACGAGCCCAAATAATGGATGTATTTATTTAAAAAAAAACTACATTTCTAAAAAATTTTACTAACATTTTCGTAATCTTAGTAAAAAATCTATTCACACGATTATTTATTTACAAGTCGTTATGAAATCCATGCAAGTGGCCTATTCTACAGTTACACTAGCTTCCATGTTCAGGTTGTTGGGGCTAAAAATATTCAGGCATTCAATACAACACTTATATTGATACATATTGTTAGTTCAATTAATAATATGACACATCTATATAAAAACATAAATAATTTAGTAATTACCATGTTGGGCACTGATAATATGAAAAATGCAGAATGAATTTCACCTACGAAGCTGTCATTTTTTTGTACTGTATATTTAAACAAATATCAACTAGTCCTTTTGCTCTATATAACAGGTAGTCAGATTTGAACAAACGTCATGAATACTATTATAATATGCAGTAAGCCACTAATTTGGAGAGTTATAATTATTTATATTCATTCTAGCTGGTTCCCAGCATACGTTGCAATGCCATAATCAAAGAAATAAATTGTTTCTCCCTGCATGTCCTTTCCCGTGCGCCCCCGCGTCCCCTTCCCCTCCTGCGTTCCCCTTCCACCTTCCCCGCCTTCCCTCACCCCTGTCCCGCTGTCCCATTCCGCCAACCCCCTTACGGGGTTTCATTTATTAAGTCCCAGTACATTCAGTTTTATCGCGTGCCACCTGTTACCATTTTTTTATTCAAATTTTCATTTTTCACTTACATATTACAGATATTCATTTTTGTATATTATAAGAACAATCAATCAAATTTGGTACCTATCACAGATAACCTATTCAAAATATCTATTATTTTTGACTTGATTCAAAGTATTAGGCGAGATCTTAAAATAATTCATTAATTTAAAGAGTTTCGAAAATTGAATTTTCATTTTACAATTATTGATTCAACAATCAATCAAAAATTTCATTCTCAAATTTTAACATTTTTGACAGTTTTGCAAGAGTTTTTGAGATAGATAATTTAAAAAAAATTCAGATGTATTGTCATTTGGTTGTAATAATCCAGAAACATTCGCGGGGGTTTAAAGAAGGTATTAAGGGCCCGCAACCCGGATTTGCACCGATTTATTACATATTTCCCTTAAACACGGTAAGTTTTAAAGCTCTTAAAAAAAATGTTATTCTTGAAGATAATATCTAGACTTTGCCCGCGCCGAAACGCAAATTATATAAAATTCCCTCCATAGAAAAAAATCGCAAAGTATGCTCCAAAAATTATTACTAACACGTTTGTTTCAGTTATTTTACAAGTTATATGTATGAAAAAATTCACAGTGTTTCTTTAAATGCTGTTTAAGATAATGCCCGTTAGATTTTTGCTCTATTTTAAACGAGTCGTGTTTTATTAAACATTTTCGCAATTTTCGCATCGATTTTGTCGCTGTAAATGTTAGCGCTCTCCTCTAACATTCGTAATTTCGTATCTCTCCATATTCTTCTTTTCGGTCTCTGTTTAAGTTTCAATACATAGACATCTCATATAAATACTCATATAGGTATACACACCCAAGCAAGCATATTTTATTTTCATATATTTACGTTTTTATATATTAAATAATAGAATATTAAAACACAATATTTGAAATTCCGGGTGCATCTGGAAAGTTTCAATAACTGCACGCATTTTTTAAGCTAATCAATCAATATCAATTACCGTCCACTAAGAAATACTGAAACTTTTCATATTCCTTTCCAAAAAATCTCCCAACCTCTTGTGCGAACGTGTCAACTATGTGACATGCACTGTTGACTGTAGTGCCAAGATTCCGGATGTATTTATCGATAAACCTCAGAACTTAATTAAATTTCTCGAATCATTTGTTTTCATTTGACTTCACTTGACCCAAACATTATTGTCTCTTGTTGTTGATATCTTATATACTATGTAGGTGTTGTTCACCGTTATTCGACGGTTGGCATATATTTTTGAAGTGAAAACTTCTTCAGCATCGTTGTAATTTGAAACTCGATGAAACGGAAGCGAGCGACACTAAAAAGAGACAAACACGAATTAGCCTGTGAGAGAATGAGATAGCAATAAAATATTAATTTGGTATATCACGGGTAATCGGTTCCTGTAGAATACGATAAATCTACGCTCCCACGCAAGGCTCCTTTGGTCTAGTGGTATAAAGCGCCTGACGAACTTTAGCGGCCAGACATTCAGAAGACCAAGAAAAGAAACCAACGAAATACAACAAAAAAAAAATCTTTTGTAAAATCAATATATTTAGTATTCAAACCACTCCTAAATAATTGGTAGAGAAAACGCAAAAGCAAGGGATTCCAAAGAAGAAAACACAAATACTAATAAGATGACCAAATGTACAGGAAAGGGTGCACTGGAATTCAACGACAAAAATATGGGAAAAATCATCCTTCACATTGATAAAAAAAGACCACTGTATAGACTCCCCACTCTTACCAAATTTAGTTTTCTGAAGGTTTCACTTCTACCGCGTGTGAGCTGCGTACATTTAAAAAAAATATAATTAACTTCTACAATAATCGCAAATTCACCTTGTGGCATAATTTTAATCACTATGAACATGTTCAACATGGGCCCATAAACATTTTACAACGATGAGGTTGTTATCTATAATAATATGGCTTCCGTGGATTAGTTTTGTGGTTCTTAAAATATATTATAAGAACGACAAAAAATTAAGAATAATATTTTAACATGTTATGTTTGATTTGGTTTTATTATGCCCCCGCATTCCGAATTTCTACCGTTTTAAAACATATTTCTCATTACAATCTCAAGTTTAAAAAAAAAAGAGTTTTTTTATAAGCTAATATCTAGACATTTCCCTGTAATTGTATGATATTCCCACGATAGAATAATAAAAATTACAAAGTATGTTCCGTAAATTGTTATAAATATGGATTTTTTCTGTTATTTTGCAAATTGCAGGCATGAAAAAATCAGTGTTTCAATCAATCTTTAAATCCTATTTTAGACATTTCCCATGAGATTTTTGCTCTATTCTAAACGAGTCGTGTTTTATTAGCGCGCTCCCTCTAACATTCGTATATACATATCTCCCCTTATGTATCTTTTTGGAAGAATTCTGTAATTTATCCGAAACATTATGTTTGATTAAAAATTTCAATTTGCCATTATTTATTGGACACCTCTGCCATAGGTCACCCGAAGTGGTTCGCTATGTTTGGTGATTTAGCAGGGGTGCCTGGGTTCATGGGGTGAGTTTGTCTAGGTCTTGAAGGCGGATGACCAGGACACACTGAACCACAGATTCCTACCCAACCCTTAAACCTTTTTCCTTCCCATAACTCTCCTCTCCTTCCTTTCCTTAAAAAAAACCCCTCCACACAGCATCCCCAAAGATGACGTAGGCCCTGAGGGAAATTATTTTTCTCGTGGCCTCCTGTGTGGATCTCGTGTAATACAAAATAAACACGGTGCAAGAGGTTCGTGGGGTGAGGTTTGTTTATGTCTTGGCAGCCGGACTCCTCTTCGTCACATTGACCCCAGATTCCTACCCACCCCTCATGTCTTTTTCCTTCTTTTTTAGAATTTTCCAGAACTTCTTCTCCTTCTTTTCCCTAAAAAGACACTCCACACAGCATTCCCATACATGACATAGGCCCCAATGTAAATTGTTTTTCTCGGGGCCGCCTTTGTGGATTGTTTCTAGGATGTATTGCGTATTATTAAAAATGTCTGTCCGTGGGTGGGTGGGATGGTGTAGTTTGTTGAAGATCTGAATTATTATTATTGATTGGAACTGTTCTGTAAAAACCTATTCTACAACGCTTTTAATATAAATTTCATTCAGATTTGGTAAGTTATTTTACGTTATTACTCGCAAATTAGTCTCTGCCGGTAATGTTCAGTTAATTATAATATATTTGGTTAGTGATGTTTACTTTATATACATGCTCCTACGCATATCTTCTGTGACATTGACTTTATTTTGACCATAATAGTCATTTTTAGACTGAGACGTAATTCGGTGAGTTTTTGTGAAAGGTCTTTTCTATTTGGGTAACAGAGAGCTTTGTTTGTGCCAAATGCATTTTCGTCTGGCCAAACCGATGTTTACGCACCAATCCACAGCAAGGACATAAATAACACAACAGTTAACAGAAAATACATACAAACTTAGTCAAGTAATTGGCTGTAAAAACATTTTACTGCAAAGCTTGTGACTCGAGATGACAAAGGTTCTACAAGTATGTTTTATTTGTTTTCAGATGGCTCTTGCGGTACAGTACAGTACAGTACAGCTACACATATAAGTTGTCTACGTTAAACATGAACTAACGCTATCCCGTGTATTATCTATATTAATAAAAATGAATCGCCGAAATGTATGTTCCCGCATAATTTCCAAACGACTGCATCAAATATGATAATTCTTTTTTTTGTTGTGCTCTTTATTGTCAGAGCAAGGTTTGTATAAAACTACTGGTGAGCTCTGACATTATGAAATTTGTATAAAAATGAATCGCCGAAACGCATGTACGTGCATAACTTCCGAACAAATGCACCAAATTGGATAATTCTTTTTTGTTGTGTTCGTTATTGTCTGGTAAGGTCTGGCATAATGAAATTTGTATAAAAAAATTGCAATAGGCGTACGAGAGCTGTTGGAAAACTAAATGTATCGGGAATTAATTTATGGAACGCTGGAGGGGGGGGAGGGGAATCAGGGAGGGGGGAAGGGAACCTGGGAGGGGAGAAGGGAACTCGGGAGGGGGGTTTGCGGGACGTTGGAAGGGGGGAGTGGAGTGGGGAGAAGGAAGGTGGAGGAAGCGGAGTGGAAACGCGAGAGGGGAAGAGGACGCGGGAGAGGAATGGGGGGTCGGAAGGGGAACAGGACGAATGGAAAAGGACACACAGGGAGAAACAATTTCTTTATTAAATGGCATAGCAACGCATGCCGGGTACCAGCTAGTTTTTCATAAATGCGAAAATATGTTTGTTTGTCCCTTTTTCACGTCGCAACGGAGCGACCGATCGACATTATTTTTTGCGTAGGTCTAGTTGGAAGACCGGGAAATGATATAGGTAGCTTTGCTTCCCGTAAAAACATTTCATTTTCCCTGGAAAAATTCTTTGTAGAGTAATTTATTCCTAACACGCGACATCCTTATATTTTAATCTGACTTCCACACCTACTATCGTTGTCAGAGATTAGAGTGCCCTCTTTTTTCGCCAACTTATACGTGTAGCACTGTGTATTATTTTTTTTTATTATTTGTGGGTCGTTTTTTTTTAATATCTGTCTTAATTATTACTTGTTTGATTTGTAGATAATCATGTTATTTTATTTTGTAAACACTTCGGTACTTTTGATCGGAAAAATTCATGAAAAAAAAAAATTATGAAGAAAATTCTTTTTCTCGTACATTTTGTATGGAACGAATTCTCATCTTTTGAAAGAGTCGCAGTAATATTATGATAAATATAATATTGAATAGTGAGTGAATTCCAAAAAATCAAAAATGTCAATGCGCTGATTGTTTTGCTTCTGTTCTTAAACATGTAATGCTGCACCTCTTTCTTACACACTAAATGTCAATAGTCGAAAATGGGACAAACGGTGCATGTATGTATGCACCCCTCCAAAGGAAAAATACAATAATTAGATTAAATCTCCATCACACGTCACCATAGGTCAGAAAATGAAACGCAATTTCCGTAAGTAAGTGGAAAAGTAATAAAATCACAAAAATTATAAACCCGTACACAACGCAATCTCTGATACTGACAAAAACAAAACACGGACAATTGCGTATCGATAATTGCTTCATTGCGTAATTTTTAACTTACATAATTAATTCAGCTAATAAAAGTTAACACAACAGTTATTGATTAGGAGGCGGCACGAAGTTGACCGGGTCAGCTAGTTATAAATACAGAATAAATAATATTATACTAGAAGTAGGTAGATAGGTACCTTCCAAACAAATTTTACAGGAAACAAAAATGTTAGATTTAGTCCAACCCTCAGCGTTCTGTCTCACTTACACTCGACTGAAATCATAAATCTCCATCCCCTTTGAATTTCGAAAACACAATTTTTCCCAAATTGGGCCTATGTTTGAATCACGAAACAACAAGGCACTTCTCGTGTTATTTCTTCATTATATGATTATTTTTGTATTTAATCCAGTTTCCATTCCACCCCCCGCCCAGTGGCGGCTAGTGACTTTTGGGTGTGCTAGGGGGTTATTACTAAAAAAAATGGCATTATGGATGTTATCGTAGACGAAAAAAAATTTTTTTTTTTTTTCAAAAATCGGTTTTTGTATGAAGATTTTTCAGGAAATCCGTGCGGCGCACGGCCAAACTGAAACTTCCTGAAATTTTTCATACAAAAAACAAAATTTCAAAAAAAAAAAAAAAATTTTTTTCGGCTACAACAACATCATTAATGCCATTTTTTGTAATATCAGCACTCTAGCACACACAAAAGTCACGAGCCGCCACTGCCGGGGCCGAGAAATGGATTGGCTTGAATGTTGTGAGTCTAAAATTGGCCTAATTCGCGTGTTCTTATTTTGGATGCAATCCTAATAATATAGCTGCACAAGGTGCTTACATAATAAATGAATATATAAACAATACAAGAGCCAACTATTGGCTGGTGCGTAAATTGGCTCTACGACAACAACTATCTTTCTACCTTTATGTATAATAAATAATATTATTCAAATCTCATTCCATCCCACATTCCTTTCCAATGCGGTATAACACTATCTTTACTACCCGGCTCCGCCAGGATTTTGAGTTGAAACAATACGTATTTTTATTTGTAAACAATTCAAAAATATGGAACAAATAAGTTGGCAACTGTAGTGTTCTGTAATTTTGTAGTGACCCTAACAGATTCTCCAAACACTTTGCATGAAGAATACTTTTGGGAATCAGCTCCCAAAACTAATCTTAATTTACAGTTTCACAATTTAAATTGCAACCCAACCACATGCTCTAACTGTGAAGAGATGAAATCAGGAAAAATGATTACTAGGTGTATGTGTATATGTGATTGATACTTAGGTGTAATCATCGATTGTCAAGTTAAATGGACCAATTAAATAGAAAATACTGTTAACAAACTCAGATACTTAAATTATATTTTTAAAAGAGTGTGTAACATAGTAAATATAAAACACAAAAAACTAATTTATGATACACTATTTTCGTTATATGTTTTTGGGGTGTTGTGCCGTGTTGCGCTACCTCCTTCTTTAGCCAACGTTTCGGACATCGTTGCAGTGTCCATCATCAGGGCAGATCCGGCAGATCCGGTAGATGTCACATCTACCGGATCTGCCGGATCTGCCCTGATGATGGACACTGCAACGATGTCCGAAACGTTGGCTAAAGAAGGAGGTAGCGCAACACGGCACAACACCCCAAAAACATATAACGAAAATGCTTCTGGCCGTGAAAATCTTAAAACTATGATACACTAGTTCATTCATCTCTTTTCTACGAAATAAATGGCTGAGGTGGAACTTACAATAATCATGTAAAACCTTTAGACATTGCCCAAAAATCAATTAAGATTATGTACAAAAAACTAAATCATATCCCTCCAAACAATTGTTTAGGGAAACCGATATTTTGGACCTTAGACAGACCAACGGTCTTCAATGTCTTAAATTTATTTACATGCGTCCAAATAACTTTCCAAAAAATTCAAATCCTACCAGCCAAAGACGTGGCGCCTGTGAGTACGCTGTACCCCACTACAAAACTAGGTTGTCCCAAAGGCATGTTAGTTTTATAGCTCCAAAAATGTATAATTTATTATGTACAACCTTTAAAGAGAACACATGTCAAAATCTTCAATCTTATAAAAAACATACCAACATTTGGCTAAAATCATTGAAACAGATATTTTTTTCTTACAAGTTTAAACAAAGCCATTAAGTATATCTATCATTAGACAGCTTTTAGAGTAGATATATTATATTGTTTGCTATGTTTTTTTAAAGTTTTTTTTATGTCTTTAAATTGCACTTGTAACATCTATTGTTATTAAACTTTCACAAACAGTGCAGAGACTGTTATTATGTTGTAGTTTTTAATTGCGTTTATTCAGTTACTCTTTTTAAATCCCTAATTTATATATACTTAAAATATTCACTATAACCAAAGAAATAAAAGTAAAAGTAAAAATCAATATTATACCCACACACCGGCACTGCCTTTGTGAGATTTTTTTGTTAATTTCATTTGGTAATACTAGTTTTATTCATACATTTATTATATTAAGCTTTTTTAAATACTTTTCATAATTTTATGTATCTGTTATATTTATTGCATCAAAAATTTTCAATGATAAAAAAAAATGTAATGGAATCTTTCAGTTCAATTTCAATTCACTTCCCGAACTACCGAAATATGTGAATTTTCGCACACTTAGTATTTGAAGCCCACAAGGGGGCATTATCGGCCCACGTTGAGATCCTATGGTGTATATGTCGTAGGCCGATCGTAGAAACAGGCAGATCATGATGTGCCTAGCCACACCGTGAAGTGCCTGAGGCGCATAATGATCTGCCTTATTTTGCGATCGGCTGCCGACATAATACTTATATTAGCGGGTCTCCAACGACGCGTTTTCCCAAGCATTATTACAAACATTGAAACAAATATTTGTACAAACATGAAACACTGCGGCAGAGCCACAATGTTTTTCTTTTCCATGGCCGATAGAAAACCAAAAAAAAGTTGTGGCCCCGACCCAATGTTTTTGTTTTTGTCTGATGTTCTGGTAACATTTGGTCGCCGGAGATCCGACAGTAGGCTATTATAACCGAGACAAACAAATCGATTTTATGGACGATTCTTTCAATACATATTAATTCGATTTTCTACGATTCCCTTTCTCTTCTATTTATTATCCTCACTCCTATCGCAATCATTTGTCGGCTTTCTCTTGGTCCTAGCCAACTGTCAAAACAACGGCAATGCTTTTGTTTAAAATACTCCAAAAATACAGCACAATGAATCAAACGTGAAGAAAAATCTCACAAAAAAGAATATATGACATCCACATTTTCCCTTTATTTTCAGACAGTGGTGGACATGGTCTTCTCGAGTTGTTTTTGTACCAGTTCTGACTGCATCATAAATATACAAACCACCCGACTGCATGCTTAGTGCACTGACAGCACACTGACGTCATGTCGGTCAAACGCTGTCATAAGTATAGGTATTTACATTATAAATAATTGTAGATTTATGAAAATATTTATAGAATATGAATATTTATACGTGCTTATTGGAAATACATAATCTTCGTTCTGCCACTTATAAGTCTAGTCTGCATAATTAGTTAGATCGATAAAATGATTACAATTAATTAGTAGGTACTTATCCCTATTCATCTTATCGGTATTAACGATTAAAATCAAGTAGATAATTGGAAGCAAAACAAAGCATCCCAATGAACAATGACTGTGAACATGTGGCAGTGCAGTTTATATCTAGTTATTGACACAGAAATAAGTAAACCAGAGGAATAAAAATAGATTGAGAAACAAACAACAATGAATTATTGAGTTGACGTCAGACGATCCGTTGTGGAAAAATAACAGGTATTTTGTAGTTGCGAGTTGCAAGAAAGAATACTAATTACTAATTACCTATCAGATACAGACCTATCATTTACGTATGTTAATATATGAAACTGAATAAAAATAGAAGCGCTAAAGAACCGTTTGCACTGGGAGAGTAGTTTAGTCGAGTAGCGAGTATATTAAACGCGTCCGAACACTACAAGTTTAGTAAGCTCTTTAGTAGAGTCAATCCATTTCGTTCTATTTTTTCGGGCGAGTAGCGACCCCCACCACGCGTTCTTGCGCACTGACATGCGCGAACCCATCGTTTTAGCAGGGTTCATTATTAGGTAGGCTTGGCACATACATCTGATTTTTCCATCCGATTGTATGATCAGACAACCGGACGGCCTTCGCGCCATACATTTCTTACGAAAATCGGATAAACACCGCACACATCCGATTCAAAAACCGGATCGGTAATGAAAATAGGTCACGCCTTTCTGCGCCGGCCGTCCAATCCGGTCTGACAACGGGCGTGGCTCCGGTATTATAACCAATGCGGTTTTCGAATCGAGTCTGATCAGACAATCGGATGGAAAAATCTGATGTTGGCGGCCGGCCTTAGACGCACAGAATAAAATAAAATAAAATTCTTTATTTATGCTGCTATTAATCTCTTTTCGTGTCCATAGTTTATTTATTTTTATCTCACTAATTTATTCTTCCACCTCTTCTAAAATATCCATTGCAATACAAATCAAACCCAAACAATTTACATATCACAAAAATAATAATAAAAACAATTTAAAAAAAAAACCCTACACATATTCCATCCGAACTGTTATTCAAACAATTTAAGGTCAGAAAATTAAGTGCGTTATACTTTTATCACGCAACATTACAAATTTATAAAGATAATATTCAAAATAAAGTTGCACCCTTCAAAAATAACAGAAATCTTAGACAAACATCAATACTTCCTATTCCAAAGTGTAAAAAAACAATAGGACAGTTAAATCATAAATATCTCGGAGTTAAATTTTTTAATTCACTACCTGAAAAAATCAGAAACATGAACAGAAACATAAAAAAATTTAAAACTCTGCTAAATAATTACACTGAAAATTTGAACTGAATAAAAAATAATAAATTGAACCAATATTTTAACACCCCCCATACACACAAGCCCTGCTTATTTATGGGGGTACATCATATACATTTATTATGTAGATAACTAATTATAGTAAAAAATATATTATAATTATGTATCCTTTTGTAAATAAAAAAAAAAACATCAGCTTAATAAGCCCTTTTCTTTCAATGCGCCGCGGCCTGTTCATCTTCCAATGCGCCACTTTCTAATGTACTCTCTACTAAATTGTAATGCGCCATAAAGCGAACGGTTTTTGGCCAGTCAAGTAGCGAGTATACTCGCCACTCGATTAACTACTTGCTTAATGCGAACAAGCCATAAGGGAATAAATGACGCGAAGGTGAATAGTAGAAGAGTACGGGGACGCCCGTGGAAGACTGGAGACTAGAGAATCAAATCTCGAGTCGGATCACGTCAAAGTAGCAAGATCAGGGGAAGAGTATAACATGGGGCGATACAGGGCTGGGCAAAATACATGCGTTGCTGTAATTAAAATACAAATTACAAAATACTTTTTCCAATGTATTTAAAATACGAAATACAAAATACTTTCAAGTCATACGAAATACAAAATACAAAATTGTAATGTACTTTTATTGTGGCCACACTAGCCACACAATAATAATAAATATGTTAAACGTAAGTTCTCGTCTTTATTGTAAGAGTACAATGGATTCAATAAGTAATATTATTTGTCTCGGTAGCGACTGATTATACTGGAAGTTAGAATGGTTCTGGCCGCGGCCGTACACCGGACCGCTGTCCCGGCTCGTATGCCCGATCGGCAATGTTCGGCGACCCGAGCATTCCCGAATTACTACATAGATACAAATGCGATATAATTGCATATATCACACCCTTCCCCCTGTAAATCAGTCACTACATATTTAAGTATTTCAAGTATTTCATGATTCTATATAATTCAAACACTGTAAATATTATACTGATATTTCACTCAAGTTCTTATAATGTTTTTTCATAAACACATCATTATTAATATTTCACACAAAATTATATTAAGTTAGAAGGCTTTCCGTTCCTTCCTTGTGGACTATCTTGGGCGGAGTCTCCCCAACCAGGGATTTGAACTTTGACTTGGACCAGCGATTGCCGTGTCTGTGACCTCCGGTGACCTCTCTCCTCCCTCCGCAAATCTGAAATCAGGAGAAAACACCGTTAACTCACTCCACAGATTGGATAACTCTTTCTCAGAGTGCTCAGTCCTCGTGTCATCAGACGCGGAATCTGGCAAATCTGACTCAACATCACTCCAAGACACTGATAAGTTCCTCATCTGATCCACATGACGTTTCCAAATTAATTGAGAATCACAAGTTTTTACCAAATATAATTTTTTTCCAATTTTATCTGTAACAATTCCCTTTACCCATGTAAATTTATTATTCTTCCTGAAATCTTTAACTAAACATTTTTGTCCCACAATAAAATTTCTTGTTTTTACACCACCATAATACTTAGATTGTTTACGTTGATTTGCCTCAATATTCTTATTCGCCAAATCATGTTGTTTTGACACAACCCGTTCATTCTCTTTCGGAATGAGACTGTCAAAAGTAGATCTAAGTTTCCTACCAAACAATAAAACTGCTGGCTCGACTCCCGTCGTACAATGTGGAGTATTTCTATAATCGGACAAAAAATGTAACAATTTATCCTTGTAATCAACCTGAAATTTATTTCCTACCATAAGTTTTTTAAGAAAACTCTTAGTAGTTTTCACTGAATTTTCAGCGATCCCATTACTTTTTGGGTGCATAACTGGAGATGACATGAATTTAATATTGTTTTCCCGAAGAAACTGTTGGAAAATTTCACTCGTAAAACAAGTTCCGTTATCTGACACTATGAGTTCAGGGTAGCCAAAATTTGAAAATAATTTCCTCAATTCAAATATAGTATTAGCTGAATCTGCCCTTTGAACTTCAATACAGTCAACCCATTTAGTGAATGAGTCGCAGACGACGAGAAACATTTTCCCTGCCAGTGGTCCACTATAATCCAGGTGTAGCCTACTCCAGACCTTCCCAGAATTAGGCCATACCGATAATTGACTCTTTGGCGGAGATTGTTTCGTCGACGCGCATTCTGGACATTCCTGAACAATTTTCTCTAAATCTTTGCTCAGCGATGACCACCAGAAATAACCCTTTGCTAACCCTTTCATCTTAACAATACCTAAGTGTGAACGATGCACGAGCTCTAACACTTTTTTATGCAACGAACTTGGAACAATAATTCTATGTTGCCAAAATAAACAATCCTTAACAATCGAAAGTTCGTTCCTTTTTATCCAGAATTTCCATAATTCCTCCTCGCGTTTAACACGTTTGGGCCACCCTTGCCTTAAACACGTCATTACGCCTTGAATGACCGTATCTACTTTAGTGGCTTCCCTAATCGAATTAACGTCAAGATGTTTACAATTGCTAACAAAATCTACGAAATCTGAACCGCAGTAATCTTTAAATTCTACCTTAGAATTCTCAACTTTGTTCTTTAACAGAAACCGAGACAGAAAATCTGCCTGGTTTCCACCTGATTTCATCGGTTTCCCAGAAAGTAATCTTTGCAACTGAACTACCGTATTTTTTAAATAAGGTTTTACATTCCTTTTATTTGCAGATGAACTACCATGCCCTTTAAACATGGTTTTATATTCCCTAAGATTAGAACTTCCATACCCTGAAAAATATGGTTTTACGTTCCCCATTTTCTGAAATTTGTTCCTATTCACGAACGAAACCGAATTAATAGAATTTTGTTTTGAAACAATGTTGAGGTTAAATATTTCCATGAAATCTCTTCCCACAATCATTTCCGAACCGCTTGTTACAACGATAAAGGTTATTAACCTAACTAGATTATTGTATTCGACCTTGAAATTTGCATTACCCACAACAGTCAACATATTCCCGTCGTAACCTGAAATTTTTCGTGTTTCGGGTGACAACTCTATATTACTGAAATGTTTACAAAACATTCTCTCCGGAATAACACAAATTGATGAGCCTGAATCAATCATCGCTTCGAAGTATTTCCCATTTAACTTCAATTGTGCCTTGATTGCCTTAACAAAAGCTACATTTTCAATATTTTCATTATTACAATTCATAACTGATTTTACTGACCCGTTTTTACAAAATCTCTGTAAATGACCCAATCTACCGCAAGAATAACATTTAGCTTGCTTAAACTTACAGTTATGAGTGTCATGATTTGATTTCCCACAGATCTTACACTTTTTTAGAGATGAACCGGTTTTAACTTGTTTATCCGACCTACATGAATCGGAACTATTCGACCGATAATAAAGTTTTCGCGCCGGAGAAGCCGATTTTCCAAATCTCTTTACCGAATTTATTTCTCGCGCCGGAGAAGCCGATCTTCCAAATTCCTTTACCGAATTTACTTCCAACTTCATCTTGATTGAATCGACCTCAGGACCTTTCGCGGTCACTGCAAGTTCAACTAGTTGATTAAAGTTTTGTTTAGGCCCTTCAACAAACAATTTTACCCGTACTGGGCCCGGAAGTAGACCGATTGCAAACACGTCTACAAGATTATCCTCCAGCCTGTTTCCGAACTGACAGAATGAGCTGAGCCCTCGAATTCTTGCGGCGAAATCCCTTATCGATTCGTTATGATTCTGTTTAGCTTGGAAAAATGATTCCCGCTCTTGAAAAAGAGATCTACATTTACCACAATGTTTTTTTAGCAACTCAATTAATTTCTCAAACGTAACATCTGTGATTTTAATCGGGAAACATAAGTTGGACAGAAGAGTCAAGGTCTCCGTTTCAAGCGAGTTTATCAGATAAGCCTTTTTCTTAATCTCGGTAATGTCATCATGTAACACGAGAAACTGCTCTAATCTGAGTTGAAACACATCCCAATCTCCGTTTATGTGAGAGAACGGTGGAATTCTCGCCGATTCCATCTTCACAAAAGGGAAAAAAAATAATCACGCGAAGCTACGACAACAATACTACCCCGGAAAAAATTACAAAAAACCCAGACAAATCCTCCACAAGAAAGAAAAGAAAAACCTATCTTAGAAATTGCGGTTGCAACGTCTCCAGATTGTTTCCTCTTGATGAGTGAGTGACCTTCCTCGACACTAGCACTGTTTGCCTTGTAAAAATGCCTTCCCTCGGCACTCCCTCGGAACTTCACCTTCGTGGAAAGGCTCTGTTGAGCCCCAAAAACGACCACCGCCTCTTGCTTCTGAGTACCCTTGGATGGTACTCCAGAACTCTGACTGTGGCTCCAGGAATAGCCAGAGATATCCTCGGTTTGTTCTGCCGGTCCTTTCACTCGGTCAGACAAACCCAAAAAATACTCCAATGTTCCGCCTCGGCTGTAGGTAGCCTTGAAAAATTTTTTCGGGGTGACTTAGCTCTCCCCGCTTTGGTAATTTTTTTTTTGTGATCCAATTTGGTAATCCAATATTGTACTTTAATACGGCTGCGCCAATTGTAATGTACTTTTATTGTGGCCACACTAGCCACACAATAATAATAAATAGGTTAAACGTAAGTTCTCGTCTTTATTGTAAGAGTACAATGGATTCAATAAGTAATATTATTTGTCTCGGTAGCGACTGATTATACTGGAAGTTAGAATGGTTCTGGCCGCGGCCGTACACCGGACCGCTGTCCCGGCTCGTATGCCCGATCGGCAATGTTCGGCGACCCGAGCATTCCCGAATTACTACATAGATACAAATGCGATATAATTGCATATATCACAAAAATATAGTATTTTAACAATTTTTTTTTATTTCAAATACAAATTACAAAATACAAAATACATTTGGTTTTGGTAGAACCTTTGGTTGCAATAAATTGTCGTAAGTGCCCTTCCTTATGTGCGTTTCCACAGAAGCAAAACTGAGCAGAGTGAAACAGAGACGTGCAAAAATTGACAAATCATATTGCTCAAAAGACGCATCTCGTCTCCGCTCCACGAGAGCTCCACTTGTGGTATAGGACCCAGGTTTAGATGATAATAATTATTATTATAATAACACTAGCTGGTTCCCGGCATGCGTTTCAACGCCATATTCAAATAAATAAATTATATATAGAATATAGAAATAAATCTCCTTGCATGTCCTTTCCCATGCGTCCCCGTTCCGCTCCCGCATCCCCTTTCCCTCCCACGTTCCCCTTCCATCTTCCCCGCCTACCCTCTCCCCTCTCCCCTCTCCCCTCTCCCCTCTCCCGCTAACCCGTCCCGCCAACCCCCCTCCCGCGTTCCATATATTCAGTCCCAGTACATTCAGTTTTCAAACAACTCGCTTGCCAGTTGTTACAATTTTTATATTAATTTTTTTTTAATATAAATGCATATATTCCAAATATATATTTTGCATATATGCAATTTATTCCAAATATTCATTTTGGCATATTACAAGAATAATATTAGCAATCAAATCTGGTACCTAACATAGGTACCTACCTCTTTAAAATAGCTATAATTTAAAAAACCCATAGACAATTCTTTTGTTACAAAAAAAAACATTTGCCTGCTAAATTCAATTTCATCAAACGCGCGAACTGTCAAACGTGCGAAATTAAAATAGTCGTTAAGTTTTCTGAAATTATAAAACTTTCTGTGAAATTTTCTCAATTTTTCTTTCCGCAAGAACCTTCTACAAAGTATTAGAAAACTTAAGAGTGTGCTTTAGACCACACGACTGAAGTAAAACTCCACTAACTTATATCTCCCTCTCAACTTCCGTTCGCCTCTCCCGATCACATTTTTCATAACGCTTTCGTCACGCATTCACCAGCTTACTCCCCAAGTCAAGCGTGCGTAAAGAAGTTTTACTTAAAAAATTAATGAAATAGGTAAAGTCGTTCTGAAGTTATGGCGTGACCAAGGGAAGGAAACAGGGATTCATTTTTTTTATTTATATGTAGATGACGCAGTTTTGTGTTATTTCACTTCAAGTGCGTTCTACAGTAATTAACTTAAAAACAATCTAGTTTTCAGTTAAATTATTCCTATAGTGCTTGATCTAATGCTATGATACAAAAATGTACAATACAAAGTAATGACAAGTATAACGTTATAATATTATACAAAATGTACAATAACAGTGCTATCATAGCACAGGACAATAATAATAACTAGCATGACACAAAAAATGTACAGTACATTAAAAATCAATGATAAGAGAACTACAAATAATCATTAGTAAGAGTGCTACAGCACAGGAAAATAGGACAATAGTACAGGATTCTAGCGTTTTTAGTCTATGTATTATCTATGTCAGTTTATTTTTCATTATCATTATCAAGATCGCTAAAAGTATTTGAAAATGTATTTTGAAGCCATAAGTATTTGAAATACAAATTACAAAATACCTTTGCACCAGGTAATTGAAATACCAATTACAAAATACATCTTTAGGAAGTAATTGAAATACAAATACAAAATACGTATTTGTATTTCAAATACGTCTCTTCATATTCACATATCGCCCAGCCCTGGGGCGATATGTGAATATGAATTGACCAGGGAGCATATTCCAAGATAGAGTTGTGTGGAGATCTATCATCTCTGCATGCCCCTCCGCGGAAACTTCGTGAAGGTGTGATTTAAGATTTTCGAGGCCAAAAGTGTTATGCTGATTTATTTTAGAGTTGTTAGGCCGTGTTGCGCTATCTCCTTCTTTAGCGAACGCTTCGGACAGCATTATTGTGTCTATCATCAGAGCAGGTGTGTAATCGAACACATCATTAATTGGATAATTTTTAAGATTTTCACGGCCAAAAGTATTTTCGTTATTTATTTTTGGGGTGTTATGCCGTGTTGCACTACCTCCTTCTTTAGCCTAGTCTGCGGATCTGCCGGATCTGCCCTGATGATGGACACTGCAACGCTGTCCGAAACGTTGGCTAACGAAGGAGGTAGCGCAACACGGCAAAACACCCCAAAAACAAATAGGGAAAAAATATCATTAATTATCCGAATCATTACACTTCTGCCCTGATGATGGAAACTATTAACTATTATGCTGTCCGAAACCTTAGGTAAAGAAGAAGGTAGCGCAATACCCCAAAAATAAATCACTCTAATTCGTGAAGGGTAGTTCATTAGTAAAGGGTAGTTCATTGGTTCATTAATTAGAATTGGTTTTATTCTGAGTTGGCATGGAACCCCCTACAATATATCCATATTATAATGCGAAAGTGTGTTTGTCCTTCTTTCAAGAGATTTTTTGCGCAGGGATAGTTGGAGGACTAGGATATAGGAGGAAGGAAGTGACATAAATAAATAACTATAAATAGTGACAAGGTTGTTATTTAAAATACAAATTATAAAAATTCTGTCAATGAAGAAATACATTATAATGACATTGGGGAACGTACCCATACTACGTGTCCCGTTCAGAGGAGGGGGGGTCCAGTCGGATGAAATCTGGAACTAGGATTTGTTTTGAATTTAGTGTAATTTTCAGAATAAGGAACTCCAGTGAAAAATATTATGGCTTTAAAAAAATATGTTCAAATAGACCAATAAACGCTGATTCTGAATATATAAATTTATTTAATAATATTTAACGCAGAGTTTTTGAAAAATTATTAAAAAAGTCAATTTTTAATCGGGTCGTAAAAACACGACGTCAAGTTGGCATTATTGAAATTTTAGTGATGACGTCACTGTTCGACGTGTCGTGACGTCACCGTAAAGTCATCGTATGGGAATGCATGATATGACACAAGCCATCGTATTAATTCATTCGTTTATTTACATACTGTTTAAAGAGATTTAGTTGTTGTGTTTATTGAAACATTATTTAGGCCTAAATAAAGGTATCTCTTATTAGTTTATCTCTATTATTGAAAATATTCAAAAACTACTGCATAAAAAAATAGTAATGCTAATTCTACGGAGAATACTTCCAACAACGGAATTCAAAATGGCGGCAGTTGATCAGCTGATTGCCCGATCCAATAGTAATTTTTCAGGAGTGATGACGTCACACGATTCACCGTACATTCGGTGGTTTTCGGGGGGTCTTGAAGAATTAAAATTTTGACAATTATTTTAACTATTAAAACTAACTCTAAAAATAAAAATAAAAACGCATTAGAAGGTCATTATTCATTTAAAAAAATTAAAAAATTGGACTGGAGTTCTCTATTGTTACTGTTTATTTTAAAGAAATTAAACAAGCCATAAAGTAGGTACCTACCTAGAAAGGCACGTAAATTATTTTAATTTAATTAATTAATTAATAATTCTATATTTGAAATGTGTATTTCATTTCTTCAAATTTTTGACTGATGTTGTAATTTTTGAAGTTTTCTAACGGTATAAATTTTTGATTGTCTCTAAATATTTACTGTGGCAAATATTTTTTCATAAATGCTTTCAGTTTCATAAATCCTATAATCATAATATCTGCATCTAAATGAACTACTTCTATTACCCACGCAGGTGCATCTGTGCGTTTACCTATGTATGCATATAACTACTTAGGTACTAACTAACGTTTACAATTAGGAAAATAATTATTTTCAAAATTTCTGCAAGTAACAATTTAATTATGAGTTATGAGTATCGTTATCGGCAAGTTGATAACGAAAATAATCCATTACATATAACCTAAATACGTTTATGATTGTATTACCTTTATATTAATCAAATGTATAAATAGTCACACTGGTAACACTGGTATCACTGGCAACTGGCATCATGACCTGACAGTAAATTAGGAAGGCTTTTAATGAAACAATTCAGCAAAGCAGATAGCGGCGTCCACCTGTCTGTCATACCTGCCAGCAAGCACGTCGCCGCCCAATGAGCAAGGCGGATCATTTACTTAACTTTGTTCAATTTTTTTATTTTATTATTAGGTGAAGTGTAGAAAAATACATCGTTTACTCTATCCATAATCAAAATCAATTCGGAGTCAAATTAGCCCTCGTCCAAAGAAGTTCTCTGTCCACCTCAATAAAAGTAGTGTATTATTACTATAATTTTTTTCTTTAATTTTTTTAATGTGTTGGCATTATAAACAGTCTTTATAAATTTATATATGTATATCGCAGTGTTGGGAATATTTATATAATCAATATCTCTACATATTATAAATCAAAGTCCTCCGCGTCGTATTTCTGTCTGTCTGTCTGTCTGTTCGCGATAAACTCGAAAACAACTGAATGGATTTTCATGCGGTTTTCGCCAATGAGTGTTTCGTGAGGAAGGTTTAGGTATGTAATTTGTCAAGGTTTTGTGTAAATTGGTTGAAACAACGATAATTGTTAGAAGTGTCAGAAAAAGTCCAGCCGCCTGGTAGCTTTGATCAAAAACGCTGCCTAATCCTTTTGGGATATAACAAAACAATGCATGGTGGGATATTCCTCTTTTATAGATCTACAAAAAAGTCCGCGAAGTGGCGCGAAGGCATATGTCTATTTTTTACGGATAGCTTACTATACCCATTCTATCTTCTAATGGTCATGTACATTGCGGTAATTGAAAATTTATTTAGACGGATACAGTATTAATCTTTATTAACTTAAATACGTTAGTTACCCCAAGCATGTCGTGCACATTATTATAATCTTTCACACCATCTCTACGTATTATAAATTAAAATCTTCCGCGGCTGTCTCTTCGCGATAAACTCAAAGACGGCAGTGGTTATAAAGGTTGGATAACCATCCAGCAGATGACGTTGTGTTTTATTAGCCACAGCAACTCGTGGCCGGGTCAGCTAGTATATTATAAATTAAACTGTACCACAATGTGCGTGCCGCTAAAACTCGGAAACGAGTCCCGAGGGTCAAAGAAGTTAAATGGTGTGGTAGCCCTCTATCCCCCATCCATGTGTGCTTTTGAAGACGTAAGGGCTGGAAGTTTCTAGACATTTCTAGAACATTCGAGAGTATTCCACAACATTCAAGAACATCCCGTTCCGAAATATTCTGGAACATTCGGGAACATCCCAGATCATTGTGAAACATTCAGAACACTTGAATGTTGTGGAATGTTCTGGAACATTGTGGACCAATCGAGGCCTTTTTTGCAAGGGTGGGGCTACCCATGGGTGGCTATATAAATTAAAATCCTATGTGGGTTCGAACGTCAGTTCAAACTCCCTAAGCGAAGCCAGGTGGCGGGTACCCCAGTTAGTTTAGCAATAAAATGATGACATTTAAATTTAAAACCAATATACATGACAATATACCTAATAACAGTTCTGAAATACTGTAGCTATAAAAGGTGTTGTTTGAAATATTTCCTAGGTTTAAACAGGTTTAAGCTAAACATGGAATGGATATCAATAATTATTACTAGCAAGTGGTGTTATTCAATTGAAACTGCTGAAAGCAAAAAAAAAAATAAGTGTGCAGTTCACACGCGGTAGAAGTGAAACCTTCATAAACTAAAGTAGACAAGAGTGGGGAGGCTACGAAGCACCGCACAAAGAGGAGACCGTTTATTTTATCTCATTCTCTCGCAGTCTAAATCCTATAGGTGTACGCGTTTGTTTCTTTTTGGTGTCGCTTTTTCGTTTCATCGAGTTTCAAATCACAACGGTGCTAAATAAGTTTTTACTTCAAAAGGAAATGTGATGAAAAAAAAAAATGAAATACTAAGTTTTCAGTTAAACATATTCTATGGAATGTTATTTTTCTAAGAATACGAGTAGTGTCCGACCGAAACCAAAACCGAAACCGAAACCGAAACTGTTTTAGACATGTTAAAATTTTTTTACACTTATTCAGACAGTTAACAGGGGTTAAATTAAATAAATAAATAAAAAAAACAGTTTCGGTTTTGGCAAAACTATGCCGAAACTAGATTTTTGCCGAAACTTGCCGAAACCGAAACTGAAACCGAACCTTCGGTCGGTCACTAGTTACGAGTTTAGTGAGGTTCGTGTTGAATATATCAGCTATTAAAGGTACAACAGCTTGTCTTGCAGATATTATGATAATTAGTATATTTCTTGGGAATATAAAATGTGTCCGGAGATCGAGAAACTCTTAATGGACATAATCTAAAAGAATATTTTGTAATAGGTTTGGGTTATCGATAAAAATGGGAATTATCTTTTAAAGCATTACTAGGTCACCGTTGTCTCGGCGTTGATCAAGATTTTTTTAATGTAAATACCGCACAACTGCTCCCCCAACTGTCTGGAGATTCAGTTTAGGGGCGGTTATGGGTACACACCTCTGTCATAGCGACCTATTTAACCATGGGTTCGATGCGTTTGGCGGCTTTTTTTATTATTATTTATATAAAATAGAATTCCTGAAAAGACCCTTCACAGAGGATGTTATGGAGGGTCTTTTCAGGAAAGGAAGGAGAGTAAGTTCTGTGGAGAGTCTTTTCAGGAAAGGAAGGAGAGTAAGTTCTGGGAAAGAAAAATGTTTAACGAGTGAATAGGAATGTGGGAGTCAGTGTGTCCAGGAGAGACGGACATATGAATCCATCCTTCCCACTCAGGTGCAAGAAGACGATGTTCCTAGAGAGAACTGCTGTAGAAGTCAAAAGTTCTCTCAAAACCCGAAATGGGTTTAGCCGTGATTGGTGACCTGATCTGAATAGAAAGGCATTTCCCCACCTTCCTCTTCCCCCCTCCGATCTTACCCGATTTTGAAAAATTATATAAAACCTCTCGACTCCTGTGCACCAAGAAACCAAAGAAATTGGTTACCTGTTCAGTAAGACAGCGCTTCGATTTATTTTAACCCCCGACGCAAAAGGAGATGTGTTATAAGTTTGACTGTGTGTGTCTGTCTGTGGCATCGTAGCTCCTAAATGAATGGACCGATTATGATGCGGTTTTGTTTGAAAGCTGACGTGATCGAGATGGTTCTTAGCTACAATTCATGAAAATCTTTCAGGTTTTTCAAGGTCATCAGCTCTTTTCTTAATCAAACGATTTCACCAAAAGTAAGTACAAATTGAGCTCGGTTTGTGACTTCAGTGTTGCTTAATTGCTACTTATTAGCTTACCGTAAGTTTAGTATGTAGGTACCTATCTAGATATAATTAGTAAGATAAGATTAGTAAGTTGTTATGCTCCCTTATTCCGTAATAAGGTCAAATCACCTGAAATATTCATTATCAAATCGGCCGCAACAGAACGTCTTGAAGTTCTGTTGACACCGTCTCTGATGTTATCAAACGAAGGTCAAAAAATACCTTAAACAAATAATATAACATCGTCACCAAGATAAAATTTAATAAATCATGCACACATAATATTTATTTATTTGGTAATGTTTCTAGCGACAGCTGTTTCGGGAGGCTTTTTGTAAGATCACCTTTAAAATTTACAGAGCTATTATTTAGTTTTAACCAGTCAGGTCTATTTCTTCGGTTTTCGGAACAAATCATACAGGTCTCATAGAAATCGTTGTCTCCCTTACTATCATGGTTAGAAACATAATCTAATCGGCGTTGGAAAACGAAAACATCACACTTTATATTCAAATCTTAAAGTTAACCGCAAAATAATTAAAATGTATACTTTTATGAATCCAAAATTTCAGATGGCAATTTGAAAAACAGTTATCATTAATTGGGAATTTTTAATAATTTTTTTTTTACATGAAATAAATAAAAGTGAGTTCGCAATAACGTTTATAACACATTTGCTTACGTACGTTAAAAAAATGGTTATCAGTAATTTTAGTTACAAAAAATGTAAGGAGAGCCATTTAAAAAATATACATATTTATAAAAAAATTAATATATTTCAAAAATTATTTGTTTATTTCGAACTCGCTTTTGCCCCCGGCTTCGCACGCGCCACTCGCCGCCCTCAGTTTAGTTCCCACCATCAGTTGCAATTTTTTAAATTAAAAGTTCGTTTAAGGTGAATAATTTTGCGCTTTACATTATGAATATTATGGACATCGCGCACATCATCACAGGCAACCTAAATTAGTAATTGTTGGTGATGATGACAATCTTCGAAGAAATATAATATAAATAAATCTTTTAAAAAAATTTACAATGTTTTTTTCTTCCCTTATATTCTACACTACAGCATAGTCACAGCAGATATTCAATTAAGCAATGTGTCTTCTTAGAAAATGCACAGTTGCTAGACAAATTTTGTTAAATCCTCTAATAATTAATTATTATTTTTTAATTTATAAACAAACGTTTAGACAAAATTTTTATGCACAGCACAAAGGGTAACAATTATTATAAGCAATAATTATCAGCCTGAAACACTCATCTACATTGAAAAATCTTCAGAGAAAAGATACTTGCCGCCAACGGGACTTGAACCCGTGTCCTTCTGATTGCCGGTCAGCTGCTCTTGACCACTGAGCTATGGCGGCTTATCAAATACCCGCAAAATAGTTGGCGGTTATTTGGTAGGTAAATAAGTTGGCGGCAAGATTTTTCAATGTAGATGAGTGTTTCAGGCTGATAATTATTGCTTATAATAATAGGCCACTTGCATGGATTTCATAACGACTTGGAAAAAATCATGTGGATAGATCTTTTTACTAAGATTACGAAAATGTTAGCAAAAATTGTTAGATATGCACAGTCTTTTTTTTTTTTTTAAATAAATAAATCCATTATTTGGGCTCGTGACGTCACTACATGAAAATGTCCCGTCTCCGAAAATGTTCCTATTAATTTTGTAAAATTCCACACTGATTTTTTTTTTTATATGGCATCACTTTGATTTCAGGCGAATTTTTGAATTCGTTCACTAGATTTATTGTTTGTTCTCTGCGAACTTATCATTTGGTTCGACTTTTTGACAGATGTTCTGAAGAGAACCCCGGGTACATTTAATGATGTACGGGGTTCTCTTCAGAACGTGAAGATGATGTCGGTACGTGTTATAGAGGTATAATGATTATGGTGCTGATTTTAACAAAATAAAATTTTATAATATTCTTATTATATTATAATTTACAAGTACAAGTATATTACATTGAATTTAGGTATATAGACGCTGTACATTATAATGATTTATGATCAATAAAATGAATCAAGAAAAAACATATTTTTGAGGTGTAATATTTTTGGTATGCCTCGTTATTCTCATGTGCCATTCGTGTGGAAAAAGTTCTTTTTTTTTAAATGATTTTCGGCTATGTAATTATCGTTTTTTTACACCTATAAAATTATGTCCCGTCTTTCCGGTTTATAAAAAATGGTCTGATTTTTCGGATTGAAATTTTCAAAAAATCCCCAGGGTTTCAAAAATACGATTAAAAAAAATACAGAATGTCTTAGAATATTTGCCTGAACTGGAAAAAAAAACGTGATGCAAGTGGCCTATTCCTCTAATAATTAAAAACAGACAGCTAGTATAATATAAATAACGCTAAATTTAAATTCGAATCTCGTAGGTTTAAATGTGCACAATAATATTGTGCCTATTCTAATTTTCTCGGTTTACCCGCGTAACATAGTCCGGAGGGGTTTTTAACTCCTGACGTTTCGGACAGATCTCACTGTCCATCTTCAAAGGCCTTATGTATTGAGTTTTGTCTCAAACTGATACTACAACAATAGCTAGCGTATACAATGAATTTTAAGAATTTTCGAGAAATTTATTACTACAAAACTTCGAAATTATCTGCTTGACCGAAACATGGTTGAGCTCCAATGTCTTCGATTCGGAATTGTTCGACAGGCGCTATACTGTCTACAGGCGAGACAGAGATAATGATGCACGCGGTGGCGGTGTGTGCATTGCGGTCAAGAATACACTTACGTCCCAGAGAATGCAAATACTCGAAACGGAAGGCGAACACATATGGGAGAAGGTAACAAAAAATACATTTACCGCCTATATTTGTGTTGTATACTTTTATTGCACCAATGACTCGGAGAATCGCACAACTTTCTACGATTATATTGATCAGGAATGTCAATCAAGAATTTTAAAAGACCGAAACGCCTTATTATTGGGGATTTCAATTTATATAACAAACCCGAAGAGGTTATGTTAGAGCACTTATATTTCTTGAACTCCAATAACCTCAAACAAGGAAATGAAATTAAAAATCATTTTGACAACATACTGGATCTAGTACTAAGTAACACGACTAGTTGCGACGTAAGTCGATGTGAGGAACCCTTGGTCAACGAAGATAAATTTCATCCGACCTTAGCTATTCATACTAAATTAAACAGGACAAAATGTAACCGGCGTCAGCTGCGGAACAGCGCTACTCGCCCGGCCCTTCTACCTACCTCCAACCATCAGTTCCAGTTCAAGCGAGCAGATATGCAGTTAATATGCGACATACTCTCAGAATTTGATTGGAACTACCTACATACTATATCGGAAGCAAATGACGCAGTTGCGTACTTAAACAATGTATTATTTAGTATTTTTGAAATATGTGTTCCCATTAGGAAAAAATATGTAAAAATGTAAATTATCCGGCGTGGTTCTCTAAAAAAATTATAGATAAATTAAAAAGCAAAGAATCGCATCGCAGAAGATATAAACTGCTCAAGAATCAATCGGATTACTTGTTATTCTCTGCGATGCGATCCGAGCTTAAAAAAGATATAACAATTGCAAAGCGTCAGTATTTAGAAAAAGTTCAGTATGGGATCAAAGATGATGTCAAATGTTTTTGGGATTTTATTAAATCCCAAAAAGCAAATCCACATACCCAAATTAACTTGAGTGATAGAACGGAAACTTTTTCCGATCCCGAAATCTCTCTCTCTCTGGTTTCAATCCTGGGATTGGTTTGCAGCAATTTTCTTTAGTTTCCTCTTCCATTCTTCCCTGTCTTGTGCGGCTCTTTTGAGGTCTGCATATGATAAGCAGCGCACGTCCACCAGCAGGTCCTCCAGGTACTCTCGGCGTGGGCGTCCCCTAGAGTTTGTCCCCTCGGTCATACCCTCCATTATGGAATGCAAGAGGCCTTCTTGTCGTATTACATGACCGATCCATCTTGCACGCCTTTCGGACAAGGTCCTGAGCAGGTGCCTTCCTCCTTCGATTCTTTGGAGAACCTCCTCATTTGTAATGTGGTCTCTCCAGGAAATTCCTAATAGTTTTCTATAGGACCACATCTCAAAAGCCTCTAGTCTCCGTTTATCTCTTTTGGATAGGCACCATTATGATAGGAAGTAGACTCCTGTACTCGAACTTTAAAGCTCGACAAGGCTGCAGGCCCTGACGGAATACCCCCTAATATAATTGCTCATATGTCAAAAACCATTTGTAAACCGCTGAGCTATATATTTAATCTTAGCATATCGACTGGTTGTTTCCCTCATTCTTGGAAACTCACGCGTGTAAGCCCAATTTTCAAATCTGGAGACAAGTCTGATATAAGGAATTACAGACCAGTAGCTGTACTGTCAACTATACCAAAAATATTTGAAATGATTATTTACAAGAAATTACATCACCAAATTATGCCATTTCTAGGAGAAAACCAACACGGTTTCATGCCTAGAAAATCCACGGTTTCAAATTTGTTAACATTTTCGCGATTGGTGGCCGTCGGACTGGACTCGAGACACCAAACAGATGTAGTGTATACGGATTTTGCCAAGGCTTTTGATCGAGTTGATCATGATATTTTACTACTTAAAATGTACAAACTTGGTTTCGATCAACAAACGCTTATATTCTTCGCGTCCTATTTAAAAGCCAGAAGACAATACGTAATAATAAATGGACATGAATCTAAACAATTCCCGGCGTTATCAGGTATTCCCCAAGGTTCAAACCTTGGTCCTTTGCTGTTCCTTATACTTATAGATGACATCCAGGTTTGTGTAAAATATTGCAAATGTCTTCTATTTGCAGATGACCTCAAACTTTTGATGGAAATAATCTGTTACTATGACTGCTTAAAAATGCAATCTGACCTTGATGCTATTGCAGAATGGTCAGTAAAAAACAAATTAGAATTCAATATTAAAAAAATGTGTAACTATGACATATACCCGCTCCCAGAAGCCCATAGTTTTTGAATACAATATTAAAGGGAAAACATTGTGCCGAGTCAATAGCTTTAAAGATCTCGGTATCGTCTTTGATCCCAAACTGACATTCTCGGATCATATATCACGGCTCACTCCAGCATGCTACAAACTCCTGGGTTTCATCATCAGAATATGTAAGCAATTTGATGACCCAGATGCAATGATAGCCATGTTTGATGGAGTCATAAGAAGTAATCTGGAGTATGCCAGTGGTGTATGGACTCCGCACCAAGCGAAGTATATTAATATGCTAGAACAAATTCAGAAAAAGTTCCTTAGGTATGTCTATATGCGGATGCTTGGAACGTACCCGAGATTCATGCACCATATGGAATTACTTGAGGCAACAAATAGATTTAGCTTGGAAACTAGACGTTATGCAAATCTTGCAATTCTTAGTTTTAACATAATCCATAATCGTATTGACAGCCCATTCCTCTTGGAATGTTATGGCTTATACGTGCCTGAAAATTTCAGCCGTAGTCGTCGACACGACTTGTTCAAAATACCATACGGCAGAACAGATGTTCTAGCACAGCATAGCATGACAAGAGGAATGGTGCTGTTGAACGAAATATCGGAAACACTAGATATATATAACTCTTCGTTAGATAGCCTTAAGATTTTTTTGTATAATAATCATCTTCCTAGGTGTTAAGACTGTCAAAATGAGAAAATTGTACAGTAATTGGATAAAAATCTGTTGTACAATATTAAAAAAAAAAAAATAAAAAAAAAAAAAAAAAAAAAAAAAAAAAAAAAAAAAATAATAATTTACCGCGAAGCCTTAGAAATTCATAAACATAATACTGTTGTACCTTTTTTTACCTATTCCATATATATTTATACACATTTACATAATAATATTGTACCTATTCCTTGTATATGTACATAATAATATTATACCTATTCTTTTATTTATTTTCAATGTTCTTAAATTCAGAATAGGTACAGACTCAGCCACCGGCAAATGTTTCCGGAATTTTCGGTTTCAAGGATCCGACTCTTTTCGTTATCTATAATTTACGGGTTATAAAATGTAGAGACTCGCTGGCCTTGCTTCAACTAGGAAAAGAAAATATTTTCGCAGCCGTTAATTTAGTAGTCAGATTTTTTCAGTATTTTATCGTGCGACCGAGTCAGCGTTCGACTGTGAATTTGATAATTTAATGTCTTGATAAATGTTATCGCCTCTATTAGTGAAAAAAGAGATAGATTAATCCCAGAACAGAAAATATTGTATTCATATTTTCACGAAGCCGTCCGTGGGTCATTTCAATAAAATAAAATAAAAACATAAGTACATGAAAATATAGAATACGAGTTCTACGTGGGTATTATGATACGAGAATCCATTGAAGTGTACTTTTTATTTTGAAAGACAAACATTTCCGGGTTACGAATAACCTGACAATATTTAAAAACCTCCTACTACCACCACACTAAGTGGAAAATGTTGCTTGTGTCGTGATGGAGGACTTAGCCAGCCGAGGAATCTAACATGGTCTCGGGTGGGACCCAAACGCTATGCCAACTCAGCCACTGACCTTTCGTTTAGATATTTATTATTTATGCGATAACAGAAATAGGATTTTTTTAAGTGAAAACCATAGCCTTATAGGTACATCTGGTACATAGTAGATTTAGCCTGTGAGAGAATGAGATAGAATAACTTCTCTTTGTGTGGTGCTTCGTAGCCTAGCGATCTCCTCTTTGTGCGGTGCTTCGTAGCGTCCTCACTCTTGTCTACTTAAGTTTCCTGAAGGTTTCACTTCTACAGTGTGTGAATTGCACACTGTATTTTTTTTACATTGCTGTGTTGAGCGTCTTTTTGGAAAAGAAAGGAGAGGAAGTTCTGGGAAGGAAAAGGGTATGAGGGCTGGGTAGGAATCTGGGGATCAGTTAGTCCAGTAGTGACGGACGTATGAATCCATCTCTCCTACGGCGGTGCAAAGCGATGATCCGAGAGTCCTGCTGGAGAGGTCAAAACGCCTCCCTCAACCGGTCTCTCCCGATCCGGCCTGCCACGCAGTTGGTGGGCGGACGCATCTGCCATCTCACCCCAATGAACCCAGATAAAAAAAACGTAGCAAAACACTTGGGGCGACCTCCGTCAGATTTGTTGATTATCCAATAAATGGTTCCCGGGGCTGCGGTACCCATACCCGTCTCCCAAATTATATATAAATTCTCCAAAGCAAACCATACGCATATTGAAACAATAATATTTGTGGAATCGATCGAGTAAAATCTCTTTATTCACGGCGCCGAAAATATTTGCCCAAAGTATTTTTACGGGAATACTTAAAAATATCAACGATTTGCCTATGTTTTAGTTTCCCACAAAATCGTTACACATCGATCAATAAATTTATACAACAAGGAACTCATTTCCATTTTTTCTGTCAAAATTGACCTTCTAACTTAAAGACCACAATTTAAATAAAATTTAGAGCTTCGTTTTCATATAAAATAATCATATAAAATAAATCTTCAGCATCTGATACTTTTTAAATCCAGCCAAAACTCTCCAAATCTATGGCAGGTCGGGCATGTTGTTTTGTCATTTGACAGATGATACAGTCTGTCAAATTAGAGTAGAAAACATAGGAGGGCGCCACTGTTGTACAAATGGCAAAACTAAAAATATAATCATGGTTATAATCTAAAGCTGTGTAACCAAAATTTTTATTAAAAATTAAAAAGGCATAAAAGTGAAAAAAAAAATTTTTTTTCATTCCACTGGTCTCAAAATTAGAATTGCATATAAGTGTATTGTTATTATATCTTTGCAATTGTATGTTATGTAACGTAATTATTTTCTTGGTAGTTATTCAGTAGGTACCTACTTGCTCGGAAGGAGTATTATTAATTTCGGGTGCCGTTGAAACGATTGATAACAAATTCAAATTGCCGGAACGTTGTTAGTTTGTTTTTTTTGTTTGAAAAAAAAAGAAACTGTTAGAAGGGCGACGTCATGACATAACGATGGATTGGTCGGAAGTTTTTATTTTGTAAGGAGTTTTGATACTCCTAAATGATTGTGTAAATTTGCAATATTATGCGTGTAACAGACGTGATGCCTTTACGAGACTGTTAAATAGTACCGGGTCGCGGTACACGCAGGATGTTGATTGTTTTTTCGAGGCGAGGAAAACTTTTATTGTGATGATCACGAGATATCGAGTTACCTATGTAATATTACAATCTAATGGAAGTGTTTATGATGTCTGTATGCCTGGTACCTAAGGTTGGTGTTCTTATGCTTAGAACTGAGATTCTTGTGCCACGTACAATCCAATATCACCAAGGACAACTTTGGTGAAGACTGCAGGCACTTCTTAAATCACATTTACAGTCTAGAACTGCGGTTTATATCATTTCAATGCTCAGAGATGGCCATCGGACGCATTGTGACGCCTTTGTGGATGGATCTGGAATCTGTGGGTGGACTGCTTCACGGAGTCATGGGTGTGCGAAGCGGCAGCTCTGGGGCTCTTCTCCAGCTATCTGGAGCCCTTGTCGCTGAGGTTAGAAGAGGTGCGCGATATTAACTATCGCAACCTACGAATGATCTACTATGATTCTAATAAAATAACTGAATTATCTCTCTCTCTCTTTACACCTTTCTTTATGAGTTTACAAAGGTAATTTATGTAGATTATGTTTTTGCTTGTCAATAATAACAAGTACATTTTGTTTAATGTGAGTTCTTTTATTTACATCAGATAGTAGCTTTCTTTTTATCCCACGCAGGACCCTGAGATGATGATGAGAGCTCATGCATACGGAATTTCTCTGCTAACTGAGAAAGGTACGTGTCATTTTTGGCGCCCAACGTTTTAAAGAGGGTAGATTACTCTCTTGGTGCACGATAAGAGGCTACTATCTGTTATTTACTATCGTTACTATCTGTTATTTACTATCGAATTACTGTTATTTACGTTGAATTTTATTAATTGTTTTTAAGCTGTCATAATTAATGACTTTTCTTTGAATGCAGTTTGCTTGGGAACTTGTATTAGAAGTTATAAAATAATTTATTTTTTTTAAATATTTCATTATTTTATTTTTTTTTGAGAAAAAAAAAATGGCGTTATATACAAAATTACATCGTGGTCCTCTGCATTCTGCGTACGAGAATCGCAGAAGATCACCGATCATCAAATTAAATACGGACGCGTATATTTTGATGACAATTTTTGGTGAGAATATTAGCCCTCATGTGTTTATATTAATTAAAATCTTAGGTTACTTGTACATATTTATAGGTAGACGTTTATATATAATTAGCTATATTTAGTTATAGGTATACTTATCTTTATAATTAGTACTTTGCGAATATTATTAGAATAATACTGGTTTTACATAATTAGGTTTATTAAAAAACTATTGAGTTTTTTTTATATATTTTTTCTTTTTATGCGGTGGCATGAAGGAACACCAAGCCTACATACTGCTTCATTTATTTTTTTTCTTTTGTGTGACACTTTGCTCACGTGTCTTGAAGCTTGGTACCAATTTCAATTTGGGAGGCGGGAATGGGTACCGCCGCCCCGGGAACCTTTATTGGATAACCAACACCTCTGCCACAGATCACCCCAAGTGGTTCGCTACGTTTGGTGATTTAGCAGGGGTGCCCGGGTTCATGGGGTGAGGTTTGTCTAGGTCTTGGAGGCGGATGACCAGGACATACTGAACCCCAGATTCCTACCAACCCCTTAAACCCTTTTCCTTCCCAGAACTCTCCTCTCCTTCCTTTCCTTAAAAAAACCCTACACACAGCATCCCCAAAGATGACATAGGCCCTGAGGAAAATTATTTTCCTCAGGGCCTCCTGTGTGGAGCTCATGTAAAAAAAAAAAAAAAAAAAAAAACCTCCAAGGCGTGTGCTCGGAGTGAGCACTACATTCTAGTGTACTGATGATAGACTTAATTTATTTATCCTCGTTGGACTAGAATAGGAACATCTTCATAAGAGATGTTTCTCTGATCTTAGTGATCAGTGGCGCCCAAAAAATTAGTTTAGTTTATAATTAAATCTGTTTTATTGTTTAATATACCTAATTAAATGTTAAATCTGACAATCTGTTAATATTAAGTTAAGTAATTAAGACATTATTCATTAGGAAATTGGTTTTGTCACAAATAAAGGGAAGTACTGCTTCGGCGTGCACCACTATTAAATAATTCCGATCTGGAAATTGACACTCTACCTTTAATACAGGAGAGTGTAGTTTTTCTTGTACAGTTTTTGTTAGTCATAAGTATAATTTGTTAATTTTAAACAGTAATATATGCCTAAGTATTTCACTGCTAATACCAGTGCTGTGCTAATACAGTGTTAATACTTTTAATAATACTTTTCCATGTTTTGTTTACAAGTTCCGAAGAGATGAGAGTAGTGTATGCCGCTACCTACTCGTAACGTTTCGAATTCTTCGATCGTTCATCTTCATTCCAGGAGACGGAGTAACTATGGACAGATTGATATGAGAGTCTGTGCCATAGCAGGGCCGTTGCCTGACGTTTCGGAATCGACAGAGTGAAGACGGAGGATCTGTTGTCTGCGGATGTTTTCCCTGCAGAAGACAGAAGGGCCGTTGTCACGCTGATCATCATTGAACTTACTACAAGTGATAATTAAATCACTAGAACATTCTCAAAAAAAAAAAAAACAAGTCAAAACATACATAATCCAATCCTATACATTATACTATATTAGACTCATAAAAAGAGCCAATTATTTGTCAAGCCCATATAATCATTAACGAAATAATAAAAAATAATAATAGACATATTTAAGTCTAGCTATATTGTTAGTTGTTAAGATGTATTGTTTTAGGTCTTTAGCTTAGTCAGACATTTAGTTTAATATAAATAAAGGGAGGAGAGAGAGAAAAAATTAGGTAATTTTTATTTGGTTCTTTATTTTTTTTCCCGTTAATAATATCCAAGTGATTTTTTTTCTCATCTTCTTCAAAGATCTCAAAAGTGGGAGCTTGAGTCCTCCGTACTCACAAGTGTTTCTGAGAGATTGACTCAATTTGTGTGAGTAAGTGTTTTACAATCTCATTTTGGAGATGAAAAAGTGGAGATTCCATTCTCATTAAAATAAAATAAAAAAGTTATAATAATAAATATAAAATTATAAAATACAATATATAAACAAATAGGTTGTGTAATTCCAATCTGCGTATTGGTTTTCTTTTTGGGGTTTCCTTGTTATTGTGAATATATATGTATAATTGTTTTGTTTTTTTTTTTGTTATTCTGTGTGTCATTTTCTTTAATGTTTTAATTATTTTTTTCTCCTTATGTACAAGTGCAGGAGTAGAGAGATATTTCCTATTGTACTGGTATAATTTTACTTCACTCTGCGGCGTAAAATTTCTGGGGGAAGCGGGGAATTGTAACGTAATTATTTTCTTGGTAGTTATTCAGTAGGTACCTACTTGCTCGGAAGGAGTATTATTAATTTCGGGTGCCGTTGAAACGATTGATAACAAATTCAAATTGCCGGAACGTTGTTAGTTTGTTTTTTTTGTTTGAAAAAAAAAAGAAACTGTTAGAAGGGCGACGTCATGACATAACGATGGATTGGTCGGAAGTTTTTATTTTGTAAGGAGTTTTGATACTCCTAAATGATTGTGTAAATTTGCAATATTATGCGTGTAACAGACGTGATGCCTTTACGAGACTGTTAAATAGTACCGGGTCGCGGTACACGCAGGATGTTGATTGTTTTTTCGAGGCGAGGAAAACTTTTATTGTGATGATCACGAGATATCGAGTTACCTATGTAATATTACAATCTAATGGAAGTGTTTATGATGTCTGTATGCCTGGTACCTAAGGTTGGTGTTCTTATGCTTAGAACTGAGATTCTTGTGCCACGTACAATCCAATATCACCAAGGACAACTTTGGTGAAGACTGCAGGCACTTCTTAAATCACATTTACAGTCTAGAACTGCGGTTTATATCCTTTCAATGCTCAGAGATGGCCATCGGACGCATTGTGACGCCTTTGTGGATGGATCTGGAATCTGTGGGTGGACTGCTTCACGGAGTCATGGGTGTGCGAAGCGGCAGCTCTGGGGCTCTTCTCCAGCTATCTGGAGCCCTTGTCGCTGAGGTTAGAAGAGGTGCGCCATATTAACTATCGCAACCTACGAATGATCTACTATGATTCTACTAAAATAACTGAATTATCTCTCTCTCTCTTTACACCTTTCTTTATGAGTTTACAAAGGTAATTTATGTAGATTATGTTTGTGCTTGTCAATAATAACAAGTACATTTTGTTTAATGTGAGTTCTTTTATTTACATCAGATAGTAGCTTTCTTTTTATCCCACGCAGGACCCTGAGATGATGATGAGAGCTCATGCATACGGAATTTCTCTGCTAACTGAGAAAGATACGTGTCAGTTAACATAATGAAGAATAATGATTTTGTAATAAAATATAAAGCACACTTTAGAAATTGTTCACTGCTAACATTTATTTAATATTAGCTTACTTACTAGCGTTGTCCAGGCTTCAGATCATGTCTCTAATTTTAGATCTGAATATATTTAACTCATTCAGATCTAAAAGTAGTGTTACTAAACTCACCATTAATGATTCTTCCTTTCTACTACTGTTAAATTCAAATTTATGTCAATTTAAATGAAAGCCTATCACTTTGTAAAACACAATTCAATCAAATTTATGTCATTAAGTAGGTAACTTAACAACAGTGCTTCTTCGATTTTTTTTTCAAGTAAGTACAAAAAGTAATTTTAAATGTGTATACAGTGTTCTGTATCATCAGTGTCATTGCACTTCAAAAGAATATTTGACAGATAAATTGGTGTAGCCAGCCTACAAATTTCGTAGTTCCAGTTTTTATTTTTTCTACTCTTATTTGACAGACTCTACAGTACCGGATTTTGTATGACGATTTCCAGACGTTTTAAAATTAAAATATACCGCTGTAATTAACACGATGTGAAATTTCAGCAACTCGACATTATTGAAGTGAAAACTTCTTTAGCACCGTTGTGATTTGAAACTCGATGAAACGCAAACGAGTGACACTAAAAAGAGAAAAACACATACATCTATGGGATTTAGCCTGCGAGAGAATGAGATAGACTAATCGGTGTCCTCTTTGCGCGGTGCTTCGTAGAATAAAATGTAAAATAATTTTTAAACTTGGTAACAATATTATAATAAATTTACCTTACTATTATCCTATTCCCGATACTCCGTATTCATCTCATTCTCTCGAAGTTTAATTTTCTGTAGGTTTCACTTTACCGCGTGTGAACTTCACGTGATTTTTATTTTTTGAAGTGTGCATAGTAGGTGTTAAACGTGTTAAAATACAACTATGGCTGCACTCGAATCAATTTTTCCGTATTCCTGAATGACCTGATCAGCGTTTTGAGGTTATAATGTCAGACTGCTGATAATAATAATAAACCATAACTTCTATCAATATATTATAAACAATTAATAATCAATATATGTATTATAAAATAAAGTGTACAATGTGCATTGTTCGTGCCGCTAAAATTTAGAATCAAATCCCGGTACGATCAAGGGTGCTAAATGGTGTGGTATTCCTATTAAAAAAGTAATGGCCATATTATTTTTTCAGTTTAATTTGTATAGATTATCTCTAAATTTTAAAATTTAGTTGTAGCACTCTAACCCCCATCCATGAAGAAGGTTCCCGTTTTTACCTAAAGGGTGTGCTTTTGAAGATGTAAGGGTTGGAAGTTTCACCCTCTAGAAATTTCCAGAACAGTCCAGAACATTCGAGAGTATTCCACAACATTCCAGAACATCCCGGAACATTTTGGATGTTATGGAATGTTCGGCAATAGTCTGGAACATCCCAAATTATTGTGGAACGTTCCCGAACACTCTCGATTGTTGTGGAATATTCTGAAACATTGTGGACCATTCGAAGCCTTTTTCGTATGGGTGAGGCTACCCATTGGTAGGGGCAAATAAAGTAAGATCCGTCGTGAGTTCGAACGTCAGTTCCATCTCATATCAACTCCTTGAGTCACAAAACTATAACTCTAGTTAATAAAATTATGTATTTAGAGACTTAGAATAATATACGGTAACGTTTGCATAATTGAACTTCAGAACCCAGCTTCGAGTGCATGTCTGACGCCACGCCATGCATGTCGCGCCACAAATAACATCTGCGTACGTGGAATTTCACACAAAGCTACCATTATAATTCGGTTTTGAATTCAAGAATTCGTCACAAGATGTCGCTACTTCCGTCAGTAGGTCGGACGGCGACGTCTCCCCCCTAGGCATAATTGCTACGAATTTGTGAATATGTAGTATCTCCCCGGATATGGAAAGATTGACAGTAATACGTGAGACGTCACTGCCTATTACGGTTACTTTGTCCCGGTGACTAGCTACACTGGATGACAGTGGATCCGAGGAACGGGCTATTTTTGGAACCAGATCCTATTGGATTTATTGAATGGTATAAAATGGTCATCAACACTAACTGGGCAAAGCCGAACCAAAAACCGCCCACAGAGCCTAGCAGTATAAACCTGCGGGGCGGGTTTTTAACAGCTAGTAATATTGAATGGGCATATTTTGACCTGAAAGACAGGAGAAAGTCATGGCAGCGCCACTCTGGTGCGTAATGCTTGATGGCTGTGGACATTATGTTAATACACTTACATACATACGTAAATCCTACCTACAATCATACATCCATCCCTGGAATATTATTAGCAACGGAAAATGTAAGGTTTCTCTCTACCCACAAGTATAAGCAAATATTTATTTACACTTGTTTGTGATTGTGCATAAACCGATTTAGGTGCTAAAAGAAAACACAGAGAGATTTTAAACTCTGAATAGAATTAAATTAATTTTTTAATTTTTAGGAATCACCACATAAAAAAAAACAGATATCAGGTTATGAACGAAATACGTCATAAAATAATGACCAAATTAAATGTTGAAATTGTAAACTATATTAATAAAACCAGATTTGTAAAAATTTATTTGTTTCTTCACTTCATCAATCGTAGGTTGTATCATTCACCGTAGTATGTAGGCAATAAATACCGTCGTATAGTAGGCAATAACTAACCATTAAAATATATTATACTAGCCGACCCGGACACACGTTGCTGTGGCTAACGAAACACAACGCCATCTACTGACAACGCCATTAACCAACCTTTATAACCATCGCCATCTGTTAATTTGGACACATATCAAAACCACACCGCCCGCTTGCCAGGCCGCTCCCTTTATTTATTATATATTTCTCCCAATTTACACAAAACCTTGACAAATTATATACCTAAACCTTCCTCATGAATCACTCTATCTATCGGTGAAAACCACATTAAAATACGTTGCGTATTTTAAAAGATCTAAGCGTACAGACAGCGGGAGCGACTTTGCTTGATACGTGTAAAGTAAATATATGTAAAGATATCTATAATATTCGTGGGAGAAAGGGGTGAGGCGGGGAAAGTGGAAGGGGAACGCGGGAAGGTAAGGGGCGGGAATGGAGAAGCATGGGAAAGGACACGCAGGCGAAGGATGACGTAGGGGTGGGGGACGAAGCAGGGACGGAGGGAGAAATATAAAAGGGCCCATCGCATCGTAGCGATAGGGGATAGCAGGGAGCAAATTTGGAAATTTCATGCTTCTCACACCGACAGCCGTGAAAGTGTGTAGATTTCAAATAGTTTAGCGGCAGGATGGGAAGGAGGAATGGGGAGGGGGTTTCGGGAGGGAAGAGGGGAACGAAAGACGGGGGTTCGAGGGAGCGGTAGGGAAGAGAGGGGGGTGATTTTTTAAAATCCATGCTTCTTACACGGAGAGCCACAAACCATCATGTGGCTTGTTCACACGTCGGAAAAACAAAAAATATTTGGTACCCAAAAGCACTTCAATAAAAATAATTAAAATTGAAACACTTTCTTTAGTTGACATTGTAACTCATGACAGTTGAATTATAATATTCACGTCATTAAAAAAAATTACGACAGCCTTCATCACAGAGCGCCGACATAAATCCGAATAATACTGTATTCTTTTTAACTATTCGTGTTTAACATTGGATATTTGAAAGGGGTGAGCATTTTTGAAGTGAAAACTTCTTTAGCACTGTTGTGATTTGATACTCGATGAAACGAAAAGTGACACTAAAAAGAGACACACATAGATACATCTGTAGGATTTAGCCTACGAGAGAATGAGATAGATGATTTGACTCCCCACACTTGTATACTTCACCACCGCGTGTGAACCGCACGCTTGTATTTTTTTTTAAGATTATGTAGATGAATGAAAAATTAAACGTCTCATATTTCGTTAATTCTTTTAAACGTTTTAATTTTTAATACATTTCCACTTCTTTTATATTGGTCGGTATTTCTTGGAAGAATTTTACCGCTCTGTATAGTCATGAGATCTGTGATTTTGACTTCTTTCGAAATGGAAGTTTCATAATATGTATACTTTTGGATGTTTTTCTTACTATTTATTACTATTTTCTTTAACTCATCTAAATTTATAATTCATTTTAATTAAAAAAAATGTTACGGTTTTATAAATTGTGTTTTTTTGTATTATTTTTATTTTTGTTCCTACATCGTATTATTATTACATTATAAAATATAACATAACATGATAAACATAGTTCTATGTACGACTACCACGATACGGGCAACGGGCATGAGCCTAGTATGGTAGTCGGGAAAATACAAGACATTATTAAATAACACAAAATAAAAATTCTATTCAAACATATGTATACAAAAGATTTTAACGTGTGCTCTACAAATTTTTAATGACTGTTCACCGTAAATAGTAACATATTACAGAGTAGAGGAAAATAAAATCTTTTAAATTAGTCTCCCCATAATGTGGCCTAACCACGGTTTGATTGATGGCTTTGAACGCCGAAACAGATGTCACAATAATAAAAATTAAAATACTTATATATAAATTAATAATAACTTTTGAAAATTTGATTTTCTTCATATTTAAAAATAAAAAAATCCGTCATTGGTTTAAATGTTTCAATGAGGCGTACCAGGCACACTACGCTTCTTCACATAGAAGCCAACAATACTAATGCAGCAAATAATAACTCGCCGAATACTCGCGCGATCACAACATACACCCACAACCAAAAATTACTACTCTTAGAAAATTTGCACGACTCTTTGCTAACTAAAAAGTATTATTAACAGTGAATTATAACATTTCACGAGTACGTAATTCTGTATTTTTAAATTTTCTTTTCGCTTCTCCACGAACTTTCTTCCTTTTGAGCACTTTTTGTTATTATTATTAATATCTACTTCACGAATAAGGTTTAAACGTTTAAAAACAATTTTCCAGAACACAACATTAATATACATATTGTATGGACATTCCTAATAGTTACTTTGTATAATTTAATATGTAGTACTTAAGTAGTTAGGCATTTGTAGCGAAACGTACAGTTTGGCAATTAAGTGTAGAAAATAAATGATAGCGCTGCGATCGTTTTCTAGTTTTAAATGGCAACACCAAGATGGCTCATAAGACAATGAATGTATGTTTTAAAAAACACTTCTGTCAAAATGCGTATTTCATAGCGTATTTGTATTTTCAAAAATTTTACACAAAAAACTGTAATTTAATAGAAGTAAAATAAAACAAAACACTTCTTCTAACATAGTAAACTTATTTTGTGGCACCATTTTGATTTAAATTAATAAATTACTTCGTTTTTTACCATTTTTATTGTTTACAAAAGGATTAAACCATAACCTACAAGTTGATAATAATAATAAACAATTGGAGTTGTTAGCAGTAGATGTTAATTGTGCTTTGAATAATCAACATATTTCTTATCAATATAAATGTGGAGAAGTCATAAAAAACATCAGCAAGAATCCTAACTTCATTAAAAAACAATACAATCAAGAAAAAAGACTTGCAATTAATATATCCAGGGCTACACGGGAAAATAATCTGATCATTACGAAAGCTGACAAAGGTAATAGTGTCATAATTATGAACAAGGAAGATTATGTGGAAAAAACAATGGATTTTTTACAAGGCGATAATTTTGATAAGTTACAAATGAACCCTATTAACAAATGTCAAGAGCAGATAAGGGTTGCTCTAAAAATTGTAAAAGTGACATGATTATTAATTTAATTAAAAATAGGAGACTAACTGTAAAAAATCCTCAATTCCCTAAGTTGTATAGTCTATTAAAAATTCATGAAAAAGGTCAACCAATAAGACCAGTGGTCTCAAATTGTAATGCTCCTTGCAATAAAATATCATCAACAATTAATAGAATTATTATGGATTCACATATTTTTCATCCTAAATACACGATTAAAAATTCATTTGATTTGATTGAACACTTAAAACTTTTGGAAATTCCTGAAAAAGCATTTTTAGTATCATTTGACATTGTTAATTTATTTCCAAGTATTCCAATTGAAGAATGTAAACCTATTATTAAAGAACTTTTATTTTCATCAATTTTACCTAATGACTTATCTCAGGATTTAAATGTATTATTTAATATAGTTTTAAAACAAAATTATTTTCAATTCAATGACAATATCTTTAAACAAAAAGATGGCGTGGCAATGGGTGCTAGTACCAGCCCCTTGGTCACGGATATATTTATAAATAATTTGGAAAATAAGATTTTTAATAGCTGTGCATTATTACTAAAATACTTTCATTGTTGGAAGAGATATGTGGATGATGTGTTCTGTGTTTGGACAGGTACATTGAGACAACTTAATATTTTTCTTAATTTCTTAAACAAACTCCATAAATACATAAAATTTACTGTAGGGCAAAATTCGAGTATAAACTTTTTGGATTTAAATATTTCAATAATTAATAATAAATTTGAATTTAACATTTTTCGTAAAGATACATACACAGACATTGTAATCCACAACACTTCAAATCATCCAATTTCTCAAAAAATGTCAGCTTTCCATTCTATGATTCATAGATTAGTTAATGTACCCCTATCTCCCAATAATTTTTCAATAGAACTCAATGTTATTAAACAAATTGCTATTAATAATGGATACAACACCAATTTAATTGAAAACATTCTTAATAAAAAATACAAGAATAAATTCATTAAATCATATATATATCCTGTACAAAAGGATCAGGAAGGGAAAAAATGAAGGAAAATTATGTATTTTAATAATAAAATTTCTAATTCCTTGACAAAGAATGTACCAAATGAAATTCTTCCTGTATTTTATGCAAATAACAAACTTAAAAATTACATTGTAAATAATAAAGATAGAGATTCAAAAATGAAAAAAATCTGGAATTTATAAATTGAAATGTAATGATAGTGATTTCTTTTATATAGGTAAAACTTTGAAATAAGGATTAAAGAGCATATGAAAGCTTTAAATAATAATAGTTTCTCGGAGTTTGCCAACTATTTAATAGAAACTAGTCATACCTTTAATTTTAACAGTGGAATAGAATTAATTCATTGTAATGTCAATGGCATTCAGTTGGATAAATTATAAATTTTAGAGATTAGAAAGAGTGTTAATGCAAATTTAAATATTATTAATAATCAAAAATTGTTTTTAAATGACCTATTATTAAATCTATTCCCCTTTTAAAATTTTTAATTGTTCTATATTGCCCCTCGTCCCTTAAACATTATTTTCTTTCTAATTTTATTATTGTTTATGTCGATTATTTTTCTCTATTACCTATATATGTCTATTTTTAAAATTAGTTCTGTCAAAACCCTGAAGAAGTCAGCTTTGCTGACGAAACATGTCGGTTTTGTAAACAATAAAAGTGGTAAAAACGAAGTAATTTATTAATTTAAAACAAAACAAGTTTTAAGTGGGCGTTTATTTCGATATAAAAACGTAGGTACTTAAAAATTTAAGTCTATTAATTCAACACCCGACATGTAATTATTGTCTTCGTCCTCGTGTGTAAACGCAGTTCATCGATATCATCATATATATTACTGCCTCGTGCATAATATTCTGCCTCAATTTCCATCACCTGTTTACAACAATTTTTCCAATCATCAGCACTTATGCTATTACATATTATTATTATAATGCCCATTTTCCGTTTTCCCGATGTTTCAAATTTTCCATCTGCCTTTTCCCCTTCCTTGGCGATTCGTCTTACCGTTGATTCAGATTTACCTGTGTGTGAAAAATCATTAAAATTATTATTATACAACGTAGTTTCAAAAACACACACTAGATAATATTCACTTGGAAAGAAAGAAAGAGAAAACGAGAAAAAGGTAACTTTTCTACGAGTTTAAAGAAGTTGCATATTATAATTTTTTTTATTGAGTTATTCCCTTTTTCCTGTGGCCGCATATTAAATGTCAAATTGAAGTGTCAAAATCGGATTTTTTTAACATAACCTCAAATCAGATTGTAATGGTTATTATCGCTCGAAAATTGGCATAAATATTGTAATGCTAATGAAATTTATTAAACAAACTATACTACGTACCAGTCATTTCTGAAGTTCGTTTGTAAACATCTTCTAATTAAACAGAAGCTTCTTCGCGTGATACTCGGCTAGGCAGCATTGAAGAACGCAGAATATAACCCCTCTTGCATCACTGTGTAATGGTTTATTCTTTTTAATTAAATTCAGGCAAACAATGAATAAAAATATTATCAAATCAGCGATCTTCTTCTCAGATTTAAGACAATAAATCAACCGTAACATGCGATAACATGATAGCCATAGGAAATGTCATATAATTCGGTGCTGCCATAGTATTGAACACGTTTAGTTCCAATTTATTTAATTTCTACACTTTCTTGCACTGTACTGTGTATTATGTCTAATAAATGAATTACAATTTGAATAGTATTCCAAATTAATTTTATTTACTTATTTACTCAGGCCTTGAAGGCTTTTTTGGGAACACTTTATACAATCTTGACTACAATATAGTGCATAGTGTAGTGATGTCTAATTAATTCTGAGGCAATAAAAAATATCAAAATAATTAGATAACAACTACCAATTCGTAATCAAAATATGAGGCTTGGTACCGAAAACGAAAGTGAGAACGCCAACTTCTAGCCGTAGGTCACTACATTAGAAATCAATACCCGATCAAACACACAATGCTTTCAATAGAAAATTCTTGTCTAGAAGTCCGGACATTGGGAGCTACTGGGCGGATAGGCGGGTAGACGGGTAGACGGCAGTGGCGTGCATGGCTCCATGTGAGCGTCGGCCTTAGTTTTGGTGGCAGGCGGTATAAATATGTAATTTTTTGGGGGGGGGGCCACGCGACCGTAGACATTTCTCGTGCGCGTGTGCTTGTGACTGCCCGTCTGATCGCCCGTCGTCATCGTGCTTCGTGTCATGCCTTGCAGGTAGTAGCATCGTATAGCGCAAAGGATCCCAACCTTACCTGAATTATTTTTTTCTTTAACGCTCCGCTCCACCTCTGCACAAAGAGTAGGACAGAAAACACGGAAGAATCGCCGTAGACTAAAAAAAATTAAGATTAAGCCATACTAAAAAACGAAAAAAAAAGTTTTTGAAAAAAAAAAAGTTTTTGTTTTGAAAATTTGATCGCTTAGAAGTATTATAGATGCTTCAATTAAATATTGTTCACGTTCCGTCCTCCTCTTCGCGCAACCGAAGGGTTGGCGATATGATGGGTAGCGAGCCTCATCGACAGTCGGGGACGCCCGAGGAAGACATGGCACGATCAAGTGAATCAGATACTTGAGACGGGCCATGTCAAAAGTCAGAATAATAGAAGAGCATGTATGAGACGATGTATGAATGTGAGTGAGGCAAAGAGTGTGTGCCAAGACCGAGTTGTTTGGCGGTCCGTCTTCTCTGCCTACCCCTGCGGGGAAACGGCGTGATGGTTAGTTAGTTAGTTAGTTAGTTCAATTAAATATTGCGTGTAGAACATATCTTTCCCCTTAAAAATATCGGTCATTTTTTTAATAAGTCTTTTAATAAGCCTAGAAAAAATAAAGTATTAGGTCTCCAAAAAACTCTGCAAAGGTGCAAACTCTCCTATTTATAAACCCCTTTTCAGATATGGTTTTATTGTATAATATGGCAAAATATTTTAATTTTATAATAATCGCAAAAAAATGATATTTACGCCCGAACTTCACAAAATAAAATAAAATATTTTGCATTTACTCGTTGTTATTTTTAAAATCAATCAATAAAGCCCGCATTCTACGAATTTCGATTCTTGAAGTGACCCTTATGACATGGGCACAAAACCATGCACTGGGCACACCTATTTCGTATCAGTCACGCCCCGGCTGGAGCGGGAAAAGACGTGTGACTCCGCGTCGCTTAGTTTCGTGAAATCAATTTTAAATTTCAGTTTTATTACAATAAACATAGCGTAAAAAAGGAATTAACATTTTTACAGGCCTTTACGAAATCAACCTGTAAAAAAAATTTTCAAATACCTTTTTCAACCTTTCCAAAAGCTTTTTTTGAAGAATTTTTACACTCCTCCCACAAAGGGCGTGAATTTCGATATAGATTTTTCCTGGACTATTGGATCGCCTTAAGGGAAACTAACATATTTTGAAGCCCTTTCTCTGTTCGATAGCATGGTAGTTATTGGTTCCCATTCGGGCGATCTGGTTCGATCCGCTATTAATTAGACCTTTATCATTGCAGAAGCTACATTTTCCACTTAGAATGATGGAAGCGGTTGGATTTTCAACATTCTGAGCTAATTTGTACTTGTAAGCACGATAGCACATAATTATTTTATAAGTGGTCATTACATGTTTTGTGTTATCACTACATTCACTACCAACCAGTTAGAAGCGTATTGAATCCCACTCGTTCTTAAAAACTTATATTTATGTTTTCTTCCCAAAAAAAAAATATAAAAAAAAAAATTGACTGACGCGACGGTGCGTCAAATCTGAAGCAACTGGTCCTGAGGGCCAGAAGGGAGCACTTCGCGGGCCACATCTGCCAATTATTGCCGATCGCTGCTCCGTGACCAAAGATAGGCTGGGTAGTTTTCATGTTCGGGTATTAATTGATTGTGTGTATATAGAATATTTAGATATGTATATAAAATATTTATATATAATATTTGGACATAATACGTATATGTTTGGTTATAATATGTACTCATATATAGAATATTTGGTCATTTTACTATCATCGTCTTCTGATTGTTGTTTCCAACTACTGGATTGTCCGCACTGCTAACTACAATAATAAGTAATTCAAATTAACGTCTTGAAAAAAGTGCCATCATTTTTATTTTCAAAATTATAAATATACTTCCATCTTGGCCATATTCAACGTTACTATTAATATTAATCAGAGTCTACTAAGAAACTTTCCATATTCCTTTCCAAAGAAGCAACTTAATCTTCTCCAAACCTCTTCTGGAAATTAGTGGACTAAAATGCTGCGTGTACAAGTGAGAAAAATAAAAACGAGTGTGCTTTAGACCACACGACTGAAGTAAAACTATTAGACAAACCAACACCCAATGAACCCAGGTATCCCTGCTAACTTTGTTTTATAAAATGGAGGCCTCAGCACAGGTGAGCTACCCAGTGAGGCCAACATTGCTGAATTGTATTTAAAAATGTTAGATATTATGTCAAATAAAATAAATAAATAAACCTTGGGGTGACCTACGACCTTGGGGTGACCTATGACCTTGGGGTAACCTACGAACTTGGGTTAACCCACGACCTTGGGGTGACCATCTTAATCCTTATCCTTATCTTTATCTTTATCACTCCCCTAGCCAACCATCCGCCTAGCAATCGATCACGGTTCGCATTGATTACTGTTCGCATCGATTACCGTTCGCATGACTTTTTCGTAACAATCACCACTTTTCGTAACGCATTCACCAGCTTATCCCCCAAGTCGAGCGTGCGTAAAGAAATTTTACTTGAAAAAGCGCGAGCTGAACCATGAATTATGGTAGAGGAACGAAGGAACGAAGAAGTGCGAAACGCCGCTTGCGGTAGCCTCGTGGTTTTGCTCGCGCTTTTTTCTCATATTTTTCAATCATAACATCCACTGTAGTGGCAAGATTCCGGATAAATTTAGAGATAAACCTCAGAATTTTACAAAATTTCTTGAATCGCTTGTTTAAATTTCGCTTGACTCAAAATTTTTTATTGCCTCGTGTCTTTGTTGTTGTTACAAACTAAAGGCCTTACTAATAAAAGTGTTTTAAGTTTACACAACTGATAAACAATCATTGATGTAGGATAAATGGTTGTTTATTAGTTGTGTAAATTTTGAAACTATGATCATTAAGTGAGATATCGTTCTGTTCAGATATAGTTGTAGGTACAACGTTGGTATTTATTATTTCTTTGGATTTTTTTGTTAACCCCTGTCTGTTGTGTTCACGAATAAACTAATAAATGAGCGTTCAAATTCGTTGTCAAATTCATGGAAAAACTAATTTTGTTTATAAATATTTTGAATGTTTTATTTCTCTAACATGTTTGGTTTTTCTTAGAGTACGCACAGCTTTTCAGTTTGTATGGAATGCAAGCTGCACGGCACGCTACTGATATAGGTCCCCGAAACGATCAAGTGCACTTGACAAGTCTACGTGCTTGAAATGAATATTGATCGTTTAGAGCGTTGACTTGACAAGTCCCGTCAAGTGTCTACGGGCTGGACCATACTTGACAAAAATTTTGATTGACGGCACTTGAACCACCTTGCGCTTGATGCGACTTGACGCGACTTGACAAGTTTTACCGCTAGAGATATAGCAAGGAATGCCTTGTCTGCGTTGGAAACCAAGATTAATTTTTGCGACAACCACTTTCCTGGGCACAGGGCGGTAAACGACTGCGGCACGTGGACTTGACGGCACCTTCAAGTCGCCTCAAGTCCCTCGTCAAGTGAAATCGTCAAGCACGTAGACTTGTCAAGTGCACTTGATCGTTTCGGGGACCCATTAGACGACCACTTTGCGCCTGTGATTGTCGTAGGTATCAGGTATTCTAGTATCGAAGATGGACCGTTCGTGGCAACCGGCAACATTGGATGTGGCTGTGACGACAGGAAGCCCGAAGAGCTCATTCACAGCCAACGCGTAGTTTCGCCCGTTGGACTTTGGCCCGAGGAAAATCCAAGCAACTGTTATTTTCCACACAGGAACCGCTCAATTTTTAACCTAAATTCTACTCGCATGTGTGCCGCATATCTGGCGCGTCTTTTCAAAATAACTTCATTAATGACACGCTCGCCCATCTTGAATCTTCTTTTATAATAATTAAACTAGCGAGTTCCCGGCATGCGTTGCTATGCCAATTAAAAAAGAAATTGTTTCTTCCTGCGTGTCCTTTTCCATTTGTCCCGTTTCCCTTCTGCCTACCCTTCCTCTCTCGCGTCCACTTTCCCTCACGCGTTCCCACTCCGCCTTCACCGCCTTCACTGCCTTCACTTTCCCCACTCCCCTCTCCCACTTATCCCGTCCCGCGAACCCCCCTTTCAAGTTCCCCTCTCTCCTCCCGAATTCCATACATTCAGTCCCGGTACATTGAGTTTTCAAACGCTCGCGTGCCACCTGTTGCAATTTTTTATACAAATTTCATATTTCATAATGCCAGAGCTCACCAGTATATATAGAAACCATCGCGGGCATGCACACATCAAATCCCCAAAGTTTCATCGCAATCGGATGAATGGTTTAGCAACGCATAGATATCTCGTACACGCATTCATATATATACATATTTTGATTTTTATAGGTATATATTGATTAAATACAGTATTTACAACACACTACCATGTAGGTATGTAGGTAATGGTTCGATGCCAACTCAGAATGAAACCAACTCACGTTAACATAATCTTCTTTTCTTCGCAGGTAATGGTTCGATGCCAACTAAGCATGAAACCAACTCAGAACCACCTCAGAAAGGTCATTAAAAGCTATGAAAAAATAATTTTGAAATAGCCGGTTATCCTAACCTAACTTAACCTATTTAACCAATTTTTAAAATATTTTTTTTATCATCACTCTTAATGACCTTTCTGAGGTGGTTCTGAGTTGGTGTCATGCTTAGTTGGCATCGAACCATTACCTGCGAAGAAAAGAAGATTATGTTAACGAAGCAAGAAGATTAATGGAAGACCAGGCAAGAAACAACTTACGACTTACCCCATAGTTTCGGAACTTGGGAGTCTGTGGGTTGTCCGGATCGCAGCTTGAAGTGAAGATTGTCTTCGTGACAGCCAACCAATACGAGAAACATCGAAAGAATAATCCCCGGTTGCTCTTGAGAGTAAGATGATAATAATATTGCATCATTTTCCTATGAATGTGTGGAGTTCACGCGATGTTAAATATTGCATACAGTCGGCCAATAATAAAAGGAGATTCAATGCACAACGTTCAGAAAACATTTTTTTTATAGTCGAAACTATAATTAATAATATGTACCTACTTAAATGTAAATAATAATCCTTCCTAAATCAGCACTTATACCAGAAATACACAAGCGATTCCGGCACATGTTTTTTGGGGTAAAAAATTTAAATGTTTTTTTTTTTACAGTAGGTGATGTATCGGACGTAATTTGACCATTTGTTTTATGTATTTAAATTATAATTAATGAATAAATTAGCTGCCGGGGTCAAGTAATTCCAAAGGGATAAAAAACAAAACTTGACCCCTCCACTCCCTTTTTCCTCCCTCTTGAGTACATACCTACACATTCTTTTGTTAATTTGCATAAATTTGTGATTTGTGCAAAGCCTTCTTGGTCTGTTGTACAAACCTACAACCCTTTGACCTTTGCGCAAATTCAAATTTATGCAAAGCCATTCCTATTTCTCTCCATGTACCCAATTTGTGCTAAACTATGTGTTTTTATCCTGCACAAATTGGCTCTATGGAAACTACACCCATTTTATGCAAAACCTGTCTTTATCATTTTGCATAAAATCTTAGCTGTTCAATCCTGTATCTTTCTTACATGTAATTGTGCAAACTCACAAAATAAATATCAAGGAAGCGTAGAGAGTTGGACAGATGTTGCGAGATGGCAAGAACGCTCGGTGACCGCCGACGCGTTCGAAACCTTTGCCCGGTCCCATTCCGAGATCCCAATTCTCGGAATTAAGGGGAGACAAAGGCTAAGACCGGCTGTTTCCCCTTTAAATACTGCCCAAAAATCGCTGGACCGATAGAGTTCCTGCATCCGTCATCTCGCACACATCGGTACCTGCCCTGCGCTCCCCGACCCAACTGCAACCTCGACTTTCTCTTCTTGCCTGGCCGACTTGTTCACCCTTGAAGCATAATACAATTCGAACGCCTTTATCAAGGCGAAGGTACCCCTCTACCCTGCTCCACCTCCCTTCTTCCCCTCGCCTTCACCCGTTTCTCCCTTTACCTACTGCAAGTTGCACTTCTTCTCTCCTCTGGCCGCACCGCCCACCAAGAAGACCCTGCATACAATTTGTCGAAACGTCTTTTTCAAGGCGAAGGTACCGCTGCGCTCCACCTACCTCCCTTCCCCGTGCCACCGATCCATTTATCCCTTTCCCCACATTTCTCCCCATTTTTCCCTCACTTTTTCCCCACTTTTCCATCTCCCTACCATTTTTCTCCCTTTCTCCCTAGGCGTCGAAACGGCCAGCCGGCAACTTCCCACTTCATCGTCTGTGCGGCGGGCGACTACAGTGCCTGTCCCGTACAGGTATCTTCCACAGGAGGCCCCGAGGAAAATAATTCCCTTCAGAGCCTATTTCATCTGTAAAGATGTGTGTGGAGGGTCTTTTTGAGGAAAAGGAGGAGTGAACATGGTTCTTGAAGAGAATACTTTTGTAGGAAGGAGGAAACACAGATGCCGGCAAATCATTCCATAGCCGAGCTGTTAAACGCAAGAACGAGTCGTGGAAGCGACTAAATGTGACAAATTTCGACCGTGTACATATAATGGTCGCGTGTTCGACGTTTATCGGCTATGCACCGGTGCTGAGGAAATCAAAGATGCTGGCTCTTCGGAGCATCTTCCATTGAAATACCGGTAGAACAAGTCAGCATTCCCACCCGACGCCTGTGCTTTAAAGATTGCAATCCGTTCGTTAAGACGGGATAATCAATCAAACGGACCGCCCGTTTATGCACAGAGTCGAGGGTTTTTTCAGGTATTTTGTTTATAGATATTATTTTGTCGTCCGATGATATTTTATTTCAACTTTAAAAATAAAATAAAAAATCTACCGCACGTCACCATTCATCACACTGCTGCATATCGCAACGGATAGCTTGACGTACGCTCTTGTCTGTAGGTCTGTACGGTATTGCTGGAGTGCGTATCACGCAATAGGATGTATGTACCCTGCGGTGACGTGTTATGGAAAATATATTTTTTTGGTTTTTAATTGAAAAAAAAAATGGCATCGAACAGCAAAATTCTTTTCTTAAGTACCGTTGTTTTCTTATTTATATTTTCAATAAAGAACTTACGAAAAATATTTCGTTTCTTACATGTTTTTTTATTCTTTAAATGCTACACTGTTGCCATGTATTTCCATAATTTTCAGATCTGCTTGTATCAAACAAATATACCTCTTATTGCCATGTATTCGGATAGTGCTGAAGATGAAAAAGTTGGTGCTATTAATTAGACCAGTTTAAGATCAGCGAGGCCTTGAGCTCTTCGGCCCAGTCAACTTCTCTTCTCGTCCCGTGACTCCCGCATACAAATAATCTCACTAGCCTGCATAATTCAGTCAATAAGGACCCAACAAAGAAAACAACAGAAAAACACTTTCTTTGAAATAGGCACGTAGACATCCACCCACATCACGTGCAATACTTTGTTGTTTGCGGAGACTATCATTCCTTCAACAACAGAACTGATACGAGTATGTATAAGTCCCCTATAAAGCAATTAGTAATTATGAATAGACCTGGTAGTAACATAGTCCCATTTCCAAGAGAAAAATCACGCGAATTTTCTCTCTCGATATACAAACTTCAGATTTTTATTGTGGAAAGTAGCGAAGGTCACAAGTAATGAAAATAGGGATCTCCAATATTTGTTATTTTAACACACGTGGTCATTAAAAGCTTTTGAATAGCATTTATTTTAGAGCTATAAAGTTCTCAGCAAGATTAAAAGTTGCCCACGTCTTTGTACAACACTCTCGGAACCTCGGAAGTGGTGTTGTGTTAAAGATTTGTAAACATTTAATCACTGAATGAGAAGATAATATTAATAAAAATAACAGTAAAATACACAGAAAAAACAAATAATGGTAGCCGCTAGGAATCGAACCCGTAACCTCTGTCTTACCGGGACAACACTCTACCACTGAGCTTCCTGATTATTTTCCGCCATTTTTATCGTTCTCGTATTTCGATGTAAGTATTACCATTATTATTCTCAACTAGCTGGTTCCCGGCATGCGTTGCTATGCCATTTAATAAAGAAATTGTTTCTCACTGAGTGTCCTCTCCCATTCGTCCCGTTCCCCTTCCAACTTCCCTTCTTCCCCTCTCTCATTCCCACTCCGTCACCTCCACTTTTCCTCTCCCCACTCCACTCCCCCACCCCTTCCCCCGTCCCGCGAACCCCCCTCCCGAGTTCCCCTCCCCTCTCCCAGGTTCCCCTCCCCCTCCCTGGTTCCCCACCCCCATCTCCCTCCCTCCCGCTTTCCATAGCAATAGCCGCTTCCTCGAGTGCCACCAATAGCAATTTTTTATACAAATTTTATAATGCCAGAGCTCACCTGAAGTTTTGTAAAACCTTGTCCTGATAATAACGAACATACAAAAAAAGAATTATCCAATTTGGTGCAGTCGTTCGAAAGTTATGCGCTTAGCAACACATTGAGCGATTCATTTTTATATTATAGATTAACTCACAAATGCGTTTATTTTATTTTTTATAATTTACTACCACTCAAATAAAGAAAGTGTTTGTGTTTTAATTCTGTTTATTGAAGTGCTTTAGAATTTTTTTTTTTTTTTTTGTCTGGTGTGTACACAAATAATTCAGAAGGTTTTCCGACTCGTGAGCCAGCCACATGGCACATGCAGCTGTCCGTTTGAAATTTAAATTCTGCTTCAATCATCGCAAATTCACTCTGTGACGCCATTTTAATTAAATGAAAATAAACTAAACGAAAACAATATTAGCGAAACTCAATCGAAAATCTGGAAACAGAAAAATCGGAAAAAAGATATTGGCACACGAACCCAGGACCTTCAGCTTTCCGGGCCACTGTGCTAACCACTGCGCCAAGGTGTCGTTATCTGATTCAGTCATTTACTAAATCATACTTCGACTGAGAACCACCAGCATTATCTTCATTTTCTTAATGCATATTTTATTGGCTGCGATCTTTATGTATGATTGCAAGATTCAAAACCGAACTAAATGCTATCTAGATAATAATTTTTTTACCCGTTTTATTTTTAATATGCGACATCTATTGACTTTTCTGCAAGTGTGGGATGAATATAATATTGTCTTTATTTAATTAAATGATACAATTTGAGGTTTTATTCATAAATAAAAAATAAAAAATTCGAGTGCAGATTACTTGCGGTAGAAGCGAAACTTTACCAAAACAATCTCAACCAATACTTGAAAAGTGAGGTCATAATCAAAGCCACCAATGAGCGCAGACCTAACGTACTTTCCGTTTCATATCTCAACCAATAGGAGCCTTTAAAAGTAGCATCATATTCAAAGCGGGATATGAGCGCAGTTGTTGCGTTGAAAGTGCAGTAATCGTCATTTTCGTTTCATTCGAAATCCAAATCACAGCGGGGCTATAGAAGTTTCACTTAAAAAATGAAAATAACGTACTTTGTATATGTCGTAGGCCGATCGTAAAATCAGGCAGATCATGATGCGCCTAGCCACATCGTGAAGTGCCTGAGGCGCATCATGATCTGCCTGATTTTCGATTGGCCTGCGACATGTACACCACTATTTAGTCAAGATAATCGACATGTTTCAAAACTAATGGTTTCTTCGTCAGGATAAACTATGGATAATATTGGTTTCGAAACGATATGTCAATTGTTTAGATTAAATAGTGCTATATTCAAAGTTATTTATTATCATGAAATTTACAGGTTTGTAAATAATTGAAGAAATAATACAATAGTGACCTAGTGAAAGATCGTTGAACTTCCTTTAATTTGTTTACCTATAGTTGGTTATAGTTCAGTGTTGTTATCTCAACATCTAGCCAGAACTAGTCGGTTCTCTCTCTCAGGGCCACGCGGCTAGGAGAACGCTGAGCGCCGAGTACTAGGCGGCTGACTACTGAGGGTACGGCGGAGAGTGGAGAGACTGCCAGAAGCCAGAAGTCAGAAGCCGGCCGGCGCAGCGGCGCATGGTTCCACCGAAGCCAGCGATATTATTATTTCGTCATCGCCGTAATCACCAAGCAATCATCAGGTTAAATATAATATCTGCAACATCGCTTGTCTAGGATACAGCACAGCACCACGCACCGAGCACGTTGTAACACTGTACACTGTACACCGCTCGCTGACACACGGGGAAATTGTCCGCTGGGAAAATACGCGGTGCGTATTTTTAAATACTTTTGCAGGAGAATAATTCTGCCGGTACCATTGTATTATTTACTAAAGTTAATAACTAACCATCACGCCGTCTCATCGCAGGGGTAGGTGAAATGAAACACCGCCAAACCACAACAATACTGGGACCTGGATTTAAAAAAAAGTAAAATTAAAGTTTATTTTCGTTATACATACAATAATTGTACATTTAATAGTTAATCATTCAGAGTATCTAGGCCTAAGGCTTGGAATAGACTCCCTCCGGAATTAAATGCAAAATAAGCCCGACAGAATTTAGGGCCAAACTATAAAACTACTTTTTGGGCTCTCATACCTTTAATTTAAATGTACCTATCTAAGAGTATCATACTTGTATTGCCTATGATGTCTTAATCACACTTTTCTTACTGAATTAAATTACTCAAATCCTTACACATCAATCTGTCTCTTGACGAATCAAATTTAGGAAGATCAAATCCTTGTACTACTGTACCGTCCACCATTAAATGTTGCTTTTACTTTCCAAAATACACTCATTAAAGAATGTATTATATTTTAATACTAAAATATTTTTCAGGATTAAAAAACATTTAGGGTGTTGTTATACTGCCCTAATGAAGCTACGGTTGTAGCGAAACCCGGTCGGCATAAAGTATAAAAAATAAAAGTGGTGTTTACAAAGTTATTGTTTTATTTTAAATTAATAATGTCACATCACAAAGTATCCGCTTCATATGAACAAATAAAAAAACGTGGTCACAATTATGTCCTCTGCGTGCGAACACTATCTAAATTTCTTTAAAAAAATTTAAGCGATCTCCCAGGTACGTAAGAATGGTCTGTATTCATTCATTTTTAAGCAGCATCGCGTTCATTGGTCAAAACACTGCACATAATGTACATCCCAAAAACAAACAACGAAAATACTTTTGGCCGTGAAAATCTTAAAATGTTTATAAACCACTTAAGTTCAATTTATAATATTTTTTGTTATGGTTACTGATTAGGAAGCCAGATGTTATTAAAAGTTACAATAATACATGATAAAGGTAGGATTTAAAAGAAAAAATAAACAATATTAGTAACTTTTTTTTTTTTTTTTTTTTATTTTATTTTATTTTTTTTTTTTTATTTATTTCTATATATTACAGTATATACCTATTTATTATAATTTTTACATAATATATTTTGAAAACATTTTTACATAATATATTTTGAAATTTAATTATGTTGGGTGTAAGGTAGGTTTGAGAAGGTGAAACTGTGGATGGGTAATTTTGTATGTTTCGTGAACACCTCACTAGGAGAACCTGTGCTGAGGTGTTTACGTGTTTGTGATTAAGTGTGACAAGTATTTATGTGTTGTAGTAGAAAGTTTTTAATTTTTGTTTTAAACTTTAAGAGAGATAATATTAAGATATATATATATATATATATATATTTGAAAAAATAAGAAAAATATGTATATACATAAACATACATATACATACATATACATACACGTACATGCATATATACATATAGATATATATATACATACATTACAATAATAATAATAACTTGATTAACGTTTCAAGGGTACAGTGTCAGTATACGTATCTTAAGGAAATTGTAAGATTTGCAAAAATGCCCGAGCAAAGAGCTTCATAAAAACAGATCCATAAAGAAATACTAGCATATATACTAATAATTGTTACCCTTTGTGCTATGCATAAAAATCTTTCCTTAAAAAACGTTAGTTTAACAAGAAAAATAATAATTAATATTTGGCGTATTTCCCCAATAAATGAAGACATAATTTGTCTTGACGCCACCTAGCGAGAGATTTTAACACTAACAATGTCTCTCTCGCAAAAATAAAGTTGGTTGTTTTCAGGTGGAAAAAATATAATAAGCAGTAATTGTTGAATGAAACACTAGTATATATTGAATCATTTGGCGGGTACAAGATAAGCCGCCATAGCTCAATTGGGAGAGCAGCTGACCGGCAATCAGAAGGACACGGGTTCAAGTCCCCTTGGCGTCATGTATCTTTTCTCGGAAGATTTTTCAATGTGGATGAGTGTTTCAGGCTGATAATTATTGCTTATAATAATTAAATACTAGTATATTCGATCTACGTATAATATTAATTGAATCATGCACGGGGCATGGGGATGAGGGTAACCTTACGGATACCCTAGCTAAGACGCTAATGGATTTCGTTGAGTTATGCCCAACCACCAAACAAGAAAAGGTATATCACAATTAAGTGTTACTCACGGTAGTTGTCTTCTGGCTTGGTGATAGTCACAGATGTCCATAGCGCTCGATATTGTTCTATTTGATTGTTAGAACTTCGGTAAAGTTTGAGTCACGAGTTCACACAAAATATACGAAAGAATACGGTAGGATTTATACTTTATGTGACGATATGATGAATAACACTTCGGCTCGGTGCGAAATGTCACTATACGATCGGGGGTTAGCAACGGACTGACTTGTTGACGATAAAGCGCTTGTCACTTGTTGACTTGTAGTTAGGTACCCTTATTGTGCGGAATTCCCAAGTCTGGGTTCCTGCCGATCTCGTATGACAATCGGAGCACAAAACGAAAGAAATCCATCGGCGTTATGAAACATTCCGCCCACCAAAATACAGCAAATTGTATTTTAAAGAAAAGTTGAACGTTAAGCGAAACGCAGAATGCCATGAAATGTAACGTCGATGAAAAGAAGACGAAGCAGAAGAACTAGTTTTAAACGATAACTAGATGTAGATAAACTAGACGAAAAGAAACTAAATGATACGATTAACATAAACGTAAAAAGAATAAAACGAACCGCGAAACGATGATGATTAGTCACATTGCCTAGGCAATGGACACGATTAGGTGAATGGTCTTGTAAGAGAAGATCCATTCAAAGTACGAAGCGTAACGATAGCACAAGATTTTTAATAATGATTCTAATCACTTGCTCCGTAGAGTGATGTCCAATGTTTGGTTAAAGATAGAATACGAATTTCGAAATGATTAAGTAGAAAATCCGAACGACGAGAGGCTTTGTTATGAAAGTTGTGTACGAATAGATAACAGTAAGCAGTAAGACGTTGGAGTTTCCGAATACGATATAATTTGTTTAATAAAAGTTTAGCAGAATATATCATGTTGGACTAATGACGATTGAACTCGTTCTTCAGAGTGAAGTTCAGTTTTGTTAAAATGGCCATCTGAGATGGGCCAAGAGTCGTTTGGCTGTACAAACCCGGAGGGCTCCGCCCACCATAATACGTTACGGATAAGAACGGCCTGAGAATGGCCACGTGAAGCGATATCCGATGGATTATCAACCGATGATGCTTGACGCCGATGATTAGATGCGATAACTGTCAAGAGCGATAATTGGTCGGTGTAACGATTCCCGTGACGAGTATCATCGGGTGAAGTATCCGGTGGCCTCCACTTCCATCCCAATACCCTGAGAGTAAGAAAATGATCAACATTCTTGAAGATTACATCAGTGAGATAGTAGCCCGGCGGTAAGTTTCGGTAGGCGCGAAGTTTTGGTTTGCTACAATCCGACTTCTGCAGTTCAAGTTGACCTCGTCTGGTATGTTCGATAACTTCGGATTGCGTTTGTTGAGCTTGTTCCACACTGGAACAGCCGACGACGATTGAATCGATATTTGAATCCGAAGTGATCGCGTATCGTGTGAGTGATAATTCGTAACCATTATTTTCTGTCAACGATCTGACAATACGGTACGACAGAATAAAGGCAGAGATATCAGAAGTCACAGGGTGTAATGGGTAATCCGGGGTAGATTCCGATAATTGATGACGCCAAAATATTCTTTGGAACGCGTGATTTGGCTCTTGTGGGCATATTTGGCGATACATTTGCCGTACTTCAGCAATGAACACCACAGATGGCGAACGAAAGTTTTGCAGAAGTTCAGCAATGTTTGTTTGAAGCTTGGGAACGATAAGGAAGGCATCATTTGACGATGATTCATTCACCTCCGTCACCGAGGCATCGAAGACAATTCGCAAAGTAGTGGTAACGGTGCCCGGACGAAGAATGCAATGACGAAGTATGTGATGCATTTCCTTGAGTAAATCTTTTCCAGGAACACGTGTCATGTGACCACTGTGCAAGTAGTCAGTCATGAAAGCGAAATACGGTTCACATAAACTGAGCTTTACTCTCGGTTTACGTTCGATTGAAAGGATGATGCGCGAAGAGACTTCGCGCGAACCTGGGAAAGCGATATCCTTATCCTTTTCGCCAAAAGGTAAGGCTACGATGAATTGTCCCGAAGGGTCACGTGAGTGATTAGTGTGATGGACCTGCTCATCACGCTGTCCTTCAGGAGTGAGATGTGAAGACTGAGGGAATGTGTCAAACTCTCTCAGTTTCTTGACCTTTTCAGAAAGACGGTACTGGTTGGTTTCGATAAATTGACTAGAAAAGTCACGTGAGCGATAAATGCGATACACTTGGTCACGACGTTGTTTAGTGAGCTGTGAAGACTGAGGAAATATGTCCAACTCCCTCAGTCTCTTGACTTCTTCTGGAAGACGATACTGGTTGGTTTCGATGAAGGAGTTTGTTTGACGATCGGTAGTAAAACCAACCGAATCCAGAGGAAGCCAACCGAATGGTGAATTGATAGCTGAAGGCTGGTGAAGATCACCCGTTAATTGGGGTCTCGATAAAGATGGCAAGATCTCAACATCTCGAAGTAGGTCAGTCGCTCCTGTGTCAGTTGTCAGTTTGTGACAGTCAGAGTCGGCATGAAGTATGTCTTGAAACAGATGACAAGATAACTGGTCGAATTGAATCGTTGGCGATGGAAGTAACTTCGTGTTGAAGGTAGTTTGTCCCTTAACATCGACATCGAAATTAGTGACACCTGACGCGGTTGTAGAAGATTGGCCTAAGCCACGGATTTTCTGAGAGCTGACTGGACGCTCGGCAGTGCGATTGGATATGAAGTGTGCTTGACTGTCTGAATCGGTCAACCCACGAAACGTTTGAAAACTGCCGGAGGGATCACGATTGCTAATATGAGCAGTAGGCAAACGTACGATGGATCTGTCACCGAAGTTAGCGAGGAAAAGAACTGGAGGATCTGAAATAGAAGCTCCTTGAATGGAAAACGTGGTAGGTCGTTGGTACTCCTCTTCAGCAGAAATGTTGTCTTCCCTATGAAGAAGAGTGTGGTGCTTACGATGACATTTCTGACAATCAAACACAGATTTGCAATTCGTGAGAGAATGAGAAGGCGTGAGACAATTCAGACACCAACGGTGTGCCTTGGCGAATTGAGCACGTTCCTGAACCGATTTTAGTGCAAATGATTTGCACTTAGCGATATGGTGAATACCCTTGCAAAACGCGCACTTTGAAGTGAACGCAATCAAGGACCCTTTGATTTCAGGTTTTGCCTTATTCATGTCACAAGTAAATGATGACGTTTGTTTTATGACAGCTTGATCATGAAATGTTGAAAAGTTTTGGTTTGGTACGATAATGTTCGCGGGCTCCGATTCGAAAGATTGATTCGTTAATTCCTTGTGAATTACGACGATTTTGAAATAAACATTATCAAAAGCTACGCGAACTTGATTTTCAATGTCCTTGTTTGCCTCATCTAAAGCTAAGATGTCAGCGTGAACGGTTTCAAAATCATTAACAATTTTTTGCAACTTCGTATAATACGCTAAAAATAATGGGTAATTGGTTGCATCTTGCAAAACGCTTACGCTTTGACCGACCTCATACACCTTGTTTATTCTGCTAATGGCAACGTTCCGTCTTCTACGCAAGCCTTGTAAAGTACTAGCCATTTTTTTTTTTAAATAAACAAATGTACTAACGAATTAATCAGGAAAACGTCATGAATTAAAAAATAGAATTCGATGTAATTTAAATGCCCGGTAGGTCGTTAATTAATTAAGAACTACGTAAACTAATTCTACGATTCACTGTTTGAATTCGTTCTTCGAAATGACATTTCAATTCACGTAACATTTCATAGCATTCTTTCGTTTTGTCAATGAAAGAATTTATTAATCTAAAGGTTCCCTGGTTTCGGCACCAATGAATCATGCACGGGGCATGGGGATGAGGGTAACCTTACGGATACCCTAGCTAAGACGCTAATGGATTTCGTTGAGTTATGCCCAACCACCAAACAAGAAAAGGTATATCACAATTAAGTGTTACTCACGGTAGTTGTCTTCTGGCTTGGTGATAGTCACAGATGTCCATAGCGCTCGATATTGTTCTATTTGATTGTTAGAACTTCGGTAAAGTTTGAGTCACGAGTTCACACAAAATATACGAAAGAATACGGTAGGATTTATACTTTATGTGACGATATGATGAATAACACTTCGGCTCGGTGCGAAATGTCACTATACGATCGGGGGTTAGCAACGGACTGACTTGTTGACGATAAAGCGCTTGTCACTTGTTGACTTGTAGTTAGGTACCCTTATTGTGCGGAATTCCCAAGTCTGGGTTCCTGCCGATCTCGTATGACAATCGGAGCACAAAACGAAAGAAATCCATCGGCGTTATGAAACATTAATAGTACACAATTGCTAACCCTGTACAAATCACAAGTGCGCCCCACAGTTGAATTTCGCAGCCACCTTTTTTCTGGAGCTCCAAAATACCTGAAAAATACCCTCGACACTGTGCTAAAACGGGCGGTCCATTTGATAGATGCTCCCATCTTAACAGACGGATTGCAGTCATAGACCACAGGCGTCGGGTGGGAATGCTATCCTTGTTCTACCGGTATTTCAATGGAAGTTGCTCCGAGGAACTAGCGTCATTGATCTCTTCGGCACCCGTGCATAGTCGGGAAACACTCCAAACGCGTGCCCAACATATGTACACGGTTGACATTTGTCACACGAGAATGAGTCGTTTCTTCGACTCGTTCTTGTGTTCAACAGCTCGCCTGTGGAACGATTTGCCGCCTCTGTGTTTCCTCCTTCCTACAACATGGGTCTCTTCAAGACCAATGTTCATTCCTTCCTCTCCTCAAAAAGACCCTCCACACAGCATCTCAGATGACATGGGCCCTGAAGAAAATTATTTTCCTCAGTGCCTCCTGTGTGTAAAAAAAAAAAAATAATAATAAAAAAAAAATTGTATACCGCCGTTTGTGTGAAAAATCACCTCGAGGGCTCTTAGAGTAAACAGTGTGAATCTCAAGGGACCTGCCAGGTAAGTAAGAATGGTCCTGTATATTATCTCTCTGTACATGATATAAACAATATGTGTAACCTTTTAATTTGTCAAGTGCATTGTATACACACATATAGTTTTGTATCATCAATCGGTGAATCGGTGGATGTATCCTGTTAGCCATTTATGTTTACCATATTATGCTTTTTTAATATTTATTTTCTTTCTTTACTTTCTCCGTACTTTATACTTTCTTTGTTTCTTACTTTATTTTGCTTATTATTTTTTGTGTTATTTCACTAGTAGCAACTAAACGTTGATTTACACACACTGTGAACTTTTTAATTGGAGCGTTAATATCCATGCACATCCCAATTGCAATTTCTTTAATGTAATAATTGTTGACACCCTGTAAATTTTTCAAACAATAAATAAATAAGTATATTACATTTATTTAAACTGTTTAAAAATTTAACCATTGTATAATTTGGCTGATTGATTTTATATAAATCTTTACCTATTTTTTCTTATTTGTATAATTAACTGAGTTTTTATAACTGGGTTGTTCTCACGTGTATGAGAACAATCTGTAAAAACACAGTAAAAATAAATAAATATGTGAATCCGTTTGGGCTTACATATATATATAATATTTAGCAATGTACATACGGAGAGTGGAAGAAACTTACAAAAGCATTTTCTCCGGGTTCTGGTTGTCGTATTATGTTCATATTTCATGTTTAATATTCCTTATTATTAAATTCTGTATGTAGCTCCCGATCCAACTCGACTCTTAATTCTGTTACTGGAGCAAGACCTCAAGGACTCTTCAGAATCCACAGAAAATAATAACAAGGTCTTCATGAAAATGCGAAATGAATGACACCCACGAAGTTATTCCTGCCACAAAAGAAAATCACGATTTTCTTTTTAATAATAATAATAATACATCTTATTTCTGATGAGCCGACAGTTGTCTGCCCGAAATTATAATTATGATAAAATTATAATTTTTGTGGTTTATTTACCAATATCAAACGTAAAATCGAACCTTAAAAATACCTTTAATAATAATCAGTTGGTATGGATATCATACGAATTTATTTACAGGGCCGATTTTTTGTACTTATACGCTGGTACTTATACTGTATACAGACAAGTAGTTTTATTCTTGATGCATTTGAATGAAATACATTTTATTTATTTATTTATTTATTTACGGACAAATAGTCCAATTAACAATATAACAATAACACGAATAGAAAAAAGAGAAAAAGAGAGATCTCAATGAAAGGAGATTACATATAGATGAAGAGCATTGACAAAATACATATAATATAAAAGTACATAGAGAAGATAACTATAAGTAGCTTGAAGATGGATTTAAAAAGACTTTAAAAAACCACATTGCGTAACGACTGCCGTAAGTCATTTAGGCTTACACCAAAAAATTCAATGCTTTGATTTGCGTTGACAAGTCTCGACATTCTGGATAAAGGATAATGATATCCATAATTAGTAGAATGTTGATTGAGGAACAGCAATTCAATATTTCGGAGTCTACGGGAAGGAATGTTGTACTGGATGAGTTGTAACAAAGCAGGTGTGTCAGTAATACTGTTGATAATTTTGAAAATGCATACTAGATCAGAGTCCTTGCTACGTTTTTCTAAAGAGGAAATGTTTAAAGTTTGTTCAATTTCATCATACGAGTATTCTCCTCTTTCAAGTCCTAACCTCCAAGCAATTCCTCGTAGGAAGCGATGTTGTACAGATTCGATGTAACAAATGTGGATAGCATAAAAAGGAGACCAAATGACACTAGCATATTCAAGGTTTGGGCGGACCAGCGAACAGTAAAGAGTTTTAAGTGTATTTATTTGTTTAAAGTCAGAGGTAATTCTATGAATGAAGCCGAGTAGTTTAAGTGATTTGTTTACGATGTTATTAATGTGATCCCGGAAAGAAAATTTACAATCCAGAGTGACCCCAAGGTCCTTGATAGATGTGACAGTAGAGAGACAAACATTATTTAGTTTATAATCAAACTGAATAGGTTTTTTGGTTCTATAAAAGGACAAAATTTTGCATTTATCAACATTAAGTTCCATGCAGTTAATTTTGCACCAATCATTAAATGAATTAATATCAAGTTGAAAAGGTAAACAATCAAGATGGGATTTAATTATCTTAAGAATCTTATTGTCATCGGCAAAAAGCCAAAAACGTGTGTGAGAAAAAACTTATAATTTTGTTACCGTATATTTCCTAAACCGACTGCATATTGTAAATTAGCATGCCGGCCAAACTGTCGGGGTTCAACTGTCGTGGAATCCTTATATCTTATAATGCAACCTTACTACGACCGGGTTCTATTGGCTGTACAAAATAGCTTTCTGTGCGTGAAATAAATACAAATATCCGCACTAATGGCTTGATCGAACTGGGCAAATAGTTTAGTCGAGTAGCGAGTAACTCGCTACTTGAGTGGCCGAAAAGTGTTCAAGTTCGTTCATTTACGGTCAAGTAGAGTACATTAGTGAGCAGAGACAAGACGACAAGTAACAAGACGACAGGCTGCTACGCATCAAAGTAAATGTGCTAATTAAGCTGCCTATGGATACGAAAAGAGTTAATAGCAGCAAAAATAAAGTATTTTAGAGTAGCATCTTCAGTTATTTAATGAACTCTACTAAAACGGTGTTCGCGCATGTCAGTGCGCAGTGGTGGGGGAAGCTACTCGGCCGAAAAAATAGAACGAAATGACTGAACTCTCTAAGGAACTGACCAAACTACTCTCTACTAAAATAGTGGTGTTCGGAAACGTTTAGTTACTAATGTACTAATCGACTAAACTACTTGCCCAGTGCGAACGACTCTTAAGATAAGCTATACGTGAAATCCTATTTAGATATTATTTAGATTAATCTTTACTATGAATCGGTTTACGAACATTTACGGTTTACGGTTTATGAATATCAAAAAATATGCTACGGATAAATTGAAGCTTTTAACACTTTTTGTATGCATAGGAATTAAAATAAAATTATTATTTACGTAACAAAAAATAACACAGGTCTGCAAATTGACATTTAATTTATTTTTTTAATGGAAATGGGTGAATTATATGTATTTTGGTACGCTGAATTCGAGTACGCCATCCATTTCGACCCATCACGTAATGATTTTCCGCAAAGTGGAAATTAAAATATAGGCAAAACCCGCCTTACACTACTTCTGTAGGGAATGTTCAAAAGAAAAAAAATCATTAAATTATACAAATTTAATTAATTTTAGGTCATAAAATATATACAATTATACATTATATACAATTATAAATCTATATAAAATCTGCTTTTTTAGTTTCGAGCTTCGTTTTGTGCTTTTTCTTTTGTGGGACGTCATATTAAAATTGTTGAGGTCCACTGGAGCCGCCTACTTAAAGCTCGTCACCAGAACTTTCTTCTGATTCACTTTCTGATGATGGCAAATCGTCTAGGCTTTGGGTTGCTTGTGGTGTAAGAATGCCAGGTCCGTGAGGGACTGAGCAGAGTACCGAATCCATGTTTGGGTAACAAATTTGTTTTTTATTTTTGGTACTATACCTTTGCACATTGCACGAACAAAAGTAGCAGTCATTGCTGTGGTTTCGAGGCTCTCCCCAGATCATGGGAACACCAAAACGAAAAGATTTAACTTTACCTTTTGACCACATTGTAAGTCCTTCAACATACCCTGAACAAACTTCATGCGGGGCCCAAGATTTGTCCTGGTCCCCTATCTTCACACCAAATACGCAAAATACACTTTTTTTAACAAAATCAGTAATATTTCTTTGTTGTTTTTTCACTACAAATTCAACACAAATATCGCAAAAACTCTCAGAAGAATTCACACAACCTCTTGAAGTCATTTTCGAAACACACGTTACGAAAGTAGGAGCAGAAATAAATAAATGAAAGGGCATGGAAGAGAGTGGGCAACTTGGGAATTTCGGCATTCTCTTATGATGCTGACTACGGAAAATCCCGATATATATGATTCAACGCTGAATAATTTTAACATCATGTGTTACTAAATGTTTTGTTTCAGACTGTAAAACATAAAATTACCTTATAATAAGTTGGAATTAATAAAAAAAATATATTTCGGCAATAAAACCCGTTTTGCGCCTTAAGATAAGCAATCCCACAGTATTTTGAGTTTTCCGGAAAAACCTTACGTGATGGAATTTTTTTGATAATTTTCCTGAATTCAGCAACCAAAAATACATGGGAATTACTTCTTATTTCAAAGAAAAGAAAACAGTCGCAGACCTGTGTAATATAAGCGTAAACTACCGAAAAAACTTTTTTCATGACTTAACTATGAAGTTATATATAAGAAACAATTAAAAAATACCCCTTTATGGCTTAGACCATTTTTGACGTTATGTATATTACTTTTTTCACTCTTATAAAATTATGCACAAAATAAATAAATAAAAAAAACACTTTGGCGCTCACTTGCCTCGTGCAAATAAGACTACGATTTTAATTTTTGAAGGCGTGAGAAACGTAATACTTCTAGCTTTTATTTATTTAAGGAACATAAACAGTCTTAGTAATATAATATACATAAGAGGATGACAAAAACAGACCAATTATTAATGCTCACGGATAGGTATTTAGAAACATAAAAGAAACTTAAGGGAACGTACCCATACTACGTGACACACTTTTGCAATTTTTTACCCCCCCCCCCCCCCCCTCCCCCCCCCCCCGGTGACCACGTGTAGTATATTCCAAGACCCCCCCCCCCTACAGTTTTCACGTAGTATTAATAAATATGGTTTCGAATCATTTTTTGCTAACAAAAAATAAAAAATGCATTATTTGGCTTATATTTGTCTTTATTAATACGGCGTTTGCTGCGTGATAGCAAGAGTGCATGCATTACAAGTGGAAAAAATATTATCAAGATAAAACTTATGTCAAAATATATTGAAACCGGAACGTAATTTATGGAAACGAAAGTTTTGTTATTTTTATAAACATTTTTCATCTCAATCATCTTCAACAAACACGTTCCCTGAACTTTTTCACTTATTTGAATGTACGATGGTGGGTTTTTAAGTTTGCGGATTGGGTAAGGAGTGGAAATAAAAACGAAAATTATTTTTCCTTTTCAACATATTCACCTACTACCCTAATACATTTTTCCGATCTTTAAATTAACTTAAAGGAACTTTATAACAGCGCGGAACTCAATTTTCTCCACATTTCACAATGTCTTCCCGATTGAAGTGTTTGGTCGACGATAGCTCAAAGACTAATGACCTAATTACGATAAAACCCGTTCATTCCGCGTACTTAAAAACCTCCCCTCGTAGCTCGAAAAAAAACGCGAGATTTCTAGATTGACTACGTGATAAAAACCAAAGCCCCCCCCCGTTGTGACCAAGCGTGCTATTTTGATGACCACCCCCCCTGAACAGGTCACGTAGTATGGGTACGTTCCCTAATGTAAACTAGAATATTCAAGAGACAGGACTAAGTAATAATGTCAAAAAATAATAATACAGAGTAGGTTCAACAAGTGATAAACCTAAATATAAAAACAAAAATAAATGCGATTATAACTATACTTAAATAGGTTGCGATGGGTTGGGACGGGTAAGGGGAGGACAGGGATAAGGGAAAGAGCCACGCAGGTAATTTAAAAATATTAGGTACAATTAATTTAATCGTCATGAATATGTGTCATATGTTATTCGCACCTAGAATGTGATACAATGAAATTCTGTAGCGATAGTAACTAGCAGTGAATGTGTCAGCAAGTATTTTTATATTCGTCTTAAAAGTCCCAACCAGGTGTTGATACTTGCTCGTACTTCAGTAAACACACATTTAGGCAGCAATTCAACCCCTGATTTGATTACTGAAAAAAAACCTTTCTGAAGGAAAAGAGCTTTCTCAAAATACATTGTCATAGTCCACACCAGATCGAATGATTTATTTCGTACGGGTACCACATTTTAGGTCACATTATGCGCAAAATTCATTAATGGGACGTATCTGGAAAACATTCAATACTCTACATATGTATAATATTTTTTTTTTTATTTTTTTTTTTTATTTTTTTTTTTTTTTAGCATATAAAATATAATGTACATTTAGATGATGTATTAATTTGCTTACATGTTCATATTCAAATATGTTAATACCACTCTTCCATGGAAGCGTTAGCTTGTGTCTGGAAGAGTAGTGTACATTTTTTAATGCTATATTTAAGTTCTTAAATTACAATGTGAATGTAAAAAACAATAAGTTGTAAGTTCGGTGATATGTGATTATAAGTATTTATCTACTATCAAAACAATTTTACTGTTTGGATAATGTGTCCAGAATTATTGTAATTAGTTGCTAAAAACAATACAAAATTTAACTTATTTGAAGAATGGAGTATCACTTGGAAACTTAGTTATAAGTAGATTAGATTAGTCGGAAACTGTTTTTTTTTTTTTTTTGAGTTTATCTTTAAAATATTTTTTTACAGTGTTTATTAATTGGATTTTATCATTAATTTTTCTAATTTCATCCGGTAATCGGTTGAAAATAAGTCTTCCTTGATAAGTATAATAATTTTGTGCAAAGGAAGTGTTTAATTTTGGGCATGAAAAAATATATTTATGTCTAGTACGGTTTTCAGTTATAAATTGATATTTTTCTTTTTCTTTTATAATTTGAATCAATGCATTTCTATTGTATAGATCTTTGAAAGATGGTACTTGGAATTCCTTAAATAATTGATCCGTTGGGTAGTCAGAAGGTTTTTTTAATATGATTTTAATTATTAGCCTCTGCACAACTTCAATTGGGGAAAGATTAGTTTTGTATGCGGATCCCCAGCTAATGATAGCATATTGTAAAGTTGATTGAACCAAAGCGTAATATATTAGATATAAGTTTTTTACAGATAAAAAATTTCTGATTCTTAAAAATATATAAATCAATTTTCTAATTTTTTTTACAACTTGACAAATTTGTTCCTTCCATTTCAAATTTTTATCGATAATGACTCCTAAATATTTGATTGTGTTTGTTGTTTTTAATATTGTGCAGTTTTGGATACAATAATTTTTACTATGTGTTTTGGAATTATCATGGATGATAATGTCAATGTTTTTAGGGGTATCATTTTTGTGTATAGCAAATGGAATTACAAATGTTTTATCACCATTTAGTGATAGTAAATTTACGTCGAAGAAATTCTTTAAAATATTTATGTCTTCGGTGGCTTTAAATGTTACTTTTTCCCAAGTTTTATCGCTAATTATTAGTACCGTATCATCGGCGTATGAAGTAATTTGGCCATGTAGTGGTTGAAAAAAAATGTCATTAACATATATGGTGAAAAGGATTGGTCCGATTACTGTACCTTGAGGGATTCCAAAGTCTGATATTTCTTTATCACTATTAATCTGATTTATTTTTACGACTTGCGGTCGATTTTTTAGGTAGTTCGAAATCCATTTAATTGCATTGTCTTTTATACCTATATTGTTTAGTTTTTTTAGTAGAATCTCATGGGATATACTATCAAAAGCTTTTCTGAGATCAATAAATATACCGGCACATTTTTCACCTTTATCCAATGATTCATTGATGTATGAGGTTACATTAGCAATAGCATCTTGTGTGCTGAGTGACTTTATAAAACCAAATTGGTTTTTTTGAAGAATTTTATTACTTTCTAGGAAACCGACCAATTGGTTTTTCACAATTTTTTCAAAAATCTTTCCAATGTTTGAGATTAGACAAATTGGGCGATAGTTAGTTACTTGTTGAGGATCTCCAGATTTATAAATAGGTGAAATAATTGTATTTTTATAGTTTGTCGGAAATATTCCCTCTGTTAAACTTAAGTTTATCAAATGAGTAATTGGTTTTACCAAATGAATTTTCATGGATTTTAGAAAATGTACTGTAATAAGGTCAAATCCGGGAGACGAACCTCCTTTCATGCCTTCTATTATTTTTAAAACTTCACTTTCCGAGGTTGTTTCAAATTTTGATAAATTATTTTGATTTTGTACATTTTCAATCGTTTGTTTTTTCGGGTTAAAAGATTTATTGATATTTTTCGCAAGATTTTTTCCTACATTAGCAAAAAAAGAATTAAAGATGTTTGCGCATTGTTTAGGTTGAATATTAGCATCTATTATTTTATTTTCATGTTCAATGTATTTTATTTTTTGTGTTTTTTTAGTGTTATCCATGGCTAAGTTGACTGTTTTCCATATTTGTTTATTGTTATTGTCTGTAGAAAGTATTTTATTTTTGAAATAGTCTTCTTTATTTTTTTTGATACAGTTTGTTAATTTATTTTTAAATTTTTTGTAAAAAGTGTATGCTTTTTCATTTAGAGGATTTTTCAATGCCGTTTTATAAAGTTTTTCTTTGTTTCTAATTGATATTATAAGTCCTTGTGTTATCCAAGGCTTTAAAATTCTTAGTTTAGATTTAATGCGGACTGTAGTTTCAGTAGTTGAATTTTTTATGTGTTGAGACAATATATTTTCAAAGTTTTTTGAGCAAGTCTCGGTATCATAACTATTTAACACGTTGTTCCATTGTTCATTTCTTAGTTTTTTGGATAAAATAGTCATATTTGTGTAGGAATTTGTCTTTGTTAGATTAAATTTTTTATGTTTAATTTTGTTATCATAGAGAAGAATGCATGCATGGTGGTCAGTTATATTCGTTTTCCAAACAATTGATTTGATTTTGTCGATATCTTTAATATTTATGTTAGTCCATATATGGTCTAAACAAGATGGAGTGTGATTTTTTATCTCTCTCGTATTTTTGTTAATGCACGATATGAAGTTAAATTCAGTCATACAATTAATATATTCATTTTTGAAATTATTTTCTACGTTTTCATTAATGTTTAAATTGAAGTCTCCTGCAATAAAGCAAAGTTTATTACTAAATTTTAACAGTATGTGTTTAAATTCATTTATAAATGACGAGATATTCGAACCGTGTGTTCTGTAAACAGCTATTATGTGGTAGTTTGTTTTGTCGAGTTTTAATTGTATTTCAATACAGTTTACTAGATGTATAGGATGTTCAGTTATTTTGACAATACTAAATTTATCGTGAATGAATATGACGAGACCACTATTTTTATTGATGTTTATTTTGGTTGTAACATAATTATATTCTGGTAAATGATAGGTGGGTGATTCGTCATTAGTAAAAGTTTCTGATAATATTATGATGTCAGGTTTTTTTATTTAGATTGTTTAATTTTAGAATTAATTCATCCCAATTTCGTTCCATACTTCGTATATTACTATGAAAAATGAAAATATTATTGAGATTCTTTGAGATTATGTCATTACATGAATCGGTGTATACACACTCATATTCTTGTATTTTAAAATTATTTTCTAATTCATTAGCTATGAAGTCATCCATTTAGTAAAAATATTAATGTGATATTGATTTCTTTTAAATATATAGAGTATTTTCAAAGTAGAGTGTGACATAGAGTTAGTAATACAAATACGGATTTTATAATGTGTAGAGATTGTTGAAGAATGTTCCGGTTTTTTATTGATCATATATTGATTGATCACATTTTTATCATTACTAGCATAATCATTTACAATATTTAAATGCATATCTCGTATAATAATATTATCTATATTTCTAAAATTCAATAAAACGTTTTTTGATTCTACTATAAATTGTTGTACTGTAGACTTATGTGTAGGATAAATAGCAATATAATGCGATAATTTATTTACGTCTTTAAATTTTATATTTAAAATATTAACATCATAATCATTAATTACTTCATTAATATTGAGAACATTATACTGGTTGGAAATAGATATTCCAATATCAGAGTTTTTGTTTATTCTTATTATTGTTACCTGGTACCCTGGAATGGAGTAATTAGTTTCGCCAGTAGAGTAGGTCTTTGTAAACCCAATCAAGCCCGGGAAAAAAAATATTTCTTTTAAAGATATTATTAATTTTTCAAAAAAAATTTTTACGCTTTTAATATTTTTATGAAATTGAGTAAATCTTTTGTCAGTGCAAATAAAATAGAAATCTCTTATAGAGTGATATAAGTTTTCTTCAATACATATTTTTTTATCTAATGCGTTACATAAAAAATCATTCATTGTTAATTTATAGATAAGAGTTTGAGGAAATGAAAATTTACAATATTTATTCGTAGTCAATGCGTTCTTTGGCAATTCGAAGCATTTTTTGCCGGTAAAGGCATTTTATGCTATCGACTCTATGATCGGTGGAATAGTTCATATCAAACCTTTTGTTTTGGACACAGCAGTTGTTGCAGATTGGAGTTTGTTCTTTGTTTTCACATTTGGATAGTATATGTTCCTTAGTGCAATGAGGGCAAATGGGAGGCTGCGTCCTGGCGAGACATCTTTGAGCTGTGTGGCCGAACTTGAGGCAATGGTAACATTGTGTGAGCGGGCTGCAGTCGCTGACGTACACTCTTTGGAATTTGATGTTTAATTTTTTTTTATCAATTAGTTTTTTCCTTAATTGTCCAGTTGTTTCGATAATGTAGTTAGTGGTGTCGTTTTCTTTTCCTTCATTGTACTTATTTTTTAATTCCTTGATAAGCTTAATGTCTTTTTTGTCTTCTAGGGTTAATCCTTCATTTTGTTGTACAATCCCGTCTATAATTTCTTCTTCAGTCAATTGGCATTGCAGGCTTTTCAACATTAAGCACGGTTTCCTTTTTTTTATTTCTTCGGCCGATACTTCTTTTCCAATTACTTAGGTATGTTTATTCTAAAATTCCCATAAAGTATATATTTCACATAAAAACACATACATCCCACACCACAAAATGCAGGATTTCATATACCGAAATCACTGAAGGCCGCCCAGTTTCATATTGACTGTCGGCCGTTTCTTCCCGGATGAGGTTTTTCATGGTTTCCTCATTCTCGAAGGCAATTGCGGAAGAACTCCAAATAAAAAGGAGATGACCGCCTCCTTCCCGCTCCAAACATAACACAGACATACACGTATGTATATATGGCCGTCGGTCGCTAGCTCTGATGATGAAGATTGATGTTGAGTCTGGACGAAACATGCAATTTTGTAGGCTTTTAGATAACAATTTTTCCGTACCGATGAAACACAAGACCTTTAAGTCTATAATAGCCAGGTAACATTTTAAAATACCCACATGAGGTAAAAATTGCAAGGCGCAAATGACGCCGTTCTATTTATAAAGAACATTCTTTAAATTCACTAAATTTAAATGATTCATCTCTTCAAGAAATATAAGAATGTAGTAAATGAAAAAAATGACATTTGCAACTGTATACCTTGGAAACGTATATAAAATCAAACTGGATAAAAAATCTTCTAGAAGCAAACATTTTAGATACTTATTTTTACCATTTTCATTGTTCTTATTGTTCTTTGTTTTTTGTTGTTAATTGAGCAAACACCGATGTGTACCTACTACCTACTACCTACCTATGCTTAATTATTTGTTCATATCAATAATTAGGTCATTAATGGAACTTAATTGATTTTTTTTTATTTTTTATTTTTTTTATTTTTTATTAGTAATAGGTACCTACATAAATTACAAATAATTTTTATACAGTAATTAATTACATAGTAGAATATTTGATGTACCCCCATAATTAAGCAAGGCTTGTGTGTATGATTTGACACATATTGATTTTGCGAAGTAATTTTCTTATAAATGACTGATTCCTAAACATAATAAAATAATATAATCATCATCATCATCATCACTACAACCCCTGGTGGGTCTTGGCCTCCTCAAGAGTCTTCCTCCACTCATCTCGGTTTTGTGCCAGCTCTCTCCAGTTTGGAAACTCCAAGATAGATATGTCTTTGAGGACGTTGTCGCTCCATCTTAGTCTTGGTCTTCCCAGGCTCCTTCGCCCTATTGGTCTTGAGTTCAGCAGGGATTTTGGTGCTTGATGCTCGGTCATTCTCTCCACATGACCCAGCCACCGAAGTCTTCCCAATTTTATAAATTTTGCGACGTTTAGCTCCTTAAACAAAGTATAGAGCTCATTTTTATAACGTCTGCGCCAAAATCCATTTTCTAGAACCGGTCCGAAGATGCGCCTCAAAATTTTTCTTTCAAAAACGTCCAGTGCTCGCTCAGTTAGTACCCAAGTCTCAGCTGCTGCGTACGTAAGTACTGGTCTGATAAGTGTTTTGTACACTAATATCTTCGTGTTTCTGGACAGCAGTCTGGACTTTAATAGGTTTTGTAGGCGGAAATAACAGCGATTTGCGTTCACTATGCGTTTCTGGATCTCATCTGTGGTATTATTGTCGTTTGTTATCAATAATATAATAATACCCATTTTCTGGCTTTTTCTACATTTAGATCATTATCATCATCACCCGTGTTTACTTTTTCAACTAGGCCAACATTTTTTTCTGAAAATTTATTGAGTCCACTTAGCGCTGCACCTACATACCTACATCCTACATGTTCGAACTTTGTATTTTAAAATGTAAATATAAATATTATAAAAAAATCTCGAATGTTCCAAAGCTAAAACGTCAACAACATATGTAACATACGAGTACGTGTTCATTTATTTTGGAACACGTTGTAAAACGGTACATAATAGCTAGCCAATCTGTGTTCACAATCTATAAAATTCGAATATTTGTAAAAGGACCTTGAAAATCTAATTACGTAGATATCGCAGCGCAATTTTCAATAAATAACTTTTTGATGAGATTTAATGCATTTATTAGTTTTACTACCCGGCTTTGCCCGTGATTTGAATTTTTGTAGACATTTATATATATTTTTTACAATAGCTCCACACAGGAGGCTCTGAAGAAAATTATTTCCCCAAGGCCTATGTCTTCTTTGCGGATGCTGTGTGGAGGGCCTTTTAAAAGATAGGATGTTCTGGAAAGGAAAAATTATGGGGGTGGGAAGGAATCTGGAAGTCAATGTATCCCGGAGTGATGGACATATGAATTTTTTCCACTGCAGTGCAAGGCGATGGTTCGAGAGAGTCCTGCTGGATCCGGCCCGCCACGCAGTAGGTTTTCAAACGCATCTACCGCCAAGACCTAGACAAACCTCACCTCATGAACCCGGGCACTCCTGCAAAGTCACCAAACGTAGCGAAACCCTTGGGATGACTAACAGCAGAGATAATAATTATCCAATAAATGGTTTCTGGACGGTGGTACCTGTACCCGCCTCCCATTTTTAAACTTAGTTTATGTCTTGTTGTGTTACATTTATCCAGAAATGGATATTTCGAAGCTTCACATATCTCTACATCTCTACATATTATAACACAAAGTCCTCCGCCGCGTCTGTCTGTATGTCTGTCCGCGATAAACTCAAAAACTACTGAACGGATTTTCATGCGGTTTTCACCAATAGATAGAGTGATTCATGAGGAAGGTTTAGGATAATTTGTCAAGGTTTTGTGTAAATTGATTGATATATATAATATATATAAATGTCTGTATGTGGCGGACGAGCGGGCTGGCAAGCGGGCGGTGTGGATTTTATTTGTATGAAAATCTACAGTTTTATGCCGAGGTTGATGAAATTTACACATGTGACCTTCAAAATAAGAGGAAGATTACAGACTGTCCACATTTGATTTCCAAAACTCTGTATAAAACCCGGGCATCGCCGGGGATTACAGCTAGTTTCATGATAAAGTGACCCTACATACGAGTAATTGCGTTCGCCTACAAATTCCTGGAAGAATATTCTCTGAAGGTTTCACCTGCAAAGAGTTTTTTATGATTTATTTCATTTACATCGGCCACGGGCTTTTACAATAAAATAATATAATATTTGTTACTAGTAGACCGGCCACACGTTGCTGTGGCTAACAAAACATAGCTCCATTACCCAACCTTTATAACCAAAGCCATCTGTTAATTTGCATACATATCAAATCCACACCGCCCGCTTGTCCGACTCGCTCCCTTTATATATTATATATTTCAACCAATTTACACAAAACCTTAACAAATTATATATCTAAACCTTCCTCATGAATCACTCTATCTATTGGTGAAAATCGCATGAAAATCCGTTCATTAGTTTTTGAGTTTATCGCGAACAGTCAAAGACAACCAGAAGCGTCGGAGGACTTTAATTTATAACATTTACTAGCTGACCCGGCTACGCGTAGCTGTGAAACACAACGCCTCTACTGGATGGTTACCCAACATTTATAACCACCGCCATCTCTTATTTGCATACAAATCAAATCCACACCGTTCACCACATACAGACATTCTCCTTTATATATTATATATTTCAACCAATTTACACACAACCTTGACAAATTATATACCTAAACCTTCCTCACGAATCACTCAGACAGACAGACGCGACGGAGGACTTTAATTTATAATAATATGTAGAGATGTAGAGATACTTGTATAAATATTTATCCCCAAGGAAGCATATTTTGGATTTTTATATCTTATATCGTATATAAAAATGAATCGCTGAATGTGTTGCTAAGCGCATAACTTTCGAACGACTGCACCAAATTGGATAATTCCTTTTTTGTGTGTTCGTTATTGTCAGGACAAGGTTTTTATAAAACTTCCGGTGAGCTCTGGCATCATGAAATTTGTATAAAAAAATTGCTATTGGTGGCACGCGAGGAAGCGGCTATTGCTATGGAAAGCGGGAGGGAGGGAGAGATGGGGGAGGGGAACCTGGGAGGGGGGTTCGCGAGACGGGGGAAGGGGGAGGTGGAGTGGGGAGAGGGAAGGTGGAGGTGACGGGGTGGGAACGGGAGAAAAAAAGGGGAGGCGGAAGGGGAACGGGACGAATGGGAAAGGACACTTAGGGAGAAACAATTTCTTTATTAAATGGCATAGTAACGCATACCGGGACCAGCTAGTATGATATTAATTTCATTTACATCAGCCACGGGCTTTTACAATAAAATAACAAAATATTTATTTATTATATTATTATTACAATAAAAACCTACACACCTATGAACCTACACACTACACACCTATCTATGTATTTGATATCATGACAGCACTTGGGTATGTTACGTAACTTAAATGATTTTTTCATAAAATTCTTGAAAAAACACACTTTTTATCAACACAACATAATATTATTCTCTGCTATTGCATTACGCAATAGCAGAATCTTATTGGCTAAGCTATTTAAAATGCCACAGCGTGTTTATCAGTATTTCAATTTGAAACTAAATCATGGCAGGTAACCTTTGAAAGAGTGGCAATTAATGCTGCGTATAACCAGAAGAAATAACATATCTACCTTAGAGCTTCTAAACTGGAGAGAACTAGTACAAAACCGAGATGAGTGGAGGAAGACTCTTGAGGAGGCCAAGACCCATCAGGGTTTGTAGAGCCAAGAGTGATGATGATAATCAGAAGAAAAAAAGCCACAAACTGAATGATGACTTATTATGGGAATAAGCAATAAGTGACCCAGACTCTACCCATTTAAAGCTCCAAAGACTAAAATGGGCCGGACATGTGCACCGAATGCCAAGCACAAGAGTACCAAAGAAGGTTCTAATAGGACACCCGGGAGGTAAACAAAAAGGCGGGCAGACCTAGCCTGAGATGGGAGGATGATGTCAGGAAGGATGCAAGAGGACTACTAAATGTTGGAGAATGGAAGACGACGGCCGAGGACAGAGGGCGGTGGAGGCTTATCTTGAAGGAGGCCAAGGCTCGAAATGGGCTGTAGCGCCATTGTAGAAGAATAAGCAATAAGAGAAAACTTTTTTCACCTTCTATAGCTGTGATCTTTTAGTGAAAGAGCGTAAAGTAAATTTTCAAGACGTCAAGAAGAATTACTGATTTGAATGATCTGGTTATTTATAATATTATATAAGCTGGTGGGCAGTCGCATCCACCACCAAGACCTGGACAAAACTCAATCTGGGCACCCTTGCTAAATCACCAAACGTAGCGAACCACTTGGGGTGACCTATGGCTGAGGTGTTGGTTATCCAATAAATGGTTCCCGGGCGGTGGTACCCATACCCGCCTCCCAAATTGTTCTAAGCAAAACTAACCTTGTGGACCTGGGCACTAGCGAACCACTTGTGTGTTTGAATGCAAATAATGCGAGGATTGAGTGGCATTACATCATTTATCTGCCTACCCCTGCGATGAAATGGCGTGATTTTTATTAATCATCTGAAATGACTACAGTCAATGTCGAGGTCTTCTCAGATATGGGTCAAACAAATACGTTTCCTGGAACCGTGGAGTCATCAATCTCTTATCGCACAACCTGTTATCATCAGCTGTCTCCCTCTGTCTCTGCCACTTGTCTGCCATGTCATGACATGTTATGTCTGATGATCTATACATATGTACTAATAGGATAATGACTTCGTTTGATCTTGAAATAACATTATGATTGGTTAACATCATTATCTTGGAATGTCATTTATCCAGTACCTATCTTTCCCTAACCCGTTTTTTAAAGTATATTTTATTTAGTTATAAAATTTGATGTCTTATATCTAATATATTATTTTCCTAAACTACTATAATTTTCAATTTTTTATATGAAAAACTCTCTTTTTATAACTTTTGAAGGTTATTGCCATCAATGATAAATGTAGACGAGAGGATCTAGGTTCGAGTCCCAATTGCGACCATTACCTTTTTATGTTTTTCTGTGTCTCGTTCTCTTTCAAATTTTCGTTTAGATTATTATTGTTATCTTCTTCTTCAATGATACTCTAATATTATTTACACATCTACTAACACTAGCTAACCCAAATCACTAGCTAGAAATTATTATTGCAAGAAAGTTATGCAAGTTCGAGTGTTTTTGTTTAGGACCAAGACCACCTCAAGTGCTTCGCTACGTTTGGTGACTTAGCAGGGGTGCCCGGGTTCGTGGGGTGAGGTTTGTCCAGGTCTTGGCGGCGGATGACCTGGACACACTGAACCCCAGATTCCTATACACCACTCACACTTTTTTTTTCTTTTTTTTTTATTTATTTTTTTTATTTTTTTATTTTTTTTAGAATTTCCTGTCCTTCCTTTCCTTAAAAATACTCTCCACGCAGCATCATATGGAGTCAATGTAAAAGCAACTATAAACAAAATTAAAGTGTGTTCATCGGAAATGACCTGCCAGGTAAGTATGTTTCTGTATCCATTCGACTTCACAAATGTGTAGAAAATTGGTCCTTCTTTGGGGGGGGGGGGGCTAGAGAATTTCAGAAATACGCCATTTTCGGCTATAAAAAGATGAGCCACTTCGCAGAGATGAGATAGAGAGAGAGAGAGGGGGGAAAAGGATGACCAAACACACTGTGATTGGTCATCCTCTTCCCTTCCATGCCTTGTTCTGCCTACATAATACCTTCACCCGACTTCATCATACACCACATCGCTTCGTTTAAAGTATTTTCGGTTCATTTTCCAGTTCTTCTGAAGCTGTAGGCATAACTCGTATGCACTTTCTGACGCAACAGTCTTAATTCCATATTATCATGTAAGTAATAGTTGAGGTGAACTACAAACGGAGTGAGTAAACCTCTTTAATAGACACGGAAACCTTGACACGTCTAATTATTCTAAAATGGTTATTGTTTGAACAAGTACACAGGTATGTGCGGCTGTTTTCTCAGCGATAATAATGCAAATCGAAAATACTTACGCATTAACAGCCTGAACCAATGAATCCTTCGCATTCCGCGAAATGGCAACATAGTAAAATTATGTTATCTACACGGTTTTCGCCGAGACTCTGGAACCGTGGCTAATGTTTTTATATCTATTTACTTATTTACTTATATAATATTTCATAGAATTTATTTGCAAGTTTATTGTTTATTTTCCCATAGGTACCAACACATTAACATTAAAACAGACATACAAAGTATATACACACCTAATGCAGGACATGATATATTACTAATGTCACTGAAGGACGACTCTGTTTTATTTTTATTTTATTTTTTTATTTTGACATACGGCCGCTTCCTCCCGAATAAGGTTTTTTTTTAAGTTTTCCTTATTTCCAAATAATAGGCCTTAGCCGATTCCTTTCCACTCCCAACACAATACAAACAGACATGTATATACAGATGTCCCAAAAGAAAGTTGATATTTAGTGGATCGATTTTAAAAAAAGTAAGGGTTCTATCGAAAAAATGTTTATTAAATACTATAAACAAAAATTTTAACAAAACAAAAAAACGACTTCAAAAAATGCACTAAAAAGTAAAAAAATAATTTCGTATTCTTCTACAACTTTATAATCAACTTACCTTTTCTACTCATCAATATGTACGTACGATTGTTATTTTTGGAGTCGGTGTCGGCGGGAGAGGAGCTGTCAAGGATTGTCTTGGTTAACACCGACTCCAAAAATAACAATCGTACCTACATATTGATGAGTAGAAAAGGTAAGTTGATTATAAAGTTGTAGAAGAATACGAAATTATTTTTTTACTTTCTAGTGCATTTTTGAAGTCGTTATTTTGTTTTGTTAAAATTTTTGTTTATTTTTTGATTTTTAGTGAATCTGAAGTACACTAACTAATTCGATTAAGATTCGGCCGAGTATCGTAAATTTGTTCTTCAGAATTGGAGAGTTCCGTTACTTTGTCATGGATCCCATAATCAGAACCTAACCAAACTCTCATCAAACTACCCTTGAAGTACATCCTTTCCAATAAAAAAAGAATCATCAAAATCGGTTGGCGTTATATTGAGTTATTCGTCAAATTGTCGCGCACATACTTGATGCAAATTTAAGACTTATATGATTTTCTCATGGATTCCATTGTCAGAACTGGACCAAATTAAAATGGGACCACACGGGAAGCACCAGCTTTCAAATAAAAAAAGAATCATCAATATCGGTTCACCCAGTCAAAAGTTCTGAGATAACAAAAATTAAAAAAAAAAAAAAAAAATACAGTCGAATTGAGAACCTCCTCCTTTTCGAAGTCGTTTAAAAATACACAATTTGGGAATTTATTTCTGAAAAATAATATCGTCCAAATGTAAACTTTCACGTTCGCGGCATTCATTTAATCGAAGAGTAAAATTTCTTATGATGGCTCGCCAGGTAGGCTTCGTGATGGCTGCCATTTCGTGACGAATATTTTCTTTTAATTGCATCAGGGAAGTCGGATTTTTGGGGTACAGTTTAGATTTGAGATAACCCCATAGGAAAAAGTCCATAGGGGTTGGGCCAGGACCACGAGGAGGCCAATTTATGTCACCTCTCCTGGAGATCAATTTGCCAGGGAAAATTTCACTAACTCATGGCAGAGACTTATTGGACGTATGTAATCTTGCTCCATCTTGCTGGAACCATGTTCTTTGGTTATAGCCAGTAAGTTTGTAGGGGTGCAGCATTAGGTCTTTGTGCAAAATGCTGTGTAACGATGATCTATGCACATTTAAAGCACTTGCGCGCTTGCGAATCGAAAAGTTTGAGTCGTCACGAAAAGGCTGATAAACACTCTCTACGTTTTCTACCGTTCTCGATGACCTTGGTCACCTGGATTTTGGATTTTGCCAGCATTGTACCGATCTCTTCAAACTTTTTGACCCATTTTCGAATGCGAGGAATGGCTTGGCGCATCATTGAATTGACGAAAACCTCAAATAGTGTAGAATCTTCTACGCGCTACAGTCACCGAATCACCATTTTTGCACTCACGCACGCACAACGCGCGGTCGCTTCCGAGAAATGCTTCATAGCGACGAAATTTCCAAGAACCAGACTACTGATTGACATACCCCCCGAGCCCCTCGGAAAAGTTGCGTTCACATAGAAAGCAAAACAAATATCAACTTTCTTTTGGGACACCTGTATATACGGCCGCAGTAGGCCGTCGCTGGTTGATGATGCTGCTAAAACACATGCAATTTTAGTAAGGTTTTTAGGTAACAAATGTTTCCCTGCCGAGAAAATACAAGTTTTTTTTTTTTCATTAACTCCACACAGGAGGCCCTGAGGAAAGTAATTTCCTTCAGGGCCTATGTCATCTGGGATGCTGTGTGGAGGGTCTTTTTGAGGAGAGGAAGGAATGAACATTGGTCTTGAAGAGACCCATGTTGTAGGAAGGAGGAAACACAGAGGCCGGCAAATCATTCCACAGACGAGCTGTTGAACGCAAGAACGAGTCGAAGAAACGACCCGTTCTCATGTGACAAATGTCAACCGTGTACAAATGTTGGGCACGCGTTTGGCGTGTTTCCCGACTATGCACCGGTGCCAAAGGGATCAATGATGCTAGTTTCTCGGAACATCTTCCATTGTAATACCGGTAGAACAAGGATAGCATTCCCACCCGACGCCTGTGCTCTAAAGATTGCAATCCATCTGTTAAGATGGGAGAATCAATCAAACGGACCGCCCGTTTCTGCACAGAGTCGAGGGTATTTTTCAGGTATTTTGGAGCTCCAGACCAGAGATGGCTGCCAAATTCAACCGTGGGGCGTACTTGTGATTTGTACAAGGTTAGCAGTTGTGTACTATTAAAGTATCTGCGGGCCCTGTACAGTACGCCCAGTTTTTGGGCGGCTAACTTTACTCTGGCTTCGATGGAGCCCCCATACCTGAGCTGGTCACTTAGGGTTACACCAAGCATTTCAATTGAGGGCCTGTTCGGAAGATTGCTTCCGTTGAAAGAGACTAGATTTTCATTTCGATCCCTTTTAGACGTAATCAGACAAGATTGGGTCTTTGAAACATTAAATTCAACGAGATTATTTTTACCCCAAGAGAAAACACTCTCGAGGTAACCGTCCATTCTTTGCTTCAAAGTCCTACGAGCTGTTGGAGTTTGTGAGCCCTTTGGAGGCTTGTCAAACAAAAAACTATCATGAACTGTTCTGTCATCCGCATAACAGTGAATTGGTGCACATGACAAAAGGTCGTTGATGTGCAACAAAAACAAAGTCGGAGACAGAACCGATCCTTGCGGGACGCCAGCATTTATCGAGTGTGAGGAAGAGGTGAAACAACAAGTTTGTAATCGAGGCGCATATGATACCGTTCTATTTGTATAAATAACATTAACTTTAAATTCAGTAAATGTGAATGATTCACCACTTCTTAGGAAATAAAAATTTAGAAAATTGATAAAAAAAACATTGGGCATTCTGGATTGCGTGAAATGTGAACACGAGAGCATCATTCTGTGATAGGAGGACTTGTCATTATTTACTATCTAAGTATATATATATATAAATCAAAATATGTTTGTTTCTGGGTTTGTATGTTTGTATGGGGCCTATGCCTTGCTAAACCATTCATCCGATTGCGATGAAATTTTGGGGATTTGATGTGCGCATGCGCGCGATGGTTTCTATACATAGTGATTTCTGGCATCATGAAATTATGCATCGCTAACCGTTCATCGATTGCGATGAAAATTTGGTTAGTTGCTGTGAGCATGCCCGCGATGTTTTCTTTATACAATAGTGAGCTCTGGCATCGTGAAATTATGCATTGCTAAACCGTTCATCCGATTGCGATGAAAATTTGGTGAGTTGTTGTGAGCACGTCAACGAAGTTTCTATATACATATACTGGTAGGCACTGGCATTATGAAATTTGTATAAAAAAATTGCAATAGGTGGCACGCGAGCTGTTTGAAAACTGAATGTGTGGAATGCGGGAGGGGGGAGGGGAAATCGAGAGGGGGGTTCGTGGGACGGGGGAAGCGGGAGAGGGAAGTGGGGAGAAGGAAAACAGAGAAGGCAGAGTAGGAACGCGTGAGGGGAAGGGGATGCGGAAGAGGAGGAGGCAGAAGAAGAATGGGACGAAGGGAAAGGACACGTAGAGACAAACAATATCTTTATTAAGTGACATAGCAACGCAAGCCGGGAACTACAAACCCAGAAGCTAGCATATTTTGATTTTTATATGTGTAGATTTCCCCCTAAAACAATGCGAGCGAAGCCGCGGGTATAAGCTAGGATTTAATAATATATCAGTTGTCCAAATAGACTTGCCATAGACAAAAATGTAAAATAAAGGCTTTTTGACATATTTATTATCAGCTTTGCCATGTTGTAGAAAAATCGGTAGCTTTCCCGCGGGAGACAATCAATGTCTGTTTAAATGCGGGACGTCCCCAAAAAATCGGTCTGACAACGCTGTGATAGGATATGTGAATAAATTTTCTCAGAAAAAAATTTAGTACGGAGAATTTGTGTGCGATAAATGCGTGTTTTTGTTGTGACTTACTTATAATAAATGAGCGGGTTTTGTGTAGGTAATTAAGCAATAATTTCATCATCACCCAAGTGTTTCACTCCAAAATATCGAAACGGATGTGATTCATGAAATAAGTTTACGAACCAAGCAGACAGTTTGACAATGCCTTCGGAAAAAAAATATAGGTACTTTCAATATATAAAAAATATACTTACGTCAATATATCCTGTTAATATTATAAAGGCGAATGTTTGTATGGATGTATGTTTGTTACTTTTTCACGCAAAAGATACTGAATGGACTAATAGAAAGAAAAATTCTTTCACTTGTAGAAAGCTACATTATTTGCGAGTAATATAGGCTGTATATATTGGTACGCTCTGGCGTTATAAATAAGCTCTAGCGTTATGAAATTATTTATTATACGTTTATTGTCCAGACAACAGAAAACAAAGCCTGGCTTGGTAACTATAAGTAATTATTTGACGTAACTTGTCATTTTGTCATTTGTTTAGGTTACTATGGAGATCCCTTTGATAGTTAAAATTATACTAATCTATAGGTACTGATATTATAAATGCGAAACTGCGTGTGTTTGATTGTTACGCTTTAATAGGTGGCACGCGAGCTCTTTGAAAAATGAATGTAACGGGTATAAATGGGTGATGAGGGTTGGAGAGGGAGAGGGGAGAGGGGGGAGGGGGGGGGAGTGGAGTGGGGATAGGGAAGGTTGAGGAGGCGGAGTGGGAACCCCCCCAATACTACGCGAGCGAAGCCGGAGGCAAAAGCGGTAAAAATAAAAGTAAAAAAAACGTGTTCGGATTATTCAGTCTTTGATTCATTTAATTCCATCGTTTTAATTCCATTGTTTAAAACTCAATAGCATAGGCGTCGGCAGGGGCCACCCCCTCCCTCCCTGATTATCTAATTGGGTCTGTCAAGTGAACACGCCGGGCCGGCTACGGGCTACCTTTGCTGACCTGACACCGACTCCAAAAATAACAATCGTACCTACATATTGATGAGTAGAAAAAGTAAGTTGATTTTGAAGTTGTAGAAGAATACGAAATTATTTTTTTACTTTTTAGTGCATTTTTTAAAGTCGTTTATTTGTTTTGTTAAAATTTTTGTTTATTTTTATATAAGTATATATTTATATAGATAGATGAAAATAATGAATAGTATAATGACTGATGCAAACGCTTAGAAGTTTGTGGAATAGCGCACAAAGGTGACCCTCGCTTATAATAATAACAAATAATAATAAGCAATAACACCGTATCGCGTCAATAGTCAATGTTCTTATCATCCAGCGAATAGTTTTGTTATTTCCGTGGCGCTATCCAGGACTTGCTGACCGCTGTACTGCCCGCCCCACTAGAGAGAGATTTGCGAGGAACTGGACTAAAACAGCCGACAGCCTCTCCAATCTATCACAATAACACCAAGGTCACCGAGTTAAGAGTGACCTACAGAAGTTGAACTATACACCTCCGCATCGAGATCAGCATGGAAATTGTACAGAGAAATGCTGACGAAGGCATCGAGAAAAATTGATAATACGACATTATCATACATTCATATGCAGACTGCGTGACGGGTTTATAACCTGTGAAGCATTATGCGCAATACAAACTGCTGACTTATGTTTTTTGTTGGCATATTTTGTAATTAACACCAGCGTAGATAGGTGTTTTAGTATCAGTGTAGTAATAAATAACTGAAGTGTCGTCTTCAGAGATTAATGACACCGCATAAATTTCCACAATCGCGTATATTGGCATGATGCAATTGGAGATTGAATTAATATGCCGGAATATAACATCCAAGTCAATAGTGAGTAGGTAGGTCACGGGTTAGATCTAGAGGTCAGACAGCGGACAAGACGGTGTATCGTTACTCGTATTTTCCTAATTGACAATCAATCAACAATCACACGTATTGTGCATGATGTGGATTGGTAAGACAGAGCAGTTTGGTACAGCAGGTGGCATGCCGAATCCCGAACTTTCGGGTTCGATTCCCACAGCAGCGGATAGCAAATATAATATATCATTGAATAAGAAGATAACACTAATAATCTAAACGAAAATACGAAAGAGAACAAGACGCAGAAAAATGAAAAAGATAATGGTCGCAACTTTTTTCTGTGTCTTGTTCACTTTCATAAATAATATGTTCGTTTAGATTATTAGTGTTATCTTCTTCATCAATGATATATTACATTGATGGGAATAACCTTCAAAAGTTATAAAAAGAGAGTTGTTCTTGTAAATAATTCAAAATATAAACTTTAAACGCGAAAGTTTGTATGGATGTTGTAACAGACGTATCAAGCCTTTACAAGACTGTAAAATAAGGGGCACCGGTTTTGTGCACGCCTTCCACTAGCTCACGCTGATGATGGTTGTAGTAGCTGGCTGGCCTCCCTACATCCAGTGGTATGGCCCTGGATGCGCCTCGTTTCTGCCTGAGCGGTGCCTTGCAGTGCCCAGGGTCAGGGCCGACTGCAGCGGTAGGCACCGAGTTCCCGTTCAGGCAGAACTTCGGCAGGAGGCAGCAGCTGGCAGCAGGTCGCAGACTTCCAGAGGTAGGTGTCTGGACCACTTGAGGAGTAAATAAAAGACTTGTTTGAATGTTGAAGAATAACTTATAACTTTATTTTTGAAAAAATCGACATATTTATTGGGTTAATTGAACCCGACGGCGATCGGACATTGTTTTATAAAAAATGTGGAGGGGATTCTGGCCTCCTTGGTGGCTAAATAATGGCCCTTGTTGGGGCCGCAATATTGAAGAATGCGGGCTCTTGTTGTCCCTAGCAGCGTAGCATGGCTGGGGCAGGCTCTTGTTCTCCCTAGCAGCGAAGCCGGCCAAGGAGTGACTCTTGTTCTCCCTAGCAGCGAAGCCGGCCAAGGAGTGACTCCGGTTGGCTTCTTCTGGATGCCTTGTAGGGCTTTAGATTTGCCCTTGTGGGCTTTATGTTTGCCTTTGTGGGCCTTGTAGTAATAAAATATTAGGCAAGGCCGTCCGTCTTCCTGGCGGAGGAGGAGGAGGCGAAAAGGCCGTCCGTCTTCTTGGCGGAGGAGGAGGAGCAGCCTGCTTGCCTGTTGGTGGCAAGCAGACTCTCTTCCTAGTGAAAAAGAAGGCAAGGTTGCCAGAGCAGACTTGCTCTTCCTTGGCAGCGAAGCCGGTCTGGGCAAACCCTTGTTGCTCCTGGCGGTGGAGCTGAAAAAATGGCCCTTTTTAGGGCCGCAAAAATAAAAGGGAGGCAAGGCAGCCATAGCAGACTTGCTCTTCTTTGGCAGCGAAGCCGCAATACAGGCCCTGACCGGGGACGCAAACTTTTGCTCCGGGCCAGGATAACGGCCCTTCATGGGGCCGCAAACTGGTTGCTCCGGGCCAGGATAACGGCCCTTCATGGGGCCGCAAACTGGTTGCTCCGGGCCAGGATGACGGCCCTTCATGGGGCCGCAAACTGGTTGCTCCGGGCCAGGATGACGGCCCTTCATGGGGCCGCAAACTGGTTGCTCCGGGCCAGGATAACGGCCCTTCATGGGGCCGCAAACTGGTTGCTCCGGGCCAGGATAACGGCCCTTCATGGGGCCGCAAACTGGTTGCTCCGGGCCATGATAACGGCCCTTCATGGGGCCGCAAACAATAAATAAAAAGGAGGCGGAAAAATAATGACAATTTGTTAGAAAATGTCTCCCGGTGGCAACCTGGCACGCAAGCTTTATTTGGTTGCACCGGGGCATTGTACATAAAGACATAAAGAAATTGTAAGAATAAAAATTAGAAAAGAGGGTGTGCAACACGTCCGTTACAGATGTATGTGTGTTTGTTACTCTTTCACGCAAAAACTACTGAATGGATTTTAATGAAACTTTAGAATAATATAGCTCATACATCAGAATAACATATTGGCTTTTTATTTTCGTTATTTGTTTTTGGGGTGTAATGCCATGTTGCGCTACCTCCTTCTTTAGCCAACGTTTCGGACAGCGTGCAGTGTCCATCATCAGGGCAGATCCGGTAGATGCCGGATCCGGTAGATAGATCTACCGGATCTGCCCTGATGATGGACACTGCAACGCTGTCCGAAACATTGGCTAAAGAAGGAGGTAGCGCAACGCGGCATTACACCCCAAAAACAAATAACGAAAATACTTTTGGCCGTGAAAATCTTAAGACGTATCTAACATATAGACTTTATATGTATAATGGTAAGCTCTGGCGTTATGAAATTTGTATAAATGAAAATGCATGCATTTCATGTATTTTAGCGGCAGGGAGGAAAGGCAGGGGGAAGGGGAAGGGGAACGGAAGGCGGGAGGTGGGGTTCGGGGAGAGGGAAGAGACGAGGGAGGTTGAAGGCGGTTAAGGTTTTTTTTTTTTTTTTTTTTTTTTTTTTTTTTTTTTTTTTTTTTTTTTTTTTTTTTTTTTTTTTTTTTTTTTTTTTTTTTTTACATGAGCTCCACACAGGAGGCCCTGAGGAAAATAATAATTTCCCTCAGGGCCTATGTCATCTTTGGGGAAAAGGAAAGGGGAGAAAAATGTAAAGGGAACGGGGACGCACGGGAAAGGACATAAAGGGAGAATCAATTTATTCTTTTGAATGGCATTGCAATGCACATTCCGGGGACCAGTTAGTAGTAAATAATCTAGAAAAATAGATAAAGGAGGTCTAGCATGGTCGATCGATAAATAAAACCATATATAAATACGATATTGACCAAATGCGTCATCTATGGTCAGTTATCAATATTTTCGAGCACGGTCTACGATTGTTAACATATATTCCGACCGCGATTGATAAATTTTAGCGCGGCCTCCATAGGATCAGATAAGTTTCGGTTAACTATCAATATGTACATATTTTTTAATTATATCGTTCGTTATGCAAATTTAATAAATGAACCTATCGAACTATCGAATCTCTTAGAAATTAAAAAAAAGTCGTAAACCCGATCCATCGACTCTTAGACGAAACCACACACGGCCGGCGTAGTCCAGCGGTAAGGCTCTTGACTCGCACACCTAAGGTCGCGGGATCGAATCCCGGCGTGACAAATAAATTTTATTTGATTAATTTGTGTTATTTCACAATTTATTCATTTAAAATAATATAAAGTTTATTGCGGCACGTTCCAGAGTGGAAGATACTCTCAGTATCATCCTGGTGTAAGTCCATCATTCAGAATTGAAACGTTGCTTGAAATGGCATTAGCCGTTTTTGATGACCTGATCTGAATAGCCAGGTACTTCACCAACTTCCTCTTCCCTATCTCCTTCCCTTCCCCACTACCTCCAGCCTCACAACATACCCAGTGGGGATGGCATAGTCTCACTGGCTTCAGACGGGAGCAGTTGAGACTCTTGTGCGGTATTCATATATAAAAAAAAAAAATTATTCCGTTCGATCTCTGAGAAACGAAATTGCTTGAAATATGACTATAGACCTCATTAACTAAATTAACTCCCGTTCAGTGTCAAAAAGTAAACATGCACTGCCAATGCATATTTAGGTTAGGTTATTTTAATTTAACATGTCCAATTTATTAATATTTTTACGTAACTGCTTGGCGTCTGACATTTCGTAGTGCCAATTCATAGAAAATAACTTCAGTGTTGCCAGCGTATATCGATTTCTTATTTATTCCCTGTCAATATCGGTTCGGCTGTCAACGGTAAAAGCGTGATCGGGACATCGATATAAAATCATCGGAAGTTACGCCTATCGATCCAATATCGTAAAGTTATCGATTTCATCATGCTAGAGCTCCAGGTATCACGAAGAGTAGAAGTATGTGTGGATGAGCGGTGAGTTTGGGCCAAAGATATTGAAATATAAGATACTATGATGGCCGCCCGACTGTCGGCGGACTACGGTCTAATGGTCCTAGTTTGAATACGGAATTTAGCTGATTTTTTTAAGGTGTGCAGTAGTATTGATTAACACTATCGGCAACACTAGGAAGCACAGTCCCACCCAGTAAAAACTGCCGAAAGCACATATCTTATATTTAAATATCTTTGTACAAAATCTATGTTTCGATTTTGGTTTTATGTATTGTCCTTATTTTTTGATAGAGCGGAGCTGACGTTCATGAATTATAAATGACTAAAGATTTCTCTAGCTATTGTTTCAAAATTGCACAATTCCAACAGCGGTCGACACGGTATATTCTGCATTGTGTACCCACACATGCACACCCACACACACGCACTATAATCCTGCAGCCTATGGCCCACGCTCCACGCACCCATCATAAAACCAAGAATCTAGCATCGTGCTAAACGTGTATTGAGGCAACAGTAGTTAAATACATATTTTCTAAAATTATTAAAGAACGGTGGAGAATTCGCAGCGAAGAAGCTTACTTGGAAACAATACAGTACTTACCTACCTGATTGAACAGTATCTTTCAGGACCTACTAAATCAATGATCTAACTGACCTAACGACCGAACTGCTCCAGTTTGTGAAATCCATCGGCCTCACTGTTCAAGTTTGTGAAATCTATCGGTTTCACTGATTCAGTTTGTGAAATACTTCGGTCTCTCAGTTCTTGTTTGTGAAATCTATGGTTTCACTGATTCAGTTTGTGAAATACTTCGGCCTCTCAGTTCCTGCTTGTGAAATCTATTGGTTTCGCTGATTTAGTTTGAGAAATCGATTGATATCATCCATCCTGCTTGTGAAATCCATCAGACTAGTATTCCAGTTTGGGAAATTCGAAGGCTTTACAGTAACAATTTGTGAACCCATCCGTTTCACTGATTTAAAATTCATCAGTTTCACAGATGCGGTTCGTGTTCACTGGTCGCGAGGCGCTTTTAATATTTCCACGATTACGTGTCTTCGATCAAAAAGGCAATAAACATACGTTCCTTATTACAATAACGCTGCAGCTCTTTCTTACGCCTTAAATAATGGTGAGTCAAAAGATGAGACACACAATGTACGTATGGTACACCTGTTACCTCCAAAGTACTACTTTTACAGGTATGTCTGTTCCTCCAAAGCACTACTTTTAAATGTATATCTGTTTCCTCCAAAGTACTACTTTTACAGGTATATCTGTTTCCTCCAAAGTACTACTTTTACAGGAATATCTGTTACCTCCAAAGTACTACTTTTACAGGTATATCTGTTTTCTCCAAAGTACTACTTTTACAGGTATATCTGTTTCCTCCAAAGTACTACTTTTACAGGTATGTCTGTTTCCTCCAAAGTACTACTTTCACAGGTATGTCTGTTTCCTCCAAAGTACTACCTTTACAGGTATATCTGTTTCCTCCAAAGTACTACTTTTACAGGTATATCATTAGTGGAAACAGACATACTTACATTTGTATCTCATCTTTTGTCTCAATGTAAGAAATGTAAAGATTACTCTCGCTTGTGAAATCCAATGGCCTCACTGTTCCAATTTCTGAAATCCACAACCCTCACAACTTGTGAAAAGTGCGAAGAGAGAATTTCACAAACTTAATTAGAGAAAATATCACTAATTAAGTTTGTGAAATTAAACAGTTTTCTAAAAAAAGACAAGATTTATCGTGGACTTTTGTATGTATTGGCGAATGTCTTTGATGGGCTTTGGAATCTGTTATTCGATCGGATAACAGATTAGTACGATTCATTCATCAAAAATTGATTCAAAATATTTTGAATCAATTGTAACCGAACACGAACAAATCGAAATGCTCGATTTAATTTTGGCCAATTCTAATCACCTAAGTTCTTTTTTACCAACAATTTTCAAAACAATTTTCTACGAACCTTGACTAGTCACTAGCTCTAATGATAGATTTACTTGAATCTGCCCTTTCTATAGTGACGTTCCTTTGGACAAATTGTATAAATCTTTATTTGAAATAAAACAAAAGAATTGTTACATAAATTGTACGGTTTATAATTAAATACTGTAGGTATTTATTTTACTTACAAACCTTACGATTTCAGAGGAAATGTTGGTATTGATTTAAAAGAGAAAATTAGAAGCATACTTTTGTGGATGCGAGGTTCGCTGCTCACAGAACTATTAGTTTTTTGGAAGATTGGGTAGTCCAATGTTAGTATAATACTTTAGAATTTGGACTTCACCAAATCATTATAACATTTTGGCAAGTCTTCTTTGCTTTTTTCATCATAAAACGAGTAGGCACTCCACAGTTTAAACTACCTCAGACTGACTTATACAGGTACTCATACAGGTACTCAATAATCATAACATTCTACACATTGTGCAATATGCAACAGTAGTATGGAAAACTAGGAGTTCGCGCCCACTTTACATGACGTAATTTGAACCAAAGTTGCACTGACGACCGACGAATACCAATCTATGCCATCTAGTGCCAAAGCCGCTCATGTATAATGCTGCGTATACATGCACGAACATGATCGCGAGCCGAGCCACGAATTATGGGAAAGGAGCGAAGCCAAATGGCGCAAAACGGCCGCTTGCGGATGTTTCATTCCATTCCCGTAATTCGTGGTTCGGTTCGCGGAAATACTTACGAGTTTATACGCAGTATTAGATTGGGCGTGCCACGCATGCAGGTGTGAAGCGCCTCGCTTCGTGTCGGCCTTTGTTTACTAGTTCACATTAATTAACCGTATTTTATTTAAACCCCGTAAACAAAACATAACAAGTCATGAAAATTCAAATCGAAAATCTTGTGATTTTAATTGAAAAAATAAAAAAAATGCTTTTACTGATGTGGTTTTTATGCTTTTTGGTCAATTATTGATTCAACTTTTGAATTGGGAGGGCGTTTTGACCATGCATTTTGGAAGGCGGGTATGGGTACCGCCGCCCTGGGAACTGTTTATTGGATAAGGGTACGATCAGGTACAAAGCGGGTTTCGGTTTTCTGATTAGTCGGCGCATGGGCGGCCGACTGGCGCAGGCGTGCTGACAAGAATGTTTGTATGTCAACGTATCAGGCCGAACATAGTGAAGGCAGGTTCAGATTTATGTCCGCGCGAGGCGGCGCCGATAAGCTTTACCAGAATGAATTCTTAATTCCTGCTCGCCGGTGACGCCGGTCAGAATCTGATATCAAAATGAGCGACCTGTTAATTGCCGCTATTTTCAATCAATCGCCAATCTGGGATAAAAGAAATACATTCCATACCACCAGAAATGTTGTTGACAAGTGATGGAATGAAATCAAAAAGATAAAATTTTGAAATAACCTCAAATGTCACAAGTGAATTTCTTTCAGGCAGGTACTTAACATATTATCATGTTCTCCTGAGGTTTTTTTTCATATTTAAAGATACCAATTACCAAATACCATTGTTTTATTCCTTAATTTTAAGAAAGGATTCTCCAAGAGTAAATAATCGTCGTCTACAAACTCGACATTTCGTAAAAACTGACAGCTGCTGTCAGGCTACCGCGCAGGTAGCGCAAGTTTTATCCGCGTTCTGTTTGTCCACATCTCGGCGTCAACTGCCGCCGGTAGAACAGGGCACTGAACGCCGTTAATCTGAAAACCGAAACCCGCTTTGTACCTGATCGTACCCTAACCGACAACTCTACCATAGGTCACCCCAAGTGGTTCGCTACGTTTGGTGAATTAGCAGGGATGACTAGGTTGATGGGGTGAGGTTTGTCAAGGTCTTAGCGGTCGATGTGTCTGCCCACCTGCTGTGTGGCGGGCCGAATCAAAAGACACTGGTTGATGATGTCACTTAACCTCTTCAGCCAGAATAACTCGACCCATCGCCTTGCACATCAGTTGAAGGGATGGATTCATATTTTCGTCACTCCTACAGACACTGACTCCCATTCCTACCCACCCTTCATCATACATATTTTGTTCCCAGAACTTCCTCTTCTTCCTTTCCTTAAAAAACCCTCCACGCATCATCCTCTAAGATGACATAGGCGCTGAAGGAAATTACTTTCGTTTGTGAAGTAAACGAAAAAAAATCGGAGTGTGCAAGTGAAACCATCAGAAAACTAAAGTGGTCAAGAGTGGGAAGGCTACGAAGCACCGCACAAAGAGGAGACCGATTATACTTTCTCATTCTCTCGCAGGCTAAATCCTATAGATGTATGTGTTTTCCTCTTTTTAGTTATATACAGATTAACATTTTAAATGGAAAACAAATATATTTGTAGAACTAGTCAAATGAATGAGGAAATGTTTGTGTATAAGAGTGTAGGTACATTAGGTAGGTCATTAAAAGCTTTGAAAAAATAATTTTAAAATAGCCAAAAATCCCTAATGACCTTTCAAAGGAAGTTCTGAGTTGTCAGGTCACCATTTAAATATGGCATTATTGGCTGTGGGGGAACATTATGATCAGAGATTGATAAAATACGGGAGGTAATCTTGTAAAAGACTTCTAAATTTTCTACTGAAATTTTCTTTTCAATGTTCAATGTACCTCCAATATACGAAATGTTCAATAGGACCAATTTAAAAAAAAAAATACAGTTAAATAACTTTCAATCTAGCATATCAGCAAGATATCAGAATAATATGAATACATTATTCTTATTATATAATACCAAGCACATTCACAATACCTTTTTTTATTTTTACATGAATACCGCACAAGAGTCCCAACTACTCCCGTCTGGAGCAAGTGGGACTATGGCATCCCCAATTGGGGTATGTTGTGAGGCTGAAGGTAGTGGGGAGGGGAAGGAGATAGGGAAGAGCAAGGTGGGGAAGTACCTGGCTATTCAGATCTGGTCACCAAACACGGCTAAAGCCATTTCAAGCAACGTTTCAATTCTGGCGATACTGAGAGTATCTTCCACTCTGGAACGTGTCGAAAATATACTATATATTATTTAAAATGAATAAATTGTGAATAACACAAATTAACCAAATACAATTTATTTGCCACGCCAGGATTCGATCCCGCGATCTTCGGAGTGCTAGTCAAGAGCCTTACCGCTGCACTACGCGCGCCGGTCGTCAACGTACTATCTGTATCTAGGTATAACTTATTTTAATATCCTCTCATTAACTCTAAAAATTATCAGAAATATTCATTAATATCAGTTTAAATTGAAAAATTAGCTATAACTACTACAAGCGTTCATATCTGTTAAAAAAATTAACTCTGATTTTGACAAATCCTGCGTTTTTCTTATTTATGTTTTTGGTATTATTTACTCACATACATAATTTTAAATAATTAAGAGAGACTTCCCTCACCAAACACAAAAGCCTTGTCTCTTTATTGTGAGGAAAGGCTATCTTTATTTTCTTTTACCACTGGAGCGATTATGGTCGGAAAATGGACCACTTTTATTTTTCCGCGATTGATAGCGGTCCAAAATTGAACCACATTTTCCTACCATTCGTAAAACATTTATTGTAATTATTTAAAACATTTCCTTGGCCAGCCATTTATTTTAAAACGAAGCTATTGAAATGATTTATCTATTATTACCATAGATGTCGTAGTAAATCTGAACTTCGTAGACTATTTTAGAACGAAGTTAAAAATAAATTTAAAAAATATTTTTTTCCGCTGAATTTTGGTCAGCTGTTTACGGTTAAAATTTACTCTTGTTTTCCATAGATATGCACCTTTCATTATCATGTATACCACAGACAACATACAGAAATCGAAAATATTCTATGTTGACTCGAATAAGTATCTCTCACGTCAGTTTCATTGTAAAAAAACACGTGGGATTCGCGCGGTTATAAACGTTACGATTTTTTTTTTATAAATCTTACAAAAATATGAGATAAACGGTAAAATACAGGTTAATTCATTTGCTATACAATAATATTTTATTATGTCTCCATGTTAAAATTCGAAGATATGATTTTTTTAATGTTGGCGAAATATGTCAAAAATGATCTTCTGAGAAATCTTTCGCATGATCGCTGCAGTGGTAACACTGTTAACATGTAAAAAATTTATACTTATTATTGTAAAAAGTACAAATATTTAAAAATAAATAAATATCGGGAAATTAAAAATATTCGTAACACTTCGTTAGGATTTTAACGGTCTACTTTTTATGATTTTTTACTGTAACCCATAGTCAAAGAATCTACTCGCAAATTGATTTTCATCGAAACCCTTCGTGTTCCGTTGTTTTCGTTAAATATAGACCGAAAATAATATTGCTTTTCAGTTTTTCACCCAAATAACAGCCTAGGAGTTAGCAGAGAACACCTTATGGCGTTTATTATACACTACCCTACTGAAGGGGGCTGCTTTCTTCTTTTCTCTTCTTCTTCTTCGTATGGTGGAGGAGGGTTTAATTGGGATGCTGATGTTATTCAGCCAATAAGAGAGGGCGTATCACAAGAATAACAAAAGTAAACTACAATAAATAAAATGTACTGCTTTGATACCCAGCCGAGCGATTCTATGTTTTTTTTGGGATCGTTATGAGATAACGGACATGATCTCCTGTCAGATTTGTTTAATAAATATGTGAATAAATATGCGTTTCCAATGGTACGGTGCAGATTGTCTTTTATTTTAAACGTAATATTGTGTTGTTATTCTCTCAACACAGGAGTTTCTAGTGAGACAGGCATTGTACGACACCAATTGAAATAGAATTCATAAATATTCATAATCTCTACATATTATAAATTAAAGTCCTCCGCCGCGTCTGTCTGTCTCTTCGCGATAAACTCATAATCTACTGAACGGATTTTCATGCGGTTTTCACCAAAAGATAGAGTGATTCATAAAAAAGATTCAGGCGTATAATTTGTTAGGGTTTTGTGTAAATTAGTTGAAATATATAATTAAAGGAGAATGTCTGTAGGTGGTGGATGAGCGGGCTGGCAAGCGGGCGGTGTAAATTTGATTTGTATGCAAATTAACAGATGACGTTGTGAGTTAATTTATTGTGGTTATAAAGGTTGGGTAACCATCTAGTAGACGGTGTTGTATTTCGTTAGCCACAGCAAAGCGTGGACGGGTCAGCTAGTATATTATAAAAAGAAAGTGTACTACAATGTGCGTTCCGCTAAAACTCAGAAACGAGTCCCGGTACAATCAATGGAGTTATATGGTTTGGTAGCCCTCCACCCCCCATCCATAAAGAAGGTTCCCGTTTTTAACTGAAGGGCGTGCTTTTGAAGATATAAGGGCTGGAAGTTTCGTCTCTAGAAATTTCTAAAATAGTCCAGAACATTCGAGAGTATTTGAAAGCATTCCAGAACATTCCGGAATGTTGTGGAATGCTCGGGAATAGTCTGGAACGTTCGGAAACATCCCGGAACATCTCAGATTATTATGGAACATTCCAGAACACTCTCGAATGTCTTGGAATATTCTGGAACATTGTGGACCATTCGGACCATTTTTATGTGTAGGGTTATATAAAGTAATATCCATGGTGTGTTCGAACGTCGTCAGTTCAATCTTATATCAACTCCCTGAGCGAAGCCAGGTACCCCAGGGTGATTTCATTATCGCGGGTGCAACATTTAGAAGCATGTAAAGCTTCTTAATAATAAAATAAAAAACATTTTTAATAGAATTATTCTTGGAAGAGCTACATTTTAACATGTTCACTTTTTATTGGTTTATAAGAATTTTATGGAAATATTTAAATAGTCAGCAGGGAGGTTTAAAGTGCGATCGCGGGTGCAACCAATTTAGCCCACCCTTTCCAGATCATAAGACAAAAACACAAAAGTCTGTTAATTGTGAAACATTTGTTATGTTATGCCTTGATATTTCGTAAGGCGTTAAACTAAGCAACTAAAAAAATTAAAAAATATGTAGTAAACAAAAACAAGCAATGAATTATTAGCTTTTCAAGCAATCGCGGGTGCAACATCAAATTATCGTGGGTGCAACTCGTCTACTTTAAGTGTGTAAACATCAATAAACACTGATAGAGGAACGAAATAAGAAATCAAACAATGCTTATTACTAATCAGTACACTTGTTGGTCAATTATGTTAATTATTTCTTTTCGGTTACGTCAAAATTCGTCAAAAATTCTACGAACGTATTATATCCATCAATCCTTTTTTCTGGCGCTTCCAACTTCGCCATAATGTCTTCAAGTTGCACGTCTTGAAGACATTATGGCCGTCTTCAGATTCAAAGAAATGTTTTTATTGAATGCCTGATTTATTTTTCAGCCCTTCTCGTTTATCATCCAACGTAACCATTTTATTTTAAACTTATTTTTTTAATATAAAGAAGATGTTTCAGAGAGACTGTGTGCCAAATCATGGAATTTCTATTAAAAAAGGGCGAAATATCATGGACATATGAATATATCTGGACCTGCCCTAAGTGATAAGAGCGTATTATTTCCCCCTCCCCGTACCGGTTCCATGGAGCCGGCTGGGCTTATGAGAGCCTCGCTGAATCAAAAAAATGTGACGTCATCATTCTTGTCCTGACCAGCGCCGAGCTCACATCGTACATTTTACGAAATAACATGGCAAAAATTACAGCTTGTGCTATACATGCTATACCCTAAAATATGTGGATATAGCGAATGTGGGAGTTCCAGTGAGCTCGTCGCTGGTTTCAGGGGTAAGTAAATTATTAAACATTTGTAAAAGCGTCTTAACTAAATACGGCAACAAAATGTTCCTCTGTGAAAATCTGCGAACTTTACTTTGCCGCATTGGACTTCGCAAATATGTTAATAACGTGGCGAGCAATTCGCACTCCCATGTAAAAAGGTCTATTCATTCAAAAGCAGATTTTGCCTTTAAGAACTAAACGGTGATATTATAATGCGAGATGCCTATAGACTGTCAGATTGATTTTTTAACGAATCACAGTCATCTGTCCCCTCTTCGCCCCCAATAGTTTGGTTTTACCCCTCATCTGTATCTTCTCGTCTATTAAATTTGGATGTCTATGCGAAATATAATATAAACACATCTATTAAATATAAATCACTAGTAATACCCAGCGTATATTATCATTGAAGGCATAACAAAACAATAAAATATATGCTAAATCATACAATAAGGGTAGTTGTCAAAGAGTTGCACCCGCGATTCTAACAACACAATCGCGGGTGCAACCAATTTGAGTCAACGATTATTTCAATTCAGCTAACATTATACTCTTAAAAATGTTTTATTTAAGTTTTCATTTGATTTCTTCTTACTTTTACAACGTTTCAAAACGTTAGCTCTTTATATCTGTGAAGAACATAAACTTTTATAGCTTTCGTATCGCGGATGCAACAAGTGACTTCGCGCCAAAGTTGCACAGTGTGATTTGGCAGTTTATACCAATTCTTCGAATGATAATGCTTCCAAGCGCGCCAAAAATTTCAGTATGAAGTATAATCCAAAAAATTTTTTTGTCATTATACATGTATGTATAGTGATTTTCTTATTTGCACTGATATCAAAAATGGTACAAATACTGTGATTTGTAAATTAATGTCGAGAATCGTCTATAGCAGAATCACCCCCCAGCTAGTCTTCTATCTTCTATCTTCTTCTTCTTATTCTTATTATATTTATTATATTTATTATTTATTTATTTATTATTTATATAAATAAAAATGAATCGCCGAAATGTATGTACGCGCATAACTTCCGAACGACTACACCAAATAGGATAATTCTTTTTTTGTTGTGTTCGTTATTGTCAGGACAAGGTTTGTATAAAACTACTGGTGAGCTCTGGCATTATGAAATTTGTATTAAAAAATTGCAATAGGTGGAACGCGAGCTGTTTGAAAACTAAATGTACCGGGAATTAATTTATGGAACGCGGGAGAGGGGAGAGGAACCAGGGAGGGAGAGGGGAATCTGGGAGAGGGGAGGGGAACTCGGGAGGGATTTTGCTGGATGGGGGAAGGAGGGGAGTGGAGTGGGAAGAGGAAAGATGGAGGAGGCGGAGCGGAAACGCGAGAGGGGAAGAGGACGCGGGAGAGGCATGGGGGGTAAGGGGAACGGGACGAATGGAAAGGACACGCATGGAGAAACAATTTCTTTATTAAATGGCATAGCAACGCATGCCGGGTACCAGCTAGTAAAAAATAAAATAAAATCAATACAAAATTAGTCGCAATAGCAAATGATTTGATTGAGCTGTTATTTTAATTTTTAATTTCTTAACAAACTTATAATAATAATATTTACTTGCACATTCCTTTGTCGTTATTTTTTCACTATAACAGTATATTGTATATGAATGCGTATCTGTGTATTTCTTTTCTGCTATTATAATATTGTTTATTGAGTGTGTTGGTTAGGTATTTAAATTAATCTATGTGTAAGAAAATAACGTAAACCCACTTTTATGTTGTTAACCTTAGAATATCGTTTACGTAAATTAGTAAAGCGTGTTGAAGCATGCTAAGCTAAGGCATCAATTTTAATTGAAGAATCATGATTGCTAAATTATTTAGTACGATAATAACTATTGTACTAAATAATTTCGCGTTAAACACAATAATTATTGCTGTGTTTACCTCACCTCCACAATGCGAGACCTAACAATTAAATTTAAAATTACCTCTACATAAAAACATTAACAAAATTCCCGTAAAAATCGTTAAAACCCGTGGACATTGGACATCCAAATTAATAGACTTGCCCTAACATTAATCTGGGTATTAGGGAATGCAATCCCGGTATAATAATCCCGAAATACCGAGATCCCGCAGACATTTTGCGGGACTAATCTCGGTCGAAAATTTTGCGGGATCCCGCTGGACTGGCGAGATTACAGAGAAGCGTAGTATGAAGAGTTCGAGATCAACAGGCCAACAACCTAGATCTGGTAATATGAGCAACCTTGAGGTTTTGATAAAGAAGGAAATGAATTACTTCGAGTCCGGTGGATTAAAAGGCACATACCTTCAATTCACTTACAATGCGCTAATGAGTATTGAGCCAACCAGTGTCGAAGCTGAACGAGCTTTTTCAGCCGCTGGCTACCTTGTGTCCATATCAGAAGACGTTTATTAGAGACGACACAATTAATACGTTAACTTTTTTCAGAAACTATTTCCAAAATAATGTTTAAACGAGTATGATGCTTATTGTACAAGAATATTGTTTATCGTGTGAACGTTATTATTTAAATTTAAGTTGTTATGTGAATGTACGTCTTATCTTATTCTTTGCCAATTTATGACTTAAACTTTACCTATGTCTAACTAAAGGTATATTAATAAACCATTTAAAATGTCCCAAAGAACTTGTTTGATTAGGTATAAATTTAAAACTCTGAAAACAAGGTTGGTAGATCGAGGTATTAGGTCTTTATTATTATTTATTTTTTACATGAGCTCCACACAGGAGGCCCTGAGGAAAATAATTTCCCTCAGGGCCTATGTCATCTTTGGGGATGCTGTGTGGAGGAATCTAGGGTTCAGTATGTCCTGGTCATCCGCCTCCAAGACCTAGACAAACCTCACCCCATGAACCCGGGGTGTATATAATTATACGATTGATTAGATATCTACGTCCACCCTGCTGGATCCCGCAAATACCTAGATCCAGCGGGACTAAGATTGTTCAGTCCCGCAAATACCTGGATTGACATGGTCTTGCGGGATTGCATTCCCTACTGGGTATCATTTCGATGAGCTGAAGGCAAACAATATCAACCGGTCCTCTACGACAACCCTAGGGCCGAAGACCGATATAGGTCCGTGGGTCAAATGGTACCGGGCCGCCAAACCCAATAAAAATTTAAAAATTATCGCCAAAAAATAAATATTCAGTTGAGAACCCTTTCACGCCAAGTTACCGCCGACACAATACCTTCGAAGTAAAAAACACGACTGGACTTCCATCTTGCGCACTGGCATATACAACGTAGAGAGCTCGAGTGAGATGCAATGACGTGAGTCACCGCTCTTTTATTCTGCTTGTCCAAATGCAAGTGGAATAGTTTTATTGAGAATACGTGACATAACGCGTTTGATTATATTAGTGAATTTATTCCCTCCCCCCCTCCCCCCCGTCCCACCCAGCGAGCCGCGGTAAAATTATCAAACGTTGACCGGTCCGCGGCTACAAAAAGGTTGAGGACCACTGTTCTACGACATTAGTCGTATCACCGAAGAGCGACACATTGAAATAACCAAATCCTGTACAGAAAAGTAAAGCTCGCTAAAGTAAGGCACGGTTAACGGTGGAACTTTACTGTGCGCGCAGTCCATTGTGGAACTTTAGTGCGCAGGATCTAAATGTTCATTTTTAAACGAACCGCTTCCGCTTGGCGTAGCGACGTTAAAATTGAGTGAGATGTGTAAAATTAAATACATTTGTAAAAAGTGTCTAACTAAATGGTGTAACAAAATATAAAATTTTGGAACCTAGCCCGAACATTTGATATTACATTTCCCCGATTTGGGATTTGAAGTTAATTTTTTTAAGCAGCCAGCAATGTGCGCACCATTGTAAAAAGGACAAGTAATTCGTAAGCAGATTTAATTATTTGTGGAGTAAATAGTGATATTACAATGCGAGTTGCCTTATACCTTATATCCAATCATTTATTGACAAATCAGAGAAAGGGGAACGGTCACACCTCCTCCTGCGTTCTGCGCAACTTGATTTGTTCACCTTTCCCTGAATGGCTGGTCTATTAATTTGAATGTCTGTGTTAAACCACATTGCATCAGGTTTACGCGTAAAGTTTTCCTACATTGCATCGAACCATCTGAGTAATAAAAATAACCATATATAAATATTATTTTTCTGCATTTTCTTTCTATTCGTCACTCTTATTGTTAACGCGTTTAAAAATAAATTTATTAATTAATTTTTTTTACGCCATATTACGTAGGAATTTTCCAATGTTGACTTGTTTTCTTTAGTAATAAAAAAATAAATAAATTAATAAATTTATTTTTTATGTTGACTTGTTTTCTTTAGTAATAAAAAAGAAATTAATTAATAAATTCATTTTTTTATTAGATACTAAAGAAAACAAGTCAACATTGGAAAATTCCTACGTAATATGGCGTTAAAACTAACTACATAAATATCAGTCACACATTTCAAAGCCGATTCCTTTGTCACCGACTCAGTGGGACAACAGGCTTAGCTGTGCAGCATTAGGGGCGGTATTTCATCTGCATTTTAAGCTTGGCTTGAGAGAAATTTACATTTGTCAAGTTGCTGTCTGATATTTGTCAGTAATCAATTATCGGTTGACGAACTTTGAATTTTGAGGGAAATATTTAGGTACTAATTTCAAGACAGAAGGACAGAGGACAGAAGACGTGTTTTTACATCACCTCCACAATGCGAGACCTAACAATTAAATTTAAAATCACCTCCACGTAAAAACAATAACAAAATTCCCGTAAAAATCTTTAAAACCGGTAGACATTCAAATTAATAGATTTGCCTTAACATTAATCTGGGTATCATTTCGACGAGTTTAAGGCACACAATTTCAACCGGTCATCTACGTCATTATTCGTACCACCGAAGAGCGCACACTGAAATAACCAAATCCTGCGCAGAAATGTAAAGTTCGACGGTTATGGAACTTTGCTGTGAGTGCAGTCCATTGTAGAAATTTTTGGATCTAAATGTTCATAGCGACGCTAAAATTGAGTGAGGTGGGTAAAGAAGACAGGTTAAAGAAGATAGAGGAAGGCTGTTTGTGAAATTTAAGTGGAAAAGGAGGACAAATCATCCTTGATGTCATTTCCACTTGGTCAAGACGCCAGTGTCAATTTTTGTTGTTGTTGTAAATCTCTTGTGCATTTCCTGTGCTCTTGTTACTACCCTTGGCTCACCATTGTGCTCCTCGCGATATATGCTTAAATAATACAGTGGTCAGATTCATAATGATTCGACTACTCTCTAAAATTTAAATCTACGAGCTCACTACTGAACATAAACGAAGACGCTTAACTATTTCCGGCCCACTAGGCTAAATAAAAATAAAATGCAGATTTTGGATGTGATTTTTTGTTATTTATTTAGTGTCTATTTAATAAGACATCGCTCGGCTAGCAGGTCAAGAAATATAATCTAGGCCACCCCCACACTTTTTATATAATTTTATTATTAATTACATTACTCATCTGTGGCGACTTTATGGGATTGTATGGCGAGCGAAATCATGAGATAGACCATACCCACTTATATGGCGCACCACTATAAGGGTCCAGGGATTGTTACTAGTGAAAAAAATTGGAGAAAAACCATTTTCGTGTTCTGGGTGCAGAAATTTTACTCCAAATACGTAAAATTGGGGCCAGTGTCTGCATAAATGACAGACATAAACTAACGATGGCTTATGACTTACGACGATATAATTATCTAGAATTTGGTGAGTTAATAGGTACACTGGAGTTATGCCCAAAGATGGTCGGTCATTGGGGCCTAATTATTTTTCATAATTTTTGTCGATCTATGTATTTTATAAAAAATGTTCTTTTTGGAAGATTTTTTCACATATTATATCTCTCGTGTGTAACAAGCTTAATATGAACCACCTTAGATTCTCATGAATTAAACTCGTCGTCCTTCGTCCACCATTTAGACATAAAGGAGGCGTCTACTAATATCTACAGGAATTCCAAAAACTGAACAAATCGGACTAACATCTATGAGAACCAAAGTGCGTACGAATATCTACAGCTCAAAATGCTGACTAATATCTATGAGATCCAAAGTGCGTACGAATATCTACAGCTCAAACTGCTGACTAATATCTATGAGAACCAAAGTGTGGACGAATATCTACAGCACTGGCAGAGGTTGGATTCGCAATTATGTATAGCATATTGGAATAACGTGATATTGCGTATGCAGTTTAAGAAACTTAATTTATGTATGTATGTATGTAAAAAATCCCTAATATCGGACTATTGGACACATTTAGCTGATTATTAAGGATTTGGTTTTTTGTTTTAACAGCTTTCTTTATTTAGAGTGCTTCTAAATTATTTAGTCTGTTACCATGACCATTTCTACGTCAGTTAGGTTAGGTTAGGTTAAGTTGTTGTGCCGTATATTTCGAAATAAATAAATATCTTTGTATTATGACCTCCATGTTTGTTCAATAAATTATTGTCCTCGTAAACAGCAAAATATGTAATATTATGCAAAAACTTCATGTACGTACTTTAAACGTTAAAGCCTTTACGTAATTAGTAATTACGTAATTGAAGTAATTTATGCTTTTCCGTACAACCTCTTGCTCAGTTGCCCTCTGTAGATATTAGTCCAACCTACGCTCAATAGATATTAGTCACCACTGCGACCGTCATAGATATTCGTCCGACCTTAGCTCTGTAGATATTAGTCAACACTCTGAAGTTGGTAGATATTAAAATTATGTATGTAGTCCAACATATGAGCTGTAGATATTCATCCGACATACAGGCTGTAGATATTAGTATCTAGAGTCAGACATAAATACTAAAGGTGATTTTTTAGAGATTTGGTTTTTAAACTGGCAACATTGTTTCCACAGACTGTCAATTTGAAAGATGACAGTTGATTTGTAGTCAGTAAGTTTAGCCTTTTCACCATGAATAGACTGACGTCAGAACAGCGCTTGCAAATTGTGTGAATTAATTTTGTTGCGTTTAATTATTATTATTTTTTTTGTTTATTACGGGAAACATTTGGTGAACGCATAATTTCACGTAATGGACCTGTGAACTGGCCTCCACGATCATGTGATCTCACACCATTAGATTACTTTCTTTGGGGTATGTGAAGTCACCAGTCCATGTTGATAAACCAGAGAAGTTGGACCATTTGGAAGTCAACATTCGCCGTATTATTGCCGATATATGGCCCCAGTTGCTCGATAAGTTGTCGCAAATTGAACTTCACGATTGCGCTTCATTCGACGTGGCGCTCATATGCCCGAAAACATATTTAAACAATAATGCCATAAAATTATCTATTAAATAAAGCCAATATCCTAGAAATTAACATTATTTTAATCAATGACGTTACATAAATAAATAGACTCGCCATAGTCTCATATACTCAAAATATAATGTGGAAAGTAAGGAACACTCTTTTGTTTTCAGCGATTTTCAGTATAATTTCTTAATTCAAAAGTTTATTCCTGTGTGATAAAGATAGACAATCAAATAATGTGTGTGTACGAATGCAATGAATATAGGAGCGGGCGGCGGCGTATTGCTTGTCACTTTTTGATGGAATGTTCGCTGTCTTCTTTTCTTGAAGCCCACTAGAATAAAAGGTCCGGCTGCCTGTCGGAGTTTGATATGTCGAGCTATACAATAAAAACAATAAGGCAACGATTGTCATCTATACTTGTTAGAGTTGTTAGAACTACTGATTTATGTGTTGTTTTACCGCAAGCAAACAAATAAACAGAGTGTTTAGGCTGATAAGTCTACTTTAAAACAGTGAAGTTTACTTATCAACAGAAATTCGGCTATTGCGCGTCCAGACCCTTTACTTTAGTAGCACTTGAATTTTCTCTAATGACATGTAAAACCGCGAGCGGGAAACATGTAAATTAATTGTAATATTTATAATAATCGATAATAATATTAAGTAATTTGCGTGTACTTACAAATGAAATGTTATTCATTCGCCTTTACCATTATTTGTCGTGTAATTGAAACATTTTCTCATCACACAGGAGGGCATTTTGACACTTTTTAAAATGCAATTTACTTACTGGTAAGTGCTGGTAAGACGCAACCTTACTCGACGTGTAGCAGTTTAGTACTAAAGTACTAGATATCGAGACCGTTACAATATTGTCTTGTTCTTGTCTTCCCACTTTGAGATTTCTACCCCTCGTCCAATAGTATGTAACGTCATAGATTTTAATGTGTTTTTTTTTTCATTTTGAATTTGTGAACCTCTAAAAAAACACTTTTATCATACAGGTATGTCCCTCCTCTCTGCTCACAACAATCAGAACCATTAATTATAAAAAAAAACTTATAAAGATGACCTAGATATTATTTGAATTACTTAAAGTCCCTACGGTTCGGTGAGTTATAAAATCAGATCCAGTCAGAATCAGATCAATGGCTTCATTGTGACGAAAATCATATATAGGACAAGACACTCCCACACTTTCGTGGAATTACAAACTACTAACAAATCCTAGGTAATCTTCACATCACATAAGCCGCAAAAATAATAATTTCAAATGGTATGTCAATCGACTTAAAAATATTTTGATTCAATAGCCAAAAAAGGTCAAGTGTTAAATGTTGTGATGACGTTTTAAGTTTGAGTTTTCGTACATGTTGCTGTTAATGTGGAATCAAAGCAAGCTGACCGGCGATAACAACATTTGCACGCTGTTATTTGATAACATCACTATCGCAAAAACATGTATCTACGCAAATTTACTGTTTTGACACATCTTTCGAGGATCACGCGGATATCTCTATGAACGTGAAGAAGAAAACTACGTCTGTATTGGTAATAGTAAAGGCTGATTTACACGCTACGAGTTACCGGACTTTTCGTCAGATTTGACAAATCCCATCAGGTAATACACTTTGGAGAAATGGCAGGAAAGGCATTATTTTACGACAACTGATACGAGAATGCGGTTCGTTAATGGCTAGTTAACACATTTTTTGTACATGAGCTCCACACAGGAGCCTCAAAGGAAAATAATTTTCCTGAGGGCCTATATCATCTTTGGGGATGCTGAGTGAAGGGATTTTTTAGGGAAAGGAAGGAGAGGAGAGTTCTGGGAAGGAAAAGGGGTGGGTAATAATCTGGGGCTTAGTGTGTCCTGGTCATCCACTTCCAAGACCTAGACAAACCTCATCCCATGAATCCGGGCACCCCTGCTAAATCACCAAACGTAGCGAACCCTTGGGGTGACCTATGGCAGAGGTGTTAGGTATCCAATAAAGGTTCCCGGGGCGGCGGTACCCATTCCCGCCTTCCAAATTGAAAAAAAATGTTACAACTTCACTTCCATTTCGGCTCAGTTGGCATCAAACTCAACCGGCGCAGCGCGGTGCAATCAATTTATTGTTTTGTCATTTCAACGGACTTTTATTTTTTAATTCAGTTTAATGTTTTAAAAACATTACAAAACTGTTAATTTTATAGCGATTTTAAATATATTTATGTAGGAGATTTACACAAATATAAACAATAGATTATCAACTATACTAGTAGTACATAGAGCTTGCCTTTTAAAGAGAGCTTTGTTGATGCTAAATATTTCAATATCCGAATTGATTCCGTTCAACGCCAAGCTTGCTCTCCGCACCGGCATGACAACGGCATGCCAACGGGCAAGTTAGTCCTGCAGGCTGAGAGATTATGAGTCTATGCTGTCGGTGACGAAGATAACCATCGGGAACATAGAAATGAATGCTCTCCATGACAGCCGAGTTTTCAAACCATACTCAAATCAGTTGGAAGAAATGTGTAGCAATATATATAACCCCACGGAATTGTAGATGGTTCATTCCGAGCGTACCTAAAAGAAATTCGATAGGATAGAGCCACGGTAATATCGTTACTACCTGGGGTAGTAGCCATACTCCATCGTGTATAGAAATCTCAGAAATTACTTGCGGCGATTCTCCCGTGAATTCTTCGCGGAGTTCATTGAACTTTACAAGAATTTACCCTGTGTTTGTGGCAATTATGTAAGGCGATATCTATCGATATTTGGCGAACCAAGGGGAGGTGAACTCTCCGTCGTGGAGCCTTCGGGGAACTAAGGAGTGGAGAAGAGAGATGAAGCCCTCTTCCCTCGTGGGGCCTTCAGGGAACCAAGGAGGAGTGAAGAGGAGAAATGAGACCTGGGAAGATACATTGTCGAACCAGAAGATGTAGCTTCATTTCCAATGACAATCCTGGTGAACTTTATAAAAGGGACTGGGTTACTGTCAAAGGAACGAGGTAAAATAGGAGATAGTACAATGGGCATATGGCCTAAGTGCTCACGGGAACTATATATATGTAAACCGTCTCCGCTCTCATAAAAATAAATAAAAAAAACGTGGGAAAACTGACTTCTTTTGAACAGTCACTTTTCTTCTCCCTGTTCACCTTTGCCTGTCTCTGAAGTAGTTGCACCCGTACGAGCGAAGTGATTATAAAAAATTAAAAGAATACCTATTTACCCCATGTTTGAGACTAAATATAAGTAATAATATAAAATACAATAGTCAAATGAATATAGGTAAATACACCACAACGCAGAAGTTGGAAATGAGAACTGAGGCGGACAAAGGAGGAAAAGACGTTAAAGTATGCGACTTCACAAAATGTACGTTTTGTCTTCCAACTGCATGACCGATAAGTCGTAGAGTGTAAATCAACCTTTAGGTTAATGGTCGAGCATTTCATCGTGGCTACAATGTTTGTGTTTGAAATTAGATACGGAAATAGCGACACAGAAATAAGAAGACGGTCTTGTCAGGTATACATATAGCTAATATCGTCAATTCTTAACACTAAAAGGCATTCATAATATGAGAAATGTCAGCACCCATACCACTAATGGATACAAAATGTTTAAATGTGACAAATAACAAGTATTCCCTGAAATATAAAATAAGCGGGGATGAAATAAGCGAGTCATAATTGTAATATCGATGTTGTATTCGATTTTACGTTGGACGTGCCCAAAATCGTTACGAACTTTATATTACCAAAGAAAGAGGATACCCCAAACAGGGTTTGAAGGGACGTACTTGACTTACTTTAACCACTCTTTCCTTACATTATTTGGAGTAAAAAATGTTAACGGAATTTTGGTCTCCGGTGACTTTTTTGGCCGAGTTACCGCCCACCCACTTACCCCGACCCCACCTGTCTAATACCTAGTGATTTTTAAGATTTAAGTTGAAAGAAAACATAGGAAATGTCACCGGGGACTAAAATTTCATTCTCCAAATCACAGGAATCACTGATTTAAAGCAGTAAGTACGATTCTTACCACCCCGTACAATTCCACTTCCGCGTTTCGTCGCCTATAAAAAAATGTTTTTTTTTACATTAGCTCCACACAGGAGGCACCGAGGAAAACAATTTCCCTAGGGGCCTGTGTCATCTTTGAGGATGCTGTGTGGAGGTTTTTTTAAGGGAAAGGAAGGAGAAGAAAATATGGGAAAAGGTATGAGGGGTGGGTAGGAATCTGGGGGTCAGTGTGGCCAGGAGTGACGGACGTATGAATCTATTCCTCACACTGCGGTGCAAGGCGAAGGGTCGGGAGAATCCGGCTGGAAGTCAAAAGGCATCCCTCAATCAGTCTCCTCCGTTCCACCCCGCCACGCAGTGGTTGGGCAAACGTATCCGCCACCAAGACCTAGACAAACCTCACCCCATGAACCCGGGCACCCCTGCTAAATCACCAAACGTAGCGAACCACTGAACCACTGGGGTGACCTGTGGCAGGGGTGTTGGTTGTCCAATAAATGGTTCCCGGGGCGGCGGTACCCATACCCGCTTCCCAAATTGTAAATCGCACGCAATGCACACAAAATAAATGTATACCTATTAATTTACCACCCCTTTTCTAACATTATGGTGTTATGTATACACAAAGAGACATTATTTAACACCTATCCTAATTCCTATGTTGCCTATTGATTACGGTTTTTATTGGTCAACGCCCTAAAGTCGCTGACTCCGCCCATTTCCGAATGAGTCCAGGCCTACGGGATCGTCTTACTTAAATATTTTTTTTCCATTTCCACTTGTTACTGACTTCCTATCCATTCCAACGGGTTATTAGTTAATTTCACTAAACGTAATAATAATGTTTTTATTCCGGGCCATATGAAGGTTAAATTATATAAAGTGCTTTTGCTACTAACACCAAATCCCAAAAGCATTTTTAATCTTGAAACTGGGTCATGTAAATACATGAAAATCTACATATTTTTCCTAAAAAATATAATTCATCCAAACCGTTTAAAACACGTGTAACGGTGTGACGTGTAGATGTAGATATGAGAGATATCCGCAAGTCGAGTCAAAACTATCAGATAAGATAAATAATGCTATAGATAAAAAGGATTTCCTACGTACATGTATAAACTTCAAAAAGGTATTACAAATGAATCCGTTTCAATTCAAAATTATAGGTAAGACAGCGAGAGTTGGAATCTATAGGGAGGCACCGCACAAAGAGGAAGCCGATTGTACTATCTCAATCTATCGCAGGCTAAATCCTATAGATGTATGTGTTTATCTTTTTTCAGTGTCGCTATTTTTCGTTTCATCGAGTTTCGAATCATAACGGTGCTAAAGAAGTTTTCACTTCAAAAAGCTTAGCATTGAATGTTTTTGTAAATCGATATACGCTTCCACTGGCGAGGAATAGCTGCCTTGTTTACGCCTACTTATCGTCACTAGCGGAAGAGGGACAACCAGCGAATGTATACGATGCTCATAAAATAATATTGTTAAGAAACTTACAGCGTGTTCTTTCTTTCGATATGTCTATATTCCATTTCGATCGGTGCTTGACATCGCGAGTGCAAAAATTCACAGTTTTCTACATTAAATGCGCACTATTAGATTTATTTTATATTTTTAATTGTGTATGTTTTCCTGCTACAATTTGTTTATTTAACTTTCATCTCATTTATTAACTGGACTACGTATACTACTAATTAATATAGTATATATGCATAGACAATGGCTGATACTGATGATATAAATCCGTCTATCAATATGTATAATTACTAGCTGACCCCGTAAACGTGGTTCTGCCAAATAAATTATTTCTAATTAATATTGGTTGGTTGGTTGGTTGTTACATAAAAAATATCGAACGAATTCGATGACGCGGACGTGGCGCCATCTGTCATTCAACAACATAAATAATTTCGTTCTGTTTGAAACACAAAAGACGCGACGGTTAAATTCTTTCATACAAAAATACCAAAATCGCGATTAAAAATGGGAGAGTCGCGATTATTAATGGGAATGGGGGTGTGGGAGGGTAAAAATTTGGGGTTATAGGTATTTTTTGATGCCAAATAAAAAAAAATACAAAAAAAAATTGTCAAAAAAACTTGATTTTTTTTTCCGGTTAAGTAGATTTTTCTATTCTCATACCTACCAAATATACATAAAAAATCATAAAAATCGGTCGAGCCGTTTCGGAGGAGTACGACCACAAACACCGTGACACGAGATTTATAGATATCTATCATAATAAAAACATATATATCAATATATATAATTCAGTTATGAAGATTATCACAATCAGATAACTTAATTTGATGACCTTCAATATTTTAATAACAATGAAATGAAACAATATACGACAATTTTTAATGAAAATGAATTGTGAAATAATAATTGATTGTTTTATTTTTAATAAAGTCTATTTTTTTTTACATTAACTCGACGCAGGAGGCCCTGAGGAAAATAATTTCCCTCAGGGCCTATGTCATCTGGGATGCTGTGTGGAGGGTCTTTTTGAGGAGAGGAAGGAATGAACATTGGTCTTGAAGAGACCCATGTCCCATGTTGTAGGAAGGAGGAAACACAGAGGCCGGCAAATCATTCCACAGCCGAGCTGTTGAACACAAGAACGGGTCGAAGAAACGACCCGTTCTCATGTGACAAATATCAACCGTGTACAAATGTTGGGCACGCGTTTGGCGTGTTTCCCGACTATGCACCGGTGCCAAAGGGATCAATGATGCTAGTTCCTCGGAGCATCTTCCATTGTAATACCGGTAGAACAAGGATAGCATTACCACCCGACGCCTGTGCTCTAAAGATTGCAATCCGTCTGTTAAGATGGGAGAATCTATCAAACGGACCGCCCGTTTCTGCACAGAGTCGAGGGTATTTTTCAGGTATTTTGGAGCTCCAGACCAGAGATGGCTGCCAAATTCAACCGTGGGGCGTACTTGTGATTTGTACAAGGTTAGCAGTTGTGTACTATTAAAGTATCTGCGGGCCCTGTACAGTACGCCCAGTTTTTGGGAGGCTAACTTTACTCTGGCTTCGATGGAGCCCCTAATAATAATCTAAACGAAACACGCTTTACTTCTTTATGCATCTTTGTGAGTTCTGCAGAACTGTGAGGAAGTCAAGGATGAATTCCGTAGAGAAAGTTTGTTAAATAAAATAAAATTCCTCCCTTTGCAACAAAGTTATTTTAAAATTACATTTTTTTATAGTAGTTTTCGGAACCTCAAACAACTATTTGCAATGACATAATAATCAATATCTACGACCCAAGGTTCGTAGAAAATGCTTTTAAAAAGGTTAGCTACCGGTATTACAATGGAAGATGCTCCGAGGAACTAGCATCATTGATCCCTTCGGCACCGGTGCATAGTCGGAAAACACGCCAAACATTGCCCAACGTGCCCTTTGTACACGGTTGACATTTGTCACATGAGAACGGGTCGCTTCTTCGACTTGTTCTTGTGTTCAACAGCTCGGCTGTGGAATGATTTGATGGCCTCTGTGTTTCCTCCTTCCTACAACATGGGTCTCTTCAAGACCAATGTTCATTCCATCCTCTCCTCAAAAAGACCCTCCACACAGCATCTCAGATGACATGTGCGGAGTTAATGTAAAAAAAGCTCATCGAGGGGATAGAGCGGTGATTGGCTAAAATACGTGACGAAGCTTGCAGTCCATGTTCCACTCATTGATTAATATATCTCTATGGTGCCATTGGGAATTCAAGTGACCCGATGAATTTTTTTCAAAAAAGGCCCGTATGAGCTAACATCATCAAAAGCATGTTCCACGAACCTTTCGCGAAATAACACAATTCAATCAAATAAAATTTACTAGCGCACGCTAGGAACCCGCGACCTTCGAATTGCTAGTCGAGGGCCTCATCCCTCGACAAGGCAGGCCGTCAATGATGGAACAATGCACACCACTGCTATATTCATACAGGGTTTGTACCGATTTATTACATATTTTCCTTAAACACGGTAAGTTTTAAAGCTCTTAAAAAAATATATGTTATTCTTGAAGATAATATCTAGACTTTGCCCGCGCCGAAACGCAAATTATATAAAATTCCCTCGATAGAAAAAATCGCAAAGTATGCTCCAAAAATTATTATTAACACGTTTGTTTCAGTTATTTTACTAGTTATGTGTATGAAAAAATTCAAAGTGTTTCTTTAAATGCTGTTTAAGATAATGCCCGCGAGAATTTTGCTCTATTTTAAACGAGTCGTTTTTTATTAAACATTTTCGCAATTTTCGCATCGATTTTGTCGCTGTAAATGATAGCGCTCTCCTCTAACATTCGTAATTTCGTATCTCTCCATCTTCTTCTTTTCGGGCCCGGTTGCAGAGCCTAAAGATAGACAGGTGTTAATTATTAAAGAAAAAGTGCTATAATAATGTCAAGGGTAAGAGACAAATTAAAATGAACCCACATAATAAATATATAGAGTACATCACGAGTAGGTGAGCCTTGTAATTTGTAAAGTTGCTTATAATTGGTAATGTGCATATATAATATTGCGATTTTGGTAAATTTGCTATGGAAATTATCGTGCGGCCTATAATGATTATACCCACATTATCATATGCGTGTGGCCTGTTCGTATCCGCAATTCGCAGTGGAAAATTTAGCATAAACATTTTTTGTAGATTAGGTACCTATCGCGATAAATAATCTGGTAAATATTATGTTCTGAACCGAGCCACACGTCACACGTGATGGAGAAAAAAAACTTATCTTGTTGTCCCAGTAAATAAATTACTAATTTATACTTCACACAACTTAACACATGCAAGCACAGCTTGCTACTTCTTCCTAAAATAGAAAACTTTTATTTAGCAGCAATTTATGGTGAGTCCAAGTCAAGCCGTGTTCATAATTTGCAATTCTATCATCTCTGCCTACCCGTCTGCGGACCGAATTATTATATTTATAATTGTTATACGTCCTAATTTTTTTTTTAATTTGGGACTCGGGAATTGGTGCCGCGCTGCCCCGCGAACCATTTATTGGATTACCAACACCTCTGTCATTGGGTTACCCCAAATAGTTCGGTGCGTTTGGTGATCGGAGTGTCCGGGTTCACGGAGTGAGGTTTGTCTGGATCTTGGTGGCGGACACGTCTGCCCACCAACTGCGTGGCAGGACGGGTTAGGAGAAACTGGTTGAGGGAGACCTTTAGACCTCTCGAAACGCCTTTTACCGCAGTGGGAGGGATGGATTCATACGTTCGTCACTCCTGGACACACTGACCCCTTAGACTACTTCCTTTCCCTAAGAATACTCTCCACACAGTATCTTCAGAGCTCACATAGGCCCCGAGGGAAATTATTTTTCTCTGGCCTCTTGTTGTAAAAAAAGTCGTGTTTGGTGTCCAGATCTGAATAGCCACATATTATTTTCATTATTTGTTTTTTGGGTGTTATGCCGTTGCGCTACCTCCCTCTTGAGCCAGCGTTGCAGTGTCCATCATTATGGCAGATTTGTGATCTGCCGGATCTGCCCTGATTTCCCCTCCCCCCAATTTCGACTTCACAAACGTGTAGAAAATTGGTCCGTCCCAGAGAATTTCAGAAATGAGCTATTTTCATCTATAAAAGACCGTCAGACAAAAAATTCTCCCCTTTTCGGGACATTCCACGGGGAGCCCATAGAGCTACGAAAATATAAATAACACCGTATTCAATATTTTTGTGACAGTAACCTTCGTAATTTTTTTTCGACGGTCGGGTGTAGTGTTACCCCGAGGCGGTCCCCCCCCCCCTCGTTACGCTACTGCATAGGTACCATAATATTTAAAAAATGCGAATTAGAAGGCATGAGTCCAGACGAACACGGTGATTTCACATCTGAAAAAATAATCTTTACTGAACCATTAAAACGGCCACCATCTTGAACCGGAAACGGAACGTACACACATATTTACAGATATACGAAATGCAAAAAGCTCAGTAAATAAAAGAGAAATATTCCCTGGTAATAAATAGCCCGACAATATTTTAATTCCTCCTGCTAAATGGTTGAAGACGAAGATAACAATAATAATCTAAACGAAAATATGAAAGAGAACAAGACACAGAAAAACAGAAAAAGATAATGGTCGCAACTGGAACTCGAACCCAGAACCTCTCGTCTAACCGGGACGTGCACAATTCTTAGAATGATGTGATACCGTGTGATACAGACAACAGGCCTGCACTGTGTCTTAGATATACGAAACGTAAGTGGCTATGAGAGAAAGAGAGAAAGAAAATGTGTGCTCGCATCTCTCTCTCTCTTGTCCCTACAGTAATATACGAAACGTAACTCTCTCTCTCTTTCTATCTTCACTAACTTATATCTCCCTCTCAACTACCGTTCCATTCGCTTTTCGTTACGCTCTCGTCACGCATTCACCAGCTTACTCCCCAAGTCAAGCGTGCGTAAAGAAGTTTTACTTCAAAAATGGAAAATGTTGTCTCTAGTGCAATGATGGAGGGTAGCGGAGAATTGGAACCTGACGCATTGGTTCACTCTGCTACTAACAGACCACGTATATTAGAGTAAATTCTATCCGACCCATAAACCCTATCTCATATTCTATAGTAAATAATTTTATTTATTCGACATTATTATTTATTGAAACGTTTCTTCTGCAAGGTCGATGATCCTTCGTAATATATTCATCCAATATTTCAAATATTTACCACTATCGTGCTACTATCTCTAGTTAGGCTGGTTGATAACTTATGTAAATTAATTGATAAACCCTGACCTAAAAGCCAGTAAATGCGTAGGTAAATAACATTACACTGTATTAGTACATAGCAAGTTATTTACCCACTGACACCAAAAACCGTGAAATAGTCACATAAGAAGGGTGTTGGGATAACGTTGTCACGTGGAACGCGTAAGGGACAAACAAAGAAACATTCATTTTTATATATTAAGACCCGATTGTAAGCACTCAAATAGAAGAGGAAGGAGAGATATGTAAATATGAATGTTAGAGGGAGCGCGCTAATATTAAATTATTTAAGCGAAAATTGTGAAAATCTATATAAATAAAAATGAATCATTGAAATGTATGTACGCGCACAACTTCCGAACGACTGCATCAAATTGGATAATTACGTTTTTTTGTATTCGTCACTGTCAGGACAAGGTTTGAATAAAACTACTAGTGAGCTCTGGCATTAAATTAATTATTCATTAATTTTTTTTTCTCAGTTTCATTTTTCATGCTTATTCATTTGTTTTATTTAATTTATGTGTTGTTATTTACTTTTTTACCTTAACTTATTATTTATCTTTTTTTGTTATTTTACATTATGGAATGTATTGCATTGCACTTCCCCTACATACATTCTGGAATAAACTTATATTATTATTATTATTATGAAATTTGTATATAAAATTGCAATAGGTGGCACGCGAGCTGTTTGAAAACTGAATGTACCGGAACTGAATGTATGGAAGGCGGGAGGGGAACTCGGGTAGAGGGTCGGCGGGAGGGGTGTGGGGGAAATTGGGAGGGGGGAGGGGAACTCGGGAGGGAGAAGCGGGCGAGTGGAGTGGGGAGAGGGAAGGGGAATGGGACGAATTGGAAAGGACACGCAGCAATTTCTTTATTAAATGGCATAGCAACGCATACCGCGAACTCGCGATAATAATATATGGAGCGACCGATCAACGTGATTTTTTAAAACAGAGATAATTGGAGAACTGGGAAATGAAAAAGGCTACTTTTTATCCCGTAAAAAACATTTCATTCCAGTGGAAAAAATATTTATACATTAATTTCCCCCTAATACCATGCGAGCGAAGCCGCGGGTAAAAGCTAGTGTTTAATAAAACACGACTCGTTTAACTGCATTTAAATAAATACAGTGAATTTTTTCATATACATACAATTTGTAAAAATCATGTTTATAATAATTTTCGGAGCAAACTTTGCGATTTTTTATATCGAGGGAATTTTATATAATTACCGTTTCGGCCCTACAAATGTATCTTTATTATTTATTATCTTCAAAAATAACATATATTTTTTTAGAAACTTAAAAACTTAAAAGTTCAAGAGAAATATGTTATAAAACGGCAGAAATTCGGAATGCCGCGGCTTAAGATTTAAACAAATTTAAAAAAAATGTTTTACCATAAATCATATCAAGATGATATTGTGATGAAGCTCTTTATTTAAATTTAAAGTCAGGCTATATTCTACCTACCAAATCACTGGCTCATCAGCAAAGGTGCCACAAATTGTTTATGGACCTAATTGTGTTCTACTTTTAAACTTGTTTGTTATCTATTTTAGCATTTTGCTAATTATTTTTGTTATTATTTTTCCCATTATTATGTATTTAATCATCCACGTATGTAATTTTTTGGATAAATGCCCGTTTTACTTACTGAAATAAAATAAAATAAATTATATGGTGATCTATTTTTATTTCATTTTTGTATTGTTAAAGCAATTATAAGGACTTATGAATTTTTAGGCGTTTGATGAGACTGGGTACATCATAAAAATAAGGCAAGTTTTGACGATTTCGTACATCTTCCTCTCTTACCCCCTTCCTCGAATAGTTCCGTCCAGAGCTTATTACGTTCATGGATCATATATGAGTAGTGAGATGGCAACAGACAACGGTTACTGGCAGTTGGCAACTAGGTGGGCTCGCCTAAGTCGCCATAAAAATAATATAATTAAATATATTATATAGGCACGATTATATTTTCCACTCACGCTTGTCGTCTCTTCGTGCATTTTGTTGGCGCATATCACAACTTCACAACAAACACACACACACTCACAATGCAAGTACTTACACTCACGCATTATGTTTGAGTGTCAGTGCTAATAACCTGAGTATAAAATTAATACAGATATTGCGTATTTTACATCTATTTTTAACGCGATATTGATCTGATGTAGACATTACTGAAAACGTAAAAAAATGCTTTTACAATGGTAATATTTTTTTATACATTAGTTGGAGTCCGGCGAGAGAAGTCAAAAGGCATCCTTCAACCAGTCTCTCTCGATCCGGCCCGCCACGCAGCAGTGGGCAGACGCACTCGCCGACAAATCTCATCCGATGAACCCGAGCCAAAGTAGATAAATCACCAAACGTAGCGAACCACTTGAGAGGTGTTGGTTATCCGATAAATGGTTCTCGGGGAGGTTCAACGGCTTCAACATTTCAGTAGCTGAGTTTTCATCATCTAAATCACTATTTAAGAAAAAATATTATGGCCTCCGTGGTCCTGAGTTAAGACTCTCGACTCACAGTCCGAAGGTCGCGGTTTCGAACCCGGCGTGCGCAAATAAATTTTATTTGATTAATTTGTTGTTTTTCACGATTGATTCATTTAAAACAGGGTTTCCCAACCAGTGGTCCGCGAGAGGCTAGAAGATGGTCCGCGAGTCAATAAGCAAGCCAGCGCGCGGGCGGTCCCTAGTCGAGAAGTCTGAATAAAAAAAATCGGAATAATATTCAGTTTATCATAATTGTACCTTGTGGTCAGTGACCATTACGGTATTCCGTTTCGCCCCACCCCATCCTACCCCGTTCTACCCCCTCCGTTGTGGTAAATATTCTGCTAGAGCCCGTCCCACCCTATCCCATTACGCCCCTCCCGTTGTGCTATCCGTCTCGGGTACCACCCATGCTAGGCGAAACTCGGTCGGGTGGCACCCGGGGCGTGCCCCCCAAACTATGCCACTGCTTGTGGTCCCTGTTGATAAAAAAAACGTACAGGTCGTCCCGGGTCAGAAAAAGGTTGGGAACCACTGATTTAAAATAATACATAGTATATTTGCGGCACGTTCCAGGGTGGAAGATACTCTCAGTATCGCCCTGGTGTAAGACCACCATTCAGAATTGAAACATTGCTTGAAATGGCTTCAGCCGTGTTTGGTGACCAGATCTGAATAGCCAGGTACTTCCCCACCTTCCTCTTTCCATCTCCTCCCCCCACTACCTTCAGCCACACAGCATACCCCAATTGGGGAAGCCATAGTCTCACTGGTTCCAGACGGGAGCAGTTGGGACTCTTGTGCAGTATTTATATATAAAAAACGAGTGCAGTTAACACGCGGTAACTTTACCAAAACAATCTCAACCAAGGAGCCTTGAAAAGTGAAGTCATAATCAGTAGAGTAGCGTGCCTTGGAGGGGCCCTGTATCAAAATTAGTTGGGGGGCCCTAATGAAGGATAAAGCTTTCTCACAAAAGAAACAAAAGGCCTCTGTAGCCCGGGGGCCCCGTATCATTGATACGGCTGATACGGCGGTAGCTACGCTACTGGTCATAATTAAAGCAGCCAATGAGCGCCCGACCTGGCGCCATTTCCGTTTTATATCACAACGAATATGAGCTTTGATAAGAGTTTTATGCTTTGCAGGTGCTGTATGCGTCATTTCCGTTTCATCCGAATTCCTAATCGCAACGGGGCTGTAGAATTTTCACTTAAAAAAATGTAAACACGTCGTATACAACTTACCTTCTCATAATAATTACCTACAATATGAGAAACGGATTGACAAACAAACGAAAAATTTCCACCACGTGTAAAAATATTTTAACAAAATCCAACACAGCAATACGTAAATGACGAGTAAAAACTTGCCTAGTCTTTAATTTATCACTTAAAATTAATCTGAAATGATTCCAATATTTGCAAGATTGCAGCAAAATGATCTTGTGAGGTTTTAGTTTTTTTCCGTTCGTCTCACATCTTATTATTATTTCAACAATATCTTTTAAACATCAAGTAATTTTCCAGTTTTCTCTGGTATTAAGAATGTAATCAATTAATCAATCATCATACCGTTATGTTGATAATTTTAAATAACGCAATGCAGTGGTTTGTAATTTTAATTAAAACGTGTTATTTCTACGCTTGTCGGATTACAATGCATACGATAATACCTAATAATACTTGGAAGGAAAAATAAAATCGAATTATTTAGGATTAGATCACCTATACAATTTACATTGTGCAGAGCAGTGATCGGCAATTGGCGACCCGCGGGCCAGATGTGGCCCACAAAGTGCTCTCTGAATGAACTGATGTTTTAGAACGAGCAACGCCCGGGTGAGATACAATAACTATATACAACGCTACTTACTTGTTGGTAGTTATATTTCAAAACATGTTATATTTCAAAATGACCACTTTTTTGACCACAAAAATGTTTCGCCTTCGGCGCTTTTTTCCTATGTACTATCATACTTATATGTGTAAATAATCTCAGAATGTTGAAAATCCACCCGCTTCCATCATTATAAGTGGAAAATGTGTCTCCAGCAATGATGGATGACTTACATTACTAGTAGAGGATTGAGCGGTAACCAACAACCATATAATTGTATTAATATGTATTATTTTTCTTTTGGTTTATTTATAATTAATAGGTATTATTTTTCTTATGTATTATTTTTCTTTTGGTAGAATGTATTATTTATATTTTGGTAATATGTATTATTTTTCTTTTGGTTTATTTACAAGTAAACTTATAATTTTACATTTCTTTCTTTTTTCTATATTGAAAAAAAAACATGTACGTAAAGGACACTTGTGCATAATTATAAATAATTAATAATAACTAAATTAGTAAATAATTAAATTATGCATACATTATAAATAATTTAATATTTTTGCCTGAACTTAAGTAAATAAGATAAAGTTTTTTGGCGATGATTTGTTGATTTGTGTCCCAAATTGGTAATTTCTAAATTAAATTTACGCCTATCAAAATGTTTGTCATTTGACTGTCCTAGAACGGGAGACCTTCCTAGTTGGACAGTCAAAGCTTCTTTGTATTGATGTATTCTCTATAACAAATAAACATTTTATTATTATTATTATTATTATTATATACATATAACGCTTCCAGCAGGTCGGTCGTGAGATTTCAAAACTCGTAATTCCCATTCCTTTTTTTTTTCGCCTGCGGCGCTTTCTCCGTGTTTTCTGTCCTATTTTTTTATGCAGAGGGGAGCGGGGGAGGGGAGCGTTGAATAAAAATATACTTCAGATAAGGTTGGGAACCTTTGTGCTATACGATGCTGCTAGGCACAATACGAAGCACGATGACGATGGGCGATCAGACGGGCAGTCACAAGCGCACTAATTGAGCAGGCTCTCAAGTGCACGAGTAACCTTGACGGTCGCGTGACCCCCAAACAAAATTTACATTTTCATTGGCCCGCCACCAAAACTAATTGCCAACCGCTGTGCTCTGGTGTGGAGGTTCTTCGTCGAACGAAATTGTACTAAATATTTAAAAAAAAAAACAACTTTTTTATCTTATTACCAGTTTGATAGGCGGGTATGGGTACCACCAACCCGGCAACTATTTAATTGATTACCTACACCTCTATAGGAATAGGTTACTTACTGCAAGTGGTTCGCTACCTTTGGTGACCTAGCAGGAGTGCCCGAATTCATGTAGTGAGGTTTGTTCGGATCTTGGCGGCAGATGCGTCAGCACACTAACTGCGTGGCAGATCGGATCGGGTGAGACTTATTGAGGGAGACCTGTTTACCTCTCCAGTGGCTCTCTCTTGGAACATCGCCTTGCACCGGAGGATAAGGGATAGAATCATAAGTCCATCACTACTGGAGACACAGACCCAGATTCCTACCAACACCTCATTCCTTTTCCCTTCCTTTCCTGTGCTTTCCTCAACAGACCCTCCACGCAGCATGCCCAAAGATTACACAGACTCTGAGGTGAATTATTTTCCTCATGGCTTCATGTATGGAGCTATTGTAAAAAATCTTATTCCTGCGTTAATGAAGCGACAAATGCACGATTACCCAAGTGATAAAGCTACGGACACACTTGCTCATTAGAAGCCAAAGAGCATGCTACCTAGTAACAATTGCTACTTAATGGCATGTAAGTCAGTAACCTTGCTAGTAATGGGCATGCTCATTTGAAACCGAATGAGCTTGCTCACAAATCAACAGCCATTTGATTAATGAGCATGCTCATTGGATTATCTGGTGGAAGGGGAAGCCTCTAGCTTATGAGCATGCTCACTTCAATCCATCTCAGTTCGCATCTGCGCAAAAACCTTGTTTTTCGTGATTTATTATGGGAATCACGTATATTTTTGGAACACAAGGTCACTAATATACCCACAATAGATTTCCAAATTCCCCAAAAGCTCCTTTAATTACCCCCAAAATGAAACCACATTGTGTTGAAATTAGCATTTATTTTTTAATATTTAGTAATTTTCCGATTTGTTGACATCTTGGACCCAAATCAAACGTCTTATTTTTTTACGTCAGAAGATTCTTAAATAATTGTATCGCAAGCAGTTATATTATTTTGTTTAGTTCTGAGCGAATGAAACTGACTATTTGACATTTATTTGACATGAGCATGCTCATTAAATAGCATGTGTGTTCAAATGTTGGCTTTGAGCACGCTCATTCACGAGAAAGCGCAAACCAAGCATGCTCATTACTGAGCAAATGTGTACAGTTGATTATTTTTGACAGGAGCGTACTCATTAATGAGCTTGCTCGTAAGCCGGCTCGTGTGAGCAAGTGTGTCAGTATCTTAATTCATGGAAAGTTTATGGAACATCTTGTGGATGAAAACGCTTTTCGTGGCTTCCAAACGTGAAACGGGTACAAATGCAATTCTGGTTGAGTTGATAGTAACATCAAAAGAAGAAGAAAGGATGTGCTATTTTTATAGTTACGTCGTAATTTGCCCTAGTTCAAAATATATTCTTTTTTTTTGTTCGAGTCTAAAGCTGCAAACTATGTCACACTTGTCACCTGTCAGCTGTCAGCGTTCAGTGTTCAGATCTCACGTAGGTACATATTCCTCAGTGCTTCAATAATAGTTTCCGATGATTTCATTTTGCAGTGTTAAATTAATGCGTTCTAGTCCTACCTGCTCGTATTCACGAACTCTTCTAAATATAGCATCCAGCAACTTTACCAGGAACAAACTGTCTGTTCCCGATGAATCCTCGGCCAGTTCTGAATTTCACTCACCAATTTTCATTATGAATACTCGGAATAATTTTCTTATGTTGTCCGAGTAATCTAGAATTGTCTGGAATGAATATTAAACGAGACTCTGAGTGGATTTCCTGGTTTGACATTAATAGTTAATGGAAATGACGTAGACGTAGACAAATCTCTTAGTCAAAAATGACGGTCCAGTAAAATTGATCTATATCCAGAAATGTCAAATTAAATTATCTCAGTCATCTGACCAATAAACCTACTTAGATTTACTGACCTGGCTCACATTCATTCAATGTACAGGGTGATAAGAAAGGTACTTGATTTACTTACCAGTGATTCCTGACATTATTTGGAGTAAAAGTGTTGATGAAATTTTGGTCTCCGGTGACATTTTTTGGTGTTTTATTTTGAATTTTTTTTTTCTTTGAGGCCCTGCAACCGGGCTCGAAAAGAAGAAGATGGATATATACGAAATTACGAATGTTAGAGGAGAGCGCTAACTTTTACAGCGACAAAATCGATGCGAAAATTGCGAAAATGTTTAATAAAACACGACTCGTTTAAAATAGAGCAAAAATCTCGCGGGCATTTTATCTTAAACAGCATTTAAAGAAACTCTGTAAATTTTTTCATACATATAACTTGTAAAATAATTGAAACAAACGTGTATATAATAATTTTTGGAGCATACTTTGCTATTTTTTTCTATCGAGGGAATTTCATAAAATTTGCGTTTCGGCGCGGGCAATGACTAGATAATATTATCTTCAACAATAACATATATTTTTTAAGAGCTTTAAAACCTACCGTGTTTAAGGGAGATATGCAAGAAATCGGTCGAAATTCAGGTTGAGGGCTCTTAAAACAAAAATATTCTTACATATGTCGCCAATAGTCACCCAGTGGAGTAAGCGCCCAATCTATCATCCTACACTACTGTCCAAAATCTTTTGATTTTTTATGTTTTAGTCAGGAATCACTGGTTAAAGTACATCAAGTGTGTTTCTTAACACCCTGTAGAGTGACGTGTACAGAAATATTTGGAAGAGTATAAAAAGATTATATTTTTATGTAATATTTATATATTGTATTTTTTGCATTACTTCTACAAAGGAGGCCCTGAAGAAAATAATTCTCCTCAAGGCCTATGTAATCTTTAGGAATGCTGTGTGGAGGGTTTTTTTGGAAAGGAAGGAGAGGAAGTTCTGGGAAGGTAAAGTATATGAAGGGTGGGTGTGTCCAGGAGTGACTGACGATCAATCCATCCCTCACACTGTGGTGCAAGGCGATGCTCAACAAGTCTCTCCCGATCCGGTCTGCCATGCAGTTGGTGGGCAGATGCACCCGCCGGCATCCCTGCTAAGTCACCAAACGTAGCGAACCCCTTGGGGTAACCTGTGGCAGAGGTTATCCAGAAAAAAGGTTCCCGGGGTGGCGCCAGCGGTACAAACACCTGCCTCCATAATTGATATAATAAAAAAAATTATATTTAATAATAGTAATAACATTTTTATTGTAGTCCATTAGAAAACATAACCAAACTACAAGTTAAATAAAGTAGTGTGCAGTTGTGCAGTGATAAATTAGATATATAAAACATGAAAAATAGGAAAAAAACAGAGTGTGCAATTCACACGCGGTAGAAGTGAAACCTTCAGAATACTAAAGTAGACAAGAGTGGGGAGGCTACGAAGCACCGCACAAAGAGGAGACCAATTAATTATACTATATCATTCTCTCGCAGGCTAAATCCTATAGATAGATGAATGTGTTTGTTTTATAATTCCTTTCAATATACACAATAAAATTCGTTCAATGTATGGTTTTGTTAAATCAATAACTTTATCAACGCTTGTAGCCTTATTTTCCACGTTTTAAAATTATTAAATTTTTTGTTTACGGAGTAATACTTCGTAATTTATCATATAATAATAAAATTATTATTTCTTCTAGCTCAGCAAACTTATTTTGTGGCACCATTTTGATTTAAATTAATAAATTACTTCGTTTTTACCACTTTTATTGTTTACAAAATCAACATGTTTCGTGAGCAATGCTCACTTCTTCCTAAATGCATAGCATTGCTCACGAAACATGTTGGTTTTGTAAACAATAAAAGTGGTAAAAACGAAGTAATTTATTAATTTAAAAAAAAAGATTAAATTTTTAAAAAATATATATTATTATTATTATACGTCGATTGATTTATACGTCGCTGATGTGAATTATCTATTTAGTTATTTAAAAAAAATTTAACGTTGTTTTCTTAGTTTTAAAATTAAAAAAACTTTTTTTGAACATATTTTTTTAAGATTAAGTTTTTAGTACATTTTTAGTTGTGTTTTGAATTCTCTAAAGTTCTAAAATCTTATATTTTCTGAAAATTTAATTAGTTGTTATTTATTAATTATTAATAATTATTGTTAATTTATTTATTTCCTACTAAATTCAATGTTCTATAATAATACGTCCGTAGCATTTTACAAAAAAAGTTTTTATTAAGGCTCAGCAACCGGGCTCGAAAAGAAGAAGATGGAGAGATACGAAATAACGAATGTTAGAGGAAAGCGCTAACATTTACAGCGACAAAATCGATGCGAAAATTGCGAAAATGTTTAATAAAATGCGACTCGTTTAAAATAGAGCAAAAATCTCGTGGGCATTATCTTAAACAGCATTTAAAGAAACACTGTGAATTTTTTCATACATATAACTTGTAAAATAACTGAAACAAATGTGTTTATAATAATTTTTGGAGCATACTTTGCGATTTTTTTCTATCGAGGGAATTTTATATAATTTGCGTGTCGGCGCGGGCAATATCTAGATATTATCTTCAAGAATAACATATATTTTTTTAAGAGCTTTAAAACTTACCGCGTTTGAGGGAAATATGTAAGAAATCGGTAGATATTCGGGTTGCGGGCCCTTAATTACCTTCCCTTGGGAGGTCCCAAGGGAAGACTGTTCTGTTCCATATGTGAAGGGTCTAAGGTTGGATTGTTTCACAGAATTTGAAAAATTCATCAAATTTCAGTAAAAGTTCTTTATTTTTAATTTATTCATGACCCGGTTGTTTAACAGCACTTTGATAGTAATAAAACTTTTTATTTATATATATTTTTATTAGTAACTATACATATTTTAGGAGGCGGCAATGGGTACCGCCGCTCCGGGAACCTTTATTGGATAACCAACACCTCTGCATCTGCAATAGGTCACCCCAAGTGGTTCGCTACGTTTGGTGATTTAGCAAGGGTGCCCGGGTTCATGGGGTGAGGTTTGTCTAGGCCTTGGAGGTAGACGACCAGGACACGCTGAACCCCAGATTCCTACCCACCTCTTAAACCCTTTTCCTTCCCAGAACTTTCCTCTCCTTCCTTTCTCCTTCCAGGGCCTCTTGTGTGGAGCTCATGTAAAAAAAATATATGTATTTATTTTTATATGAAACATGTCAGGTACATATACATCCGAGTATATAATAGAAATTATATACGCAGTCCTCCTCACTAGGAGTTCCTGTGCTGAGGAGGACTATATCTTTATCTTTATTACTAAGTATAAAATGAAGTCGCTTACACTGTATGTGCGCTTAGATCTTTTAAACTACGCAACGGATTTTCATGCGGTTTTCACCAATAGATAGAGTGATTCAGGAGGAAGGTTTTTAGGCATATAATTTGTCAAGGTTTTGTGTAAATTGCTTTAAATTCATAATATATCTGGCCAAGCGGCAGCGGGCGACGGACAGCGGGCAGCGTGGTGTGGATTAGCGATGTGTCAGTTCAGCTGGAATGGGCTCATGTGATCCGCTCCTTTGCGGGAAGCGGTTCCTACTCCCACTCCTTTTTCAAATCGACTACTCCCAGAGAACCCGGCCCAGTCCCAGTACTCTCCGCATCCAAATAAATCCGGCGGTAATCCGGCGGTCCGAGCAACTCAACGCCGAAGCGCGAAAACCGCACTCGAATACAAGTCCCGGGTTCCTTTAAACCCAAGCGCCTTGTTCCAAGCTACGTGAATCGCGACACAATCCATTCATTCCGCCCACTCCCGGACTCGCGCGAACACGATACATTCGCCTTGTTCCAAGCTACGTGAATCGCGACACAAACCATTCATTCCACCCACTCCCGGACTCGCGCGAACACGATACCCCCGTGGCCGCCGGCTTGCTCCGCGATCCACAGTCCGGCGTCACTCACCATTCCACTCATGAGTCGCGGGTCTCGGTGAGTTCCCGACACTCCCCGCTACCCGCGGCCGGCCAACTATGCGCTGGGCGTTCATTCGATCGCTGTTCGTTGATCGACACACACGTGCGTGACGTGACGTGACAATTAGAGCGTCTTATCTGGTATCGTTAATCAACGGGTGACGTGCATTATAAAATAATAGTTTATAGTAAAGCATTACAGCTTATTAATTTACTTATTTAAATTCTCAATAAAAGACCGTGCAGTGTAGATACATTGAATGTACCTACATTGCACGGGTGACGGGTTCTTGTCCTCGTACGGGTCTTGTCCGACTCCGGGGTTCTGAGTTCTCGTGTGGGTTCTACGAGTAGGTCCTGGTTCCGAGTTCTTTGAACCCGTGCGTCCCGTTTCGGTGCGCCGCAACAATACCCAGTGCCCAGTCCGCACCTAAGAACTCGGACCCGGGACCTGCTCCTAGAACTCGTGTACTTTTAAAAGGAAGCAAGTCTCGGAGGCTTCCGGAAAAATGCAGAACTTACCCACCTCTAGTGTGGATTTGATTTAACAGATGGCGTTGGTTATAAAGGTTTCGTTAGCCACAGCAACGTGTGGCCGGGTCTGCTAGTTTTGGATAATTTTTCTGTGACTTCTATGGTTTTGGTAAGGTTTTCCATAAACTTCTAAAACGATGCTTACGATCCTTAGCATAAGAATATAGTGGACTATGGACTGCGGTATGTTGTGTGCCTTTAACAAACTTGGAAAGGTGCCAGGTGGTAATGATTAAATTGAATATATCTACACATTTTTTCCTGTGTCGTAGTAGTCAGAGGCCAGGGTTAATCGATAACCTTTTTAAAAGCCACGGGTCAGAGGTCAGAAACAGAAACCTTATTCCAAGTCACGGGGTCAGAAATCTATAAATATTATTGGCAACTTAATGCAACTAACAACAAACAAAACGTAATGATTTTCTCACACATGCGCAGTACGATTGTTTTTGATTAGCAGTTTGTTATTAGAACAATATTATGGTATGTGGATACTTTACGTAAGCATTTGTTGGCGTAGATGATTAGAGATATTTTTGGACATAATCTTTCTTCCTCAATAACAGAATACTTACGATAAAAATAATTTGAAGGTCATTTGAAAGGTTAGTATTTTGCCTTTAAATGTTTTATCTACGCTTCTCGCATTTTTACGGAAGCATTTCATAATAACACTATTGTTTACATGAGCTTTGGAAATGCGTTTTGAAAATCCTCAACAATAGGCCACTTGCATGAATTTTTTTTCAGATTTAGGCAAATATTCTAAGACATTCCGTATTTATTCCTTTTTTTTAATCGTATTTTTGAAACCCTGGCGATTTCTTGAAAATTTTAATCCGAAAAATCAGACCATTTTTTATAAACCCGAAAGACGGGACATAATTTTATAGGTGCGAAAAAACGATAATTACATAGCCGAAAATTATTTTAAAAAAGAACGTTTTCCACAAGAAAGGGCACAGGAGAATAACGAGGCATACCAAAAATATTACTTTCTCATAAATATTTTTTCCTTGGTCCATCTTATTGATCATAAATTGTTATAATGTTCAACGTCTATATTACTAAATCCAATGTCATTTACTTGTACTTGTAAATAAATTATAATAATAATAAGAATATTATAAAATTTGATTTTATTAAAATCAGCACCACTACCATTATACCTCTAAAACACGTACCGACAGCGTAAAATGTACGGGGTTCTCCTTCATAACATCTGTCAAAAAGTCAAACCAAATGATAAGTACCTACGCAGAGCACAAACAATAAATCTAGTGAACGTTAAATATCAAATTCAAAAATTCGACTGAAATCAAAGTGTTGCCATATAAAAAAAAAATCAGTGTGGAATTTTACAAAATTAATAGGAATATTTTCGGAGACGGGACATTTTCATGTAGTGACGTCACGGGCCCAAATAATGATTTATTTATTTAAAAATAAATAAAAAAAACTGTACATTTCTAAAAAAATTTACTAACATTTTCGTAATCTTAGTAAAAAAATCTATCCACACGATTTTTTCCAAGTCGTTATGAAATCCATGCAAGTGGCCTATTTTAACGATGATTAAAAAATATCTAGGTAGATAGGAACAATCTGAGGTACATTCTATAACCTTAGCAGGTATCTAAATAATTTTGTTGGGTCATTTATCATCTGTTCTTGATGCCTTCAAAAGAGGTCGATAAATACAGAATAAAAATGGCCATTGAAAGGTCAAATAATGTGATATTTTGGGAAAAGTGGGAAAAGCTGTTGGCTGCTCTTAAATACTATATATTCCATTGTTACGGCTACAATAGCAGTAATTCTGTGAACAGTATTTAGACATCGCGTCTAAAAATTAACGCTTCTAATTTTCTCTTATTTAATAAATCACAACCAAACTTTCCCCTGAAATCACAAGTTTTGTAAGTAAGTACATATCTACTTAAATATCTTGTGAACCAAACTCACATTTAAGGTGAGTGTCAATCTATTCTGTCCGCGCCGGCCGCAATGCACGCACGGCACGCAACGGATTTTTCTATATGAATTAGTTCGGCACTGCGTCCACCATCGGCAAATACCGGCGGTCGGTATGGGCAAAGGATTTTTCTATATAAAGATATAGAAAAATCCGTTGCGTGCCGTGCGTGCTTTGCGGCCGGCGTGGACAGATGGACGTACACCTTAATACGACATTTTTTCAAAATTTTCAAATAAGGAATTACTTATATAATATGTCCAAGAAACGCCATCAATTATAGAAAGACAATTATTTTTCAAACTTTCTTCAGGCAAAATAATTTCTCTCAGGGCTCATGTCATCTTAGGGGATGCTGTATGGAGGGTCTTTTTAAGGGAAGTAAGTCTGGGAAGTGAAAAGGTAAGAAGAGGGGTGGGTATGAATCTGGGGTCAGTATGTCCGGGAGTGACGGAGGTATGAATCCATCCTTCCAACTGCAGTGCAAGGCGATGAATGGGCGACAATAATATAATTGCTCTGTGCGTAGGTAAGTTCCTACATACCTAGGAGGCGAGGAGAGGTCAATAATTTCGTGTAATAGTGCAAAAGAAATTGGTCATGAGTCAGGCGTCAGGATGGCCGACCACGAGCACAGTCTTATCTTTCTTCCAAGAGTCACCAACTGCTCCCGTCTGGAGCCAGTGAGACTATGAGAGGATAGTGGGGAGGGGAAGGAGATGGGGAAGAGGAAGGTGGGGAAGTACCTGGCTATTCAGATCTGGTCACCAAGCTCGGCTAAAGCCATTTCAAGCAACGTTTCAATTCTGAATGATATCTTCCACTCTGGAACATGCCGCAAATATACCTACTACATATACCTATATTATTTTAAATGAAGTAAAATTTAATTGCGCACGCCGGGTTCGAACCCGCGACCTTCGGATTGTGAGTCGAGAGTGTTAACTCGGGTCCACGGAGGCCGTAAATGAATGTAAGGAGAATGAACGAGGAAAGGAGTGTAAGGAAAATATATAACGCAAATGTGAATGATAGAAGAAGTCGGGAACGCCCGAGGAAGACATGGCACGATCAAGTGAATCAGAAATTTGAGACGGGCCATGTCAAGAGTCAGAATAATAGAAGAGTATGTATGAGGCGATGTATGAATGTGAATGAGGCAAAGAGTGTGTGCCAAGACCGAGTAGTTTGGCGGTCCGTCCTCCTCGTGCGGGGAAACGGCGTGATGGTTAGTTAGTTGGATTTTGATAATCATTATGAAAATAACCTAGGATACGGAAGTGCTGACCGGTTCAAATTTAGGATGATCGCCGCGTGGGAGGACTTAATGCCGATTTATGAACGATTTAAACCAATGTTCTTTAAAAATAAAATTTTCAATGACAACGCGTTGTATGTAGTACCTACGAATAGGATCAACTAAACGATTTATCGACTGACCATGAAAACAAAAGTTACACGAACCAGAACAACAAGGAATCATTTCATCAACGTTGCGTTACTGAGGAGACAGGACATTCGTCGAGTCTATTTACTTCAATGCTCGTACGGTTGCCAAAAGCCATTAAAGTAAGAACTTTTATATGGCCGGTAGCAATAGTGCGTCTGGCGGGACCGCCACGCCCTTGTGTGCAAGTGTGCACCAGCTCGGTGCTGGGTGCCAGGTGCTAGGTGCTGTGCTCTGGGTGCTGGGTTCGACTACCAGTCAGCCTGTGGTGGTCTTCCATCGACAGTATTTCCATTTCATTTATCACATTTTCGCTAAATTCCAGTACAGAGTTAGCAAACTGACAATTCACGAAGCGTTGGCTGTCGAATGGTTGACCTCGAAATGACCTCGAACCTGGTATCTAAAAATGCACAATGATAATAGTATACATTTAAATACAATCGTTTACATCGACGACTTTATTTCATCAAACATAGAAAAAGAAACTGAAAATATTTGTAAAACTTTCTTCGGCCTGGTGCCTAATTTACTCACGAGTTTTAATCTACCTCTAGTAAAGCTTGTCAAGATACACGCCTTTGTTTGGAAGTAATCTAAATCTATAATATAAAAATGAATCGCTAAATGTGTTGGTAAGCGCAAATCTCGAGAGTGGCTGAACCGATTTCGCTAATTCTTTTTTTAGAATATTCCTTGAAGTACGAGGATGGTTCTTACGCAGAGAAAAATTAAGAAAATTGCGCAGAAATTTGGATAATTTTAGAAAACATGAGCACGTTTGACAGTTCGCGTATTTGAGAATGACATTTTGCAAAACATTGATTGTTCAATCAGGATTCTATTTTTGAAAATCTTTAATAAATTTATTTAAAGTAGGTACTCCCTTAATACTTTGAATCAAATCAAGAATTTTAGATTTTTTAAATAGGTACCTATGTTAGGTACCAAATTTAATATACATGAAAAATGGAAATTTGAATATAAATTGTAAAAGGTGGCACGCGGGCTGTTTAAAAACTGAATGTACTGGGATTGAATATATGGAACGCGGGAGGATGGTTGACGGGGCGAGGGAGTGGGAAAGGGAAGAGGGAAGGCGGGGAAGGTGGAAGGGGAACGCGGGAGGGGAAGTGGACGTGTGAGGGGGGGGGGGAACTCGGGAGGAGGGTTCGTGAGACGGGGGAAGGGGGAGGGGAGTGGAGTGGGGAGAGGGAAGGTGGAGGTGACGGAGTGGGAACGCGAGAGGGGAAGAGGACGCAAGAGAAGAAGGGGAGGCGGAAGGGGACAGGAAGAACGGGAACACTCATGGAGGAACACTCAAGGAGAAACAATTTCTTTATTAAATGGCATAGCAACGCATGCCGGGACCAGCTAGTTATTGATAAAATAATTTCCCGCCAGAAAAAACTTTCAATTAATCCACAAGAAGGGGATTTGGTTGTCTCATTACATATTTTTATGTATTTTGGTTACCTTTTTTCTTTGTATTAATAAAATTTTCCTAGACATATTTCTGACTAGTATGGCGTATGGCTAGTGCCTAGCCAAGGCAGACAGAGCGCCTGCTTCTCCCGGTGCCCTAGTCGGACTCATAAATATACTAACCCCGTCGGACTGAAGCACGCTAAAGACTAAACCACTGAAGTGAACTGAAGTCCGTCGCTGCTTTGAAGAAAGACAACTCCTACGTAACTGGGCAGTGGGCACTCTGAAATAGTTATCGCCGCGTGCGATTGGTGGCGGTGGGCGGCGGGCGGTGGGGGGAGAGGGGGCGATGAACGCAGTCGGCCTCTTCCGGCACTCCCTGGGACGTGTATTCTCAACATTCGATGGATGTAAAATCTGCAACCACTCGCTTAACCGTCCAGTTAGAGACACTTAATCGGCAGATCTTTATCATTCTTTTGAAAAGTTTCAAGGAAAAGCCGCATGATCTAACCCTTTTCAAGGTGCAAATGAATTATCACTTTCCTCTAATTGCCGGGAGGGAGCTGCGCCACGTTTTATTTCTTAGGAACCACAAAGTAGAAATACACATATTCTGGTCACATGCAGAATGTTTTGTACTCACAGAAATGCAGGAAAAACATGAGGACTGGGACAGGGTATCGATTGAATACTATTTTGAGTCGAGTCCGTCTGTCTGTCAGTCTACTTATAGTCCAAATCAATATACATAGATTCAAAACGTTAGAAAATGCGAATTATTTTTTAATGTAAATTGGAATCACTGCGTCGTATTTACAAAATGATTTCATGCTATGGCCTAGGTAGGTACCTGCTCCTGCAAACAAAGGATTTTTAATGAAAACAAATTAAATGGTGTGTGAAAAGATTGCACATCGTTTGAATACACTATAAACCACTTATTTATTTATTTAAGGAACATAAACAGTCTTAGTAAAATAATATACATAAGAGGATCATCATTACCTTACCTTACCTTACCTATAGTATAAAATGAAGTCGCTCAAAATGTATGTGCGCAAAAATCTTTTAAACTACGCAACAGATTTTCATGCGGTTTTCACAAATAGATAGAGTGATTCAAGAGGAAGGTTTGTATGTATAATGCATGCTCATTATAGTAGATAAAAGTCGAGAAATTCAAATATTCAATTCGGGCAGCGGGTAGCGGGCAGCTGGCAAGCGGTTGGTGTGGATTTTAGAAAGGTTGGGTAATGGCGTTGTATTTCGTTAGCCACAGCGACGTGTGGCCGGGTCTGCTAGTTAAATCATAATTTATTGAAATGTTGGTTTTTTCTTCAAGATAAAATAAAAAAAATAACAATAGTCAAGCAAGTATAGATAAATTAATTATATCAAATAATAATTACATGTGACACAAAAAAAAATACAAAGAGTGACGATTTATTAGTTAAAAAATATCATAAAAACATTTAAGTAGGTAAAACAAAAATGTTATAACAGGTAATAATTGCATTTCCTATATAAACAAAAACTTTTATAAATTAACATAAAATAATCACTTCTTCTAACACAGCAAACTTATTTTGTGGCACCATTTAAAAAAAAAAAAAATTGCTAAGTTGTCTATATGTTTTAAGATTTTCACGGCCAAAAGCATTTTCGTTATTTGTTTTTGGGGTGTTATGCCGTGTTGCGCTACCTCCTTCTTTAGCCAACGTTTCGGACATCGTTGCAGTGTCCATCATCAGGGCAGATCCGTCAGATCCGGTAGATGTCATTTATCGGATCTATGTTGGCTAAAGAAGGAGGTAGCGCAACACGGCATAACACCCCAAAAACAAATAACGAAAAAGTTGTCTATATGTATATACCAAAAATTAATTATAATACAATCGTAAATATGGGTAATAATAAAATGAAAAATATATTTAAGAATTTAGAAAAAATATTTGGTTATTAATGATATTTAACTAGGTATTCTAATTTCTGAGTTTTCTAATTCTAAACCCAAAGTGTTATTGATGTTGTTGTAATTGAAAATGAATTTTATTTTATTATTGTAGAAAGCAATCACTTTGTGGTTTGACATATTTAATAAAATAAAATACTTTTTCGTTTAAAACCACGAGATTTATTAATTTATGAACCGACCGGTTTCGCTTTACTCAAGCATCTTCAGGGTAAAAATTAATACTAGTAACCGGCCGGTTCATAAATTAATAAATCTCGTGGTTTTAAACAAAAAATATTTTATTTTATTGAATTTTATTTTATTTTTTTAAATTTCAACTTTTTATATGAAGATCTTTCAGAATGTGGATGCAGAGCATCCCTTGACTGCAAAAATCTTGAAGATCTTCATACAAAATATTGTAATTTTGAAAAAAATAAAATTCATTTTAGCTACAACATCAATGACGCCATTTTTTTTTTTTACATGAGCTCCACACAGGAGGCCCTGAGGAAAATAATATCCCTCAGGGCCTATGTCATCTTTGAGGATGCTGTGTGGAGGGTTTTTTTTAAGGAAAGGAAGGAGAGGAGAGTTCTGGGAAGGAAAAGGGTTTAAGGAGTGGGTAGGAATCTGGAGTTCAGTATGTCCTGGTCATCCGCCTCCAAGACCTAGACAAACCTCACCCCATGAACCCGGGCACCCCTGCTAAATTACGAAACGTAGCGAACCACTTGGGGTGACCTATGGCAGAGGTGTTGGTTATCCAATAAAGGTTCCCGGGGCGGCGGTACCCATTCCCGCCTCCCAAATTGAGAATATTTTTTCAATCTTAGCATTCTAGCTCACTGAAAACTCACAGACCGCCACTGATATACGTATATATTGTTTTAAAATTTCAAATACAAAAAAATACATAAAAATTACGGTAGGTACAATTTTTCAGTTTTATCATGAAGAATTAAGTTATTTAGTAATGGATTGATTTATTTATTTTATTTCTATTCTTGAACATACACAATACAGATTATTACATCAGTTTACATAGATATTAAGTTTAGTAATAAGAAAAAAAAATGTTAATCATCTGTAAATGTATGTATGTAAGTACCTAGTAGTATTTTGTGAACACCTCACTAGGCGAACCTGTGCTGAGGTGTTCCCATGTTTGGGAATAAATGCTATTCTGTCAACATAAGTAGAAACACCGTATCCTCCTTGATATTGTCAAGAAGGACACTGTGGGTCGACCCATAGCGGAAGTATCGAATACATAAATTAAAGATTAGTTGCAGTTAGGATCTACATATACAGTTATTCATAGCATCTAGTTTATGTTTAGGATAAATAGTATATATGTTACAATTACTTCAACTGCATTAATCTTTTTACACTTAATTAATAATTACCGTAACCAATTTCTAAAATTTTCATGTAAAAGCCCACTAGGGCGTAAATAAATAAAAAAAAAACAAAATCTAATAAACTTTTTCATACATTTTTTGTTACGCATTATTTTGAACTACTCCTTTACTGATTGCCATTTGCTTAATGATATTTAATTATATGTTAAAATTATAAAACAAGGGAAAATTAACTAATCTACCAAGCTTGGTTTGAAAAAAACGTTTTGACAGTTTTCATTTTTTAAATAATTTTTCCACCCTCCTCCCAGCACCTCCCAAACTGACGAAACCGCGGCGTAGTAAAAAGAAAATAAAGTGAAGGTAAACAACCTCCCGCTTACACCAGAGAGCATGGCTTATGATGTATTATGGCGTATGGACGATGGCGTGAGGGTATTAAACATTAACATGGGAAAACAACAGAGTGTGAACACTATTTAGAACGAAATTGATTTATATTATATTGATCCTGAATTTGTAATTTGAAAAAGTTAACCTTACACCTTACATTTTCTTCTCAGGTAAACTGAAGGGAAAATTATAAGTAAACTAGCTTGTACCCGGCATGCGTTGCTATGCCATTTAATAAAGAAATTGTTTCTCATTGCGTGTCCTTTCCCATTCGTCCCGTTCCCCTTCCGCCCCCCCCCCCCTTTTCTCCTGCGTCCCCTTCCCCTCTCGCGTTCCCACTCCGTCTCCTCCACCTTCCCTATCCCCACTCCACTTCCCCCTTCCCCCGTCCCGCGAATCCCCCTCCCAGGTCCTCCTCCCCCTCCCAGGTTCCCCTCCCCCTCCCTGGTTCCCCTCCCCCCTCCCCCCTCCCTCCCGCATTCCATACATTCAGTTTTCAAACAGCTCGCGTGCCACCAATAGCAATTTTTTTATACAAATGTCATAATGCCAGAATACACCAGAAGTTTTATACAAACCTTGTCCTGACAATAACGAACACACAAAAAAAAGAATTATCCGATTTGGTGCAGTCGTTCGAAAGTTATGCGCGTACATACATTTCGGTGATTCATTTTTATTTATATAGATAGAAGATAGATAGAAGAAGAAGATAGAAGATAGAAGATAGAAGATAGAAGATAGAAGATAGAAGATAGAAGATAGAAGATAGAAGATAGAAGATAGAAGATAGAAGATAGAAGATAGAAGATAGAAGATAGAAGATAGAAGATAGAAGATAGAAGATAGAAGATAGAAGATAGAAGATAGAAGATAGAAGATAGAAGATAGAAGATAGAAGATAGAAGATAGAAGATAGAAGATAGAAGATAGAAGATAGAAGATAGAAGATAGAAGATAGAAGATAGAAGATAGAAGATAGAAGATAGAAGATAGAAGATAGAAGATAGAAGATAGAAGATAGAAGATAGAAGATAGAAGATAGAAGATAGAAGATAGAAGATAGAAGATAGAAGATAGAAGATAGAAGATAGAAGATAGAAGATAGAAGATAGAAGATAGAAGATAGAAGATAGAAGATAGAAGATAGAAGATAGAAGATAGAAGATAGAAGATAGAAGATAGAAGATAGAAGATAGAAGATAGAAGATAGAAGATAGAAGATAGAAGATAGAAGATAGAAGATAGAAGATAGAAGATAGAAGATAGAAGATAGAAGATAGAAGATAGAAGATAGAAGATAGAAGATAGAAGATAGAAGATAGAAGATAGAAGATAGAAGATAGAAGATAGAAGATAGAAGATAGAAGATAGAAGATAGAAGATAGAAGATAGAAGATAGAAGATAGAAGATAGAAGATAGAAGATAGAAGATAGAAGATAGAAGATAGAAGATAGAAGATAGAAGATAGAAGATAGAAGATAGAAGATAGAAGATAGAAGATAGAAGATAGAAGATAGAAGATAGAAGATAGAAGATAGAAGATAGAAGATAGAAGATAGAAGATAGATAGATAGATTGATCAGTTGACTCGAATACTCACACATACGCATTGCTTGCATACAACAAGTTCAAAAAAAGTTATTTTACTTCATGAAAGAAATTTCGGTGAAATTGAAAAAAAGAGAAATATAAAAAAGAGAAATATATTATTTTCGGTTTTCTGTGAATGTATACACGCGTGAAGTAATGTGAAATATTCCTGCATGATGCGTAAAATTATTCACGTTCATTGATTTTTTAATTTTCAAAATTTGAACTAAAAGTACAAAATTGTATCAGCCGAGGGATAAGGTACGTACGTATGTAGGTACCAAAATTATTTTATTAATTGAGCCATTGCCCGGAAGAATGTCTAATCACAAGCGTCTTATTTTATAATAGAAGAGAAACATGATAAAATGAAAAAAAATCAGTGAAAACTTATAATGTATTCAAAATTATTATACTTTATAAACTGATTACTTAATAGATAAAAAATAAATAAATAAAATAAAATAATATCCTGACGAAGAAGAAAAAAATAATTAAGTACCAGATGGTTACTCCTTCAAGGCTCTCACAAGATTCAAATTTTTGTTTGTTAAACGAAGCTATATTTATTCATTTTTAACGAATGTAACTCCAGTGTCCCTGCATACGTTGTTAGTAAGCAGTATGCAAGTGCTTAACAGGAAAAACAAAATCAAAAAAAGTAGGTTAGCATGACAAATATGAATTAAACAGGGTAAAAGAAAAACTCATTCATGAGGCTCCATGAGGCGGCATTGCATCGTGTAAAAACCTGCAAGCACCTTCATAAAATAGAGATCATAAAAATGCAATAAATATAAAATCAATTGGCAAGTACCAACAAAAAATGTGAATGGCCTTCGGTCTGACCATAAACCACACTTATCTTCCGTGTGCCTTAGCTTACCACTCAGTGAAGCCTCAAAGAATGTTAACTGAATATTTGGGGTAAAATACCCGAAGACTAAAAGAAAATTTAGCGTTGGGTAGTTAGAGGCAGGACAAAGGACAGTCAAGGTAGTCTGATCAAGCCTCAATCCTGCACATGTCATTGGGGGAGGCGCAGATAGATTTGAGAGGGAGCAAAATTAATAATATAACTAAAGATTAAGCAAGGACGAGGTCCAACGCACCCCCGCGATAGGAAAATAAAATAAATAAAAAATTTAAATAAAAAGTTGGAGTTCAGTTCATCCAGTAAAACATTGAAATAATTAAAGACAAACAAAACAAGGAACGTTGGAGAGTTCTCTCCTAAAATATAATATACAGGGTGTCCGGGGGTAAAGTGCATTAACTTCGGGAGATGATTCTACATGATAGTTGAAGTAAAAAAGATAAATAACTTTTTTCGAAATTCCAACTTTTAGGTGTAGTTTTGAGGTAAAAAGATAAAATTAGTCTGGCGTGTGCGGCCGGATTTATTATTTTCCGCTGTTACGATACGGTACAATCACAATTAAGGATTTTTAGTAGGTACGTATTTTGTATGGGAAAAAAATGTTGGAATTTCGGAAAAAGTTGTTAATCTTTTTTACTCTTTACCCCCGGACACCCTGTATATGTTAGGAAAAGTGGACCCTCGGTAAATTATTTATAACCCCAAGAGATCGTCTATTAATCACGAGAGGCTCGAAAGGGGGGGGGGGGGGGGGTTCGGAAAAAATCACGAAATATGACGAGGGGGGGGAATTTTTTTTACATGAGCTCCACACAGGAGGCCCTGAGGAAAATAATTTCCCTCAGGGCCTATGTCATCTTTGGAGATGCTGTGTGGAGGTTTTTTTAAGGAAAGGAAGGAGAGGAGAGTTCTGGGAAGGAAAAGGGTTTAAGGGGTGGGTAATCTGGGGTTCAGTATGTCCTGGTCATCCGCCTCCAAGACCTAGACAAACCTCACCCCATGAACCCGGTATGATGAGATATCACGTGTATATATATATTTTTCGTTAAACGCACGATAATATTCTGAAAATTTCAATATACCTTGTACTAAAAAAATACACGTGATTTTGGGTATGGGGGGGGGTAGTCTAAAACCTCACCTATCACCAGGGGGGGGGGGGTAAAAAGTTGCTAAAAAACATCACGTGATTAATGGACGACCCCCAACCAATAAATAATGAGCCGGCATGATGTATTAAGAAATGTGCGCACATCAAAATCATCAAACTGAATGCCGTCACATTCTGGCACGATATTGCAGAGTTTCACATAATAATAATAATATTTAATATTAGATTTGGTATGAATCTAAACATCGAATCTGATTTTTTGGCGAATCTTCAAAAATGGAAAAACTTACGTAAGTACTAGGTATGCTCGAGTAGTTCCAAATAAGATTAATATAAGCAAGGGGAAACGAAGGTGATCTTTGAAGTCAAGAAATGTCTGTGTTCCTTCACATATCCTCAAATTAACAAGAGTAAAATTTATTTATTATCAACGATATAAATATCGTCGCATTAATTCGTAGACTGCGTAACTCCAAATTTTTCAAAAATACGTTTTTAATGCCATCTGGTGTTAAAATTAGTCCCGCATCGACTAGTAAAACTCGCAAATTTTAAAAAAATATATCTTTTTAGATAAACACAAATTAGGAAACTGCGTAACACCATGGTGCCATTTTTACTCGCGAATACTTCGAAACTCCTAACTCCACATTCTTTATTTTATTTACCATTTCAGGTCTTATTATTTAACTTCAAAATTATTCGTAGTATTAATATTGTGCTGTTATGCTTTGTGTACTAAGTACTATTATATTTACCCAGTTATTCTTACATGCTGAGACTATATATAAAAGTCAATTGGATGTTACCGAGTAATTAATAAAATAAATATCGCAGTTCTGAATTGTTGTGTTTTATTTTTTTAATGTAAAATTCCTATCTCCCAAGTCTTCATTTTCTAATAATATCTCCATTCTCGGTTTTTATGTAAACTTCCTAACTCCGATTTGAAATAGAAAGCCTTAACTTACAAAAGTTAAATGATTGAAAATAAATTTCGAAATATATTATATGTTCGGAACATAAATAAAAATCCGTCTTTCATTTTTTTTCACTACGAGGTTTTTTGTGCCTCCTGTAAAATTTGACATTTGGTGGTTAAGCAATCTACGAATTAATGCGACGATATAATATGATAAACAATAATTGCATGTGACCGTTAAATACGAGCATAAGAAAATAGAAAAAATATTTTTTAAAAGTATATATACATTTTTTTTTACATTAACTCCACAAAATCCAACAACTCCGAAAATAATTTCCCTCGGAGCCTATGTCATCTGGGATGCTGTGTGGAGGGTCTTATTGAGGAGAGGAAGGAATGAACATTGGTCTTGAAGAGACACATGTTGTAGGAAGGAGGAAACACAGAGGCCGGCAAATCATTCCACAGCCGAGCTGTTGAACACAAGAACGAGTCTAAGAAAAAAACAAAACACACCGGTACATAATCGTTTCCCGATTATGTACCGGTGCCGAAGGGATCAATGACGCTAGTTCCTCGGAGCATCTTCCATTGTAATACCGGTAGAACAAGGATAGCATTCCTACCAGACGCCTGTGCTCTAAAGATTGCAATCCGTTTGTTAAGTTAGGAGAAACTTTTAAACGGACCGCCCATTTCTGCACAGAGTCGAGGGTATTTTTCAGGTATTTTGGAGCTCCAGACCAGAGGTGGCTGCCAAATTCAACCATGAGGTGCACTTGTGATTTATACAGGGTTAGCTGTTGTGTACTATTAAAGCATCTGCGGGGCCCTGTACAGTACGCCCAGTTTTTGAGAGGCTAACTTTACTCTGGCTTCGATGGAGCCCCCATACCCGAGCTGGTCACTTAGGGTTACACCAAGCATATCAATGGAGGGCCTGTTCGGAAGATTGCCACCGTTGAAAGATACTAGATTTCATTTCGATTCCTTATAGACGTAGTCAGACAAGATTGTGTCTTTGAAACATTCAATTCAACGAGATTATTAGGCCTAATTAATAATGTTTCAAAAATAAAGGTATCTCTTATTAGTTTATCTCTATTATTGAAAATATTCAAAAACTACCGCACAAAAAAACAGTAATGCTATTTCTAGGGAGAATACTTCGAACAACGGAATTCAAAATGGCGGCAGTAGATCAGCTGATTGCCCGATCCTATACAAATTTTTCAGGAGCGATGACGTCACAGGATTCACCATACACACGCTGGTTTTCGGGGATCTTGAAAAATTAAAACTTTGACAATTATTTTAACTATTAAAACTAACCCTATAAAATAAAAATAAAAATGCGGTTATTTACGTTAGAAGGATATTCATTATTCATAAAAAAAATTTAAAAAAATGGACTGGAGTTCTCTATTATAAAGCCTACAACCCGAACATTCAGACATCAATTTTAAGCTAACGAAAGCTGAAATGTGAGCTATTTTCTCCTATATTATTTAAATAGGCCACTTGCATGAACTTCATAACGACTTGGAAAAAATCGTGTGGATAGAGTTTTTTACTAAGATTACGAAAATGTTAGTAAAAATTTTTAGAAATGTACAGTGTTTTTTATTTTTAAATAAATAAATCCATTATTTGGGCTCGTGACGTCACTACATGAAAATGTCCCGTCGCCGAAAATGTTCCTATTAATTTTATAAAATTCCACACTGATTTATTTTTTTATATGGCATCACTTTGATTTCAGGCGAATTTTTTAATTCGTTCACTAGATTTATTGTTTGTTCTCTGCGAACTTATCATTTGGTTTGATTTTTTGACAGATGTTCTGAAGAGAACCCCGTACAATTAATGGGTACGGGGTTCTCTTCAGAACGTGAAGATGATGTCGGTACATGTTTTAGAGGTATAATGATTATGGTGCTGATTTTAACAAAATAAAATTTTATAATATTCTTATTATTATTATAATTTTCAAGTTCAAGTATATTACATTGAATTTAGTAATATAGACGCTGTACATTATAATGATTTATGATCAATAAAATGGATCAAGGAAAAAAATATTTATGAGATGTAATATTTTTGGTATGCCTCGTTATTCTTCTGTGCCATTCGTGTGGAAAACGTTCTTTTTTTTAAAAATGATTTTCGGCTATGTAATTATCGTTTTTTCACACCTATAAAATTATGTCCCGTCTTTCCGGTTTATAAAATAAGGTCTGATTTTTCGGATTGAAATTTTCAAAAAATCCCCAGGGTTTCAAAAATACGATAAAAAAAAAAAAAAATACAGAATGTCTTAGAATATTTGCCTGAACCGGAAAAAAATTTAAAAAAATGTGATGCAAGTGGCCTATTGTAGGTAAATAAAATAATGTGCGCGATAGCTCGCTTCAATAATTCTAAATCAGGCGTCCTCGCGTAAACCACTTGCCTGAAAGAATTTCACACTAATAAATAATAATAAAATAGATTCTACGCAGTTTTGCGGTTCTGTGCTGTTGTCGACCCACCGAATGTATATGTAACTTATCGTGGACACTACGTAGCAGGACTAGCAGTGGAAGATACTCTCAGTATCGCTCTGGTGTAAGACCACCAATCAGAATTGAAACGTTGCTGGAAATAGTGTTAGCCGTGTTTGGTGACCAGATCTGAATAGCCAGGTACTTTCCCACCTTCCTCTTCCCCATCTCCTTCCCCTCCCCACTACCTTCAGCCTCACAACATACCCCAATTGGAAATGCCATAGTCTCACAGGATCCAGACTGGAACAACTGAGATTCTTGGGGTATTACTAAAAAAATATATTAAAAAAAAAACAATAAAAAAGGGAGAAAAAAAGACGGCTATCCAAAAAAGCGGCGGATATCCACCACGAGCATTTTTTAGATTGTGAATACCGCACAAGAGTACCAACTGTTCCCAATTATTCTGAGCCTGTCCAAATGAGCAGGAGCTTGAAGAGCTTGTGAGCTTCATGAACAATTTTTATTTTGCTTTAACTATTATTTTTGCTTGTATTACTAACCTGATTTGTTGTATTATGTTTTTTTCCTGTTAAGCACTTGCGTACTGCTTTCTAACACCGTAAGCAGGGACACTGGAGGTCTAGATTCGTTAAAAATAAATAAATATGGCTTCGTTTAACAAAAAAATTAGAATCTTGCGAGAGCCTTGAAGGAGTGACCATCAGTTACTTATACCAGGGCGGGTAAGTGGTGGATAACCTCCACTGAGCCTGCCCAAATGGAAAATATTGTGAGGCTAAAGGGAGTGGAGAAGAGATGGATATGGGAAAGAGGAAGATTGGGAAATACCTGGCTATTCATATCTGATCACCAAATTCGGCTTAAACTTTTTCTAGCAACCAACGCCAACGTTTAGATTCTGAATTGTAGCCGGTGAGAACATAGCATCCCAAATGAGGTATGTTGTGAGGCTGGAGGGATTGAGGAGGGGTAGGAGGTGGGGGACGGAGGTTGAGAAGTACTTGGCTATTCAGAGCTGGTCACCAAACACGGCTAAAACCATCTAAAGAAACTAATAACTATATTACGTCAGTTAAAACGTAAATTACGTCACACCTTAAGGCGGGGAGAGGGGAGTAGAGAAGTGTGACAAGGGTACGGGGGGTCATCAGCTCTGTGACGTCACATATAAAAAATGAACTATTGTTTGGATTATTTTTAGAGGCAAAATTGCAAAATATATGACATCACACGGGGGTCCCACAAATATGAAGATGTGTAACAGGGACGGGGGGGGGGGGGGGGGGGTAAAAAAATCATGAAATTCGTGTGGCGTAATTTATGGATGGCGCTAAAGTGAAACCAGAAACTTCGTAAAACAAAAGCGTGGCAGCCTATTTACCGCCAAATTTTCCTAGGGATGGGCATACTTGTTAATTGTAATAGTAATAATAAATTGACGGAAAAATAATACGTTGTATTTCTGATCGAAATGTTTCGAAAAAACTCTTCTACAACAGTCAGTTAACAGACTTCTACGTCACACGATTTCACATTTGAAAAAATAATCTTTACTAAACCATTAAAACGCCCACCATCTCGAAAAGGAAACCAAATTTATAGACAGACGAAACGCAAAACGGTCGAATTAACAGGACTTCGCTACGCTCAGTCAATTATAATAATATGTATAAATTATGGGTATGGGTGTGTGTGTGTGTGTCCATACACTTCGACATTTTTTTAATGAACTAGGAATTGTGTCCAGAAAATTCCACAAAGAAAAAATATCACACTAAATATTTTTAGAAAATATGAAATCTCGCAGACAGATTGGCAGACATTGGCAGACTGCGTGCGGTACAAAGCACATCCGCGAACCTTCTTACTTGCTTGGTAAATAATAATACGAAAGGAAAAATTCTCATCCTACGTCACGTAAGTAGTTAAATTAAAAATATATACATAAAAATAAATATATATTAAATTGAAAAATATATACGATTACGTGTAATTAATGAAATTGCAGCGATTTCGTGTTTCGATACCGTGATTGTTTATTTTACGAATGTTACTTTATAGAGCTTACAGGGAAGGAACAAGAAAGTAGTCAGAATAATCTAGAAATATTTACTTACAAGCTGACACGTGTACCCGGCGTTGGTCGGGGTTATGAACAGGGATTACTGAGTTTTGGGGCCCCCTTTGAAAGCCGTAAACCTACAGGAAACAACAAACCATATTTTATATAATTTTATTGAAGGGTTTCGTGAAAGATAGTGACTGCTATCGTGGGCGTAGCCAGGTTTTGATTTCATGCGGTTTTCACCAATAGATAGAGTGATTCAAGGGGAGGGTTTATATGTACATGTATAATACATATTTATTATAGTAGATAAAGCCGAGAAATTCAAAATTTTATTGAAGGGTTTCGTGAAAGATAGTGACTGCTATCGTGGGCGTAGCCAGGTTTTGATTTCATGCGGTTTTCACCAATAGATAGAGTGATTCAAGGGGAAGGTTTATATGTATAATACATATTTATTATAGTAGATAAAGCCGAGAAATTCGAATATTCAATTCAGGCAGCGGGCAGCTGGCAAGCGGGTGGTGTGGATTTTATAAAGGTTGGGTAATGGCGTTGTGTTTCGTTAGCCACAGCAACGTATGGCCGGGTCTGTTAGTAAGTAATAAATTATAAATATTATTGAGGTTATAATTCGGAATTGAATGTTTATATGAGAAACGTTTTAATTTAAAAAATGGTGAGGCTGGTCAAAGAACCGGGAAACAAAAAAAAATAGGTAAGTTGCCAATTTTCTGGTGTTTTCCCTGGAAATCCACACATGTCACGAAGAGTGTAATGTAATGTGAAGACATCGGCATAGATTTTTCCGGTAAGTAGCACATAATTAACAATGACTTGGTATTTTTTTAAACTTTGGCAGCTCATTCGTATTTCTCATAAATTGTATATTCGTAATATTAATACTCGGAACTCCACTATTTTAGTTGGCTCTGATTACTTTTCCTAGCTAATGCAATTAGGCTTCAAAGAGCTGATCTCAAAAATAATACATATATTGAGGTTCAAGTTGCATTACTTAACTCGCCAGTTTTCAAAATTTTTAAAGGCACGATCAATTTTTTTGAATAAACAAAATTTCACCGCCTCGCAAAACTCCACCCTTTTTTATGTGTTAAATCAGTTATTGTACTGATGATAAAAGTTTTTAACCAGAGGGCCAATATTTAACCATTTTCAGTTTGTACGCGGGCCGCAGGTGCTAGGGCACCTACATGCTTGTACAGCTTTTTTATGAGTTTTTTTTATTAGCTCCACACGACTCCAGATACTAATATCTACAGCCTATATGTCGGACGAATATCTACAGCTCATATGTTGGACTAATATCTATGAACTTCAGAGTGAGGACTAATATCTACAGAGCTAAGGTCGGACGAATATCTATGACGGTCCCAGTGGTGAATAATATCTATGGAACGTAGGTTGGACTAATATCTACAGAGGGCAGCTGAGCAAGAGGTTGTACGGAAAAGCATAAATTACTTCAATTACGTAATTACTAATTACGTAAAGGCTTAAACGTTTAAAGTACGTACATGAAGTTTTTGAAACCTAACCTTGCCTAACCTAACCTAACCCAAATCCTTAATAATCAGCTAAATGTGTCCAATAGTCTGATATTAGGGATTTTTACATACATACATACATAAATTAAGTTTTTTAAACTGCATTCGCAATATTACGTTATTCCAATATGGTGTACATAATTGCAAATCCAACCTCTGCCAGTGCTGTAGATATACGTCCGGGCTTTGGTTCAAAAAGATATTAGTCAGCAGTTTGAGCTGTATTCGTCCTCACTTTGGTTCTCATAGATATTATTCCGATTTGTTCAGTTTTTGGAATTCCTGTAGATATTAGTAGACGCCTCCCTCCACACAGGAGGCCCTGAAGAAAATAATTTCCCTCAGGGCCTATGTCAACTTAGGGGAAGCTGTGTGTAGGGTCTCTTTAAAGAAGGGAAGGATAAGAATTCTGGTAAGGAAAAAGGTATGAGGAGTGGGTAGGAATCTGGGGGTTAGTGTGTATAGGAGTGACGGATGAATGTATGAATCCATCCCTCCAATTGCGGTGCAACACGATACGTCGAGAGTCCGCCTGGAAAGGTCCAAAGGCCTTCTCCACCCAGTCTCTCGATTCGACCACGCAGCAGTTGGGCAGACGCATCCGCCGCCAAGACCTGGAAAAACCTCACCCCAAGAACCCGAGCAGCCCTGCTAAGTCACCAAACGTAGCGAACCACTTGGGGAGACCTACGGCAGAGATGTTGGTTATCCAATAAACGGTTCCCGGGGCGGCGGTACCTATACCCGCCTCCCATATTCCTTGACATGGCTAACTTAGCAGTCGGTGGTGTCGCAAATCTTTTTGAATTTTGTAAAACGGATTAAAACTATCAAAGAGATGGAAAATAAAGCGCCGCAGGCTAACATTTTGTATTTAATTAAATGAAGACAATATTTGTGAAACCCAATAGAAAATCTGGAGACAGAAAGTCAGAAAAAGATATTGGCTCCACTGGGACTCGAACCCAGGACCCTTTGCTTACATAGCAAGTGCTCTACCCAACTGAACGATATTTCATCAAGAAAATTTTTGGCATTTATAAAACGGAAACATAAGTATCTTAAGTTAGTAACCAGGAAATTCTGTATTTTTTTAAAATATGTAAAAATAATTTATTATTTTGAGCAACTAATTAAAAAACTCTTTGATTTAACTAAAGTTTTCCGCTAAATTTGGAAAATGATCTCAAACATAGAGCCCTTTGTTTTTCTTATCTGTCTGTGCGTAGAGCCAATTTTCGATAAATTAATGGAAAAGTGTGCCAGTCGCAATAATTTGCATTTTTTTGTTTTTGTTAGAGACCTGTGTGTACCTACTTCAATAAAATTATAACCATTGTTTGCCTGGTATTAAAATAAAGTTTTAAAAAACCTTATTTTATTAGGTCCTTACATATGAAATTGGCGTTATGTATGGGAGGAACATAAAGTCGTTTTTTTTTAATATAATATATTTATTTAATCAAATTATGTACCATTGCTATCTATGCACTTATGCCATCTCATAGGTAGTTCATCGATCCCTTTACTAGAAAAACCATTCGGACGGGAATCAATAAAATCTTTGAAGGCGGTTTGGATTGCCCCATCGGAGTTGAATTTTTTCCCTTGCAAGAAGTTATCCAAATTTCGAAAAAAGTGGTAATCTGTTGGGGCAAGGTCCGGAGAGTGCGGTGGATGTCCAATTGAAGCTCTTCTAATTTGGTAGCCGTCTGTTGTGCAGTGTGTGGTCTAGCGTTGTCATGAAGCAGCAGTGGCCAAGAGCGATTAACCAGCCTCGGTTGTTTAGCAGCTAGCTTTTCCATCATGGTTTGCAGTTGCTGACAACAGACATCTGCCGTAATCGTCTGGCCAGATTTAAGAAAGCTGTAGTGGACGACACCAGCACTAGTCCACCAAACGCTCACAAGTAACTTTTTTGGGATCAATTTTCGTTTGGGGCATGGTTTGGCTGGTTCGGCAGGGTTCAGCCATTGCGATGAGCGCTTCCGATTATCGTACAGGGTCCACTTTTCATCACAGGTAATGATTCGATTTAAAATCCCTTCATTATTGTGCCGGTTGAGTAATGCAACGCAGCAGTCAACTCGCGTTTGTTGATTTGCTTCCCTCAATTCGTGAGGTACCCACCTTTCAAGCTTTTTACCTTCCCAATTTGATTCAAGTGGATTAAAACAGTTTTATCACTAACACCGCAGCCTGCAGCTAACTCGGACGTGGTTTGCGATGGATCCGCTTCCACAATAGCCTTCAATTCTTCATTTATCAACTTTGGTCTCCGGCCGTCCACGAGGCTTGTTCTGCAGGTCGCAGAACGAAAACGTTGGAATCAAAAACGCACTGTGTTTTCTTTTGCGGCACCGTCGCCATACACATCATTAATCCTTCGAGCAATCCTTTCTGCAGCACTGGTGCCACGGTGGAACTCGTACTCGTAAATAACGCGAAATTTCAAGTTTTCCATTTTGTAAACTAAGTGACGCAAAGAAAAAAACAATTAAGGAAAAAACAAATGAATTATAATTTTCGAAACACAAATACATGAGTAAATAGCTGTATAAATTTGAATTTGGAATTCCTAACCAAAGAGAAGATATTTGAGATCAAAGTTGCCAGTACGGCAAAACGCCAATTTCATATGTAAGGACCTAATATTTATTGATGCCTCACGACGCCTACGATTATGTGAAAAGAAAATGTTGCAACTATTCTTTTTGAAGTAAAACTTCTTTACGCACGCTCTACTTGGGGGGTAAGCTGGTGAATGCGTTACGAAAAGTGGCGATGTGTTACGAAAAGTGTGATGTTACAAAAAGTGTGATACGAACGAAAATCGATGCAAACGGTGATCGATGGCGAGGCGAACGGTCGGGCCTTTACGCACGCTTGACTTTGGGAGTGATAAGCATAAGGATAAGGAAAAGGACAAGGATAAGGATGGTCACCCCAAGGTTTTAGGAAACCCCATTTCAATTTGGTTCAGTTCTGACAATGGCATCCATGAGAAAAAGATGTACTTGGAAAGGATGTACTTCAAGGGTAGTTTGATGGGAGTTTGGTTAGGTTCTGATAATGGGATCCATGAAAAAGTAACGGAACTCTTCAATTCTTAGGAGTAAATTAACTATACTCGGCCAAATCTGTTATAGGTTATCCGGATCTTTGAGTCACCTACCGTAACGTCGTTATGGTCAAGTAATGTCTGTCTCATATGAGCAGCATATTTAGTAGGTCTACCCATATTCAGACAAATTAGTTAAAGTAGGTATTTCAGATTCACTAAAAATCAAAAAATAAACAAAAATTAAAAAAAAACGACTTCAAAATATGCACTAAAAAGTAAAAAAATAATTTCGTATTATTCTACAACTTAATAATCACCTATCTTTTTCCACTCATCAATATGTAGGTACGATTGTCATTTTTGGAGTCGGTGTCAGCCAAGGTACCCGGCCCGGCGTGTTCACTTGACAGCTCCCCTCCCGCCATGGCCCCGCTCTCGCCTCGTCAAGTCGCGCGTGCGATACAAGCACATCTCACCTATAACTATGTATGTAGTTAGAAACCTACCTTGGCTGACACCGACTTCAAAAATATCAATCGTACCTACATATTGATGAGTAGAAAAAGTAAGTTGATTATTAAGTTGTAGAAGAACACGAAATTATTATTTTTATTTTTAGTACATTTTTTGAAGTCGTTTTTTGTTTCATTAAAAATTTTATTTTCTCTGATATTATTTCTCATCTGTCCTAACAGGTAAAGTTAAAAAATAAAATTAAAGTTGCATAACTGCATAGAAAGAGCTCTATTTTTTGTTAGGAGGGGGGGGCGCCACCAAGAGATTTCGCACCACCTAATAATTTAGCTAGGGCCGCCCCTGGCTAAAACTGTCTTTCTTAAACATTTAATTTTTCGATTGTTTTGACACTTTTATAAACCTTCCTATGCATACTTGTAGAAATAAACTTGAAGTATGATACTCCCCCCCCCCCCCCCCCCCACAGGAAAAAATCCTAACAGTAATTGTTGATTTTTTGACCGTCCGCCCCAAATCCTGGATCCGCCCTTGACCTGGAAGGAGTATGATAGGATAGTCACCAACCGATAATAATAATAAATTGCCATAATTACAGCTGTAGCTTCTTCGGGGCTTCTTCTTCTTCTTATCATTGTAGGATATTATGTTTATATACAGCGACCTTAAGGTGATTTTTCACGAAAACGGCATATACAAATCATCCAATTATAGTAAACCACAGAGATACATATCAATATTATTAATGAGATTTCATACCTAATGGCTACTTCTATTTCGTACATACTGCAAGTTCAGCTTGAAATATTTTCTTTTAATTGTATGTTGATTTTCGAAATAATAATAAGTAAATACGACGCGACGTGTTATGAAATGTAACATTTTTAAAATTCGTGGAAAACAGGAATAATATTAATGTTGCTAGTAAACAACGAAGAAATCATTGCCAATAATGAAAATCAGTTATTGAAAATTTTTGCAGTACCTAATTATCAAAGTGTTGCCATACCAATGCCCCATAAAATTTCTAATATGAGCAATAAATGACTATCTGCTAGTTGTATTATTTTGATGTCTGTACGCGATGACATTCGATTCGCAAATTTTCCCGCGACTGCCATCTTTTAACAAGCCGTCATCTCTGGCGGTAGGTAAATACGTTCATTGGAAAACAATTAAATAAGTTGAAGTTATAAACGAATCAAGTCTTCCTTTTCCCAATTACTTCCGCATTAATATTTCTTAGTTCATTTTTTAATAAATCCTTGACATTTCATACCTACTTTTTTTAAAATGCATTTAAATCCTTTAAAACTTTATATATATATAAACCGTATCACATAGCTATCATAACATGCAAATGATACCCAACCTTACCAGCGCCATCTGCTTTGAGCTTTTACAGAATACCTACCATTTAAAAAAGCACTATGGTTCGACTGATAATTTTTCACACCAAACGGTACAACCTATTCAAAAATTAGTAAGTTGTAATTCCTGAAAGCGTATATGGTTCTACATATATATACGTATATGGTTATACATCGTAAGTATATTATTCTAAGAAAATTTAGTACGTGTTCGAACTTGTTATTTTTGTATACTTAACGAGATAATTCCTTGGAAAAGTTTTTATCTCCACCTCCACGAAAAATAAAATTTCATAAAAGAAGCGCACACCTTACACCTATTTATAAAAAAAAATAAGAAATATTCAGGTCATTTTTATAGTCCAGTGTACCTGCCAGATTTGGATGTCAAACGTTTAATTTTTCTTCTAAATTCGGTGCTCCCAGGTAATGCTAAAAACTTCAATTGTAATAATATTATCAATGTTGGCGTGGTGGAAAACACCAGTGTTTTTTTTTCAGGTTCATAGACAATTTTTTCATCGTTTTCAAACTGTTAAAATATCTATGGTAATCATGATAGGTTAGATTTCTATGGCAAATGTTGAAATGTCAAGATTGTCAAGCAAGACTCGAAAATTTTAGCCGACTTCTAACTAAAACTTCTCATCTTCCGTGAATTTGAAAATGTTTTAGAGATTATAACTGATTTTTCATAGCGTTGTAATTTTTTTCTTCCTGTTTGCATCATCCATTTTTGATAATTTGGTAACTAAAGACAAAAGTCTAAATAATTTTCTTTCAAGTACCTAGTTTCCCAAACCGAAATGTATATTGGGATGAAAGCGGAGTAGCTATTATTTTATGATGATAATAACAGATCGTAGATTAGACTATTAAGTAGAAACTGTAAAACAGTATTGTTTATATCATCATAATCCCCAAGTGTAATTCAACATAATAAAGTGTTTTGATTTAGAACAATGAATGGAGAAAAGAGAGGACGTGGGCGAGGAAGAGCCCGCGGGAGAGGTAGAGGAAGGGGGCGTGGCAGAGGAAGAGGGAAGAAAGCCCAGAAGGTAGTCTCTTCCGAAGATGAGTGCTCTGTTGACGAGAATTCCAATGCAGAGCCTGAAGAATCTAGCGGGCCTGATGCGAAAGATGAAAATGAAGAAAACGAGCCTCCAAAAAGTAAGCCCCTGATAATCTAATCAATTCTTTTTGTCCTGGCATATGTTTCTCCTATATCTAAAAAAACTTCATCCAGTGTAAGGAAGTACAGTAGAATTCGGATATAACGACCCTCAAGGGACCGGCGATATTTAGTTGTGTACTAACAAGACGATGCACAAAACGGCCGGATAACTTAAGCTTGTTTTTATTATGAAACATATTAATTTTATTGTAATTATTTTTTTGAAATATGTAATAGTAAGTTAGATAAATTTATTTTTAGGTAAATAAAACATTTAATACAAATTATAACTTTAACCTTTCAAAGGCCAGGAACGCGCCCGCGCGCGAGACTGGAATTTCAAAAAAGAATATTAATTCAAATAATTTGGATGCGATTTTAAATTTTTTGTATAAAGAAACTGTACCAAGGAAAAAGTCAGAATAGCTTCCTCCATTCTTGTTCTTAAGGTAATTTCCAAAAAACCCTGGCCCTTGACAGGTTAATGGTACTTAAACATTCCACATAACAAACATACATAATGTATGTAATCTAAAAAGATACAATGTACCTATATTCTATGCAAGTAAATATGTCGTTGCTAACGTAGAAAGTCTATAATTTGAGTTTGTTTTTAGCCAATTTTTGCTCGATAGTAAGAACTTCGCACAGCATTGTGAACACACGACTAAACACTGACTGTGAGCGCGGGGAGTAGGCGAGGGGCGGGGCTGTGAGGTATTGGTGCGTAGGTTTTGTAAACAAAACACTATCGCGCTCGTGTGTTCTAACCGGACGAATTATCATTAAAATAGGTCACTTTAAGCAGTTGGTCGCTTAAAACGGAGTCGTACTAAACGGATGAGTTTTTTTCTACTAAACGTTTTCTACTAAAAGCTATGAAACCTAACTTGAGTTTACATTGTTGACGCTAAAAACGGTAGGCCGTTAAATGCATTATAACCGAATTCTACTGTTATTAGATTTTTACTTTGGTTTGTGTTGTTAGTTTTAAGTAATTGTGTTCCCATTCCAGTAGAGGTGGTGACGGACATCTCACAGCTGGAGGCGCCGGTGTTCACGACACTGCAGCGCGGGCCCCCGGAGCCCGTGCTGCGCCTCGCCTGGAGTCACCGCGCCACTCTCATCGGTGAGAAGGTGCTCAACCCCATGATCTACTGCTGCGACACCTGTCTCAAGCCCATACTCATCTACGGCAGAATGGTAACTTACCTGCCAACTCTGTTTTCTAACTATTTGCTTTTCACAAAATATTATTTATGTATGTATTAAAACAACATATAAATATTATTTTTTATAACTGATAAACTTTCTTAGAAAAAACCTTTCTAATCACCTTAATTACTTTAAAATACAACTAATCTCCGGCCTCGCTAATCCAGACAGGGAAAAACAAGACCACTTCCGAATTATCGAGGCGTCCAGATTATAGTATGCAATATTTTAATAGGAATAAAACACATTTTTAACTTGGGTTTCTTTTATTAAAGTAAAAATTTATACCAAGATATGTTTTACATAGCTGGTGACTTTAATATTGATATGAAAGTAAAGAATACCTACAGTAATAGACTCCAAAGATTAGTGAATGATCTAGGAATGAAACAACTTGTGACAAAACCAACGAGAATATCAAACGCATCAGCAACCATTATTGATTTGGTTATATCAAATCATTTTTACTTGAACGTAAAGGTTGTGGATACACCAAAAATATCAGACCACGAAAACATAATAACACTACTTGAAACGAGTGTAATAAAAAATGAGTCAAGGGAAATTATGTATAGAGATAAAAGGAACTATGATCACTTTAAATTCTGTGAAACTTTAAAAAATGGTATCTCACAAATTACTGAGTCTAATTCGTTAAATGACAAAGCGGAAAATTTCGTCAAAATTATGACGTCCGCAATCGATAAAAATATGCCGATAAGAAGGGTTAAGCTTAAAAATACTAACAGATGGTATTCGATACCGTTACACAACCTTCAAAAACAGAGAGATAATGCATATAAAGCGGCAAAATTGGAACCATCCAATGAAAAATGGAATGCATATAAAAAAATTCGCAATTTTTATTTAAAACAAATTAAAAAACATAAGTGCGATTACTATAAACAAAAATTAGAAACACAACAGAATGACCCAAGAAAACTTTGGATAACACTAAAAGAAATCATAAAGGGTAAACAAAAAGAAGTTGTAAAATCGATTGATTTCCCAGATGGAAATGAAGAAGAAATTGAGAATATAGCGACAAAATTTAACAAGCACTTTATTTCGAGCATAGATCTTATAAGCGAAAGTATTCCAGAATGTCCTGTTAACAAACTAGACATAGACAGGCCTGTATGCACCGATGAAGAGTTTAAGTTTAAAAATATAGATTTACCATACTTAAAAAGAGTCTTAAGTAACATGAAATCGAAAGAATCTCCAGACGGTATTACAATAAATATAATCAAAGACTCCATTAATATTTGTCCAAATTATCAATGAATCTCTGAATAGTGGAGTGTTTCCCAAAACTTGGAAGACATCTGTAATAACTCCTATTCCGAAAGTCGATAACCCAAAAAAATTTGACGAATTCCGACTGATAAATTGCTTACCCAAATATGAACAAATACTTGAATACATTGTAAAGGAGCAATTAACTGAATATATTGAGACAAAGCAGATATTAGTTCGACAACAATCGGGTTTTAGAAATAAATTTTCTTGTGAAACCGCTATTAACTATGTAATACAAGAATGGAAAAATTATAGAGATAAAAACAGTAAAATTATTGCAGTATTTTTAGACTTAAAAAGGGCATTTGAAACAATCGATAGAGACAGATTAATAAAAAAATTAAGAAATATTGGAATTAACGGTAAAGAAATTAATTGGTTTGTTGATTATCTATCAGAAAGAAAGCAAGTAACAAAATATGGTGGAATAACATCTGATCCACGTCATACTAGCAAAGGCGTTCCACAGGGATCTGTCCTAGGTCCATTGTTATTCATTATATATATAAATGATATTGTTAAAGTTTTAAAGCATTGTGCCATTAAATTATTTGCTGATGATACATTGTTATATATAGCCAGAAAAAAATTACAGGATGCCATTGAAGAGATACAAAATGACTTAAATAATGTAACGCTTTGGTTAAACATAAACAAACTAAAACTGAATGTTATGAAAACTAAATTTTTGATTATGGATAGTCAAGGTGGAACTGAACATGCAATACTAACCATTGATAACATAAATATAGAAAGGGTTAGCAATATTAAATATCTGGGTGTAATATTAGACGATAAATTAAAATTCGACAAACACTTCGATTATATATCTAAGAAAATTGCTAAAAAAGTTGGCTTCTTAAAAAGGATTAGGAATAACTTGGATCTCAAGACAACGCACCTTGTGTACAATTCTATTGTAACTCCTCATTTAAATTATTGTTCTAGTGTTCTATACTTATGTAACGAGACCCAAAATAATAAACTACAGGTTATACAAAATAGGGGAATGAGGATGATTCTGAAATGTAATATCTTTACTAGAGTTAAAACTATGTTACAAAACCTAAATATGATAACAACTAAACAACATATAATATATAATACGTTGACAATGATGTACAAGCTTAAAAATAACATGCTCCCTAAATATCTGCAAACTAATATTATGTACCATGAAAATATTCACAATTATCCTACGAGGAGTTGCCGAGACTTCAGGCTTCCCAAAACTAAACTTACGTGTACACAGAACAGCGTGTTTTATAAAGGTCAAAAACTTTATAATAATCTACCAAATTCCATAAAGGAAGCCTTAAGTCTTGGCACTTTTCGGAAAACATGTGCTACATACATTAAGAAAAATTTATGAATTGTATTTATTTGTATTAACTGTATGTCTTAAACCCTATTGTTTGTATTTCTAACTGGAGTAACTGTATTTCTCTTTTTTTAACTGTATTTTTTCCATTATAATTTTATGACTCTATTTATTTTATTATGTATTTTATATGTTTTTTAATACTAGATGTATGAAATTTGCTTACATCTAAATAAAGTTACAAAAACAAAAACAAACAAAAACAAAAACAAAAACAAATAGTCAATTTAGACAAGAATATGTATGTACATACATACAAATGTACTTATAAAAAATTTCAAACATGTAAGAAATTTGCGAATTATTCCATGATTTTTTAAATAGGGATGCTTTGACATCCTTCCAGCAAATAGCCAAAAGAAAAACTGCATCCTTTAGGGTCGAAAACGATCATCTCGCCTGTCCGGATTACAGCGTGCACCGAAGTAACGGGGGTCAGGATTAACGAGGCTCTACTGTATTTGCATTCGGGCGATGGAAAACACTGCTTTTTAAATTTATTTTTAAAAATTCCATAGAATACGGACATAAATTATTGTATTGTATTTTCTATCACCCCAAATGCAAGCAGTTGTCTTTTATAGTATTTAGGGAACATACCCATACTACATGACCTGTTCAGGGGGGGGGGTCTTCAAAATACCACGCTTGGTACAAATGAGCGGCGGGTTGCTTAGGTTTTTGGTCACCGGGGAGGGGGGGGGGGGGTTTAAAAATTGCAAAAAGTTGGTCACGTAGTATGGGTACGTTCCCTAAGGTGAATCAAAAGATTTTTCTAAATAATATTCATATTAAGGCGTGTTCAGCAGTGGCGGTCTTTCCCTCAGGTCAATTAGTCAATGACTCCCAAAATTATAAAATGACAATAAAACATAATATTATGAAATATGCAAATCAAAACAACTGGTATTATTCTAATTTATTTGAAAATTTACTGCGAGATTACAGACAGGGACAATTAGTGAGATTCAACGTCTCAAATGAAAACTTCCTTTCCCATTGGCTGGGTCAATTTATCAAATGTCCCAATATCTTCTATCTCTTATACGCACCATACAATAAGCGAGATTGCACTACATCCCCTAGTAAAAATGCTTTCTCATTCTGAAGAGAGCTTGGGTCATTGCTGTGAGGGAGACAGCATGATGTAAATTATGTGTTTGAAAGAGATGGTAAACGTAGGTTGGTTTTGCATATTTCACGAATGTCGCATGAAATAATTCACTATATTAAATGTAATTTGACATTCAAATTCGTAAGGTCATATCATAAAATTGAACAAATGTTACATTTTTTTTTTAAATGACCTGAAAGATTACCTTTTAATTTTACATGCTAAGGTGGATCAAACAAGCAAATGCTCGTTCTAGACTACTCTCGCAAATAATTTAGGTGTAAACAGTTAAAAGAACATTCTTTTGGTGCTCCGATTTAAATCAGATTTTTTTGATTTTTTTTAATATTTCGTCTATTTTAACTCGGAAGTTGGTCTGTGTTAAAAAAAAAACAAAGTTGTTGTTTTTATTTTAATTATTAATTTATAAATTTCAAAATCAATATACCAGCCTCTCCAAAATGTCACTATTTTTATTTATTTAACATTTTACTGAACACAAACATTTTTTAACATTACAACATTAAAAAATTAACACAACATAACAAAAAAAAGAGCATAAAAGGTAGGGGTTTGTCTTAAAGAAATTTCTTCCAACCCACCTGCAATAGAAAATGTGCTTGGAGAGATTTTTTTTTAACAATAGCAATAGTATTTGCTTCTTCAATGAAAAACTAACAACTAAGAAAATTAAACATACTTTATTGACAATGAAATTAAACCATTTGGTATCTGTTTATATTGGTTTTGTGATTTGTCCAAATTTAGTCTTTTCAAAAGGAAGACTAATTTGCCCGCCTTCTCATTGCATCATCTATTTCATATTTTACTGTGCACCAAATTGAATGCCGAAAATATTCTTTCGATCCCAGCAGAAGAAGCAACTGCACTTAACAGTTGCTTGATTATTTCTAATTCTTCAAGTTATACATTTTTTCTTATTATATATTGCTAACCACCAATCAGTAGGTGCGATTTTCTGTTAGACTTGTTTATCTACCAATACTCCAGTGAAAAGCTCAACTTTAGCATACAAAATTTTTTTTAAATAATAAAAAGTATGCACTGTAAAACTTTTTGAATGTTAAAATTTGATGGTATGGACTTGTTATCCATTTCTCGCTAATAACAAAAGGCAGACAAGCAAGACAACTGTTTTTCAGTGATGTTTGTCACAAGATCCTACTTTTTTGTTGTTTACGTTAGGGAACGGACCCATACTACGTGACCAACTTTTTGCAATTTTTAACCCCCCCCCCCCCCCCCCCCCCCCCGGTGACCAAAATCCTAAGCAACCCGCCGCTCATTTGTATGGAGCGTGACATTTTGTAGACCCCCCCCCCCCCCTCCCCCCTAAACGTGTCACGTAGTATGGGTACGTTCCCTTAACTGTAATTGCTCGACCTATACCTAGTTTATTTGTTTGTTTTTCAGATTCCATGTAAGCACGTTTTCTGCCTCCAGTGCGCCCGATCTGATAACACCCACTGCCCTCGCTGCAGGGACAAGGTTAGTTTTAGCTGCGCGTCACTTGATCCCTTGCTATCATTATCTCATGTTCATATTTTGCTCCTATATTTTAGCTAATGTTCCTGTATTTTAGATAATGTTTGCTCCTATATTTTAGTTAAATTTTTTTTTTACGTTAGCTCCACATATTTCCCCTCAGGGCCTATTTCGTCTTTGGGGATGCTGTGTGGAGGGTCTTTTTAGGAAAGGAAGGAGAGGAAGTTCTGGGTAGGAAAAGGGTAGTAGGGATGGGTGGGAATCTGGGGGTCAGTGTGTCCAGTACGGCTGTAGAAGTCAAAGGGACTCCCTCAGCCACTCTCTCCCGATCTGGCCTGCCATGCCGCTGGTGGGCAGACGCATCCGCCGCAAGACCTGCACAAACCTCACCCCGGCTAAGTCATCAAAATCACTTGGGGTGACTTATGGCAGAGGTGTTGATTGTCCAATAAATCATGGTTCCCAGGACGGCGGTACCCATACCCACCTAATATTCCTATATTTTAGATAATGTTCCTATATTTTAATTATAATGTTCCTATATTTTAGCTAATGTTCCTATGTTTTAGATAATGTGTGTTCCTATATTTTAGCTAATGTTCCTATATTTTAGCTAATGTTCCTATGTTTTAGATAATGTGTGTTCCTATATTTTAGCTAATGTTCCTATATTTTAGCTAATGTTCCTATGTTTTAGATAATGTGTGTTCCTATATTTTAGCTAATCTTCCTGTGTTTTATATAATGTTCCTATACTTTATATAATGTTCCTAGCTAATGTCCTGTGTTTTAGATAATGTACCTGTATTTTAGATAATGTTCCTTTATTTTAGCTAATGTTGTCATATATTCCTTAGGTAACGAGGGTAGAGCAGACAGGCCTGGGCACGGTGTTCATGTGCACCCACGCTGGCACGAGGTATGGCAACGCCGGGTGCAGAAGAACATATCTGTCTCAGGTAAGACTTGTTATTCAGATCAATGACCAATCAACAAGACGTTGCATGAATAACGATGAATGGAAAACTTTGGCTGTAAGTGAGTTTTGAATAGAAAAGCGATCTACGGATCATAACGAAGGCATTTTAATTTGGCAAAAATTTTAAATTAGCATTGGGAAAAAAAACTGCTTTACTGACATAGTACAAATTTTGTGAACTGACATGGTGTTTTTTGTTTCCAGGTGATTTATTTAAATCGTTTAAATGGAAGTAGAAAACGCAAAATAAACATTAAAAAATTAGAAGGAAACATCCTTATGTTCATTTTGACAAAATATGTTTATTTTTAACAAACAAAAAAAAACACTTAGTACAGTTTGTTTCAAGGTCTGTGAAAGTCTTTTTAATATCCAAACAACCGACAACCGAAACAACCGACCCACGCTGAAATAATAACAGAACTTTCACAGAACTACATATTTCTTAGGCTGGGTTTAGACTCGTAAGTTTTTTCCTGTAAATCGCTCTTGTAAGCGATTTATGGCCAAATTACCAATGCAAAAGTCACTTAATGTAATTTATAGCAAGTTACAGAACTTATTATTTTGGAAGTTTTTTGACATGTCTAATCGCGCCCGCGCGAATTTCCAGCCTTCTTACAGCTTAAAAAATCAGTTTGATAAGCTAAGAAACTTGCCGCAAGAAATAGTTCCGAAATGCGCCTTCCCAGTTTTATAAATTTTGTGACGTTTAGATCCTTAAACAGAGTATATAGCTACGCCTGCGCCAAAATCCATTTTCTGAAACCGGTCCGAAGATACACCTCAAAATTTTGCTTTCAAAAACATCCAGTGCTCGCTGATTCCTCTTAGTTAGTACCCAAGTCTCAGCTGCGAATGTAAGTACTGGTCTGATAAGTGTTTTGTACACTAACTAAACTGTTTCTGGACAGCAGTTATTTGGTTTTGTAGGCGGTAATAACAGCGATTTGTGTTCACTATGCGCTTCTGGATCTCCTCTGTGGTTTTATTCTCGTTTGTTATCAGGGAGCCTAGGTATGTGAATCTTGTTACCGTTTCAAAATTTTGGCTTCCACATGAGAGAGTTGGGGTTTGTTGGGCGCATCCTACGGCCATGTATTTGGTCTTCTGCTGGTTTACTATCAGACCCATACATAGGTTGCCATGTATACCGGTCAATTAAACTCCAACCTCCTTCCCATCCTCAGATTACGTGTTCCTAGTCCTATCAAATCAGTGCCCCCTGGTGTATCGGTCTTACCGGGACAGGAGTGCTCCTCGCTGGGGGGGTACATTTGTATCGTATCGTAATAGAGATAAGGAGATGGGGAAGACTTGTATCACATATACATGTACGTTTTATACATATAGTTGGGACCCTTACAAAGAGATTGGTGTATAATATTGTTTTACAGTAATGCTTTTCCAGGCATTCAAGTAGGACTGGCGTAAAAAGTAGAACTACCCTTCCTGCTCAAAGTTTGTAATTGATTCACAGGAGTTGTGTATGTCGCTACAATACTATTGATGGCTTTCCAGAGAATAATGACAATAATTGTTAATTCCAGAGAGATTTGCAAGCCCACATCAACCATCGGCACCTGCCCACAAGCGGGATAGTGAACCCCGCTCTGCAGCAGGAGTTCATCAACAAGATATCTCCCGGGAACGCCGCGGCAGACATGGTGCACTGCATCAGCAGCGGGGAGGGGCCCGGGAAGCCCCCCATTCCCGGAGCCCCCTGTCAAGGGGTCAGTCCAATGCTGAGTCCCTTGCCTCAAGCCAAGCCACTCAGTGTGAGTACCCACTCCCTCAAACCAACCTTAAATATATCATTCTTTAGTGATTAAAAATTCGTTCACCCCAATTTTTTTTATTTTTTTATTTAATTTTATTTTTTTTACACTAATTTATCAAATAAAATCAAGACATAAAGGGTGTAACTTTTCCAAGTGACCTGGCGGTAGCTCTCAAACTCGTTTTTTTTAAAGAGAGAATCGCCAGGAGCCCTATACTCTCTGAATCTATTGGGTAAACATAAAATTATGGTGCTATTTTAATTATTTTAGGAAAAACTCTTTTTACAAGTTATGCTTTAAAATAATACAACGAATTGTTTGTTTGTGCCCGTACCATGATTTAAAATATAGGTTACGAGACAATGCGTTTGGTTTAGCTGAACTAGATCCATTAGACATTCTTGAGATTTACTGCGTTTATATATATACCCAACGCGAATATTAATAGAAAAAGCAAATACAAATGCATTCTCATGGCAACATACAACACAAGAATAGCATCTACAGCTTCTGACTAATAAGAATATAACCTCAAATTTGTACCTTGCATTTCCCCTGTGTTGAGCGAACAAACACCAAATTGAGCGAACAAACACCATACAAACACTAAACACTGACGTATGGTATCAACGGCTTACGAAAGACGCTTACACTGACACCGCAAAATAACAGATCCAACAAATCTAATAGATATATATGTCAAATCAATGATCTGCAATGATCAAACTGTCAACACGTAACACGTTGCAATCTGCAAACCTTGCGATGTTTTTGTTAATGGAATTTACTGAAGATTTCATAAGAAAATGGTCTTTAACTACCTTCTCCTAGAGACTTAAATCATACAAAATAAAACAATAGCGACCGTACGCTAACTAAAATTGTCAGAATTTTGAAAGGCGGTCGGTTTGTTTGTTCTCTTGAACAAAAACATCGCGCTGTGATTGGTTATTGAATTTGGATCGCACCCATTCGTCGTAAAAGACAGTAAAAGATATATGGAAAAATAGATCTTACGTTTAAACCAAATATATGGAATTTGTAAAAAAATTCTGTAACTGACTATAAATTCGTAAGCCGTAAACCAACCTGATGCGTGCGCATGACTGGTTTATTTCTGCGTGCGCATTCTGTTTCTTTGGAAAGTGTTGCTAGAGCGTAATAATTATTTAGTACTACGGGTAATTTTGAAATGATTCAGGGAATATTATAACAAAATTTTAATACAATATTTATTTTCTCACGGCGCCCTTCGGAGTTGGCGCCAGGTTTTTGCACGTTTTTGAACGTATGGCAGATCCGGCGCTGTTGGAGGGGACCCCACCACTTTCCCAACGGCGTTATAAGGAAACATATGGTTTCCTCCTTCACCGCACACGTCAAGACTCTAATTTTTTATTGAACGAAGCTACATTTATTTGAACGACTCTAGACCTTCCAATGTCCATACATACGGGGTTAGTAAGCAGTATGCAAGTGCTCACATTAACATTATACAAAAGATAAATAGAAGTAGCAGCCCGTGGAATAATTCTTCTGAAATAGGTAACATCAAAATAGAGATAATAGTGTTATTAAAAGAAAAAGAAAAAAAAAACGGCTCTAACCAGTCGAAGAAACCTTCTGAAAATAAAATGAGTAATGAGGAAAAAAAACAGTTATATGTTTATGTTATAATGTGAATACTTATTACTATAATAGCAGAAAGAAAATAAAATATATAAAAAGAAAAGAAAAGCCAGAGAAAGTATTCCATAGACCACCGGGCAGTCCCAATGAGAATGCGTACAGCTATCGGCCCAACCGCAGGCAATGCTCGGAAGTCCGCGCTCTTTAACCATTAATAATATATTTTTGTTAATAAAGTCAGTATCAAGTCAACAGCTCCAAAGAAAACAGCTCTGAATGATACTTAAAGCATATTGACAATTTGGGAGGCGGGTATGGGTACCGCCGCCCCGGGAACCATTTATTGGATAACCAACACCTTTGCCATAGGTCACCCCAAATATTCGCTAAGTTTGGTGACTTAGCAGGGGTGCCCGGGTTTATGGAGTGAGGTTTGTCCGGGTCTTGGCGGCGGATGCGTCTATCCACCAGCTGCATGGCAGGCCGGATCGGGAGAGAATGGTTGAGGGAGTCCCTTTGACTTCTCCAGCCGTACTCTCGCGGAACACCGTCTTGCACTGCAGTGGGAGGGATGAATTCATACGTCCGTCACTCCTGGACATACTGACCCCCAGATTCCTACCCATCCTGAACATCCTTTTCCTTCCCAGAACTTCCTCTCCTTTCTTTCCTAAGACAACCCTCCACATAGCATTCCCAAAGAGGACATAGGCCCTGAGGGGAATTATTTTCCTCAGAGCCTCCTGTGTGGAGCTACTGTAAAAAAAAAAGGGGTGAACCCTCTTTCGATCAAGTTTTTTCAAACTATTTTTTTTTACATTAGCTGCATACCTTGCATGGTTTTGAGGAAAATAACTTTTCTTAGGGCCTATGTAATCTTTGGGGATGCTGTGTAGAGGGTCTATTTAAAGAAAGGAACGAGGGTAAGTTTTGGGAAGGAAAGAGATACTAAGGGTGGGTAGGAATCTGAGGGTCAGTGGGTCTAGGAATAACGGACGTACAAACTCATTTCCCTCTCCGCTACAAGACGATAGGCCGAGAGAGTCCTGCTGGAGAGGTCATATTGTCTCCCTCTCGATCCGACCCGCCACGCAGAAAGTGAGCAGATGCATACGCCGCCAAGACCTAGACACACTTCACCTCATAAACCAGGGCACCCCTGCTAAGTCACCAAATGTAGCGATCCACTTGGGGTGACCTGTAGCACAGGCGTTGGTTATCCAGTGTTCAGTAAAAGTTGATCAGCTAAAATTGAAACGTCAGAATGTTGCATTACTTGCATCGTCTTATACCTAATAAAAAATACGAAACAAAAATAATCAAAGGAATTTACTATTATTATGTCACGGTAAATAGCATTTAATACATTTTTAATGTTTGTATTTCAATAATGTACGCATTTCAGTATTTTTCAATTATTGATAAAAAGTCAAAAGTGTGACAACTTTGCATATTATGCTGCGTATACGTCGCGAACCAATGCTTGTGGTTAATTCGTTCCTTTCCCATGATTCATGGTCAGCTTGCATTTCGGCTCGCAAGTCTAAATGCAGCATTGTGGTTATAACATCACTAGGTACACATGATGCTAAATAAACCAGTTTTAACCATTTATTTTTATTTGTAAAATAATGTAAAACTTAGGTGAAATTATATTGTTTTACAAGATAATGCATGTTAAGTATGTATAGTGTATTTAACCTTCCTCAGTTCCTCAAATACATGTCATATTCACCCAATTTCAAAAATATGAAGGAATGGTTTTAAATTAAATACAAAATCTAATTATTTGTGGTACATATTTATTAAATATATTATACATTTTTTTTATTATTATTATTATATAATGAGCAGGCTGCATTCTGCTGATGCGTTCATATCTAATTTCACAATAGTTTGACAGTAAATTTTTATTTTTAACTAAGTTAGTCCTTTCTTCTCTCCAAATATGAATCCAATAGAGCTTTGAATTGGTTTATATTAGTTGCATCGATGACATGTAGTGGGAGTTTGTTCCAAGAATCCACCACTCTATTTGCAAGGAAGTGTTTTCTGGGATTAGATGCAAAAGGCGTTTTGAAAAATTTTTTTGAATGTCCACGGAGAATTATATTTTTATTAGTAGTGAAGATTCCTTGGATGCCAGGCAGGGGGGCAGCTGTAGTGTCCAGATAAAATTTTGAAAGTCTCGATCAAGTCACCCCTTTCTATTCTTTCTTTTAAGGTTGGTAATCTTGTTCCTTGAGTCTATCATCATATCGCCGATCTTTCAAAGCTCTTGGTATTTTAGTGAAACGTCTCTGAACTCCCTCTATCAGATTTATATCCTTTGCAAAGTAAGGACTCCATATTTGGAAAACATATTCCAGGAGAGGTCGCACATATGTTTAGTATATTTTTAACATCATGTCCGGTGTTAGGTCAATGAATGTTTTCCTGATTAAAAATGTTAGTGAGTTTGCTCTTTTCACAATCCCAGCGATGTGCGGTTCCCTTTTAAATCTTGTGATATGGTAACTCCTAAGTTTTTAAATATGAATACCTCACAAGAGTCTCAACTGCTCTCGTCTGAACCAGTGAGACTATGGCATCCCCAATTGGGGTATGTTGTGAGGCTGAAGGTAGTGAGGAGGGGAAGGAGATGGAAAGAGGAAGGTGGGGAAGTATCTGGCTATTCAGATCTGGTCACCAAACACGGCTAAAGCCATTTCAAGCAACGTTTCAATTCTAAATGGTGGTCTTACACCAGGGCGATACTGAGAGTATCTCCCACTCTGGAACGTGCCGCAAATATACTTTATATGATATTAAATGAATTAATTGTGAAATAACACAAATTAAACAAATTAAATTTATTTGCCCACGCCGGGATTCGGTCCCGCGACCATCGGATTGCGAGTCAAGAGCCTTACCCCTAGACCACACTGACCGTCGTACATAATTATGGTCTCTTCTGTTTCCAGTCTGCATTAGTGTCAAAGTATGATATGTAAGCATTGATATTTATTATAACTAAAGACCGGATTATATGCAACAAAAACAGCCCAAAATATGCATGCAAATATGCAATAAAAACAGCTAAAATATGCACGAAAATCGACAAAAAGGGTCAAAATATGCAACATGAAATAATACAGAGGGTCATATTTTTTTTTATTTTAGTAAAATATTAACCAGTCAAATGCCGGAGACGCGCCGGCGCGCGGGTCCTAATGCGCAGGCGCAGAAAATAATTCAAATATTTGAATAATATTGTCTCTGAAAAACTTTTGGTCTGCGATTTTGAGTCTTATATGTACGACATTTGTATGAAGAACAGTGTCAAAATCGCTTGCGCCATCATTACTCTAGGTAGTGTTAAAGATTTCACTCAAATTGCCACACTGGATTATTTTTAAAACGATTTCTTCCATGACAATGCGCTGTCAGATTTTATCGCGAAATTAACGGTCGTTATCATTATCGCGATGTATTTGTATCGCGATTAAAACGTCGTAAAACCTATTAATTTACGTAATAAATGCAAGTAATGTGATTTTAGTGGATAGTTTATTGTGTTGTGAACTTGTTTCAGTCAATAAAATATACAATAGCTCAAAATTTATCAACAAAACATTCAATTCAAAATTCAAAGTGGTGGTTTTTTAGTGTTTTTTCGCGAAGTTCCGCGAAATTCCGCGAAATGTTGCGGCATTTGACTCGTTAAGTTCTCAAGGAAAACAATCGTATTTTCGAAAATATCAATTACAAAATGTATTTAACAATGAAATTTACAATTTACCTTTAAAAACGTATATGACTAAGTACTGTTCTAAATGTTCTGTTGACAAATGGTGTCTACGATCGCTCAATATATTTTTGTAAGCGGAAAAGGAGCGTTCTATTACTACTGATGTAACTGGACATAATTTTAATTTGGTGCGATTTTTGAACTTATTGTGCCGGGCAAAATTTCACCTGCCCCGTTGATGAAGCTATCAATTTGGCACAAGGGTTCAAACCCTGGGTTATTGTTCAGTAAGTTTTCAAACTTTTCTTTGAGTTTACTCGGGAATAGCTTTGGCAACGAGGAATTCATAAGGCGAATTTTCTCCATAACCTGAGTAGATTCATTCAACGCCAATCCATGAGTTTCAATCGTTTTCACTAGCCGCGGAGTGATGAGTTCACTAGCCGCGTACTTAACCATCTGACGTGTATAGTGTCACTATGTGAACGATGAACGAGATCGAGCGTAAATATGCAAGATCTCAAATTTTTTGCTAAAATATGCAACTACCGCTGAAAAGGGTCTAAATATGCAAATGCATATGCAAATATGCAAATGCATATGCAAATATGCATTTGCATATAATCCGGTCTTTAATTATAACTATAGGCCGAAACCATTTTGTCTAGAAAATCAACAGCACCCTTTGTGGCATTGTTGTCCATAATCATTTTAGGTTCCTTCTTCTCTGAATCATTTATTTCAATTATGTTGTGGTTTGTGCTCAACAAGATGACGTTTTTGTTTTTTGGTTTTTTTTTTCACGTTTTGGTATTATTAACCCGAGAAACCTGAGATTTAAAAAACTTAATTTTCTTAATATAAGAGACTTATCCATAGTTTTACAATACTGATAATAAGGGAATGGATCATTAAAATTGTCATGAAGTCGTTATAAATTATATTAATAATTACACTTTTATGGACTTTTATAACTTCATTTTCGGGTTATAATGATCCGAAGAACCGAGAAAGGTTAAGGCTCTGCAACCGGGCCCAAAAAGAAGAAGATGGAGAGATACGAAATTACGAATGTTAGAGGAGAGCGCTTACATTTACAGAGACCAAATCGATGCGAAAATTGCGAAAATGTTTAATAAAACACAACTTGTTTAAAATAGAGCAAAAAATCTCGCAGGCATTATCTTAAACAGCATTTAAAGAAACACTGTGAATTTTTTTATACATATAACTTGTAAAATATCTGAAACAAACGTGTTAATAATTTTTGGAGCACACTTTGCGATTTTTTTCTATCGAGGGAATTTTATATAATTTGCATTTCAGCGCGGGCAAAGTCTAGATATTATCTTCAAGAATAACATATATTTTTTTAAGAGCTTTAAAACTTACCGTGTTTAAGGGAAATATGTAATAAATCGGTACAAATCCGGGTTGCGGGCCCTTAGTAAAAAAGCAAGAAAAAAATTATGATAATAGTAAACAGAATAGTTCACCTTATAATTCTTTATAATAATATGTATTACCCGCTTCAGAATCTTATTACACAGGTCTTTACACGCTTACCTCAATTTATGCTCCAAATTAGGAGTTCTCTTTAAACCTTTGTATCATTGACTGAGGATATGTATGTAAAAGATAAATTCTGCAAGATGTCAGAAGATTTGAGATTTTTAGAAGTATGAGATTCGCCGTCCTCAAGCATATTTCATACAAATATCACCGAAGAAACTTAGCGGCTCACTTTGATGATGATGATTTTTCGGATGAGTCACCTCTGCACAGGGCGTGTATAGTGCGGTGCAGCGGTGTATTTTCGCCAGGGATAGGATTAGTTCCTCGAGCCTATCTTCACATAGACAGTTTTTCAAAGCTCTTGATAATTTACACGTACTTGTTAACCCCTCAGGTTAATTTTTTCGGTTTTTGGAACAATTCATATAGGTCTCATAAAAATAGTTATGTCTCCCTTACTATTGTGGTTAGAAATATGATCTAAACGGTATTAGAAAGAGAAAACACCACACTTTTTATTGAAATCTAAAAGTTAACCCCAAAATAATTAAAATGTACCTACACTTTTATGAAACCAAAGTTCCTGAGTGGTCAGGTTTTGAAAATCGTGGGATTTGAAAAAAAATTATGAAACTTTAGGAATTTTTAATTAATTATATTTTTACGTGAAATGACAAAAAAAGAGTTGAAGATAACGTTTATACATAATACATGTACCTTATAAAATATTTGTTTGTTTTTATTTTTTTTTGTTATTTATAATTTTAGTTACAAAAAAACATAAGGTGAGCCATTTTTAAAACTTTTTTATGTCTGCATTAAAAATCTTTATATTTCAAATATATTTTTATTTCATATTATAAAATATGAAAGCATATTCCATCACCTTTCAAAAACAGTTTTTAGTTTTCGGATGCGTTCAGAAATATTTCATTTATTTGGATTTGATTGAATCTGGAAATATTTTGATCTTTCGACGAAATTGGCCTGAGGCCCGAGAGGTTAATTTCAACTGAACTACTAAAAATCGATTTTGTATAACGTTTAAGTACTTATTATTTCTTTTTCACATTTTTAGATGCCAGCTGCTGCGGATCCTCGGGCGCATTCGGGAAGTCACGCCGTGGGGCCTCTCCAGCCTCCGCACAGTCTGCCTTCACACACCCCGGGCATCAACGTGGGCTCCCATATGTCCATGGCCCCCGCACCGCACCACCTGCCCCCCACCGCCTCCCACATCCCCGCCAGACAGCTGCCTCTACCCCCCAACCGCACCAACCTCATCACCGTTCCCATTCAAGACAACCACAACGTACCTCCGCCGTCCCACAACGTTCCAGACATGAATATGGCACAGAACTATTATCATCACGGGTATTACGCTCCCCAGAACTCGGCCATTCCTCCTGTACTAAGTCCTCAAATCAATCCTCTCCCCAGTCCGTCTCCACATCTCCAAATGAACTCGGTGCAGGCGACGATGGCGCACAGCATGTCCGTACCGCCTCCTACCTTCTACAACGTTGCGTCAGGCCCGCCCAGCGGGTATAGTGTGCCCTCGGTGTACGTGAGCCAGAGCAATCAGATGGGCCTCCCGCAGGGGGGCTACCCGCCCAGCCACCCCCCCGCCCCCGGCGCCTGGCCCCCACAACCCGTGCAGCCATCTCCACAGCAGCAGCAGCACTTCTATAGATAGTATCGCACTCACGATACTTGCTCTATTATCAAAGGCTTACAGTTATTGTTCAAACTAAGTGCTCAAGTATTGCAGAAAGATTTGTAGAATGCATTTCTTTCTACGCAGTACCTGAGTTATACCAAAATGAGTGATGACTTGATTGAATTTCGGTATAATTTCAGTGTGCAGACAGTTAATGCAATAATTTCCAATATTGTGTACCCTTGTTAGGGTATGTTTTTAAATGTGTTGACTCAATTACTTTTTTTATGAATTACTAATAAGACATAATTAATTTTATTTTTACTATAAATAAACAAATAAAAGAAGCATTATATTATCTATGTGGTTCCTATTACCTGATTTTTTTTATTATCCCAATTTTGTTTTACGAAAATGTTCTTTAACCCCTAGGCTAGGCCTGAGGTCCCCAAACTTCTTGTCCTGTAAACCATGTGCAGATTTTATCTGTTTTGGGGAGACCTCCGCTTTCCTAATATTGTTTTTTTTATAAATTCATCAAGTTAAATGTGTTTTTGAAGCTGACACAGATTGATATTGTTTAATTTAGAGAGGAAGAATTAAACAAGTTTGTGCAAGCACGTTTTAACATAAGAAATATACATGAAAGAGCCACATTAGACTTTTACAATACCATAAATGATCTTGTTCACAAACATATTCCTGTAAAATAGAATTTAAAATATCGCAAGAAATGCAAAAAATATAAGAAACTATAGTCTGTCAAAAAAGAGTAGAAAATATAATAACTGAAACTACTAAATTTGTAGACTGGCAACGGAATGTATAGAACGCATTTAAAAAAACATTTTTTTCTTCATGACATAAATTTGATTAAAAGGCGATTTATAAAGCGATTTGCTTTAACATAAATTTCAATTTAACAATAGATAGAAAGGAAGAATCACTAATGGTGAGTTTAGTTACACTACTTTTAGATCTGAATGAGTTAAATATATTCAGATCTAAAATTAGAGACATGATCTAAAGCCCAGGCAACGCTAGGTACTTTATCTAGTATTAAATAAATGTGCTTTAGCAATTTCTAAACTGTGCTTTATATTTTATTACATTATAGTTATTCTTCATTATGTTAACACAAAATTGCAAAGGTATAATAATAATATACCTACATGTAATTATAATTTAGAGATCGGCGGGTATCTATACTGCAATGAAAAAATATTTTTTCCACTATTATGCCTTTTTAATTTTTTATAAAAATGTAGGTTACACAGCTTTACTTTAACACCATGAGTTTAGTATTGCCATTTGATCAACAGTGGCGCCCTCATATATTTTCTACTCTTATTTGACAAACTGTAGCTGAATACCAATCCTTTTCAGTACTGAGAAATCATCAAAAGAAAAGCTCTCTCAAATGTTATGAAAACTTCTAGCCACTGGAGTGATTTTGGTCGAAAAATGGACACTTTTATTTTTCTACGATTGATAGTGGTTCAAAAATGGACCACATTTTCCTACCAATCGTAAAGCATTTATTGTAATTCTTTAAAACATTTTCTTGGCCAGCCATTTGTTTTAAAACGAAGCTATTGAAATGCTTTATTTATTATGACCAAAGGATGTCGCAAATCCGAACTTCGTAGACTATTTTAGAACGATGATAAAATTAATTTTTAAAATATTTTTTCCCCTCCAATTTTTGATCAGCTGTTTACGGATAAAATTAAGTCCTTTTTCCATAGGTATTCACCTTTCATTATCAAGTACACACAGACAACATACAGAAATCGAAAATTTCTATGTTGACTCGAATAAGTATCCCTCACCGCAATTTCAAGTAAAAAACACGCAGGATTCGAGCGATAATAAACTTTAAGATTTTTCAATATTTTTTTTATAAATCCTACAAATATGAGATGAACGGTAAAATATAGGTTAATTCATTGGCTATATAGCACCATAATAAGTTTTTACGTCTCCATGTTAAAATTTGAAGGTAGGTATGATTTTTTTAATGTTGATGAAAAATAAAAAAAAAATGACCTGGGAAATCTTGAGCAATCGTAGCAAATTTATTTATTTCACTTGATCGCTTATTTGGAGTAAAAAATCTGTATATCATCTTGCTGTACGGTTTTTTTATGACTTTTTTTTTTGTTTTTTCCACACACCGTCTCTGATGTCTTATTTCGGGTAAAGGATGCGTTGACGCCGCGCTAACCCCCCCCTAGTGGCGTAGCGTGGGGGGGGCGGCGGGGGCGGCCCGCCCCGGGCGGCATTTTTAAGGGGGGCGGCAAATTTTCAACATAAATAATAATATTATTTTGGAAAAAATTAAACCACATCAAATCATTATGTGAAAATGTTCTAAGATACTTTCGTTTACGAATACAACTCTTTTTTTATTATTTGTTAAAAATATCATTAAGTAATTATATTTTTTTAAGCTGCAAATTTCGCAATTCTTAGGAAAGCCGTACGCATATTATGAGAGTAATACTAATTCAAGTTGATAACTCGCAAACAGATTCACTCTTAATTAAAACCAGAATTGTGTTCAGAATGTATTAACGAATGATGATACATTTCAAAAGAGACCATTATTTTATTCGAAGTGCAGTTATAAAATTCTTGTTGCAGACTATGTATGTGCTGCCAGAATGAAAGAGAAACTATTTTCATATTCTGAGTGTAGTTTTAATTCACCGCATACAAACTGGTTTTGTTTTCAGAATACAACGATAAATAAAATTACGAGTTGCAGATTCATCGTGCATCGAGTGAAGCTATACATTTGAGTTATATAATGCTGTAAAATTCTGAGAAATTGATTGTTGCATATGTAACTATTATATGATGACTTTAACGCAGTACCAATCAATGGAGTAGAATTTATAAACATAATTTTCGTTGAAAGAATACTCGTCAAATGTGATTATTCTGAGAGTAGTTTTAATTCACCGCATACAGATTTAATTAAAACCAGTTGTGTGTTCAGAATGTAAGTGCCGGCAGAATTAAAGAAAAAACCATTTTCATGTTCTGAGTGTAGTTTTAATTCACCACATATAGATTTAATTTAAACCAGTTTTGTGTTCAGAATGTAAGTTCCGGCAGAATCAAAGATAAAAGATTTTCATATTCCGAGTGTAGTTTTGATACACCGCATATTTTGTTTAATTTAAACCAGTTTTATGTTATCAATATAACAATAAGTTGCCGATTCATCGTATACCGAGTGAAGCTTTGCATTTGAGTTGAAATCCATACGTTACACATCTGTGATGAAGATGCGAAATTCTATTACAGGTTTGGGGGTTATGTGGGTATTGTGTAAGTGTGTAGATGGCAAAGCGAATAAGTAAGACGATTCAATACTTACAAGTTTATTAACACTATTTACAGACACATAAATCTCCAATTTAAATATATGCAATAATAAAGTAATGTGAAGGGCGAACAAATATCAAAGACCAGCTACTCCTGACCGAGAGTTAAAGCAGAATGAATCGTTAGTTTTTGATGCAAGCCGAGGCCAGTTGCTGGAGGAAAGGTCTGCATCCCATTGGTGCCTGAGGGACCAATCGGGTGGCCGGACGATACAAATCAGTGTCCTTTATTCGTCCTCCACACAGGCATACCATTCTGAGAGCAGTTATATATATATTTTTAAGTAGAATTTATATGCATGATTTTATTGGAAGAGTACTCGGACCATGGGTTCCCCCTCCCCCGGTCAGCCCTTGAAAATATGTGGAAGAAGTACCTGTAGAAGTTAGGGAGAGGGGGGGGAGGGGCGTCAAAATTTTCTTCCGCCCCGGGCGGCCGAAACCCACGCTGCGCCACTGCCCCCCCCCCCCCACCCCTATCCGCTAGCCGACCCCACACAGGTTAGCAACATGCTCCCTCCCTACCGCGAGTTCGCTCAGAAGTCACCCCATTCCGAGAGTCTTCAGTCTCGGGTCAGATGTCATTTGTGTTTTGAGTTCGGCGTGAACAGTATCGTGCGTAGAAAGTCTGTCAAATAAGAGTAGAAAATATAAAAAATGTAACTACAAAATTTGTAGTCTGGCAACACCAATTTTCCTGTCAAATATTCTTTAAAGTGCAATGTCACTAAAAATGCAGAACACTGTATACACATTTAAAAATACATTTTTCTGTTATTAAAAAAAAAAATCGGTCGGTCATAACGTCTTAGTTATGACCGACCATAAGTGTTGTTACAAAGTGCCCATGAATAAAAAAAATTAAATCTTCATTTGGCAGATTTTTTTAATTGATTCGTGTACAGACCATGATTCTTCATAAAATTCCAAAATTTCAGTCGGTTCGGTGCCATAGGGTCAATGTTATTACCGACCCCAAGTGCTTTAACGACCAACCCCAAGCGCAAAAACGATTTTTTTTTTGTTCTTCTTTTGGCAGATTTTTTTAATTGATCCGTGTACAGACCATGACTCTCTGTAAGAATCCAAATTTCAGTCGGTTGAAGGACCCCAAGTGCTTAAGCGACCGAACCCAAGTGTTAAAACGACCGACCCCAAGTTTTAAAACGATGAAATTTTCAAAAATTCTTCAATTGGCAGATATTTGGATTAATTCGGGTACAAACCATGTAAGAATCCAATATTTCAGACGGTTGACTGACCCCTAGTGTTAAAACGATGATTTTTTAAAAAGTTCTTCTTACGGTAGTTTTTTTAAAATTGATTCGTGCACTCCATGATTCTTCGTAAGAATCGTGAACTTCAGTCGGTTCGGTGCCACAGGGCCAAATTTATGACAGACCCCAAGTGATTAAATGACCGAAACCAAGTGCTAAAACGACCGACCCCAAGCGTTAAAACAATGATTTTTTTTGTTCTTTATTTGGCAGATTTTTTGACACATTCATGAACAAACCATGATTCTTAGTGAGAATCCAAAATGACCCCAAATGTTAAAACGACCTATCCCAAGTGTTAAAGCGACCGACCCCAATCGTTAAAGCAAGGTTTTTTTTTTAAAGTGTCAAATTATTTCATTGATTCGTGTACAGAGCATGATTCTTCACTAAGAATCCAAAATTTCAGTCGATTCGGTGCAATAACATCTTAGTTATGACCGACCATAAGTGTTGTTACAAAGTGCCCATGAATAAAAAAAATTAAAACTTCATTTGGCAGATTTTTTTAATTGATTCGTGTACAGACCACAATTCTTCATAAAATTCCAAAATTTCAGTCGGTTCGGTGCCTTAAAGCCAATGTTATGACCGACCCCAAGAGCTTTAACGACCGAACCCAAGTGCTAAAACGACCAACCCTAAGCGAAAAAACGATTTGTTTTCTCCTTTTGGTTAATTTTTTTATTAATCCGTGTACAGGACTATGATCCTTAGTAAGAATCCAAAATTTCACTCGTTTGCCCAACCCCGAGTGATTAAACGACCGACCCCAAGCGTTAAAATGATGACGCTTTTTTAAATTCTTCTTATGGCGGACTTTTTGATTGTTTCGTGTACAGACCATGATTCTCTGTAAGAATCCAAAATTTCACCCGGTTGTCCGACCCTAAGTGCTTAAAGGACCGAACTCAAGTGGTAAAACGACCGACCCCTAGTTTTAAAACGATGATGTTTTTTAAATTCTTCTATTGGCAGATTTTTGGATTAATTCGGGTACAAACCATGTAAGAATCCATTATTTCAGTCGGTTGACCGACCCCCAGTGTTAAATCGATAGATTGTTTCAAAAGTTCATCTTATGGCAATTGATTCGTGCACACCATGATTCTTCGTGAGAATGTTAAATTTCAGTCGGTTCGGTGCCATAGGGCCGAATTTATGACGGACCCCATGTGGTAAAATGACCGAAACCAAGTGCTAAAACGACCGACCCTAAGCGTTAAAACAATGATATTTTTTTAAATTATTCATGTGGCAGATCTTTTGATTGATTCGTGAACAGAGCATGATTCTTCACTAAGAATCCAAAATTTCAATCGATTCGGTGCAATAATGTCTTAGATATGACCAACCATAAGTGTTGTTACAAAGCGCCTATAAATTTAAAAAAAAAATCTTCATTTGGCAGATTTTTCAGACTTTTTGATTGATTCGTGTACAGACCATGATTCTTCACTAAGAATCCAAAATTTCAATCGATTCGGTGCAATAATGTCTTAGATATGACCAACCGTAAGTGTTGTTACAAAGCGCCATAAATTTTAAAAAAAAATTTTCATTTGCCAGATTTTTCAGATTTTCAGATTTTTTGATTGATTCGTGTACAGAGCATGATTCTTCACTAAGAATCCAAAATTTCAGTCGATTCGGCGCAATAATGTCTCAGTTATGACCGACCATAAGTGTTGTTACAAAGTGCCCATGAATAAAAAAAAAATTAAATCTTCATTTGGCAGATTTTTTTAATTGAATCGTGTACAGACCATGATTCTTCGTAAGATTCCAAAATTTCCGTCGGTTCGGTGTCATGAGGCCAATGTAATGACCGACCCCAAGTGCTTTAACGACCGAACCCAAGAGCTAAAACGACCAACCGCAAGCGTTAAAGCGACGATTTTTTTTTAAATTTCTTGATGTGGCAGATTTTTTGATTGATTCGTGTACAGAGCATGATTCTTCACTACGCAACCAAAATTTCAGTGGGTTGACCGACCTCAAGTGTTAAACCTATGATATTTAATTAAATTCTTCTTATGGTAGATTAGTTGATTGATTCGTGTACAAAGCAAGATTCTTCACTAAGAATCCAAAATTTCAGTCCATTCGGTGCAATAATGTCTTAGATATGACCGACCATAAGTGTTGTTACAATGTGCCCATGAATAAAAAAAAAATAATTTAAATCTTCGTTTGGCAGATTTTTTTAATTGATTCGTGTACAGACCATGATTCTTCACTAAGAATCCAAAATTTCAATCGATTCGGGGCAATAATGTTTTAGTTATGACTAACGATAAGTGTTGTTACAAAGTGCCCATAAATAAAAAAATAAAAAATCTTCATTTGGCAGATTTTTCAGATTTTCAGAATTTTTGATTGATTCGTGTACAGAGCATGATTCTTCATTAAGAATACAAAATTCCTCTCGATTCGGTGCAATAATGTCTTAGTTATGGCCGAACATATCTAAGTGTTGTTACAAAGTGCCCATGAATAAAAAAAGAAATTAAATCATCATTTGCCAGATTTTTTTTATTGATTCGTGTACAGACCATGATTCTTCGTAAGATTCCAAAATTTCCTTCGGTTTGGTGTCATGAGGCCAATGTTATGACCTATCCCAAGTGCTTTAACGACCGAACCCAAGAGCTAAAACCACCGACCGCAAACGTTAAAGCGACGATTTTTTTTTTAATTTCTTGATGTAGCAGATTTTTTGATTGATTCGTGTACAGAGCATGATTCTTCACCAAGTATCCAAAATTTCAGTCATGAGGCCAGTGTTATGACTGACCCCAAGTGCTTTAACGACCGAACCCAAGTGCTAAAACGACCGACCGCAAGCGATAATGCGACAATTTTTTTTAAATTTCTTGATGTGGCAGATTTTTCGATTGATTCGTGTACAGAGCTTGATTCTTTACTAAGAATCCAAAATTTCAGTCGATTCAGTGCATAGTTATGACCGACCATAAGTGTTGATACAAAGCGCCCATGAATAACAAAAAAGTAAACCTTCTTTTAGCAGATTTTTTTAATTGATTAAACAGACCATGATTCTTGTTCAGAATCCAAAATTTCAGTCGGTTGACGGACCCCAAGTGATTGTTTAATGCTTTAATGACCGAACCCAAGTGCTTAAACGACCGACCCCAAGCGTCAAAGCGACGATTTTTTTTAAATTTATTTATGTGACAGATTTTTTGATTGATTCATGTACAGAGCTTGATTCTTTACTAAGAATCCAAAATTTCAATCGATTCGGTGCAGTAATGTTTTAGTTATGACCGACCATAAGTTTTATTACAAAGCGCCCATGAATAGAGCATGATTCTTCACGAAGAATCCAAAATTTAAATCGATTCGGTGCAATAATGTCTTAGTTATGGCCGAACATAAGTGTTTTTACAAGTGCCCATGAATAAAAAAAAAATATTCATTTGCCAGATTTTTTAAATTAATTCGTGTACAGACTATGATTCTTCGTAAGATTCCAAAATTTCAGTCGGTTCGGTGTCATGAGGCCAGTGTTATGACCGACCCCAAGTGCTTTAACGACCGAACCCAAGTGCTAAAACGACCGACCGCAAGCGTTAAAGTGACAATTTTTTTTAAATTTCTTGATGTGGCAGATTTTTTGATTGATTCGTGTACAGAGCTTGATTCTTTACTAAGAATCCAAAATTTCAGTCGATTCAGTGCATAGTTATGACCGACCATAAGTGTTGATGCAAAGCGCCCATGAATAAAAAAAAGAAAACCTTCCTTTAGCAGATTTTTTTAATTGTTTAAACAGACCATGATTCTTGTTCAGAATCCAAAATTTCAGTCGGTTGACCGACCCCAAGTGATTGTTTAATGCTTTAACGACCGAACCCAATTGCTTAAACGACCGACCCCAAGCGTCGAAGCGACGATTTTTTTTAAATTTCTTTATGTGACAGATTTTTTGATTGATTCATGTACAGAGCTTGATTCTTTACTAAGGATCCAAAATTTCAGTCGATTCGGTGCAGTAATGTTTTAGTTATGACCGACCATAAGTGTTGTTACAAAGCGCTCATGAATAAAAATAAAATAAAATCTTCATTTGGCAGAATTTTCAGATTTTCAGATTTTTTGATTGATTTGTGTGCAGAGCATGATTCTTCACTAAGAATCCAAAATTTCAGTCGATTCGGTGCAATAATGTGTTAGTTATGACCGAACATATGTGTTGTTACAAAGTGCCAATGAAAAAAAAAATTAAATTTGGCGATTTTTTTAATTGATTGTGTACAGACTATGATTCTTCGTAAGATTCCAAAATTTCAGTCGGATCGGTGTCATGCGGCCAGTGTTATGACCGACCCCAAGTGCTTAAGCGACCGAACCCAAGTGCTAAAACGACCGACCGCAAGCGTTAAAGCGACGATTTTTTTTAAATTTCTTGATGTGGCAGATTTTTGATTGATTCGTGTACAGAGAATGATTCTTCACTACGAAACCAAAACTTAAGTCGGTTGACCGACCCCAAGTGATTGTTTAATCACTTGGTTGTTCTAGCACTTGGAATCCCAAGTGCTAAAACGAACGACCTCAAGTGTTAAACCTATGATATTTATTTAAATTCTTCTTATGGTAGATTTTTTGATTGATTCGTGTACAAAGCATGATTCTTCACTAAGAATCCAAAATTTCAGTCGATTCGGTGCAATAATGTCTTAGTTATGACCGACCATAAGTGTTGTTACAAAGTGCCCATGAATAGAAAAAAAATTATTTAAATCTTCGTTGGGCAGATTTTTTTAATTGATTCGTGTACAGACCGTGATTCTTCACTAAGAATCCAAAATTTCAATCGATTCGGTGCAATAATGTTTTAGTTATGACTAACGATAAGTGTTGTTACAAAGCGCCCATAAATAAAAAAATAACAAATCTTCATTTGGCAGATTTTTCAGATTTTCAGATTTTTTGATTGATTCGTGTACATAGCATGATTCGTCATTAAGTATCCCAAATTCCTCTCGATTCCGGGCAAAAATGTCTTAGTTATGGCCGAACATAAGTGTTTTTACAAAGTACCCATGAATTAAAAAAAAAAATGAGTCATCATTTGCCAGATTTTGTTAATTGATTCGTGTACAGACTATGAGTCTTTGTAAGATTCCGAAATTTCAGTCGGTTCGGTGCCATGAGGCCAGTGTTATGACCGACCCCAAGTGCTTTAACGACCGAACCCAAGTGCTAAAACGACCGACCGCAAGCGTTAAAGCGAAGATTTTTTTTAATTTCTTGATGTGGCTGATTTTATGATTGATTCGTGTACAGAGCATGATTCTTCACTTAGAATCCAAAATTTCATTCGATTCGGCGCAATAATGCCTTAGTTATGACCGACCAGAAGTGTCGTTATAAAGTGCCCATGAATAAAAAAAACGAAAATCTTCCTTTGGCAGATTTTTTAATGGATTGTTCAGAATCCAAAATTTCAGTCGGTTGAACAACCCCAAGTAATTGATTAAAAAGCTTGATTCTTTACTAAGAATCCAAAATTTCAGTCGATTCGGTGCAGTAATGTTTTAGTTATGACCGACCATAAGTGTTGTTACAAAGCGCCCATGAATAAAAAAATAAGAAAATCTTCTTTTTGCAGATTTCTTTAATTGATTGTACAGACCATGATTCTTGTTCAGAATCAAAAATTTCACTCGGTTGACCGACCCCAAGTTATTGTTTAATGCTTTAACGACCGACCCCAAGTGTCAAAGCGACGATTTTTTTTTTAAATTTCTTTATGTGACAGATTTTTTGATTGATTCGTGTACAGAGCATGATTCTTTACTAAGGATCCAAAATTTCAGTCTATTCGGTGCAGTAATGTTTTAGTTATGACCGACCATAAGTGTTGTTACAAAACACCCATGAATAAAAAAAAAGAAAATCTTCATTTGGCAGAATTTTTTTAATTGATTATTGTACAGACCATGATTCTTGATCGGAATCCAAAATTTCAGTCGGTTGACCGACCCCAAGTGATTAAACGACCGATCCTAAGTGCTAAAACGACATCAAGCTCATACAGACCATGATTCTTCGTAAGATTCCAAAATTTCCGTCGGTTCGGTTTCATGAGGCCAATGTTATGACCGACCCCAAGTGCTTTAACGACCGAACCCAAGAGCTAAAACGACCGACTGCAAGCGTTAAAGCGACGATTTTTTTTAAATTTCTTGATGTGGCAGATTTTTTGATTGATTCGTGTACAGAGCATGATTCTTCACTAAGAATCCAAAATTTCAGTCGATCGGTGCATAGTTATGACCGACCATAAGTGTTGTTACAAAGCACCCATGAATAAAAAAAAAGAAAATTTTCTTTTGGTAATTTTTTTTAATTGATTTTACAGACCATGATTCTTGTTCAGAATCCAAAATTTCACTCGGTTGACCGACCCCAAGTGATTGTTTAATGCTTTAACGACCGACCCCAAGTGTCAAAGCGACGATATTTTTTTTTTAAATTTCTTTATGTGACAGATTTTTTGATTGATTCGTGTACAGAGCATGATTCTTTACTAAGGATCTAAAATTTCAGTCTATTCGGTGCAGTAATGTTTTAGTTATGACCGACCATAAGTGTTGTTACAAAACACCCATGAAAAAAAAAAAAGAAAATCTTCATTTGGCAGAATTTTTTTAATTGATTATTGTACAGTTCATGATTCTTGATCGGAATCCAAAATTTCAGTCGGTTGACCGACCCCAAGTGATTAAACCACCGATCCTAAGTGCTAAAACGACCGACCCCAAGTGTTTATGATATTTATGTAAATACTTCTTATGGCAGATATTTTGATTGATTCGTGTACAGACCATGATTCTTCACTAAGAATCCAAAATTTCAATTGATTCGGTGCAATCATGTCTTAGTTATGACCGACCGTAAGTGTTGTTACAAAGTGCCCATGAATAAAAAAAATAAATCTTCATTAGGCAGATTTTTTTAATTGATTCGTGTACAGACCATGAATCTTCATAAGATTCCAAAATTTCCGTCGGTTCGGTGTCATGAGGCCGATGTTATGACCGACCCCAAGTGCTTTAACGACCGAACCCAAGAGCTAAAACGACTGACCACAAGCGTTAAAGAGACGAATTTTTTTTTAATTTCTTGATGTGGCAGATTTTTTGATTAATTCGTGCACAGAGCATGATTCTTCACTAAGAATCCAAAATTTCAGTCGATCTGGTGCAATAATGTCTTAGTTATGACCGACCATAAGTGTTGTTACAAAATGCTTATGAATAAAAGAAAAAAATTGTAAATCTTCATTTTGCAGAATTTTTTAATTGATTCGTGTACAGACCATGATTCTTCACTAAGAATCCAAAATTTCAATCGATTCTGTGCAATTATGTCTTAGTTATGACCGACCATAAGTATTGTTACAAAGCGCCCATAAATTTTAAAAAAAATCTTCATTTGGCAGATTTTTCAGATTTTCAGATTTTTTGATTGATTCGTGTACAGTGCTTGATTAAAGAATCAAGCTCATGCAGACCATGATTCTTCGTAAGATTCCAAATTTCCGTCGGTTCGGTTTCATGAGACCAATGTTATGACAGACCCCAAGTGCTTTAACGACCGAACCCAAGAGCTAAAACGACTGACCGCAAGCGTTAATGCGACGATTTTTTTTTTAATTTCTTGATTTGGTAGATTTTTTGAATGATTCGTGTACAGAGCATGATTCTTCACTAAGAATCCACAATTTCAGTCGATTCGGTGCAATAATTTCTTAGTTATAACATAAGTGTTGTTACAAAATGCCCATGAATAATAAAAATTTATTCTTCATTTGCAGTTTTTTTTCATTGACTCGTGTTCAGACCATGATTCTTCGTAAGATTCCAAAATTTCAGTCGGTTCGGTGCCATGAGGCCAATGTTATGACCGATCCCAAGTGCTTTTACGACCGAACCCAAGTGCTTAAACCACCGACCCCAAGCGTCAAAGCAACGATTATTTGTAAATTTATTTATGTGTCAGATTTTTTTATTGTTAACTAAGAATCCAAAATTTCAATCGATTCGGTGCAATAATGTCTTATTTATGACCGACCATAAGTGTTGTTACAAAGTGCCCATGAATTAAAAAAAAAAAGAATTTAAATCTTCATTTGGCAGAATTTTTTAATTGATTATTGTACAGACCATGATTCTTTGTCAGATTCCAAAATTTTAGTCCGTTGACCCCGACCCCAAGTGATTAAACGACCGATCCCAAGTGCTAAATCGACCGACCCCAAGTGTTAAAACTATGTTATTTTTTTAAATACTTCTTATGGCAGATATTTTGATTAATTCGTGCACAGAGCATGATTCTTCACTAAGAATCCAAAATTTCAGTCGATCTGGTGCAATAATGTCTTAGTTATGACCGACCATAAGTGTTGTTACAAAATGCTTACGAATAAAAGAAAAAAATTGTAAATCTTCATTTTGCAGAATTTTTTAATTGATTCGTGTACAGACCATGATTCTTCACTAAGAATCCAAAATTTCAATCGATTCTGTGCAATTATGTCTTAGTTATGACCGACCATAAGTATTGTTACAAAGCGCCCATAAATTTTTAAAAAAATCTTCATTTGGCAGATTTTTCAGATTTTTCAGATTTTCAGATTTTTTTATTGATTCGTGAACAGAGCATGATTCTTCACTAAGAATCCAAAATTTCAGACGATTCGGCGCAATAATGTCTTAGTTATGACCTACCATAAGTGTTGTTACGGATTCAGTTTCAGTGCCGGCAACCCGGGCGTATATTTATTTTTCATTTATTTACAAAGTTTTATTTTACCCACCTCACTAGACATAGCCTGTTCCGAGGTAGGTAAATAACATTTTATATTTATTAAAAAGGATATGAATCAGAGTTGATATAATTTTATAAAAATATAAAAAGTAGTATAAAAAGATAAAAAATGATGTGATAATAAAAATGATAAAAATTAATAATGATAAAAAAAGAAGTATAAAAAGATAAAAAACAATGTGAAATCATATGCATATATGCACTTTGCCTATTCCTATGCCTACTATGCTTATATGATAAAGAAATATATATGAAGGATAAAAATAAAAACTATGAAAATATGTATATACCTATTAGTACATACGTGAACATTCATACATGTACATTTTCTTTTCCATATATCTATAAATGTATTTATATATACAAACACACATATATACTTATACACATATACACATACACATGCATACATACATACATGCATACATACACAACATGCATACATACATAATGTAGTTATATTAAATATTTACGTATAAATTTTGTTTTTGTTTTTGTAAGTTGACATGTTTTTGTAAAAAAATTATTCATTTAAATAAGAAAATATAAATACCGTGGGTAATAGTTAAAATTGTATGCTGTATTACATTAATTTATTACATTACAACTTACAACACAGGTAGATGATAGTTAATATTATATCCAATATCTGCATATTTTGATATTATATAATTTCGTAGGCAATTATATGAAATGAATCTATAAAATGTACTCGTATTAGTTATTTAGGATATATCGAATGTCCTTTATTTTCTTTTCAGTCAACCATATAACAAATCTTTTGAACAGCCAGTCCAATTTATTTGGGGTAACGTAAGTTTTTGTTTGTGTTAGGAAGATAATATTGAAAATGTGTGGAGCCAGGTACGATTCATGTTTTTTTGCGAAAGTTGATTTAATATATGGAACCTGAAAGTGATTATTTACTTTTGCTCTTATATTTTGCGAGTGGGGTATGTGGTAAGGTGATGTTTTTATACAGTTTTTATAGATGATTTTTTTAATGAATAGTTTATTTACGTCTAGTAATTTGTTTTGAATCATTAGCTGTTCTGTCGGATGTTGGTAAGGTTTTTTAAACATAATTCTAATTATTGTTTTATGATTTATTTTAAGAGAATTGAGGTAAGTATCTGCTGCTCCCCCCCATACTAATATACCATACGTTAGAATACTTTGACAAAGTGCGAAATATACATTTTTTAATTGATTTAAGGACATGATGTTTCGTATAGTTTTGATGATGTATGATAGTTTCCGTATTCTTTTTGTAAGTAAATTAATATGGAGATCCCATTCTAGTTTATGGTCAACAGTTAATCCTAGGTATTTAATATTATCCGCGTGATCAATTTTGTCACAAGTACAGCATGTGTTATTTGAGATATTATTGGTGCAGGGGTGAAGATGAAGTTGTGGATGGCAGTGTGGTTGACCAGCCTTTGTTTTGCTGAAAGTTAGGTATTTTGTTTTTGAAATGTTGAGTGTTAGTAGATTATTTTGTAGCCATTTATTTACTTCAATCGTCCCTGTTTCTTTGTTTTTGAAAACCTTTTCCCATGATTGCGCCTTGAACAAAATTGCTGTGTCATCTACATAACTGATTACTTTGTAGTCTATTTTACCTAAGTTTATCTCAGTTAGACTATTTATGTAGATGACAAATAGTATGGGACCCAAGACGCTGCCTTGCGGTACTCCATACTTGATATCTAAATTGTCACTGCTGTGTTTGTTTATTTTTACTATTTGTTGTCTATTTTCAATGTAACTGAGGAACCACTTAAGCGGTGGACCGGTTATGCCAATATTTTTAAGTTTTTGGTGTAGTAAGTCATGTGAAATGGTGTCAAATGCTTTCGCTAGGTCTAAGAACACTCCTATCACATATGCTCCGCCATCAATGCTTTTCACAATAAAGTTCGTGAAGTAATTCGACGACCTCCGTAGTCCAGTGGCTAAGACTCTTGACTCACATTCCGGAGGTCGCGGGTTCGAACCCGGCATGCGCAAATAAATTTTATTTGATTAATTTGTGTTATTTCACAATTAATTCATTTAAAATAATATATAGTATATTTGCGGCATGTTCCAGAGTGGAAGATACTATGAGTATCGCCCTGGTGTAAGACCACCATTCAGAATTGAAACGTTGCTTGAAAATGGCTTTAGCCGTGTTTAGTGACCAGATCTGAATAGCCAGGTACTTCCCAACCTTCCTCTTCCCCACCTCCTTCCCCTCCCCACTACCTTCAGCCTCACAACATACCCCAATTGGGGATGCCATAGTCTCACTGGCTCCAGACGGGAGCAGTTGAGATTCTTGTGCGGTATTCACTGTAAAAAAAAAAAAAAAAAAAAAAAAAAAAGTTGGTTAATTCTGATAAAGCGTTTTCTGTACCCATTTTAGCACGAAATCAAAATTGGTGGGATGAGAGCAGATTGTGTTTTTCAATGTACGCAAGTAATCTTTTTTTCATAGCTTTTTCTAGAATTTTGGATATTGAATTTAGCAAAGTGATTGGTCTGTAATAAAGTATCAAGGTTTTGTCTCCCGATTTGTGTATTGGAGTAATACGTCCAATTTTTAAGTGATCAGGGACAATTCCAAGCATAAAACTTTGGTTGAAAATGTGTTGAAGTGGTATAAACATGTATTCTCGGAGATTTATTAGTATTTGATTGGAAAGGTTATCCGGTCCCGTAGCGCAATTTGGTTTGAGAGATTTAATGCGATCCGAGATTTCCCTTGCTTTTACTTTGTAAGCATAAAATGAGTGATTTGGTCGTATGGCAGAGCATAGTTTGGATAATGAGTCTTCTGTTGTGCAGTTTTTTTGGAGAATTTTTTCCGCCAAGGTGGTTACAAAGTGCCCATGAATAAAAAAAAAATTAAATCTTCATTTGGCAGATTTTTTTAATTGATTCGTGTACAGACCATGATTCATCGTAAGATTCCAAAATTTCAGTCGGTTCGGTGCCATGAGGCCAATGTTATGACCGATCCCAAGTGCTTCAACGACCGAACCCAAGGGCTTAAACGACCGGCCCCAAGCGTCAAAGCGACGATTTTTTTTTAATTTCTTTATGTGGCAGATTTTTTGATTGATTCGTGTACAGAGCATGATTCTTTACTAAGAATCCAAAATTGTCGATTCGGTGTAGTAATGTCTTAGTTATGACCGACCATAAGTGTTGTTACAAAGCGCCCATGAATAAAAAAACGAAAATCTTCTTTTGGCAGATTTTTTAATTGATTGTACAGACCATATGACGACCTCCGTAGTCCAGTGGCTAAGACTCTTGACTCACATTCCGGAGGTCGCGGGTTCGAACCCGGCATGCGCAAATAAATTTTATTTGATTAATTTGTGTTATTTCAAAATTAATTCATTTAAAATAATATATAGTATATTTGCGGCATGTTCCAGAGTGGAAGATACTATCAGTATCGCCCTGGTGTAAGACCACCATTCAGAATTGAAACGTTGCTTGAAAATGGCTTTAGCCGTGTTTAGTGACCAGATCTGAATAGCCAGGTACTTCCCAACCTTCCTCTTCCCCACCTCCTTCTCCGCCCCGCTACCTTCAGCCTCACAACATACCCCAATTGGGGATGCCATAGTCTCACTGGCTCCAGACGGGAGCAGTTGAGATTCTTGTCCGGTAATCACTGTAAAAAAAAAATTCTAGTTCAGAATCCAAAATTTCAGTCGGTTGACAGACCCCAAGTGATTAAACGACCGATCCTAAGTGTTAAAACGACCGACCCCAAGTGTTAAAACTATGACAATTATTTAAATTCTTCTTATGGCAGATTTTTTTATTGATTCGTGTACAGAGCATGATTCTTCACTTAGAATCCAAAATTTCAGTCGATTCGGTGCAATAATGTCTTAGTTATGACCTACCATAAGTGTTGTTACAAAGTGCCCATGAATAAAAAAAAAATAATCTTCATTTGCAGTTTTTATAATTGACTCGTGTACAGACCATGATTCTTCGGAAGATTCCAAATTTCAGTCGGTTCGGTGCCATGAGGCCAATGTTATGACCGATCCCAAGTGCTTTAACGATCGAACCCAAGTGCTTAAACGACCGACCCCAAGCGTCAAAGCGACGATTTTTTTTAAATTTCTTTATGTGGCAGATTTTTTGATTGATTCGTGTACAGAGCATGATTCTTTACTAAGAATCCAAAATTTCAGTCGATTCGGTGCAGTAATGTCTTAGTTATGTCCGACCATAAGTGATGTTACAAAACGCCCATGAATAAAAAAACGAAAATCTTCCTTCGGCAGATTTTTTAATTGATTGTACAGACCATGATTCTAGTTCAGAATCCAAAATTTCAGTCGGTTGACCGACCTCAAGTGATTAAACGACCGATCCTAAGTGTTAAAACGACCGACCCCAAGTGTTAAAACTATGACAATTATTTAAATTCTTCTTATGGCAGATTTTTTTATTGATTCGTGTACAGAGCATGATTCTTCACTTAGAATCCAAAATTTCAGTCGATTCGGTGCAATAATGTCTTAGTTATGACCTACCATAAGTGTTGTTACAAAGTGCCCATGAAAAAAAAAAATTAATCTTCATTTGCAGTTTTTTTAATTGAATCGTGTACAGACCATGATTCTTCGGAAGATTCCAAAATTTCAGTCGGTTCGGTGCCATGAGGCCAATGTTATGACCGATCCCAAGTGCTTTAACGACCGAACCCAAGTGCTTAAAAGACCGACCCCAAGCGTCAAAGCGACGATTTTTTTAAAATTTCTTTATGTGGCAGATTTTTTGATTGATTCGTGTACAATGCTTGATTCTTTACTAAGAATACAAAATTTCAGTCGATTCGGTGCAGTAATGTCTTAGATATGACCGACCATAAGTGTTGTTACAAAGCGCCCATGAATAAAAAAACGAAAATCTTCCTTTGGCAGATTTTTTAATTAATTTTACAGACCATGATTCTAGTTCAGAATCCAAAATTTCAGTCGGTTAACCGACCCCAAGTGATTAAACGACCGACCCCAAGTGTTAAAACTATGACAATTATTTTAATTCTTCTTATGGCAGATTTTTTTATTGATTCGTGTATAGTGTATGATTCTTCACTTAGAATCCAAAATTTAAGTCGATTCGGTGCAGTAATGTCTTAGTTATGACCTACCATAAGTGTTGTTACAAAGTGCCCATGAATAAAAAAAAAAAAAATTTTCATTTGCAGTTTTTTTTAATTGACTCGTGTACAGACCACGATTCTTCGTAAGATTCCAAAATTTCAGTCGGTTCGGTGCCATAAGGCCAATGTTATGACCGACCCCAAGTGCTCTAACGATCGAACCCAAGTGCTAAAATGACCGACCCCAAGCGTTAAAGCGACTTTTTTTAAATTTCTTTATGTGGCAGATTTTTTGATTGATTCGTGTACAGAGCATGATTCTTCATTAATAATCCAAAATTTCAGTCGATCCGGTGCAATAATGTCTTATTTATGGCCGAACATAAGTGTTTTTAAAAAGTGCCCATGAATTAAAAAAAAAAAAAAATATTCATTTGCCAGATTTTTTTAGAATGTACAGACCATGATTCTTGTTCAGAATCCAAAATTTCAGTAGGTTGACCGACCTCAAGTGATTAAACGACCGATCCTAAGTGTTAAAACGACCGACCCCAAGTGTTAAAACTATGAAATTTTTTTTAATGCTTCTTATGGCAGATTTTTTTATTGATTCGTGTATAGAGCATGATTCTTCACTTAGAATCCAAAATTACTGTCGATACGGTGCAATAATGTCTGAGTTATGACCTACGATAAGTGTTGTTACAAAATGCCCATGAATAAAAAAAAGAAAAATTTCATTTGCAGTTTTTTTTAATTGACTCGTGTACAGACCATGATTCTTCGTAAGATTCCAAAATTTCAGTCGGTTCAGTGCCATAAAGTCAATGTTATGACCGACCTCAAGTGCTCTAACGACCGAACCCAAGTGCTAAAACGACCGACCCCAAGCGTCAAAGCGACGATTTTTTTTTAATTTCTTTATGTGGCAGATTTTTTTATTGATTCGTGTACAGAGCTTGATTCTTTACTAAGAATCCAAAATTTCAGTCGATTCGGTGCAGTAATGTCTTAGTTATGACCGACCATAAGTGTTGTTACAAAGCGCCCATGAATAAAAAAACGAAAATCTTCCTTTGGCAGATTTTTTTAATTGATTGTACAGACTATGATTCTTGTTCAGAATCCAAAATTTCAGTCGGTTGACCGACCCCAAGTGATAAAACGACCGATCCTAAGTGTTAAAACGACCGACCCCAAGTGTTAAAACTATGAAATTTTTTTTAATGCTTCTTATGGCAGATTTTTTTATTGATTCGTGTACAATGCTTGATTCTTTACTAAGAATACAAAATTTCAGTCGATTCGGTGCAGTAATGTCTTAGATATGACCGACCATAAGTGTTGTTACAAAGCGCGCATGAATAAAAAAACGAAAATCTTCCTTTGGCAGATTTTTTAATTGATTTAACAGACCATGATTCTAGTTCAGAATCCAAAATTTCAGTCGGTTGACCGACCCCAAGTGATTAAACGACCGATCCTAAGTGTTAAAACGACCGACACCAAGTGTTAAAACTATGATATTGTTTAATTGCTTCTTATGGCAGATATTTTGATTGATTCGTGTACAGAGCATGATTCTTCACTAAGAATCCAAAATTTCAGTCGATTCGGTGGAATAATGTCTTAGTTATGACCGACCATACGTGTTGTTACAAAGTGCCCATGAACTAAAAAAATAAAATAAATCTTCATTTGGCAGATTTTTTAATTGAATCGTGTACAGACCATGATTCTTCGTAAAATTCCAAAATTTCAGTCGGTTCGGTGCCATGAGGCCAATGTTATGACCGACCCCGAGTGCTCTAACGACCGAACCCAAGTAATAAAACGACCGACCCCAAGCGTTAAAGCGACGATTTTCATTAAATTTCTTTATGTGGCAGATATTTTGATTGATTCGTGTACAGAGCTTGATTCTTTACTAAGAATCCAAAATTTCAGTCGATTCGGTGCAGTAATGTCTTAGTTATGACCGACCATAAGTGTTGTTACAAAGCGCCCATGAATAAAAAAACGAAAATCTTCCTACGGCAGATTTTTTTAATTGATTGTACAGACCATGATTCTTGTTCCGAATCGAAAATTTCAGTCGGTTGACCGACCCCAAGTGATTAAACGAACGATCCTAAGTGTTAAAACGACCGACCCCAAGTGTTAAAACTATGACAATTATTTAAATTCTTCTTATGGCAGATTTTTTTATTGATTCGTGTACAGAGCATGATTCTTCACTTAGAATCCAAAATTTCAGTCGATTCGGTGCAATAATGTCTTAGTTATGACCTACCATAAGTGTTGTTACAAAGTGCCCATGAATAAAAAAAAAATAATCTTCATTTGCAGTTTTTATAATTGACTCGTGTACAGACCATGATTCTTCGGAAGATTCCAAATTTCAGTCGGTTCGGTGCCATGAGGCCAATGTTATGACCGATCCCAAGTGCTTTAACGATCGAACCCAAGTGCTTAAACGACCGACCCCAAGCGTCAAAGCGACGATTTTTTTTAAATTTCTTTATGTGGCAGATTTTTTGATTGATTCGTGTACAGAGCATGATTCTTTACTAAGAATCCAAAATTTCAGTCGATTCGGTGCAGTAATGTCTTAGTTATGTCCGACCATAAGTGATGTTACAAAACGCCCATGAATAAAAAAACGAAAATCTTCCTTCGGCAGATTTTTTAATTGATTGTACAGACCATGATTCTAGTTCAGAATCCAAAATTTCAGTCGGTTGACCGACCTCAAGTGATTAAACGACCGATCCTAAGTGTTAAAACGACCGACCCCAAGTGTTAAAACTATGACAATCATTTAAATTCTTCTTATGGCAGATTTTTTTATTGATTCGTGTACAGAGCATGATTCTTCACTTAGAATCCAAAATTTCAGTCGATTCGGTGCAATAATGTCTTAGTTATGACCTACCATAAGTGTTGTTACAAAGTGCCCATGAAAAAAAAAAATTAATCTTCATTTGCAGTTTTTTTAATTGAATCGTGTACAGACCATGATTCTTCGGAAGATTCCAAATTTCAGTCGGTTCGGTGCCATGAGGCCAATGTTATGACCGATCCCAAGTGCTTTAACGATCGAACCCAAGTGCTTAAACGACCGACCCCAAGCGTCAAAGCGACGATTTTTTTTAAATTTCTTTATGTGGCAGATTTTTTGATTGATTCGTGTACAGAGCATGATTCTTTACTAAGAATCCAAAATTTCAGTCGATTCGGTGCAGTAATGTCTTAGTTATGTCCGACCATAAGTGATGTTACAAAACGCCCATGAATAAAAAAACGAAAATCTTCCTTCGGCAGATTTTTTAATTGATTGTACAGACCATGATTCTAGTTCAGAATCCAAAATTTCAGTCGGTTGACCGACCTCAAGTGATTAAACGACCGATCCTAAGTGTTAAAACGACCGACCCCAAGTGTTAAAACTATGACAATTATTTAAATTCTTCTTATGGCAGATTTTTTTATTGATTCGTGTACAGAGCATGATTCTTCACTTAGAATCCAAAATTTCAGTCGATTCGGTGCAATAATGTCTTAGTTATGACCTACCATAAGTGTTGTTACAAAGTGCCCATGAAAAAAAAAAATTAATCTTCATTTGCAGTTTTTTTAATTGAATCGTGTACAGACCATGATTCTTCGGAAGATTCCAAAATTTCAGTCGGTTCGGTGCCATGAGGCCAATGTTATGACCGATCCCAAGTGCTTTAACGACCGAACCCAAGTGCTTAAAAGACCGACCCCAAGCGTCAAAGCGACGATTTTTTTAAAATTTCTTTATGTGGCAGATTTTTTGATTGATTCGTGTACAATGCTTGATTCTTTACTAAGAATACAAAATTTCAGTCGATTCGGTGCAGTAATGTCTTAGATATGACCGACCATAAGTGTTGTTACAAAGCGCCCATGAATAAAAAAACGAAAATCTTCCTTTGGCAGATTTTTTAATTAATTTTACAGACCATGATTCTAGTTCAGAATCCAAAATTTCAGTCGGTTAACCGACCCCAAGTGATTAAACGACCGACCCCAAGTGTTAAAACTATGACAATTATTTTAATTCTTCTTATGGCAGATTTTTTTATTGATTCGTGTATAGTGTATGATTCTTCACTTAGAATCCAAAATTTAAGTCGATTCGGTGCAGTAATGTCTTAGTTATGACCTACCATAAGTGTTGTTACAAAGTGCCCATGAATAAAAAAAAAAAAAATTTTCATTTGCAGTTTTTTTTAATTGACTCGTGTACAGACCACGATTCTTCGTAAGATTCCAAAATTTCAGTCGGTTCGGTGCCATAAGGCCAATGTTATGACCGACCCCAAGTGCTCTAACGATCGAACCCAAGTGCTAAAATGACCGACCCCAAGCGTTAAAGCGACTTTTTTTAAATTTCTTTATGTGGCAGATTTTTTGATTGATTCGTGTACAGAGCATGATTCTTCATTAATAATCCAAAATTTCAGTCGATCCGGTGCAATAATGTCTTATTTATGGCCGAACATAAGTGTTTTTAAAAAGTGCCCATGAATTAAAAAAAAAAAAAAATATTCATTTGCCAGATTTTTTTAGAATGTACAGACCATGATTCTTGTTCAGAATCCAAAATTTCAGTAGGTTGACCGACCTCAAGTGATTAAACGACCGATCCTAAGTGTTAAAACGACCGACCCCAAGTGTTAAAACTATGAAATTTTTTTTAATGCTTCTTATGGCAGATTTTTTTATTGATTCGTGTATAGAGCATGATTCTTCACTTAGAATCCAAAATTACTGTCGATACGGTGCAATAATGTCTGAGTTATGACCTACGATAAGTGTTGTTACAAAATGCCCATGAATAAAAAAAAGAAAAATTTCATTTGCAGTTTTTTTTAATTGACTCGTGTACAGACCATGATTCTTCGTAAGATTCCAAAATTTCAGTCGGTTCAGTGCCATAAGGTCAATGTTATGACCGACCTCAAGTGCTCTAACGACCGAACCCAAGTGCTAAAACGACCGACCCCAAGCGTCAAAGCGACGATTTTTTTTTTATTTCTTTATGTGGCAGATTTTTTTATTGATTCGTGTACAGAGCTTGATTCTTTACTAAGAATCCAAAATTTCAGTCGATTCGGTGCAGTAATGTCTTAGTTATGACCGACCATAAGTGTTGTTACAAAGCGCCCATGAATAAAAAAACGAAAATCTTCCTTTGGCAGATTTTTTTAATTGATTGTACAGACTATGATTCTTGTTCAGAATCCAAAATTTCAGTCGGTTGACCGACCCCAAGTGATAAAACGACCGATCCTAAGTGTTAAAACGACCGACCCCAAGTGTTAAAACTATGAAATTTTTTTTAATGCTTCTTATGGCAGATTTTTTTATTGATTCGTGTACAATGCTTGATTCTTTACTAAGAATACAAAATTTCAGTCGATTCGGTGCAGTAATGTCTTAGATATGACCGACCATAAGTGTTGTTACAAAGCGCGCATGAATAAAAAAACGAAAATCTTCCTTTGGCAGATTTTTTAATTGATTTAACAGACCATGATTCTAGTTCAGAATCCAAAATTTCAGTCGGTTGACCGACCCCAAGTGATTAAACGACCGATCCTAAGTGTTAAAACGACCGACACCAAGTGTTAAAACTATGATATTGTTTAATTGCTTCTTATGGCAGATATTTTGATTGATTCGTGTACAGAGCATGATTCTTCACTAAGAATCCAAAATTTCAGTCGATTCGGTGGAATAATGTCTTAGTTATGACCGACCATACGTGTTGTTACAAAGTGCCCATGAACTAAAAAAATAAAATAAATCTTCATTTGGCAGATTTTTTAATTGAATCGTGTACAGACCATGATTCTTCGTAAAATTCCAAAATTTCAGTCGGTTCGGTGCCATGAGGCCAATGTTATGACCGACCCCAAGTGCTCTAACGACCGAACCCAAGTAATAAAACGACCGACCCCAAGCGTTAAAGCGACGATTTTCATTAAATTTCTTTATGTGGCAGATATTTTGATTGATTCGTGTACAGAGCTTGATTCTTTACTAAGAATCCAAAATTTCAGTCGATTCGGTGCAGTAATGTCTTAGTTATGACCGACCATAAGTGTTGTTACAAAGCGCCCATGAATAAAAAAACGAAAATCTTCCTACGGCAGATTTTTTTAATTGATTGTACAGACCATGATTCTTGTTCCGAATCGAAAATTTCAGTCGGTTGACCGACCCCAAGTGATTAAACGAACGATCCTAAGTGTTAAAACGACCGACCCCAAGTGTTAAAACTATGACAATTATTTAAATTCTTCTTATGGCAGATTTTTTTATTGATTCGTGTACAGAGCATGATTCTTCACTTAGAATCCAAAATTTCAGTCGATTCGGTGCAATAATGTCTTAGTTATGACCTACCATAAGTGTTGTTACAAAGTGCCCATGAATAAAAAAAAAATAATCTTCATTTGCAGTTTTTATAATTGACTCGTGTACAGACCATGATTCTTCGGAAGATTCCAAATTTCAGTCGGTTCGGTGCCATGAGGCCAATGTTATGACCGATCCCAAGTGCTTTAACGATCGAACCCAAGTGCTTAAACGACCGACCCCAAGCGTCAAAGCGACGATTTTTTTTAAATTTCTTTATGTGGCAGATTTTTTGATTGATTCGTGTACAGAGCATGATTCTTTACTAAGAATCCAAAATTTCAGTCGATTCGGTGCAGTAATGTCTTAGTTATGTCCGACCATAAGTGATGTTACAAAACGCCCATGAATAAAAAAACGAAAATCTTCCTTCGGCAGATTTTTTAATTGATTGTACAGACCATGATTCTAGTTCAGAATCCAAAATTTCAGTCGGTTGACCGACCTCAAGTGATTAAACGACCGATCCTAAGTGTTAAAACGACCGACCCCAAGTGTTAAAACTATGACAATCATTTAAATTCTTCTTATGGCAGATTTTTTTATTGATTCGTGTACAGAGCATGATTCTTCACTTAGAATCCAAAATTTCAGTCGATTCGGTGCAATAATGTCTTAGTTATGACCTACCATAAGTGTTGTTACAAAGTGCCCATGAAAAAAAAAAATTAATCTTCATTTGCAGTTTTTTTAATTGAATCGTGTACAGACCATGATTCTTCGGAAGATTCCAAAATTTCAGTCGGTTCGGTGCCATGAGGCCAATGTTATGACCGATCCCAAGTGCTTTAACGACCGAACCCAAGTGCTTAAAAGACCGACCCCAAGCGTCAAAGCGACGATTTTTTTAAAATTTCTTTATGTGGCAGATTTTTTGATTGATTCGTGTACAATGCTTGATTCTTTACTAAGAATACAAAATTTCAGTCGATTCGGTGCAGTAATGTCTTAGATATGACCGACCATAAGTGTTGTTACAAAGCGCCCATGAATAAAAAAACGAAAATCTTCCTTTGGCAGATTTTTTAATTAATTTTACAGACCATGATTCTAGTTCAGAATCCAAAATTTCAGTCGGTTAACCGACCCCAAGTGATTAAACGACCGACCCCAAGTGTTAAAACTATGACAATTATTTTAATTCTTCTTATGGCAGATTTTTTTATTGATTCGTGTATAGTGTATGATTCTTCACTTAGAATCCAAAATTTAAGTCGATTCGGTGCAGTAATGTCTTAGTTATGACCTACCATAAGTGTTGTTACAAAGTGCCCATGAATAAAAAAAATAAAAATTTTCATTTGCAGTTTTTTTTAATTGACTCGTGTACAGACCACGATTCTTCGTAAGATTCCAAAATTTCAGTCGGTTCGGTGCCATAAGGCCAATGTTATGACCGACCCCAAGTGCTCTAACGATCGAACCCAAGTGCTAAAATGACCGACCCCAAGCGTTAAAGCGACTTTTTTTAAATTTCTTTATGTGGCATATTTTTTGATTGATTCGTGTACAGAGCATGATTCTTCATTAATAATCCAAAATTTCAGTCGATCCGGTGCAATAATGTCTTATTTATGGCCGAACATAAGTGTTTTTAAAAAGTGCCCATGAGTTAAAAAAAAAAAAAAATATTCATTTGCCAGATTTTTTTAGAATGTACAGACCATGATTCTTGTTCAGAATCCAAAATTTCAGTCGGTTGACCGACCTCAAGTGATTAAACGACCGATCCTAAGTGTTCAAACGACCGACCCCAAGTGTTAAAACTATGAAATTTTTTTTAATGCTTCTTATGGCAGATTTTTTTAATTGATTCGTGTATAGAGCATGATTCTTCACTTAGAATCCAAAATTACTGTCGATACGGTGCAATAATGTCTGAGTTATGACCTACGATAAGTGTTGTTACAAAATGGCCATGAATAAAAAAAAGAAAAATTTCATTTGCAGTTTTTTTTAATTGACTCGTGTACAGACCATGATTCTTCGTAAGATTCCAAAATTTCAGTCGGTTCAGTGCCATAAAGTCAATGTTATGACCGACCTCAAGTGCTCTAACGACCGAACCCAAGTGCTAAAACGACCGACCCCAAGCGTCAAAGCGACGATTTTTTTTTAATTTCTTTATGTGGCAGATTTTTTTATTGATTCGTGTACAGAGCTTGATTCTTTACTAAGAATCCAAAATTTCAGTCGATTCGGTGCAGTAATGTCTTAGTTATGACCGACCATAAGTGTTGTTACAAAGCGCCCATGAATAAAAAAACGAAAATCTTCCTTTGGCAGATTTTTTTAATTGATTGTACAGACTATGATTCTTGTTCAGAATCCAAAATTTCAGTCGGTTGACCGACCCCAAGTGATAAAACGACCGATCCTTAGTGTTAAAACGACCGACCCCAAGTGTTAAAACTATGAAATTTTTTTTAATGCTTCTTATGGCAGATTTTTTTATTGATTCGTGTACAATGCTTGATTCTTTACTAAGAATACAAAATTTCAGTCGATTCGGTGCAGTAATGTCTTAGATATGACCGACCATAAGTGTTGTTACAAAGCGCGCATGAATAAAAAAACGAAAATCTTCCTTTGGCAGATTTTTTAATTGATTTTACAGACCATGATTCTAGTTCAGAATCCAAAATTTCAGTCGGTTGACCGACCCCAAGTGATTAAACGACCGATCCTAAGGGTTAAAACGACCGACACCAAGTGTTAAAACTATGATATTGTTTAATTGCTTCTTATGGGAGATATTTTGATTGATTCGTGTACAGAGCATGATTCTTCACTAAGAATCCAAAATTTCAGTCGATTCGGTGGAATAATGTCTTAGTTATGACCGACCATACGTGTTGTTACAAAGTGCCCATGAACTAAAAAAATAAAATAAATCTTCATTTGGCAGATTTTTTAATTGAATCGTGTACAGACCATGATTCTTCGTAAAATTCCAAAATTTCAGTCGGGTCGGTGCCATGAGGCCAATGTTATGACCGACCCCAAGTGCTCTAACGACCGAACCCAAGTACTAAAACGACCGACCCCTAGCGTTAAAGCGGCGTTTTTCATTAAATTTCTTTATGTGTCAGATTTTTTGATTGATTCGTGTACAGAGCTTGATTCTTTACTAAGAATCCAAAATTTCAGTCGATTCGGTGAAGTAATGTCTTAGTTATGACCGACCATAAGTGTTGTTACAAAGCGCCCATGAATAAAAAAACAAAAATCTTCCTACGGCAGATTTTTTTAATTGATTGTACAGACCATGATTCTTGTTCAGAATCCAAAATTTCAGTCGGTTGACCGACCCCAAGTGATTAAACGACCGATCCTAAGTGTGAAAACGACCGACCCCAAGTGTTAAAACTATGACAATTATTTTAATTCTTCTTATGGCAGATTTTTTATTGATTCGTGTATAGTGTATGATTCTTCACTTAGAATCCAAAATTTAAGTCGATTCGGTGCAAAAATGTCTTAGTTATGACCTACCATAAGTGTTGTTACAAAGTGCGCATGAATAAAAAAAAAAAAAAATTTCATTTGCAGTTTTTTTTAATTGACTCGTGTACAGACCACGATTCTTCGTAAGATTCCAAAATTTCAGTCGGTTCGGTGCCATAAGGCCAATGTTATGACCGACCCCAAGTGCTCTGACGATCGAACCCAAGTGCTAAAATGACCGACCCCAAGCGTTAAAGCGACGTTTTTCATTAAATTTCTTTATGTGGCAGATTTTTTGATTGATTCGTGTACAGAGCTTGATTCTTTACTAAGAATCCAAAATTTCAGTCGATTAGGTGCAGTAATGTCTTAGTTATGACCGACCATAAGTGTTGTTACAAAGCGCCCATGAATAAAAAAACGAAAATCTTCCTTTGGCAGATTTTTTTAATTGATTGTACAGACTATGATTCTTGTTCAGAATCCAAAATTTCAGTCGGTTGACCGACCTCAAGTGATTAAACGACCGATCTTAAGTGTTAAAACGACCGACCCCAAGTGTTAAAACTATGAAATTTTTTTTAATGCTTCTTATGGCAGATTTTTTTATTGATTCGTGTACAATGCTTGATTCTTTACTAAGAATACAAAATTTCAGTCGATTCGGTGCAGTAATGTCTTAGATGTAACCGACCATAAGTGTTGTTACAAAGCGCCCATGAATAAATAAACGAAAATCTTCCTTTGGCAGATTTTTTAATTGATTTTACAGACCATGATTCTAGTTCAGAATCCAAAATTTCAGTCGGTTGACCGACCCCAAGTGATTAAACGACCGATCCTAAGTGTTAAAACGACCGACACCAAGTGTTAAAACTATGATATTGTTTAATTGCTTCTTATGGCAGATATTTTGATTGATTCGTGTACAGAGCATGATTCTTCACTAAGAATCCAAAATTTCAGTCGATTCGGTGGAATAATGTCTTAGTTATGACCGACCATACGTGTTGTTACAAAGTGCCCATGAACTAAAAAAATAAAATAAATCTTCATTTGGCAGATTTTTTAATTGAATCGTGTACAGACCATGATTCTTCGTAAGATTCCAAAATTTCAGTCGGTTCAGTGCCATAAAGTCAATGTTATGACCGACCTCAAGTGCTCTAACGACCGAACCCAAGTGCTAAAACGACCGACCCCAAGCGTCAAAGCGACGATTTTTTTATAATTTCTTTATGTGGCAGATTTTTTTATTGATTCGTGTACAGAGCTTGATTCTTTACTAAGAATCCAAAATTTCAGTCGATTCGGTGCAGTAATGTCTTAGTTATGACCGACCATAAGTGTTGTTACAAAGCGCCCATGAATAAAAAAACGAAAATCTTCCTACGGCAGATTTTTTTAATTGATTGTACAGACCATGATTCTTGTTCAGAATCCAAAATTTCAGTCGGTTGACCGACCCCAAGTGATTAAACGACCGATCCTAAGTGTGAAAACGACCGACCCCAAGTGTTAAAACTATGACAATTATTTTAATTCTTCTTATGGCAGATTTTTTTATTGATTCGTGTATAGTGTATGATTCTTCACTTAGAATCCAAAATTTAAGTCGATTCGGTGCAATAATGTCTTAGTTATGACCTACCATAAGTGTTGTTACAAAGTGCCCATGAATAAAAAAAAAAAAATTTTCATTTGCAGTTTTTTTTAATTGACTCGTGTACAGACCACGATTCTTCGTAAGATTCCAAAATTTCAGTCGGTTCGGTGCCATAAGGCCAATGTTATGACCGACCCCAAGTGCTCTAACGATCGAACCCAAGTGCTAAAATGACCGACCCCAAGCGTTAAAGCGACTTTTTTTAAATTTCTTTATGTGGCAGATTTTTTGATTGATTCGTGTACAGAGCATGATTCTTCATTAATAATCCAAAATTTCAGTCGATCCGGAGCAATAATGTCTTATTTATGGCCGAACATAAGTGTTTTTAAAAAGTGCCCATGAATTAAAAAAAAAAAAAATATTCATTTGCCAAATTTTTTTAGAATGTACAGACCATGATTCTTGTTCAGAATCCAAAATTTCAGTCGGTTGACCGACCTCAAGTGATTAAACGACCGATCCTAAGTGTTAAAACGACCGACCCCAAGTGTTAAAACTATGAAATTTTTTTTAATGCTTCTTATGGCAGATTTTTTTATTGATTCGTGTATAGAGCATGATTCTTCACTTAGAATCCAAAATTACTGTCGATACGGTGCAATAATGTCTGAGTTATGACCTACGATAAGTGTTGTTACAAAATGCCCATGAATAAAAAAAAGAAAAATTTCATTTGCAGTTTTTTTTAATTGACTCGTGTACACACCATGATTCTGCGTAAGATTCCAAAATTTCAGTCGGTTCAGTGCCATAAAGTCAATGTTATGACCGACCTCAAGTGCTCTAACGACCGAACCCAAGTGCTAAAACGACCGACCCCAAGCGTCAAAGCGACGATTTTTTTTTAATTTCTTTATGTGGCAGATTTTTTTATTGATTCGTGTACAGAGCTTGATTCTTTACTAAGAATCCAAAATTTCAGTCGATTCGGTGCAGTAATGTCTTAGTTATGACCGACCATAAGTGTTGTTACAAAGCGCCCATGAATAAAAAAAAGAAAATCTTCCTTTGGCAGATTTTTTTAATTGATTGTACAGACTATGATTCTTGTTCAGAATCCAAAATTTCAGTCGGTTGACCGACCCCAAGTGATAAAACGACCGATCCTAAGTGTTAAAACGACCGACCCTAAGTGTTAAAACTATGAAATTTTTTTAATGCTTCTTATGGCAGATTTTTTTAATGATTCGTGTATAGAGCATGATTCTTCACTTAGAATCCAAAATTTCTGTCGATTCGGTGCAATAATGTCTGAGTTATGACCTACGATAAGTGTTGTTACTAAATACCCATGAATAAAAAAAAGAAAAATTTCATTTGCAATTTTTTTTAATTGACTCGTGTACAGACCATGAATCTTCGTAAGATTCCAAAATTTCAGTCGGTTCGGTGCCATAAAGTCAATGTTATGACCGACCCCAAGTGCTCTAACGACCGAACCCAAGTGCTAAAACGACCGACCCCAAGCGTCAAAGCGATGATTTTTTTTTAAATTTCTTTATGTGGCAGATTTTTTTATTGATTCGTGTACAGAGCTTGATTCTTTACTAAGAATCTTGAATGTCTTAGTTATGACCGACCTTAAGTGTTGTTACAAAGCGCCCATGAATAAAAAAACGAAAATCTTCCTTTGGCAGATTTTTTAATTGATTGTACAGACCATGATTCTTTTTCAGAATCCAAAATTTCAGTCGGTTGACCGACCTCAAGTGATTAAACGACCGATCCTAAGTGTTAAAACGACCGACCCCAAGTGTTAAAACTATGACAATTATTTAAATTCTTCTTATGGCAGATTTTTTATTGATTCGTGTACAGAGCATGATTCTTCACTTAGAATCCAAAATCCAAAATCGTGTACAGAGCATGATTCTTCACTTAGAATCCAAAATTTCAGTCGATTCTGTGCAATAATGTCTTAGTAATGACCTACCATAAGTGTTGTAACAAAGTGTCAATGAATTAAAAAAATAAATCTTCATTTGCAGTTTTTTTAATTGACTCGTGTACAGACCATGATTCTTCGGAAGATTCCAAAATTTCAGTCCGTTCGGTGCCATGAGGCCAATGTTATGACCGATCCCAAGTGCTTTAACGACCGAACCCAAGTGCTTAAACAACCGACCCCAAGCGTCAAAGCGACGATTTTTTTAAAATTTCTTTATGTGGCAGATTTTTTGATTGATTCGTGTACAATGCTTGATTCTTTACTAAGAATACAAAATTTCAGTCGATTCGGTGCAGTAATGTCTTAGTTATGACCGACCATAAGTGTTGTTACAAAGCGCCCATGAATAAAAAAACGAAAATCTTCCTTTGGCAGATTTTTTAATTGATTTTACAGACCATGATTCTAGTTCAGAATTCAAAATTTCAGTCGGTTGACCGACCCCAAGTGATTAAACGACCGATCCTAAGTGTTAAAACGACCGACCCCAAGTGTTAAAACTATGATATTGTTTAATTGCTTCTTATGGCAGATATTTTGATTGATTCGTGTACAGGGCATGATTCTTCACTAAGAATCCAAAATTTCAGTCGATTCGGTGCAATAATGTCTTAATTATGACCGACCATAAGTGTTGTTACAAAGTGCCCATGAATTAAAAAAATAAAATAAATCTTCATTTGGCAGATTTTTTAATTGATTTTACAGACCATGATTCTAGTTCAGAATTCAAAATTTCAGTCGGTTGACCGACCTCAAGTGATTAAACGACCGATCCTAAGTGTTAAAACGACCGACCCCAAGTGTTAAAACTATGAAATTTTTTTTAATGCTTCTTATGGCAGATTTTTTTATTGATTCGTGTATAGAGCATGATTCTTCACTTAGAATCCAAAATTACTGTCGATACGGTGCAATAATGTCTGAGTTATGACCTACGATAAGTGTTGTTACTAAATACCCATGAATAAAAAAAAGAAAAATTTCATTTGCAATTTTTTTTAATTGACTCGTGTACAGACCATGAATCTTCGTAAGATTCCAAAATTTCAGTCGGTTCGGTGCCATAAAGTCAATGTTATGACCGACCCCAAGTGCTCTAACGACCGAACCCAAGTGCTAAAACGACCGACCCCAAGCGTCAAAGCGATGATTTTTTTTTAAATTTCTTTATGTGGCAGATTTTTTTATTGATTCGTGTACAGAGCTTGATTCTTTACTAAGAATCTTGAATGTCTTAGTTATGACCGACCATAAGTGTTGTTACAAAGCGCCCATGAATAAAAAAACGAAAATCTTCCTTTGGCAGATTTTTTAATTGATTGTACAGACCATGATTCTTTTTCAGAATCCAAAATTTCAGTCGGTTGACCGACCCCAAGTGATTAAACGATCGATCCTAAGTGTTAAAACGACCGACCCCAAGTGTTAAAACTATGATATTGTTTAATTGCTTCTTATGGCAGATATTTTGATTGATTCGTGTACAGAGCATGATTCTTCACTAAGAATCCAAAATTTCTGTCGATTCGGTGCAATAATGTCTTAATTATGACCGACCATAAGTGTTGTTACAAAGTGCCCATGAATAAAAAAAAGAAAAATTTTATTTGCAATTTTTTTTAATTGACTCGTGTACAGACCGACTGGTCGGTCATTTAAGCACTTGGGTTCGGTCGATAGAGCACTTGGGGTCGGTCATAACATTGGCCTTATGTCACCGAACCGACTGAAATTTTGGAATCTTACGAAGAATCATTGTCTGTACACGAGTCAATTTAAAAAAACTGCAAATGAAAATTATTTTTTTTGTATTCATGGGCACTTTGTAACAACACTTATGGTAGGTAATAACTAAGACATTATTGAACCGAATCGACTGAAATTTTGGATTTTAAGTGAAGAATCATGTTCTATACACGAATCAATCAAAATATCTGCCATAAGAAGCATTTAAATAATTGTCACTTGGGGTCGGTCGTTTTAACACTTAAGATCGGTCGTTTAATTACGTTTAATTAAGCGTTAAAGCGACTTTTTTTTTATTTCTTTATGTGGCAGAATTTTTGATTGATTCGTGTACAGAGCATGATTCTTCATTAAGAATCCAAAATTTCAGTCGATCCGGTGTAATAATGTCTTAGTAATAAGGCCGAACATAAGTGTTTTTAAAAAGTGCCCATGAATTAAAAAAAAATTAAATCTTCATTTGCCAGATTTTTTTAGATTGTACAGACCATGATTCTTGTTCAGAATCCAAAATTCAGTCGGTTGACCGAACCCAAGTGCTTAAACGACCGACCCCAAGCGTCAAAGCGACGATTTTTTTTAAATTTCTTTATGTGGCAGATTTTTTGATTGATTCGTGTACAGAGCATGATTTTTCTCTAAGAATCCAAAATTTCAGTCGATTCGGTGCAGTAATGTCTTAGTTATGACCGACCATAAGTGTTGTTACAAAGCGCCCATGGATAAAAAAACGAAAATCTTCCTTTTGCAGATTTATTTGATTGATTGTACAGACCATGATTCTTGTTCAAAATCCAAAATTTCAGTCGGTTGACCGACCCCAAGTGATTTAACGACCGATCCTAAGTGTTAAAAAGACCGACCCCAAGTGTTAAAACTATGACAATTATTTAAATTCTTCTTATGGCAGATTTTTTTATTGATTCGTGTATAGAGCATGATTCTTCACTTAGAATCCAAAATTTCAGTCGATTCGGTGCAATAATGTCTTAGTTATGACCTACCATAAGTGTTGTTACAAAGTGCGAATGCATAAAAAAAAAAATTTCATTTGCAGTTTCTTTTAATTGACTCGTGTACAGACCATGATTCTTCGTAAGATTCCAAAATTTCAGTCGGTTCGGTGCCACTTATGGCATTAATTGACCTTAGTCAATGTTATGACCGACCCCAAGTGCTCTAACGACCGAACCCAAGTGCTAAAACGACCGACCCCAAGCGTCAAAGCGACGATTTTTTCTTAATTTCTTTATGTGGCAGATTTTTTGATTGATTCGTGTACAGAGCATGATTTTTCACTAAGAATCCAAAATTTCAGTCGATTCGGTGCAGTAATGTCTTAGTTATGACCGACTATAAGTGTTGTTACAAAGTGCCCATGAATTAAAAAAATAAAATAAATCTTCATTTGGCAGATTTTTTAATTGATTGTTGTACAGGCCATGATTCTTGGTCAGAATCCAAAATTTCAGTCGGTTGACCGACCCCAAGTGATTAAACGACCGATCCTAAGTGTTAAAACGACCGACACCAAGTGTTAAAACTATGACAATTATTTAAATTCTTCTTATGGCAGATTTTTTTATTGATTCGTATATAGAGTATGATTCTTCACTTAGAATCGAAAATTTCAGTCGATTCGGTGCAATAACGTCTTAGTTATGACCGACCATAAGTGTTGTTACAAAGTGCCCATGAATAAAAAAAAAATTTCATTTGCAGTTTTTTTTAATTGACTCGTGTACAGACTATGTTTCTTCGTAAGATTCCAAAATTTCAGTCGGTTCGGTGCCAAAAGGTGAATGTTATGACCGACCCCAAGTGCTCTAACGACCGAACCCAAGTGCTAAAACGACCGACCCCAAGCGTCAAAGCGACGATTTTTTTTTATTTCTTTATGTGGCAGATTTTTTTATTGATTCGTGTACAGAGCTTGATTCTTTACTAAGAATCCAAAATTTCAGTCGATTCGGTGCAGTAATGTCTTAGTTATGACCGACCATAAGTGTTGTTACAAAGCGCCCATTAATAAAAAAACGAAAATCTTCCTTTGGCAGATTTTTTAATTGATTTTACAGACCATGATTCTAGTTCAGAATCCAAAATTTCAGTCGGTTGACCGACCCCAAGTGATTAAACGACCGATCCTAAGTGTAAAAACGACCGACCCCAAGCGTTAAAACTATGACAAATATTTAAATTCTTCTTATGGCAGATTTTTTTATTGATTCGTGTATCGAGCATGATTCTTCACTTAGAATCCAAAATTTCAGTCGATTCGGTTCAATAATGTCTTAGTTATGACCTTCCATAAGTGTTGTTACAAAGTGCCCATGAATAAAAAAATTAAATTCATTTGCGGTTTTTTTTAATTGACTCGTGTACAGAACACGATTCTTCGTAAGATTCCAAAATTTCAGTCGGTTCGGTGCCATAAGGCCAATGTTATGACCGACCCCAAGTGCTCTATCGACCGAACCCAAGTGCTTAAATGACCGACCCCAAGCGTTAAAGCGACTTTTTTTTTAATTTCTTTATGTGGCAGATTTTTTGATTGATTCGTGTACAGAGCATGATTCTTCATTAAGAATCCAAAATTTCAGTCGATCCGGTGCAATAATGTCTTAGTTATGGCCGAACATAAGTGTTTTTAAAAAGTGCCCATGAATTAAAAAAAAATTAAATCTTAATTTGCCAGATTTTTTTAGATTGTACAGACCATGATTCTTGTTCAGTATCCAAAATTTCAGTCGGTTGACCGACCCCAAGTGATTAAACGACCGATCCTAAGTGTTAAAACGACCGACCCTAAGTGTTAAAACTATGAAATTTTTTAATGCTTCTTATGGCAGATTTTTTTAATGATTCGTGTATAGAGCATGATTCTTCACTTAGAATCCAAAATTTCTTTCGATTCGGTGCAATAATGTCTGAGTTATGACCTACGATAAGTGTTGTTACTAAATACCCATGAATAAAAAAAAGAAAAATTTCATTTGCAATTTTTTTTAATTGACTCGTGTACAGACCATGAATCTTCGTAAGATTCCAAAATTTCAGTCGGTTCGGTGCCATAAAGTCAATGTTATGACCGACCCCAAGTGCTCTAACGACCGAACCCAAGTGCTAAAACGACCGACCCCAAGCGTCAAAGCGATGATTTTTTTTTTAATTTCTTTATGTGGCAGATTTTTTTATTGATTCGTGTACAGAGCTTGATTCTTTACTAAGAATCTTGAATGTCTTAGTTATGACCGGCCATAAGTGTTGTTACAAAGCGCCCATGAATAAAAAAACGAAAATCTTCCTTTGGCAGATTTTTTAATTGATTGTACAGACCATGATTCTTTTTCAGAATCCAAAATTTCAGTCGGTTGACCGACCTCAAGTGATTAAACGACCGATCCTAAGTGTTAAAACGACCGACCCCAAGTGTTAAAACTATGACAATTATTTAAATTCTTCTTATGGCAGATTTTTTTATTGATTCGTGTACAGAGCATGATTCTTCACTTAGAATCCAAAATCCAAAATCGTGTACAGAGCATGATTCTTCACTTAGAATCCAAAATTTCAGTCGATTCTGTGCAATAATGTCTTAGTAATGACCTACCATAAGTGTTATAACAAAGTGTCAATGAATAAAAAAATAAATCTTCATTTGCAGTTTTTTTAATTGACTCGTGTACAGACCATGATTCTTCGGAAGATTCCAAAATTTCAGTCCGTTCGGTGCCATGAGGCCAATGTTATGACCGATCCCAAGTGCTTTAATGACCGAACCCAAGTGCTTAAACAACCGACCCCAAGCGTCAAAGCGACGATTTTTTTAAAATTTCTTTATGTGGCAGATTTTTTGATTGATTCGTGTACAATGCTTGATTCTTTACTAAGAATACAAAATTTCAGTCGATTCGGTGCAGTACTGTCTTAGTTATGACCGACCATAAGTGTTGTTACAAAGCACCCATGAATAAAAAAACGAAAATCTTCCTTTGGCAGATTTTTTAATTGATTTTACAGACCATGATTCTAGTTCAGAATTCAAAATTTCAGTCGGTTGACCGACCCCAAGTGATTAAACGACCGATCCTAAGTGTTAAAACGACCGACCCCAAGTGTTAAAACTATGATATTGTTTAATTGCTTCTTATGGCAGATATTTTGATTGATTCGTGTACAGAGCATGATTCTTCACTAAGAATCCAAAATTTCTGTCGATTCGGTGCAATAATGTCTTAATTATGACCGACCATAAGTGTTGTTACAAAGTGCCCATGAATAAAAAAAAGAAAAATTTTATTTGCAATTTTTTTTAATTGACTCGTGTACAGACCGACCGGTCGGTCATTTAAGCACTTGGGTTCGGTCGATAGAGCACTTGGGGTCGGTCATAACATTGGCCTTATGTCACCGAACCGACTGAAATTTTGGAATCTTACGAAGAATCATTGTCTGTACACGAGTCAATTTAAAAAAACTGCAAATGAAAATTATTTTTTTTGTATTCATGGGCACTTTGTAACAACACTTATGGTAGGTAATAACTAAGACATTATTGAACCGAATCGACTGAAATTTTGGATTTTAAGTGAAGAATCATGTTCTATACACGAATCAATCAAAATATCTGCCATAAGAAGCATTTAAATAATTGTCACTTGGGGTCGGTCGTTTTAACACTTAAGATCGGTCGTTTAATTACGTTTAATTAAGCGTTAAAGCGACTTTTTTATTTATTTCTTTATGTGGCAGAATTTTTGATTGATTCGTGTACAGAGCATGATTCTTCATTAAGAATCCAAAATTTCAGTCGATCCGGTGTAATAATGTCTTAGTAATAAGGCCGAACATAAGTGTTTTTAAAAAGTGCCCATGAATTAAAAAAAAATTAAATCTTCATTTGCCAGATTTTTTTAGATTGTACAGACCATGATTCTTGTTCAGAATCCAAAATTTCAGTCGGTTGACCGAACCCAAGTGCTTAAACGACCGACCCCAAGCGTCAAAGCGACGATTTTTTTTAAATTTCTTTATGTGGCAGATTTTTTGATTGATTCGTGTACAGAGCATGATTTTTCTCTAAGAATCCAAAATTTCAGTCGATTCGGTGCAGTAATGTCTTAGTTATGACCGACCATAAGTGTTGTTACAAAGCGCCCATGAATAAAAAAACGAAAATCTTCCTTTTGCAGATTTATTTGATTGATTGTACAGACCATGATTCTTGTTCAAAATCCAAAATTTCAGTCGGTTGACCGACCCCAAGTGATTTAACGACCGATCCTAAGTGTTAAAAAGACCGACCCCAAGTGTTAAAACTATGACAATTATTTAAATTCTTCTTATGGCAGATTTTTTTATTGATTCGTGTATAGAGCATGATTCTTCACTTAGAATCCAAAATTTCAGTCGATTCGGTGCAATAATGTCTTAGTTATGACCTACCATAAGTGTTGTTACAAAGTGCGAATGCATAAAAAAAAAAAATTTCATTTGCAGTTTCTTTTAATTGACTCGTGTACAGACCATGATTCTTCGTAAGATTCCAAAATTTCAGTCGGTTCGGTGCCACTTATGGCATTAATTGACCTTAGTCAATGTTATGACCGACCCCAAGTGCTCTAACGACCGAACCCAAGTGCTAAAACGACCGACCCCAAGCGTCAAAGCGACGATTTTTTCTTAATTTCTTTATGTGGCAGATTTTTTGATTGATTCGTGTACAGAGCATGATTTTTCACTAAGAATCCAAAATTTCAGTCGATTCGGTGCAGTAATGTCTTAGTTATGACCGACTATAAGTGTTGTTACAAAGTGCCCATGAATTAAAAAAATAAAATAAATCTTCATTTGGCAGATTTTTTAATTGATTGTTGTACAGGCCATGATTCTTGGTCAGAATCCAAAATTTCAGTCGGTTGACCGACCCCAAGTGATTAAACGACCGATCCTAAGTGTTAAAACGACCGACCCCAAGTGTTAAAACTATGACAATTATTTAAATTCTTCTTATGGCAGATTTTTTTATTGATTCGTGTATAGAGTATGATTCTTCACTTAGAATCGAAAATTTCAGTCGATTCGGTGCAATAACGTCTTAGTTATGACCGACCATAAGTGTTGTTACAAAGTGCCCATGAATAAAAAAAAAAATTTCATTTGCAGTTTTTTTTAATTGACTCGTGTACAGACCATGTTTCTTCGTAAGATTCCAAAATTTCAGTCGGTTCGGTGCCAAAAGGTGAATGTTATGACCGACCCCAAGTGCTCTAACGACCGAACCCAAGTGCTAAAACGACCGACCCCAAGCGTCAAAGCGACGATTTTTTTTTATTTCTTTATGTGGCAGATTTTTTTATTGATTCGTGTACAGAGCTTGATTCTTTACTAAGAATCCAAAATTTCAGTCGATTCGGTGCAGTAATGTCTTAGTTATGACCGACCATAAGTGTTGTTACAAAGCGCCCATTAATAAAAAAACGAAAATCTTCCTTTGGCAGATTTAATTGATTGTACAGACCATGATTCTAGTTCAGAATCCAAAATTTCAGTCGGTTGACCGACCCCAAGTGATTAAACGACCGATCCTAAGTGTAAAAACGACCGACCCCAAGCGTTAAAACTATGACAAATATTTAAATTCTTCTTATGGCAGATTTTTTTATTGATTCGTGTATCGAGCATGATTCTTCACTTAGAATCCAAAATTTCAGTCGATTCGGTTCAATAATGTCTTAGTTATGACCTTCCATAAGTGTTGTTACAAAGTGCCCATGAATAAAAAAATTAAATTCATTTGCAGTTTTTTTTAATTGACTCGTGTACAGAACACGATTCTTCGTAAGATTCCAAAATTTCAGTCGGTTCGGTGCCATAAGGCCAATGTTATGACCGACCCCAAGTGCTCTATCGACCGAACCCAAGTGCTTAAATGACCGACCCCAAGCGTTAAAGCGACTTTTTTTTTAATTTCTTTATGTGGCAGATTTTTTGATTGATTCGTGTACAGAGCATGATTCTTCATAAGGAACCAAAATTTCAGTCGATCCGGTGCAATAATGTCTTAGTTATGGCCGAACATAAGTGTTTTTAAAAAGTGCCCATGAATTAAAAAAAAATTAAATCTTAATTTGCCAGATTTTTTTAGATTGTACAGACCATGATTCTTGTTCAGTATCCAAAATTTCAGTCGGTTGACCGACCCCAAGTGATTAAACGACCGATCCTAAGTGTTAAAACGACCGACCCCAAGTGTTAAAACTATGAAATTTTTTTTACTGCTTCTTAGGGCAGATATTTTGATTGATTCGTGGACAGGGCATGATTCTTCGTAAGATTCCAAAATTTCAGTCGGTTCGGTGCCATGAGGCCAATGTTATGACCGATCCCAAGTGCTTTAACGACCGAACCCAAGTGCTTAAACGACCGACCCCAAGCGTCAAAGCGACTTTTTTTTTTAAATTTCTTTATGTGGCAGATTTTTTGATTGATTCGTGTACAGAGCATGATTTTTCACTAAGAATCCAAAATTTCAGTCGATTTGTTGCAGTAATGTCTTAGTTATGACCAACCATAAGTGTTGTTACAAAGTGCCCATGAATTAAAAAAATAAAATAAATCTTCATTTGGCAGATTTTTTAATTGATTGTTGTACAGGCCATGATTCTTGGTCAGAATCCAAAATTTCAGTCGGTTGACCGACCCCAAGTAATTAAACGACCGATCCTAAGTGTAAAAACGACCGACCCCAAGTGACAATTATTTAAATGCTTCTTATGGCAGATATTTTGATTGATTCGTGTATAGAGCATGATTCTTCACTTAAAATCCAAAATTTCAGTGGATTCGGTTCAATAATGTCTTAGTTATTACCTACTATAAGTGTTGTTAGAAAGTGCCCATGAATAAAAAAAAAATAATTTTCATTTGCAGTTTTTTTTAATTGACTCGTGTACAGACAACGATTCTTCGTAAGATTCCAAAATTTCAGTCGGTTCGGTGACATAAGGCCAATGTTATGACCGACCCCAAGTGTGTTGGCGCTCTCGAAGCTTGCCGGTTGCATTTCTATCGTTCTTAGCTTTATTTTGAAAATATTAAGGAAGTCCTTGTCTTTTCGTCGTGAAAACATCATAAAATAACTGAAATAATATTTTATGTTGAGTGTATAAAATCAAAATAATTTTAAATGTCGCAGTTTACCGGTTAATTTAGTTTTTAATAAAATAACACATATTTTATTTTCAAGTTCGTACGCTGTTTCGTAAAATTCACCACGGTTGCATCGAATGGTCAGAGGGATACACAAAATCAACACATGCGCATGTTGCTGGACCTTCGGGCCCAAAAGCTAGTTTCGAGTGTCTAGCTCTAGTGCAGTGATTTACGATGTTTGTTTTGTGATGCAATGCATCCTGTAAACACTAATATTGTTTACAATCGGGCAGAATTGTTAAGTTTTAAAAATAAAAGTGTATTGTTGAACCCTTTCATTGCCGCAAAAGTAACTTTATATAACCTAGTGCGTGACCCGAATGTAAAAACAACCGGGTATCGAGGTTGCCGTGGTGGACAAAACAATAAAAAATATGTACGCACGAAGGTACAACAAACTAATACGGATTGTGATAATAGTGACACACTGTCAGAACAGGGAATTCAAGTGGTAATACCTACTGATAAACGAAGCAGCCTAGTTTCTGAAGCCCTTCGTGATAATTGCCCCAACTTGAAAGTGATACGAACAGAACGACATGCCAATTTTAGAAGCAGGCGGCTTGCCGTGGGTTCCTGGAACGCACGATCTCTTAACAACAAGTTAGAGGATGTGGATGAGGTTTTCAAAGATCGTAAGCTCCACATACTCACCGTGACTGAAAGCTGGCACGAAAACAGCGAGTCGTATGCGATCAAGAAACTACAAGCCCTAGGGTACACTGTTCTGGAGGAGGCTCGACCTAGAGCTACGGAACACTCTAAAAATGTGAATCACGGAGGTGTTGTGATTATAGCCCGACAAGGACTGCGGCTTACCAAGGTGGCAAACGGTACATTCAGTACATTTGAGTACATTGGGTGCCGTGTTTCTTCTGCGGGATCATCATTTACGCTGTTAACGCTGTACCGTCCTGGTTCTAAACCGATCTGTGTGGATTTTTTTAGGGAGTTGTCATGTTTTTTGGAATGGGCAGTGGGTCTATCCGAAACTCTTATCATCACTTTAAACCATTTTAATCATTTTTAAACCAATACAGTCTTTTCTGATTGTACAGAATTACAAAGCGATCTTGATCATTTGTGCGCGTATTGTGAATCAAATTTACTGTCCTTAAACATTTCTAAGTGTCATTCAATTACATTTACTAGAAATAAAAATTAAATCATTTATTCTTACAACTTGAATAATAAACCTTTACAATCTACGTCTACATGTAAAGATCTAGGTGTTTATTTAGACAAAAAATTAATTTTTGATAAGCATATCGAACACATAATATCAAAATCCTACAAGATGCTAGGTTTCTTATTAAGAATATGTAAAGTTTTCAAAAGTGCTAAGACTCTTGAAATGTTGTTTTGTTCATTGGTCAGAAGTCCACTGGAGTATGCATCCCCGGTATGGAATCCTCAATATAAGGTGTACATAGATATAGTAGAAAGTATACAGAATAAATTCTCTAAATATTTATTCAAGAAATACAACAAAACTACAAATAACATGTTAAGTTTACAAAAAAGACGCACATTATCAGATCTGCTGTTTCTGTATAACCTGCTAAATAATAAAATAGATAGTCCTGAATTGCTATCCACTATTGGTTTAAATGTCCCAATGAGGCGTACCAGGCACACTTCTCTTTTTCATATAGAATCCAATAACACTAATGCAGCGAGTAACTCACCAATTACTCGCGCAATCATAACTTATACCCACTATGAAAAATTACTACACTTAGACATTTTTCATGATTCCTTGCAAACATACAAAACTAATTTATTAAATTTCTTGGCGTGATATAATTGTTTTAAAATTACTTACACTTAACTTTTCATTAAACTTTAATCAGTCAATTACAATTAGTGAGCATATAATTCTTGATTTTAAAATTTCTCCTTATCTCCCCCCCCCCCCCTTTTTTTCTTCCTTATTATTATTACTCATTTATTCAATAATTAAGTTCTAAGACCGGTTCATATCTCAAGCGTAATTACCAAATGATATTCTATGGACTTACGTAATAGGTACATAACCATGTAATATTTAATTTAACATACCTTATAATCTGTATTATATGTACTGTGTATGTCTTAATAAATAAATAATAATAATAAAATAATAATAATCACAGGTGATATTAATATTCACCTTGAGCGTGAGACGTCACCCAATACTGTCAAATTCATTGACTTACTGGATAGCTTTGGACTCCGTCAATGGGTCGACGTACCAACTCATGACGCTGGTGGAATTTTAGACATTTTTATATCCAGGTGTAAGGGCCCACCACTAATAGCCAAAGTTAATGATATAGGTTTGTCGGATCATCGTCTTGTCCGCACTGAAATCGATTTCAACCCTCCTAAAGTTCCATATAGGACAATAGAATCGAGGGAATGGCGTAAATTCGATTTCGACAATTTCTTTGATGAACTTAAAAATTCTACTTTATGCGTAGAAAGTAACTGGGGAATTAAGACACCGACAGAACTCATCGAGGAGTATAACAAAATCTTATCAGGTTTACTGAATAAATATGCTCCAACCACCTCGAAAATACGTAAAGTTCGAAAATCTGATGGCTGGTTCGATGAAGAGTGTCGGAGTCAAAAGAGGCTTATGCGGAAACTAGAGAGGTCATACCGAAAAAACCCTGACGTTACTCCACGAGACGAGTGGATTAATGCTCAAACAGAGTACAGGGCGAGATTAAGTGAAAAAAGATCTGAATACTGGGTCAATAAAATTGACTCTGAGCGGAAAAATCCACGACGTCTCTGGAACTCCGTTAAAACTGTCATTGCTAATAATACCGTGCAAACCTCTACAGACATTACTCCGCAGGCCTTTTCTAAGTTTTTCTATGAAAAAATAGAATCCATACGCGCCTCCACATCTTCTGCCCCCTCACCAATATTTACAGCCAATTCCAAATGTTCCCTGTCATCATTTAAACCTACAACGCTAGAAGAAGTAGGAAGGTTAATTTTAAGTTCGCCTAATAAACAATGTGTTCTTGACCCTATCCCAACTTGGCTCCTCAAGAAATGTAGCGACTTGTTGGCTCCCTTCCTGGTTCACGTGTTTAATAAGTCCTTAAGTACAGGTGACTTCCCAGAACCACTTAAGTCTGCAGTAGTCACCCCAATCATTAAAAAACCGCAGCTTGATGCCGACAATTTGGGTAACTACCGACCTGTGTCAAATCTGCCTTTCTTAGCGAAACTACTTGAAAAAATTGTTGCTTCCCAAATAACTTCCCACTTAAACGTGAACAAATTATTTACTGATCATCAATCCGCATATCGCAAGTTCCACTCAACAGAAACCGGATTACTTCGTGTCCTGTCAGACATAACTCTTGCCATAGAATCAGGTAAGTTAGCCCTTCTTTCGCTTTTAGATATGAGCGCCGCATTTGACACCATTGACCACAACTTCCTTATTAAGAGACTAGAAGTAACATTTGGTTTACAGTCTAACATAAAAAAATGGCTAAAATCTTATCTATGCAATCGCTCTCAAGCGGTAAAAGTTGGAAACAAACAGTCCAACTTCACGAAACTCTCTTCAGGGGTACCTCAGGGATCCGTTTTGGGTCCACTTCTTTTCATTCTTTTTACAAATGATGTCGCAAAAATTATCGAGTCATTTGGTCTCTTATCTCACTGTTATGCTGACGATCAGCAAGTATACTTTTACTGCACACCAGATGAGATCAACGGTCTTAAAATTCGCACAACTGATTGTCTAGAAGCGATCAGTCTTTGGATGTCCTCGAACAAACTTAAGTTGAATCCCACAAAGACCGAGTTTCTCTGGGCAGCCACGAAAAGACGCCAACATTTAATAGACTACTCACCAATTTCTATTTCCGGCAGCGACGTAATTGCAAAAACAACCGTCAAACTTCTAGGTGTTTATCTGGATTCAGACCTTTCGCTAAAAAGTCAGGTAAATAGGACCGTCAGTACTGGTTTCTTCTATCTAAGACAACTTAAATCAGTTCGTAGGAACCTCTCAACAGAGGCAACTAAGCTTCTTGTGAACTCATACATAGTATCACGTCTTGATTACTGTAATGGCATTTATGCAAGACTTCCTAAATGCCAAACTGATAAACTACAATCAGTGTTCAACGCCGCAGCACGGCTTATTACTGGGGTACCCAAGTTTTCGCACATTTCGGAACACCTTCGAAATCTTCACTGGCTGAAGTGTCCTGAACGGATCCAATACAAGTTATGCTGGATGGTGTTTAAAGCTCTCAACGAAATGGCTCCACCCTATATCTCTGAACTGTGCATTCCGGAAAATATTGGTCTAAGACATTCAACTCTTAGATCAGCGACATCATCTGCAATCGGAAGGTTGAAAGAACCTAAGCGAAATCCGAACACTAACTTTGGTGATCGTGCTTTCGAAGTATCCGGTCCTGAGGCTTGGAATAAACTTCCTATGGAATTAAGATGTATAACCAGTCCAACAGAATTTAGATCCAAACTTAAAACTCACCTATTTAAACACTCATTTCCATAAATTCGCTATTTCATTCAAACATTGCTATCCAATCTGTTGTTGAGCGATGAATTATCTTATTGCAGTTGAGATCGACGATTAAATTCATTCATTCATTTAAGATACCTATGCTTTCCTTTAAAAACTGTTAACCCATTACAATCATTTTCACAACCGTGTAATAAAATTGTAATATTATGTACGAACTTCCTTCTTCTTCTGGCGCTAACAATATTAATATTAAAATACGGTATAAAATAACTTGTAAAATGTGTAGAATAAAATATCTATGTATGAATACATGTATATATAATATCCTCAAACTGCTTCGACTCTCTTTCTCTGTCTGTACCTATATCTGTAGAGTTTTGTTGATCACTTGGTAATATTAGATACCTGGCAAAACTAAAAATATTTATTGTTGTATGTAAATACCTATTTTAATTGTAAATCTCTAATTTTAAGTCACGGTTGCAAATATTTGTATGTCACCAGTTTTAAGTCATTAGTAATAAGTCTTAGTTGTAAGTCACTAGCTACATATAAGTCTTAAATGTAGGTTCCTAGTTATAAGTTTGAATCCTAGTTGTAAGCCTATCGTACTCATTTTATTTTATTGTATGCTTATTATATGTACAGCGCCCTTGAGATGATTTTTCATGAAAACGGCGCTTTATAAATCAGCCAAATATTATTATTATTATTATTAAGTGCTCTATCGACCGAACCCAAGTGCTTAAATGACCGACCCCAAGCGTTAAAGCGACTTTTTTTTAATTTCTTTATGTGGCAGATTTTTTGATTGATTCGTGTACAGAGCATGATTTTTCACTAAGAATCCAAAATTTCAGTCGATTCGGTGCAGTAATGTCTTAGTTATGACCGACCATAAGTGTTGTTACAAAGTGCCCATGAATTAAAAAAATAAAATAAATCTTCCTTTTGCAGATTTAATTGAGTGTACAGACCATGATTCTAGTTCAGAATCCAAAATTTCAGTCGATTGACTGACCCCAAGTGATTAAACGACCGATCCTAAGTGTAAAAACGACCGACCCCGAGCGTTAAAACTATGACAATTAATTAAATTCTTCTTATGGCAGATTTTTTTATTGATTCGTGTATAGAGTATGATTCTTCACTTAGATTCCAAAATTTCAGTCGATTCGGTGCAATAATGTCTTAGTTATGACCGACCATAAGTGTTGTTACAAAGTGCCCATGAATAAAAAAAAAAAAATTTCATTTGCAGTTTTTTTTAATTGACTCGTGTACAGACCACGATTCTTCGTAAGATTCCAAAATTTCAGTCGGTTCGGTGCCATAAGGTCAATGTTATGACCGACCCCAAGTGCTCTAACGACTGAACCCAAGTGTTAAAACGACCGACCCCAAGCGTCAAAGCGACGATTTTTTTTTAATTTCTTTACGTGGCAGATTTTTTTATTGATTCGTGTACAGAGCTTGATTCTTTACTAAGAATCCAAAATTTCAGTCGATTCGGTGCAGTAATGCCTTAGTTATGACCGACCATAAGTGTTGTAAAACAAAGCGCCCATGAATTAAAAAAAAAAGAAAATCTTCATTTGGCAAAATTTTTTTAATTGATTAATTCTTGGTCAGATTCCAAAATTTCAGTCGGTAGACTGACCTCAAGTGATTAATCGACCGATCCCAAGTGTTAAAACAACCGACCCCAAGTGTTAAAACTATGATATTTATGAAAATACTTCTTATGGCAGATATTTTGATTGATTCGTGTACAGAGCAAGATTCTTCAATAAGAATCCAAAATTTCAGTCGATTCGGTGCAAAAATGTCTTAGTTATGAGTTATGACCGACCATAAGTGTTGTTACAAAGCACCCATAAATTTAAAAAAAAATCTTCATTTGGCAGATTTTTCAGATTTTTTGATTGATTCGTGTACAGAGCTTGATTCTTTACTAAGAATCCATATTTTCAGTCGATTCGGTGCATAGTTATGACCAACCATAAGTGTTGTTACAAAGCGCCCATGAATTATAAAAAGAAAATCTTCTTTTGGCAGATTTTTTTAATTGATTGTACAGACCATGATTCTTGTTCAGAATTCAAAATTTCAGTCGGTTGACCGACCCCAAGTGATTGTTTAATGTGTTAATACAAAAAAAATTAAATCTTCATTTGGCAGATTTTTTTTAATTGATTCGTGTACAGAGCTTGATTATTCACTAAGAATCCAAAATTTCAATCGATTCAGTGCAATAATGTCTTAGTTATGACTGACCATAAGTGTTGATACAAAGTGCCTATGAATAAAAAAAAATTAAATCTTAATTTGCGAGATTTTTTAATTGATTCGTGTACAGACTATGATTCTTCGTAAGATTCCAAAATTTCAGTCGGTTCGTTATCATGAGGACAGTGTTATGACAGACCCCAAGTGCTTTAACGACCGAACCCAAGTGCTAAAACGACCGACCGCAAGCGTTAAAGCTACAATTTTTTTTTAATTTTGTTTGAATCGTGTACAGAGCTTGATTCTTTACTAAGAATCCAAAATTTCAGTCGATTCGGTGCAGTAATGTCTTAGTTATGACCGACCATAAGTGTTGTTACAAAGCGCCCTTGAATAAAAAAACGAAAATCTTCCTTTTGCAGATTTAATTGATTGTACAGACCATGATTCTAGTTCAGAATCCAAAATTTCAGTCGGTTGACCGACCCCAAGTGATTAAACGACCGATCCTAAGTGTAAAAACGACCGACCCCAAGCGTTAAAACTATGACAATTATTTAAATTCTTCTTATGGCAGATTTTTTTATTGATTCGTGTACAGAGCTTGATACTTTACTAAGAATCCAAAATTTCAGTCGATTCGGTGCAGTAATGTCTTAGTTATGACCGACCATAAGTGTTGTTACAAAGCGCCCATGATAAAAAAACGAAAATCTTCCTTTGGCAGATTTTTTTAATTGATTGTACAGACCATGATTCTTGTTCAGAATCCAAAATTTCAGTCGGTTGACCGACCCCAAGTGATTAAACGACCGATCCTAAGTGTAGAAACGACCGACCCTAAGCGTTAAAACTATGACAATTATTTAAATTCTTCTTATGGCAGATTTTTTATTGATTCGTGTATAGAGCTTGATTCTTCACGTAGAATCCAAAATTTCAGTCGATTCGGTTCAATAATGTCTAAGTTATGTCCTACCATAAGTGTTGTTACAAAGTGCCCATGAATAAAAAAAAAATAATTTTCATTTGCAGTTTTTTTTAATTGACTCGTGTACAGACCACGATTCTTCGTAAGATTCCAAAATTTCAGTCGGTTCGGTGCCATAAGGTCAATGTTATTACCGACCCCAAGTGCTCTATCGACCGAACCCAAGTGCTTAAATGACCGACCCCAAGCGTTAAAGCGACTTGCTTTTTAATTTCTTTATGTGGCAGATTTTTTGATTGATTCGTGTACAGAGCATGATTCTTCATTAAGAATCCAAAATTTCAGTCGATACGGTGCAATAATGTCTTAGTTATGGCCGAACATAAGTGTTTTTAAAAAGTGCCCATGAATTAAAAAAAAATTAAATCTTAATTTGCCAGATTTTTTTAGATTGTACAGACCATGAATCTTGTTCAGAATCCAAAATTTCAGTCGGTTGACCGACCCCAAGTGATTAAACGACCGATTCTAAGTGTTAAAACGACCGACCCCAAGTGTTAAAACTATGAAAAATTTTTTAATGCTTCTTATGGCAGATATTTTGATTGATTCGTGTACAGAGCATGATTCTTCACTAAGAATCCAAAATTTCTGTCGATTCGGTGCAATAATGTCTTAGTTATGACCGACCATAAGTGTTGTTACAAAGCGCCCATGAATAAAAAACGAAATTCTTCCTTTGGCAGATTTATTTGATTGATTGTACAGACCATGATTCTTGTTCAGAATCCAAAATTTCAGTCGGTTGACCGACCCCAAGTGATTAAAAGACCGATCCTAAGTGTAGAAACGACCGATTCTAAGCGTTAAAACTATGACAATTATTTAAATTCTTCTTATGGCAGATTTTTTTATTGATTCGTGTATAGAGCTTGATTCTTCACTTAGAATCAAAAATTTCAGTCGATTCGGTTCAATAATGTCTTAGTTATGACCTACCATAAGTGTTGTTACAAAGTGCCCATGAATAAAAAAAAAATAATTTTCATTTGCAGTTTTTTTTAATTGACTCGTGTACAGACCACGATTCTTCGTAAGATTCCAAAATTTTAGTCGGTTCGGTGCCATAAAGCCAATGTTATGACCGACCCCAAGTGCTCTATCGACCGAACCCAAGTGCTTAAATGACCGACCCCAAGCGTAAAAGCGACTTTTTTTAAATTTCTTTATGTGGCAGATTTTTTGATTGATTCGTGTACAGAGCATGATTTTTCATTAAGAATCCAAAATTTCAGTCGATCCCGTGCAATAATGTCTTAGTTATGGCCGAACATAAGTGTTTTTAAAAAGTGCCCATGAATTAAAAAAAAATTAAATCTTAATTTGCCAGATTTTTTTAGATTGTACAGACCATGATTCTTGTTCAGATTCCAAAATTTCAGTCGGTTGACCGACCCCAAGTGATTAAACGACCGATCCTAAGTGTTAAAACGACCGACCCCCAGTGTTTTAACTATGAAATTTTTTTAATGCTTCTTATGGCAGATATTTTGATTGATTCGTGTACAGAGCTTGATTCTTCGTAAGATTCCAAAATTTCAGTCGGTTCGGTGCCATGAGGCCAATGTTATGACCGATCCCAAGTGCTTTAACGACCGAACCCAAGTGCTTAAACGACCGACCCGAAGCGTCAAAGCGACGTTTTTTTTTAAATTTCTTTATGTGGCAGATTTTTTGAATGATTCGTGTACAGAGCATGATTTTTCCCTAAGAATCCAAAATTTCAGTCGATTCGGTGCAGTAATGTCTTAGTTATGACCGACCATAAGTGTTGTTACAAAGCGCCCATGAATAAAAAAACGAAAATCTTCCTTTGGCATATTTTTTTGATTGATTGTACAGACCATGATTCTTGTTCAGATTCCAAAATTTCAGTCGGTTGACCGACCCCAAATGATTTAACGACCGATCCTAAGTGTTTAAACGACCGACCCCAAGTGTTAAAACTTTGACAATTATTTAAATTCTTCTTATGGCAGATTTTTTTATTGATTCGTGTATAGAGCATGATTCTTCACTTAGAATCCAAAATTTCAGTCGATTCGGTGCAATAATGTCTTAGTTATGACGTACCATAAGTGTTGTTACAAAGTGCCCATGAATAAAAAAAAAATAATTTTCATTTGCAGTTTTTTTAAATTGACTCGTGTACAGACCACGATTCTTCGTAAGATTCCAAAATTTCAGTCGGTTCGTTGCCATAAGGCCAATGTTATGACCGACCCCAAGTGCTCTATCGACCGAACCCAAGTGCTTAAATGACCGACCCCAAGCGTTAAAGCGACTTGTTTTTTAATATCTTTATGTGGCAGATTTTTTGATTGATTCATGTACAGAGCATGATTCTTCATTAAGAATCCAAAATTTCAGTCGATACGGTGCAATAATGTCTTAGTTATGGCCGAACATAAGTGTTTTTAAAAAGTGCCCATGAATTAAAAAAAAATTAAATCTTAATTTGCCAGAATTTTTTAGATTGTACAGACCATGATTCTTGTTCAGATTCCAAAATTTCAGTCGGTTGACCGACCCCAAGTGATTAAACGACCGATCCTAAGTGTTAAAACGACCGACCCCAAGTGTTAAAACTATGAATTTTTTTGTAATGCTTCTTATGGCAGATATTTTGATTGATTCGTGTACAGAGCTTGATTCTTCGTAAGATTCCAAAATTTCAGTCGGTTCGGTGCCATGAGGCCAATGTTATGACCGATCCCAAGTGCTTTAACGACCGAACCCAAGTGCTTAAACGACCGACCCCAAGCGTCAAAGCGACTTTTTTTTTTAAATTTCTTTATGTGGCAGATTTTTTGATTGATTCGTGTACAGAGCATGATTTTTCACTAAGAATCCAAAATTTCAATCGATTCGGTTCAATAATGTCTTAGTTATGACCTACCATAAGTGTTGTTACAAAGTGCCCATGAATAAAAAAAAAAAAAATTTCATTTGCAGTTTTTTTTAATTGACTCGTGTACAGACCACGATTCTTCGTAAGATTCCAAAATTTTAGTCGGTTCGGTGCCATAAAGCCAATGTTATGACCGACCCCAAGTGCTCTATCGACAGAACCCAAGTGCCTAAACGACCAACCCCAAGCGTAAAAGCGACTTTTTTTTAAATTTCTTTATGTGGCAGATTTTTTGATTGATTCGTGTACAGAGCATGATTATTGTTCAGATTCCAAAATTTCAGTCGGTTCGGTGCCATAAAGCCAATGTTATGACCGACCCCAAGTGCTCTATCGACCGAACCCAAGTGCCTAAACGACCAACCCCAAGCGTAAAAGCGACTTTTTTTTAAATTTCTTTATGTGGCAGATTTTTTGATTGATTCGTGTACAGAGCATGATTTTTCACTAAGAATCCAAAATTTCAGTCGATCCCGTGCAATAATGTCTTAGTTATGGCCGAACATAAGTGTTGTTACAAAGCGCCCATGAATAAAAAAACGAAAATCTTCCTTTGGCAGATTTTTTTGATTGATTGTACAGACCATGATTCTTGTTCAGTATCCAAAATTTCAGTCGGTTGACCGACCCCAAGTGATTTAACGACCGATCCTAAGTGTTAAAAAGACCGACCCCAAGCAGGGTCGGATCTACGAAATCTGGCGCCCTGTGCAGTGGGTACGGATGGCGCCCCCCCCCCCTACATTTTTATTTTGATTAAAAATTCATTCACCCCAATTTTTTTATTTTTTTATTTAATTTTATTTTTTTTACACTAATTTATCAAATAAAATCAAGACATATAAAGGGTGTAACTTTTCCAAGTGACCTTGCTGTAGCTCTCACACTCGCTTTTTTAAAGAGAGGATCGCCAGGAGCCCTATACTCTCTGAATCTATTGGGTAAACATAAAATTATGGTGCTATTTTAATTATTTTAGGAAAAACTCTTTTTGCAAGTTATGCTTTAAAATAATACAACGAATTGTTTGTTTGTGCCCGTACCATGATTTAAAATATAGGTTACGAGACAATGTGGGTGGTTTAGCTGAACTAGATCCATTAGACATTCTTGAGATTTACTGCGTTTATGTATATACCCAACGCGAATATTAATAGAAAAAGCAAATACAAATACGTTCTCATGGCAACATACAATACAAGAATAGCATCTACAGCTTCTGACTAATAAGAATATAGCCTCAAATTTGTGCCTTGCATTTCCCGTGTTGAGCGAACAAACACCATACAAACACTAAACACTGACGTATGGTATCAACGGCTTACGAAAGACGCTTACACTGACACCGCACAATAACAGATGCAACCAATCTAATAGATATAAACTATACACTTAACGAACTTTAAATAATATGTCAAATCAATGATCTGCAATGATCAAACTGTCAACACGTAGCACGTTGCAACCTGCAAACCGTGCGATGTTTTTGTTAATGGAATTTACTGAAAATTTCATAAGAAACTGGTCTTTAACTACCTTCTCCTAGAGACTTGAATCGTACAAAATAAAACAATAGCGAGCGTACGCTAACTAAAATTGTCAGCATTTTGAAAGGTGGTCGGTTTGTTTGTTCTCTTGAACAAAAACATCGCGCTGTGATTGGTTATTGAATTTGGATCGCACCCATTCGTCGTAAAAGACGGTAAAAGATATAGGAAAAATAGATCTTACGTTTAAACTAAATATATGGAATTTGTAAAAAAATTCTGTAACTGACTATAAATTCGTAAGCCGTAAACTAACCTGATGCGTGCGCATGACTGGTTTATTTATGCGTGCGCATTCTGTTTCTTTGGAAAGTGTTGCTAGAGCGTAATAATTATTTCGTACTCTGGGTAATTTTGAAACGATTCAGGGAATATTATAACTAAATTTTAATAAAATATTTATTTTCTCACGGCGCCCCTTCGGAGTTGGCGCCAGGTTTTTGCACGTTTTTGAACGTATGGCAGATCCGGCGCTGACCCCAAGTGTTAAAACTATGACAATTATTTAAATTCTTCTTATGGCAGATTTTTTAATTGATTCGTGTATAGAGCATGATTCTTCACTTAGAATCCAAAATTTCAGTCGATTCGGTGCAATAATTTCTTAGTTATGACCTACCATAAGTGTTGTTACAAAGTGCCCATGAATAAAAAAAAAAAAATTTCATTTGCAGTTTTTTTTAATTGGCTCGTGTACCGACCATGATTCTTCGTAAGATTCCAAAATTTCAGTCGGTTCGGTGCCATAAGGTCAATGTTACGACAGACCCCAAGTGCTCTAACGACCGAACCCAAGTGCATAAACGACCAACCCCAAGCGTCAAAGCGACGATTTTTTTTAATTTCTTTATGTGGCAGATTTTTTGATTGATTCGTGTACAGAGCATGATTTTTCACTAAGAATCCAAAATTTCAGTCGATTCGGTGCAGTAATGTCTTACTTTTGACCGACCATAAGTGTTGTTACAAAGCGCCCATGAATAAAAAAACGAAAATCTTCCTTTGGCAGATTTTTTTGATTGATTGTACAGACCATGATTCTTGTTCAGTATCCAAAATTTCAGTCGGTTGACCGACCCCAAGTGATTTAACGACCGATCCTAAGTGTTAAAAAGACCGACCCCAAGTGTTAAAACTATGACAATTATTTAAATTCTTCTTATGGCAGATTTTTTTATTGATTCGTGTATAGAGCATGATTCTTCACTTAGAATCCAAAATTTCAGTCGATTCGGTGCAATTATGTCTTAGTTATGACCTACTATAAGTGTAACAACACTTATGGTAGGTACCATAAGTGGAACAACAAAGTGCCCATGAATAAAAAAAAATTTCATTTGCAGTTTCTTTTAATTGACTCGTGTACAGACCATGATTCTTCGTAAGATTCCAAAATTTCAGTCGGTTCGGTGCCATAAGGTCAATGTTATGATCGACCCCAAGTGCTCTAACGACCGAACCTAAGTGCTAAAACGACCGACCCCAAGCGTCAAAGCGACGATTTTTTATTAATTTCTTTATGTGGCAGATTTTTTTATTGATTCGTGTACAGAGCTTGATTCTTTACTAAGAATCCGAAATTTCAGTCGATTCGGTGCAGTAATGTCTTAGTTATGACCGACCATAAGTGTTGTTACAAAGCGCCCATGATAAAAAAACGAAAATCTTCCTTTGGCAGATTTTTTTAATTGATTGTACAGACCATGATTCTTGTTCAGAATCCAAAATTTCAGTCGGTTGACCGACCCCAAGTGATTAAACGACCGATCCTAAGTGTAGAAACGACCGACCCTAAGCGTTAAAACTATGACAATTATTTAAATTCTTCTTATGGCTGATTTTTTTATTGATTCGTGTATAGAGCTTGATTCTTCACTTAGAATCCAAAATTTCAGTCGATTCGGTTCAATAATGTCTTAGTTATGACCTACCATAAGTGTTGTTACAAAGTGCCCATGAATAAAAAAAAAACAATTTTCATTTGCAGTTTTTTTTAATTGACTCGTGTACAGACCACGATTCTTCGTAAGATTCCAAAATTTCAGTCGGTTCGGTGCCATAAGGCCAATGTTATGACCGACCCTAAGTGCTCTATCGACCGAACCCAAGTGCTTAAATGACCGACCCCAAGCGTTAAAGCGACTTGTTTTTTAATTTCTTTATGTGGCAGATTTTTTGATTGATTCATGTACAGAGCATGATTCTTCATTAAGAATCCAAAATTTCAGTCGATACGGTGGAATAATGTCTTAGTTATGGCGAACATAAGTGTTTTTAAAAAGTGCCCATGAATTAAAAAAAAATTAAATCTTAATTTGCCAGATTTTTTTAGATTGTACAGACCATGATTCTTGTTCAGAATCCAAAATTTCAGTCGGTTGACCGACCCCAAGTGATTAAACGACCTATCGTTAGTGTTAAAACGACCAACCCCAAGTGTTAAAACTATGAATTTTTTTAATGCTTCTTATGGCAGATATTTTGATTGATTCGTGTACAGAGCATGATTCTTCGTAAGATTCCAAAATTTCAGTCGGTTCGGTGCCATGAGGCCAATGTTATGACCGATCCCAAGTGCTTTAACGACCGAACCCAAGTGCTAAAACGACCAACCCCAAGCGTCAAAGCGACGGCTTTTTTTTTAATTTCTTTATGTGGCAGATTTTTTGATTGATTCGTGTACAGAGCATGATTTTTCAATAAGAATCCAAAATTTCAGTCGATTCGGTGCAGTAATGTCTTACTTTCGACCGACCATAAGTGTTGTTACAAAGCGCCCATGAATAAAAAAACGAAAATCTTCCTTTGGCAGATTTATTTGATTGATTGTACAGACCATGATTCTTGTTCAGAATCCAAAATTTCAGTCGGTTGACCGACCCTAAGTGATTTAACGACCGATCCTAAGTGTTAAAAAGACCGACTCCAAGTGTTAAAACTATGACAATTATTTAAATTCTTCTTACGGCAGATTTTTTTATTGATTCGTGTATAGAGCATGATTCTTCACTTAGAATCCAAAATTTCAGTCGATTCGGTGCAATAATGTCTTAGTTATGACCTTACATAAGTGTTGTTACAAAGTGCCCATGAATAAAAAATAAAAAAAATTCATATGCAGTTTCTTTTAATTGACTCGTGTACAGACAATGATCCTTCGTAAGATTCCAAAATTTCAGTCGGTTCGGTGCCATAAGGTCAATGTTATGACCGACATCAAGTACTCTAACGACCGAACCCAAGCGTCAAAGCGACGATTTTTTTTAATTTCTTTATGTGGCAGATTTTTTTATTGATTCGTGTACAGAGCTTGATTCTTTACTAAGAATACAAAATTTCAGTCGATTAGGTGCAGTAATGTCTTAGTTATGACCGACCATAAGTGTTGTTACAAAGCGCCCATGATAAAAAAACGAAAATCTTCCTTTGGCAGATTTGTTTAATTGATTGTACAGACCATGATTCTTGTTCAGAATCCAAAATTTCAGTCGGTTGACCGACCCCAAGTGATTAAACGACCGATCCTAAGTGTAGAAACGACCGACCCTAAGCTTTAAAACTATGACAATTATTTAAATTCTTCTTATGGCAGATTTTTTTATTGATTCGTGTATAGAGCTTGATTCTTCACTTAGAATCCAAAATTTCAGTCGATTCTGTTCAATAATGTCTTAGTTATGACCTACCATAAGTGTTGTTACAAAGTGCCCATGAATAAAAAAAAAATAATTTTCATTTTCAGTTTTTTTTAATTGACTCGTGTACAGACCTCGATTCTTCGTAAGATTCCAAAATTTCAGTCGGTTCGGTGCCATAAGGTCAATGTTATGACCGACCCCAAGTGCTCTATCGACCGAACCCAAGTGCTTAAATGACCGACCCTAAGCGTTAAAGCGACATGTTTTTTAATTTCTTTATGTGGCAGATTTTTTGATTGATTCATGTACAGAGCATGATTCTTCATTAAGAATCCAAAATTTCAGTCGATCCGGTGCAATAATGTCTTAGTTATGGCCGAACATTAGTGTTTTTAAAAAGTGCCCGAGAATTAAAAAAAATTAAATCTTAATTTTCCAGATTTTTTTAGATTGTACAGACCATGATTCTTGTTCAGAATCCAAAATTTCAGTCGGTTGACCGACCCCAAGTGATTAAACGACCGATCCTAAGTGTTAAAACGACCGACCCCAAGTGTTAAAACTATGATTTTTTTATATTGCTTCTTATGGCAGATATTTTGATTGATTCGTGTACAGAGCTTGATTCTTCGTAAGATTCCAAAATTTCAGTCGGTTCGGTGCCATGAGGCCAATGTTATGACCGATCCCAAGTGCTTAAACGACCGACCCCAAGCGTCAAAGCGACGTTTTTTTTAAGTTTCTTTATGTGGCAGATTTTTTGATTGATTCGTGGAAAGAGCATGATTTTTCACTAAGAATCCAAAATTTCAGTCGATTCGGTGCAGTAATGTCTTAGTTATGACCGACCATAAAAGTGTTGTTACAAAGCGCCCATGAATAAAAAAACGAAAATCTTCCTTTGGCAGATTTTTTTAGATTGTACAGACCATGATTCTTGTTCAGAATCCAAAATTTCAGTCGGTTGACCGACCCCAAGTGATTAAACGACCGATCCTAAGTGTTAAAACGACCGACCCCAAGTGTTAAAACTATGAAAATTTTTTTAATGCTTCTTATGGCAGATATTTTGATTGATTCGTGTAGAGAGCATGATTCTTCACTAAGAATCTAAAATTTCTGTCGATTCGGTGCAATAATGTCTTAGTTATGACCGACCATAAGTGTTGTTACAAAGCGCCCATGAATAACAAAACGAAAATCTTCCTTTGGCAGATTTATTTGATTGATTGTACAGACCATGATTCTTGTTCAGAATCCAAAATTTCAGTCGGTTGACCGACCCTAAGTGATTTAACGACCGATCCTAAGTGTAGAAACGACCGATTCTAAGCGTTAAAACTATTACAATTATTTAAATTCTTCTTATGGCAGATTTTTTTATTGATTCGTGTATAGAGCTTGATTCTTCACTTAGAATCCAAAATTTCAGTCGATTCGTTTCAATAAGGTCTTAGTTATGACCTACCATAATGTTGTTACAAAGTGCCCATGAATAAAAAAAAAATAATTTTCATTTGCAGTTTTTTTAAATTGACTCGTGTACAGACCACGATTCTTCGTAAGATTCCAAAATTTCAGTCGGTTCGGTGCCATAAGGCCAATGTTATGATCGACCCCAAGTGCTCCATCGACCGAACCCAAGTGCTTAAATGACCGACCCCAAGCGTTAAAGCGACTTGTTTTTTTATTTTCTTTATGTGGCAGATTGTTTGATTGATTCGTGTACAGAGCATGATTCTTCATTAAGAATCCAAAATTTCAGTCGATCCCGTGCAATAATGTCTTAGTTATGGCCGAACATAAGTGTTTTTAAAAAGTGCCCATGAATTTAAAAAAATTAAATCTTAATTTGCCAGATTTTTTTAGATTGTACAGACCATGAATCTTGTTCAGAATCCAAAATTTCAGTCGGTTGACCGACCCCAAGTGATTAAACGACCGATCCTAAGTGTTAAAACGACCGACCCCAAGTGTTAAAACTATGAATTTTTTTTTAATGCTTCGTATGGCAGATATTTTGATTGATTCGTGTACAGAGCTTGATTCTTCGTAAGATTCCAAAATTTCAGTCGGTTCGGTGCCATGAGGCCAATGTTATGACCGATCCCAAGTGCTTTAACGACCAAACCCAAGTGCTAAAACGACCGACCCCAAGCGTCAAAGCGACGTTTTTTTTTAAATTTCTTTATGTGGCAGATTTTTTGATTGATTCGTGTACAGAGCATGATTTTTCACTAAGAATCCAAAATTTCAGTCGATTCGGTGCAGTAATGTCTTAGTTATGACCGACCATAAGTGTTGTTACAAAACGCCGATGAATAAAAAAACGTAAATCTTCCTTTGGCAGATTTTTTTGATTGATTGTACAGACCATGATTCTTGTTCAGAATCCAAAATTTCAGTCGGTTGACCGACCCCAAGTGATTAAACGACCGATCCTAAGTGTTAAAACGACCGACCCCAAGTGTTAAAACTATGAAAAAATTTTTAATGCTTCTTATGGCAGAAATTTTGATTGATTCGTGTACAGAGCATGATTCTTTACTAAGAATCCAAAATTTCTGTCGATTCGGTGCAATAATGTCTTAGTTATGACCGACCATAAGTGTTGTTACAAAGCGCCCATGAATAAAAAAACGAAAATCTTCCTTTCGCAGATTTATTTGATTGATTGTACAGACCATGATTCTTGTTCAGAATCCAAAATTTCAGTCGGTTGACCGACCCCAAGTGAATAAAAGACCGATCCTAAGTATAGAAACGACCGATTCTAAGCGTTAAAACTATGACAATTATTTAAATTCTTCTTATGGCAGATTTTTTTATTGATTCGTGTATAGACCTTGATTCTTCACTTAGAATCCAAAATTTTAGTCGATTCGGTTCAATAATGTCTTAGTTATGACCTACCATAAGTGTTGTTACAAAGTGCCCATGAATTAAAAAAAAAAAAATTTCATTTGCAGTTTTTTTTAATTGACTCGTGTACAGACCACGATTCTTCGTAAGATTCCAAAATTTCAGTCGGTTCGGTGCCATAAGGCCAATGTTATGACCGACCCCAAGTGCTCTATCGACCGAACCCAAGTGCTTAAATGACCGACCCCAAGCGTTAAAGCGACTTGTTTTTTAATTTCTTTATGTGGCAGATTTTTTGATTGATTCATGTACAGAGCATGATTCTTCATTAAGAATCCAAAATTTCAGTCGATACGGTGCAATAATGTCTTAGTTATGGCCGAACATAAGTGTTTTTAAAAAGTGCCCATGAATTAAAAAAAAATTAAATCTTAATTTGCCAGATTTTTTTAGATTGTACAAACCATGATTCTTGTTCAGATTCCAAAATTTCAGTCGGTTGACCGACCCCAAGTGATGAAACGACCGATCCTAAGTGTTAAAACGACCGACCCCAAGTGTTAAAACAATGAATTTTTTTTAATGCTTCTTATGGCAGATATTTTGATTGATTCGTGTACAGAGCTTGATTCTTCGTAAGATTCCAAAATTTCAGTCGGTTCGGTGCCATGAGACCAATGTTATGACCGACCCCAAGTGCTCTATCGACCGAACCCAATGCTTAAATGACCGACCCCAAGCGTTAAAGCGACTTTTTTTAAATTTCTTTATGTGGCATATTTTTGATTGATTCGTGTACAGAGCATGATTCTTCATAAAGAATCCAAAATTTCAGTCGATCCCGTGGAATAATGTCTTAGTTATGGCCGAACATAAGTGTTTTTAAAAAGTGCCCATGAATTAAAAAAAATTAAATCTTAATTTGCCAGATTTTTTTAGATTGTACAGACCATGATTCTTGTTCAGAATCCAAAATTTCAGTCGGTTGACCGACCCCAAGTGATTAAACGACTGATCCTAAGTGTTAAAACGACCGACCCCAGTGTTAAAACTATGAATTTTTTTAATGCTTCTTATGGCAGATATTTTGATTGATTCGTGTACAGAGCATGATTCTTCGTAAGATTCCAAAATTTCAGTCGGTTCGGTGCCATGAGGCCAATGTTATGACCGATCCCAAGTGCTTTAACGACCGAACCCAAGTGCTTAAACGACCGACCCGAAGCGTCAAAGCGACGTTTTTTTTTAAATTTCTTTATGTGGCAGATTTTTTGATTGATTCGTGTACAGAGCATGATTCTTCATTAAGAATTCAAAATTTCAGTCGATCCGGTAAAATAATGTCTTAGTTATGGCCGAACATTAGTGTTTTTAAAAAGTGCCCGAGAATTAAAAAAAATTAAATCTTAATTTGCCAGATTTTTTTAGATTGTACAGACCATGATTCTTGTTCAGAATCCAAAATTTCAGTCGGTTGACCGACCCCAAGTGATTAAACGACCGATCCTAAGTGTTAAAACGACCGACCCCAAGTGTTAAAACTATGATTTTTTTTATATTGCTTCTTATGGCAGATATTTTGATTGATTCGTGTACAGAGCTTGATTCTTCGTAAGATTCCAAAATTTCAGTCGGTTCGGTGCCATGAGGCCAATGTTATGACCGATCCCAAGTGCTTAAACGACCGACCCCAATCGTCAAAGCGACGTTTTTTTTTAAGTTTCTTTATGTGGCAGATTTTTTGATTGATTCGTGTACAGAGCATGATTTTTCACTAAGAATCCAAAATTTCAGTCGATTCGGTGCAGTAATGTCTTAGTTATGACCGACCATAAAAGTGTTGTTACAAAGCGCCCATGAATAAAAAAACGAAAATCTTCCTTTGGCAGATTTTTTTAGATTGTACAGACCATGATTCTTGTTCAGAATCCAAAATTTCAGTCGGTTGACCGACCCCAAGTGATGAAACGACCGATCCTAAGTGTTAAAACGACCGACCCCAAGTGTTAAAACAATGAATTTTTTTAATGCTTCTTATGGCAGATATTTTGATTGATTCGTGTACAGAGCTTGATTCTTCGTAAGATTCCAAAATTTCAGTCGGTTCGGTGCCATGAGACCAATGTTATGACCGACCCCAAGTGCTCTATCGACCGAACCCAAGTGCTTAAATGACCGACCCCAAGCGTTAAAGCGACTTTTTTTTAATTTCTTTATGTGGCATATTTTTGATTGATTCGTGTAGAGAGCATGATTCTTCACTAAGAATCTAAAATTTCTGTCGATTCGGTGCAATAATGTCTTAGTTATGACCGACCATAAGTGTTGTTACAAAGCGCCCATGAATAAAAAAACGAAAATCTTCCTTTGGCAGATTTATTTGATTGATTGTACAGACCATGATTCTTGTTCAGAATCCAAAATTTCAGTCGGTTGACCGACCCTAAGTGATTTAACGACCGATCCTAAGTGTAGAAACGACCGATTCTAAGCGTTAAAACTATTACAATTATTTAAATTCTTCTTATGGCAGATTTTTTTATTGATTCGTGTATAGAGCTTGATTCTTCACTTAGAATCCAAAATTTCAGTCGATTCGTTTCAATAATGTCTTAGTTATGACCTACCATAATGTTGTTACAAAGTGCCCATGAATAAAAAAAAAATAATTTTCATTTGCAGTTTTTTTAAATTGACTCGTGTACAGACCACGATTCTTCGTAAGATTCCAAAATTTCAGTCGGTTCGGTGCCATAAGGCCAATGTTATGACCGACCCCAAGTGCTCCATCGACCGAACCCAAGTGCTTAAATGACCGACCCCAAGCGTTAAAGCGACTTGTTTTTTTATTTTGTTTATGTGGCAGATTTTTTGATCGATTCGTGTACAGAGCATGATTCTTCATTAAGAATCCAAAATTTCAGTCGATCCCGTGCAATAATGTCTTAGTTATGGCCGAACATAAGTGTTTTTAAAAAGTGCCCATTAATTAAAAAAAATTAAATCTTAATTTGCCAGATTTTTTTAGATTGTACAGACCATGAATCTTGTTCAGAATCCAAAATTTCAGTCGGTTGACCGACCCCAAGTGATTAAACGACCGATCCTAAGTGTTAAAACGACCGACCCCAAGTGTTAAAACTATGAATTTTTTTTTAATGCTTCGTATGGCAGATATTTTGATTGATTCGTGTACAGAGCTTGATTCTTCGTAAGATTCCAAAATTTCAGTCGGTTCGGTGCCATGAGGCCAATGTTATGACCGATCCCAAGTGCTTTAACGACCAAACCCAAGTGCTAAAACGACCGACCCCAAGCGTCAAAGCGACGTTTTTTTTTAAATTTCTTTATGTGGCAGATTTTTTGATTGATTCGTGTACAGAGCATGATTTTTCACTAAGAATCCAAAATTTCAGTCGATTCGGTGCAGTAATGTCTTAGTTATGACCGACCATAAGTGTTGTTACAAAACGCCGATGAATAAAAAAACGTAAATCTTCCTTTGGCAGATTTTTTTGATTGATTGTACAGACCATGATTCTTGTTCAGAATCCAAAATTTCAGTCGGTTGACCGACCCCAAGTGATTAAACGACCGATCCTAAGTGTTAACACGACCGACCCCAAGTGTTAAAACTATGACAATTATTTAAATTCTTCTTATGGCAGATTTTTTTATTGATTCGTGTATAGAGCATGATTCTTCACTTAGAATCCAAAATTTCAGTCGATTCGGTGCAATAATGTCTTAGTTATGACGTACCATAAGTGTTATTACAAAGTGCCCATGAATAAAAAAAAAATAATTTTCATTTGCAGTTTTTTTAAATTGACTCGTGTACATACCACGATTCTTCGTAAGATTCCAAAATTTCAGTCGGTTCGGTGCTATAAAGCCAATGTTATGACCGACCCCAAGTGCTCTATCGACCGAACCCAAGTGCTTAAATGACCGACCCCAAGCGTTAAAGCGACTTGTTTTTTAATTTCTTTATGTGGCAGATTTTTTGATTGATTCATGTACAGAGCATGATTCTTCATTAAGAATCCAAAATTTCAGTCGATACGGTGCAATAATGTCTTAGTTATGGCCGAACATAAGTGTTTTTAAAAAGTGCCCATGAATTAAAAAAAAATTAAATCTTAATTTGCCAGATTTTTTTAGATTGTACAGACCATGATTCTTGTTCAGATTCCAAAATTTCAGTCGGTTGACCGACCCCAAGTGATGAAACGACCGATCCTAAGTGTTAAAACGACCGACCCCATGTTTTAAAACTATGAATTTTTTTTCAATGCTTCTTATGGCAGATATTTTGATTGATTCGTGTACAGAGCTTGATTCTTCGTAAGATTCCAAAATTTCAGTCGGTTCGGTGCCATGAGGCCAATGTTATGACCGATCCCAAGTGCTTTAACGACCGAACCCAAGTGCTTAAACGACCGACCCCAAGCGTCAAAGCGACGATTTTTTTTTTAATTTCTATATGTGGCAGATTTTTTGATTGATTCGTGTATAGAGCATGATTCTTCACTTAGAATCCAAAATTTCAGTCGATTCGGTTCAATAATGTCTTAGTTATGACCTACGATAAATGTTGTTACAAAAGGCCCATGAATAAAAAAAAAAAAATTTCATTTGAGGTTTTTTTTAATTGACTCGTGTACAGACCACGATTCTTCGTAAGATTCCAAAATTTCAGTCGGTTCGGTGCCATGAGGCCAATGTTATGACCGACCCCAAGTGCTCTCTCGACCGAACCCAAGTGCTAAAACGACCGACCCCAAGCGTTAAAGCGACGTTTTTTTTTATTTCTTTATGTGGCAGATTTTTTTATTGATTCGTGTACAGAGCATGATTTTTCACAAAGAATCCAAAATTTCAGTCGATTCGGTGCAGTAATGTCTTAGTTATGACCGACCATAAGTGTTGTTACAAAGCGCCCATGAATAAAAAAACGAAAATCTTCCTTTGGCAGATTTATTTGATTGTACAGACCATGATTCTAGTTCAGAATCCAAAATTTCAGTAGGTTGACCGACCCCAAGTGATTAAACGACCGATCCTAGGTGTAAAAACGATTGACCCCAGGCGTTAAAACTATGACAATTATTTAAATTCTTCTTATGGCAGTTTTTTAATTGACTCGTGTACAGACCATGATTCTTCGGAAGATTCCAAAATTTCAGTCGGTTCGGTGCCATGAGGCCAATGTTATGACCGATCCCAAGTGCTTTAACGACCGAACCCAAGTGCTTAAACGACCGACCCCAAGCGTCAAAGCGACGATTTTTTTTTTTAATTTCTATATGTGGCAGATTTTTTGATTGATTCGTGTACAGAGCATGATTCTTTACTAAGAATCCAAAATTTCAGTCGATTCGGTGCAGTTATGTCTTAGTTATGACCGACCATAAGTGTTGTTACAAAGCGCCCATGAATAAAAAAACGAAAATCTTCCTTTGGCAGATTTATTTGATTGTACAGACCATGATTCTAGTTCAGAATCCAAAATTTCAGTCGGTTGACCGACCCCAAGTGATTAAACGACCGATCCTAGGTGTAAAAACGACCGACCCCAAGCGTTAAAACTATGACAATTATTTAAATTCTTCTTATGGCAGTTTTTTAATTGACTCGTGTACAGACCATGATTCTTCGGAAGATTCCAAAATTTCAGTCGGTTCGGTGCCATGAGGCCAATGTTATGACCGATCCCAAGTGCTTTAACGACAGAACCCAAGTGCTTAAACGACCGACCCCAAGCGTCAAAGCGACGATGTTTTTTTTAATTTCTATATGTGGCAGATTTTTTGATTGATTCGTGTATAGAGCATGATTCTTCACTTAGAATCCAAAATTTCAGTCGATTCGGTTCAATAATGTCTTAGTTATGACCTACCATAAGTGTTGTTACAAAGTGCCCATGAATAAAAAAAAAAAAAATTCATTTGCAGTTTTTTTTAATTGACTCGTGTACAGACCACGATTCTTCGTAAGATTCCAAAATTTCAGTCGGTTCGGTGCCATGAGGCCAATGTTATGACCGACCCCAAGTGCTCTCTCGACCGAACCCAAGTGCTAAAACGACCGACCCCAAGCGTTAAAGCGACGTTTTTTTTTTAATTTCTTTATGTGGCAGATTTTTTGATTGATTCGTTTACAGAACATGATTTTTCACTTAGAATCCGATTTTTCAATTTTCAATCCAAAATTTCAATCGATTCGGTGCAGTAATGCCTTTGTTATGACCGACCATAAGTGTTGTTACAAAGTGCCCATGAATTAAAAAAAAATTAAATCTTCATTTGGCAGATATTTTGATTGATTCGTGTACAGACCACGATTCTTCGTAAGATTCCAAAATTTCAGTCGGTTCGGTGCCATGAGGCCAATGTTATGACCGATCCCAAGTGCTTTAACGACCGAACCCAAGTGCTTAAACGACCGACCCCAAGCGTCAAAGCGACGTTTTTTTTTAAATTTCTTTATGTGGCAGATTTTTTGATTGATTCGTGTACAGAGCACGATTTTTCCCTAAGAATCCAAAATTTCAGTCGATTCGGTGCAGTAATGTCTTAGTTATGACCGACCATAAGTGTTGTTACAAAGCGCCCATGAATAAAAAAACGAAAATCTTCCTTTGCAGATTTTTTTAATTGATTGTACAGACCATGATTCTTGTTCAGAATCCAAAATTTCAGTCGGTTGACCGACCCCAAGTGATTAAACGACCGATCCTAAGTGTAAAAACGACCGACCCCATGTGTTAAAACTATGACAATTATTTAAATTCTTCTTATGGCAGATTTTTTTATTGATTCGTGTACAGAGCATGATTCTTCACTAAGAATCCAAAATTTCAGTCGATTCGGTGCAATAATATCTTAGTTATGACCTACGATAAGTGTTGTTACAAAGTGCCCACGAAAAAAAAAAATAATCTTCATTTGCAGTTTTTTTAATTGACTCGTGTACAGACCATGATTTTTCGAAAGATTCCAAAATTTCAGTCGGTTCGGTGCCATGAGGCCAATGTTATGACCGATCCCAAGTGCTTTAACGACCGAACCCAAGTGCTTAAACGACCGACCCCAAGCGTCAAAGCGACGATTTTTTTTTATTTCTTTATGTGGCAGATTTTTTTATTGATTCGTGTACAGAGCTTGATACTTTACTAAGAATCCAAAATTTCAGTCGATTCGGTGCAGTAATGTCTTAGTTATGACCGACCATAAGTGTTGTTACAAAGCGCCCATGAATATAAAAACGAAAATCTTCCTTTGGCAGATTTATTTGATTGTACAGACCATGATTCTAGTTCAGAATCCAAAATTTCAGTCGGTTGACCGTCCCCAAGTGATTACACGACCGATCCTAAGTGTTAAAACGACCGACCCCAAGTGTTAAAACTATGACAATTATTTAAATTCTTCTTATGGCAGATTTTTTTATTGATTCGTGTATAGAGCATGATTCTTCACTTAGAATCCAAAATTTCAGTCGATTCGGTTCAATAATGTCTTAGTTATGACCTACCATAAGTGTTGTTACAAAGTGCCCATGAATAAAAAAAAAAAAATTTCATTTGCAGTTTTTTTTAATTGACTCGTGTACAGACCACGATTCTTCGTAAGATTCCAAAATTTCAGTCGGTTCGGTGCCATAAGGCCAATGTTATGACCGACCCCAAGTGCTCTATCGACCGAACACTAGTGCTAAAACGACCGACCCCAAGCGTTAAAGCGACTTTTTTTTTAATTTCTTTATGTGGCAGATTTTTTGATTGATTCGTGTACAGAGCATGATTCTTCATTAAGAATCCAAAATTTCAGTCGATCCGGTGCAATAATGTCTTAGTTATGGCCGAACATTAGTGTTTTTAAAAAGTGCCCGAGAATTAAAAAAAATTAAATCTTAATTTTCCAGATTTTTTTAGATTGTACAGACCATGATTCTTGTTCAGAATCCAAAATTTCAGTCGGTTGACCGACCCCAAGTGATTAAACGACCGATCCTAAGTGTTAAAACGACCGACCCCAAGTGTTAAAACTATGATTTTTTTATATTGCTTCTTATGGCAGATATTTTGATTGATTCGTGTACAGAGCTTGATTCTTCGTAAGATTCCAAAATTTCAGTCGGTTCGGTGCCATGAGGCCAATGTTATGACCGATCCCAAGTGCTTAAACGACCGACCCCAAGCGTCAAAGCGACGTTTTTTTTTAAGTTTCTTTATGTGGCAGATTTTTTGATTGATTCGTGTAAAGAGCATGATTTTTCACTAAGAATCCAAAATTTCAGTCGATTCGGTGCAGTAATGTCTTAGTTATGACCGACCATAAAAGTGTTGTTACAAAGCGCCCATGAATAAAAAAACGAAAATCTTCCTTTGGCAGATTTTTTTAGATTGTACAGACCATGATTCTTGTTCAGAATCCAAAATTTCAGTCGGTTGACCGACCCCAAGTGATTAAACGACCGATCCTAAGTGTTAAAACGACCGACCCCAAGTGTTAAAACTATGAAAATTTTTTTAATGCTTCTTATGGCAGATATTTTGATTGATTCGTGTAGAGAGCATGATTCTTCACTAAGAATCTAAAATTTCTGTCGATTCGGTGCAATAATGTCTTAGTTATGACCGACCATAAGTGTTGTTACAAAGCGCCCATGAATAACAAAACGAAAATCTTCCTTTGGCAGATTTATTTGATTGATTGTACAGACCATGATTCTTGTTCAGAATCCAAAATTTCAGTCGGTTGACCGACCCTAAGTGATTTAACGACCGATCCTAAGTGTAGAAACGACCGATTCTAAGCGTTAAAACTATTACAATTATTTAAATTCTTCTTATGGCAGATTTTTTTATTGATTCGTGTATAGAGCTTGATTCTTCACTTAGAATCCAAAATTTCAGTCGATTTGTTTCAATAATGTCTTAGTTATGACCTACCATAATGTTGTTACAAAGTGCCCATGAATAAAAAAAAAATAATTTTCATTTGCAGTTTTTTTAAATTGACTCGTGTACAGACCACGATTCTTCGTAAGATTCCAAAATTTCAGTCGGTTCGGTGCCATAAGGCCAATGTTATGATCGACCCCAAGTGCTCCATCGACCGAACCCAAGTGCTTAAATGACCGACCCCAAGCGTTAAAGCGACTTGTTTTTTTATTTTCTTTATGTGGCAGATTGTTTGATTGATTCGTGTACAGAGCATGATTCTTCATTAAGAATCCAAAATTTCAGTCGATCCCGTGCAATAATGTCTTAGTTATGGCCGAACATAAGTGTTTTTAAAAAGTGCCCATGAATTTAAAAAAATTAAATCTTAATTTGCCAGATTTTTTTAGATTGTACAGACCATGAATCTTGTTCAGAATCCAAAATTTCAGTCGGTTGACCGACCCCAAGTGATTAAACGACCGATCCTAAGTGTTAAAACGACCGACCCCAAGTGTTAAAACTATGAATTTTTTTTAATGCTTCGTATGGCAGATATTTTGATTGATTCGTGTACAGAGCTTGATTCTTCGTAAGATTCCAAAATTTCAGTCGGTTCGGTGCCATGAGGCCAATGTTATGACCGATCCCAAGTGCTTTAACGACCAAACCCAAGTACTAAAACGACCGACCCCAAGCGTCAAAGCGACGTTTTTTTTTAAATTTCTTTATGTGGCAGATTTTTTGATTGATTCGTGTACAGAGCATGATTTTTCACTAAGAATCCAAAATTTCAGTCGATTCGGTGCAGTAATGTCTTAGTTATGACCGACCATAAGTGTTGTTACAAAACGCCGATGAATAAAAAAACGTAAATCTTCCTTTGGCAGATTTTTTTGATTGATTGTACAGACCATGATTCTTGTTCAGAATCCAAAATTTCAGTCGGTTGACCGACCCCAAGTGATTAAACGACCGATCCTAAGTGTTAAAACGACCGACCCCAAGTGTTAAAACTATGAAAAAATTTTTAATGCTTCTTATGGCAGAAATTTTGATTGATTCGTGTACAGAGCATGATTCTTTACTAAGAATCCAAAATTTCTGTCGATTCGGTGCAATAATGTCTTAGTTATGACCGACCATAAGTGTTGTTACAAAGCGCCCATGAATAAAAAAACGAAAATCTTCCTTTCGCAGATTTATTTGATTGATTGTACAGACCATGATTCTTGTTCAGAATCCAAAATTTCAGTCGGTTGACCGACCCCAAGTGAATAAAAGACCGATCCTAAGTATAGAAACGACCGATTCTAAGCGTTAAAACTATGACAATTATTTAAATTCTTCTTATGGCAGATTTTTTTATTGATTCGTGTATAGACCTTGATTCTTCACTTAGAATCCAAAATTTTAGTCGATTCGGTTCAATAATGTCTTAGTTATGACCTACCATAAGTGTTGTTACAAAGTGCCCATGAATTAAAAAAAAAAAAATTTCATTTGCAGTTTTTTTTAATTGACTCGTGTACAGACCACGATTCTTCGTAAGATTCCAAAATTTCAGTCGGTTCGGTGCCATAAGGCCAATGTTATGACCGACCCCAAGTGCTCTATCGACCGAACCCAAGTGCTTAAATGACCGACCCCAAGCGTTAAAGCGACTTGTTTTTTAATTTCTTTATGTGGCAGATTTTTTGATTGATTCATGTACAGAGCATGATTCTTCATTAAGAATCCCAAATTTCAGTCGATACGGTGCAATAATGTCTTAGTTATGGCCGAACATAAGTGTTTTTAAAAAGTGCCCATGAATTAAAAAAAAATTAAATCTTAATTTGCCAGATTTTTTTAGATTGTACAAACCATGATTCTTGTTCAGATTCCAAAATTTCAGTCGGTTGACCGACCCCAAGTGATGAAACGACCGATCCTAAGTGTTAAAACGACCGACCCCAAGTGTTAAAACAATGAATTTTTTTTAATGCTTCTTATGGCAGATATTTTGATTGATTCGTGTACAGAGCTTGATTCTTCGTAAGATTCCAAAATTTCAGTCGGTTCGGTGCCATGAGACCAATGTTATGACCGACCCCAAGTGCTCTATCGACCGAACCCAATGCTTAAATGACCGACCCCAAGCGTTAAAGCGACTTTTTTTAAATTTCTTTATGTGGCATATTTTTGATTGATTCGTGTACAGAGCATGATTCTTCATAAAGAATCCAAAATTTCAGTCGATCCCGTGGAATAATGTCTTAGTTATGGCCGAACATAAGTGTTTTTAAAAAGTGCCCATGAATTAAAAAAAATTATATCTTAATTTGCCAGATTTTTTTAGATTGTACAGACCATGATTCTTGTTCAGAATCCAAAATTTCAGTCGGTTGACCGACCCCAAGTGATTAAACGACCGATCCTAAGTGTTAAAACGACCGACCCCAGTGTTAAAACTATGAATTTTTTTAATGCTTCTTATGGCAGATATTTTGATTGATTCGTGTACAGAGCATGATTCTTCGTAAGATTCCAAAATTTCAGTCGGTTCGGTGCCATGAGGCCAATGTTATGACCGATCCCAAGTGCTTTAACGACCGAACCCAAGTGCTTAAACGACCGACCCGAAGCGTCAAAGCGACGTTTTTTTTTAAATTTCTTTATGTGGCAGATTTTTTGATTGATTCGTGTACAGAGCATGATTCTTCATTAAGAATTCAAAATTTCAGTCGATCCGGTAAAATAATGTCTTAGTTATGGCCGAACATTAGTGTTTTTAAAAAGTGCCCGAGAATTAAAAAAAATTAAATCTTAATTTGCCAGATTTTTTTAGATTGTACAGACCATGATTCTTGTTCAGAATCCAAAATTTCAGTCGGTTGACCGACCCCAAGTGATTAAACGACCGATCCTAAGTGTTAAAACGACCGACCCCAAGTGTTAAAACTATGATTTTTTTTATATTGCTTCTTATGGCAGATATTTTGATTGATTCGTGTACAGAGCTTGATTCTTCGTAAGATTCCAAAATTTCAGTCGGTTCGGTGCCATGAGGCCAATGTTATGACCGATCCCAAGTGCTTAAACGACCGACCCCAAGCGTCAAAGCGACGTTTTTTTTTAAGTTTCTTTATGTGGCAGATTTTTTGATTGATTCGTGTACAGAGCATGATTTTTCACTAAGAATCCAAAATTTCAGTCGATTCGGTGCAGTAATGTCTTAGTTATGACCGACCATAAAAGTGTTGTTACAAAGCGCCCATGAATAAAAAAACGAAAATCTTCCTTTGGCAGATTTTTTTAGATTGTACAGACCATGATTCTTGTTCAGAATCCAAAATTTCAGTCGGTTGACCGACCCCAAGTGATGAAACGACCGATCCTAAGTGTTAAAACGACCGACCCCAAGTGTTAAAACAATGAATTTTTTTAATGCTTCTTATGGCAGATATTTTGATTGATTCGTGTAAAGAGCTTGATTCTTCGTAAGATTCCAAAATTTCAGTCGGTTCGGTGCCATGAGACCAATGTTATGACCGACCCCAAGTGCTCTATCGACCGAACCCAAGTGCTTAAATGACCGACCCCAAGCGTTAAAGCGACTTTTTTTTAATTTCTTTATGTGGCATATTTTTGATTGATTCGTGTAGAGAGCATGATTCTTCACTAAGAATCTAAAATTTCTGTCGATTCGGTGCAATAATGTCTTAGTTATGACCGACCATAAGTGTTGTTACAAAGCGCCCATGAATAAAAAAACGAAAATCTTCCTTTGGCAGATTTATTTGATTGATTGTACAGACCATGATTCTTGTTCAGAATCCAAAATTTCAGTCGGTTGACCGACCCTAAGTGATTTAACGACCGATCCTAAGTGTAGAAACGACCGATTCTAAGCGTTAAAACTATTACAATTATTTAAATTCTTCTTATGGCAGATTTTTTTATTGATTCGTGTATAGAGCTTGATTCTTCACTTAGAATCCAAAATTTCAGTCGATTCGTTTCAATAATGTCTTAGTTATGACCTACCATAATGTTGTTACAAAGTGCCCATGAATAAAAAAAAAATAATTTTCATTTGCAGTTTTTTTAAATTGACTCGTGTACAGACCACGATTCTTCGTAAGATTCCAAAATTTCAGTCGGTTCGGTGCCATAAGGCCAATGTTATGACCGACCCCAAGTGCTCCATCGACCGAACCCAAGTGCTTAAATGACCGACCCCAAGCGTTAAAGCGACTTGTTTTTTTATTTTGTTTATGTGGCAGATTTTTTGATTGATTCGTGTACAGAGCATGATTCTTCATTAAGAATCCAAAATTTCAGTCGATCCCGTGCAATAATGTCTTAGTTATGGCCGCACATAAGTGTTTTTAAAAAGTGCCCATTAATTAAAAAAAATTAAATCTTAATTTGCCAGATTTTTTTAGATTGTACAGACCATGAATCTTGTTCAGAATCCAAAATTTCAGTCGGTTGACCGACCCCAAGTGATTAAACGACCGATCCTAAGTGTTAAAATGACCGACCCCAAGTGTTAAAACTATGAATTTTTTTTTAATGCTTCGTATGGCAGATATTTTGATTGATTCGTGTACAGAGCTTGATTCTTCGTAAGATTCCAAAATTTCAGTCGGTTCGGTGCCATGAGGCCAATGTTATGACCGATCCCAAGTGCTTTAACGACCAAACCCAAGTGCTAAAACGACCGACCCCAAGCGTCAAAGCGACGTTTTTTTTTAAATTTCTTTATGTGGCAGATTTTTTGATTGATTCGTGTACAGAGCATGATTTTTCACTAAGAATCCAAAATTTCAGTCGATTCGGTGCAGTAATGTCTTAGTTATGACCGACCATAAGTGTTGTTACAAAACGCCGATGAATAAAAAAACGTAAATCTTCCTTTGGCAGATTTTTTTGATTGATTGTACAGACCATGATTCTTGTTCAGAATCCAAAATTTCAGTCGGTTGACCGACCCCAAGTGATTAAACGACCGATCCTAAGTGTTAACACGACCGACCCCAAGTGTTAAAACTATGACAATTATTTAAATTCTTCTTATGGCAGATTTTTTTATTGATTCGTGTATAGAGCATGATTCTTCACTTAGAATCCAAAATTTCAGTCGATTCGGTGCAATAATGTCTTAGTTATGACGTACCATAAGTGTTATTACAAAGTGCCCATGAATAAAAAAAAAATAATTTTCATTTGCAGTTTTTTTAAATTGACTCGTGTACATACCACGATTCTTCGTAAGATTCCAAAATTTCAGTCGGTTCGGTGCTATAAAGCCAATGTTATGACCGACCCCAAGTGCTCTATCGACCGAACCCAAGTGCTTAAATGACCGACCCCAAGCGTTAAAGCGACTTGTTTTTTAATTTCTTTATGTGGCAGATTTTTTGATTGATTCATGTACAGAGCATGATTCTTCATTAAGAATCCAAAATTTCAGTCGATACGGTGCAATAATGTCTTAGTTATGGCCGAACATAAGTGTTTTTAAAAAGTGCCCATGAATTAAAAAAAAATTAAATCTTAATTTGCCAGATTTTTTTAGATTGTACAGACCATGATTCTTGTTCAGATTCCAAAATTTCAGTCGGTTGACCGACCTCAAGTGATGAAACGACCGATCCTAAGTGTTAAAACGACCGACCCCATGTTTTAAAACTATGAATTTTTTTTTAATGCTTCTTATGGCAGATATTTTGATTGATTCGTGTACAGAGCTTGATTCTTCGTAAGATTCCAAAATTTCAGTCGGTTCGGTGCCATGAGGCCAATGTTATGACCGATCCCAAGTGCTTTAACGACCGAACCCAAGTGCTTAAACGACCGACCCCAAGCGTCAAAGCGACGATTTTTTTTTTAATTTCTATATGTGGCAGATTTTTTGATTGATTCGTGTATAGAGCATGATTCTTCACTTAGAATCCAAAATTTCAGTCGATTCGGTTCAATAATGTCTTAGTTATGACCTACGATAAATGTTGTTACAAAAGGCCCATGAATAAAAAAAAAAAAATTTCATTTGCAGTTTTTTTTAATTGACTCGTGTACAGACCACGATTCTTCGTAAGATTCCAAAATTTCAGTCGGTTCGGTGCCATGAGGCCAATGTTATGACCGACCCCAAGTGCTCTCTCGCCGAACCCAAGTGCTAAAACGACCGACCCCAAGCGTTAAAGCGACGTTTTTTTTTATTTCTTTATGTTGCAGATTTTTTTATTGATTCGTGTACAGAGCATGATTTTTCACAAAGAATCCAAAATATCAGTCGATTCGGTGCAGTAATGTCTTAGTTATGACCGACCATAAGTGTTGTTACAAAGCGCCCATGAATAAAAAAACGAAAATCTTCCTTTGGCAGATTTATTTGATTGTACAGACCATGATTCTAGTTCAGAATCCAAAATTTCAGTCGGTTGACCGACCCCAAGTGATTAAACGACCGATCCTAGGTGTAAAAACGATTGACCCCAGGCGTTAAAACTATGACAATTATTTAAATTCTTCTTATGGCAGTTTTTTAATTGACTCGTGTACAGACCATGATTCTTCGGAAGATTCCAAAATTTCAGTCGGTTCGGTGCCATGAGGCCAATGTTATGACCGATCCCAAGTGCTTTAACGACCGAACCCAAGTGCTTAAACGACCGACCCCAAGCGTCAAAGCGACGATTTTTTTTTTTAATTTCTATATGTGGCAGATTTTTTGATTGATTCGTGTACAGAGCATGATTCTTTACTAAGAATCCAAAATTTCAGTCGATTCGGTGCAGTTATGTCTTAGTTATGACCGACCATAAGTGTTGTTACAAAGCGCCCATGAATAAAAAAACGAAAATCTTCCTTTCTCAGATTTATTTGATTGTACAGACCATGATTCTAGTTCAGAATCCAAAATTTCAGTCGGTTGACCGACCCCAAGTGATTAAACGACCGATCCTAGGTGTAAAAACGACCGACCCCAAGCGTTAAAACTATGACAATTATTTAAATTCTTCTTATGGCAGTTTTTTAATTGACTCGTGTACAGACCATGATTCTTCGGAAGATTCCAAAATTTCAGTCGGTTCGGTGCCATGAGGCCAATGTTATGACCGATCCCAAGTGCTTTAACGACCGAACCCAAGTGCTTAAACGACCGACCCCAAGCGTCAAAGCGACGATTTTTTTTTTAATTTCTATATGTGGCAGATTTTTTGATTGATTCGTGTATAGAGCATGATTCTTCACTTAGAATCCAAAATTTCAGTCGATTCGGTTCAATAATGTCTTAGTTATGACCTACCATAAGTGTTGTTACAAAGTGCCCATGAATAAAAAAAAAAAAATTCATTTGCAGTTTTTTTTAATTGACTCGTGTACAGACCACGATTCTTCGTAAGATTCCAAAATTTCAGTCGGTTCGGTGCCATGAGGCCAATGTTATGACCGACCCCAAGTGCTCTCTCGACCGAACCCAAGTGCTAAAACGACCGACCCCAAGCGTTAAAGCGACGTTTTTTTTTTAATTTCTTTATGTGGCAGATTTTTTGATTGATTCGTTTACAGAACATGATTTTTCACTTAGAATCCGATTTTTCAATTTTCAATCCAAAATTTCAATCGATTCGGTGCAGTAATGCCTTTGTTATGACCGACCATAAGTGTTGTTACAAAGTGCCCATGAATAAAAAAAAAATTAAATCTTCATTTGGCAGATATTTTGATTGATTCGTGTACAGACCACGATTCTTCGTAAGATTCCAAAATTTCAGTCGGTTCGGTGCCATGAGGCCAATGTTATGACCGATCCCAAGTGCTTTAACGACCGAACCCAAGTGCTTAAACGACCGACCCCAAGCGTCAAAGCGACGTTTTTTTTTAAATTTCTTTATGTGGCAGATTTTTTGATTGATTCGTGTACAGAGCAAGATTTTTCCCTAAGAATCCAAAATTTCAGTCGATTCGGTGCAGTAATGTCTTAGTTATGACCGACCATAAGTGTTGTTACAAAGCGCCCATGAATAAAAAAACGAAAATCTTCCTTTGCAGATTTTTTTAATTGATTGTACAGACCATGATTCTTGTTCAGAATCCAAAATTTCAGTCGGTTGACCGACCCCAAGTGATTAAACGACCGATCCTAAGTGTAAAAACGACCGACCCCATGTGTTAAAACTATGACAATTATTTAAATTCTTCTTATGGCAGATTTTTTTATTGATTCGTGTACAGAGCATGATTCTTCACTAAGAATCCAAAATTTCAGTCGATTCGGTGCAATAATATCTTAGTTATGACCTACGATAAGTGTTGTTACAAAGTGCCCACGAAAAAAAAAAATAATCTTCATTTGCAGTTTTTTTAATTGACTCGTGTACAGACCATGATTTTTCGAAAGATTCCAAAATTTCAGTCGGTTCGGTGCCATGAGGCCAATGTTATGACCGATCCCAAGTGCTTTAACGACCGAACCCAAGTGCTTAAACGACCGACCCCAAGCGTCAAAGCGACGATTTTTTTTTATTTCTTTATGTGGCAGATTTTTTTATTGATTCGTGTACAGAGCTTGATACTTTACTAAGAATCCAAAATTTCAGTCGATTCGGTGCAGTAATGTCTTAGTTATGACCGACCATAAGTGTTGTTACAAAGCGCCCATGAATATAAAAACGAAAATCTTCCTTTGGCAGATTTATTTGATTGTACAGACCATGATTCTAGTTCAGAATCCAAAATTTCAGTCGGTTGACCGTCCCCAAGTGATTACACGACCGATCCTAAGTGTTAAAACGACCGACCCCAAGTGTTAAAACTATGACAATTATTTAAATTCTTCTTATGGCAGATTTTTTTATTGATTCGTGTATAGAGCATGATTCTTCACTTAGAATCCAAAATTTCAGTCGATTCGGTTAAATAATGTCTTAGTTATGACCTACCATAAGTGTTGTTACAAAGTGCCCATGAATAAAAAAAAAAAAATTTCATTTGCAGTTTTTTTTAATTGACTCGTGTACAGACCACGATTCTTCGTAAGATTCCAAAATTTCAGTCGGTTCGGTGCCATAAGGCCAATGTTATGACCGACCCCAAGTGCTCTATCGACCGAACACTAAAACGACCGTGCTAAAACGACCGACCCCAAGCGTTAAAGCGACTTTTTTTTTAATTTCTTTATGTGGCAGATTTTTTGATTGATTCGTGTACAGAGCATGATTCTTCATTAAGAATCCAAAATTTCAGTCGATACGGTGCAATAATGTCTTAGTTATGGCCGAACATAAGTGTTTTTAAAAAGTGCCCATGAATTAAAAAAAAATTAAATCTTCATCTGCCAGATTTTTTTAGATTGTACAGACCATGATTCTTGTTCAGAATTCAAAATTTCAGTCGGTTGACCGACCCCAAGTGATTTAACGACCGATCCTAAGTGTTAAAACGACCGACCCCAAGTGTTAAAACTATGAATTCTTTTTAATGCTTCTTATGGCAGATTTTTTGTTTGATTCGTGTACAGAGCATGATTCTTCGTAAGATTCCAAAATTTCAGTCGGTTCGGTGCCATGAGGCCAATGTTATGACCGACCCCAAGTGTTCTCACGACCGAACCCAAGTGCTAAAACGACCGACCCCAAGCGTTTAAGCGACGTTTTTTTTTTAATTTCTTTATGTGGCAGATTTTTTGAATGATTCGTGTACAGAGCATGATTTTTCACTAAGAATCCGATTTTTCAATTTTCAATCCAAAATTTCAGTCGATTCGGTGCAGTAATGCCTTAGTTATGACCGACCGTAAGTGTTGTTACAAAGTGCCCATGAATTAAAAAAAAAAAAAATAAATCTTCATTTGGCAGAATTTTTGAAGAATTTTAAGATTCTTCGTAAGATTCCGAAATTTCAGTCGGTTCGGTGTCATAAGGCCAATGTTATGACCGACCCCAAGTGCTCTATCGACCGAACACAAGTGCTAAAACGACCGACCCCAAGCGTTAAAGCGACGTTTTTTTTTTTTAATTTCTTTATGTGGCAGATTTTTTGATTGATTCGTGTACAGAGCATAATTCTTTACTAAGAATCCAAAATTTCAGTCGATTCGGTGCAGTAATGTCTTAGTTATGACCGACCATAAGTGTTGTTACATAGCGCCCATGAATAAAAAAAACGAAAATCTTCCTTTGGCAGATTTTTTAGTTGATTGTACAGACCATGATTCTAGTTCAGAATCCAAAATTTCAGTCGGTTGACCGACCCCAAGTGATTAAACGACCGATCCTAAGTGTTAAAACGACCGACCCCAAGTGTTAAAACTATGACAATTATTTAAATTCTTCTTATGGCAGATTTTTTATTGATTCGTGTACAGAGCATGATTCTTCACTTAGAATCCAAAATTTCAGTCGATTCGGTGCAATAATGTCTTAGTTATGACCTACCATAAGTGCTGTTACAAAGTGCCCATGAATAAAAAAAAATTAATCTTCATTTGCAGTTTTTTTTAATTGACTCGTGTACAGACCATGATTCTTCGGAAGATTCCAAAATTTCAGTCGGTTCGGTGCCATGAGGCCAATGTTATGACCGATCCAGATTCCAGATCAGATCAGATCCAGATCAGTATTCCAGAAATTTCCAATCATCGACAGTCAACCCTGAGGTCAGCAGCGTCATCAGCTATCGGATGGTTAAAGAAACCAAAGCGCACACCAGATACTAAGTTCGGTGAGCGCGCTTTCGGAGTGTCAGGACCTAAAGCCTGGAACGGACTGCCACATGACTTAAGAATGATCACAGACGCGGCGGAATTTAGAGCTAGACTTAAAACTCACCTTTTCAGACAGTCGTATCAATAAACTCAAAATCTTTCACCTTCACTTTCAATGCCCGCGACACCGTAAATAACTAACCTGCAAAAACGTAAAAAAAAAAAAAATATATATAAAAAAAAAAAAAAAAAAAAAATGTAAGCGTTTGTGAAGGTCATTTCATGAACATTCTCCAGCCCTAAAGATTCCGAAATTCTCCAGTATTTTAAAATAAATATCAACTATACTTTTGCCACTAATCTCCAATAGTCCTAAATTCTCCAGTATTTTAAAATAAATACCTCTACTTTTGCCACTAATCTTTTCACAAATGTAATAGGTACTAACAGCGATGAGGGTAGCAAATAATGTAAAATCACGCAATGTCCAGTGTGTTAACTGTAATGTCCTCCGCGTGCAAAGCCGTATCTTCTCCAAACATAAACTTATAATTAAAGTGTGTTTATCGGAAGTGACCTGCCAGGTAAGTATGTTTCTGTATCCATTTGTAAATAGTAAAATCAGTTAGAACCTAAGCATTCCTAATAAATTGTACAGCGCCCTTGAGGTGATTTTTCACAAAAACGGCGGTTTTTTTAAATTATCCAATTATTATTATTATTATTATTATTATCCCAAGTGCTTTAACGACTGAACCCAAGTGCTTAAACGACCGACCCCAAGCGTTAAAGCGACTTTTTTTTAAATTTCTTTATGTGGCAGATTTTTTGATTGATTCGTGTACAGAGCATGATTCTTCATTAAGAATCCAAAATTTCAGTCGATATGGTGCAATAATGTCTTAGTTATGGCCGAACATAAGTGTTTTTAAAAAGTGCCCATGAATTAAAAAAAAATTAAATCTTCATCTGCCAGATTTTTTTAGATTGTACAGACCATGATTCTTGTTCAGAATTCAAAATTTCAGTCGGTTGACCAACCCCAAGTGATTTAACGACTAAGTGTTAAAACGACCGACCCCAAGTGTTAAAACTATGAATTCTTTTTAATGCTTCTTATGGCAGATATTTTGTTTGATTCGTGTACAGAGCATGATTCTTCGTAAGATTCCAAAATTTCAGTCGGTTCGGTGCCATGAGGCCAATGTTATGACCGACCCCAAGTGCTCTAACGACCGAACCCAAGTGCTAAAACGACCGACCCCAAGCGTTTAAGCGACGTTTTTTTTTAATTTCTTTATGTGGCAGATTTTTTGAATGATTCGTGTACAGAGCATGATTTTTCACTAAGAATCCAAAATTTCAGTCGATTCGGTGCAGTAATGTCTTAGTTATGACCGACCATAAGTGTTGTTACAAAGCGCCCATGAATAAAAAAACGAAAATCTTCCTTTGGCAGATTTAATTGATTGTACAGACCATGATTCTAGTTCAGAATCCAAAATTTCAGTCGGTTGACCGACCCCAAGTGATTACACGACCGATCCTAAGTGTTAAAACGACCGACCCCAAGTGTTAAAACTATGATATTTTTTTAAATGCTTCTTATAGCAGATATTTTGATTGATTCGTGCACAGAGCTTGATTCTTTACTAAGAATCCAAAATTTCAGTCGATTCGGTGCAATAATGTCCTAGTTATGACCGACCATAAGTGTTGTTACAAAGTGCCCATGAATTAAAAAAATAAAATAAATCTTCATTTGGCAGATTTTTTAATTGATTCGTGTACAGACCATGATTCTTCGTAAGATTCCAAAATTTCAGTCGGTTCGGTGCCATGAGGCCAATGTTTTGACCGATCCCAAGTGCTTTAACGACCGACACCAAGCGTCAAAGTGACGATTTTTTTTTAATTTCTAAAGAAATTTCTAAAAAAATCTGCCACATAAATGTGGCAGATTTTTTTATTGATTCGTGTACAGAGCTTGATTCTTTACTAAGAATCCAAAATTTCAGTCGATTCGGTGCAGTAATGTCTTAGTTATGACCGACCATAAGTGTTGTTACAAAGTGCCCATGAGTTAAAAAAATAAAATAAATCTTCATTTGGCAGATTTTTTAATTGATTGTTGTACAGGCCATGATTCTTAATCAGAATCCAAAATTTCAGTCGGTTGACCAACCCCAAGTGATTTAATGACTAAGTGTTAAAACGACCGACCCCAAGTGTTAAAACTATGAATTCTTTTTAATGCTTCTTATGGCAGATATTTTGTTTGATTCGTGTACAGAGCATGATTCTTCGTAAGATTCCAAAATTTCAGTCGGTTCGGTGCCATGAGGCCAATGTTATGACCGACCCCAAGTGCTCTAACGACCGAACCCAAGTGCTAAAACGACCGACCCCAAGCGTTTAAGCGACGTTTTTTTTTAATTTCTTTATGTGGCAGATTTTTTGAATGATTCGTGTACAGAGCATGATTTTTCACTAAGAATCCGATTTTTCAATTTTCAATCCAAAATTTCAGTCGATTCGGTGCAGTAATGCCTTAGTTATGACCGACCGTAAGTGTTGTTACAAAGTGCCCATGAATTAAAAAAAAAAATTAAATCTTCATTTGGCAGAATTTTTGATTGATTCGTGTACAGACCACGATTCTTCGTAAGATTCCAAAATTTCAGTCGGTTCGGTGCCATGAGGCCAATGTTATGACCGATCCCAAGTGCTTTAACGACCGAACCCAAGTGCTTAAACGACCGACCCCAAGCGTCAAAGCAACGATTTTTTTTTAATTTCTAAAGAAATTTCTAAAAAAATCTGCCACATAAATGTGGCAGATTTTTTTATTGATTCGTGTACAGAGCTTGATTCTTTACTAAGAATCCAAAATTTCAGTCGATTCGGTGCAGTAATGTCTTAGTTATGACCGACCATAAGTGTTGTTACAAAGTGCCCATGAATCAAACAAAAATTTAAATCTTCATTTGGCAGAATTTTTGATTGATTCGTGTACAGACCATGATTCTTCGTAAGATTCCAAAATTTCAGTCGGTTCGGTGCCATGAGGCCAATGTTTTGACCGATCCCAAGTGCTTTAACGACCGAACCCAAGTGCTTTAACGACCGACACCAAGCGTCAAAGTGACGATTTTTTTTTAATTTCTAAAGAAATTTCTAAAAAAATCTGCCACATAAATGTGGCAGATTTTTTTATTGATTCGTGTACAGAGCTTGATTCTTTACTAAGAATCCAAAATTTCAGTCGATTCGGTGCAGTAATGTCTTAGTTATGACCGACCATAAGTGTTGTTACAAAGTGCCCATGAGTTAAAAAAATGAAATAAATCTTCATTTGGCAGATTTTTTAATTGATTGTTGTACAGGCCATGATTCTTAATCAGAATCCAAAATTTCAGTCGGTTGACCGACCCCAAGTGATTAAACGACCGATCCTAAGTGTTAAAACGACCGACCCCAGGTGTTAAAACTATGACAATTATTTAAATTCTTCTTATGACAGATTTTTTTATTGATTCGTGTATAGAGTATGATTCTTCACTTAGAATCCAAAATTTCAGTAGATTCGGTGCAATAATGTCTTAGTTATGACCTACCATAAGTGTTGTTACAAAGTGCACATGAATAAAAAAATAATAATTTTAATTTGCAGTTTTTTTTAATTGACTTGTGTACAGACCACGATTCTTCGTAAGATTCCAAAATTTCAGTCGGATCGGTGCCATAAGGCCAATGTTATGACCGACCCCAAGTGCTCTAACGATCGAACCTAGTGCTAAAACGACCGACCCCAAGCGTTAAAGCGACGTTTTTTTTATTTCTTTATGTGGCAGATTTTTTGATTGATTCGTGTACAGAGCATGATTTTTCACTAAGAATCCAATATTTCAGTCGATCCGGTGCAATAATGTCTTAGTTATGGCCGAACATAAGTGTTTTTAAAAAATGCCCATGAATTAAAAAAAAATTAAATCTTCATTTGCCAGATTTTTTTAGATTGTACAGATCATGATTCTTGTTCAGAATCCAAAATTTCAGTCGGTTGACCGACCCCAAGTGATTAAACGACCGATCCTAAGTGTTAAAACGACCGACCCCAAGTGTTAAAACTATGAAATTTTTTTAATGCTTCTTATGGCAGATATTTTGTTTGATTCGTGTACAGAGCATGATTCTTCGTAAGATTCCTAAATTTCAGTCGGTTCGGTGCAATGAGGCCAATGTTATGACCGACCCCAAGTGCTCTCACGACCGAACCCAAGTGCTAAAACGACCGACCCCAAGCGTTAAAGCGACGTTTTTTTTTATTTCTTTATGTGGCAGATTTTTGGATTGATTCGTGTACAGAGCATGATTCTTCATTAAGAATCCAAAATTTCAGTCGATTCGGTGCAATAATGTCTTAGTTATGACCTACCATAAGTGTTGTTACAAAATGCCCACGAAAAAAAAATTAATCTTCATTTGCAGTTTTTTTAATTGACTCGTGTACAGACCATGATTTTTCGGAAGATTCCAAAATTTCAGTCGGTTCGGTGCCATGAGTCCAATGTTTTGACCGATCCCAAGTGCTTTAACGACCGAACCCAAGTACTTAAACGACCGACACCAAGCGTTAAAGCGACTTTTTTTTTAAATTTCTTTATATGGCAGATTTTTTGATTGATTCGTGTACAGAGCATGATTCTTCATTAAGAATCCAAAATTTCAGTCGATTCGGTGCAATAATGTCTTAGTTATGACCTACCATAAGTGTTGTTACAAAGTGCCCACGAAAAAAAAAAATTAATCTTCATATGCAGTTTTTTTAATTGACTCGTGTAGAGACCATGATTTTTCGGAAGATTCCAAAATTTCAGTCGGTTCGGTGCCATGAGTCCAATGTTTTGACCGACCCCAAATGCTCTATCGACCGAACCCAAGTGCTAAAACGACCGACCCCAAGCGTTAAAGCGACGTTTTTTTTTTTAAATTTCTTTATGTGGCAGATTTTTTGATTGATTCGTGTACAGAGCATGATTTTTCACTAAGAATCCAAAATTTCAGTCGATTCGGTGCAGTAATGTCTTAGTTATGACCGACCATAAGTGTTGTTACAAAGCGCCCATGAATAAAAAAACGAAAATCTTCCTTTGGCAGATTTAATTGATTGTACAGACCATGATTCTAGTTCAGAATCCAAAATTTCAGTCGGTTGACCGACCCCAAGTGATTACACGACCGATCCTAAGTGTTAAAACGACCGACCCCAAGTGTTAAAACTATGATATTTTTTTAAATGCTTCTTATAGCAGATATTTTGATTGATTCGTGCACAGAGCTTGATTCTTTACTAAGAATCCAAAATTTCAGTCGATTCGGTGCAATAATGTCCTAGTTATGACCGACCATAAGTGTTGTTACAAAGTGCCCATGAATTAAAAAAATAAAATAAATCTTCATTTGGCAGATTTTTTAATTGATTCGTGTACAGACCATGATTCTTCGTAAGATTCCAAAATTTCAGTCGGTTCGGTGCCATGAGGCCAATGTTATGACCGACCCCAAGTGCTCTAACGACCGACCCCAAGTGCTTAAACGACCGACCCCAAGCGTTAAAGCGACGTTTTTTTTTATTTCTTTATGTGGCAGATTTTTTGATTGATTCGTGTACAGAGCATGATTTTTCACTAAGAATCCGATTTTTCAATTTTCAATCCAAAATTTCAGTCGATTCGGTGCAGTTATGCCTTAGTTATGACCGACCATAAGTGTTGTTACAAAGTGCCCATGAATAAAAAAAAAATTAAATCTTTATTTGGCAGAATTTTTGATTGATTCGTGTTCAGACCATGATTCTTCGTAAGATTCCAATATTTTAGTCGGTTCGGTGCCATGAGGCCAATGTTATGACCGATCCCAAGTGCTTTAACGACCGAACCCAAGTGCTTCAACGACCGAACCCAAGCGTCAAAGCGACGATTTTTTTTTAATTTCTTTATGTGGCAGATTTTTTTATTGATTCGTGTACAGAGCTTGATTCTTTACTAAGAATCCAAAATTTCAGTCGATTCGGTGCAGTAATGTCTTAGTTATGACCGACCATAAGTGTTGTTACAAAGCGCCCATGAATAAAGAAACGAAAATCTTCCTTTGGCAGATTTTTTTAATTGATTGTACAGACCATGATTCTTGTTCAGAATCCAAAATTTCAGTCGGTTGACTGACCCCAAGTGATTAAACGACCGATCCTAAGTGTTGAAACGACCGACCCCAAGTGTTAAAACTATGACAATTATTTAAATTCTTCTTATGGCAGATTTTTTTATTGATTCGTGTATAGAGCATGATTCTTCACTTAGAATCCAAAATTTCAGTCGATTCGGTTCAATAATGTCTTAGTTATGACCTACCATAAGTGTTGTTACAAAGTGCCCATGAATAAAAAAAAATAATAATTTTCATTTGCAGTTTTTTTTAATTGACTCGTGTACAGACCACGATTCTTCGTAAGATTCCAAAATTCCAAAGAACCCAAGTGCTAAAACGACCGACCCCAAGCGTTAAAGCGACGTTTTTTTTAATTTCTTTATGTGGCAGATTTTTTGATTGATTCGTGTACAGAGCATGATTCTTCATTAAGAATCCAAAATTTCAGTCGATCCAGTGCAATATTGTCTTAGTTATGGCCGAACATAAGTGTTTTTACAAAGTGCCCATGAATTAAAAAAAAATTAAATCTTCATTTGCCAGATTTTTTTAATTGATTCGTGTACAGACTATGATTCTTTGTAAGATTCCAAAATTTCAGTCGGTTCGGTGTCATGAGGCCAGTGTTATGACCGACCCTAAGTGCTTTAACGACCGAACCCAAGTGCTAAAACGACCGACCGCAAGCGGTAAAGCGACGATTTTTTTTTTAATTTCTTGATGTGGCAGATTTTTTGATTGATTCGTGTACAGAGCATGATTCTTCATTAAGTATCCAAAATTTCCGTCGATTCGGTGCAATAATGTCTTAGTTATGACCGACCATAAGTGTCGTTACAAAGTGCCCATGAATACAAAAAAAAATTAAATCTTCATTTTGCAGATTTTTTTATTGATTCGTGTAGAAACCATGATTCTTCACTAAGAATCCAAAATTTCAATCGATTCGGTGCTATAATGTCTTAGTTATGACTGACCATAAGTGTTGTTACAAAGCGCCCATAAATAAACAAAATAAAAAATCTTCTCTTGGCAGATTTTTCAGATTTTCAGTTTTTTTTGATTGATTCGTATACAGAGCATGATTCTTCATTAAGATTCCAAAATTTCAGTCGATTCGGTTCAATAATGTCTTATTATGACCGACCATAAGTGTCGTTACAAAGTGCCCATGAATACAAAAAAAAATAAATCTTCATTTGGCAGATTTTTTAATTGATTCGTGTACAGACCATGATTCTTCGTAAGATTCCAAAATTTCAGTCGGTTCGGTGCCATGAGGCCAATGTTATGACCGACCCCAAGTGCTCTAACGACCGACCCCAAGTGCTTAAACGACCGACCCCAAGCGTTAAAGCGACGTTTTTTTTTTATTTCTTTATGTGGCAGATTTTTTGATTGATTCGTGTACAGAGCATGATTTTTCACTAAGAATCCGATTTTTCAATTTTCAATCCAAAATTTCAGTCGATTCGGTGCAGTTATGCCTTAGTTATGACCGACCATAAGTGTTGTTACAAAGTGCCCATGAATAAAAAAAAAATTAAATCTTTATTTGGCAGAATTTTTGATTGATTCGTGTTCAGACCATGATTCTTCGTAAGATTCCAATATTTTAGTCGGTTCGGTGCCATGAGGCCAATGTTATGACCGATCCCAAGTGCTTTAACGACCGAACCCAAGTGCTTCAACGACCGAACCCAAGCGTCAAAGCGACGATTTTTTTTTAATTTCTTTATGTGGCAGATTTTTTTATTGATTCGTGTACAGAGCTTGATTCTTTACTAAGAATCCAAAATTTCAGTCGATTCGGTGCAGTAATGTCTTAGTTATGACCGACCATAAGTGTTGTTACAAAGCGCCCATGAATAAAGAAACGAAAATCTTCCTTTGGCAGATTTTTTTAATTGATTGTACAGACCATGATTCTTGTTCAGAATCCAAAATTTCAGTCGGTTGACTGACCCCAAGTGATTAAACGACCGATCCTAAGTGTTGAAACGACCGACCCCAAGTGTTAAAACTATGACAATTATTTAAATTCTTCTTATGGCAGATTTTTTTATTGATTCGTGTATAGAGCATGATTCTTCACTTAGAATCCAAAATTTCAGTCGATTCGGTTCAATAATGTCTTAGTTATGACCTACCATAAGTGTTGTTACAAAGTGCCCATGAATAAAAAAAAATAATAATTTTCATTTGCAGTTTTTTTTAATTGACTCGTGTACAGACCACGATTCTTCGTAAGATTCCAAAATTCCAAAGAACCCAAGTGCTAAAACGACCGACCCCAAGCGTTAAAGCGACGTTTTTTTTAATTTCTTTATGTGGCAGATTTTTTGATTGATTCGTGTACAGAGCATGATTCTTCATTAAGAATCCAAAATTTCAGTCGATCCAGTGCAATATTGTCTTAGTTATGGCCGAACATAAGTGTTTTTACAAAGTGCCCATGAATTAAAAAAAAATTAAATCTTCATTTGCCAGATTTTTTTAATTGATTCGTGTACAGACTATGATTCTTTGTAAGATTCCAAAATTTCAGTCGGTTCGGTGTCATGAGGCCAGTGTTATGACCGACCCTAAGTGCTTTAACGACCGAACCCAAGTGCTAAAACGACCGACCGCAAGCGGTAAAGCGACGATTTTTTTTTTAATTTCTTGATGTGGCAGATTTTTTGATTGATTCGTGTACAGAGCATGATTCTTCATTAAGTATCCAAAATTTCCGTCGATTCGGTGCAATAATGTCTTAGTTATGACCGACCATAAGTGTCGTTACAAAGTGCCCATGAATACAAAAAAAAATTAAATCTTCATTTTGCAGATTTTTTTATTGATTCGTGTAGAAACCATGATTCTTCACTAAGAATCCAAAATTTCAATCGATTCGGTGCTATAATGTCTTAGTTATGACTGACCATAAGTGTTGTTACAAAGCGCCCATAAATAAACAAAATAAAAAATCTTCTCTTGGCAGATTTTTCAGATTTTCAGTTTTTTTTGATTGATTCGTATACAGAGCATGATTCTTCATTAAGATTCCAAAATTTCAGTCGATTCGGTTCAATAATGTCTTATTATGACCGACCATAAGTGTCGTTACAAAGTGCCCATGAATACAAAAAAAAAAAAATCTTCTTTTGGCAGATTTTTTTTATTGATTCGTGTACAATCCATGATTCTTCACTAAGAATCCAAAATTTCAATCGATTTGGTGCTATAATGTCTTAGTTATGACCGACCATAAGTGTTGTTACAAAGCGCCCATAAATTTAAAAAAAATCTTCTGTCAGATTTTTCAGATTTTCAGATCTTTTGATTGATTCGTGTACAGAGCTTGATTCTTTACCTAAATTTCAGTCTCTTCGGTGCATAGTTATGACCGACCGTAAGTGTTGTTACAAAGCGCCCATGAATAATAAAAAAGAAAATCTTCTTTTGGCATATTTTTTTAATTGATTGTACAGACCATGATTCTTGTTCAGAATCCAAAATTTCAGTCGGTTGACCGACCCCAAGTGATTGTTTAATGCTTTAACGACCGACCCCAAGCGTCAAAGCAACGATTTTTTTTTAATTTCTTTATGTGACAGATTTTTTGATTGATTCGTGTACAGAGCATGATTCTTCACTAAGTATCCAAAATTTCAGCCGATTCGGTGCAGTAATGTCTTAGTTATGACCGACCATAAGTGTTGTTACAAAGCGCCCATGAATAAAAAAACGAAAATCTTCCTTTGGCAGATTTTTTTAATTGATTGTACAGACCATGATTCTTGTTCAGAATCCAAAATTTCAGTCGGTTGACCGACCCCAAGTGATTAAACGACCGATCCTAAGTGTTAAAACGACCGACCCCATGTGTTAAAACTATATTTATTTAAATTCTTCTTATGGCAGATTTTTTTATTTATTCGTGTATAGGGCATGATTCTTCACTTAGAATCCAAATTTAAGTCGATTCGGTGCATTAATGTCTTAGTTATGACCTACCATAAGTGTTGTTACAAAGTGCCCATGAATTAAAAAAAAAATTAAATCTTCATTTGGCAGATTTTTTGATTGATTCGTGTACATACCATGATTCTTCGTAAGAATCCAAAATTTCAGTCGGTTCGGTGCCATAGGGCCGAATTTATGACGGACCCGACGTGATTAAATGACCGAACCCAAGTGCTAAAACGACCGACCCCATGCCTTAAAACAATGATTTTTTATAGTTCGTCATCTGGCAGATTTTTTGATACATTCGTGAACAAACCATGATTTTTAGTGAGAATCCAAAATTTCAGTCGGTTTACCGATCCCAAATGTTTAAACGACCAATCAGGAGTGCTAAACGATTTTTGAATTTTTACTTTTTGATTTTATTTATCTAATATATAAAAATGAATCGCTAAATGTGTTGGTAAGCGCAAATCTCGAGATCAGCTGAACCGATTTCGCTAATTCTTTTTTTAGAGTATTCCTTGAAGTACGAGGATGGTTCTTACGGAGAGAAAAATTAAGAAAATGCGCAAAAATTGGATAATTTCAGAAAACATCGCACATTTGACAGTTCGCGTATTTGTGAATGACATTTTGCAAAACAATGACTGTTCAATGAGGATTCTATTTTTGAAATTCTGCAAGTTGATAAATTTATTTAAAGTAGGTACTCCCCTAATAGTTTGAATCGAATCGAGAATTTTAGATATTTTAAATAGGTACCTATGTTAGGTACCAAATTTAATATACATGAAAAATGGAAATTTGATTAAAAATTGTAAAAGGTGGCACGCGGGCTGTTTAAAAACTGAATGTACTGGGATTGAATATATGGAACGTGGGAGGAGAGTTGGCGGGACGAGGGAGCAGGAAAGGGAATAGGGAAGGCGGGGAACGTGGAAGGAAAACGCGGGAGGGGAAGGGGACGTGTGAGGGGGGAGGGGAACTCGGGATGGGGGTTCGCGGGACGGGGGAAGGGCTAGGGAGTGGAGTGGGAAGAGGGAAGGTGGAGGTGACGGAGTGGGAACGCGAGAGGGGAAGAGGACGCAGGAGAAGAAGGAGAGGCGGAAGGGGAACGGGACGAATGGGAAAGGACACTCAGGGAGAAACAATTTATTTATTAAATGGCATAGCAATGCATGCTGGGACCAGCTAGTGGAATATAAAATAAATCTACCCTCTGTGAAAAGTTGCTATAGTATACCTGAAAGTTGTGTTATTTTTATTTTTATGGATGTAGTCATTTATAGATGTAGTCATTTAACGACTGTTGTGTAAACCTCACGTGAGGGGAGGGGTGGTCCCACCAAATCTCACTTTATCTCACCAGGGAGAAGGGGGGAGGAGGAGACTAAATTGAAAAATAAAGCTCACGTAATTAATGTATGCCCCTAAGTAGTTTTGCTGTGCCATTCAGTGCACGAAAAAAACTGATGCTGATGATGAATAAAGAGCTGATGTCAAATTAGTAGCTTTTTATCTTTAATGTTTTTATATATGTTTATATTTTGACTTGAGAAAACGCAAACCATTTAGTTAGGGCCGCAGTTTTCTTTTACACCAGGGCCCTTAGTTACCTAGCTACGCCTCTGCATGCACACATCAAATCCCCAACATCGCAATCGGATGACCAGTTAGCGACAGTGGTTAGCAGTTAGTGGAATTGAGTTACAATATTGTAATTTTAATGGCGTTCAGCTGAACAAATTGGAAATCTTAGAATTTAGAAAGGGCGTAAATACTAATTTAAATATTATAAACAATCAGAAAATATTTTTAAATGGCCCATTATTAAACTTGTTCCCTTTGTAAATTACGCCCTATTTCACCCTCCCCCACCCCACTTACACCTTTCCATTAACACCGTTAAGTCTATTGTTGTAATTAGTTTTAAGTGATGTTCAGACATTGAATATAACCGTGAGCAGGTATCTGTTGAACGTTTCGTGCCTTTCACACGATGCAGATCAAATATTTCTTCCTATGGTTGGAGAGGGGGTCACATGAATTAGCGAGCGGCCGTAATTAAAATGACCCCCTCTCCTGTTTTCGTCAGAGTGGGGGGCGCTTAACTGTTGGCATATCGCCTCAAGAGCGGTTATGGCATAGGTGTAAACGGTCTGAAGGGATTGTATGGAGAGCGATATTTGGCGTGCTATGATCTTCTACGATATGCTTGATATGCTCAATCTGAACAGGCCTTTAAGGTGGGTGGTTTGGTATATTTATGGTTTTAAGTAAACCCTGAGGAAGCGAGGATCGCTCACGAAAGATGTTGGTATTTTATAAACAATAAATGGGGTTAAAAAAATAAATCTATTAAGTTTGAATGCTTATTGCTTATTCTTCAACAATAAGTGGCAGTGGCGGCAAGGTGACTTTTGGGTGTGCTAGGGTGGTAATATTTAAAAATTGGCATCATGGATGTCGTATGCGAAAAATATATATTTTTTTTTTTTTCGAAAATCGGTGTTTTGTAAGAAGATTTTTCAGGAAATCGGTGCGGCACACCGCCAAACTGAAACTTCCTGAAATTTTTCATACAAAAAACTGATTTTCAAAAAAAAAATTTAAAAAAATTTTCCGGCTACAATAATACAACTTCAACAACATCAATAATGCCATTTTTTTTAATATCAGCACTCTAGCACACCCAAAAGTCACGAGCCGCCACTGATCAGTGGTAGTGTTCACTACACCTTGTCTGACAGTGAGAGTGATATTGTGATTTCAAGTGCTGCATTTATCATTGCCTCAATTATCAAAGAAGATATGAATCGATGAGTTCCAAAAGCCGCACTAATTGATTTTATTACTTTCGACTAAATCAAGAAAAACGTGTAGTGTAGTAAATTAAGAAAAGTATAGTAGGCTGATGAATTTCCGTGATTCCAGTTATTTTATTATTTTTAGAATGATCTTTTAATAACTAGATACAATTGTTTTTTCTTTTTAAATGTTTAATATGTATTTAAAAAACGTGATTCAATTATTATAGGCCCATATTTAAACACAATTTATTAAGAAACTAGAAGACTTTTCGAGATAATAACGGAATCGCATTCCCTGTTAGAAACCACACAGATGGCATTCACACCTAATTTTTTACCAAAATTCATTAGGGCGGATATCAGAACTCAACGATTCATTCAACCTTTTTTCTCTTCGGGCCACATACATGTATTTGTAAATTTACGCGGGCCGCAACACTATACTGGTATGAGGAAAAAAATCATCACAAAACAGTACTTAATACGACAGCAAGAAATGCTGTTAAAATTAGTAGGTACCTGACGAAACAGTGACATTAACCAGTTTTTATGTATTATAATTGATGCGGTTGTTTCTAGAAGTGGCACTTTTATTTATAAATTATTTGCGCGCGTTTGTGTCAAATATTTGTTTTTTTGGGAATAAATCTAGCGTGTGTAAATAGCAACACTCTTACACATCTGCCCTGATGATGGACACTGTAACGCTGTCCGAAACGTTGGCTAAAGAGAGAGGTAGCGCAACACGGCATAACACCCCAAAAACAAATAACAAAAAAACCTTTTGGCCGTGAAAATCTAAACAACGTATCGTATTTTACTCTTGTACCAGATAATGTGGACCATAATGACAATCCTTTTCGGGTGTCACTGTGCGTCAAAGTCGAAACGAATCTCAAGAAATAAGAAATTTAGAATGATAGTTTTTTTTAAAATTAAGTTCCTGATGGAAAAGTGTTTAGGGCCGCACACAAAAGCTTGGCGGGCCACAGGTTGAGTATCGTTGATATAGAGGAAGAGAATTATTTTTTAAATTTATATTTGTTGTTTGTTTTCCATAAGGTATTATTATTATTTATTTTTATTTTCCAGGATCCCACATCAGTAAAAATAAACATTTCTACAGGATCTCATTTCTACAGAATTCAGTCTTCTTATATCTTATATTATTGACAGCATTTTAGAAATATTCTGCTGTGAACAGTAAGGTGATAGTGGGCACATCAAATAGTTTAAGTTATTTATTTCATTTATTTTATTTTTCATAATATTTTTTTACCGTCAAAAGAAGTTTTATCACGCATTAGTAAAAACTTTTAACAATAAAGGACTTAAACAGTTTTGTCAATATATGTTATACATAATTCAACATAACCAAATTATTATTCTACAGGGCATCATAATATAATATATGAAGCAACCTTTTAATTAAAATTAATTAAAAATTATCACATTAATTATTCCATAACCTTCAGTTTCTGTATTCGACTTGAAACGAATTCCATTTCGTGGGAAGGCTGCGAAGCATCTATATTTTCAACACGTATATTTTCTAAGGAACGGGCTTTCTTTAAAGATGGTTGTTTGGCACTGGCTAAAGTGCTGCCAATCTTGGGATCCAACACCGACACGTAGCTGGTGGAGGAGTCATCCATCTTGATATCCTGTGAAGGCGGGAGCTCTGCTTGCTTTCCTTCGTAACCATTCAAGGCTTCAGAGTTCTCACTTTTAGTTCTGTTTCGTTCAGGTACCGCATAAGGGATAGTTCGGTTATTGGTTGCTCGTTTCATTCTAAGGCCGATTGTTACGTTTGAAACGTATCTGGAATTCATTTGTATGATGCCCACATCCGAGGGATTAGACACGTCCCTCCTGAAGTAAGTGTTGGGCTTGCTACCGAAGCTTTTCCTTCGCATCTCCTGCAGGTATTGATTCCTGGAGTCGGTGATGGTACTCAGCATCCCCAATTCGTGCAGAGCTGAATCCAAATTGTTAACTCCCGATCCCGCTAGAGATGGCTCCTCCGATTCCTGTTAAGACAAGGTTATCATAAATAAATTTTAATTCCTCAGCTAAATTCAACGATCAACAAAAGCGGCAAAGAAATATCACAGAGCAGTTTGTTACTTTTGGTGACTTAGCGAGGGTGCTTGGGATTATGCCAGATTGGGAGAGGCCGTTGAGAGACACTCTGACCTCTCTAGCTGGACTCTCTTCACCGTCACCTTGCAGCTTGCACGACAGTGGGAGGATGAATGGTAAAATTTTAATTTACCGATACATTTTTAGTATACATAGATTATTGAAATAACACATCATTTCAACTTTAATTACTGTAAGAAATAACTATTTCAACGAATAAAAAAAGAAATGGAAAATAATGCATTTAAATTCCAATTTCTAAAAAAATTTATATTATTAAGCGTGTAGTGGAATTCTGCAACTTTCCCATATTTAAAACAAAATACGTTCTTAGGTTGGGTTTTTTTTTTTTTTACAGTGAATACCGCACAAGAATCTCAACTGCTCCCGTCTGGAGCCAGTGAGACTATGGCATCCCCAATTGGGGTATGTTGTGAGGCTGAAGGTAGCGGGGAGGGGAAGGAGGTGAGGAAGAGGAAGGTTGGGAAGTACCTGGCTATTCAGATCTGGTCACTAAACACGGCTAAAGCCATTTTCAAGCAATGTTTCAATTCTGAATGGTGGTCTTGCACCAGGGCGATACTGATAGTATCTTCCACTCTGGAACATGCCGCAAATATACTATATATTATTTTAAATGAATTAATTGTGAAATAACACAAATTAATCAAATAAAATTTATTTGCGCATGCCGGGTTCGAACCCGCGACCTCCGGAATGTGAGTCAAGAGTCTTAGCCACTGGACTACGGGTTTGCGTAAAAAACGAGTCTGAATAGTAAAACTTTACTGAATGGATTCATAAGTTTGTCACTCCTGGACACACTGACCGCCAGATTCCTACCCACCCCTCATACCCTTTTCCTTCCCAGAACTTCCTCTCCTTCCTTTCCTACCTCTAAAATTAAAAACATTCCACAGTGTCCCCAAAGATGCCATAGGCCCTAATGGCTTGCTCGCATTAAACAAGTTATTAGTCGAGTGGCGAGTATACTCGCTACCTGACTGACCGAAAACCGTTAACATTACAGCGCATTACGGTCAAATAGATAGTACATTAGTAAGTGGCGCATTGGAAGATGAAAAGGCTGCGGCGCATTAAAGTAAATAGGGTTATTAAACTGATATTTTAGAAGAGGTGGAAGAAGAAATTAGTGAGATGAAAATACATAAACTATGGACTCGAAAAGAGATTAATAGCAGCATAAATAAAGAATTTTAGAGTAGCATCTTCGCTTTCATGGCATGACATATCTGCGAGTCTATTAATGAACTCTGCTAAAACGACGGGTTCGCGCATGTAAGTGCGCAGGGACGTGTGGTGGGGGTCCTTACTCGCCCGAAAAAATAGAACGAAATGGATTGAATCTACTAAAGAGCTGACTAACCCACTCTACTAAAATTGTGGTGTTCGGACGCGTTTAGTTACTACTATATTCTCTACTCGACTAAAATACTTGCCATGTGCGAATGGCTCTTGGAAAATTATTAAAAAAAAAAAATTGTAAAAAATGGATCAAAAGTCTCTGCCGGTAACAATATCGATCCCTTGTGGACAGGTTAGACAGTGCAAGCTGCTGACCTGACAATAGGCAACTATTGGCATTGTATACTCGCATATCTGAGTCGATTCTGCTTGACCAAAACACGATGGAGAGTATGTGCCATGGCACTTCGTAGGCAAATAGCTACTGCCCAAGACTGCAGACATTTTGATTACCGAAACAAAAAACACCGACATTTGCTGTGCAGAACCGAACATACGAGCGACTGACCTTTCGCAAAATCGTGCGAGTGAAGCCTTGTGACGTGGTGGGGGAAGGCGAATGGCAAGTGAAAACAAAAAATGTGGCAATAACTTGGATGACCGACTCACACGTGACACTAACTCTTATAATCCGGTCACACTTATTAGTATTTGAGTAGCTGCACTGTAGTAGCAACTCTCACGCTGACTCGCATTGTGTAACCAGGTCCATGAATTTTATATAACTGAGAAGTGTACAACATTATAGTGAATAATAAAACTTAAGTAAATAAACGCGCTATTCGATAATTGAAGCAGAATCAGATGATTTCTGATTTTATTTTTAAATTTACTTTTTATCTTGAACTCTTCCGTGACGCTTACCTCAGTCGAATCGTTGCAAAACATCTTTCTTTTAGGCCTTTACAAAACTACCATATAAATTTAAAAGAAAAATGGTTCCAACGTTTTACACATTATTGTGCAGCTCATTGCGTAAATATTCATTAACATATGTACAACAATGGAGAAAATACGTAAACAAAGCGGTAATAGCTTTGTACTGAATGTACTGAATTTAGAAACTTCAACTTCAATGTTTATAAATGTCAGACGGCAGATGTCAAAAGCTAAATTACCAGTGTACAAAATATAATATCGTATTTGGCAACATTGTCTATTTAATTATCAGACGACCCCCCCACAGATACGAATGTTTCTCCCATGAAGTTTGATCTCCAGGGACTTTTATTATTTCTACTTTTTCAGTTTCATCCTGTCAACTCCTGATTTACTCAGGGTACCGACCCTGATATTTTTTAAGCTCGGCTTCAAGTTGCTATCGGATTAATTTCCTGTCAACCAAATACTTTCCCGAGTAACCGTACCTAGGATATTTTTTTGACTATACCTTACTTATTGAAATACTGATCCTCATAATATATCACTCACGGTCCTTAGGGAACGTACCCAAACTACGTGACCAACTTTTTGCAATTTTTAACCCCCCCCCCCCCCGGTGACCAAAATCCTAAGGAACCCGCCGCTCATTTTGTATGGAGCGTGACCTTTTGAAGACCCCCCCCCCTAAAAGTGTCACGTAGTATGGGTACGTTCCCTTATGTAATCTGCAATAGGTATACGTAGTCATGCTGTTGAATATAATGTGTTCGGTATTTAATGCGAAGTAACAAATTTTTTCTTAAGAAGAAATACTTTTGAAGTACAATTCATGTGTATTTATTTGCTACGGCTACTGTGACTAATTAATTTATAAAAAACCCCTATTACAAATTTAATATTGTATCAGTTACGATAGGTACCTACTCAGTTATTCACATTTTTTATTTTCATTTCATGGGTTGAGCATTTTATGAATTTGTGAAGACCTTCTCCAAAATGTACTCCAAAATAGACTTTATTGTGATTGGCGTTAAGGTTATTTTCACATGCTAATAATAATGTATTTCTAGTCAAGATCCATCCAATTATTGTTGACGGCGTTGACGCCATGCAACTGGATTGAAATTTACGAAATTTGCCCTTCATCTGACACTTCGTCTCTCGACGCCGGTCAATTTGCTGCTTCTCTAGAGGTTCTCTCACTCCGTGGAAAGAAGTATGTACCTTAACTTTATTTTTTACCATTATCAAATCATTTTTCAATTTCTTTTATGAAAAAATATTGGAAATTAATAGAAAGTTTAGAGATAACCATCGCTTCCGCCATTTGGAGTTGGAATTTTGCAAGTAGATTTCTAGTTTTTGTTAATTTTCATCATTTATACTGCTATTTCCATTATAATAATATTTGTGATTACGCCTTCCGTATATTTACTTCATCTTATTGAATTATTTCGAATTAGCCGGCTTTCATTCTATTTTTACTATCCTACACAGTGTGACCTTTGTGTGACCTCGAAGGTAACTACGTGAAGATACGTGGAGTTTCCTGATTGCACTGATTCAATATAGAAAAATAATGTTATGCCGGTATTGCAAATATAGAAATACTCAAAACTGACTAGATTCTCAACAGAATCTTCTTAATTCTTTTATTTTCAAGTACGAAGGCACGCCTAATATGGCTGACACTAATTGCGCTTGGCTTCCTGAAGAATATATTAGATTTGTCGATGCAAAATACTCCGTAAAAAAAAAACTATTTTTACTTTTATATAACATCATGTAAAAGTGTTAATGTTTTGTCTTTGAAAGAAATGAGATAAATAGAACTAATCACGTTTTATTTGTACATTATTAACTATCGATTTTTTCTATTATGTATTTGTGAAAGGCTTTGAAATTGATTCTCAGAATTCCCTTTGAAGTTCGTCATATTAGTATTTTTATCCCTTATGAGCCATGTCCTTGCTAAAACTTGTCAGCTTTCAATAAATAATAAGTTATTTTATTATTCATACAAGTCAATATTTTCATATTATTTTTAACTTGTATTCATTTTTTGGACACAAGAAAAATGGCTTTTTTAACAATAGTAAGAACCTAGGTAGGTAGACAATAAAAATTATGTTTATGAAGTAATCATAAACATAATTATGATTACTTCATTGACCTTCATTATTTTCATTTGATGTTGTCAAACAAAAAAAATCTTTTGATGTTACGTATTTTGGTTTGATTTTTCAAGCTTCTGACTATTTTAAATGCATTACTGGTGCAATATTTGAAGAGAAATAGTAATGTTCATTTTGACCCAGCCCCCCCTGGGTAGAAACCCCATCCACACAATTATTTGATAGGTCACATAGAGGACATCATAGTCACTACCGGTACCTTGTCTTGACATTCATTTTAGTTGACCTTCATCATACCAGAGAAGCCGTAACTAAAACATTACGTATTGTGATTATTGAAAGAATATTCAATCTTTAAAGAATGGGGAAAAGGCGCAGAAAGTAACAAATTAGGTTGTGATGGAGACAGTTTGATTCAGTAATCAATATTTTAATGAAGTATAAAACATTAATATGTTAATTATGATTCAAACATTGTGTTTTTATTAGGATAGCAGAATATTGTGATCATATCTGTTGTAGAAGTTTTTTAATTAATTCTTGAAATGTTTTATTTTCAGATTACTTAATCATGTCTAAGATTGGAATCAATGGATTTGGACGCATCGGGCGTCTGGTGCTGAGGGCTTCCATCGAGCGCGGAGCAACTGTAGTGGCGGTTAATGACCCCTTCATCGGGCTGGACTACATGGTGTACATGTTCCAGTATGACTCCACCCACGGACGCTTCAAGGGAACCGTCTCCTCTCAGGATGGATTCCTGGTTGTCAACGGCAACAAAATCCAGGTGTTCAGCGAGCGTGACCCCACAGCCATCCCCTGGGGCAAAGCCGGAGCCGAATACGTAGTAGAGTCCACCGGAGTATTCACCACCATCGAGAAGGCCGGAGCTCATTTGGCCGGAGGTGCCAAGAAGGTCATCATCTCCGCTCCCAGCGCTGATGCCCCCATGTTTGTGGTCGGAGTCAACCTCGAAGCCTACGACCCATCCATGAAGATCGTCTCCAACGCTTCTTGCACCACCAACTGCCTGGCTCCCCTCGCCAAGGTCATCCACGACAACTTCGAGATCGTGGAAGGTCTGATGACCACCGTTCACGCTACCACCGCCACCCAGAAGACCGTAGACGGTCCCTCGGGAAAGCTGTGGCGCGACGGACGTGGTGCTGCCCAGAACATCATCCCCGCCTCCACCGGAGCGGCTAAGGCTGTGGGTAAGGTCATCCCCTCCCTGAATGGAAAGATCACCGGCATGGCCTTCCGCGTGCCCGTTGCCAACGTGTCGGTGGTAGATCTCACCGTCCGCCTCGGCAAGCCCGCCTCCATGGATGCCATCAAGGCTAAGGTGAAGGAGGCCTCCGAGGGAGCCCTCAAGGGAATCCTCGGTTACACCGAAGACCAGGTGGTCTCTTCTGACTTCATCGGAGATACCCATTCCTCCATCTTTGATGCGTCTGCTGGCATCTCTCTAAACGACAACTTCGTCAAGCTGATCACATGGTACGACAATGAGTATGGCTACTCCAGTCGAGTTATCGATCTGATCAAGTTCATGCAGACCAAGGATTAAATGCATTTATTAAGTATTTTCGCCTCCCAGTCTACCCTACCCACTACTCATCCCACACTATGTATGCTGTATTCAAATAGGTGTTTTAGCAAGAGATAGCTGGAAATTGAAGGCAGAAAATGCCTTCATGTTCACTAAGTATGCTAATAATTTTAATTTAATTTTAAGTGTCACCGCTGATTACGATTAATAAACAATATTGTTAGTCACTTCTGGTTTTGTTATTCCGTTCCTTTCCTGAAGAAAAATATTTAAAAAATAATAATGTTCTTATCGAGGCACTCAAGCAGAATGTTACAATAATAATAAAATTATGGCTCAATTGTTTTTCTTCTATATAAAAATGATGTGCCTAGAATATTGCCCTTGTATGTGTAGTGATTAAAAGGTGGGTTACAGTGCTAATTCATAAGTTGGAACGCTGCAATCTATGATAGGTGGAATTGCCAGATTAAAATATAAAGATATAACATTAGTTCATGTTCCCACCACAGCCAACTTATACTTGTAGTGGGGAGGTACCTGGCTATTCAGATCTGATCACCAAACACGGCTAAAGCCATTTCAAGCATCGTTGGCTGTGGATCATACTTCACAAGTACACAAACTCATCCACCTGCTCCAAATACTCATCATTCACAACTAAGTTGCACATTGTTTTCATACTCTCTCTTTCAAATTACCATGACTTTAGACTTACTTCTTATCGGCACTTTCCATGGAGGAAGATACTTTCAGTATCGCCCTGGTGTAAGACCACCATTCAGAATTGAAACGATGCTTTTTTTTATTTTATTTTTTACGCACAATAAATTGTGTCAGCATATCTTGTAATTTCCTTGTTATGCTTAATTAAAATCATCTCTTATTGTAATAATTTTGCGTATTATTATTATTATTATTTGTATAGTATTATTATATAATGTAGATAGGTTCTTGTTATTAAAACTAAATTAGTTAATATTAACCAAAAATTACACTCACAAAGGCATTCACATGACACTGGCCAGAACACTCTTTTGGGGTGAAGAGCCATTAAAAAAAAAAAAAAAAAGCATCGTTTCAATTCTGAATGGTGGTCTTACAACAGGGCGATACTGAAAGTATCTTCCTCCATGGAAAGTGCCGATAAGAAGTAAGTCTAAAGTCATGGTAATTTGAAAGAGAGAGTATGAAAACAATGTGCAACTTAGTTGTGAATGATGAATGATGAGTATTTGGAGCAGGTGGATGAGTTTGTGTACTTGTGAAGTATGTTTAGGAGAGATGGGAAGGCTGATAGAGATATCGAAAGAAGGGTAAATGCAGGTAAAACTGTCCAAAGAAGTTAGCCGTCCATAATGGAGTGCTGGTACCTACCCTGATGTATGGCAGTGAGGCATGGAACTGGCAGAGGAAGGATGAAAGTAGACTGAAGCTGTAGAAATGAGATCCCTGAGGCGTATGTGCGATAAAACCATGTACGATCGTGTGAGAAATGTAGAGATCCGCGAAGAAAGCAAGGCTGATGTAAGCGTAATGAGTAAGATTAAGAAAGGGATGCTCAGATGGTTTGGGCATGTAGAGCGAATGAACGAGGAAAGGAGTGTAAGGAGAATATATGACACAAATGTGAATGGTAGAAGAAGAAGGATGCCCGAGGAAGACATGGCATGACCAAGTGAATCAGATACTTGAGTCGGGCCATGTGAAGAGTCGGAATAATAGAAGAGTTTATGCCAAGATCGAGTTGTTTGGCGGTCCGTCCTCTCTGCCTACCCCTGCGGAGAAACGGCGTGATGGTTAGTTAATTTTTTTATTTAATTTTCATATATTTTATACAGCCACAACTTGACAACAACAATAAAACGCTTTTGTTATTTTCATTGAACCCGGGCTGGGGGCTGGGTCAAGAGTCAAGAGGTCATTAAATACTTTTATGTAATCATGTTTTGAATGGGATATCATAATTTGACAAATACTTCTTTTACGGCAGCGTTGAACCTGCATTGGAGTCGTTTTAAATTTTATTTTATGTATGTTCAGCTTTCATCGCCCTGGTGAATTATCACCATTCAGAAGCGAAATATTGCGACTGTCTGCATAAATTAACTACAGGTCCGATTTGCAAGTTGCAAGGTACTTCTCAACCTTACTCCTTTACAGTCCCTTACCTTCCCTACTCCTTTCAACCTCACAATGTACCCCAATTGGAGCTACCATAGTCCCTCTATCTCTGTCGGGACTCTTGTGCGGTATTCACATAAAAAATGTGTCAAATGTAGGCAGTGGCGTAGCATAGGGGGGAGCGAGGGGGGCGGCCCGCCCCGAGCGGCACTTTTAAGGGGCGGCAAAATCTCACAATAAATAACCATAATATCTTGTAAAAAAATTTCATTTCACATTTTTGTCGCATCTACGATTCGGACCGATTGAAATGAGCACGGAATTTTTCATTACTTATTTTGTGAAGAAACCGAGGAATCCCCTTTCTTTAAATAATTGTATTATAATGTCATCTTGATTACTAGAGCTATTGGCAACACCGTCTGTAGTGAATTGCAAGAATTCCCCGTATGTTGTTTTGGATTGTTTATGACTAATATCAACTAATATTCAGTAAGAATGATTGAGGGGGTCCGTGGCGATGTTTTGACGATTCTAAGAAAGTTTCATGGATCATCATGTGTTCTGATGAATCATCAAACCATTCATGTGTTCCAAGAACAAAAATAGGAGGAAAACCATTTTCGTGAACACGAAAGCTGAGGACTCGCGAGCAGATTAACTTTTAGGTTTAAACCAGTATCATGTTCGGAATAATTTGTCAAAATTCCAGTGGCGGATTAATCTGCTGAAGTATTGCGAAGAAATTTATTCTAAAATTTCAGTGGAGTTAAAATTTTTGTTTCAAACCTTTCTTCAAAATTCATAATCGATAGGAAAACCATTAGCATATTATTAGAGTTTACTAATTAAAGCTGGGGACTCGCAAGCAGATTCACTTAATTAAACTAGTTTTAATTCACCGCATACAGATTTAATTTAAGCCAGTTTTGTGTTCAGAATATAACATAAATTAAATAACAAGTAGCAGATTCATCTTTACATTTGAGTTGCATGTCATATGCTGCAAAATTTTGAGAAATTGACTGTTCCGTGTGTAACTATTATTTTGGGACTCTTACGCAAAATCAATCTTAAGTTAAGTTATAAAATATGCATTAAGAAAATGAAGATAATGTTGGTGGTTCTTAGTCGAAATATGGCATAGTTAAAAATTGGATATCGACACCTTTTTAGTGCAGTGGTTAGCGCAGTGGTTAGTGCATTGGCCCAGAAAGCCGAAGATCCTGAATTCGAGGCCCAGAGGTGCCAATATCTTTTTTTCTGATTTTTCTGTTTCCAGATTTTGGATTGAGTTTCGCTAATATTGTCTTTATTTAATTAAATATTACAATTTGAGGTTTTACTCATAGAATTAAAAATAAATAGGAATTGATTTTCGTAATCAATTCCAATCAGTATATTTTATCTCCACATTTCTCGGAAGATCATGCAACTGGCCTGATTTTAATAAGTGGAGGGTGAGTGCAAAGGACACACATTGGCGCGTTTATAGTATAGAGCGAGCATGCAGTTAAACACGCGCCATTATTTTTATTTATAACGCGCCACGGGCAAACAAGTGGGAGATAATGTAATAAAATATTAGCAGTTCCCTAGTAGCTGCTAGTGTCGCTACTGAGCGATTAGTTTTGTGTCTCATCATGACAATCTCACTCGCCGATTCACCCGCTTTTAAACTTACCGGCTTACTACCTCCCTCCCCCCCCCCCCCCCCCCCCCCACCCTCCCCCATGTAAAGCGCCGTAACGTTTTTCTGTATCCCCCCCTCCCACCTAAGCGTTACGTAACACCTAAGTGACTATATTTTACCTAAAAGTCACAATTGAGTTACGCAAAGTACTGGAAAGTCGCTTAAAATGACGTATAATACAGTCGAGGGATCCTCCGTACAACATAAACGAAAAGGATTGCCAACTTAGAAGATTTTAATTCCCTTGTTTTTTATTTAAATGAAAAAAAAATTGTTACGTAATGCTTTGTTCGAACCCCGCACGGTAACGCACAGTAACGTTTTACAAACCCCCCCTCCCCCAAAGTGCAATACGTAATACTTGAACGGCTCCTTAGTCACTCTACAGAATCGACCGTATATTTCTTTACTCTTATTTTCTATACGTTTTTTATAAATAAGTTTAAAAAGCTGTCATTAATTTTATGAAAAAATCTGAACTTTTACATTGCTCTTTGGAAGTAAGCCAATTTATAACAAAAAAAGTATATCAAAAGTGCTATGTATAATACATAACGTGCCTACTTAGTAATCAATTTTTAATAAAAGATGGCAACATTTTTTCAATTTTGTGCTCCAGTTTGTACGACGTGAAGGCAGTTACATTGTTCGGAATTTCGGAAAATATTTCTTCAAGGTCAATAGAAGCACTATTGTCTGTGGTCTACAGGGTTTGGTTCAATAATGGCCGCATCTGTCATATTTTTGCATCGCGTGATCGTTTCGAAGCGGTTGAAGCGGTAGTTCGGGATATAATTATCTTTATGTTTGTTTTTCATTTAAAATGTTAATAAATAGATAATAAAATAAATGCTTCCTAAATGTATTTTCATACGCAATATAGGCTGTTATTTACTTTCGAATAGTATTTTTGGTTATAATGGAGGACTTGAATTTGACAGAAACAGAGCTCAGGTATTTTGGAGATTTGTTTCTGTGTTGTGATGAGGAATCCAACGGAAAAGTTCCAGTGCTCAAGGCTACGGAATTATTCAGGTCGTCGAATATACCAAATGACATTTTAAAACAGGTACTTCGTCTTTTGTTATGATATTTTTGTGACATATTGTTCAAATTAATATTTTCTCGCAGTTTATTTTGTTTACTCAGCTCACTATTTTTCTGTTATCAGATTACAGACCTGAGCTTTCCTCAAACTAACTCCGTCAGCATAACTCATATCAATAGGAAGCAGTTTTATTCTGCCTTAAAACTGATAGCTGCCCACCAGGCGAATATGACGTTGAAGAGTGATCTGTTGAATACGTTCGTAGACCTTCCATTGCCGAGGTTTACTTGGACCTTGAATTGTGAAACAGATCCAGATCTTATCCAATTGTCTAACTGGCCAGCGACTGCGCTCCCCAAAGAGCAACACATTCACAAGAGAGACAAGTCCTTTGGTCTGTACGAGCCCATGAGACTATCCTCAAACTCTTCGGACATGGATATTCCCCAGGCAACCAACTCCCACGATGCCCTGGAAGCCCAGAGCACAGATTCTGAAGTGGAGTCAGAGACTATTTCCCAGCGCTCCGATCATTCCCATACAGTGAGTCTAGGCTTTCAATTAAATTTATTATTTCTAAAAACATTACAAAATTGTTCATTTTAGTGCATTTTTAAATAAATTTGTAAAGGAGAATTACATAAAATAATAATAAATATTAGGTTTGTCAACTTTGCTGGTAGTAATAGAGCTTGCCCTTTAAAAGCAGCTTCATTGATGCTAAATATGTCGATATCCGAATTGATTCTGCTCAACATCAAGATTGTTCTTCCCACCGGCATGACCATTGGCAAGTTAGTCCTGCAGGCTTGGAAATAGAACAGTCGGTGATAGAGATAACCATTGGGAATTCATTATGTTACTGCATTATAAATAATGACTAGTAGGCGGCTGGCGGAGGCAAAATGTATGGCGCGCGATATGCTGAAATAGGCCAAAACCTAACGATCTTTTATAGCTAAGTCTGTTGGCCCCATAAAACAAATTTGACCGGTTAAATATCTATAATTTAATTGTTTTACCTTTAATAATGAGCGGCTCTGTAATCTTCGTTTTGCCTCCCCCAGCCGCCTACTAATAATGATTGTTCAAAGGCCTTCAATACTGTTCATCATGACGTTTTACTCAATAAACTGGCTATAATAGGATTTTCAAGACTTGCTCACCTTTTTTGCTAGCTATCTTGCAGACTGAAAACAGTTTGTGACTCATAGACTATTCCAGTTTATTCTAATTTTTTGTATGACCAGGAGTACCCCAAGGCTCTAATTTAGGCCCACTCCTCTTTTCAATATTTATGAAAGATATTACAGAAGTAATTCTTCACTCTAGGTTTCTTCTCTTTGCTGATGACCTAAAACTATTCTTAAAAATACTAACTTTAGAAGACTGCAATCAATTCCAGTCGATATTGATAGAATTGTTGAATGGAATAAAAGTAATCGGATTGAGCTCAATGTAGATATGCAATTGTTCAATTTTGTCATGCACTAGAGCGTAACGTACCCGGTGTTACCGGTATACAATGGACGCCTGAAGTCTAAAACTTCTCTCCACCATGAAGGATCTTGAAATCGTGTTTGATAGCAGGCTGACATTTCGTGCTCACGTTGAGATGGTATGTACCACTTCATTGAGAATGCTGGGCTTTGATCTACACACTGTAAGGAATTTTAGAGATACCCGGGTTCTCATAATTTTATTCAATTCCTTTGCAAGGAGTAGACTTGAAAGTGGATCGGTAATTTGGAATCCACCCAAGTAGCATCTTTCCTCATTTTGGAGAGTTCAGAAGAAATTTCTGAAATTTCTCTACATGAGGGAGTATGGCTACTATCTTACTGACTTTATTTTGGGTATGCTCGGAATGAACTATCTAGGTTAAAAGGAATGTACACATTTCTTCAGACTGATTTGTGGATGGTTTGAAACTCGTTTATAATGGAGAGCATTCATTTCTAAGTTCCCAATGGTTATCTCCATTACCGACAGCATAGACTGTTCTATTTCAAGCCTGCAGGCAAACTACCAGCAAAGTTGACAAACCTACTATTTATTATTAGATATAATGACTTATTACTGATTTATATATAATATAATGAACAATCTACCTGATGGCCTTTATCTAACGATTTTGATACATGACAGAAAGATGCCGCGGAGGACTTTAGTTTATAATACATAGAGATGGTGTGAAAGATTATAATAATGTGCATGAAATGCTTGGGGTAACTAACGTATTAAAGTTAATAAGGATTAATACTGAATCCGTCTAAATAACTTTTCAATTACCGCAATGTACGGGACCAATTTTCTAGAAGATAGAATGGGTATAGTAAGCTATCCGTAAAAGATAGATATATGCCTTCGCGGACTTTTTTGTAGATCTATAAAAGAGGAATATCCCACCATGAATTGTTTTGTTATATGCCAAAAGGATTAGTCAGCGTTTTCGATGAAAGCTACCAGGCCGCTTGACTTTTTCCGACACTTCTAACAACTATCGTTATGTTTCAACCAATTTACGCAAATCCTTGAAAAATTACATACCTAAACTTTCCTCACGAAACACTCCATCTATTGGTGAAAACCGCATGAAAATCCATTCAGTAGTTTTCGAGTTAATCGCGAACAGACAGACAGACAGACGGCACGGGGGACTTTAATTTATAATATGTAGAGATTGGAAAGCAGTGCGACTGCACCTAACCAGGGCTCTATGTCCACTGAATAAATCAGTCATACCGACGGCAAGTAGCATTCGTTTTTTATGGAGAGCATGTTTCGGCCTAATGCTCTATGGTATCTCGCCCATACCACTTTGGATATTGCCGACCACCTCTCCTGGGAGGTTTTCTGGGGAAACAGGCATCAAAAATACTATAAATATAAACACAAAAACGATGTACCGCCTCATTTACAGTGCAAAAATTATAAAGTTCTTGCCAATCTAGTTGGCTCATCATATTGTATAACTTACCGACTTCATCTTGCTCAAAATTCCATCCACATGTGCTTGTCATTTTTTGGAATTGGCATCGATCACATAACAACATTCTAAATATTCCATCGATTTACAAATGTGTGGTATTTTAGGTTTTCATTTAATCTATGAAAAAATATTATGAATGTTTTTTAGATACATCTTATGATATCAATAAATTCCATAAACAAACTTCAGGAATGCCAAAATGTTGACTTTTCCGTGAGGAAATGTTAGATTACACATCAAACAAGTTAACTAAACCCTCTTCTACGTCTTTGTGATGTTGTACAAAAGTCGGTTAAATAAAATGAGTTTTGCTGAGGATTCCTACAGGGATTTCAATTTTTACAATATGATAAATCATTAATTAACAGGGGGTAGTTTCGAAAGCAAATGCGTGTCCGAGTGCAAAAATATCTTAACATTGCATAATAATATATTACGCATATTATTATGAAATCGTAAGTAAATAATTTTACAGGTGATGCCTATTATTTAACCCTCAGTGTGCCAGCTATAATTGCCGACTGACACAATTTTCGTAATGACTTTTTCAGGGTGGCCACAGACCTGGAAAACAGGGAATTACCAGGGAGTTTATAAAAATAATTGGAATATTTTTAAAAAAATATTATAAATGTTTTAAAGTTTATATTTACTCCACACCTATGTCATTTTTGGGGTAACTGTGCGGAGGGTCTTTTTAAGAGATTTATCTTATATATAAAATAGAATCGCTGAATATGTTGCCAAGCGCAAATCTCGAGAGCAGCTGAACCGATTTTGCTAATTCTTTTTTTAGAATATTCCTTAAAGTGCAAGGATGGTTCTTACGGAGAGAAAAATTAAGAAAATTGCGCAGAAAATTGGATAACTTCAGAAAACCTAACGACTATCGCACGTTTGACAGTTCGCGTGTTTGAGAATGACATTTTGCAAAACAATGGTTGTCAAATCAGGATTCTATTTTTTTTAAATCTTTAAGTTGATAAATTTATTTAAAGTGGGTACTCCCCTAATAGTTTGAATCGAATCAAGAATTTTAGATATTTTAAATAGGTACCTATGTTAGGTACCAAATTAAATATACAAGAAAAATGGAAATTTGAATAAAAATTGTTAAAGGTGGTACGCGGGCTGTTTAAAAACTGAATGTACTGGGATTGAATATATGGAATGCGGGAAGAGGTTTGGCGGGATGAGGGAGCGGGGAAGGTGAAAGGGGAACGCGGGAGGGGAAGGGGACATGTGAGGGGGAAGAGGGGGGGGGGGGAGTGGAGTAAGGAGAGGGAAGGTGGAGGTGACAGAGCGGGAACGCGAGAGGGGAAGAGGACGCAGGAGAAGAAGGGGAGGAGGAAGGGGAACGGACGAATGGGAAAGGACACTCAGGGAGAAACAATTTCTTTATTAAATGGCATAGCAACGCATGCCGGGACCATCTAGTTTATAATAGATATATTATGTTATCAATAAATTATTGCAAAAAAATAAAGAATGTTTTAGATGATCGCATTCCATTTACTATTTACCTTTCTCATCTTAACTTTCTGATTAGGATGAAACTTCATAAAATATATTAGGTAAACATGTACAAACTTCTCTGAAAAGCCTAGAATAACCAGGAAATTGTGACATCTGTTTTCTGTGCCCCCCCTGTTTTTTTTTTTGTAAAATATTGTTTTTGAAAAGTGTAACATAAAATGTTTTACTAGATAATGTGTTTGTATATTCTATTTATATTCAGAGAAATGTTTTTCTCTCTCTAATGTTATAAAAAAATATCATTCATGTAATGAAGAGACATGAAAATATTCTGGAATTTTATTATATTTTCCAGCTAAATAAATGTTCTTCACTATAAAGATAAGTTATACGAGGCTTTTAGCTGGGGTACATTAACCGGTAAAGGCATTAGAGCGTCAAAAGACGAAAATATAACAATAGCCGTCGAGACATTAGAGCGTGTTTTGACGTAAACGCGTGAGTTTTTGCAAAAATTGATTTATTTGCATTACTAGTTCATTTTATTTAGAAGGGCAAATATTTATTTATAATAATATAATGTGATAGTGCATTTCATAATCTTTCCAAAACAGTTTTTAGAATTAGGCTACGTTTCCCAAAACGTGATTTATGATGCTTTTAGTAAACATTGTGAATAATACCAAAATTTTAATTTTTTGACAGTTTGCAATGTCACACCTACTATGCAAAATAGGTTATTAGACAGGTTAAAATGTTTATGATAACTGTTTAGAAAATTTTCAATGTATTTGGAAAGTTTCCAAATTTGCTTCGTTGAGTTGAGCGTAAGCATTGCAGCTAGTTTTCTTAGTATTGCAAAAAAACTCTCAATAAAATAGCAATTAATTCTAGAATGTTTGAACCAATTTGACCAAAACATTACAGTTAATGTTCCAAACCACTGGTGAAATGGTTGTAACTTCTAATACTACCGCAATTCACAACTCTTGTATATTCTTTTAACATCAACCTCTTTCTTTTACTTGATGAATGCAAATGGTGGTTCAGACTTCTCTCAGCTGCATTTTCTATGCTGTTCTAGATCGAATTATGTTATGGAAAAAATATCCATTGAAAGAAACTACCAAATGAATCATATTGTTATCTGAAACGCTAATTCCCCGCTATCACTCCCAACAAACAAACTGATAAAGAGTTATGTAGGGTGTTGTTACATGAAATAAAATGTGTAAAAGCTATTTTTAGCTGTATTTATTTATCCTGTTTTAAACAGTCTGTAGTTTTTAAACAGTCTGTAGTGCATTAAAATGTTTTTAATGTTAATTTGTAATGGTATTTGTTTTGATAAGTAACAAAATTAAAAATATTTTTTTTTTCGACCACTATGCTAGGCTGATGCCCGTGTTATGGTGGTCGAAATAATGTTATAATAAAACAAATATAAAACTTTATTCCACTTAATTTTATTGACCGTAACCGGTTTCAGCTCGTTAGAGCCATCTTCAGAGACTCCAGATACTAATATCTACAACCTGTATGTCAGACGAATATCTACAGCTCATATGTTGAACTAATATCTTTCCGCATGTAATATTTTAGTGTTTTGGATGTAGTGTTTTGTATTTTAGTGATTTATTTGTATTTTAGTGATTTGTGTGTAAATGCATCACTCAAATTTATGAATTTAACTTCAATACAGGCTGCTAGTTAATATTTTTGTATCTAAAAATAAAAATAAGAACACATGTATGGTGAGAAATTATAAATAAATAAATAAATATCTACGAACTTCAGAGTGTTGACTAATATCTACAGAGCTAAGGTCGGACGAATATCTATGACGGTCCCAGTGTTGACTAATATCTACAGAGCTAAGGTCGGACGAATATCTATGACGGTCCCAGTGTTGACTAATATCTACAGAGCTAAGGTCGGACGAATATCTATGACGGTCCCAGTGTTGACTAATATCTACAGAGCTAAGGTCGGACGAATATCTATGACGGTCCCAGTGTTGACTAATATCTACAGAGCTAAGGTCGGACGAATATCTATGACGGTCCCAGTGTTGACTAATATCTACAGAGCTAAGGTCGGACGAATATCTATGACGGTCCCAGTGTTGACTAATATCTACAGAGCTAAGGTCGGACGAATATCTATGACGGTCCCAGTGTTGACTAATATCTACAGAGCTCAGGTTGAACTAATATCTACAGAGCGTAATCAACTAAATGTGTCCAATAGTCCGATATTAGGGATTTTTACATACATACTTACATAAATTAAGTTTTTTAAACTGCACACACAATATTACGTTATTCCAATATGCTATACATAATTGCAAATCCAACCTCTGCCAGTGCTGTAGATATTCGTCAACACTTTGGTTCTCATAGATATTAGTCGGCAGTTTGAGCTGTAGATATTCGTCAATACTTTGGTTCTCATAGATATTAGTTCGGTTTTTTCAGTTTTTGGAATTCCTGTAGATGCCTCCTCTTCAGACTGGTACAAATAATTCTTAGTCTACGGTTTGTAGGTATACATAACATATGGGAAAAATAAATAAAAATTCCATACATCATAAATATAATAATGATTTGACAATAAAATTAGGTCATTAATAATTCATATTACTTGTAAGGTTTTTCCCTAAACAACATTGAAGTGAGCTACAAACCCAAGGTAATTAGCCTACTGGAATTACCAAAATATTTAGAAATTCGACAGTCTAAAATTGACTTAGTAACAAAATTAATATAATTGATTAAAATCCTTGTAGACCACCACTCTCCCCCTCCCCCATATGTTATGTATATAAACCGTAGACTAAGAATTATTTGTACCAGTCTGAAGATGGCTCTAATGAGCTGAAACCGGTTACAGTCAATAAAATTAAATGGAATAAAGTTTTATATTTGTTTTATTATAATATATTATAATGGAATACCACCACGAATTGTCAGTTTCAAAAATAGAAATATTAAAATTAATAATCCTTTTTATTATTTTTATTAAAGGGAAAACTTCTTTAGCACTGTTGCGATTTGAAACTTGATGAAACGAAAAATAGCGACACCAAAAAGAGACAAAATAGGATTTAGCCTGCGAGAGAATGGGATAGTATAATCGGTCTCCTCCTTATGCGATGTTTCGTAGCCTATCGGTCTCCTCTTTGTGCGGTGCTTCCTAGCCTTCCCACTCTTGTCTATTTTAGTTTTTTTTAAGGTATCACTTCTACCGCATGTGAATTGCACACTCTGTTTTTATTTTTATTTTATTACGATTACTGGTAGATGATATATTGTATTGTGTATATTTTCCAGATGCGAGGAAACAATGGTTCTCCTTGGAGTACGGGCAGCGAAAGCCCCACGCCCACCAACTCTGTGGCGGAGAGGGCGGAGCGGGCGGCCAGGGCTGGGCAGCCGGGGGCCCTGTGGGGGGGCACCGTCCCACCCCCGCAACACTGGCCGCACATGGGGGAGGAGCACACTCAGCTGCTGGGCACTGAGGAGGAGTCGTCTGACCGGCACTCTTCGGACGAGGAGGGAGGAGAGGAGGGGGCTGAGGTGGTGACGGTGGGCGAGAGGTCCAGCTCCGTGTGGCGGGTGGCCCCCGACCAGCGGCGCCACTATGCCCTGCAGTTCCAGCAGTTGCAGCCCGACGCCAGAGGACTGCTGCCCGGAAACGTTGCAAGGTACGGATAAAGGTGGTATAGCTAGACCGCAAGCAAAGAAGGTGCGCAGACACATTTCTCTTGCTGTGCGCATGGAGGACATGGTCAATTAGTATTTGATGGTGTGGCCACGGTGCACTCGCTTCATTCTGAACAAACTTTTGGTCAAATTATAGTAAATAAAATGTAATATGGGATGCGGTGATAATTAATGAAACATTATCTAATTGAGAAACTTGAGATGTGTGACAACTAAGCTAAAGTGATTTCACCTTTAGTGACATTTGAGCTTAAGTAACCTCACCTTTAGTGACAACTGAGCTATATATCCTCACCTAAGCCTCGGTCACACACTGATTACAACACTTTTATTTGAATAGTAGTGTTTAAATCGCTTTGTGTGACGAGATGTTTGCTGCGTGCAACTCAATTAGCAGCTTTTAAACACTAGCGCAATTCAATTAGAACATGTTCAATTTTGATTGCGATATATATGCATTTTGCAGTTGCGTGGCTGAGTTGCCGATCTTCGCCGCTACGCAGAGCTGCGTCGCATTGTCTGACGATTGAAATCGTCAGTCACTAGTTGTTAAATGTTTTCGACTTGTTTTATATATTTTCTACATGAATAACATTTCACTCGCCACTACCTTCACAGTATTGGTAGTCAACTGATGGATACAATAACATAGAAGCATTGTATTCGCTCTACGTGACATCACCTTTAGTAACAACTGAGCTATAATAACCTCAGCTTAGTGACATTTGATGATAACCCAATAATTATCCTGGTCTTTTCAAAGCTACTACATATTCTCTTGCTGTTACATAGTATTATTTTTTCATGATACATGGTAACACTGGTACTGGTGTAGTATCTTGAGTAATAGATGCATTTTTTGCATATTGCATTTTTTCATGATATATATCTTTTTATATATCTTGAGTTATAGATGCATTATTTACCTGAATGTATAATACCTCTCTTAACTTCCTATGCCTTAATTTAGGCGTGTAATTGAAGCTTTGTACCACCAACTATTGCAGTGAAGACTTCTTCCTAAGTTTATTATTTTTTTTTGTAATTTTTAAATCGGTTTGTGCATGATTTATTTACAACTAGCTGGTTCCCGGCATGCATTGCTTTTAATAAAGAAATTGTTTCTCACTGCGTGTCCTTTCCTATTCGTCCCGTTCCCCTTCCGCCTCCCTTTCCTCTCCCGCGTCCCCTTCCCCCTCTCGCGTTCCCACACCGCCTTCCCTCTCCCCACTCCCCTCGCCTGCTTCTCCCGTCCCGCGAACCCTCCTCCCGAGTACCACCCTCCCGCATTCCATTCATTCAGTCCAGGTACATTCAGTTTTCAAACAGCTCACGTGCCACCTATTGCAATTTTTTATACAAATTTCTTAATGCCAGAGCTCACCAGTAGTTTTATACAAACCTTGTCCTGACCATAACGAACACAACAAAAAAGAATTATTCAATTTGGTGCAGTCGTTAGGAAGTTATACGCGTGTACATACATTTTTATACAGCTCACCAGTAGTTTTATACAAACCTTGTCCTGACCATAACGAACACAACAAAAAAGAATTATTCAATTTGGTGCAGTCGTTAGGAAGTTATACGCGTGTACATACATTTAGGCGATTAATTTTTATTTATATAGATTTAATCCTGATTATTGCTTTGTCTTACTATATTCTGTTAATCGAGAAGGAATCATTCAAAACATTCTTAACAGATTCGTTATATAATTATGATGGTTTTTTTATAGGCACTTCTTTGAAAAATCTCGACTACCTGTTGTGGACCTTCGCAAGATCTGGCTGCTATCCAATATCACCAAGGACGGGACCCTCTGTCTCGAGGAGTTCACCACTGCCATGCACCTGATAGTGCTGCGGCGCAATGAGATCCCCGTCCCCGATGTCCTGCCACAGTGCTTGGTTCCCAAAGTGAGGAAGCTGTCATCTCGTTCCAGTCCCGGACAAGTCATCACTTCTAACCTGGTGGATCTCGGTTCCGATACTAACATTAACCTGGTGGGAGATTTCAATGCTAAAAAACCGGTATTACCTATTCCTGCTCCTATACCAAAAACCTCCGTAAGTGAAGTTGAAACTTTTGAAAGTAAAATTGTAAAAACCATTAACATAGAAGATAGTTCGCCATCTCTTAGTCCTCCCGCTGTTGGAGAGTTGCCCTTGAGGAGCAAACCCGAACCCTTGTCGGGAAATAAGGAATGGACCAAGTTCATCGATTCCCCGACCTCCAGCATCGCGAGTCCCGGGCCCAAACCTGTCAACTTTGATTTCCACAAAGCTTCGGTCGAAAGAGACCCTAAAATATTTCATCCAGTTCCTTTAAGAGTTACTCCGGAAGCTTCTTCACTTCCCGTTCAGAACTCAGATTCTGGTGGAACCTCTCCTAGAAAAGTAGATGACCTCGTTTATAATAATTACCAAGACCCTCACGACATATCCAGCCCCAAAAAGCTTAGTACTCAACTCTCGGGTGATATGAATAGTCTGCCTCCCGTTACAGCGTGCGTGGCAGAAATAAAACCTATTCAGAGACCTCAGGCTAAAAAGCCAGTTCTTAAAAATATAGGTATCGGCGCAATTCCTCCTCCTCCAACTAAAGATACTTCGAGTATTGTGGAGGAGAACTCCGGTCCTATGTCCCTGCAGTATGCCCCCAAGAAGGAGCCCCCCCCACCTCCGCCGCCGCGCCCCCTGCGCACCCACACTCGCTCCAGCAGTCTCGATCTCAATAAACTCAAGGGCTCGCATTCAGTGGCTGTGGGCATTCCACCGCAGGTTCCGCCGCGAATATCCCCCTCAATCACTAGTCCTCAGAGCAAGAAACTGATAAACCAGCGCAGCGAAGGAGATGTCCTGGGTCTCCTGGGAGAGCCTGGCTTTGATCCGAGCGACGCCTTTGGGCAGAGTCTCGCTAGCCAGCCGAGGCACTCGGACGATCCTTCCACCGAAACATTTGCCAATTTTGCTCAATTCCAAAATATTCTCCCTTTGCCTGTCGCCGAAAGTTCCGCTATTAACTTACCGAGAAGCCGAGCTAGTTTTGAAGATAACGAAGCCTTGCCCAGAAAGCACGGAGCGTTTGAGATCTATAGAAAACCGACGCCTCGCAGTTCCGAGAGTCCCGACACTTGCAACCTCGGAGATCCGGCCTCCACTTGGAGTGCGGTCCGAGATGACCCGCTCAAGAGGCTGCAGGAGCAGAATGCCTTGCTGTGCAGGTTGTGTCAGGAACTGACCTTGGAACTGGCCGACGTGCAGAGAGAGAGGGAGACGCTGCGCTTGAGACTGGAGACCTCCAGCAGCGGACTTTAATCACTTTGTGATTGCTTTTATGAAGAATTACCGCTTTACCACATGGCTCATATCCAATTAGATTTTATAAGTTTTCGTTATGAATATTGTAACACCATTTTATAGTTTTCCCTGCTTGATTATTCAAACGGTAGTTTTGTTTTAGGACGGCAAATAAAGAAACTTCTGCTGAAAAACTGATTAATTTTCAGCTACTATTTTATCCCACCTTTGAAAAGAATACTTATGAATGCAGTTTCTTAATTTAATTTTTTTCGTTTGCTGGAATAAAACAATTTAATCAAATATCATAATAGTTTATTTTTTTTTAAAACACTTCAATAGGAAGTGCGTTAGAAATTCGGTTTATTCACTGATTTAATTTTTTTCTAAAGTTTGTTTATAATCATTAAGTAATGTAAATGATCTGTTTATTCTGTGTATATCCCTTATTATGTATAAAATATTATTTCTCTTGGATAGTATGACTGTAAAATAGGTTGGTTAAAGTTTTTCTCATTATGTATTGCGTTATCTAATTGTTAAAGGCACCATAAAGATACGCCTATTAAAGTGAATGGATTATTTCTAAGTCTTTAAAATGCTCTTTATACTCAAAGTCATAATATATTTTTATTATATGTAGGTAATTATACGAAACTGTATTCAGATGACTAAATAATGTCAAGTACGGAAATGATTTATGAATTGGCACCTTATCTGAGATTCTCATTCATTTTCATTTCCCCTGTGCACAGCACTCGGACATAATATATAACATAAATATAATAAAATATTTTTTTGACATGCACAAATTATAAATGAAATTATGCAATGTGTTTGTATTTTTTAATTTTGTACTCGGTGCAATATTGCTTGAATATACAAATTATTATTGGAAATAGGACGCATTCAACGTCTTCAGAAATGGGCCAAATTATGTCACCATATCTTAATATTTGGATAATTTATACAGCACCATTTTTGTGAAGTGTTCGCCTGAAGAGTGATCTCACCTTGTTTATCGTTAACTGTGTGCAGCGTGTTTAATATTGTGGGCTCTGCATGCAAAATTGTATCTACTACAAGCTTAAAATATTCTGACAAAACTGTCAGGTGTGTTTTTTGTATCCGTTGGTTTATAATTAGAGCACGGGAAGTCATGTTATTAGTACAGCACCCTTGAGGTGATTTTTTACAAAAACGGCGCTATAGAAAAAAATTATCCAATTATTATTAACTAATATGACGTATAATGTAATATTCTATGATGAAAAAAAAATTATACGTAAAGTTTACTAGTTTTCCACGTAAAAATTATTATGAAAATATTTGAGTCTCAACGATAACTTCTGCTAGGTTTCACAATGTACATATTTTCAAATTATGATTCAACTGCCTAATTCTCTGTAAAATTAAAGTAATATTATGTTTTGAAATGTGCAAGGTGAAATAATGTTAACCCGTTTGCTTGGTTCAATATATTCGCACCTCACAATCCGGAAGCCTCAGTTTCATGGAAAAAATCAGAAACCGTCACTTAGGATTGAGATTGTAAAATATCTATGCAAGATAGCCTTCTTATTTTAAAGACAATAAGAAGCATTATTTCATTCTCTTTCTGGTTAAAAGAAAAATACATTATGTTTGCATTAGAGGAAAAGAGATATATAGCTTTTAAAATGTAAGTTCGCTCGGGACGTATTTGGTCTTATGAAACTATAACGCGATTACGTGTTTTGGGATGTATTTATTCCTAACCAAGCAGACGGGTTAAATGTATTTAAATTTATAATTGCATGTAAATTTGTAAGCTTAGCCTAGGAACTTGTGCTATGTAATTGACTGCTGTGAATGTGTGGGTGTATGGGTGCAGCTGCAGCTGTGCGGTTTCTATGCCCGAGTCTGGGTGTAGAGGCGAGAGGCGAGAAGATATCTTTAGCTTAAGACTCTGACCTTTCTCTGTGGCTTTCTGACACATGTCTAGCTTCTAGCAAGCACCGTGTAAATACAATGTTGTTGAACATTCATTTCAAATAATTGTTGCGTGATTTAACTTTTTAAATGGGTGACATTTCGTTGCTTGGTGCCCTGTATGCAGCACTATTTCATTTATACATGTTTGCAAAATGACTGTTGTAACATCCACATACATGGCACGGCTGTTCGCATCCCAACTACTGTGACGTCCGCATTCAACATGTTAATACCAAAATTTAACGATAGTCGGAACAATTATTATTATAAATGGTTATTCATATAAGTAAATGATGTTTGCAGTCATTGAAAATTTTATTTTTCCCTCCCAGGTGAATTAATAAAAGTTTTAATGTTATTAAATATCTGACAGCCGTCCTCAACTATCGAAGACATTTTTTTTATTATGTCAATTTTTAAAAGTGCGTCCTTATTGCATAATTTTTTTTGCTGTTGGCGCCCAAACTTTTCAATGCAGGATTTTAAAATAAAGCATTCTCTTAACCCTATATTAGTGGGGAGTCTGACGTTCACATGTAAGACCAGCCCCGGATCTAAACCGGGGTACCAGGGCAGAAACTTGATAGTGGCGCCTCCTCTCGCAGGCGTTTGAGAGGGGGCCCCTCTCATCACTCGGTTTTATTCGGCTCAGCTCGTGTAACCCATAGTTCTAGATGCGATGGGGATGCCCCTGCAGACGTAGGATACGTTCATAAATCAACTTAGGATGTGTTCAAAAACCATCTGGGCGTTTTAAAATCAAATGAATAATTGATAGAAGAACATGCGCTGGATGCCAGGCGCTTTGTGAATCAAGCTTTTTTTTCAATCAAACATAAATTACGATTATGGCCCCCCTAAAACTGCCGCCCGGTGCAGGCGCCCCGGTTTACCCGCGAATTGGCACTGCATAGCTTTGTTCATATACGTCTCAGCAGCAGGGAAAAAGTTAATAAGTACCAATTGCTTTGTAAACTTATTTGTTTCCTCTATTAAAATATACTTTACGAAATTTAATATCAACTAAGAAATAAATTTTAAGGATAAACTCACCTTTGACATTAAGATTGACATATTTTTTGTATACAAAACATCGAAGATAAATCATTTCAAATAACACAAAACTTTCACCGTGCATGTTCTGTACTATAAATTAAGAATTTATTAATTTCATAAATTATTATGTACATACATTGAAATCAGTTTATCCTTGACTATTGTGATTCACTATATTTCTACAAGAATGTACTATATATTTGTACTATTACAATGATGCTGTTAATTTTGTGCATTTTGTTATAATTCTTTGCCTTTTTGAATATTTTGATGGTAATCCATGATGTCAATATTCGTTAATCAAATTGATTAATCATTTTTAATGGTATCGTCTTCAGTGTGTAAATTTTAAATAAACTTATAAAACAAATTTTTGTTATTATTTTAATCAATATGGTATTATTGTAGTACATATTTACGTATCAAAGATATCGAAATAGAAGAGTTGTGCTATCTGCAGTTTTTACTGGGTGGGACTGCGGTTCCTGGTGTCACCAATATTGTTTTCCGATTAACGAATAAACTAAATGAACGAATAGGCCACTTGCATGGACTTCATAACGACTTGGAAAAAATCGTGTGGATAGAGTTTTTTTACTAAGATTACGAAAATGTTAGTAAAAATTTTTAGAAATGTACAGTTTTTTTTATTTTTAAATAAATAAATCCATTATTTGGGCTCATGACGTCACTACATGAAAATGTCCCGTCGCCGAAAATGTTCCTATTAATTTTATAAAATTCCACACTGATTTATTTTTTTATATGGCATCACTTTGATTTCAGGCGAATTTTTGAATTCGTTCACTAGATTTATTGTTTGTTCTCTGCGAACTTATCATTTGGTTTGATTTTTTGACAGATGTTCTGAAGAGAACCCCGTACAATTAATGGCTACGGGGTTCTCTTCAGAACGTGAAGGTTTAGAGGTATAATGATTATGGTGCTGATTTTAACAAAATAAAATTTTATAATATTCTTATTATTATTACAAGTTCAAGTATATTACATTGAATTTAGTAGGTAATATAGACGCTGTACATTATAATGATTTATGATCAATAAGATGGATCAAGGAAAAAAATATTTATGAGATGTAATATTTTTGGTATGCCTCGTTATTCTCCTGTGCCATTCGTGTGGAAAACGTTCTTTTTTTTTTAAATGATTTTCGGCTATGTAATTATCGTTTTTTCACACCTATAAAATTATGTCCCGTCTTTCCGGTTTATAAAAAATGGTCTGATTTTTCGGTTTGATATTTTCAAAAAATCCCCAGGGTTTCAAAAATATGATTAAAAAAAAAAAAAAATACAGAATGTCTTAGAATATTTGCCTAAACCGGAATTTTTTTTTTTTAAATGTGATGCAAGTGGCCTATTCTTTCTGTATTCAAACTATATTGATAACCAATACTACTGCATATCTTCAAAAAATCAACGAAATGAACAAATTCTTTTCGTATGCAAACTACTCCGATTAGGTAGTTGTCCGCCGACAGTCGCGCGGACATCATAGCATATTTCTTTTGTATTTCAATATCTTTGTTACGTATTACCCTAGAAAACGAGTTGTGTCCTCCCATGACCCGATTTATGAAGGTTATATACAGCGATTCCTGAGCATATTTGGAGTAATAAATATAGATGCCATTTTGCTGTCTGATGACATTTTTTTTTCAGGCTAATTTGTTCGCTTTTCAGAACAACTCTTATAACACTTTTATAAAACCAAAGTTTCCGACTGCAATTTGAAAGAAAGCATTTTTATTTTTATTAATTGTTTTTACGTGAAATTACAAAAAAATGAGTTGATAATAATTTTTATAAGATTTGCTTAATAAAATTTAGTTTTTTTTTTTTTTCAGTAATTCTAATTAGAAAAAACGTAAGGTGGGCCATTTTAACCTTCCAGCGGTTGGGCTGAGTAATTTCCCTTGAGCGGATGCTTGTCATAAATTCTGCGTCAGTTTTCTCCATGTAAATGATACTTTATTTATTTAATGATACTTCTCCGTGTAAGGTTATGAAAAATGATAAATGACAGTACTTTAAAAAAATATATATTCGACTATCTTAAACAAAAAACGAAACAACAACTTTAAATAATATGTTAACACATATTTCAAAACAAAATATTTATCGACCTATTAGTCAGAATCAATATTCTCAACCTTACAATTGTTGAAATCCACCTCAACTGCAGAATGGTTCTTGCGTGTAAAGGGCTGACAATGTGACACTTCATTGATGCTGAGGATCTTTTCTTCTCCAGTGCACATGACCGACAAGCACCGCGTTTTGGAGGACTTATTTTTTCTTTTTCTGTTATCGGTTCAACTTCCCGACCGTAATTCACTTTGAGAAAAGCACTTATATCTTACGGTGAATGTTTGACATTTGATCTGAATTGATCATGAAGATAAGAAGCTCTTTCAGAATGGCCAATGCCAATTATTTTAGGAAATATTTTTGATGTTTTGGAGCATTTCCTGGACAGGAAAATTTGTATAAAATTTAAGGCACGTTTAGTAAAATTTACGCTCAACGGAAATTTCCAAATATCAATGAATAACAAAAACTTTGAGCACACCCGGTACGTCTCTAGTTTAGAGAAAACAGAAAATCGAAGAAATCTACCAGTCCGCCTCAGCACAGGACCACCTAGTGAGGAGGACTAAGAACAAACAGATGAAATATTTATGTACATTATCATATCTTGTAATTCTCATCAAACCTGTAATTAAATAGTCACTAATAAAAAATAAAAAAAAAAGAGAGGCACTGACCCTCGAATAGCTCGGATCTTGATGCTTGCAACTAAGTGGGGAAAGCGATAAGGTACATGTGTCGTAAATTTTACGAGAGTGTGCCCGCTGGAAAGTTAAAACTTTTTCATTTTTGCATTAAAAATTTTCGTATGTATTTCCAAAATTAGATGTTTATTTGGAATTATAAAATTTGAAAGCATATTTCATCACCTTTCAAAAACAGTTTTTAGTTTTCGGATATGTTCAGAAATATTCCATTTATTTGGTTTTTATTACAAAGCGGAAATATTGAGACCCTCCACCAAATAGGCCTGAGGGGTTAAAAATAATAAAGGTACATTTCCATCACACATCGCAACTGAGTAGTCCGGTACAGTAGTGGTTTTCAACCTGTGGTATGCGTACCCCTTGGGGTAAAATGGGGGTAAACTATATGGTGGCCCGAATGTAGGTTTTAAAACTCATTGAAATTGAGCCAAATTGAATTGAAAAAATTGAAATTGAGAAAATGAAATTAAGCCAAACTTTGTAAAACTTTGCTCTACAGAGCAAGCTAAAGAGTCACATTGACTGTATGTTAACATTGTATGATTATACAAGGTGTAACAAGAAATTTCAATACACTTTGTGAGTTTGGAGTTGTGTATAGACAGCATGAATTTTTTTTTCATCGAAATTTAGATGTGGAGGAAAATCTGTTAACATTAAATATACTTTATATTATTTTAAATGATTAAATTGTGAAGACACAAATCAATCAAATAAAATTTATCTACGCATGCTAGGATTCGAACCCGCGACCTCAGGATCGCTTTGATTCCAGATCGCAATGCCCCCCGACCACGGAGGCCATTAAAGTTAAGTTATACGGTAAGTTTGCATTTTGTACAATCATTTTCGGGTAGAACTTTGCCCACAGCTACATAGATGGCAGCCAATGTCGGAAATGATAATTGATTAATTAATTAATAATTAATTATATAAAAACTAGTAGACCAGGCCACCTGTTGCTGTGGCTAATGAAACACAACGCCATTACCCAACCTTTATAAAATCCACACCACCCGCTTTATTTTAGTCGATCACAGTTGCAGGTTTTTGTGCTACAGATTTCCAGTGATTGTGCCATATCTCATATTCACTCAGAAATATTGTGCCTTCATTTTCCCCACCCAGAAATGTTTGTGCAATCTTTTTAAGATTTTATTTTATCCTGGAGTCATTCAAGGGCGGATCGAGGGGGGGGGTCATGACCCCCCCTGGGCTGGGTCCAGGATCTAGGTGGACCACTAATTAAAATTGTTAAACATAATGTTTTTAAATATGTTTTGTATCTATTATTATCAAAACTACCTACCTACTTTTTACTTGTATCTATTATTATCAAAATTAAATTATAACTTCTTGTGACTTGACCACGACTATGTGACCCCCCCCCCCCCCCCAGGCGCAATATAACCCCCCTCTGGCGCTATGTGACCCCCCCCTGGCGCCAAAGCTGGATCCGCCCTTGGAGTCATTACTGGTTTTTTGAGATCGTCATGATGACACACAAAACTGTCCACTCGCTCAGTACTGTAGGAAACTGAGGTCGCTGCTAGCGCCAGTAACAAGAATAACGACGCCTGCGTGAACTAATTCTGTGATGTTTGACAGTCGAAATCAGCTTTTTATTGGCAGCCATCTTGAAAAACATAAATAAACCAATCACAAGCAAGCGTGTAGCGAGTAAAGTTGACGACCTTTCAACTTTTTTCGTAGATTGTCAACAATCTGCTAGTTAGCAAGTAACACGATGACACTGAGCGAGTTGGGGCGAGGGGTCCGGACCCCCAAAACCCCCCCTTGTAAAATACGTCCGTGTTTACGTCACTTTTTTATATACACAATCTACATGTTTCGTGAACAATGTTCACTTCTTCGGAAGTAAATGTGTACAAAACAAATATATTTAAGGGAACGAACCCATACTACGTGACCAATTTTTAACCCCCCCCCCCGGTGACCAAAAACCTAAGCAACATTTGTACCAAGCGTGGTATTTTAAAGACCCCCCCCCGAACAGGTCACGTCGTATGGGTACTTTCCCTAATATGTATATTTATTTACTCCTGAAGAAGTGAACATTGTAGTGCCTGTGTGTGGGTTTGTGTATTTTCTCCTTGAAGAGATTAATATGGATTTTGTAAACTAACTAACTAACCATCATGCCGCTTCTCCGCAGGGGTAGGCTGAGAGGACGGACCGCCAAACAACTCGGTCTTGGCACACATTCTTTGCCTCATTCACATTCATACATCGTCTCACACATACTCTTCTATTATTCTGACTCTTAACATGGTCCGTCTCAAGTATCTGATTCACTTGATCGTGCCATCTCTTCTTCAGGCGTTCCCGAATTCTTCTAACACTCACATTTGCGTCATATATTCTTCTTACACTACTTTCTTCATTCATTAATCTTAGTCACTATGCTTACATCAGCCTTACATTCTTTGCAGATCTCTACATTTCTCACACGATCATACATGGTTTTACCATACATACGCCTCAGGGATCTCATTTCAACAGCATTCAGTCTGCTTTCATCCTTCCTCTGCCAGTTCCATGCCTCACTGCCATACATCAGGGTATGTACCAGGACTCCATTGTGGAGTGACTCGCTTCTTTTAACAGTTTTTTTATTAGCGCCAACTGCATTCAGTCCTCCATTAATGGAGTTACCTGCATTTACCCTTCTTTCAACATCTCTATCAGCCTTCCCATCTCTCGTAAACATACTACCCAGATACACAAACTCATCCATATCATAGATTTTGTATATAAAAATAAAGTAATGTGAACAAAGTTTTATGGTTATTTCCTTTTGGGGTATTATGCCGTGTTGCGCTACCTCCTCCATTAGCCAACACATCTGCCCTGATGATGGACACTGTAACGCTGTCCGAAACGTTGGCTAAAGGAGGAGGTAGCGCAACACGGCATAATACCCCAAAAGGAAATAACCATAAAATTTTTGGCCGTGAAAATCTAAAATCATATGTGAACAAAGTTATTTATCGTTTTAATAAAATAAATCGTGCCAAAATATATAATACTCGTAACTACCTAGTTAGAAAAAGTTTTCTTCGAAAAATGAATCATTTTATTTTCTGTGTCTGCTTCCAATACTTTGAACATTATTATTGAAATTGTTTCATTAACATCACAAATTCACTGTTATGCGGATGACAGTACAGTTCATGATAGCTTTTTGTTTGACAAGCCCCCAAAGGGCTCACAAACTCCAACAGCTCGTAGGGTTTTGAAGCAAAGAATGGACGGTTTCCTCGAGAGTGTTTTCTCTTGGGGTAAAAATAATCTCGTTGAATTTAATGTTTCAAAGACCCAATCTTGTCTGATTACGTCTAAAAGGGATCGAAATGAAAATCTAGTCTCTTTCAACGGAAGCAATCTCCCGAACAGGCCCTCCATTGATATGCTTGGTGTAACCCTAAGTGACCAGCTCAGGTATGGGGGCTCCATCGAAGCCAGAGTAAAGTTAGCCTCCCAGAAACTGGGCGTGCTGTATAGGGCCCGCAGATATTTTAAAAGTGCACAACTGCTAACCCTGTACAAATCACAAGTACGCCCCACGGTTGAATTTGGCAGCCATCTCTGGTCTGGAGCTCCAAAATACCTGAAAAATACCCTCGACTCTGTGCAGAAACGGGCGGTCCGTTTGATAGATTCTCCCATCTTAACAGACGGATTGCAATCTTTAGAGCACAGGCGTCGGGTGGGAATGCTATCCTTGTTCTACCGGTATTACAATGGAAGATGCTCCGAGGAACTAGCATCATTGATCCCTTCGGCACCGGTGCATAGTCGGGAAACACGCCAAACGCGTGCCCAACATTTGTACACGGTTGACATTTGTCACATGAGAACGGGTCGTTTCTTCGACTCGTTCTTATGTTCAACAGCTCGGCTGTGGAATGATTTGCCGGCCTCTGTGTTTCCTCCTTCCTTCAACATAGGTCTCTTCAAGACCAATGTTCATTCCTTCCTCTCCTCAAAAAGACCCTCCATACAGCATCCCAGATGACATAGGCCCTGAGGGAAATTATTTTCCTCAAGGCCTCCTGTGTGGAGTTAATGTAAAAAAAAAAAAAAAAAACAATGAAGCCTGAGGCTTTAAATGTTTTTTTTTTCTATTTAAAATACAGTCATACTTTTTCAATGAAAATCTTGAATAATACAATCATTAAAAAATCTGTAATCCACTACCACAAAAGTATTCCTTTCCAACCCGCGATAAATCAGTGGAACTTTTGAAATAAAGCTCCAGCTTTTTTCTAGAAGGAGAGAGAGATACGCGATTATATTCACTTTGCTTCGTATAACAAGGTTGCATCTCTTTCACATCATCAATAATTATTCCGCATGCCAGAAGCTTTTTGAGCCCGCTACAAGCGGTGGTTTCCTTCGGATTTGTTCGGCACCTTGTTTAAATTCCGATCTTCTCCGAACGTTAATCCTACCTTCCCCGCCCTACCGCCTCCGCGCGCGGTATGCTCAAATTTCAAAACCGAATTTAGTTTCAAGAGAGCCGTATCGCGAGTGGTGCTGTCGCATGCTGCGATATTTTGACAGTTGTGAGATGTTTTGTTTGTTAACTTTTTCGGAGTTTAATTTTGATTTTAAATGTAGTGTACCGACCTTAATTAATTTAAAGAATTAAACCGCTTTCAAAATGTGTTTTAAAATAATAGTTTTCTTTTCGTTAACCATTACGATGGTGACTTTTGCGGCTGAACCGACTCCCAGGAGTTGCGAGCCGATCCGAGTGGAAATGTGTAAGGACATCGGTTACAATGCCACCGGCATGCCCAACCTGGCGCGGCACACCATGCAGGGGGACGCCGACGTCACCATGCAGACCTTCAACCCTCTGCTGCAGTACGGCTGCTCCTCGCAGCTACTGCTGTTCCTGTGCTCCGTGTACGTGCCCATGTGTACGGACAAGGTGGCCCTGCCGATAGGGCCGTGTCGCGGGCTGTGTGAGAACGTGCACTCGCGCTGCTTCCCGGTACTGCGGGGCTTCGGCTTCTCCTGGCCCGCGGAGTTCGAGTGCTCGCGTTTCCCCGCGGAAAATAACCACGAGACGATGTGCATGGAAGGGCCCGGCGAGACGGCCGAGGGCCCCGCCGCGCCCCCGAGGGTGCTGGCGCCCAGCCCAGCCTGCCAGCGCCTGTCGAGGGCTACGAGCTACGTCTATCTGAATCGGTCTGGCCGGTGCGCGCAGTTCTGCGATGCGGAGGTACTGTGGGACGCGGCGGAGCGCCGCCTGGCCGAGGTGTGGCTGACGGTGTGGGCCTCGCTGTGCTTCCTGGGCGCGCTGGGGGCCGGAGTGGCGTACGCCGGGGCTCCCGCGGGCTCTCCCGCGGAGCGCCCCCTGGTGCTGCTGGCGCTGTGCCACGCGCTGGCTGCGGTGGGCTGGGGGGTGCGCGCCGCGGCGGGGCACTCTGCCGTGGCCTGCGCCCGGGATGCGCAGAGCCCCGCGCGCCCCATCCTGTCTCAGGATGGCCTGGCTAACCCCAACTGCGCCGTGGTCTTCCTGCTCCTCTACTACTTTGGGATGGCGGCTTCTGTTTGGTAAGTCTCTATTTTTCTTCAATAATAGGTACCTACCCATCTGATTTGATTGAATTCTGCGCAATTATTAAAGGAGATTTTAAGACAAAATGGAAAAAAAGTATGCAATCAATTTATTTATCAATAATTATATACATATACCCTGGCGTCGCGTGTTCCGATTCCTCGGCTGGCTCCTCCATCATGACACAAGCAACATTTTCCGCTTACTGTGTACCACCACACATAGAAGACTCTCAAATATTGTCAAGTTATTCATAACCTGGGATTGTTTGCCTTTTTTTTAAAAGATAAATTAATATACCATATTTATAAAAAAAACTATTATATTGTTGGTCAGTTGTAGGTACACAAACTGATAGTTATTTAATTGCACCAGAAATAGATTCTTTAGTTAGTTAGTAGGTAGGTACCTATTATTTAGTATGCACCCTACCTGACTGCGTACTCACTACTTCCACTAGGTACCCAGTATCCTATCCGCCCTCAAGTACCTAATGCACATAATGTAGGTACCATTCTAAATATAAAATAAAGTAATTTATGACTAGGACCGTAGCCTGCATGATTTATTACCTTTCACTCAGCCCTGCAAAGGTAAAATAAAGCTCTGTGCCCTGTGCAGTGTGCAGTTACTGCCAGCTTTTCTTTGTCTGAAAGGACTTGCCTGTGATTTATTGACCATAAGTTCCACACTTTTACTGGCTTCGTTGCACTCCATAGAATGTTATTGTATATTTTGCATTATTTTGAGTTTAGACTTATGGAGCTTTTTACTTCTAACAAAAGTTCCTTGAATATGCAACAATAGGAACTTGCAAAAGTTCCTTGAATTTACAACGACAGGAACTTATAAAAGTAATCGAATAATAAGTCTTCCTCTTCTCTCCTGAGTGTGGTTGACTGTCTTCAGGACAATTTCCTTCCTGCAACCTGCAGCCCGGGACAACTCCATCCATATCAATGACTCCACCCATAATATCATACATCATACCATTCACGTAGGTTTCGAAGCCACAATTGGGGTTTACTAATCCCACGGGATTGTGGGATAGAATTTTGAAACCAAATAAGAATTAAGAGATGAAATTGAAATAATGCCAACACTTCATAAACATTTTTTTTATTATTTGCTATCATAAAACTGAACAAGGACATGGTATCTTCACATATTTGTTTATTTTCACATTTAAAATATTTCTTAACCTAAGAAATATATATATACCTATATATTTACATTTTCTTATTCTCTTTACTAGCTCTCTAATGTGACTATTCCACTTCAGGTTAAGATCATTGATCACATCGTGATATTTAATTTCAGAAGAAGGGCTACTAACAGTACAACGTTGTTTACAGTATACCTACATTGTCACATTTTTCCTCGTGAATTATATATAACATTAACTTTATGATCAGATGATATTATTTTCATAATATTTATCGCTCAGTTTTCCTGAAAAATCAGCCCAAGAGCTAATTTCTAATAATGTGTTAAATAATCTGAAGAAAGGGATTGTCGTTTGCGTTTATGCCTATGATTATTAAGTACAGTATTTACATATAAAAACCAGATTGACCATATCAAAATATGCATACAAATCGTGGGTAGGTACCTACCTATCTCAATATAATCCTTGAGGAGAGACCTTATTACCGCTATTTCCTCTGTATTCTATATTTCGCATCTGCAGACAGAAATAATGTGGATTGGCCTTCCTCGACACATGGCGTTTCTTGGAATCCGGTGCATTTTGTTTTACGGTCGCTAGTCGTTAGGGGTGTTTGTTTAGCGTGAAGAAATGGACCCATAACATTATATTATCTGAATCTGTCGGGAATTGGTTCTGCCTCGAGTTGTAACCGCTCCAGCCCCCGACCTGCCCTCGCCTCTCCCGCCCTGATCGGTAGTTAGTAGTTGGGTCGTAAGTCGTAACAGACATGTGTTTGAAGTTTCTAATAATATGCTCAAACCGGGCTCTAAATGCTTTCATTTCACACGTTCGTCACGAAATTAGAAGCGGGCCCCACGAGGAACTAACTGAACGCTAAACACCGAACTGGGGAATGAGTCTAACTGCATCTAGGGTTACCAGATGAAACCATGAAGAAGGAAGATAAACTGTTCAATGGATATGAAAAGCAGGACAAATTGACAGGTAGACAAATCAGGTAGTTTTAAGTGAAAGGTCATTGTGGGTAACGATATTGCGAATTCCTTGGCAAAACAAGGAGCGTCAAGCTGATCTCATATTTTTTCCACCATAGATAGAACCCGCAATGTTTGGAACATTGCTGGTCAATCCAAGGGAGCCTGCTGCCTGCTACGCATCAATACAAAAGACTATCCCGTCAAAACCGTGATTTCAACAATTCCCCTATTTTTCCAAAAAATACATTTCCTCACTTATTCAAATGAGAATCGGACATTGTTCCATTCCTTCTCATCTTTTTTAAAATTCACATCCTTGTCTCGCCAGATTGTACTTTCTGTGGTCTAAATTTCATATTTTTTGGTAGTCTCTCTCTAAATAAATATCCTCTCTTCTATCAAGCGTTATCTAAAATTGCCTCCCCTCCATTCAACATCTTTTCTCTTCTAAGTCTAAACTCGACTCCAATCTTCCTTATAATTCTGAAATGTGCACATTTAAATAAAATTATAATACCTATATACACCTTACCTTTCTCTGTAATTTTAAATGATGGCCTAAAAGAGGGTGAAAGCCAAAAGTAACTGAAAAAAATTGGTACCTGTAAGGAACCCACTTTTATAACAAAAGAAAAATCAACTCGGAAAATGTGAGCACTGGCTCCACATTGAATCTATTTTGCCCATTCGTCCACTGAGCATCATTGACGGCATTATTGACTAATTTGAAGAAGAAAACAAAGAAAGACCGTTTCTAAAATGAGTGAAGAACTATTTTCTAGTGGGAGGACAAGCCCTAATTTAGAATACCATCTGGTAACCCTAACTGCATTGGAAAACGAGACAAATTTTTCGAACGTTTTTTTCGTGGTTATCTCATCAAGAGCACTTCTTAAAATAAAATATAAACATAACTACACATAATTGAACAGTGATGTTCCCGTAGGAGTAGGCATATAAGTTGGATATGTTGGTATACATTCCTCGCTTCGTTAATTAATTGTCTCATTCATACTTCATGTGATAATGTTTTCCCGTCTTTGAATTCTTCTATTTCATTCTTCTTTGTATAATCACAACCTTTCTTTGTCCATCTCATGTGTCACTTTCTTTCTTAATCTTGTATTTGCGCCTACAACGTTAGTACATTCCTCACCAATCTCCTGATTGTAATTGGTCATTGGTCATCATCACCTTAGGAATATAATATCTATTGTTTTCCGTGTTCTTTCCAACATGTTTCAGTATTCAATATTTCCACTTCCATTGTATACTGTCTTGTTCTATCTTGGGGATTTCATTTCTAATATTTCTACTGCATTCTGCATTCAGTGTTCTTTCCAGCCTCTTTCAGTATTCAGTCATTCCTATTCCATTGTAGACTGTTTTGTTCTCTCTTGGGAATTTCATTTCTACTGTTTTCAGTGTACTCTCGCCTATTTCAGAATTCAGTCATTCCAATTCTATTCCATTGTTTTGTTCTATCTTGGGGATTTTATTTCTACTCTATTCAGTATACGATTACTCACCGCTTACCGGCCTGTTTCAGTATTCAGTCATTCCAATTCCAGTGTAGACCTTGACGTTCTATCTTGAGGGTTTCATTTCTACTGTTTTCAGTGTTCTTTACAGCCTGATTCACTATTCAGTCATTCAAATTCCATTGTAGACAGTTTTGTTCTATCTTGGGGATTTTATTTTATTACTGTATGCAGTGGTCTTTTTAGCCTATTTCAGAATTCAGTCATTTCAATTCCACTGTAGACTGTTTTGTTCTAATCAATCAATATATAAATTCTGCGTTTAGAGCTGATATGATTTTAATAAAATCGTTGATCTAAATCCTAAATCTGTCTTGGCTGATACATCATCCACTATATTCAGTGTAGGTACTTTCCGACCTCTTTCAATAGTCAGTCATTCCAACTCCATTGTAGAGGTCTTTTTATTTCAACTTGTGAACTTTTCCCTTCAATTTACGTGGAAAAAATAACTAGAACACACATTCTTATTGTATGTATAACCTTCCCGTGCCTAGGTAGGCATCTAGATCGGATCGTGTATATTTTTAGGAAATATTTTGATTCGGATAAGATATTAATAATAATTATAAAGAGATCATTCACAATTCCGCCTACAATACGATTGCACTGTATCGGCTGATAGCGTGGAATACATAATCTCTATAAAAGATATCGTATCAGTGGCGATAGCTTCCATAAAACGAGTAGTTTATTGAAACATCGATTGTTTTATTGAAACACAATATTATTAAAACATGACTTGCTTTGCAATTTTACTACTTTTTGACTTCACAATAATTTAAGATTTTTATGTCTATTAATTTCATATTCCCCTTAAACATTTGAAGTTTTTAAGCTCTTAAAAAATATATGTTATTTTTGAAGATACTATCTAGATGCGTTCTACGCCGAAACGCAAATTATATAAAAATCCCTCGATAGAAAAAAAAATTGCAAAGTATGCTTCGATAATTATTATAAACACGTTTGTTTCAGTTATTTTACAAGTTATAGTTGTGAAAATTTCACAATGTTTCTTCCTAAGATACCTTCCACGAGATTTTTGCTCTATTTTAAACGAGTCGTGTTTTATTAAACATTTTCGCAATTTTCGAATCGATTTTATCGCTTTAAATATTAGCGCGCTCCTCTAACATTCGTAATTATTACATATCTCTCCATCTTCTTATTTTTGAGCCCGGACGCGGCGCTTTAATAATAATAATATTAATATTTGGACGATTTGAAAAATCATCTCAAGGGCCCTGTACAAACTTACAATATATTTCTACAATCTTACTTCCAACTAATGTATGATCGTGTGAGAAATGTTGATATCCGCAAAAAATGTAAGGCTGATGTAAGCATAATGAGTAAGATTAAGAAAGGTAGGTACCCTCAGATGGCAGACATTGTTCCCGTTCCGTCCTCCTCTTTGCGCTACCAAAGGGTTGGCGATGTGATGGGTAGCGAGCCTCATCGACACCTCTGTCGGCCATTCCCGATTGAGAAAGGGACCCTCAGATGGTTTGGGCATGTTGAGCGAATGAACGAAGAAAGTAGTGTAAGAAGAATATACGACGCGAATGTGAATGGTAGAAGGGGACGCCCAAGGAAGACACGCCACGAATGAATCAGATACTTGAGTCGGGCCATGTAAAGAGTCAGAATAATAGAAGAGCATGTATGAGACGATGTATGAATGTGAGTGAGGCAAAGATTGTGTGCCAAGACCGAGTTGTTTAGCGGTCCGTCCTCTCTGCCTACCCCTGCAGTGAAACGGCTTGATGGTTAGTTATTATGGCTAAAAATTGCATTCACGGGTTCATTGATCACTGATACGAAACCACTTGTACAATGATTTGACCAATGAACGCGATGCTGCCTAAAAATGTACTGTACGGACAGAAAATATACAGGACCAAACTTACCTGGGAGGTAACTTGAGATTAACACTGTTTATTGTTTATTTAAAGAAATTTAGGTACAGTTGACACGCAGAGGACATAATACCTTACACACCTTTATCAAACAATCTAGTGGTACATATCTACTCTCCGTATCGTCCTGACGAAGGTGAAAGTAGAACACTATTCAGAATCAAACGTTTGCTTGAAATGTAGCTTTGGTTTAACTATGTTTGATGACCAAATTTGATTAGTCAGGTATCAAAATCTTTCTTTTCCCATCCGACCCACTCCATTAAACCTCACAACATACTTCAATTCGGACATTCGCGAGCAGTTGACGGCCGGCGTAGTCTAGCGGTAAGGCTCAAGCGTGACTCGCACACCGAAGGTCGCGGGATCGAATCCCGGCGTGGCAAATAAATTTTATTTGATTTTTTGTTATTTCACAAATTATTAATTAAAAATAATATATAGTATATTTGCGGCACGTTCCAGAGTGGAAGATACTCTCAGTATCGCCCTGGTGTAAGACCACCTTTCAAAATTGAAACTGGCATTGGCCGTGTCTGGTGACCAGATCTGAATAGCCAGGTACTTCCACACCTTCCTCTTCCCTATCTCCTTCCCCTCCACACTACCTTCAGCCTCACAACATACCCCAATAAGGGATGCCATAGTCTCACTGGCTTCAGACGGGAGCAGTTGAGACTCTTGTTCGGTATTCATATAAAAAAAAGTTAGAAATCTTCTGCGGTATTCGCACAAAAATGATTAAAAAGCTTCAGCAATGGAAGAACGATTTGGGATTGGTTCAATATTTGAGAGTTCAATGCACATGGAAGTGATAAAAGTCCCCTTAGGGCCTGGGTGTGTCAACTTTGGGGATGCTGTGTGGAGGGTATTTTTAAGCAAGGAAGGAGACGAAGTTTTGAGAAGGAAAAAGGTTTGAGGGATTGATAGGAAACTGAGGGGTCAGTAAGTCCAGGAGTGACGGGCAAATGAATCCATCTCTCCCACTGCGGTAAATCGATGTTTTACTGGAGAGATAAAAATGTCTTCCTCAACCAATCTCACCCGATCCGGCCTACCATGCAGTTGGTGAGCAGACGCAACCCAAAATCCGGACAAACCACACCCCATGAACCCGGGCACCAAGTCACTAAACGTTGCGAACCACTTGGGGGGACCTATGGCAGAGGTTATCCAATAAATAGTACACAACTGCTAACCCTGTACAAATCACAAGTGCGCCCCACGGTTGAATTTGGCAGCCACCTCTTGTCTGGAGCTCCAAAATACCTGAAAAATACCCTCGACTCTGCAGGAACGGGCGGTCCGTTTGATAGATTCTCCCATCTTAACAGACGGGTGGGAATGCTGTCCTTGTTCTACCGGTTTTGTAATGGAAGATGCTCCGAGGAATTAGCGTCATTGATCCCTTCGACACCGGTACATAGTCGGAAAACACGGCAAACGCGTGCCCAACATTTGTACACGGTTGACATTTGTCACATCAGAACAGGTCGCTTCTTCGACTCTGTTCTTGTTTGTTCAATGATTTGCCGGCCTCTGTGTTTCCTCCTCCGTACAACATGGGTCTCTTCAAGACCAATGTTCATTCCTTCCTCTCCTCAAAAAGACCCTGCACACAGCATCCCAGTTGACATAGACCTGAGGGAAATTATTTTCCTCAAGGCCTCCTGTGTGGAGTTAATGTAAAAAAAATGGTTCCCGAGGCTACGGTAACCATTCCCGCCTCCCAAATAAAAAAATGAATAGGTACATGACGCCACATCGCTCACTAATCGAGAAAGAGCTGTATCAAACGAACAGATTTCTTCTGAATTTTCGTCACCTGTGGTAGTAAAACTAAAGTAACTATCCAACGTATTATCTACCGCTTCCAAGGAGGCTTATCTTGTATTTACAATGTTGGTTTATACCTACATACTTAGTTGTGTGACAATTGCTAAAATAAAACGGTAACATTTCTTGGTTTAAATGCTCTTATCACTGGCATCGTCATTCATAATAGAGAAATAAAATAACACTCTTGATAACTAGACAAATAATTATGTCGAAAATATTACACGTGTAAACATGAATGATTTTTGAAGAAAGACTTGTTAATTAATTAATTAATTGCTCTCCACGAGCTTGCCTGTGAGATTATGACATCCCCAATTGCAGTAGTATGTTATGAGGAACTGATTAGAAAGAAAAACAATCCTTTTGTTAATTTTCTTTATTCATTGCTTTTGATGGTTACATAATTCGTGGAATTTTCGACCTCCATGCTAGGCACATGCCTGTGATATGGTATTCGATTCGTAGTCAAATCACCAAGTGACCAGTTCAGATAAGGGGGCTCCATCGAAGCCAGAGTTAAGTTACCCTTTCAAAAACTTGGCGTACCTACTGTAGTACAGGGCCCGCAGATACTTTAATAGTACACAACTTCTAATTCTGTACAAATAACAAGTGCGCCCCACGGTTGAATTTGGCAGCCACCTCTGGTCTGGAGCCCTAAAACACAATGAAAAGAAACAAAAACCTCGACTCTGTGCAGAAACGGGCACAGTGTGATAGATTCTCCTAAATTAACAAACGGATTGCAATCTTTAGAGCACAGGCGTCGGGTGGGAATGCTATCCTTGTTCTACCGGTATTTCAATGGAAGATGCTCCGAGGAATCAGCGTCATTGAGCCCTTCGGTACCGGTGCGTAGTCGGGAAACACGCCAAACGCGTGCCCAATATAACATATGTACACGATTGACATTATTTGTCACATGAGAACGGGTCGCTTCTTCGCCTCGTTCTTGTGTTCAACAGCTCGGCTGTGGAGCGATTTGTGTTTCTTCGGCATTTGTGTTTCTTCCTTCCTTCAACATAGGTCTCTTCAAGACCAATGTTCATTCCTTTCTCTCCTCAAAAAGACCCTCCGTACAGTACCTCAGATGACATAGGCCCTGAGGGAAATTTTTTTCCTCATGGCCTATGTCACCTGATTGTGTGTGGAGTGCAAAAAAAAACTTTTTTCATCCACATACGGACTGAGATTCCTTTAGAGTGTGAGAAAGATCAGTAAAAACATATAAGTAGGTTTTTTCATCCACATACGGACTGAGATTCCTTTAGAGTGTGAGAAAGATCAGTAAAAACATATAAGTAGGTTTTTTCATCCACATACGGACTGAGATTCCTTTAGAGTGTGAGAAAGATCAGTAAAAACATATAAGTAGGTTTTTTCATCCACATACGGACTGAGATTCCTTTAGAGTGTGAGAAAGATCAGTAAAAACATATAAGTAGGTTTTTTCATCCACATACGGACTGAGATTCCTTTAGAGTGTGAGAAAGATCAGTAAAAACATATAAGTAGGTTTTTTCATCCACATACGGACTGAGATTCCTTTAGAGTGTGAGAAAGATCAGTAAAAACATATAAGTAGGTTTTTTCATCCACATACGGACTGAGATTCCTTTAGAGTGTGAGAAAGATCAGTAAAAACATATAAGTAGGTTTTTTCATCCACATACGGACTGAGATTCCTTTAGAGCATAGGTTCCCAACCTTTTTTTGCCCACCGCCCACTTTGAGAATATTTTTTTTTCTAGCGCCCCCCAACTCGTAAATCTGAAACAGCAATTTTCGTCACGATTATATTTACCTCAACGGTGGCGAGGGGGGGGGGGGGGTAGATAGGATGGGGCAAGATGCGTTTTTTAAATTTTTTTATTGTATATTTTGTTTGGTGACCGGCCAACTCAGAATGAAACCAACTCAGAAGCACCTCATAAAGGTCATTAAAGAGTGATGATAAAAAATATTGGTTAAGTTAGGTTAGCAATTTTAAAATTATTTTTTCATTGCTTTTAATGACCTTTCTGAGGTGTTTCTGAGATGGTTTAATTCTGAGTTGGCGTGGAATCGTTCTGAATTTTTTAAATTTTTTTTACTTGGGTTTTATTGCTCAAAAAGATTACACTTGTTCCGTAATTCACGTGACACGCTACAGTGGTATTGTAGACCAATTTCCGTGTTTTGACGTCTAACTTTCCCTTTATCCTACTTTTCTTTTTTTTTATAACCTTTTCTGTAATTTTTTAATTTAAAATTTCAAAGTTAGTGTTTAGTTTTAATTTGTTATAGATTATGATTCCTGAGTATTTAATTTCTTCTACTTCTTCAATATTTTGATTTTCTATATTTAGGGTAGTAATTTCGTTGAGTTTCTTCTCTAATACCATGAATTTACTTTTAGTTACGTTTATTTTCAGTTTATTCGACGAAAAGAAAACTTTAATATATAATATAGAAGTATTCTTTAAAAAAAAACTTTTTTTGACAATGCATCTTCGATATTATTTAGTATAATATATAAAAGTGTGCCATCAGCAAAAGTTTGAAAAAACAGCACTTTAGGCACTTCACTATATCATTAATATATACATACTAATAAATAGGAGCGGTCCCAACACAGATCATTGAGGAACTCCGAGGTTTACTTGTTGTTCTTCAGGTATTGTATCTCCAATTATGTTTCTTTGTTTTCTATTTTTAATTTTATTATTAGTATTTCTCTGTCTATCGTTTCAAAAACACGTCTAAAATCCAAAAACACTACTATTGTGATTTTCTTCTGATCCATACTGGTTTCCATTATGAATATTTGTTTCGAAACCCTGCTGTTTTACAAGAATGTTATTTTTTTTAATAAATTTTCTCATCTGTTTTTTAACTATGGATTCTAGTATTTGTTCGTATTAAGGTTATCCATTTATTTTTCTGAGGTCTTCGAAATTTTTAGCATTTATTATTTTGGGCACTGTTGTTATTATGGAAGTTTTCCACGACTGCGGAAAAATTCCCTTTAACACAGACCAATTTATTAGTGCAACTACTTAAATTTAATTATGCCTATAGTAATTCCAGACGTCGATGATTTTTGCGTCATCGTATTAAAATTTTTCATTAAATACTCACTGTTACCTGAAAATATTATTATTCTCTCTTCTTTCCGATGATTGAGAAGAAGTATCTGTGAATAATGAAATATTCTTATTTATGGTTTCGACACTAAGTATTAAATTTGGCTATTTTAGTTTTATCATCTTCAACTTGAAATAAACAACTTCAACTTTATCATCTTCAACTTGAAATAAACAACTTCAACTTTGAAATAAAGTCTAAAGACAAATATCTCACTTTCAAAAAGGCGCTTACTGACCTTCTGATGAGTGACAATGACAGTGTTTATAACCTGTTTCACATACTAAAATAGTTATTAATTATTAATAGTTAAAAGAAAACAAAACGTAAGATATAATAATGTTTTATTACTAATGTTTTTGGGTTATTTGTCATTCAATTTATTCAAAATTAAAAACGGTTTTTGCAAATGCAAAATGATTTTAATGCAAAACGGAAATTTTCTAACCTTCGGAACATCCCCGATATGAGAGGTTAAACTTCCATATTCATCGGCTAATTATCATATTTAATGTCATATTTTATGTTTTTACCCCGCTTATAGCTCAATTTGACATAATTTTTCTTATAAAAGTAATGCTTTATAATATTATGATGTTTTAATTTAAAATCACTTCATTAATATGTTAAAAAATAGAATTATACCAACGCATATTGTCGAACAGGCTATGCCTTTTGTAATCTTTTTTGTTTCCATTTTTTGTATTATCTTGTATTTGTATGTTTTTTTTAATAACTGTTACAATGAATCAAAACTTTTCAATAATAGAAAGAGTATATGCCTGAATTATTTATTGTACATATTTACATTGTATTCATTTATCTATTTATAAAATAAGAAATATATAAAGCAATAAGCTGCACATCTCACTAGGGCATTCCTGTATCGAGATGTGCAGTTTTACAACAAAGTTTTACAATAATGTAGTTTTACAATAATGTAATTTAAAAAAAAAGATAAGAAAGAAACATACACATAAACTTAATAAAAATATTATAATAAACCTACAAAAGCAGCATGAGTACAGTTATTCAAACATTAATAAATAATTATATTCTGTCACCATGTTAGAAAATAACACCTCTTTTATTAACATATATCTCAATACTATTTGGAAAGATACTTACTGCAAATACTCAAGCTCCATCTAATTACACCTTCATATACTTCAAAAAAAAAAAAAAAAAATTACAACTGTGTGTAAATGTGTTGGTACTGTGTCCATGGCCGTATATATACATATTAATGTATTCATGTACCTAGACGCATATATATGTGTAAGTGTGTGTGTGTATATGCCTATGTGTGTATGGATGTGTGCACCTGTATATACGTATGCGTATGCACTCACACATATAAATTTTAAAATAAAGATATGTATCTTCTCACAAACTTATCCTTACCCAATTCTTTTTCTCTTTACTAGTTTTTTATTATAACTTTACCAATTTTCAACATCATTACATTACTAATAGTTCCATATGTTAACAATAGACTTCACTTAAAGTAAATATCCTCCATTGTCACCATGAAACAGGCAGCCGCCTAGTATGGTGATTCAATGTATCCAATTCTATGTAAATGTCTAATTATGTAACATGTATTTAAATAAATAAATAAATAAATAAACTCCATCGGGAACCGAACTTAATTAATGTTTTCCCTCTGCCATTTATAATTTCTTTAAGTGTAGTCCACATTTTTCTTGAATCTCTTTGAGAGGTAATAATTTTTAGCCTCGAATACGAATTTTTGGTATGTTTTATTTCTGTACCATATATTTCGACCATATATTTCTGTACCATATATATTTCTGTACCATATACATGTTTCTAAGTTTCTTACAGGTTTCCCACCTTTCTTCTGGAAATTGTATTTTACAGGCTTTATAAGCTGTATCCCTTTGTTTTTTTAGAAGATGTAGGGATTTCGTAGGTATACTATTTATTTGTTTCCTTTAATATACTACTAGCTGGTTCCCGGCATGCGTTCATATACCATTTTTAAAGAAATAAATTGTTTCCCTGTTCCCCTCCCGCATTTCCTTCCCCTCCCGCGTTCCCTTTCCACCTTCCCCGCCTACCCCCTCCCCTCTTCCACTTCCCCGTCCCACCAATCCCCCTACCGCGTTCCATATAACAGTCCCAGTACATTCAGTTTTCAAACATTTCGCGTGCCTTCTATTACAATTTATTTATTCAAATTTTCGCTTTTCATTCAATACAAATATTCATTTTTATATATTATAAGAACAATCAATCAAATTTGGTACCTAACGTAGGTATCTATTTAAAATATCTATAATTTAAATAATCCATAGATAATTTTTTTTTTTTTCACTACAAAAAAAACGTTCAAAAACACAATTCAATTTCGTCAAACACGCGAACTGTCAAACGTGTGAAGTTAAAATAGTCGTTAAGTTATCTGAAATTATCCAATTTTCTGCGCAATTTTCTTAAATTTTCTTTCCGTAAGAACCTTCTACCAAGTATTAGGAAACTTAAAAAAAAAGTGAAATGAAGGCGTGACCAAGGTAAACAGGAATTCATTTTATATGTAAGTACTAGCTGATCACGGCATGCGTTGCTATGCCATTTAATAAAGAAATTGTTTCTCCCTGAGTGTCCTTTCCCATTCGTCCCGCTCCCCTTCCGCCTCTCCTTCTTCTCCTGCATCCTCTTCCCCCCTCGCATTCCCACTCCGTCACCTCCACCTTGCCTCTACACACTCCACTCCCCCCCCCCCTTCTCCCGTCCCGCAAACCCTTCTCCCGAGTTCTCCTCCCCCCTCGGAGGTTCCCCTCCCACTCCCAGGTTCCCCTCCCCCCTCTCGCCTTCCCCTTCCACCTTCCCCGCCTTCCCTCTTCCCTTTACCGCTCTCTCGTCCCGCCAACCCTCCTCCCGCGTTCCATATATTCAATCCCAGTACATTCAGTTTTTAAACTGCCCGCGTGCCACCTTTTACAATTTTTATTCAAATTTCCATTTTTCATGTATATTAAATTTGGTACCTAACATAGGTACTTATTTAAAATTTCTAAAATTCTTGATTCGATTCAAACTATTAGGGGAGTACCTACTTTAAATAAATTTATCAACTTAAAGATTTTCAAAAATAGAATTTTATTTAACAATCATTGTTTTGCAAAATGTCATTCTCAAACACGCGTACTGTCAAACGTGCGATAGTAGTTTAGGTTAGTAATAGATTTTCTGAAATTATCCAATTTTCTGCGTAATTTTCTTAATTTTTCTCTCCGTAAGAACCATCCTCGTATTTCAAGGAATATTCGAAAAAAAGAATTAGCGAAATCGGTTCAGCTGATCTCGAGATTTGCGCTTAGCAACACAATTAGCGATTTATTTTTATATACAAGAAGATATATTCGTTGTAGGCATTCGTTCATTTACTACTGTTTTCAGGTGTCCTATTAGTTCATCGGCTTTTCTGTCTAAATTTCCTTGGTTATCGCAGATCTACTTTTTGTTTTGTAATGTTGTACACAATTTATCCTTATTATAGTTCTTTTTATTCCTGTCTATTATACTTCGTGTTCCCTGAGGCTTCGATTACATCTAATTTTTGTAATCATTGTTTCGTGATCAGATATTTTGACTTCTTTTGCAGCATTAACTTCCGCGTAAAAGTCATTTGAAATTACCAAATCAATCATGGTTTTAGAGTTTTTTCATATTCTTGTATAATTTTGGAGAAGTTGCTTCCTACCTAGGCAATTTATGATGATTTGTAATCTTGTGCTTTTTGTATTGAATATTAAAATCGCCACAGATGATTTTCAAGTCTCTTGTATTTATTTGCTAACGGCACCATTCTTCAAAAAAATCTAAGAATTTTGTATCATTTTGATTTGGGGAATGATAAATAGCTGCATAGGTTCCCAGCAAAAAATCCTTCAATAGCCAGCAGGTATCCAGGTATTATTTTTATCTGGTACCGCATTTGTTGTGACTTTGTAAGAGATATTGTTTACACACTCACACTCACACACATACGCTACAGAATTAATGTGATAACTCCACCTGTATGCCTGCTGCTAAATGAGTCGCATCTAATTGTCGAATAGCCCTGAAATGTTGTTTCATTTTGGTTCATTTCTTCGGTAATACAGGTTTCGCTCATCATCACCAAGTACAGTTCGTATTCTTTTAGCATCTCTTCGACTTCTTCGATATGTGCTAGTAAACTAGCTATAGGTTTCTCTGGGTCTCCTACCGCCCCCCTGAAAGTCTGAAACGCCCCCCAATTTTCTCATTGCCTTCTACCGCCCCCCTGAAGGTCTAAAACGCCCCCAAGGGGGCGTTATCGCCCACGTTGGGAACCTATGCTTTAGAGTGTGAGAAAGATCAGTAAAAACATATAAGTAGGTTTTTTCATCCACATACGGACTGAGATTCCTTTAGAGTGTGAGAAAGATCAGTAAAAACATATAAGTAGGTTTTTTGCTTATTTATAATTTTTTTACAACAATGGAAATGTTTCCATTGACATTGATAAAAAATAATATTTCGATAATTTGTGGAGGGCGTTTTTGTGAAAAATCACCTAAACACATTCTTTACAGTTTATTATGAATTTTTAGGCTCTATCTAATGTAATTCTTTACAAATAGACACATATCTGGCAGGTCACTTCCGATAAACACACTTTAATTAGAAAATTTATGCTTGGAGAAGATTCGACTTTGCACGCGGAGGACATAATAAATTGGACATTGCACAACTTTTCATTTTTGCTAATCCCATCAACGTTGATATTACATTTATAAGAAGATTAGTGCCAAAAGCAGAGTTAATATTTATTGTGAAAAGACTGGAGAATTTAGTACCTACTCTGTAGAACTTGTGAATCTTTATGAAATGTCCTTTACAAAAGCGTACAAATAAGAATTTGCTTACATTTTTATACAAATAGTTATTTACATAATGCCATATTTTTAGAATATAACTAACTAACCAACCATCACGACGGCTCCCCGCGGGTGTAGCTAGAGAGGACAAACCGCCAAACAATTCGGTCTTGACACACACTCTTTGCCTCATTCAAATTCGAACATCGAAATTAGAGGTAGGCAGAGAGGATGGGCCAGTCTTGGCACACACTCCTTGCTTCATTCACAATCATACAGCGTCTCGGGAAGCAGGAAGTTACTCTCCATTGCTCTGTGGATAAATCAGAGAGATATTTTTTGACATTATTATGCAATTAATTACATAGTTGCATGCTATCCTTGTTCTACCGGTATTACAATGGAAGATGCTCCGAGGAACTAGCATCATTGATCCCTTCGGCACCGGTGCATAGTCGGGAAACACGCCAAACGCGTGCCCAACATTTGTACACGGTTGACATTTGTCACATGAGAACGGGTCGTTTCTTCGACTCGTTCTTGTGTTCAACAGCTCGGCTGTGGAATGATTTGCCGGCCTCTGTGTTTCCTCCTTCCTACAACATGGGTCTCTTCAAGACCAATGTTCATTCCTTCCTCTCCTCAAAAAGACCCTCCACACAGCATCCCAGATGACATAGGCCCTGAGGGAAATTATTTTCCTCAGGGCCTCCTGTGTGGAGTTAATGTAAAAAAAAAAAAAAAAAAAACATCTTATGTTGCAATGGTGAACAAGCAGCTTGACTTTAGTGAGAACCTTTTTTTTGTACAGTTAAATTTAAGGGAATGGGGAGCAGAAGGAGATTAACACCTCTGATTCTTTTTATGTCCCCTAGGTTCGCCACGTTTGGTGACTTAGCAGGGGTGCCCGGGTTCGGGTCTTGGCGGTGTACGCATGTGCCCGCAAGCTGCTTGGATGGTTTAGAAGACCTTTTGATCTCTCCAGCAAGACTTTCTCGAAACATCGCCTTGCACCACAGTGGGAGGGATGGATTCGTACATCCGTCACTCCTGGAGACACTGACCCCAAGATTCCTACCTACCCCTCATACCCCTTTTCCTTCCAGAACTTCCTCTCCTCAAAAGACCCTCCTCACAGCATCCCCAAAGATGACATAGGCCCTGAGGGGAATTATTTTCCTCAGAGCCTCCGGTGTGGAGCTAATGTAAAAAATAAAGATGACGAAGAGGCAGAATAGACCTGATTTTTCAAATTTCGTCACCAAACAAGGTTAACCCCATTTCAATCAATGTTTCAATTCTGAATGGTGGTCGTTTACCACCACCAGTACCTATTTTAAAAAAACTGTCCTTGCTAACAAACATTGCTCCTTTGAGCTAATAAAATAATTGTATCAACGTGATTGGTGTAATTACATTTTAGTTGGTTGTTATCAGTTGTGTATTGTTTGTATAGGTAGCGTGGTTGTTATTACTGTTTTTATCGATTTATTGTGTAACAACACTAACAACGCAATTATTATTAGTACCTACCGATGTTTCTCAATCGTTGTCTTATTAAAACTTCATTAATTTATCTCTTTATGCAGACATTACCCATAGAAAAAGCAAATGAAAGTCATAGAAAATCACACCGGACAACTCAGAATGAAATCAACTCAGAACCTCCTTTGAAAAGTCAATAAAAGTGATTCAGAATGTGAAGCCGTGTATAAAAATAGCGACCTTTGTATTTGACAGACCTACTGTTGAATTTGCGCTATCAAAGAAAAGAAGAAGAAAAATAATGTGGGAATCTTAACGACGTAAGTGAAGAAAGCGTGTAAACAAATATGCGCCCGCGACACGGCGTATTGGACGGACGTACGGTCGAATTCACCCCGGGAAGCCTGGAGATTCGACCATTCCGACGGGTTCATTTTAATTAATTCTGAAGAACGTGTTTCTAATATTTAAGATGTTTCTAAATGAATACCTCCCGTAGTCATAAATTCATCGTCTAGAAAAATAAAATCTGGTGCTCACCGCTAACTTGAGTTGTACAACGTATTACAATTTTTAAAGGCGTTGTACGTTAAAAAAATGAAGGCAACGTACTGTTTTTATTAATCTAAAATATAAATAACTCGCATACCTTGTGAGGCATGGAAATAAAAATGATAATTCAATTAGGAATTCGCCGAAATAAATTAAAATGTGTTTCCATGTTTCCAGTTTCCCGCTTGGACCTTACCTAAACTTTCAAACATTTACAAAAAAATAATAAGTACCTACCTACGTTTAATTTCCTTACATATGTTGATTAAACATTGTTTTCATGTACACGTAATTCTGCTAAGCCTTATTTTTATGAGTCTACCATAAAAATATGTGGCTACTAACGGGCCAGCCGAGTGAGCCGATGCGAAGAACAACGGAACTACGGAACGTCCAGCCGCAGCCGGCAATATATTAGTGTGGATTTGTGTCAGCCAGCACCGTGTCCGGGGCCCCATGTCCTGCCTGATTTATGGGCCCCCTTCCCGACACCGGGACCCGGACAAGACCGACTGTATCTCTGCCGGGATCGGGCTCCGCTGGACTGAAATATATGCCTCCATTCTTGTCCGCAACAATAGTGCATCTCTCACAATTCGGTTGCTTGCCAGTCTACATAAATAGGACTTAAATTACAGTAGAGTCCTACGCAGACATAATTAGGTATAATACACACCAAGCTTATAGACCGGCCGCGGCCTGAACGTGGTACTAACTGAATTCTCGCGCAGTTACCGACTTTACAATGAACGTAAGCGAAACAGAAAGATGCTTAAAAACATACGTGCGACAGAGAAAGGCGTGCCACTTTTTTTTACCTTAAACTCGCTTATTGCGACGATTTTTGAAGTGAAAACTTCTTTAGCACCGTTGTGATTTGAAACTCGATGAAACGAAAAATAGTGACACTAAAAAGAGACAAAAACATACATCTATAGGATTTAGCCTGCTAGAGAACGTGATAGTATAATAGGTCTCCTCTTTGTGCGGTGCTTCTTAGCCTCTCCACTCTTTTCTACTTTAGTTTTGTGAAGGTTTCGCTTCCACCGCATGTGAATTGCATTCTCTGTTTTTTTTTTATCAACGTCAGGCCGGTCTTAATGTTTGGCGTGTACTGTATACGATTACGCCATACAGTAAAAGCTCAATAATTGTAACCTCCGCCTCTTTCTCAGTCTTGCTCAGAAGCGAAGCGTCCATAAAAATAGGGACTTGTAACGGATCATACATCATACACCAACTAACTCATATCATCTCCACGTAGAGATAGACGTACAATATGATTGACTGCAAGACATGACGTCTGTATTGACTAGGGTTCATGATTTCTCAAGCTTTTCAATTTCTCGGGTCTCGAGAATTCTCGAGGCTAATTTCTCGAGGCTTCTCGGGTTGCCGAGAAATTTACATTTACGTACGTTTTCTCATATTATTTGGTTCCAATAACGTCAACAAATTCAGTGGTTTTCCTCTCAAATAAAAGTATCAAATTAATTATAAAACTTTTATTGATTATATTCAAAAACATTAATCCTATGAATAAGCTAATTAACTTTAAAAAAAAAATACAGAAATAATATTATTCAGACTCGTAATTATAATGACAGCACCATTTTTGGCTGGTTATTTAGAACTTATAAACAAAAGTAGCTTCTATTAAACTAAACAAAAAATCAACATGAAAGAAAACGTTAATATCTTAACTTATAATTAAATTACAATTACAGTACCATTTTTGGCTGGTTATTTAGAAGAAAAAATCAACTTAAAACTTGTAAACAAAAATAGCTTCAATAAAACAAAAAAAAATAGCCCGAAAGAAAACGTTAATATCTTAAATTCAGGTAGAAAATAAATGTAAATTATATTAAATGATTTCTCGAGTTCTCGACTTTTCTCGAGCTTGATTTCCCGGGAATTCTCGAGTGAACCCTAGTATTGACACACACTTCTCATACATACCTCCCAACTATAATAATAATAATTGGATAATTTGTAAAGCGCGGTTTTTGTGAAAAATCACCTCAAGGCACTGTACAATTTATTATGATTTCTTAGGTCTATCTAATTTTATTATTTACAAATAGTTAAAAATCATTCTTACTTGGCAGGTTACTTCCGATAAACACACTTTAAATAGAAAGTTCATGCTTGTAGAGGATAAGGCTTTGCAAGTGGAGGACGCTATATTTAAAACATTGCATGATTTTACATTTGCTACCCCCATCACTGTTAGTATTACGTTTATGAAAATACGAAGAACATATGAAGCACTTGTCCGCAGCATCCTGGAATACAGCTCCATTATTTGGGCACCCTCTGAACAAAACCATATCCTAGAAATAGAAAAAGTACAAAAAAGGTTTATGCGTTACCTGTATACAAGGGAATATACATACTACTCACTCCTGTATCCATCATTGTTCTTAACAGGAATGCTCGATCTTAATACCTTAGAAGTCCGCCGTAAAATATTTTTGGGGAAACATTTTTTTAAGCTGATCTCCGGTACTGTACTGAATCCACCTATGTTGAAGGAGATTAACCTATATGTCCCTACCTAACGCGTATACTCGTGGGAGATTCCACACACTTTTTTATGCTCCGAAAGCGAGAACTTCTTCCTTTCAGAATACCCCATTAAGAGCGTTTAACCAGCCAGCGGACGAAAATCCACATTTCGTCGAAAGTTGTTCTTACGATCGTGCAGGGCGGTTACAATGAGAAAGATTAATTATTCTCCGTACCAGCTTTTTTAAATTATAACTCAATATCGAATTTATTTCAATTCAAATTAGCTTTAATTTATACCTTCATCCAAAAATGCTGAAAGGCGTGATGATAAAACTATTAAAATAATGTACTTTTTGTAGTTATTTTTTGATTATAAGTATTTATCATTTTTCAATAATGTCTAAATTTAATAAGAATGTTAAAAAAATCTGAAATATATTAGTTTGTAAGTGCGCAAATAAATACACAAACGGACCAATTTTCGCCAAGAAACACATGTACGTACATATTTTTTAATGACTTTATTGAAACTAAAATTAAAATTCTAAAACGTACGTTTGCTAGATAATGTATTGATTTATTTTATTGCATGATTTTATTATTTGAAATGGGTGTGGTATAATACAAAAACTTTTTTGAAAATTGAACAAATCTGCCAACGACCTATGGAATAACCTTATTATACTAAAAATTAAAAAAAATTCTCAAAATTTATTACATACGAATGCTAGATAAAAGAACAATCTTTCGAAATCCGTTTATAATTTTTTGTGGAAAAGAGTCAATACTTCTAAAAACTTTTTTGAAAATGACGTATTTCCGGTTTTCTCTGGTAATGCCCTCTTAAATAAAGCAATTCAACTGCTTAACGATTCTGCATTGAGCATTGACATCTTCAATGTTACCTATAGAGAATTCAGTAACTATCTTTTGACATATGTCTCAACATAGAGAAACTGCCCCCTTGGCCTTTTTTTCTCTTATATTTTGTAATCTTCTCCGTAATAATTTGGTGTATAACTGTTTTATGGAGAATTTGAAAAAAAATAAAAAATAAATTTGTTCCAAAAGTAGAGTTGATATTTTATTATTTTGAAAGGCTTGAAAATTTAGGACTCATAGGTCTGGAGAATTTTCATGAAATTACCTTTACAAAAGCTTACAACGCTGATAAAAAACTGTCAAAAGAAACGAAGCTAGCAATCCACAATGTCGTCCTGGTACCTACCCTGATATATGGCAGTGAGGCATAGAACTGGCAGAGCAAGGATGAAAGTAGACTGAATGCTATTGAAATGAGATCCCTGAGGCGGATGTGTAGTAAAACTATGTACGATCGTGTGAAAAATGTGGAAATCCGCAAAGAATGTAAGTCAGATAGATGTAAGCTGAATGAGTAAGATTAAGAAAGGGACCCTTCGATGGTTTGGGCATGAAGAGCGAATGAGCAAAGAAAGTAGTGTAAGAAGAATATATGACGCAAATCTGAATGGTAGAAGAAGTCGGGGACGCCCGACGAAGACATGGCACGATCAAGTAAATCGGATACTAGAGTCGGGCCATGTCAAGAGTCAGAATAATAGAAGAGTGTGTAAGACGATGTATAAAATGTGAATGAGACAAAGAGTGTGTGCCAAGACCGAGTTGTTTGGCGGTTAGTCCTCTCTGCCTACCCCTGCGCGGAAACGGCTGACGAAAAACGGAAAACGAAATGGTTAGTTAGTTACAAATACATTTTTACACAATTATGTAGTTATTTACATTTAAAATATCGCGGGTAGAGAAGGTGAAGGTGAAAGGTTCTTGACTTATGGATACGACTGTCTGAAAAGGTGAGTCTTAAATTTAGAACTAAATTCCAACCTTCCTTTTCCCACCTTCTCTCCTACCATTTCCTTCAGTCTAAACATACCCCAATTATTGGAGATGTCCCTCTGTGTTCGTATTCACATGCCTGTGTTCGTTCCCTCATAAAAAATGTATTGTATCGAATATTGCAATGATCTGACTGAAAGTATTGTACGTATGGATTCTTCGCTCTTCCTAAAGTTCTTCCAATGGCTTTCATACTTTATATCCTCTGGATAGTGTTTCACATTATGCTAAAACTACCAAATTTTATTTGGTTCCAAACGTAGATTCATCCAACAACCCTCCACGTTCAACTGGTGGTTTACCAAACCCGCATGCAGCAGAATGTTACTCGTATTTAAAATACACGTAGCCACCAATGAGACGGAGATGCAATCTCCGTCTGGGATGCAGTCCGCAGTGTTACTGCCTGGCTTGTCTGGACCGCATGTAAACGACTCGCAGCGGGAATCTTATTTATGTTTATTTTTTATAGTCGCCGTATATTTCAGTTTAGTCAGAGTCCGTGGAATGAGCGAATAAGGTAGACAAAAACGCATTCCCGACTCTGCTTGACCTCTGTCCCCGGTCCCCGATTTTTTACAGCCTAAATATCACCCGGCCTTACCGCAACGGGCACAAAGAAACGGTTTTCTTTTTTACAATTGATTTTTTTACCTGTATGTTATAATCGTATTTATGGGCGTTCTTTAAAAAGTTAACCCCCTTACCCCCAAAGGAAAGTTTTTCGATATATCCAATTATTGAAGTAATTTTTAAAATGTGAAGATACCTATCTAAAAATGCAAGTGTGTATATATTATAAACGGTATGACTTCTATAGTTTTTACTGTATTGTTTTTAATCTATTCTGACGGCCTCCGTGGTAGAGGGGTAAGGCTCTCGACTGGTAATCCGAAAGGCGTGGATTCAAATCCTGGCGTGCCCAAACAATTTTTATTTACGTTATTTTCATTATTTGTTTTGGAGGTGTTATGCCGTGTTGCGCTACTTCCTTCTTTAGCCAACGTTTATGACAGCGTTGCAGTGTCCATCATCAGGGCAGATCCGGTAGATGTGTTTACGGTAATTTTTATTTATGTTATTTGACAATCAATTTATTTAAAAAATATGTACTTAGTGTAGGTGTTTGCGGCATGTTCCAGAGTGTAAGATGTTCTCAGTTTCACCTTGGTGTAAGACCACCATTCAGGTTGATTTTTTTTTAATTGGCTTTAGTTGTGTTTGGTGACCATATCTAAACAGACTCCCCGCATTCCTCCTCCCCACCTCCTTCCCATCCCTATTACTGGCCTACGGAACTCTTGTAAGGGGTCGTCCATTAATCACGTGATGTTTTTTAGCAACTTTTTAACCCCCCCCCCCCCCTGGTGATATGTCGTGAGGTTTTAGACTACCCCCCCCCCCCCCGAAATCACGTGTATTTTTTTAGTGCAAAGAATTTTGAAATTTTCAGAATATTATTACGAAAAATAAATACACGTGATATCTCATTATACCCCCCCCCCCCCCCCGTCGTGATATTTCGTGATTTTTTCCGAACCCCCCCCCCCCTTTCGAGCATCACGTGATTAATGGGCGACCCCTAAGGTATTCACAAAAAAGTCAATTATAGTTAGCAATAATACTATTGCAAAATTACAATGCCATTTGTGCGAAATTCCACCTCAAGGGTCCTTAACAATGCTGAGAAATATGTTTAAATTATAGGTAGGTATAATGACATTAAATTGATAGGTACTTACTTAACCGAAGCTAGAAAATGTCTAAAATCCGTAGCTAAAATTTTCTTAAAAATTCTTAAATTCAAATAGGCTTCGAAAAGACGCAAATTGATATTTCTGTAATACCAAAATGTGAAATTCGGTGGGTTACCAAGTTTTTACTCTCATTAAATTATAAATTTTGTGAAATAAATTTGAACTATTGAAGAAGTTGGTATCTCGGATGAAATTCGAATAAAATACAATTGGAATATTACGGGATACTAATTTTTACATCATCCCTCAATGAAAGTTTTGCTTTTCCTCTTCATTTTTGATCTTTTGGGTTTTTGGCTTTATTTTAATTAAAAAACCATTCTGTTATCCTAAATTCACCTCTAAACAAGTAACCATCATAATGTACCCAAGTAGTAGTGAAAATATTATTAATGGTATGTGTTAATTTATGGAGAACTGAACGCCGTTGGCGCCATCAAAAAACTGTCTAAAGAAGCGAAGCTAGCTGTCATAATGGAGTGCTGATACCTACCCTGATGTATGGCAGTGAGGCATGGAACTGGCAGAAGAAGGATAAAAGTAGACTGAATGCTGTAGAAATGAAATCCCTGAGACGTGTGTGTGGTAAAACCATGTACGATCGTGTGAGAAAGTGGAGATCCGCAAAGCATGCAAGACATACATTAATTACGTGATCACTAAAGGCGGGGGGGATCAAGCAAAATCTCACTTTACTTGAAAAAAATATACGAAGTGGCTTAAATTTATTTCACCAAGGGGGAGGTGTCTGGATTGGAAGAAAAACTGCTCACTTAATTAATGTATGCCCTCTAAGCGTAATGAGCAAGATTAAGAAAGAGACGTTCAGATGGTTTGGGCATGTACAGCTAATGAACGAGGAAAGGATTGTAAGGAGAATATATGATGCAAATGTGAAAGGTAGAAGAAGTCGGGGACGCCCGAGGAAGACATGGCACGACCAAGTGAATCTTGAGTAGGGCCGTGTAAAGAGTCAGAATGATAGAAGAGCATGTATGAGACGATGTATGAATGTGAACGAGGCAAGGAATGTGTGCCAAGATCGAGTTGTTTGGCGGTCCGTCCTCTTTGCTTACCCCTGCGGAAAACGGCGTGATGGTTTGTTAGTTTTATATTTATGATTACGCGTATTTTACAGTATTGTATACCGACTTGTAAAGCAATCTTAAGGGCCCGCAACCCGAATTTCTATCGATTTCTTGCATATTCCCCTTAAATATTTGAAGTTTTTAAACTCTTAAAAAAATATATGTTATTTTCGAAGATAATATCTATAGGTACATTCCCCACGCCGAAACGCCAATTAAATGAAATTCCCTCGATAGAAAAAATCACAAAGTATGCTCCGAAAATTATTTTAGTCTGTTTCGGTTATTTAAAAGTTATATGTATGGAAAAATGCACAATTTCTTTAAATTGTACTTGACACAGCCCCCACTTGATTTTTGCTCTATTTTAAACGAGTCGTGTTTTATTAAACATTTTCGCAATTTTCGCATCGATCTTGTCGCTGTAAATGTTAGCGCTCTCCTCTAACATTCGTAATTTCGTATCTCTCCATCTTCTTCTTTTCGATCCCGGTTGCGGAGCCTTAACCAATTAGACATTATATCAATACTGCGTATACATTTAAATGAATGAATTTATTAAATTATGGGAAAGGAACGAATCATCCGCAAACGTACTCCGAAACTGGTTTGCGCGATAGGTATTAGCTATTTGCCACGTCAGAGAAACCTGTTGGCATGTAAATGACTGCCTGTCTTTTTTGAAATTGGTATTTTAATTGCACCCTTTATGTGGCCGAGGCAGTTAAGTTATGGATATTCTATGTTGCGGCTTGTTATGGCGAGGCGTCTGTCCAGGGGAGCAGGACTAACACGAAGGTATGGCGAGGAGTCTAATAAATTGCAAACATATTACACACGAGAAAGCATTTTGTTGTTTTTATAAAAGACCAGCGAGTTCCCGGCATACGTTGCTATGCCACTTAATAAAAAAATGTTTGTTCCTGTGTGTCTTTTCCCATTCGTCCCGTTCCCCTTCCGCCTTGTCTTCCTCTCCCCATTCCTCTCCCGCGTCCCCTTCCCTCACGCGTTCCCACTCCGCCTTTCCTCTTTTGCTATCCCCGTCCCGCGAACCCCCCTCCCGCATTCCATACATCCAGTCCCGGTATATTGCATTTTTTTATACAAATTTCATAATGTCAGAACTCACTATTATATATATGTAGTAACCATCGCGGGCATGCGCACATCAAATCCCCAAAGTTTCATCGCAATCGGATAAATGGTTAGCAACGCTTAATTTCATGATGCCAGAACTCACTATTGTATATAGAAACCATCGCGGGCATGCGCACATCAAATTCCCAAAGTATCATCGCAATCGGATGAATGGTGTAGTAACGCATAGACATCTCATATACGAGTATAAGCATATTTTGATTTTTGTATTATAATAGATGCAGGTCTCCTCACAGTACAGACAGGAGGATAATACAATCTGGGCTGATGCTGTCTTCGATAGTCACCAGAGACAGTGAAAATTTTCAGAACTAAATAAGTGTCCAAATCTGTAAAATCTCAACTTTCCTATACTAAATATCCTTCTCTTTTCCTTCAGAATCACAAATGATGGGATTCCATAGTTCCACTATCTCCGAGCACTTATATGGTCATTAACTAACTAACCATCACGCCGTTTCTCTGCAGGGGTAGGCAGAGAGGACGGACCGCCAAACAACTCAATCTTGGCACACGTTCCTTGCCTCGTTCACATTCGTATATCGTCTCATATGGTCTCCCGATATGGTCACAATATACGAGAATAATCGCCGAGTGCCTGGTAGGAGACAAATGTCTTGAATGCGAAATGTACGAGAGTGGACCGGTATTAGAAGTGTGGAGGAGCAATTCCGGGCAGCTCAAGATAGAAATACAGTTATAAGATAGATCGCCAACATAGGCGGGACCTGATAGGGCACACGAAGAAGAAGAAGATACGAGAATAGATGCAACGGAGCCTTGAGGAAGTTTTAAGTGTCTATGTAAAATAAAGTGGTATTTTGCGAATTGAAAATGTATGATTTGGTAACGGGGGATGCACCATATTACTCGGATTCCGGGGAGTGTCGAAATTACCAGAGCTGTCGACTGACGTTCGTGAGGCTAGCCGCTTGTGTTGTCAAGATTTAAAAAATAATTTGGCCAGGGAATGAAACAATTATTTACAGTGAGCACTAACGTAGCACTACGTATGTTCACATAAACAGCGCTATAAAATGTTCCAATACTAAAGGCTTCAGGTTAGCAGGACGAAAAAGGAGGTCTGGCGAGGCACTGGTTGTATGTGTGACTGGAGTGGTATGAGATTCTAAGGTGTCGGACTGTCGGCCTGTTGGGGTGTTGGTCTGTTGGTGTTGCCCAGAGGAACCCCGTCTCGGCCAGTCGTTATCTGTGAATTTATTGTCCTCCGCCCTCCGCCGGCCGAGAGGCTCTTGTTAAACTCCGCCATTATTATTATTATTATTATTATTATTCACAGCATACGGCCGAAGTATTAAAATGTTATTTACGGCGCCGCCGCGATGCTATCTCATTGTAAATACTGTGAGAATGCCACGAGTGATCGTGTTTGATGTTTGATGGTCCCGCCGCGGTGGAAAAGTCATTACGCAGATGACATTCGGTATTATTATGACTGATGCTGGACAGCCGCGGGCTCCTTGGTTGCTCGGTCCTTATCCCTCTAAGAACTGCCATCAATCTCGACAGAACCTGTACCTACCAGGGGCCAGGTGACCACTACCCACACGAATATAACTGATTAGAATCCGGTGATTCATTTAATAAAACATTTTCTTCTGATGCATTCTGCCATGTGGGGTTAGATGTCATAGTCATAGGGGCATTATATTTAAAACACTGGATATTGCGTGATTTTACATTTGCTACCCCCATTACTGTTAGTATTTCATTTATGAAGATGTGATTTTTGTGATATTCTGGACTTCCAATCTTTGATGGATCCAGTTTCCTTTGATGATGATCTCAGTACAGGGTGGTGAGACAATAATGTCGTGAGTAGACTTAGGAGGTACGTTTATTAGGAGATCTTACAGTGTTGTTCTTCTAGGAAGCCTATTTGAAAGAGAACGAATGGACAACAATCATACCCTTTTATACGTTACTCATGCTGTCTCACTCATACACGCATGTCTCTTTCATACCTTAAGACATACGTTCACCACAACATTTATTTTGGAAGGCTGTAGAATTTTTAACATTTTTACACAATTATTTATTTATTTATTTATTTATTAATTTTCGGGAAATCGACAGTTTATATTTATTTCAGTTTGTACATAGTATTAAATAGCCAAAATAAAACCAATTACGGATTTCCTCCTTGTGACTTTACTTCTACTGAGACAGCATAATAAGAATAAGTAAATTAGTTTTATAAAAAGGAATATGAATCTAAAATTATATAAAACAAAATATATATATATGTATACTCAAAACATTTTTTTTTAAATATAAAATGAAAAATTACAAAACAAAAAAAATCTATCAAAACATTGGTAGCCATGGAGAGAGGTTGTACATATAAATCAAATCATAACAGAAATACAAACAATAAAAACATAACATTATTCAAGAACCATTAGAGAAACACTCTTTTATGGACCTTTTATATTCAGTAAGTTTGCAATTGAAAATGTCCACATTGGAAAATACGCTATTATAACTACTGCATAGTCGGTTCAGGCAAGAATTCTGCTTACAGTTTGTCTTGCATTGATCCACCCTGAACAGGACAGAAGAGCGTGTTGAACGTGCAGGTACATTGAATTGAATTTTATTTAGCAACTCTGGGCATTGAATATTATTGTTGACTACTTTATACAGGAATAGTGCATCCATATGATGCCTTCGTACACTCAATGAATCAATTTTAAAGTGTGAAGCTGCCTCTACATAATTATTAAATCTTACAAACGACTTGTAACAAAGATATTTTAGGAATTTGTTTTGAAAGTTATTATGTAGTTATCAACGTCGCGGGCGGTGAAGGTGAAGATGAAAGATTTTAGACTTTATGGATACGACTGCGACTGTCTGAAAAGGTGTGTTTGAAGTTTACCTCTAAATATTTAAATTAATAAATATTTAAAATTCAAATATGTATTGTTGCCTACTTTTCATGCTGATTTCAAAATAATAACTAAACCTAACATACTCGTATGTTTCCAAATACAGCTGCTACGTACATCTATCTCTGTTATTTTGATTTCATCCAAACTAGAAATTGATCTGTTTTAAATTCAATACTAACATTTTTAGTGTTTACCTATCCTAAACTAACAAAATTCGTTACGCCCGATTTGAAGCAGTCAATTTTCTTGTAAACATCGGACGTAGCAATGTATCCACTTGAATTATCTCCCGATACACCGTTGGATCGTTGCTCAGATGGCCTTTTATCTCTGGCGGTCCTTTTTCGGAGGCTTTTTCTACCGACAACCATCTGACAGGTCTCTAACTAAATGACAAGCGGTGCCAGCCAGCTTTTAGGGCGGATTTTTTCCGCAAGTTTTTTTGTGTCTTCTCGGTGAAGTAAAGATGGTCGGCGGTATAGAGGCATCTCCGCACCAGCGGCGTTGCCATTTCTAGGGAGAAATCCCCATATCTAGGGAGAAGAGAGCTTATTTACGGATAATAACAATGTAATATTTGTATAGCGCATTTTTGTGTTATTTTACTTCAAATACGCTTAACTACAATAAATAATAAACTTAAAGTAATCCTACAGTGTTCCTTACGAGTCCTCACAAAATATTGATAAAATAATATGAAACAAAGAATATATCCTAGTACTTATATACAAAGCAATGACAAGGTAACACAATTAATAATAGGGAACGTACCCATACTACGTGACACACTTTTTGCAATTTTTTACCCTCCCCCCCCCCCCCGGTGACCACTTGTAGCATATTCCAAGACCCCCCCCCTACAGTTTTCACGTAGTATTTCATAAATATGGTTTCGAATCATTTTTTGCTAACAAAAAATAAAAAATGCATTATTTGGCTTATATTTGTCTTTATTAATACGGCGCTTGCTGCGTGAAAAGTGGAAAAAATATTATCAAGATAAAACTTATGTCAAAATATATTGAAACCGGAACGTAATTTATGGAAACGAAAATCTTGTTATTTTTATAAACATTTTTCACCTCAATCATCTTCAACAAACACGTTCCCTGAACTTTTTCACTTATTTGAATGTACGAGGGTGGGTTTTTAAGTTTGCGGATTGGGTAAGGAGTGGAAATAAAAACCAAAATTATTTTTCCTTTTCAACATATTCACCTACTACCCTAATACATTTTTCCGATCTATAAATTAACTTAAAGGAACTTTATAACAGTGCGGAACTCAATTTTCTCCACATTTCACAATTTCTTCCCGATTGAAGTGTTTGGTCGACGATAGCTCAAAGACTAATGAACTAATTACGATAAAACCCGGTTTTTATCCTAAAAATGAGTTGTTCAATTAGTACCTAATTGAGCGGTACCTCCATTAATCACTTACCTTCCCATTCCGCGAACTTAAAACCTCCCCTCGTAGCTCGAAAAGAACGCGAGATTTCTAGATTGACTACGTGATAAAAACCTAAGCCCCCCCCCCCCCCGTTGTGACCAAGCGTGGTATTTTGATGACCCCCCCCCCCCCTGAACAGGTCACGTAGTATGGGTACGTTCCCTTACGGTGGTATTAAAACAAGAAACATATTTTTTTTATAATTTAATTTAATAATGTTATTGTTATGTTCTGCAAGTTTTTAGTTTTTATTTTTGTGACAGCTGTTTCGGCTTATACGGCCATTTTCAAACTGTGGTTAAACAGCTGTCACCAAAATTAAACTAAAATAAGTACTGGCAGAAGTTAATAATAATACTATTAAATTTAATTTAAAAAAAATAAATGGAGTTCTACGAATTAAACATAAAAACAATTAAGAAACATTAACACTAAAATATAATATAAAACAAGAGGCAATTTACGTTCAGAAATAAGAAACATTCTGAAAGCGACTCCAGATACTAATATCTACAGTCTGTATGTCGGACGAATATCTACAGCTCATATGTTGAACTAATATCTACGAACTTCAGAGTGTTGACTAATATCTACAGAGCTAAGGTCGGACGAATATCTATGACGGTCCCAGTGTTGACTAATATCTACAGAGCGTAGGTTGAACTAATATCTACAGAGCGTAGGTTTGACTAATCAGCTAAATGTGTCCAATAGTCTGATATTAGGGATTTTTGCATACATACTTACATAAATTAAGTTTTTTAAACTGCTTACGCAATATTACGTTATTCCAATATGCTATACATTTTTGCAAATCCAACCTCTGCCAGTTCTGTAGATATTCGTCAACACTTTGGTTCTCATAGATATAGATATTAGTCAGCAGTTCGAGCTGTAGATATTCGTCGACACTTTGGTTCTCATAGATATTAGTCAACAGTTTAAGCTGTAGATGTTCTTCAACACTTTGGTTCTCATAGATATTAGTTCGATTTTTTCAGTTTTTGGAATTCCTGTAGATATTAGTAGACGTTTCCCTGAAAGCACATTAAGCCTAAAAGTACAGTAAGGAGGAAATCGAAACAAAACAATTACCGGAAACTTGAGTATTGAGGAAAATTCGGTATTCACAAAGATTTTGTGTCTAAGTACATTGTGCATACAACTGACTATAGCCTTGTCTAATAGTTTTCAGTTCAGTAGTTTGTTTTGTCCCGGACGAAAATCTAACATCTAAATGTTTTTCGGCGTTCTAGGGATTTTTAACGCCTTTACTGGGGATTTTCTATTTTTTGAACTGGCACCCAACTCCGAGGCAACGCTACTCAATTCTTATATTGAAACTGACGTTTTTTAGCTCTCGGCAGATCGATTATCCGCAGTTCAAACGCTCAATTAACCGCCTGAGAATAACAGTCGTGCGAAGACGCTGGTTGCTTTCCCGCGCTTTTTATTGGTTTAGTTAAGTTAAATTAGACGTAACTGTACAGATTACGGGATAGAACGTCACATTTCTTAGATAATGCCGAAGTATTTACTATTCAAGCGCTTCTTCAAGTCAACTGAGTTTCATTGCCCGGAGACGGTAACATCATGTCACCCTAAAGCTGGGGAATTTTTGAAGGCGAAAGGAATCAGAGAAGGGAAAGAGAAAACATCTAGGGAAATTGCGATGCTTTTCCTGTTTATCTTGCCACTAAATTAAACAATTTCAAGTAACGTTTCATTTCTGAATGGAGATCTTTCACCCAGGCGATACAGAAAGTATTTTTCACTCGTGACAACTAGTAGGTACCTTAACATTCGTGATTGTTTTGCTAGGCCAGACACTGCATAGTGCCTAGAGCTTTTGCCCGGTATATTTCTTCCAACAAGACCAGATTTAGTAGAAGTTAACTTATTATCAATCTATGGCCCGATATATCAGCTGATTAAAAGCTCAGCTTGGTTGGAATGTCGAGCTTGGAACATAATCCGTATAAAGGTCGAAAGCCCAGTGTTGCCAACTTTATTTTGACCAATCCACAATTAGTGGTACCTAAACCCACCAGAAATCCACTAATACACAGTGAAATGTGGGGGGAGGGGGGGGGGGGGGTGGCTAGAGAATTTCAGATTTATCCACAAATATAGGATATAGGCTATAGGAACATATTAACATTGTACTTAGTTTATTTTTAAATTATTGTTTGATTAATGAAATAATTAAAAACACCTTGTTTTTACCACAATAAACTTTATTTAAAAGTCAACATGTTTCGAGAACGATGTTCTCTTCATCAGGACATAAGGACATATAATGTACAAGTACAGGTAATGTACAAGTACATTATATGTCCTGATGAAGAGAACATCGTTCTCGAAACATGTTGACTTTTAAATAAAGTTTATTGTGGTAAAAACAAAGTGTTTTTAATTATTTCATTAATAAAATGGTGCCACAAAGTGAATTTGCTAAATTTGAAGAAGTATTGTTTGATTAACCAACATTTCCGAAACTTTTGGGTGTACTGTAATTTTGGCATATTTGTTTTACAAAATAAATACTCAATTACTCAATACCTAATTCAAAACAAGTAATACGTCTGACGCAAACTCCGAACTATAATGTACGTATCTATTTTATGTTTGTGTATGCGTATAACACAAACATTTTTAATTCAAATCAAACTTGACCTAGTTTTCATACAAATGAAGTATCAAAATTATTCAAGAAGAAGAAATCCAGAAACAATTTTCGAAAGCCCTGAGTGTTGCCTATACATAAAATAAAATCTACGCTTATAATGGGATGCGCTCGCGTGCGAACGATCCCTAAAGGTATATCGTGCTATTGGTTGTATTTCATACAATAGCGCCTTTCACACGCACACTTCGACCTATTGGTCCTTACTTTTCTGCGCGACGGCCTGAAGTGGCGCGGGACTCGGTCTCGCATGTGGGAGGCGCTAATACCACTAACTATAAATATACAAACCACCCACCCACTAACTGAAACAACCAAAGCCACTAGAAAATCCACTAGCCACTAAAACCAAAATTTCGCCGCTATATGGTAAGTCTAAACCACCAGATCTAGTGGAAATTCCACTGAGTTGGCAACACTGCGAAAGCCTAGATTACGTGCATTGTCTATGAATTTGATAAAGGAATGTGTTTATTTTTTTTCTTTGAAAAACAAATCTACTGTCTATGGTATATCTATTATCTATGCTCTCTACTGTCATCTTCATCGCAACATCTCTATGCGCCGGGAAAAAAATCGCGATCTTTCCAAAACGACGGCAATCTATTTTTAGATGAGTTCAATTTACCAGTTTACTTTTGATAAAGTTACCCATTTCAATAAGCATGGTGCTATATGCGAGTACACTAATTTTAATTAGTATTTGTTTTGCTAGAGTCTGCACTATTAATAATATTAACCGCTGAAAACAAACTGTATTGACGTTGAAACTTTTAAAATCCCTCATTTAACTATTTTTGTTTGATTATCAATTAATAACATAGTCGTTCCTCACCACTCGATGAGTATAATAGTCCATACTTGTAAAATTATGTAATTTACGTAAATTTCGGTGGGAAGTATTTAAATATTATTTACGTAAATGTCAGATTTGACGTGTTACTGCTAGCGCCTCTGCGTCTAAAGTAGGAACTATTCTGCGGCTTATCAAAGCTTAAGAATACCGGGCCTATCAACCTGCTACTATTTTTGTTGCCTAAGTGGTGCCATGGCGACCCCAGGCATTCTCGATCTGTTCTCTCCCCTTCTCTACAGCGTAATAATGATATCTTCACTGTACATCATGTTTCCCACCATCTGTATGTAATACAAATCTAAACCACCTGTTTGAAACATGAATAAGGAATTTAATATCAACATTCCTTCAATGTGACACCATAATATGAGAATTCTTTAACACTGAAAGTCTGGCACCCCAATCGTAGATGCTGTGTAGAAGTAATGATTTTAAACCCGAATTTATTTAAAGTTATTTTTTTACTGTACTCCGAAGCGTAGACACACTTTTTATGGACGTACTTAACTAACTTTAGCCTGTGATACCTGACATTATTTGGAGTAAAAAATGTAAATGAAATTTTGGTCTTCTATTGGTTTTATATTGATAAAAAATAAAAAAATCTTCCGCATGTCATCACTGGTCAAAAACTCGGTCTTGCACTTATTGCTTCATTTATTTCATATATTTCATTTCTGTTATTCTGACTCTTGACATAGAGAGATTTAAGTATTTGTTTCATTTGATCGTGCCGTATATTCCACGGGTGTCCCCGACTTCTTCTATCTTTCATATTCGCGTCTTATACTCTTCTTACATTCCTTTTTTCGTTCGTTAGCTCTACGTGCCCAAACCATCTAAGCTTCCCTTTCTTCATTTTTCTGATTACGCTTGAGAATTGTTAAGAGCTGCAAAATGCATTTAGGTAAGTAAAGTACCTATAGGTAAGGTTTTTTTATTAAAAGTAATTGCTACCAGGGTGTTGATAAACCTGGCGAACATGGCTTTTCAGGAGTCTAACAATTGACGTATGTTTTTTCCATCTACATCCATTTCATGATTTATTTTGGTGCTTTTTCATATCTATCTATATCAGTGACGTGATACAGGCAATATCGTCTAGATTCCAGATAACGAGAATTGTTATCTGTGTTACCATAATAAATAACGACATGGAAGCTCATGTCGTAAAAATAACATTTAGCCCCCGTTCATTCATTCTCCACATTATGGAATATGAACGCTGCGTGAGAGTTGATCCCGTCCAAATAAACTCAAGTAATTAATGTTGCCTTATCTGCTAAGATCATTAGATTCATTAGTCTGAACTTTTGATGGTGTCTATAATTTCTATAATTATACTGATTTGGCCACTGTGCGACTCGGGTTTGTCACACCGTTCAGTGGGCGACCAAGCTGCATGACGATCACAATCATCGTAATAATTATGACATTTCGTATCAAGTCCCTCTGTGGTTGCTTTAATTACATACTCACGACTCATCACTGCCCTCTTATTCAGAAGCCAACAGTTTCGTATTGCGTGGGTCCCTTTACAAACTATGGTCTCTGGTATTGTTGGATTTATCCCAGTGGAATCTTTTCGTGTTTCATGGATCTCTTTACAAACAACTACTGTCTCTTTTTTTACTGTACAGGGTGGCCACAGACCTGGAAAACCTGGAATTATCAGGGAATTTTACCGAATCTGGAATTATCAGGGAATTTATTTTTTTTGTAATATCAGGGAATTCCAAAAATAAAACTAAATTTGTTATTTTGCGATTTGCGAAACTCAAAGTTGTTTTATTATTGTTTTATTGCGGAATTTTAAATAGGTACATAGTTATCCATGTCCTAAAACAATCCTTATATATACACTCAAAATAACACTTAATAACATAACATTTAATTTTAAATGCCTTTATGCTCTCTTCCAATTTTATTTCTTCTGGTAATTCTCCAAATATCTTCAATGCTCCGTACATCGATGACTTTTGACTCTGTGTTATTTTCCTGAAGGGGAGTCTTAGTTCATTTCTTTTCCTCATCTGTATGTTTGCTTTGTAGTTTATCAATTTTTCTTAGGAATTCAACAGAAGATGGCCATTGATTATTTTGTAGATTAACAATATAGTATTGAAGTAAATAATTTGTTTAAATGACAAGATATTTAACTCCTTCAACATTTTCTTGACTGAAGTGTACCTATTTTTCTTCAATATAGTTCTCTTAGCTCTGATTTGTAGAATTGTCATTTGTTTCATTAATCCGTCGTTGGCTAAGAATAGAATGCTGCTACAGTAATTTATGTGTGGTAAAATGATTGCTTTGTACACATTTTTACTGGAGACTGTCAAGGAATCATCTTCTTCCCAACAGCGAAATTTTTTTGGCAATCTTTTTAATAATTGGTTTTGTTTTTTGAGCGAAAGTCAATTTGGAGTCAATTATTACTCCCAAATATTTCATTTCAAATACGTCTTTCAAAACTTCACCGTCTATCAATATGTCTTATTTTGTTTGCGTTACTCGTTTTCCAATGTTCATAAATTTAATTTTGTTTACATTCAATTTTAGTTTATTTTTCTTTACCCATATTGATATACGAGTATTATGTAGATCTTCATTTAAATGATTCATTATGAGTTCATAATCTTCTCCTGCTATGTATATGTCAATGCGTCGTCTGCAAATAATCTTATTTTACAATGTTTCAATACTTTTACCATATCATTAATGTACATTATAAAAAGAATAGGTCCGAGAACAGACCCTTGTGGTACTCCCAATGTAATCTTCATTGGTTCGGAGATTATCTCACCCACTTGTGTGGTTTGATATCTATTGGTTAAATAATCCTTGAACCATTTCAATGCCTTTCCTTTTATTCCATTTTTAGATAGTTTTTTTAATGATTATATCTCTATCTATCGTTTCAAAAGCTTGAAAAAAGTCTTCAGGCGAAATATCATAAATTTGTAACAAGTGTATTTTGTTTTTAATAGATTATTGTGATGCAAAGAAATAATAAATGCTATAGATGACGGAATTACCTTTATATATATGAATAAATCCCATGTCAAAGATAGATTGTTTTAAATAAAATGTATATTCTATGTCCATTATTCTAAAGCATTATCATTGAGTAGTTGAATCGCCTTATTTATGTGTTTTGATAAATATGAACGTGGTCGACTAGTAAAACGTCACATGAAGCCTTCCACGGTATTAATATTTATTTAGGACAAACAAGTTGGTAAGAGATCTCTTTCAGTGCACTGTGAGTTGTAAGAAGTAACTTCTTTTTTATATCAATTTGTAGAAATATTTGTTCAATAAAAGTAATAAGTACCTACTTAGATTATTTCAATAGCACAACATTTGTGAAATATCACTACGGGAACGTACCCATACTACGTGACCTGTTCGGGGGGGGTCTTCAAAAACCACGCTTGGTACAAATGAGCGGCGGGTTGCTTAGGTTTTTGGTCACCGGGGAGGGGGGGGGGGGGGGGTAAAAATCGCACAAAGTTGGTCACGTAGTATGGGTACGTTCCCTAGTTATAAAGCTAGAAAATAACATTAAATTAAAGCGATATTATTATTTGTAGATAATAAAGTAGTTGTTGCATTTGAATGGGTAATAATTTCTTAAAGGACGGTTGAAATAATGTTTTAACGTGCGTGAGATTGAAGCAGATGGTGACAGGACAACTCAGAATAAATTCAACTCAACACTTTTTTTGAAAAGTCATTTAAAGTGAAGAAAAATATTTCAAAATTGGTTAAAAATAGGTAAGGTTTGGGTTGTTTTTCCAAAAAAAAAACATTGCTTTTAAAGCCTTTTCAGAGAGATGTTTTTTTCTTATTTATTTATACTGGGATTTTTCACATGAAGAACAATCCAGTTATAAAAACTTAGTTAATACACAATAACATTTTTTTACATTAGCTCCACACAGGAGGCCCTGAGGAAAATATTTTCCCTCGGGGCCTATGTCATCTTAGTGGATGCTGTGTGGAGGGATTTTTTAAGGAAGGGAAGAATGGGAAGTTCTGGGAAGGAAAAGGATATGAGAGGTGGGTAGGAATCTGGGGGTCAGTGTGTTCAGGAGTGACGGACGTATGAATCCATTCCTCCAACTGCGGTGCAAGGCGATGGGTCGACAGAGTCCGGCTGGAATGGTCAATAGGCCTCCCTCAACCAGTTTCTCTCGATCCGGCCCGCCACGCAGCAGATGGGCAGACGCATCCGTCGCCAAGACCTGTATAAACCTCACCCCATGAACCCGGGCACCCCTGCTAAGTCACCAAACGTAGCGAACCACTTGGGGTGACCTATGTTGGTGATGATTCATAATATAATCGGGGTCTCTAAAAAGTGCAGTTATAAATATAGGCCTCATATTATCAAAAATAAATAATGCAGAATCCCAATTTTCTTACGCTACGTATTTTTAAAAGTGGGTAAGTTTATTTATTCCCGCTCCGATCCTGTTCAGCGATTGGTTGGTGTGATAAACGAGCGCATGCGCACTCCTCCCCCGGCCCCTTCCCTCCGCCATAATTGGGATGCTAATCAGATCCGACCTTCCCCTCTCCCTCTCCCGCCTCGAGCAGCTGTGGTACGGCCGGTACCCAGTACCTACCGGGCGAGAACCAGTCTCAGTGGTGCGAATACAATTTGAAGATAGCAGCCCCACTCGATGAAGTCGGTAATTTGTATAAACGGATACTAAAGTTGCGAAGGTGAGTAGGTACTTATCCAGTGTACCCATTGAGCTTGTCTGGCGGAGCTTTTTATCTCTACGGTTTAGTGTAAAAAGTGTATGGGGGGGCATACACGCTGCAAGTAAGTTGCAACGCAATGCAAATTATTGGATTACTAGCACAGACACATGAAAAATCACGGGATATTATAATTACAACTTTGAAAATGACACTTAAATTCAAAGCAAGTACGAATTCTAGAGTTCATTAATCATCGGATAATTTGTAGAGCGCCGTTTTTGTGAAAAATCACCCCAAGGGCGCTGTACAATTTATTATCAATTCTAACGCTTTATCTAATTTTATTATGTATCTATTTACAAATAGATTCAGAAAACATACTTACCTGACAGGTCAGTTCCAATAAACACGAAGGTCATTAGTTATTACATTATATTTTTTCTGTATAAAATTGTTAATAACATGTTTGACTCCCCTGAACTCCTTAGGCTGATTAATTTTCATGTGCCTAGTAGAACGGTTCGTCAGATTATACCTTACCATTGTAACAATTCAGGTACCAATTCAGAAATAAACTCAGTAATGAACCGACTGCACAGTACAGGGAATAAATATTACATGAATACCAACGGTACTGAAAGTCTATCAACCTATAAAAACATTGTCATTAAATCTGTATGTCTATCTAGATAAATTTGAAATGTTTATAAATTTTCAATATGTGTCGAATGTATATGAATGTGTATCCTTTATTTTATTCTGTTGCTTTTAAGCTGCAAGAAAATCACTTCTTTAAATGTATATGAATGTGTATCCTTTATTTTATTCTATTGCTTTTAAGCTGCAAGAAAATCACTTCTTTAAATGTATATGAATGTGTATCCTATAATCCAGTGTTCCGCAAACTTTTTATGTTCACGGTACACCTAACTAATCAAGAAATTTTAACGGTACACCAAAGAAAAAAAAGGGGAATTTTGGATAGGATTGGCTAGGCTTATTACGAATAACGGCGAACTTTGAGGTAAAACTACGAAAGCTGCATGTCATCATAATTTAAAAAAACATCCGAGGTTTTGAATGGTTTGTTTGGCAAAGCAGGGTTTGTCTAGCCGGGTTTGTGTAATTATGATTGATATTTATCACATAACAGCGACAGAATGACCGCGAACTGTCACCGAATCGGTTCGAGAAGTGAATTTTAATTTTAATGCATAATTAAAATGCATCTTTTTCCGCCGCCACCAAGCCAAAAAGTTTCCTTTTATAGTAATTACGGCATATCTAAAGTTTTTTTCTAAAAATTATTCGTAATAAGCGTGGCCACTCCGAACCAAAATTTACCAAAAACAATATTTTATTAATATTTATTATTAAAATCAATATAACATGAAAAGATGTATAATGCGAAATGTGAGCCTGTTTAACTGAACACAGACGATCAAAATTTGGAACAATCGTTGATAACGCTGCTCGCATCTCTTCTTCGATCGTCCTCAGGCGTTCTCTTTTTTTTGACTTTATCGTAGTGAGAGTTGAAAACCCCAATTCGCATAAATAGGTCGTGGCAAATGGTAATAGAATTGCAATAGCTCGCTTTGACAGCAGTGGATTCTCATTTTTTACGTGGAGCCAAAAATGTGCTAACTCTGTTTCAGCAAATTTTAATTTTAGTGTCCGATCAGTTTTAAGCTCCATGAATTCTTCCTGCTCGTTTATTGGTAAATGTCCAAGGGAAATGCTTTCCGAAAATGGATTTCTTACTCAGTCCATAGGTTGCAGGTCACACTTAGGAAAATATGAGTTCATTTTTTCTGCTAACAGCTCCAAGTGTTTCACTATCAAAGCCTGCACTTTTTTTTCTGAATCGGCAGCCATGACATTTGGAAACATTTCCTTACTACCATTGGTAGCGTGGCTGATCCATAGCACCAACTTAGCGCGAAAGCTTTCAATCTTGTCCGAAGACGTTAAAATGTTACAATTTCTTCCTTACATTTTTTTGTTCAGCTCATTTAATTGAGCGAATATGTCCGCCAGATATGCAAGTTTTGCTACCCATTCTTCTTTTTTAAATAGAGAAGCAAAGTCTGAACCCTGGGTTTCTAGAAATGTCTGGGTCTCATTTTTCAGCTCGTAAATCCGAGAAAGCACTTTTCCGCGAGAAAGCCATCGTACTTCTGTATGAAACAGAAGTGACTGATGATCTGCTCCCATTTCCTGACACAATGCATTAAACAGAAGAGAGTACAGCGGTCGCGACTTGATGTAATTGACAATTTTGACGACTTCTTGTAAGACAGACAACAATTCATCAGGCAGTGCCTCTCTGTGTAAAAAGCAATGTAAATTTTTATTATTAGGATTTTTTTCAGAAGCCCTGGTTATAAATCCCCTATTTTTTCCTGTCATAGCTGCTGCTCCGTCTGTGCAAATGCTTAAGCAGTTGCGCCATTCCAAATTATGTTCACTGAAGTACTGGTTTGTTACTCTGAATATTTCTTCTCCGGTGGTATAACCAGGTAGTGGCAGACAAAATAAAAACTCCTCTTTTATTTCATATCCATCCGTGTACCTCACATTTGTGATGAGATGCGCGTGACCACCGATATCAGTAGACTCGTCGACTTGTAGTGCGAAAACTCCACTTAGCCTTAATTTTTCAATTAACGTTGATTGAATGTCGGTGGATATTTCATTAATGCGACGTGAGATCGTATCTGCTGACGCAGGTATTTTTTCGATTTCTTTAGCGGCTTCTTGGCTAATCATAATTTTGACAATTTCTTTGGAGACAGGTAAAATTAAAGTTTCAGCGAGAGAATGAGGTTTCTTCGATTTAACCAGCATATTACCGATCACGTAGCTTGCTTTTTGCGCTTTGCTTGATGTATTGAAAGACGAACTCATGAGAGTTACCTGTTTCTTAGACTGGTCTTTCATACGTTGAAAGAAGGCTTTATCTTTGTGAGCCACCGATGGGTGTTTAGTTGTTAAATGTCGTGAAAGTTTACTGGGCACCATCGAATTATTAGCCAAAGTTTCTCCACAAACAAGACATTTTGGGATTGGGCACGATTCGTCACCGCAATATATAAAGCCATAACGCACATAGCTCTCATAGTATTTCCGATCAAAAAGCTTAGGTTTTTTCTTCGTTGACTCTGCTTCTTCTTGGGAATCATTAGTTTCACTTGACAAACTTGCGGTACGTTTAACGAAATTATCCATTATATACACGTAATATGGGATATTTTTTTGCAATTAAAAAAGTCAATTAAGTTCGCGACGATACAACTAAACACTAGCATTAACGAATGACTACTAAACAAGCGGGCGCAACGTCGCCGTAATTCGTAATGTTATGTTGTCACGCGCATGCACCCCGATAGCTTGTGCGCAATCACGTGATAATGTAGCTTAGCGGCGTAGCACACGGCCACTTCGCAGCGATCGAGTCCCACCCACGCCACCTCCGGCCGCCACGCCGCACAGAAAAGTAAAGATCGATTTACAGAGCACTTTGTGAGAAGTGACGCGGGACTCGCGGAACACCTACAAATGGCCACGGCACACCAGTGTGCCGCGGAGCACACTTTGCGGAACACTGCTATAATCTACTCTTTTGTTTTAAGTTAAAAAATCTATACTTGATACTTATTTAATTGTTATCTCTTAATTCTTTGATTATAACAAATGTATTTTTAATTTTATCATATGTAAAAGCCCTAATTGGGCGTGTACAAATAAATAAATAAATAAATAAATATTTAAAACACTGTCGATATTACATTTAAGATTAGTGCCAAAAGTAGAATTAAAATTTATTTTGAAAGACTGAAGAATTTTAGACTAGGTGGAATGATTTGCCGGCCTCTGTGTATCCTCCCTCCTACAACACGGGTCTCATCAAGACTCTTAATAATAATAATTGAATAGTTCTTCCTCTCCCCAAAAAGACTCTCCACACAGCAGCACATCTTTAAAGATGACACAGCCCTGAGAAAAATAATTTTCCTCTGGGCCTCCTGTGTGGATTTAATGTGAAAAAAAATCGAGTGCTGTTCACACGCGGTAGAAGCGAAACTTTACCAAATTAATCTCAAACAATAAAATGAAATAAAACAATAACTTTGTTTTTTAACCACGATTTATTTTAATTTTTATAATACCGAGCGGTTTCGCTCTAGTCAAGCATCTTCAGGGTATAAAATTAAACCAACCAATAGAGCTTGAAAAATGAGGTCATAATCAAAGCGGCCAATGAGCGCTGACTTAGCGTCATTTCCGTTTCATATCTCAACCAATAGGAGCCTTGAAAAGTGACATCATAATCAAAGCGGCCAATTAGCGCAGTTTGATGCTTCGCAGGTGCTGTAATGTGTCATTTCCGTTTCATCCTAGTTTCAAATCACAACGAGGCTAAATAAGTTTCTCCTCAAAAGTCTATTGACTAACCATTCCACCAATCGAGTTTCGCCCTAAAATAATAAATATTTAAAAAACAATACGTAGCTGAAAAGTTGGGTTGGATTTGGAAATGGAGTAACAATTAATAAAGATTTACATCTGATTTTTATACATTTTTCACCCGGATGTGTTATTTTTTTTGTATGGTAACTTCATGTCTAAGCTATCCAAAGGTGTTCATCTCCTTTCCTCTCGTTATATTTGCATTGCGCCATCCTCTTTCTTACCCCTGGTATCATTTTCATTTAGTTTTTATTTCAATTCCGTTGAGTTTTTTCTCCCTCTGCCTCCCTGGTCTGTGTATCTTGTCTCTTTTTGCCTCGCGTTCTTCTAACGAGCTGCGGATAAAAACGAGTTTTCCAGACGTTGCCAACCTTTTTTGGACAAATCCCGCATTAAGTGTATGGCGCTAACTTTTACCAATGAAACCCATTCATGGCGCGTTCAGCAGACTCATTGATAAATAATCAATTAATTTACTTACTTACTTTTAATATTTCTTAAACACTCTTTTTTGTTGATAAACATAAAGAATCAAGTCAACGCATTTATTGGAACCATTTATGCATCGTTTATCGCTGTATTTGGTGATTCCGCAGGAGTGCCCGGTTCATGGTTCTCCGAATCTCAGTAGCGGATGCGACTGCCCACCAACTACGTGGAAGGCAGGATCGGGAGAGATTGGTTGGAAACGGGGACCCAGCAGGCCTCTCTCGGAACATCGCCGTGCAACGCAGTGGAAGGGGCAGATGTGCGCATACCCGCGATAGTTTCTATGCATAATAGTGAGCTCTGGCGTTATGAAATTATTTCTTGTACTGTTCATGCGATTGCGATGATATTTTGGTGGATAGGGGAGGGGGAAGGTGGGGAGGTGAAGGGGACACGCGGGAGAGGAATAGGACTTGGAAAGAGAAGGGGAGGCGGAGGAGGAACGGGAACGAATGCGAAAGGACACGAGGGAGAAACTATTTCTTCATTTAAGTGGCATTTCAATGCATGCCGGGAACTCGCTGGTAAATAAATAAAACGTAAAATTATCGCTCATAAATTCAACCGATCACGACCGTTGGTTGCCGACCAGTGATACTTGCAAACAGGTTACTTTTTAAAGTCTATTAATTTATTATTATTTCATATCACGTCTTTATCAGTTTACACGGCATTAATTAGGTGTCACCACACTCTTTTAATTGCCCACCTTTTCCGCATAATAAATTATTAGCCTCAACTAGAGGTACCTACCTACTACCTACCTGCATTCAATTCACTGATAATTAAATTAGCTGTCAGCTGCTTTTCATGTGGCCTGAGTATTGAACACGGCCATTTTAAGAATCAGTCCGTAAGAATCGGCCTGGCATGGGCACATCGATAAAGGTTTTATATTAGGTTGTATCGATAATATCGGTAACTTGTCATCATCACGAGCACTACTGCAGAACAAACTAAAATATAACAAATTTACGTCGACTAAATTAAGCATTTTTGGGTAATTAACGAGTAGGGTGCCTGTCGTGTTCCGGAGATTTTTTTTAATTGATTGAATTTACTGATGGTGCTCCGGAGACCCGTCTTAATTCCTCATACCATACACTGGAATGTTTTGCCGTGCAATTTCAACCTTTATGCTTTGAAATCTGTGTATAGGACAAAATCAGAATCGCTTGCGCTAATAACACTGTCGATTCTACTTTTTATTTCGTGAATGTAGTCACTTCTTTATTTTATTTTTGTGAATTCCTTACAAGAGTCCCAGCTGCTCCCGTCTGGAGCCAGGGAGACTATGGTGTATGTGTCCCCAATTAGTGTATGTTGTGACGCTGAAGGTGGTGGGGAGTTGCGGAGAGAAAGGAGATGGGAAAGCGGAAGGTGGGGAAAGTACCTGCTATTCATATCTGGTCACCAAACACGCTTAAAGCCATTTCAAACAACGTTTGAATTCTAAATGGTGGTTTTACACCAGGGCGATACTGAGAGTATCTTCTACATTATTTTTAATGAATTAATTGTAATATAACACAAATTAACCATATGAAATTAGCCGGGATTCGATCCCGTGACCTTCGGATTACGAATCAAGAGCCTTACCCTCGACCACGAACAGCACACCAAATAAATTGTGTATGAATGTCAAAATTCGTTTTCATAAAACGGCGTTTCAAAAATGAAAATATTTGAGTTTTTAAAGCAATATAAAGGTGATTATTTCTTTGAAAACACATTTTCATGATGTTTTTCGGGTAGATTATGTATTTATTTATGTAGAAATAATAATAAAATCAGTTTTATATATTCGTATAAATATTTTAGTTTCGACAGTTGTCTCCCAATTGGGAAATTTTCTTTTTTTAGAAAAAGTTAAGAATTCTGTGGAAACGTGTACGTATATACATGAAATTAAATTTAATAATAAAATAAGATATATTATCTAGTGAATTGAAAACATTTCAAAAAACTTGTTGTAAATCAGATTTTTGGGCAAAACTAAAAATGCACTCAATTTTCTGATTTGGCTCTCCATAGGTTAAACATTAAAATGAATAGTAACTTTCATTAGGATGACTCAAATTTTAAAGGTAGGTTTCTATCATTTTTTTTTCAAAATTCTTAGTCGGTAAGATAACAAATGTCTCTTTAGAATTTTTCATTCCATAATAATGTTATCATTTTCAATCTAAGCTCGACCAATGGCAGTCTAAAGTTTCTTGTTTGAATTTTTAATTAAAGTGTCAATAAAGTGTCGTTTTATTATTTATTTTCCGCTCCCCGCCACTTGTTAACATTATAATCGGCCGACGAGATATCAAAAAATTTCAATAAAAATATAAGTTTATTATATTATCACCTTCCAATCGAATTTACAGCGCCGTATTGCGCTTGGAATGCGCCGCAACACTTCTTCTCCGCAGCATCTCGTTTGTGAATAACGCCGGACCACTTAAGGGTCATCACCTCTCGGCTGTAAATTACTCGCTGTAAATTAAACAACTCTGTCGATATTTTACAGGTTAAGACAAAACATACCTACTTTTGCTCACAAACAATGCAATGGTTTTGTTATTATGGTGTGTGACATATTGTGTAGAAATTATTAATATAATCATATCTCTACCTGCATTCGTAATATTCGTATATTGCCTATTAAAGCTATCGATAAATTATAAACCATTTACAAAGTGACATTTTTGGTAGTTAAATTTAGCCCCAGACTCTCTATCCAACTAAGACTCCAAAGACTAAGATGGGCCGGACATGTGCACCGAACGCCAAGCACACGCGTACCGAAGAAGGTCCTAACAGGACACCCGGGAGGTAAACAATAGGCGGGCAGACCTAGGCTGAGATGGGAGGATGATGTCAGAAAGGATGCAAGAGGACTACTCCATGTCGCAGATTGGAAGACAACGGCCGAGGACAGAGGGCGGTGGAAGCTTATTTTGAAGGAGGCCAAGGCTCGAAATGGGCTGAAGCGCCATAAAAGAAAAATTAGATCTCTGACGGGTATATGTAAACCGTGTAAGACTGTGTAAAAATGTGGTGAGTCGTGGACATAAGCGTAATGGGACTAATGGTAATGAGTAAGATTCAGAATGGGACGCTTAGATGGTTTGAGCATGTGGAGCGGGTAACTCGGGAACGTGAAGAAGGTGAGAATGGCACGATCAAGTGAGTCAGGTCATGTCAAGAGTCAGACTAACAGAAGGGTGTGTATAAGATGATGTACGAATGTGACTGAAGCAAGGAGTGTATACCAAGACGTTGTTTGGCGGTCCATTCTTCTGCCTACCACTGCGGGGAAACAGCGTGTTGGTTAGTTTATAGATATTTATATGCAATTTTCATTATTATCTTCAATTCAGGATGATACCTCAAAACTTCAAGAAGTGATAATATAACCTTTTTGGAATAAAAATGTCGAATATCGATTACAAAAAAATATTTGCTCATTGGTAGGCTTCGTCGTGACGCGGTTTCATGGCTACCCCAGCGTTAAAATAACTACTTGCCATTTTCTACTTTATTTTGTCCGGCCAGCCCTGAAGCTGTCTTGTAGGCTGTCGATTTATGTTTTACACCCCCCCCCCCCCCCCCCCCCCCATCACTCCTCCCCCACTCCACCTTCGAGTCAAATTACTCGAACGCCCGACCTTCGCCTCTTAGACCTAAATCACAGAATCCTCTTCAACACCTTATTTTTTGCTTTCTGTTCTGTGGAGTTCTTTTGTGAAAGCGAGGGTTCTGATTTCTTTGGTAGGTTTCATATTATAATGCGAGCGTTTAAATTACAAAATCTTCTTGGAATAGATAGATGTTGTTATTTGATTCGCAGGTTTCTTCTTCTAATCATTTTGCTGGTTGAAACACCCAGAATGGGAACTAGTTCTTTCGTGAACTTTTACCCTGTTTTTTATGGAATAATAATCATAATTGGATGATTTGTAAAGCGCCCTTTTTTAAGAAATCACCTCAAGGGCGCTGCACAATTTATTATGAATTCTTAGGCTCTATCTAATTGTACTATTAATAATAATAATAATAATAATAATAACGTAGTATTTATACAGCGCGGTTTTGTGATATTTCACTTCAAGTGCGCTTAATTATAATAAACTTAAAATTAATCCTACAGTGTTCCTTACGAGACGAGTCCTTACAAAATTCCACAAAATTGATTAAATAATGTGAAACAAAGAATATACATTATATACAAAGCAATTCCTAAAGAAAAATGTTAACAACAAGAATTCTTAAAACTAAATTATAATAAAGAATATGAGGCAGTTTACGTTTAGAAATAATAAAAACAGAGTGCACAGTGTAATAGTGTGAAACAAAGAATATACAGCTTATACAAAGCAATTCATAAAGAACAATATTAACAAAAGATTCATTAAAACTAAATTATAATAAAGAATAGTCGGCAGTTTACGTTTAGAAATAATAATAACAGAATGCACATAAAACTATAGTAAGGAGGTAATCGAAACCAAACAATTACCAGAAACTTGAGGAACATGGCTTATTATAGTAGATTGAAAAGGAGTTAAAATTCATGAAAGGTATGATTTTTAAATAAGTTTGTTTTTACAGCTCTTTTGAATTCAGCCAAGTTCTGGATATTAGTAAGAGCTGAGGAAGTTTGTTCCAAATGAGCGTTCCAATATTAACAAGTATGTAGACATAGCAAAACATACTTACCTGCAGGTCACTTCCGATAAACACACTTTAATTAGAAAGTTTAAGCTTGGAGAAGATACGACTTTGCACGCGGAGGACATTCTATTTAAAACACTGGACATTGCATAACTTTACACTTGCTACCCTCATCACTGTTAGTAGGGTAGAGTGGGGATGGTTGAAACACTTTTACTTTAACTATTTGTAGTAATATTTCGTTTGTATTTATGGATAAGATGTTTATACTAGATGTTCTATGATCTATCTAGTTATCAAATTAAATTTATTGGATGGCCACAACTCGTACAGGTAAGCTACAATAACCACTTAAAGACGATGGGGAAATCTGTTTCAATTATCCCCATAGTGTGGACGATTGAAACAGTATGTGGGGATAATTGAAACACTCTAAATATCTTTGGAATAATTGGAGTAATTTTAATCAATGTTAAGCATTTTCATTATTACAACAGTACTCAATGAGATCATGAATAGTGATTAAAAATATTATAAGCGTTTTAAAAACTACAAACATAAATGTCTTGAAATAAAACAACTTTGAATATCTTTTTTATTATTTGTGTTTTAGAGCTCTTAGTTATACTAACTATGAGTATTTGGCATAATCAACATAGTTTTACTGCGATATTATCGTGGAGCAGAATAGAACGGTATAAAAAATAAGTTTTTTGCTTTCATACAAAAGTGCTTGTTTCAACCATCACACTGTTTCAATCATAACAATGTAGAATTTAACTCTCAATTGAGAGCATTTTTTCTGTGTAAAATTCAACAAATAAGAAGTCGAAAAAATAGAAATAATTGAATTTGAGGTTTGCGATGTGACATCATTATACAAAATAGGGCAATATTTTAGACCAAAAAACTTTAAATAATCGGTTAAGGGGAATTAAAATCTATTAAATAAGTAGATAGTAGATATCTATTAAAAGAAAAGAAAAACCTGAGTATGCAATTCACATGCGGTAGAAGTGAAACATACAGAAATCTAAATTAGACAAGAGTGGAGAGACTACGAAGCACTTTTTTATATCAATGTGAAGTATGATTTTTTTCAGATTTTCGTCGGATTCAAGTGCACCTTTCCTATACGTTTGGTCATCTTATTCGTATTTGTGGTTTCTTCTTCAGAGTCGTTAGATGTAGTTTTCTCTAGCCTATTCATTTTGGAATGGTTTGAAGAATATTGATTTTACAATTTTTTTTTTGATTTCATAGGATTCGACCACGATGAATGATTATCAAGAATGGTAAATCAGAAATTTGGTAAAATTTTCTTTTTGCATCCAGCCAGATATGTTTGCGGTACCGATACTACCAATCGGACCATCATTTAAGAAATGGCTTAATTGACACGTGGGAATATGAGCATCGGCGGAATTGAGTTGCCAATTGCGTTTGGAGCTACTGACAGTTACGAGAGTTCCTCGTTCGGCACCTACTTGCCGAGTTCCTCTCCTGGCTACAACCCGTTTAGGTTTTTGAACAGTTGTGACACCGATCTCATCTATGTTATGTTATAGATGTCCTCGTTCGCTAAATTGTTGAAGAATTAATCAACATTATGTCAATTTAAACTTGTTGCTTGTGCCATACTCCAATTTTTAAAAAGTTCCATCCTTATTCGGCGTAGTCCAGCGGTAACGCTCTTGACTAGCACTTTGAAGGTCGCGGGATCGAATCCCGGCGTGGAAAATAAATTTTATTGATTAATTTGTGTTATTTCACAATTTATTAATTTAAAATAATATAAAGTATATTTGCGGCAAGTTCCAGAGCGATAGTTCAAGATACTCTCAGTATCGCCCTGGTGTAAGACCACCATTCAGAATTGAAACGTTGCTTGAAATGGCGTTAACCGTGTTTGGTGACCAGATCTGAATAGCCAGGTACTTCCCCACCTCCCTCTTCCCCATCTCCTTCCCTTCCCCATTACCTTCAGCCCCAAACATACCCCAATTGGGGATGCCATAGTCCCACTGGCTCCATACGGAAGCAGTTGGGACTCTCGTGCGATATACATGTAAAAAATATATATATATATTCAAGATCACAGAAGTACATCTAGTGGGAAAACTTAATGATTTGAATTTCTGACATACAGGGATGCCATAGTCCCACTGGCTCCAAACGGGAGCAGTTGGGACTCTTGTGCGGTATACATGTAAAAAAAGTATATTCAAGATCACAGAAGTACGTCTAGTGTGAAGACTTAATGATTTGAATTTCTGACCTTTTTTCATTTTAACTTTAAAATTTTCTCTCGGTGTGGACGATTAAAACATGGTTACGATTGAAACGTTGCAATCATCCCCACACAAGTTGTTTCAAACATCCCCACGCTGCATTTTCTACTTCAAAGTCAAAAATAACCCTGATAAATAGACATTAACGCCACGCAAATGCATTACAAATACTCTAAAATAGATAAAGAAGAGAATGTAATAAAACATTTCGTCAATCTGCGAGAGTAAAATGAGTTATAATATAAACAAAAATGTCCTAAATATTTACTTTTTAGTGCGAAATTCAATAATGTCCCCTACGCACGATTGAGTCGCTCGCCGGCTAGTGCGCTTTTGTAGAAACCTGCCAACAGACCTGACGGAGTTTCGAGTGTTGTATCACACTCTTAGATATTATAGTTTTCGAGTAAATTGAGATGTTTCAATCATAACTTGTTTCAATCGTCCCCAGTCTACCCTACCTATCACATTTATGAGAAGATTAGTGCAAAAGTAGAGTTGATATTAATTTATTTTGAAAGACTGGAAAATTTAGGACTCCTTAGGACTGAGAATTTTTAACAATTGGCCTTTGCAAAAGCTTACAAATAAGAATTTGCTTATATTTTTACACAATTAGATATTTAGAATGTCGCGGGCTGTGAAGGTGAAAGGTTTGTGAATTTATGTATTCTATTGTCTGAGTTTTAAGTTTAGTTTTAAATTCCGCCGATCATTCTTTAATCACGTGGCAGGCCATTCCTGGCTTCAGGTTCTGACACTCCGAACGTATATCTATAATATATCACCTGTTGCAAAACCTCGAATTTTACAAAACCTTTGTACGCGTAGGTAGAGTACGAAATAGATTTAGAGTTATACCTAAGAAGCAGGTGTCTGGTAGGATCGCAATTTTAAAATATAACGAACGCCGCTCCGTTATTATTTCGATGCACTTATTTGATGCTATTCTACCTACTAAAAAGATATATTATTTAAAAGATACGTATTCTTTCTTTATTGTTTTTTACATCCTTAACTGGTAGCAAATCCTACAATTTTACCTGCACACATACCACAGCTCCCCAGATGTGATATTTTCCAAAAAAGATTCTCAAAAAAAGTTAATTATTATTACTATAATATACATAATATATATTGTTCGTAATGCGTAAAAAGTGTATCCCGGTTTATTTTTAAATCAAAATCTCACTCACCTACCCAATAGTACCAACATAAAAAAAGTTGTATTGAACTAGAAGAATTATTTTTCTAAGCAACATGTTGACTCCAAATATGGTTCTCGTAGTCCAATGTCCGGGCCAAGCACAACAAAATATGAGACACGTTTTTTTTCTCTTCCCAGAAGTAAGCACTAAGCAGTGTAAGCACTGAGCATTAAACACCAAGGGACAATCAGTCTCCGTAATAGGACACATCGCCAGTTCTGCTTATCTCCCAGTCCTCTATTGTTGTTTACAAACATTTCTCAAATTTCATTTAGCTCCTTTTGTTTTGTTTCCAGAAAAAATACATCGTCTGACAAACTCGAAGAACAACAAACAATCGTATATTCTTTGAAAAAAAGTGATATTTTAGATTATGTAAAATTTTCTATATTTTTTTACATTAACCACCCCGTAAAGTTTATTTGTTCGGTTTTCGCAACAACCCATACAAGTCTCATATAAATCGTTGTATCTCCCTTACTATTATAGTGAGAAATATTATGTAAGCGGTGTTAGAAAGAGAAAACACCACTTTTATATTCAAATTTAAAAATTAACCAAAAAAATAATTTAAATGTTTTCAAAACATAATTTAAAAATTCATCAACGCAATTTGAAAAAAAAAATTATGAAACCTTTTTTTATTAATTTTATTTTTACATGAAAAGACAAAAAGTGAGTTAACTTGTAACGTTCATAATACATTTGCCTAAAAAAATATTTATGCGTTTTTTATATCAATAATTTTAATTAGAAAAAACCTGAGGTGAGCCATTTTTAAAACTTTTTTGCGTTTGCATTAAAAATTTGTATATTTGAAAAATGATATGTGTATTTTGAATTATAGAATTTGAAAGCGTATTTCATCACCTTTCTAAAACAGTTGTTAGTATTCGGATGCGTTCTGAAATACTCCATTTATTTAGATTTTATTGCAACGCCGAAATATTTTGACCTTCCGAAATAGTAGGCTCGAGGTCTTAGTGGTGAAGACGACTTTTGGATAGGTAGATGCAGTACCGGATCATCCCTAAGGCAGAGTAGGCAACTGCCTAGGGGCCCCGCATCGGCTAGGGGCCCCGCGAGAAAAAATTACTTGCTTCAATTAGTGAGCAACGAAGTTTCGGAAAAAGTTAGCTTTCAAGATGTTTTAATTTTTTTATTACGAACATTTAAAGATTAATAACATTAGGTACACGCATTAAAGAAAACAACAAATTATAATAATTAGGTTATAACTTATAACCCAATGAATAATATTTATAATCCAATAAATATATGAGTTATAACCTAATAAATAAATAAATAATAATTCGTACAAAAAAAACTAATGCTCACATCATGCAGAAATAATAAATAAAAAGTCTATAACTAAAACAAATATATAAACACAGTTGTATTTTATTTTTCTTTCGTTCTATTTATTTTTCGATTTTTTTTTATTTTTGGCAGCATTTTGAAGTGAAAAACGCGATTTTTGATGAAAAATTTCGATGAATTTGGTATGATAAAATGTATAAAAAAACTCCCTCTGACTAGCACGAGGGCCGGTCCCTTGAAACGCTGTACTTTTGTTAGTTTTGCTCCGATTTACTTGAAATTTTGACACAATACTCAATATACTGACATGTTTTACATTCAGAAAAAAATTCAAAAAAAGTTTTTGAACCTTACCCCTCCCCTCCCTCTTTAAAGCCTTGTTTAGGATTTGATCAAGGGAACAAGGAGGCGTTTGGAGGCCCCTTCAACCCCTCCCCCCCGTTAGTCCACTATTGGTAAAGGGGCCCCGAGACGTGCATTGCCTAGGGGCCCCGACATGGTTAATCCGGCCCTGGGTAGATGTACAAATAACTATGAAGTCTGGTATGTATCGGCATGGGAGTCCATTAGTCCATGCATATATAACGATTCTTGACTAATATCGCTCCATTTTTTGTCTAGATAACTGGAAAAACATGTAAAACTTTTGTTAAATTTCTTTGATATATAAATTAAACGGCGTTAAAATTAAACGAAAAATAGTATTAACATTTTTTACAGATATCGCGGGCAGTAAATAGTCTCAAATTCGTAATAGGTAATACAAGTGTCAAGAAGGAACAAATTTAAAAAGTTTAAGAAGATATATTTGCACAAGTGCCCTTGGGGTCATCTTTTACAATAATGGCGCTAAGCAAATCCTTCAATATACTATTAGGGAACGTACCCATACTACGTGACACGTTTAGGGGGGGGGGGGTCTTCAAAATGTCACGCTCCATACAAATGAGCGGCGGGTTGCTTAGGATTTTGGTCACCGGCAGGGGGGGGGGGGTTTAAATATTGCAAAAAGTTGGTCACGTAGTATGGGTACGTTCCCTTATATTGATCGAATCCCGGCGTGGCAAATAAATTTTATTTGATTAATTTATGTTGTTTCACAATTTATTCATTTAAAATAATATTTATTATATTTGCGGCACGTTCCAGAGTGGAAGATACTCTCCGTATCCCCCTGGTGTAAGACCACCATTCAGAATTGAACGTTGCTTGAAATGGCTTTAGCTGTGTTTGGTGACCAGATCTGAATAGCCAGGTACTTCCCCACCTTCCTCTTCCCTATCTCCTTCCCCTCCCCACTACCTTCAGCCTCACAACATACCCCACTGGCTCCAGACGGGACGGTAAAAAAAAATTCAACATCCCCTTTGAAAAGTAATTGAAAGTGGTGAAAAATACCTATATTTAAAAAATTGGTTAGATAGGTTACGTTAGGTTAGGGGTCGTCCATTAATCACGTGAGGCTCGAAAGGGGGGGGGGGTTCGGAAAAAAATCACGAAATATCAACGGGTGGGGGGGGGGGTGTAATGAGATATCACGTGTATTTATTTTTCGTGATAATAATCTGAAAATTTCAAAATACTTTGTACTTAAAAAAATACACGTAATTTTGGGGGGGGGGGGGTTAAAAAGTTGCTAAAAAACATCACGTGATTAATGGACGACCCCTTAGGTTATGGGCTTTCAATCTTTCAAATTTTTTTCTTCATAACTTTTAATGACTTCAAAGGGTTTTGAAATTGCATGATTCTTATTTATCATGGAACCGAAATAAGATAGGTCGATTTGCGGAATGAAAGTAATATTCGTGGATTATTCCGATATTTGATTTGATGGGTAATTTTGTACTCGTATCCTAGCGTTGGCATTCAAATTTCTGCAAAAATATCGATAACCATTCCAATGCCTCCTAAAACCTTCACCATCAAGTAAAACGAATGTGCTTTAGACCACCCGACTAAAGTAAAACTTCACTTACTTATAAAAGAACATATGACATTGACATTGGGGTGACGTATGGCATTGGGGTGACATATGACCCTGGGGTGACCTACGACCGTGGGGTGACCTACGACGTTGGGGTGACCTACGACCTTGGGGTGACCTATGACTTTGGGGTGACCTACGACCTTGGGGTGACCATCCTTATCCTTATCACTCCCCAAGTCAAGCGTGCGTAAAGGCCCGACCGTTCGCCTCGCTATCGATCACCGTTCGCATCTATTACCGTTTGCATCACACTTTTCGTAACATCACATTTTTCGTAACACATCATCACTTTTCGTAACGCATTCACCAGCTTACCCCCCCAAGTCGGGCGTGCGTACAGTTTGTCAAATAAGAGTAGAAAATATATGAGGGCGCCACTGTTGATCAAATGGCAATACTAAACCCATAACTCATGGTGTTAAAGTAAAGCTGTGTAACCTACATTTTTATAAAAAATTAAAAAGGCATAATAGTTGAAAAAATATTTTTTCATTGCAGTATAGATACCCGTCGATCTCTAAATTAGAATTGCATGTAGGTATATTATTATTATACCTTTGCAATTTTGTGTTAACATAATGGAGAATAACTATAATGTAATAAAATATAAAGCACAGTTTAGAAATTGCTCACATTATTTAATACTAGATAAAGTACCTAGCGTTGCCTGGGCTTTAGATCATGTCTCTAATTTTAGATCTGAATATATTTAACTCATTCAGATCTAAAAGTAATGTAACTAAACTCACCATTAGTGATTCTTCCTCTCTATCTATTGTTAAATTCATATAAATTTATTATACGAATGTTTAATCTCTCAGCCAGGTCATCCATCAAACACCTGTTGGGCCTAGTCCCAATAGTGGCATAGTGGGCTGGTAGAAGGTATCCCTGCCCGGGCAACCGTTCCATTCCTCTTTGTTACGAAAACAACTCTGAAACATATTTACCTCGCGGTAAACAAACTATGCTCGTCCTACCTGTGTAAATGTGTACGTACCTGTTAACTGGTACAGTCTGTTCAGAAATATCAGACAAAAATTGATGGCGCTGCAATCGTTCCCTTCGAGATATAATAAAATTATATCTATGAACTTTTGCCTGTCAAGATTTGCGCGCAAAATTTCCGATTCTTCCCATGCATTTTAAATGTTTTTATTTTTTATTGATTATTTTTTAACCCTTTTGCAAAAACAAAAATTGTTCTAAAATCTAGATAAAATAATCTTTCCGATATGTTTACTAGAAATCAATATTTTTGTTTCTAAATATTAAAATGTTGATATTGGAAATGTAAATTGGCTTAAAAATACATACCTGCGAAAATTCGAATTAAAGTAGGTACTTAAAACAGAATAAATAAAAACAAATTAAATACAGATTCCCCCCTTTCTTAAGAAAATTTGTAAAAATACTGTCACTTAACTTTTTATCACATTCGTACAATTTTATTTTAATACGTCACAAATTGGCGCAAAATAAAGTCACTTAGATCTGGTTTGTAAAATATCTGAACAATATAGCTCGTATAAGAAATAAATTGCTCTAAAGCAGGGGTGGGGAACCTGCGGCCCACGAGGCCTTTTGGTGCGGCGCGCGGGCACTTTTGAAAGAACCACAAAAAATTACAAAGAACGGGATGTTTTTTCACGGTGTTTCAGATGCATTTTTAAGACGTTATTACAAAATCGTTGCTAGCAAATAGTTTAGATAAAAATTATAACGTGATAAAACCTCCCATTTTACTTTAATTTTAATTTGGTATGGTGAAACGATAGTGAAATTACATCGGAACTTTTAATTTTCTTGTAAGGGACAGTTCCGATATTTCAGGATTGATGGCAACTCTAGCCGGAGGAGAATCTTAGCCAGTCTGTCATAAATTTCTTATGGATAATAAATCAATAAAATCCTATTAATGACAATAACGAAGAAAAGAAAAGTTGAAGCTGAGTGAAACGTGAAATCATTTGAAACTAATTTAAGGACAAGAATTAAGGCTAAACTAAATTAAGGCAAGGACAAAAGCCTTCTACATCGTTTGAATACGCTGGTGAGTGCGCAAAATTAAGTGAGGCGTTTAATGTATGATTTAAGGACGTGAAAAGAGAGCAAACGGATGTGAACATATTTGCTAAACCGTTCAACGTCAAACCATAGAATGTGCCTGATAATCTGCAGCACGAAATTATTTAATAACAAAGCGATGATGAACTAAAAGCTAGATATAACAATCTCCCCAAATAAAGTCAGGATTCACTGGTTATATTAAGTCAAGCATGTCCCTTAACAGTTTGTATATAATGCAAACACAAATGCCATAATAATTGCCACACAAAAATCATTACATGTAATTTATTGTAATTAGTTAAATGAATATAAAATTAAGTTGCGGACAAAAAAAAATGCTACAATATGTAGAAAAACCATTCACGTAATCAAGAGTACAATTTAATTTTAGCTGGTTGACTAGTGGACTCCTATTCATTCTGAAGGTAAAACCAATCTTGTGTTCACAATGCAAATTCCTGTTGCGGATTCATCTGCTAACCCTAAAGCATTTCGAAGGTAAAACCATTTTGGTGTTCTAGGTGCAGTATTAATTAAAGCTAGGGACTCTCAATCCTTTTCGCTCTGATGGAAAAACCAGTTCTTTGTTTAGAATGCAACGAAAAAATTCCAGGGGGTTTCATTTTTCGCGCATTCCTCGTGTAAGAAGTGGATTTATAAAATTCTAGTTGCGTACTGTGTGCTGCAGAGTTGGAGGAAAGCCATTTTCATGTGCTGAGTGGAGTTTTAGTTCTCCAGAAAACCAGTTCTGTGTTTAGAATGCAACGAAAAAAATCCAGGTGGGGTTTTATCTCTCTAACACGTTCGTAAGAAACCATTCTCGTGTGTGAAGTGCAGATATTAAATTGTATTTGCATATATGCTACCAGTATTGGAGGAAAGCAAGTTCACGTTCTGATTATAGTTTTAATTCCCCGCGTACAGATTCAACCTGTAATTAAAACCAATTCTGTGTTAAGAATGCAACGAAAACGCATCAGGTGTGATTTCATTGTTGGAATGAAATCACACCTGATGCGTTTCTAATGTTGGAAGTGCCTTTATAAAATTCTAGTTTCGTAGTTTATGCTGCCAGAATTAGAGGAAAGCCATTTTCATGTTCTGAATGTAGTTTTAATTCCCCGCATGCAAATTTAATCTAAATTAAAACTTGTTCCGTGTTCAGAATGCAACAAAAAATTCCAGTTGTGGTTACATCTGCTGATGCATTTTGACGGAAACTATTCTCGTGTTCAAAGTGCAGTTATAAAATTGTGGTTGCAGACTACTTAAAACCATTTGCATGTTCTGAGTGTAGCTGATTTGAATGTGGCTTCCCTCCCCCCCCCCCGAGACGGAAATCGGAGTGCGGCCCGCGGGTTAAAGTATGAACATCCAAATGGCCCTCGACGCTAAAAAGGTTCCCCACCCCTGCTCTAAAGCAATAAGAAGCATTATTTCTCTCGCTTTCAGCATGACCGGAAGAAAGGTATCTACCTTTTAATAATGCATGGGTCGCTCTGGGACAATCTGGGTCTCCTATTATTATAACGGCATATGATGTTTTTGGACAACTTGGGTCTCGTGTGATTAGACATGTTAAATGGTTTTAAACTGCAATATCATGATGGTTTAGATGTAAAAGATTGAAACTTTAAAAGATCACTCTGGCCCACGTCAATATTTTTCGTATCATCATCTTACAGGGATCATAAATTAGTGGTTATTCCTGAAAGGAGATGGTAAGGAAATTTAATATTTTTTAATAACACTTTTAACGATGTTATTGCATAAAAAAGTTTTTTTTTGTGATTTTGAAATGTACATAATAAAAATACCATGATCGGATGTTAAATCAACGTTAAACAAGTCTTGGGTTAACAAAACCCGTTTTGGAAATTTTGTAAACCTGGGTATGGTCGAGAAAAACTGTTCGGAACACCTTGATTATGAAAAAAAACATATTTTTTGCTAAATATTCTAATTACAAGTCCACAATGAAATATCTTTCTTTTATAAAAAGGTAATATTATGTTTATCGTACTTTCAATGTATTTTTAAAACACTTTTAGGGAATGTATCAAAACTTCCTTGGTTTTGCAACTCCTTAAGTTACGGAACAAAGCGCTAATGAAGCATTTAAAAAAAATAAACAAACGTAAAAAAAAAATTACGAAAATTCTTATGACCTCACACCTCACATTTGAATCTCCTATATTTTGTTTTAAAATCGGTGTTGCTGTAGTTATGAAAAATGGTGGTTTCCACCTAGACTTTGTTGACAGACTGTACCTGAACCTGTTACCTGTTTGAACATAGCACATGCTCGTGGGCTGTGTTTCTGTTTACCTTATTCCTTGTTAGTATTTTCTTAGCATCTATGTGCCAACGAATCCGAGACCCATCTTACTACTAAATAATACATCGTTATGTTTCGCTACTCATATCTACTATAATAAAATCATTATTAAATGTTGAAAATTCTACCTACAAATTAATATCTGGCCTGTTCAAGTTGGACTAACTAAGTAACTAACCATCACGCCGTCTTCTATTTCCCCGATAGCACGTCTGTTACAGTGGGGAAATACCTGGCTATTCAGATCTGGTCACCTAACACGGCTAAAGTCATTTCAATAATTGAGTGTTTAATTTTTTAAATGAATACCTCACAACAGTCCCAATAGTTCCCCACTGTCAGAAGCCAGTGAAACTACGACATCCCCTCATACCCCGTACAATGTACCCCGTTGTGAGACCGAAGGAAGGGAAGGAAATGGGGAAGAAGGAGGTTGGGAAGTATCTACTATTTTGGGAAGTAGCTACTCAGATGTGGTTACCAAACATGTTTTTTTTTTATTTTACATGAGCTCGACACAGGAGGCCCTAAGGAAAATAATTTCCTTCAGGGCCTATGTCATCTTTGGGGATGCTGTGTAAAGGGGTTTTTTTTAAAGGAAAGGAAGGAGAGGGGAGTTCTGGGAAGAAAGGGGGTTTAAGGGGTGGGTAGGGATCTGGGGTTCAGTGTGTTTTATTTTTATTTTATTTATTTGGGATACCAACAGTTTACATTAATAACAGCATATAGTAATTGAGTTACAATAATTGAACCATTTACAAGTTTCCACATAAGTATTGTATACGAGTGTAGTGATTCCAAAAAAAATTTACAAATGAAAAATTACATTTTAAGAGCCGAGTTATTTAGGTAGGAATAGGGAGGGGGAAGGATGGGGGGATGGAGGGGGAAGGATCGGTTAGGTTGAGGTATATTAGTAAAAATATCTGATCATTCGCCTCAAGACCTAGACAAAACTCACCCCATGAACCCGGGCACCCCTGCTAAATCACCAAACTTAGCGAACCACTTGGGGGTGACCTATGTCAGAGGTGGATAAGTTTTAAGATTTTTTTTTCTCACACATCTACCGGATCTGCCCTGATGATGGACACTGCAACGATGTCCGAAACGTTGGCTAAAGAATGAGGTAGCGCAACACGGCATAACACCCCAAAAACAAATAACGAATATGTCAGAGGTGTTGGTTATCCAATAAAGGTTCCCGGGACGGCGGTACACATTGGCGGTACACTCCCAAATGGTTTAAGCAATTTCATTAAATTTTTCGATTCTGGCTTGTTATCTTTTGGTGGTAATGTGTTAATAATGGTATAATTTTCTGTAGATTAGAACGTTTTTTATTAATTTGGTACCATATAGTTTAATTTAATTTGATAGCTTAGAAGTTGATAATTGGAACAAACCACTTTAATTTTGTTCATTACGTTATGTTAGGTAAATTGTCTTGTAATATCATGAAATACTAATGAAATGTAGGTAATAGCAAACATGTATATTATGTCATCCAAACGTTGATTGCATAACTTTGGTAGTTTGCTCTTGGAATTTTGATAAATTGAACAAATTGTCAACATCTTTTATTTTGATAATTTGTTGATTTATGTTAGCTAAAATGTGCAATGCCACGAAGAGCTATTGGAATGTTGTTAGTAGCAAATAATCTGTGACATCGGAATATTAATTTAAAGTGCAAACAAATCACACATAACAAGTGATTACATCTTTCCTCGTGTGAAATTTACACAATAAAAAGAATCAGTGTTGTTGAAATGGGTGTGTGCGTTTATATTTTTTTATTTTTTATTTATTTAATGAAAAGAACATGATTTTATGAATTTCTACGCCAATGAAGAGTACTAGCTCTTGAGCTTGGCGTAGGAGTTAAATTACAACTAGTTCATTTTTATATCATACATTTTACTTACAGTATACAATAAATATAAACTATATATAAATATAATATATATACTACTATTTTTTACTTTTATAACACACATATTACTTAGGGTATACAATAAATATTAACTATGTTGTGATGTTAATTTTTGATATGCTATGAATTGAAGTTATAACATTTTGATTGGTATTGTTATGGTTGTTGATTGATCCTTGAAGAGGAATTTCTAAAAAAGAATTCCTTGAAGAGGAATTTCTAAAAAAGATTCCTCTTGAAGAGGAATTTCTTAATTTGCAATTGAACATATTTCACCATACAAATGAGTAAATCCATTCGGGGTCGCCTGAGAAAACAAACAATAATAATCATATTTGGATGATTTGTGTAGCGCCGTTTTTTGTGAAAAATCACGTCAAGCGCGTTGTACAATATATTTCAACAATGCTACAATCTTACTTCTAACTACAGACTGGACTAACTATTATAACAACTTGTGGCTAACAGATTGCATCCACCTGTTCGTCGATCACTAATACAACATGCATTTTACACGATGCATTTTACCAATGAACGCGACGCTGCATCAAAATTTATTTTTTTATAAAGAAAGACAATCATTTCCGCGGGTTACGAATAACCTAACAAAATTTGAAAATCTCCTCCTTTCAATTTGGGAGGCGGGTATGGGTACCGCCGCCCCGGGAACCATTTATCGGATTACCAACACCTCTGCGATAGGTCACCCCAAGTGGTTCGCTACGTTTGGCGACTTAACAGGGGTGACCGGGTTCATGGGGGTGAGGTTTGGCGGCGGATGTGTCTGCCCGCCAACTGCGTGGCAGGCCGGATCGGGAGAGACTGGTTGAGGAAGACCTGTAGACCTCTCCAGCTGGACTCTCGGGACATCGCCTTGCCCGCAGAGGGGGATATTGATTCATTTATTCGTCACTCCTGGACAAACTGACCCCCAGGTTCCTATCCACCCCTCGTACCTTTTCCTTCCCACGACTTCCTCTCCTTATTTTGCCTAAAAAGACCCTCCACACAGGATCGCCAAGATGACATAGGCCCCGAGGGGAATTATTTTCCTCAGGTCCTCCTGTGTGGAGGTAATGTAAAAAAAATGATGGAGGAGGACTTAGCCAGTCGAAGAATTGAACACGCGACTCCTGGGTGGGACCCAAACGCGATGCCAACTCAGCCACTGACCGGTCAATGTACAAATATTGTTTGCTCTTGGAGTTTGATAAATTGAACAAATTGTCAACATCTTTAATTTTGATAATTTGTTGATTTAGGTTAGGTAAAATTAGGACCCTAGGTTAATCTCAAGTGACCTGGAAGGTTACATATTAAAGAAAATACCGTAACACAGGCGTGTGCCTAGTAGCATGGTGGTCGAAAAATCCACAAATTATGTAACCATCAAAGCAATGAATAAATTTAAAAAAATACAAGAATTATTCTGTAAGGTAGATATATATTTAATTTAAGGGTATGAGAGCCTAAATAAGTAAATTAGTTAGTTTTATAAATCGTTGCTTTGACTGAGTTGCACTCATAGTCGTAGAAATACACCACATTGCAGCTTTTTAAAAAAAATTCTCGTGGCCAATGAAAAATTCTAACAATGGCACAGTACCTAAACTCCTTGGTCGTGCCCGCCATCACACGATTGCATTACAGATAAAAATCAAATTAACACGGAACGTGCCTGGCTAGCTGGGTACCTACTGCTCCACCTTTTGCCTTCCTGCCTCCGCCTCTACCTCGTGCTTTCGTTAGTCCGTCACTCTGCCCAACTGACGTTTCAACCGAACACAGGCTCGTGCTCAGGGATAAACGGCAATATAATCTGAAAATATGTTTTTAAGGCGGTAATTTTTGTTGGCTCAAAACTCACATTTTAATCATTTCCGGCGAATTCGTAACTATAATAACTTTTTTATTCCAACAGAACATTGGGAATGTAAGTACTTTGTATTTAAGATTAATAAAAACAATACCTTACCATTAATATATTTTACGTACAACGATTTAAACACTTTATAACCCGTTTTTCAACTATAAAGTTAGCGGTAAGCACCAGATTTTATTTTTCTAGACGATGAATTAATAACTTCGGGAGTGCGACATGGAGACACATTTTAAATATTTGTAACACGTTCTTCAGAATGAATTAAAATGAACGCGGCGGAAAGGTCGAATCTCCAGGCCTGCTAGGGTGAATGCTAGATGTTATTTGTGGCGCGGCGCGTATGGAGTGGCGTCCGACATGCACTCGTAGCTGGGTTCTGAAATTCAATCACGCAGACGCTACGGTAATAATACTGTTCGATATTTCTTGTCAGTAAGAAGAAATTCAAAAGGGAAATCCTAAATAATCTCTCCTCTCTGACGTGATCTTCACCGCAGCCAATGACATTATATAAATAAATAGACTCGCCATAGTCTCATATACTCACAATATAATGTGGAAAGTAAGGAACACTCTTTTGTTTTCAGCGATTTTCAGTATAATTTCTTAATTCAAAAGTTTATTCCTGTGTGATAAAGACAGACAATCAAATAATGTGTGTGTATGAATGCAATGAATATAGGAGCGGGCGGCGTATTGCTTGTCACTTTTTGATGGAATGTTCGCTGTCTTATTTTCTTGAGGCCCACTAGAATAAAAGGTCCGGCTGCCTGTCGGAGTTTGATATGTCGAGCTACATATAAATACAATAGGGCAACGACATTTCAAATGGTGGCGATTGTCATCAATACTTGTTAGAACTACTGATTTATGTGTTGTTTTACCGCAAACAAACAAATAAACAAAGTGTTTAGGCTGATTAGTCTACTTTAAAACAGTGTACTTAGCAACAGAAATTTGGCTGTTGCGCGTCCAGACCCTTTACTTTAGTAGGACTTGAATTTTCTCTAATGACGTGTAAAACCGCGAGCGGGAAACATGAATATTAATTGTAATATTTATAATAATCGATAATATTAATAATTTGCGTGTACTTACACATGAAATGTTATTCATTCGCCTTTACTATTATTTGCCGAGTAATTGAAATATTTTCTCATCACACAGGAGGGCATTTTGACACTTTTTAAATGCAATTTACTTACTGGTAAGACGCAACCTTACTCGACGCGTAGCAGTTTAGTACTAAAGTACTAGATATAGAGACCGGTACAATTGTCTTGCCTTTGTCTTCCCACTTTGAGATTTCTACCCCTCGTCTAATAGTATGTAACGTCATAGACCGCAGCCTCGTTTTTTTTTAGTTCTGCCAAGGTTTTCAGATTTGCAAGTATTAGATGTTATTTCTTATACGTATATTTTTTAATGATTTTGTAATGCTCGATAAATTTAATTAAAAAATGTTACTATTGCAATACAATCCCGTAAAAACTATTAGAAATCAGTTTGTCAATATTTGTGTAGAACCTACATATACCTATATATCGCACTTGAAAATGTTTATTTGCCTTATATTTATAGCGCCGATTTAGCGGAATGGCTTTAAACTTTAAACGATGATTAAATTCAAGTAGCATTCAAGTAAAAAAAAAATTGTAAACTTTGCATTTTCTTAAATTCAGAGTTTTTTTACAAAGTGTAGAGATCCGGCTCTGCCCCTGCCTTTTCACAGTGTGATCCCTTTGCCAGCCGTGCCCAGCCCAGTCGCGGGCACCGTCAGGGCTCCGGGCCCGTCCATCAAGCCCCTGACGAGGGTCGCGGCCCACCTGCGTCGCCGTCCACTACCCCTGCCCCTATCCCCTTGTCCGCTGCGGTTGCACTGTCTGCCCCCCCCCTTTACCTGCCGCTCCAAAGCTTTCTGCATTTCAAATCTTAAACTTAATTATTTTTAATATTGTGTTTTTCATTTCAAAAGCTTTCCTTGTCTGCCTTCGTCAATTGATTAAGTATCTAATTTGGTGTGTTGGCCATCTTTGTGATAAATATAATACGTGAATAATAATAATATAATACGTGAATAATTATTAAATCTTCCTGGTTCATTCTTATAGCTTCATTTTACAAAGATAACTATGTTTATTTAACATGTCGCGAGCTTAAGTTTGAAGTTAAGACTCTTTGGCAACTCTCAAATTTGCAAGTGTATAAAATTCAAGAATATTCGTATTTGATGTCCTAAACGCGTCCGAACACCACAATTTTAGTAGAGTTGGTTAGCCAGCTCTTTAGTAGAGCCAATACGTTCTATTTTCAATTTCGTTCTATTTTTTCGGGCGAGTAAGGACCCTTGCGGACCGGCGATGGCACAAAAACGGCAATAAACGCCTACCTTCCTTATCACAATAATGCTGTAGCTCTTTCTTTCATATTAATTAATGGTGAGACACATAATGATCGTATGTCTGTTTCCTACAAAGGAAAAATTAACCATTTCCTTGCCTCTACCTCATTAAAGAAATGAGATTGCGCCAGTCATTGCCGTCACCGTGCCGTTTCCGCTGGAAACCAAACGCAGCTATTGGCTAGCTGTAAAATAAAGCTTTTGAAGCACGAATCGGTCCTCACCAGCTTGAAAAGGTTAAGGATCCCTGGCCCTTAAATTTGCGTTGTTCATTTTGTTGTTGCGTCGAGTATTCTATCACCTCGAGAGACTTTGGTACAGAAATCAAACTAAATATAGTATGGAAGTGCTCGCATGCAAAACAAAATGTTAAACAATTTCCTCTTTTAACATAATGTCGAGGCATATAAACATATGTATGTATGTACAGTACGCGCCAAATTTAAATTCCGACCTGAACTTGATACGATCCAGTCCCGCGCAGGTACAGTCACTTTACTGGCTTTACAATGACCGTAAGCGAAAGAGAAAGATGCGTAAAACATACGTGCGATAGAGGAAAGGGCGGGCGGAAAGGCATGCATCTTTTAGGAAATTAAACTCGCCTATTGCGACGATTTCTGTATCAACGTCAGGTCGGCATTCAAGTTTGGCGCTTACTATGTGCTATTCTTATACCTGTAATAATAATAATAACGTAACATTTGTATAGCGCAGTTTTTTGTGTTATTTCACTTCAAGAGCGCCTGTATATTGTTTGGTTCCATGCCAACTCAGAATCAAGTCTTGATATCCATTTAAATTAGACGGGTTGCACCCGCGATAATTTGATGTTGCACCCGCAATTGCTTCAAAAGCGAATAATTCGTTGTTTATATTTTTTTCCCTATATTTTTTTTAAATTTTGTAGTTGATTATTTTAACGCCTAACAAAATATAAAGTCATAACATAATAAATATGCCCCATTAAATAGAGCAATTCAACTGCTTAACGGTTCTGCATTGAACATTGACATCTTCGATGTTACCTATATAGAGTTCAGTAACTATCTTTTGACATATGTCTCAACATAGTGAAACTGCTCCCTTGGCCTTTTTTTCCCTTTTTTGTAATCTTCTCCGTAATAATTTGGTGTATAACTGTTTTATGGAGAACCTGAAAATATAAATAAATAAATATTTCACAATTAACAGACTTTTGTGTTTTTGTCTTACGATCTGGAAAGGTATGTCCAAATTTGTTCCACCCGCGATAGCACTTTGAACCTCCCTCCTGACTATTTGAATATTTCAATAAAATTCTTATAAACGAATACAAAGTAAACATGTTAAAATGTAGCCCTTCCAAGAATAATTTAATTTAAAATGTTTTTTATTTTATCATTAGGAAGCTTTACATGCGTCTAAATGTTGCACCCGCGATTGCGGAATCGCCCTTAACTCTTTAAATAATATGATAAAAAAATTAAATGGCTTACAACCCTAACCTAACGTAACCCATTTAACCATTTTACCTTCACTTTTAATAACTTTTCAATGGAAGTTCTGAGTTGATTTCATTCTGAGTTTTCCGGTCACCATATTGTTTAACTGTATCTCGGGCATCGATTGCCCGTGACTCCCGATTGTTTGACTATACCTCGCCCATGAACTGCCGTCCCTCCAGGTTGTTAGAATGTACCTCGGGCATGAGTATGCAGAACCCGCCGACGCTGTAAGAAAATGTAGATACCTAGTTGAAGAAATGTATTTATCCAATCTCAAGTCGATCGGCCCGACCCGACTCCGCCCGGGCCAGGTGAAGCAAAAGCCAGCCACCAACCACCAAGCCGTGTTCTTGTGGCAAGGTTCTCGGTGCTATCCGATGGCGATAGAGATTTTTATCGGCTTTATTTCTTAGAAGTGCTGTTATTGTTATTACAGTACAGATTTTGAAATGTACCTATAAAATAAATCAGACCGTTATAATAGCAATCACTAGTTACGAGTTGGTGTTCATATTATTTTTCACCATTTGAAAAAAATCTTAAAAAGCAAATTTTGGAAGAATATGGATATTCAGTTAAATATGATGACTGGCATATTTGTACAGATTTCCACTATCTTCGGCTATCTTCCTTATGCCCAAGATTCGGTGTACGCCCCAACACCGTTCAGTCGCCTAAATGTTGGTCTCCCAAAAGACCTTCGTTCTACAGCCTTTTTATAAAGAAGCCTCTTTGATGGTCTGACATAATCAAAGATATTAAAATACAAAGGAGATATGCTACGGTGTCCGCGCAACTGTCGGCGGACTACGCCCTAATTAGAGTAGTTTGATTACAAAAAGAAATTGTTCATTTCGTTGATTTTTTGAAGATGTGCATTAGTATTGGTTAACAATATAGTTTGAATACGGAAAGAATTCGTTCATTTAGTTTAACGTTCGTTTGGTTTATTCGTTAACTATTCGTTCATTTACTTTATTTGTTAATTGGTAAACAATATCGGCGACACCCGGAAGCGCAGTCCCACCTAGTAAAAACTGCAGATAGCACATCTACTTATATTTCAATATCTTTGGACGTAATCTATCCATGCTGCCCTTCCCAGCAAAGTCATCGTAGTTTTATGAATCTTGTTGGCTCTTCAAGCCTTTACAATAGCTCTTAGTTACATCTGCTCAAATACATCATCATACACTGCTTCAAATACACAAAGACTATTCTAATAAGTCGCACCACGCCATGGTCCGCGTTGAGAGCAATAGGCAAAACACAGTGGGTCGCTTGTGTACGCCATTAATGCATACCAGTTTTGCACAACACTACTACACGTACAATGGAGTGGTGTGGTTTAATCAACTAGCAATAGAGCTGAGATTAGAACCTGACTACAATAAATTCAAAAATAAATTAAACAATAATATCTTAAATAATTTAGCCACTTAGAACCGCATTAACCTTTAATTAACAATACTTATTCAAAAATTTATTTTAAATTATTATTTTTTTTTTTTTAATATTATTTTATTTTTTTTACACATTCGATTTATGTAAGTACGTAAATATAATGTATGTGTTATAATTTTTAATTTTAATTTTTTTAATTTAAAAAAAAAATATATATATTTTTATCTTCCCTTTACACACGAGTAGTTACACTCTCGTAAAGGTTATATATTATATACATATATATGTTTATACTGTTTATAATCAATGTTGCATGTTAGTATTTAATGATTTGAGTTTAATCCGTTTGTAACCTGAAAATGTAATTACTCATGATTATATTACATGTATATGTATATAAAAACTAATAAAAAAAAAAATAAAAAAAAAATCTCGGCATCCAAACACCATCGAACGTTATTAATAGAGTAACGTCTGCGTGGTTGAATTTAAGAACCCGGCTTCGGATGCATGTCTGCCGCCGCGCCTTACCCGCCGCACCATATAAACATCCGTGTACGTAAAATTTCAAGCAAAGCTACTGTTCGAATGCAGTTTTGAATTCAAGAATTCGTCAAAAGATGTCGCCACTTCCGTCAGCAGCTCGCATGGGACGTTTCCCCCTAGGTACTACAGATTTATAGAATTTAAGCATCTTTCCGAATATGGAAAGATTGACGGTAATACTTGACGAATTGTGAATAATAGTATCACGCGGCTATGTATTACATATAACGTCATCACGGCTACTTGGTCTCGGTGACTAGCTGTCACTGGATCACAGTGGATCCGAAGAACTGGCTATTTTTGGAACCAGTTCCTATCGGATTTATAAAATGGTCACCAACACTCAAACTGGGCGAAGCCGAACTAAAAGCCGCCCGCAGGAATGAATGTCGTCAAAGTTTCTTTGAAAATTACCTTTAAAAATATTTTTATTTTTTTGTATTTTTTTTTTATTAGTAATAGAAGGTACATAAATTACAAATAAATTTTATACAGTAATTAATTACATAGTAGATATATTTGATGTACCCCCATAATTAAGCAAGGCTTGTGTGTATGGGGGGGTGTTATTGTATTGCTTTTTTTATATCATTCAGTTTAAGTTTTCAGTATAATTTTTAAGGTGAGTAATGAATTAAAAAATTTTGCTCCGAGATATTTATGACTCAATATTGTCCATTTTTTTTTTTACATTTTGGAGTCGGAAGTATTGATATTTGTCTAAGACTTCTGTTATTTTTAAATGGTGCAACTTGATTTTTAATATTATCTTTATAAATTTGTAATGTTGCATGATAAAAGTATAATGCACTTAATTTTCTGACCTTAAATTGAAAATAATATGCAATAATCTTCACGAGGACCAATAACTCTGAGCTTTGCTAATGGGCTTTATTTGCTCCCTGGCCTTTGTGAAGCTTTTTATCATAACTTATTTTAAATGGTTTGTTGCTGTTAATTTATAAGTAAATATTGCGATGTTTGGGTACCTTGGGTTTATTTTATTCTTAAATAATAATAGTGGTCAATTTGAATAATAAAAAGATTAAGTAAATCTTCTATATGTAGTTATATCACAAGAGATCTGTGGTTGTGTGAGAGTTCCGGAGCACAGGAGAGCAGAAGAACTGTGGAGGTAGAAAATTCCTCGCCTTGTTTACGAGTAACGAGGCGTCAACAGGTTGCTTAGTCGTAATTATACTACAAGATCCGGCGGCGCTGCACAACCAACCGCTCTACCAACATACATTATATTATTTATACGTTAACCCCTCAGGTCTCGACCTATTTTAATAGACGGTCCAAACATTTCCGTTTTACAATACAATCCAAATAAATGGAATATTTTTTTCGTGACAATATTCTGAAAATTTCAAAATACTTTGTACTAAAAAAAAATACACGTGATTTCGGGAGGGGGGGGGGGTTAGTCTAAAACCTCACCACATATCACCAGGGGGGGGCGGGGGTTAAAAAAACATCACGTGATTAATGGACGACCCCTTATTATAAACGTTATCGTCAATTCACTTTTTTGTCGTTTCATGTAAAAATAATTAATAAAAAAATTCCAAAGTATCATTTTTTTTTCGAAAATCGGCCGGAAACTTTGGATTCATAAAGATGTATATTTTAATTCATCTGTGCTTAACTTTTAGATTTGAATATAAAGCATGATGTTTTCTGTTTCTAACAGAGAGACGAAGCCTTCCAAGGGAGACAAAACGATTTATATTTAACCTGTATGAGTTGTTCGAACAAATTAGCCAGGGGGCTAACACAGATTCTTGGTTGGCATTTTTTTAAATTAACTAGGGGTAATATATATACTAGATAAGCCAAAATAAAGAAATCATGTGTTTATTTTGTTGCTAGCATTTAATTCATAATTATTTGACTCACGGAACTTTTCAGCCACCGCAATTACCAAAAAATATTATCAGAATCGACCCCCATGTTAAAATATCGAGTGCATTTAGCATGTGGGTATTAATTAAGTCCGTCTTTATTGTTGTTTAATTTATTTCTGTAACGAGGTTCGCTTAAACAAGAACTGGTTCGGGCCTGGACGGGCTACCGCGGCCGTCCAATTATATTTTCGTTACAAATAAATAATGGGAAACGCTTACGTCAGTCTATGATAATAACTCGGGTTTCTCGCGGCCCGCTGATGTTACGTGTTACCCCGAACGAGGGTTCTCCGGAACACTTTACGGGTAGCGTGTTCCGAGTGTTCCGATGGTTCGAAACTTCGAAAGATGATAAATCGAGGCGATTTAAAACTTATTTGAATTTTTACATTTTACATTAGTCAGAAATGAAGAAATAATAATTATTGAACAAAATAACAAGTCACAGAAAAATAAAAAGGTTACGGTCGCAAATCCCATCTGAGAATCAAACTACATATACCTAAGTACTTATATTATTTTTATATGGGAAAAGTTAGTTGAAGATAATATTGTTAATTCTGAATTTGATATATATATGTGATCAAAATATGATAGAAAAATAATAGGTCCCAATGGTCAAGTTGATTAGACGTTTGTCCCGGTAAGACAATAGATCACGGGTTCGATTCCCAGTTTTTTTTTCAGAATTTTCGATACCTTTTTATTTTTCTGTGTCTTGTTCTTTTTCATATTTCGGTTAGATTTATGACTATTATTTTCTTCTTCAATTATATAATTCATTGATGGGTTTAATAGAGTGGAATAGCCAGGTACTTCCCCTCCTTCCTCTTCCCCATCTCCTTCCCCTCCGTACTTATCTTCAGTCTCTCAACACACCTAAATTGGGGATGCCAAAGTCTCACTCGCTGATATGCTGATGGCGGTCCATTTGACAGATTCTCCTCAAACGGATTGCAATCTTTAGAGCACACGCATCAGGTGAGAATGCTATCTTTGTTCTACCGGTATTTAAATGGAAGATTCTCCAAAGAACTAGCGTCACTGATCCCATCGGCACAAGTTCCTAGTCGGCAAATACGCGCCCAACATATAAACACGCTTGACATTTGTCACATGAAAACGGGTCGTTTCTACGACTCATTCTTGAGTTCAAATCTCGACCTTGGAACGATTTGCCAGCCTCTGTGTTTTCTCCCTCCTACAACATGGGTCTCTTCAAGACTCGCGTTCACTCCTTTCTCTCCTCAAAAATACCCTCCACACAACATCTTCACAGATGAAATAGGCTGTGAGGGCCTATGTCATCTTTGTGACTTTTCTCTCTGCATATTATTTACTAAACCAGGATATCCAGGTTTCTAAATCTATGCCGTCTTTGAATGAGTGATTGTACTAAATAATTTCCTAAGAACCTACTTACTTCAGACTCATTTTACTAAACATTTCTTTTGCTGCTTTTTGCAAAACTCTTGTAATATGAGTAAAGCAAGATCGTTCTATTTTGAGGCCAGCTGTTTCCCTTAATTACCAAGTCAAACGATCTTCACTTGTTGTCTGCGCAAATACGTAATCTTCAGTGACTTCAAAAAAACATGACAAGTTAAAAGACACATCGAGTAAAATGAAACCTTTTGGAGGAAACCGGTCGGCGTTTTTCCATTCAAACGTAGTCCTCAATTCCTCTTTTGCTTTTTGTATAAGTTACTTATTTAGAACCCTCCAAACATCGTTAAAATTGCCTGGTTTGAACGCCATCAGCAGACGTTCAGTATACAAACTAGACAATACATTTTTTGAAAAATCAAAACTTACAGACATAGAGTATTTTCTTCTAATAGAGTAAGTAAAAACAAATTTCAAAATCGGTCCAGTTTTGGAGGAAAAAAATGAGAAATACAATACCTCGATTTTGATAATATTATTTAAATACAGCCTGACGAACAGTCGTCTCTTTCGTTAAGTATTCGGGGGTAGTAATACCGACAGTGACAGCAGCAGTTTGATGAAATACCCATTGTTCAAATTTCTCGGCGACCTGCTTTCCTCTTAAGCCGCCGCTACCCGAATTTCTACCGATTTCTTACATATTTCTTACAATTATATGAAATTCCCTCGATCGAAAAAAATCGCAAAGTACGCTGCGAAAATTATTATAAACACGTTTGTTTCAGTTATTTTGCAAGTTATAGTTGTGAAAAAATTCACAATGTTTCTTTAAATGATACTTAAGACGCCTTCCACGAAATTTTTGCTCTATTTTAAACGAGTCGTGTTTTAATAAACATTTTCACAATTTTCGCATAGATTTTATCGCTTTAAATATTATGGCGCTCCTCTAACATTCCTAATTACATATCTCTTCATCTTCTTCTTTTTAAGCCCCCGCATTCCGAATTTCTTCCGTTTTATAACATATTTCTCTTGAACACTTTAAGTTTTCAGGTTTCTAAAAAAATGTATGTTATTTTTGAAGATAACATACATACTTACTTGTAGAGCCGAAAAGATAATTATATGAAATTCCCTCGATAGAAAAAAATCGCAAAGTATGCTTCAAACATTATTAAAAACACATTTTGTTCTGTCACATAACATTTTACAGCAATGAAAAAAATCACGGTGTATCTTTATAAGCAACTAAAGCATCTGTCGAGAAATTTTAGCTCTATTTGTGTTTTAATAAATATTTTCACTATTTTCGCTTAATTATAATCATTTATTTAATATTAGCGCGCTCCCTCTTACATTCGTATTTAAATATCTCCCTCTCTTCTTCTGTTTGAACATCACTCCCGGGCCGTAAGTCTAAACGAAACATGCTGCAAGTTATGCATCTGTGTGAGTACTGTGATGAAATCAACTGAGGATGATAGACCTATAACAGCATCAAAAGCTTCACCATTATAATCATTCTTTTATAAAGTAACTTAAAGCTTCCAAGACGTAGGCGTGTTGCGTAGTTGTATAAAATCCTGACTTAATTTTTCATCAGATCATCTTTGTCAAAGATTTATAGACTCCATAAACTGTTCGCCCGATCTAACGACAGAATCGAGTGTGTATTAAATTTTATAAATATTCGTGGCTACATGAGGTGAGGCAATATCCGTGCATCGAAACCACACACGTTTTAGTAAAATAGCCGACAATAAATCAACAAATCAAATATTAATTGGAAATCGGTTTAAAACATGATTTATCGTGTTGCCTGTCTCTAGCTTGTTGGTATGAGTGCCAAGCGGTGTTGCCATGTCTCAAAAATGAAAAACGGTGTTTCAGGGATAAAAAAAAACATGTTTTACCGTGTTTTGAAGGCTAAAAAAACCTAACGTTTTTATTTTATTGAGAACTAGCTTTTTCCCTCGGCTTCGCTCGCATGGTGTAAGGAGGGTTCCCACTCCGCCTCCTCCACCTCCCCCCCTCCCCCCTCAATCCCCCCCGCCCACTCCTCCCACTCATCTCTCCCTCCCCCTTCCCCCTCATCTCTCCCTCCCCCCTCCCCCTCATCTCTCCCCCCCCTCCCCCCATCTCTCCCACCCTCCCGCTTTCCATACATTCAGTTTTCAAACCTCGCGTGCCACCAATAGCAATTTTTTTATACAAATTTCATAATGCCAGAGCTCACCGGAAGTTTTATAAAAAACCTTGTCCTGACAATAACGAACCCACAAAAAAAAAGAATTATCCAATTTGGTGCAGTCGTTCGAAAGTTATGCGCTTAGCAACACATTCAGCGATTTATTTTTATATTATAGATAAACTCGTAAATAATAAAATAACGGTACCTACCTAAAGAATCTATAGTGCTTAATTAAAAACAATTATTTTCCTTAAAAAAAAAAAGTGGAAGAGTTTTTTACCATCAAGTTTTATTTGTAGTACCTACTTATTAGAACTAATGACTTTTTGAAAAGTTATTCTGGTCTATGAGGCGAGGGAGAAAAAATTCACCCACAACTCGAATAATATATTATACTTTTCTTCATTTTACAGTAGCTAGTGTAAGTATCTAATTGAAATTACTTACAAGATAAGCATATTAATAAAAGGTTGTTCATGTAAACTCCCTGAGCGAACTGGCCGAGTTGATATGAGATTGAACTGACGTTCGAACCCACGACGTATCTTGCTTTGTATACCCCTACCAATGCGTAGCACCACTCATACAAAAAAGGTTTTGAATGGTCCACAACGTTCCAGAACATTGCACAACATTCGAGAGTATTCTGGAATGTTCCATAATGATCTGGGATGTTCCCGAGCGTTCCAGACTATTCCACAACATTCCAGAATGTTCCGGGATGTTCTGTAATGTTGTGGAACGATCTAGAATACTCTCGAATGTTCTGGACTGTTTTAGAAATTTCTAGAGGGCGAAACTTCCAGCCCTCATATCTTCAAAAGCACGCCCTTCAGATAAAACGAGAACCTTCTTCGTGGATGGGGGAAAGAGGGCTACCACAAGATAAAACTATCTTGATCTTACCGTGACTCGTTTCTAGTATGCACATTGTACAGGGTGCGGCAGCATAACTTCCTTTTTTCAAAACTTAATAAAACCCATTGTATGAATCAGAAATTTTTAATTTGTTTTTTTTTTTATAATGTAGGCTCATACTTAAAGTTTTATTTTACTTAGTTTTGAAGATCAAATTAGGTAGGTGACGTCCTGCTCCATACACTGAGCGCAGCGCCCTTGAGGTGATTTTTCACAAAAACGGCGCTATATAAATCATCCAAATATTAGAGGAGATGTACCGAATACGGAATAGCTTAGGTAAAAAAAATCTAATTAATTATAATTGAATCGTTTATTAAGTATTATACATTGAAATCTTTGAAAATATATTACGGAACTTAAAATGTCAACGAAATATGAAAAGACACACACAAACGTCTTCATTTTAAACGAAAGGTAAAACAATAGAAAAAAACCGATGTCAAAAAAGTGCTCTTATTATGGGATACACTGATTTTTTTAAATTTTGCATGCAATAATCACAAAAAAAACAATATTATCGGTTCCCGAACTCTCTAAATGGCATCAATGCTAAAAATTACATCCACTCTTCACCTCTGATATCCCACGGTCTTCGATTTTACAGCTTTCATGACTTTTATAATTTTTTTTTGTCCCACGTCTTCCGCTGTTTCTTCTACGACATTGTTTCACACTGTTTCGACTACGACACGCCAAAATACAACCTGGAATAGCAAAAAGAAATTTAGTTCTACTAGAATTCCATTTTGGAAACACTCTTCCTAATATGAGATAGTATTCCATATTAGGGTCATCAAGAAATCCCATATTAGGAACAAGATCAATACAAACAAATATATTCGTAGAATAAAATCTACTTGAATTTAACTTCAAATTATTATGAAAACATAAAATTTAAATAATAATATTGTCTATCAGTGAAAGATTAACAATTTTGAGAAAAAATTAAGTGAAACTTACGTAAATATATAATCGGTGAGTCACAAAAACTTAATCACTCTCTCAGGTGAGTGTGGTGTGGTCGGCGTCAGGACGAGTCCTGAATATTCAAGGTCGGTCGGTGGGTAATCGGGAAGGATGGGTTACAGAGGCTGTTCTTACATAAATTTTGAGAAACACCACCATCTCATATTAGGAACGTATGCCATATTCGGTACATCTCCTCTATTATTTATTATTAAACCGATTTCTGGCGTTTGTCATGACTCTTGCCAGCATATCAGGCGTTATCCTGGCAATTTCTTCCTGGATGTTGATCTTCAAATCTTGTAGGGTCCTTGGACCCAAAAAAACCCATTGAAAAAAATCACAAGAGGAGAAATCGGAAGAGCGGGCCGGCCACTCCAAATCGCCCCTAATTGAGATGAGGTGCTCTGGGAAGTGTTCCCTCAAAACAGCCATCAATGCTTGGTGATCTAATGGGACAATGGATTCCAGTTCTTCTTGTTGTCCCACTTGCAGTTTGTCTGAATGTAGTGACCCATATAACAATTGATTTCCGGTCCGGGACAGGCTAAATTAAAGCGTTTCCGAAAGGCGCGCTGGGTTGCGATCACAGAACGACTCCAGATACTAATATCTACAGCCTGTATGTTGGACGAATATCTACAGCTCATATGTGGAACTAATATCTACGAACTTCAGAGTGTTGACTAATATCTACAGAGCGTAGGTTGGACTAATCAGCTAAATGTGTCCAATAGTCCGATATTAGGGATTTTTACATACATACTTACATAAATTAAGTTTTTTAAACTGCATACGCAATATTACGTTATTCCAATATGCTATACATAATTGCAAATCCAACCTCTGCCAGTGCTGTAGATATTCGTCAACACTTTGGTTCTCATAGATATTAATCAACAGTTTGAGCTGTAGATATTCGTCAACACTTTGATTCTCATAGATATTAGTTTGATTTTTTCAGTTTTTGGAATTCCTGTAGATATTAGTAGACGCCTCCTCACAGAACATCATTTCAAAAAGTAGGCCTCATCGGCAAACGTACGCTCCTCACTATTCCAACGCATGATGGCGACTAAACTGTGTCGGGTCAAAACTTTAAGGTTCCGCCTCTCGAACGAGATCACTAGCGCTACGCTACGACATCAACCGACCGAATGGCGCGCATTTAAAAAAAGGAAGTTATGCTGCCGCACCCTGTAGTACACTTTCTTTAATTATTTATTGAAAAAGTTAAATTAGATAAATAGACATTGTGAAGCCGTCCAAGAACTTTATTCCGGATTTTAGAATTTCCCCAAGCTCCCGCTAAAAAATGGATCCCTCTCAAACGTACACAATTTTTTTGACCGGTAAAAAATCACGTCTTGTTTGACATGGTTTTTTGAAAAAAAAAGCATAGTTAAAACCATATACATGGCAACACTGGTACCAAAGGTGATGTCCAGTTGGACATCTGACAGGGAAGCCGAGGATGTAGAGATGTTGTTGGTATGTATGTATTTATGTTTGCAGGTATGTGTGTGTGTATGTATGCATGCATGATGGCCGATACCGCCACCGCTCCAATTGATCTCCTAACAATTTGAATGTATAATGTACCTTGAACCTAAGCCTGGCCGTGGCTGTGGCGGAAGGTTTATTCCATCCAATTATTATTTGGTGTTGTGAGTCGGATTGACAGTTTACATTTTACATATTATTATTATCGACTTCAAATCCAGTGGTGGAGTATCTAAGCAACATAATAAATTATGGAATTTGACGATAATATTTATATTTATTTATTTATTTACTCTTTTATATGCCCTTAGGGCTTTTACGTTGGGTGCATGAATAGTTTTACACAAGGGTTAGTAATAGTTATAAGTAATAAATAGACCTTGGTTTTACTATAGATTTGCTTGATTTTTTTTAGTAGAAAACGGTCACTTTGCGGTTTGACCAAAGATTTTGAATTTCAATAACTTTGGGTTTGACATATTAATGAAATAAAACAATAACTTTATTTTATTTCATAACTAGCGAGTACCCTAAGCCAAGAAAGCTAGTGCTAAGAAAGAAATTGTATCTATAATATTCCCTGCGTGTCCTTCCCAATGCATCCTCGTTCCCGTCCCCAACTCCTCCCCCCACCCACGCGTTTCCCTTCCACCTTCCACCACAACCAAAATTTCCCTCCCCCTCCCGCCTTCCCGCTAAACTATGTGATGCACACGTTTATCCAACAACTCACACGCCATCTAATTTTTTATACGCATTTCACGATGTCAGAGCTCACCATATATATCGAAACATTCGCGGGTGTGCGCACAATAAATCACCAAAGTTTCATCGCAATCGAAATAATGGTATAGGAACGCATACGCAATTTTATATACAGGGTGTCCGGGGGTAAAGTGCATTAACTTCAGGAGGTGATTCTACATGATGGTAGGAGTAAAAAAGATTAACAACTTTTTCCGAAATTCCAACTTTTTTTTCCCTTACAAAAAGACGTACCTACTAAAAATCCTTAGTGTGAGGTACGATCTTACTTGCTGAGAGCCTACCGGGCGCCTGACTCGATTGTGATTGGCCCGTATCGTAACAGCGGAAAATAATAAATCTGACCGCACACGCAGGACTAATTTTATCTTTTTACCTCAAAACTACCCCTAAAAGTTGGAATTTCGAAAAAACGTTATTTATCTTTTTTACTTGTACTATCATGTAGAATCACCTCCCGAAGTTAATGCACTTTACCCCCGGACATCCTGTATAAAGATTACATACGTTACAATGGTTTACGATTATTGGATAAATTGTAGGCATCTTTTTGAAAAAGTTTATTTAGATTAAAATTATCCACACAAAGTACAATAGTATTTTCTTTATGTTTTCCTGTTCATCGGTAACATTTTTGATAACCACTATTTTACAACATTGTGGTGATATTGAATTTACATACTAGGTCTTCCGCTGAAGCACTGCCGCGAGAAAGCTTTTATCAAACGCGTCTTTCTGGAGAGCTTTTGTCACCACGCACCGCCTTTTTCTCTCGTTGTTTTTTTATTCGTACTAATTTTTTGATGGAAACGTTTAGATAAATACTGATGGATGTTTAGTTATGAATAGTTATGATTAACGGGCGCATTCTGGCCCCTCGGCCCGTCTAGTATTGGAAACAACATTAGGCACCGTCAGATGATTATCTTGACGCTTTCTTGCCATCAATCCAGTCTTCCCGACCCTGCCAGAGCCAGCTGCATATCACTATTAGTGCTTGTGTTCGCTTGAAATATTATTTGTGTAAGAGATCGACGAGCTTTGACTCTGCGACCGGGTGATTGTAGATATTCAGAATATGTTATATTTTACAAAATATTATATTTAAGGTCATCATTGATCATGTTTACCTTATCATTATCAGAAAAGAGGAGTTCTTGTGCCTGATAAGGGAGCCACGATTCTTACTTAGGTTGTATGTTATATATAATAGGTATTTACTTCAATAAGTACCGCCGCCCCGGGAACCATTTACTGGATAACCAACACCTCTGCCATAGGTCTCCCCAAGTGATTCGCTACGTTTGGTGACTTAGCAGGGGTGGCCTGGTTCAAGGGGTGAAGTTTGTCCAGGTCTTGGCGGCGGATGCATCTGCCCACCTTCTGCGTGGCAGGCCGGATCGAGAGATACTGGGTGAGGTAGGCATTTTGACCTTTCCAGCCGGACTCTTTCAACCCATCACCCTGCACCGCAGTTGGAGGGATGGATTCATACGTTCTTCACTCCTACACACACTATCCCCCAGATTCCTAGCCACCCGTCATACCTTTTTCCTTCCCAGAACTTAAAACATTAAACTATCCTTCCTTTACTCCTAGCCTCCACACAGGATCCTCTAAGATGACATAGGCCCTGAATAAAATTATTTTCCTCAGGGCCTCCTGTGTGGAGCTAATGTAAAAAAACTCTTTTTTCATCCTCTATGAACATTTTTTAAATCCGCTATATTATTTGTTGAATTTGCCGATTCATTCACTACTGATTTCACCATCTCGTCCAGTTATAATGATCCATATGGTTGACAATAATAATAAAAGTGTAGTCTTGGAGACAATTATATCCATTAGTCCCGCCAGCCCACCTCTTGCTTGCCGCGGGGGGCCCAAAGGCCGGCCCGATCCCCCTAAGGTTGGGCCCTAACGAGGAATGCGCCCCGGCCCGAGAATGACTACTCGCCGCTGTGAACCTCTAATTGAAATTTTAAAGTTTTTCCCATCGATTTTTTTTTGCATAAAATTATAAAAAATTTAAAAAAGCGGTAAAATGAAGAGAATTGAAGATTCGAAAAAGATGAACTTTGTTAAGAAAAAAATTTGAAACGGAAGTACACCAATAAAAAAAATATTACCTACGTAAAAGTTTTATTTTCTATACACATTTATTACTTTGATTTTATTAAAAAAAATAATTAAAAAAAATTTAAGTAGTTACATAGAAAATAAAAATTTCTTGATTTTAATTTATTTTTCTTTGTTTCAGGTAAGGCATCTTAAAATATCAACGCGACTAACGACGAGAATTTAAATCATACTAGAAACATTTTAACTTCGTCCCTTCAATATCTTCACAAAAAGGTAAACACTTTTCCCATATAATATGTATTTTGTGTATACCATTTCCAATTGCTCCCAAACGTCTGAAGCCATTAAATCTGCGGCATCCCCAATTGTGGTTATGTTGTGAGGCTAAGGTAGCGGGGAGAGGAAGGAGATAGGGAATATGAAGCTATTCAAAATTCAAATCTGGTCACCAAATACGGCTAATGGCATTTCAAGCAACGTTACATTTCGGAATGGTGCTCTCCACCAGCGTGATGCTGATAGTATATTGCACTGTGCATGGGCGTAGCCAGGGGGGGGTTTTGGGGGTTCAAACCCCCCCCCCCCCCCCCCGAAAAGTTAAAATATCAACATCAATAATATTAAAATAAGGAGAGTTAAGAGAATGTTATTTGTAACACTGAAAAAGATAAATGGGGACCTCTGAAAGAAATAAAATAATTTAACTTTTAAGATCCGTTTTTTTCGGTGAATGCGGTGATTTTTTTTGGAATTCCGTTTTTAATTTCCGTTTCTAATCAGTGGTAAGTGTATACGTACTTTGAAATTATTATTTTACTTAGCAACAAGTGTTAAATAAACATATATCAGGATTAGTGTTACAGACAGGTGTTAGTGTATTGTGATTAGTGTTACAGTCAGTCAGCATAAATGTGATTATTAGAATAATTTAACTCCTTAAATTGTTTTAACATGTACTACTAACGTTTATTATGTATTTTGTTTTGAAAAGTTTTATTTTCTATACACATTTATTACTTTGATTTTATTAAAAAAAAATAATTAAAAAAAATTTAAGTAGTTACATAGAAAATAAAAATTTTCAAAGCAAATTCAAAGTTCGACAATACCCCCCCCCCCCCCCCCCCGACACGAGTTTTGCACTTTCAGTAGTTTTATTTTCTTGAACCCTCCCCGAAACTAAAACCTGGCTACGCCCGTGGCACTGTGGATAATATAATGTGTACCTTTATATTAGTTTTTATAACAATAACAATGTCGGAGACTGTTTTTCAAAACTTGCCCGTTTTACCTATTTAAATTCTATTGATTTTTTTTCGATTTCATCTTGCACATTTTGATTGTTTTTGTAACACAGTGAGATGACCTGATATTTTGTAGCAACTAGTTGTGTTTAATGTGTTATTTTGGTAAGTGCCTTGGTTTTCCTTCTCCTTGCATTCCATAGTTTACCACTCAGATATTCATCCAACTTCAGAGAAACATTTTCGTATTTGTTTCGTGATTTACAGCCCATTTTTCGCCAGTTGCATTGTGTCGGATTCAACATTTTTGGTCAACATTTGGGCCTATGTCAACTTTGAGGATGCTGTGTGGAGGGTTTTTTTAAAGAAAAGGAAGGAGAAGATGATCTGGAAGGAAAAGGCATGAAGAATTGCATAATCCTCACCCCATGAACCTGGGCACCTCTGCTACGTCACCAACTTTGCGAACCACTTGGTGACTTACAGCAGAGGTGTTGGTTATCCAATAAATGGTTCCCGGGGCGGCAGCACCCATATCCGACTCCCAAATTGATCTACTGTCTTATGGCTGCTGTTCCTAAATCTACTAATCATCTGCTAAGCCGAAACTAAGGTTCAACACTGCTTAAGCATCACTTAATCTGAGGAAGCCGTACACTCGACTGAGCAAAGCAAAGTTATAAAAAGTGTCACCAGAGTGGCGCTAACGCTACGAGGTATAGACGCAACTCTGGTAATAGGTATAGACCATTCCATACTCTTAGGTATAGACCCATTTTTTATAACTTTGCTTTGTTCAGTCGAGTTTAGTACACGTGTCCGGCTCCCTTAGATTAAGTGATGCTTGAGCAGTGTTTAACCTTCATTTCGGCTTAGCAGGTGATTAGTAGAATTTACATCCGTCATGTTTTTTGATTTTCAATTGTTTTCCTACAAATCTGAATCATTATGTCCATTTTTCTATCAATTCATAAATTAATCACCTTTTTTCTGCCTCTTGTGGCGATATTTCACAAAAATATCTCAAAAAATTATTACAAACATTTTGGTACGTATTTCATAACTAATTTGACACTTTTTACGGTGAAATTAGCTGTAGTTATATATGTTTAAATCTTTACCTGTCATCAAAATTTCTCACGCTCTGCCTGAAAATCGTCACAATATTTCTGAATACCTTCGCGACAAAACTTGTTTGTAATCATCTAGGCTCTCGGTCCGTGATAAGGTAATAATAATAATCATTAATACTGCATGAATTAAGATGAGCCCGTCTCGATTACCAGCAGTCCGAGGGCCCGGCGCTGCGCGGGCGTGACAAATATTTCATCTTGACGAGCTTTGTAAATTTAGTGTGCGTTAAAATTAGCATAATAAGGTGCATTTATGGCTTTTATATTTCGCACAAACCTCATCAGATGTGAGAACGCTTTGAGGTGAATAATTCTTTTATGACATCAAGTGGTCATAACTATGAGTTATTTTTATTATTATAAATTCAATGGATCTTTTTGAACCATGTTTAAACGTATCATTATCTACCCCTCTCATATCTTTTTAAAAGCAAGAAAAAAATATAAAATTCTAGTCAACGAACGTATGAATACTCGATGTTGACAATTTTGCTAAAGCTGAAGTCACACAAGATTCACTCGGATGAAGGTTTACTCGATGAAATGTTCCATTCTCGTTCACCGAGTGTTCACACGGTTCCTTCGAAGGAAGAGTTCACTCGACATTCTCGCTGCGAAGTCGTCGAGAGTAGTCGCGGCCGCATTGGAATTCGTCCGGCGCTGACGGCATTGACATTTCCGATAACGTCGAACTAAATTACGAGAAATTGGCGATTCTTGTAAACAGTAAATAAATTTCAGCACCATAAAATGAACATATGGTTAAATAATAACCTGAAAACTGATATCTACCAGTATTTTTGCACCATGCAAATATTTTTATTCCAAAATAGGCCTCGGCTTGCAATAAAATCCATATAAATGGAATATTTATTAACGTATCCAAAAACTAAAAACTGTTTTGGAAAGGTGATGAAAGATGCTTTCAAAATTTAGTATTAGAAATAACCACGTAATTTTTTAAATAGAATAATTTTTAATTTAAACTTTTAAAAGTTTAAAAAATGGCTCTACTTGCTTTTATTCTAACTAAAATTACTGGTTAACAAAAGAAATATAAAAACACACACTTATTTTGTTAGACAAATAAATTATAAACGTTTCTGTCACCTCACTTTTTTATCGTTTCATATAAAAATAATTCATAAAAAATTCACAATGTTTCATAATTTTTTTTTTAACTCGATCAGAAACTTTGGTTCCATAGAAGTGTACATTCGTATTCGTTTGTGGTTAATCGTTATATTGAATATATAGAGCATTATTTTCTCTTTCCAATACCGTTTAGATCATATTTTTCACTATGATAATAAGGGAGAAACAACGATTTCTATGAGACGTGTAGGAGTTATTTCGAAAAGCGAACTAAACGGAGCATTTTGACGTTTAAGCCGCTCCGGCTACTCGTCCTCACGCCAGAACATTTCGGCCGACTAATTTGCGAGTGAAAGACTGTTCACTTGAGTGTTCACACACATCATTCGCATCACGTGATGTTAAATTCCGGTTGCGAGTGAACAGTGCCGAAGGAAGCATTCCAACATTGTTGGAATGCTTCATTCGGAACTGTCTCTATTCACTTTCGTGTTCACACGGTTCATTTCGAGGGAAAGAGGCGGAATGAAATCACGAAATGAACGATAAATGAATGGTGTGAATGGGCTATAACAAGTCACCTTTTTTACATATTTTTTATTCTGGTTAATTATAACATTGAGTACTTCATATCCTTTTTTGTTGTAACACACATTAAATAGTTGCATCCTATACCTAAATACTAGCTTTTATCATACGTACACATACATCATACTTGCATCCTATACCTAAATACTAGCTTTTATCATACGTACACATACATCATACTTGCATCCTATACCTAAATACTAGCTTTTATCATACGTACACATACATCATACTTGCATCCTATACCTAAATACTAGCTTTTATCATACGTACACATACATCATACTTGCATCCTATACCTAAATACTAGCTTTTATCATACGTACACATACATCATACTTGCATCCTATACCTAAATACTAGCTTTTATCATACGTACACATACATCATACTTGCATCCTATACCTAAATACTAGCTTTTATCATACGTACACATACATCATACTTGCATCCTATACCTAAATACTAGCTTTTATCATACGTACACATACATCATACTTGCATCCTATACCTAAATACTAGCTTTTATCATACGTACACATACATCATACTTTGTTTTATGTCAGGTCTCATATATATATACCTAGTATATCATTTAACTATTACACGAGTACATATTTCTTTTTAATATTATCTCATTGTACTTCTAATAACCACTGTATCACTTCAGCGATATAATTTTTGTGTACTCGTACATTATTTTTTGTTCTTAATATAATGCTGTTACCCTCCAGTGCACCACTGTATACTTATCTCATGTATCACTATTTTATGGCATTTAAATAAATAAAAGAAAGAGGAAAAATATCATCTTATGATCCCTGCTTATCCAACATTCTCATATTGACTGTAGATTGTCTTGGTGGCGGTACCCATACCCGCCTCCCGTGTCTGTTATTTATGTAATACGAAAAATGGATATAATAAAGTCCTACCCCCTCCCCACCTTCACCACCTCTGATCCCCTCCCTGCACCCCCCTCTGATCCCCTCCCTGCACCCCCCCTCTGATCCCCCACCCTGCATCCCCCCTGCACCACCCCTGCACCCCCCCTGCACCCCCCCCCCCTGCACCCCCCTCTTATCCCTTCCCCTCCTCAGCAACCCCCTCCTCCTCATCACAACACTGCCTCATCCTCCCTCCCTTGGGAGCTGTTGGGACTCTTGTGCGGTATTTACATAACATATAACAATAATTTAAAATAAAAATATATTTAAAAAAATATTTTTTTGGCACAGTTGGTACTGTTGTGCGGTATTCACTTATCAATACATAATTTACAATAAAAAATATTTAGAATAAAAAATAAAAAAAATCTCAAAGGGACTCTTGAGCTCATAAATTAGTGTTAGGTGTATTCACATAACAATAATTTACAATAAAAAAAATTTCAAAAAAAATTTTTTTTTGGAGCAGTTGGAACTCTTCTGCTAATAAATTATTGTTTTGTGTATTCACATAACAATAATTTACAATAAAAAAAAATTCAAAAAAAATCTTTTTTTGGAGCAGTTGGGACTCTTGTACTCATAAATTATTGTTTTGTATATTCACATAACAATAATTTACAACAAAAAAATATGTCAAAAAAAAATTTTTTTTGGAGCAGTTGGTACTCTTGTGCGGTATTCACTTAACAATAATTTTGAATGAAAAAAAAAAAAAAAATTCGGAGCAGTTGGGACTCTTCTGCGGTATTCACAATATATGAATTGGCTTACCCCATCACCACCTCACGGTTCTAATACAAAAATGTCAGAATATACAAACACTTCACGCCTCACCACCTCATACATTTGTCCCAAACTATGCGTGACATTACATGTAGTTTAATACATCAACCACCTCACACCTCACCTCATATTTGTCCCATACGTGACAACGTGACATGACATGTAGTCCAATACACCAACCACCTCACACCTCACCTCATATTCGTCCAGTACATGACATGAATGTGGCCCAACAAAACAAACCACCTCACACCTCATGTTTGTCCCTCCTTCATATTTGTCCCCCCTTCATATTTGTAGTAATACAAAGAAAAAGAGTTGGTACAAATACATATTGTGAGGTGGGGGGACATTTTACGTGTTTGTATGGGACATTTGAGGTGCCTCTTGTATGAGGTACTCAACACTAATGCTTACTGCATTCATATGTTTTTTTTAGTACCGTCGAGAGGTCTCCTTCTTATTGTGCCCTGTCCGTTCAACGGACTTTGGCTATCTTGTTGGCTATGCGAACTTTGTTTACTGCGGCCCGTTTAAACAGTTCCACGGTAGACTCAGCCATGCGGTTCTCCTTCTTCCAGGGCCCCGTCTTCCGGCAATATTTCCCTGCATTATGAGATGCAAGATCTCATACTTCTCTGGATGTCTCATCACATGTCCAAGTTATTGAAGTTTTCGGATTTTTATAGTTTTAATTACTTCCTTTTCTTTATTCATCCGAACCATAACATCTTCGTTTGTAACCCTGTCCATCAAGCTTATTTTAAGTATTCTTCTGTAGATCCACATCTCGAATGCCTCAAGCCGCCTAATTAGTTCTTCAGTAAGCGTCCACGCTTCCATTCCGTAAAATAAAATCGAAAACACGTAGCATCTGACCATTCGCATTCGTAATCCAAGGTTGAGATCATGAATCTCTCTTCTTGATGCCACATTTATGAGGAAAAAGAAAGAGGTTACAGCAGATTTAGATTTATTTATTTAAAGTCATGGTCGATAGCCTGGTGATTAGGATGTTCAGCTAGCATTTGTGAATGAAGGATGAATGGAGTTCGATACCCACACCGGGTACCGACTTTGACCAAAACCTCCTAGATCACACCTGTGATCTAGGAGGTTTAGCTTTGACTCCCTTTTCAACAACAGTATGCCTTGTGAAAACGTCTGTACTCTAAAACATGTGATTTATAGTTTTAATAAAAGAAGTTAAAAAACGACTGTTTATTTATTTATATTTTTGAATGTAGCTATAACTTTGTGGTTATCCACTATAGACAAATGAAACAATTCAACTTTGTGTAAACCACTTATATAATGCGTAAATCCGACCGGTTTCGGAACAAACGTTCCTTCTTCAGGGAAAGCTTATACTAATTTGACAGTTTCGAACAATGTTTTATTATGGTAGGGGTGGAGCCGTTGCTAGTTATTATTGTAGATTGGGTGGGTAGGTATTAATGTAGACTGGGTGGGTAGGGGAACAAATCCTTGATTGGGCTATATGACAATATTTTTTGTTTGTTGATAATAGATTCATTATTTTTAAGGGTTTTTTTAATTTCCAAGGCTTCTAGTTATCTAAACGTTTTCCTTTATGATTAATATGAAGAATATTTACCCCTGTATATTTTCAAAACTATAGTTATTTTCAATGATATGGTTAGCGAACTCAGAAAAATTATTATTATTAAGACACCTTTATGTTCTTTGATTCTGATTTCAAAATTACGAGTTGTTTTTCCAATATAAAATGAGGGACAATCATTGCATTTGAGTTTATATATTCCGGAATTAGTCAATTTATAGTATTAATTATATTATTTATTATTAATTTATTTAGTTCATTTATTTATTTATTTAGATGATTTCCTAAGTATATATAATGACGCTAGTATATCTATAATGACGCTCAATCTGAGAAAGCTGAATATTTTTTATTATTATATTCAACATAAATACTAAAATAATTGTTGTTAAAGTTGGCTGGAATCCCATAATCGTATAAAATTTAAGACAGGATGTCCTCGGCCAGCGTGTACATAAAAGTCCACTAAACTTTAATGCCCAGGCAATTTGTCCGAAACCTCGGCTTTTAAAAATAGTCCGTAAACATTTAAGTTTATGTGTTTGCGCGTCGATATCAGGTGTCGTTAATTAGCGACGACTTTACATAATTCCAAACAGGTAAGCAACTACCTTAAATACCAACTGCGAGTGGTTTTCACTAAAGCAAATAATATGGGAGTCTCGGCGACTCGAATATAATTATATTATATTTAGAGAAATCATACTGGGAGCCTTTCGTATGGAATGTGTGTTTTGCCTCTCTTTAAGTAGTTTGTACGAATTTAATATTATCGTTATGTAATTACCTTAAATAATATGTTTATTTTATTGTAAATTAATATATTCATTATTACTAGTTCTGTTGACTGAATCATATACTAGGGCTATTAAATTTAAATACAAATAATATTATTGTGTACATTCTACATAATGCAGAAACACACCTTCATGGAAGTCGAAATGATATAAGACATGTACAAACGTAAGAGTAAATCGGGCGGCGTTTTTTCCATACAAACGTATTCCACAATTTCCTCTCTGGATTTTCACACTAGTGCGAATGTTTTTTAATAATATAATATAGATATCGATCATTAGTGTGTCGGTACGATTTGCTTTTTTTGATAAGTTACTTTTATAGAGTTAGGATTCTCCATAGACATATGAATATTAATAGACCAGAACATAAAGGTGAGAGGAAGAAACCAACTACAGCGGGGCGCAGAGCGGGAAGATGAATTCGGTGATATGTGATTCGTCAATAATTCAATCTGAGAGTATATGGGCATCTCGCATTATAATATCACCATTTAGTTCTTAAAAGTAAACTCTGCTCTTTAATGCTAATTTTGCTCTTTAATTTTGCTTTTACTTAACTGTTTTGCATGACCGATATTTGCGTGTGTTATTTTTATTAAATTTTTATTAAATTGTGAAATTATTAACCCCGATACAGGCGAACCCTAGTGGGGTTAATAATTACATGCTAAAAATATATGTATATAAATTGTGAAGAAGCAATAAATAAATAAATAAATAAAATGAATAGACCTTTTTATATGGGAGCGCGAATTGCTCGCCGCGTATGAACAAATTTACAAATTCCAAATACAGCAAAGTAAAGTTCGCCTATTTTCATAGTCCAATATTTTGTTGACGTATTTAGTTAAGACACTTTTACAAATGTTTCATAATTTACTTACCCCACAAAACAGCGACGAGTACACGCCATGTGTCTCGAGCTTCGCTCGAGGGATAGTGTGTGTTACAAAAACGACCATATTATGTGATCTGAATAAGCTTATAATAAAGTAAAATAATGCTTTCCTATGGAATGTAATACGACAATTGGGTTTATTCTCTTTTTCACTTATATTTTTACACGTTTTCAAAACACAAGCCACTACTTTTGCCGTGTTATTTCGTAAAATGCACCGATCAGTGCTCGACGCCGGCTCGCATAAGAATGATGACATCACATTTTTTTAGATTCACGCGAAGCCATACTCGATCCCAGCCGGTTCCAATGGAACCGGTATGCGGAGGGGGAAATAATACGCTTTTATCGCTTAGGGCAGGTCTATTAATATTCATATGTCTATGGGATTCTCCAAAAATCGTTAAGATAACCTGTCATCAACACACTTCAGGGGACACAAATTTTAAAAAAAGCAATACGCGCAGGTATAGAATATTTTATGGTTTGGTAAAAAAATTGGTCTAGTTTTGGAGGAGAAAAATGGCAAATACGAAATCTCGATTTTGACGATTTTATTTAGGTATTATCATTCTGAGGTGCCGTTGTCCCTTTCGCTCTGTATTTGGGGGAGGGGTAATATTTGAAAATCTCCTACCACCACAGTAAACGGAAATGTTGGTTGTGTCGTGATAGAGGACTTAGTCAACCGAGGACTCTGAACACGCGACGCCTGGGTGAGACCCAAAAGCGATGCCAACTCAGCCAATGAGCATGTTTCAAACTTGTTTTTGGTAGAAAAAAAAATTGAATTGGAAGAATATTGGATATACGTACACATCTCTTGCATCTTTTTCGCTCGAAACAATAAGCAAAACATAAGACTGTTTCTGAGTGAAGGTTTTCAAGGACATCACAGTCATAAGGGAACGTACCCATACTACGTGACCTCTTCGGGGGGGGGGTCTTCAAAATGTCACGCTTGGTACAAATGAGCGGCGGTTTGCTTAGGATTTTGGTCACCGGGGGGGGGGGGGTTAAAAATTGCTAAAAATTGGTCACGTAGTGGGTACGTTCCCTAAGTATACACATAATATTTATGCACCAATACACACAATTCTAAGCATGTCTTGTCCGCTTTAGAGAGCGCCACCCAAAACGTGGTAAGCTATGCAACTCAAAGTGGTTAGTTTTTGTTCCAGTGGTTGGTTGTTTGGTTGGTGATCAGGTGGGGGGGCCGGCCCCGAACAGAAGCGCCCGGGGGCAGCCTTATTTGTTTTACTAAATCACCCCGGTACTGACAGGCCGGTCAAATTGAATCAATCGTCGGAAAGATCGTTATCGCCATATAAATCTAGAAGTTTTTTTGCTCGCTAAATTCCTAGCAACGAGTTTTTTTTGCAGACAAATTGGTTCCAGATTAAAAGCGTTCTGTTTCAAGTTTTAATTCAATCCAATTAAAAATTGACGGTAATAACTTAAAATAATCGTTCTGTGAACAGTTGTAGCAGACCTAACTAACTAACCATCACGCCGTTTCTCGCAGAGGTAGGCAGAGAGGACGGACCGCCAAACATCTCGATCCTGGCACACACTCTTTGCCTCGTTCACATTCATTCATCGTCTCATACATGCTCTTCTATTATTCCGACTCTTCACATGGTCCAACTCAAGTATCTGATTCACTTGGTCGTGCCATGTCTTCCTCGGGCGTCCCCGACTTTTTCTACCATTCACATTTGCGTCATACGAGTATATTCTCCTTACACCATTCGCTCTACATGCCCAATCCATCTGAGCGTCCCTTTCTTAATCTTACTTATTACGCTTACATCAGCCTTGCATTCTTCGCGGATCTCCACATTTCTCACACGATCGTACATGGTTTTACCACACATACGTCTCAAGGATCTCATTTTTACAGCATTCAATCTACTTTCATCCTTCCTCTGCCAGTTCCATGCCTCACTGCCATACATTAGGGTAGCTAAGAAGAAGGCTAACATCGCTTCTTTGGACAGTTTTTTGTTGGCACCAACGGCGTTCAGTCCTCCAATAATAGAGTTGCCTGCATTTACCCCTCTTTCGATATCTGTAGCAGACCCTGGCATCCAAAAAAACATGTTTCCAATTTTCTCTTATATAATAAAGCAACAATAAAAAATTTGATTTAAAATCAGAGATTTTTTAAATTTATTTTATTTTCATTTCATCGTTTTTTTTAACTAGGTACTTAAAAACCTATTTATAGTACCTACTTATTTAAAAGGTAGGCAGATACCATAAAATTGATTATTCCGATTCGCCAGCTTGCAGTAGGAACAACGATCACGCGTACTTTGGAGGGATAAAAATGTAGTATCTTGAACCGGAACCGGAACGTGATAAACAATTTTACAGGCAGATGAAATACCAATTGGTCGAGTTGAAACAGGGCTTAGCTATCTCTCATTCACGTATAGAATACGAATACAGTACACTTGCATATAATTCATTCTTGCATATTTAATCTCCAATTGGGGTGTTTTTAGATAGTGCGGAGAGGAAGAAGATGTAGGTACAAGAGTAATATTAGTAATAGTAATAAAAGTACCTGGCCATTCAATACCTAAGGTAATTCAACCAAATAAGCGTCCGTTAGGTGATTTTTAAAAAATCAAAAAACGGAGCTATACAAATGATCAAATAATACTTATTGAAGTAAAACTTCTTTACGCACGTTCGACTTGGGGGGGTAAGCTGGTGAATGCGTTACGAAAAGTGGTGATTGTTACGAAAAATGTCTTGCGCACCCCAAGGTCGTAGGTCACCCCAATGTCGTAGGTCACCCCAAGGTCGTAGGTCACCCCAAGGTCGTAGGTCACCCCAAGGTCGTAGGTCACCCCAAGGTCGTAGGTAACCTGATGATCGTATTTCACCCCCATGTCATATATCACCCCTAGGTTATAGGTCACCCCGTTCGCTACGTTTGGTAACTTAGCAGGGATACCAGGGTCCATGGAGCGAGGTTTGTTTTGTAGTTTTACTTCAGTCGTGTGGTCTAGCACACTCGTTTTTTATTGTAGGTAAGTCAAAACGAGAGAATAATGCTAAAATAAATAACGTTTCAGCCCTACAAAAACTCTTATACTCATATTCAGCTAAGTGGGTACAAAGTCGTGAATCCAAGACAAAGATAGAAATTTGAATTTAAGTACTGAGGCAAAAATGATAGTGGAGCTATCCGTTTTCGCAACACAAAAGACAACAGCCTCAGGTAATATGTATGGAACAACAAACTGAGGTCACAGCACATTATAGTAGAGCTCGGATTTACTGTTCCAGGTCGTTAATACACAATCATAATTGGCAGGCGGGAGATCTACCTGTTCACAGAGCTAGGCTTCCAAAACTTTAACATTACACGATAAATTAATTCATATTTTAGTTAACACTAGCTGGGGTACCCTGCTTCGCTCAGGGAGTTGATATGAGATTGAACTAACGTTCGAACCCACGACGGATCTTGCTGGAGGCGTCTACTAATATCTACAGGAGTTCCAAAAACTGAAAAAATCGAACTAATATCCAAAGTGTTGACGAATATCTACAGCTCAAACTGTTGACTAATATCTATGAGAACCAAAGTCTTGACGAATATCTACAGCACTGGCAGAGGTTGAATTTGCAATTATGTATAACATATTGGAATAACGTAATATTGCAGTTTAAAAAACTTAATTTATGTAAGTATGTATGTAAAAATCCCTAATATCGGACTATTGGACACATTTATATTAGTCCAACCTACGCTCTGAAGATATTAGTTCAACTTACGCTCTGTAGATATTAGTCAACACTGGGACCGTTATAGATATTCGTCCGACCTTAGCTCTGTAGATATTAGTCAACACTCTGAAGTTCGTAGATATTAGTTCAACGTATGAGCTGTAGATATTCGTCCGACATACAGGCTGTAGATATTAGTATCTGGAGTCTTCTTGCTTTATATATTAGGGGTAGTCCCACCCATACAAAAAAGGCTTCCAATGGGCTTCGAGAGTATTCTGGAATGTTCCATAATGATCTGGAATGTTGTGGAATGCTCTCGAATACTCTCAATGTTCTGGACCGCTCCAGAATCTTTTAGAGCGCGAAACTTCCAGCCCTTGTATCTTCAAAAGCACGCCCTGCAGGTAAAAAAACGGGAACCTTCTTCGTGGGTATGGGTAGAGGGCTACCACACCATATAACTCCCTTGATCGCACCGGGACTCGTTTCTGTGTTTTAGCGGCACGCACTTTGTAGTACACTTTTCTTTTATAATACACTAGCTGGTTCCCTTTTTAATAAATAAATTGTTTCTCCCTGCGTGTCTTTTCCCATTCGTCCCGTTCCCTTCCGCCTCCCCTTCCTCTCCCGCATAACGTTCCCACTCCGCCGTCCCTCTCCCCACTCCTCTCTCCCGCTTCCCCGAAAACCCCCCTCTCGAGTTCCCGTCCCCCCTCCCCCTCCCACATTCCATACATTCAGTCCCAGTACATTCAGTTTTCAAACAGCTCGCGTACCACCTATTGCAATTTTTGTTGTGCAAATTTCATTATGCCAGAGATCACCGCTTCTTTTATACAAACCTTGTCCTGACAATAACGAACATACAAAAAAAAGAATTATCCAATTTGGTGCAGTCGTTCGGAAGTTATGCGCGAACATACATTTCGGCGATTGATTTTTATTTATATAGAAAAAGAAGATAGATAGATAGATATTGATTAGATTGCCAACAGTTAGTCCGTCAGTGACTGAGTTGGCAACGCGTTTGGGGGGACCACCAAGGCATTTCGTGTTCAATTTCTCGACTGATTTAGTCTTCTATCACGCCACAAGAAACATTTTCCGCTTAATGTGGTGGTAGTGGGAGAGTTTCAAATATTGTCAGGTTATGGGTTAAACGGGAAGGTTTGTCATTCTTAAAAAAAGAGGTACTGTTGTACCTAACACCTAACCTCGTTTCTTCGACTCGTTCTTGTGTTCAACAGCTCGGCTGTGGAATGATTTGCCGGCCTCTGTGTTTCCTCCTTCCTACAACATGGGTCTCTTCAAGACCAATGTTCATTCCTTCCTCTCCTCAAAAAGACCCTCCACACAGCATCCCAGATGACATAGGCCCTGAGGGAAATTATTTTCCTCAGAGCCTCCTGTGTGGAGTTAACGTAAAAAAAAACCTATGCCTGAGATTTAATAATAATTACGTAGGTAACTAACTTACTAACCATCACGCCGTTTTCCCGCAGGGGGTAGGCAGATATGACGGACCGCCAAAAAAATCGGTCTTGGCACACACTCTTTGCCTCATTCTCACTCATATATCGTCTCGTACGTACTTTTCTAGTATTCTGACTCTTGACGTGGCCTTTAAATTCATGAGGTATAAGTCAATTAAAAAATAATCTGTCAGAAATAACCCCTTCTTTCTCAATATGGTTTTAGCGTGCGTCAGTCTGCCAAAATGCGACGTTGCTGGCTTTTTCGCAGCACAAATAGAGACATTTTTTATTAGTAAGAATTTAAAATAGAGTTTTCACAGTCTTTATTCAAAATGTAACTATAAAACCGTTTGACGGTTGGAAAGTGTTTTTTTATTAGTAAGGTTGTTGTTAGTAGGTACTTATACTACATTTATTTTTAATTTTTATCTTCCATGTCGCTACGAATGTGTATTAAGTTTTAATGTCTACTGCGAAGCTTGAGTGACCGCACGACATTAAGAGTTTAAAAGCCCCTTCTAAGGTTTCGTGGTTTTGCTTCTCTTTTTTGACAGGAACACGAGGAACGTGAACACGAGATGAGGACATAAATAGGTCATTCGTTTTTTGTCATCTGATATTGTACCACCCAAATGCTCTAATCTTTGGGGAATGCTGTGTATGAGCGTCATTTTTTTTACACTAGTTCCCGAGGGGCCTTATTCATCTTTAGGGATGCTGTGTGAAGGGTATTTTAGGTAAAGGAAGGAGAGGAAGTTCTGAAAAGGAAAAAGGTATGAAGGCGATGAATCTGGGGGTCAGTGTGTCCAGGAGTGACGGACATATGAATCCATTCCTCCCACTGTGGTGCAAGGCGATGGGTCAAGAAAGTCCGGCTGGAGTGGTCGAAAGGTCTCCATAAATCGGTCTCTCCCGATCCGGCCCGCCACTCCGTAAATGGGCAAACGTTTACTATCAACATTGAAGCATTAACATTCTAAACCTCAAATATTTCTGTCCACAATGGATTGCTGGAACCTACCCTGATGTATGGCAGTGAGGCATGGAATTGTGTGATCGTATGAGGAAGAATCGTTGAGATCCGTAAAGAATGCAAGGCTGATGTATGCGTAACGAGTAAGATTAAGAAAGAGACCCTAAAATCACATGTTATTTCTTTATTTCTTTTAGATTTTTTATGTTAAGAGCGTTTAACCAGCCAGCGGACGAAAATCCACATTTCGTCGAAAGTTGTTCTTCCGATCGTGCAGGGCGGTTACAATAAGAAAGATTAATTATTCTCCGTACCAGCTTTTTAAAATTATAACTCAATATCGAATTTATTTCAATCCAAATTAGCTTTAATTTATACCTTCATCCAAAAATGCTGAAAGGCGTGATGATAAAACTATTAAAATAGTGTACTTTTGTAGCTATTTTTTGATTATAAGTATTTATCATATTTAAATAATGTTTAAATTTAATAAGAATGTTAAAAAAATCTGAAATATATTAGTTTGTGAGTGCGCAAATAAATACACAAATGGACCAATTTTCGTCAAGAAACACATGTACGTACATATTTTTTAATAATTTTATTGAAACTAAAATTAAAATTCTAATACATAACTCTGCTAGATAATGTATTGATTTATTTTACTGCATGATTACATTATTTGAAATGGGTGTGGTATAATACAAAAACTTTTTTGAAAATTTAACAAATCTGCCAACGACCTATGGAATAATAACCTTATTATACTAAAAATTAAAAAAAAAATCTAAAAATTTATTACATAACTTCACTAGATAAAAGAACAATCTTTCGAAATCCATTTATATTTTTTTGTGGAAAAGAGTCAATACGTCTAAAAACTTTTTTGAAAATGACGTATTTCCGGCTTTCTCTGGTAATGCCCTCTTAAATGGCAGACTGGGATTGTACTACCCTCCCAGTCCTGCTGGAATAAAAACTTAAATAAATAAATGATTTGGGCATGTAGAGCGAATGAACGAAGAAAGTAGTGTAAGAAAAATATATGACGCAAATGTGAATGGTAAAAGACGTCGCGCGAGGAAGACATTGTACGATCGAGTGAATCAAATACTTAAGTCAGGCCATGAGTTAGAATAATAGAATAGTATGTATGAGACGATGTATGAATGTGAAAGAGTGTGCCAAGACCGAGTTCTTTGGCGGTCCGTTCTCTCTGCCTACCACTGCGGAAAGCAGCATGATGACACCTACACTCTCATAACATCTCTTCTTAATCTTCTCTATTTTCTATAAATAAAAATGAATCCCCGAAATGTATGTAGGCGCATAACTTCCAAACGACTGCACCAAATTGGATAATTCTTTTATTGTTGTGTTCGTTATTGTCAGGACAAGGTTTGTATAAAACAATTGGTGAGCTCTGGCATTATGAAATTTGTATAAAAAAAATTGCAACGGGTGGCACGCGAGCTGTTTTAAAACTGAATGTATCGGGACTGAATGTATGGAATGTGGGAGCGGGGAGGGGGGAGGGGAGAGGGGGAACTTGGGAGGGGGGGTTCGGGGGACGACCGAAAGGGGAAGTGGAATGGGGAGAGGGAAGGTTGAGGAGGCGGAGTGGGAACGCGAGAGGGGAAGGGGATGCGGGAGAGGAAGGGGAAGGGAAGGCGGAAGTGGGAAAAGACACGCAGAGAGAAACAATTTCTTTATTAAATGGCAAAGAAACGCATGCCGGGAACCAGCTAGTATATTTATAAATGTGAATGTCTCTACTCTCTACATTCTTCACTGTCACTTCAATTATTGGTGATAATGCGCAGGACCTCCGCATTTGGTTGAGTCATTTTAATACGATTTCTATTTACAATGCTGCAGAATCAGTACTGAAACTAGGTACTGAAGAACCAAAGCAAAACCACTTAGAAAATCTAGTCAATTTAAATTTCGTAACAAAAAATAATCGACAATTTACATCATTACAATGCAACAACCGCAATCGGTTGATTGAATAAGAACCTTAATATGCGTTGCTACAACTTTTCTATTCGATGTTGCTACTATGTGTAATATTATTATTCTTTATAATTTACAAACGTTATTATATTTAATTATAATTATTTTATTCGAAAATGAGTTCGGCTCAGTCTTGAATCTTGCGAATGACAAATACAAATCATGCAATTTTTCCTTCTTTATTTGTTTGCAGAATTGTTAGTTTTTATATTTTAAGAGGAAACTCTGTCGCCGAGAAATTTGAGTAATAGGTATTTTGCTAAACTGTTGCTGTTACTATCGCTGTTACCCCTTGAATACTGAGCGAAAGGGACAACTGCACCTCAGGTTGATAATACCTAAATAAAATCGTGGAAATCGAAGTTTTGTATTTCCCATTTTTCTCCACCAAAACTGGACCGATTTTTTAAGATTTTTTTTATAACAGTATTAGAAGAAAATATTCTGTCTGTACGTTTGTCTTTTTTAAATACATTGCCAGTTTTCATGCCGAACGTCTCTAAATGGTGTTTGAACCAGGCAGTTGTAACGATTTTTGGGTATTCCTAACTCTTATTTATTTATTTAAGGAACATAAACAGTCTTAGTAACATAATAGGATGACAAAAAACAGACCAATTATTCATGTTCACAGATAGGTATTTAGAAACGTAAAAGTAACTGAATGTGAACTAGAATATTTAAGAAAAGAAAAAAAACAGGACAAAGCAGGAATTAAAAAAATAATAATGATAAAGGCGTAGATTCAATAAGTGATAAACCTAATTATAAAAACACAACAATAAAATAAATGCTATTATAAGTATACTTAAATAGGCTGCGAAATAGGTATTTCGATTGGGACGGGTAAGGGGAGGACTGGGATAAGGGAAAGTTGGTAATTTAAAAATATAAGGTACAATTAATTTAATCACCATGAATATGTGTTATCGCACCTCGAATGTGATACAAAGAAATTCTGTAGCGAAAGTAAACTAGCAGTGAATATGTCTGCAAGTATTTCTATACGTTTCTTTACGTCCCATGAAAGTAACTTATCAAAAAAGCAAAACGTTGAGGATATTAGGGAGTACGTTTGTATGACCGGTCAGTGGCTGAGTTGGCATCCCGATTGGGTCCCACCAAGGCGTCGTGTGTTCAATTTCTGGGCTGGCTAAGTCTTCCATCACGACAAAGGCAAAATTTGCGCTTACTATGGTTGTATATTGTCAGGTTATTCTTAACCCGGGAATGTTTGTCTTTCTTCTAAAAAGAAAAAGAATGAAAGAAGTTTAGACAAAACGCCACTCGGTTTCCTCTTAACTAGAACAGACCCGTGAAAAATTAAAATATTGTTTGTAATTTTTTTTTTTTTTTTAAATAAAAGTTTAAATAAATATAAAAAATTGCCACGGCGGAGAATGGTGCCCAGGGTGTCTAGCACGGTCGATCGATGAAGATTGTAATAGAAAACTTCGGTGACTTCTCATCGTCCCCTAGTATGACTGCAGATCGCCAACTAAGCGTTATTAATAAATTCGATGTTAACTATCGTTTGTACATTAGCGATCTGCAGTCTGACATAGCGATCTGACAAGTTACCGACATCATCGATAAAATCTTTATCGATCAACCGTGCTAGATACCCTAATCTACCTTGGAAGGCAACTCCTTGCATCATTCACGTGCATACACTGAACTGTAATATTTATGTGACCTGACTAACGTATGTATTTAACTTGATTTTGTCTGTCAAAAACTGTCAAAAAAACTGTCAAAAAAAAGCGAAGCTAGCAGTCCACAATGGAGTCCTGGTACCTACCCTGATGTATGGCAGTGAGGCATGGAACTGGCAGAGGAAGGATGAAAGTAAACTGAATGCTGTTGAAATGAGATCCCTGAGACGTATGTGTGGTAAAACCATGTATGATCGTGTTAGAAATGTGGATATCCGCAAAGAATGTAAGGCTGATGTAAGTATAATGAGCAAAATTAAGAAAGGGACCCTCAGATGGTTTGGGCACGTAGAGCGAATGAGCGAAGAAAGTAGTGTAAAAAGAATATATGATGCAAATGTGAATGGTAGAAGAAGTCGGGGACGCCCGAGGAAGACATGGCACGATCAAGTGAATCAGATACTTGAGAGGGGCCATGTCAAAAGTCAGAATAATAGAAGAGTATGTATGAGACGATGTATGAATGTGAGTGAGGCAAAGAGTGTGTGCCAAGACCGAGTTGTTTGGCGGTCCGTCCTCTCTGCCTACCCCTGCGGGGAAACGGCGTGATGGTTAGTTAGTTAGTTAGTTAGTTGATTTTGTCATGTCTTCCTATAGCGTCCCCGACTTCTTCTATTCACTTTTGCATCTGCTAGTAACAAAAGCTAAACACCAAAACATTACCTAACCTAACCAGTAAAAGCAAAGTTTACAGAATTTGGCTTTCTAAATACATACATAATATTAATTCAATACAATTTCAAGTATTACATCAGCCATATCATTTCTCATTATTTATCCATGGCGTTTCGTATCCTGGTACGGCATTGCCGCGGAAACTTGAACCTCTCTTTCACGCGCTTCAATAATTTTGAGAAAGAGGGAGAGGCCACGACGGAACTATCGGCGGTATGCCTTTAACCGTGCTCTATACTTCATAGGATCATTAATCAACCTCAAACGAAACTGCGCAGTGTAATAATTATTCAAAGCTTCCATTTAGCTTTTAATTAGTAACGAAGTAGTTAAATACTTCGGCTAACATAAAAAGAATCTTAATTTCGCTTTGATTTTTTCATTAAGAGGAAAGCCGGTCGTCGAGAAATTTGAACAATAGGTATAGGAGCGCGTGTACGTCATAGTGACTATTTTTTTTTAAAGAAAAGTTTATTCTCATCTGCCCATGAAGATAACTAACTAAAACTAACTATCTAACCATCACGTCGTTTCCCGCAAGGGTAGGCAGAGAGGACGAACCGCCAAATAACTCTGTCTTGGCAGATACTCTTGCCTCACTCACATTCGTACATCGTCTCATACATACTCTTCTATTATTCTGACTTTTGATATGGCCCCACTCAAGTATCTGATTCACTTGATCGTCCAACGTCTTCCTCGGACGAGGTCCTCAAGTTGAAATCCAAGCTTCCCTCAACCAGTCTTTCTCGATCCGGCCCGCCACACAGAAAGTGGGGTGACGCACCCGTCGCCAAGACCTAGACAAACCTCCCCCATAAATTATACCACACTATTCCTGTCACTGTCGCTCTATCTCCCCCCAATACTGAGCGAAAGGGACGGGACACTTTAGGCTAATTATGCCTAAATAAAGTCATCAATATTGAGGTTTTGTATTCGCTATTTTTCTCCTCTAAAACTAGATTTTTAAGATTTTTTTACTAACTGTTTTAGAAGAAAATAATGTTTTACGTTTGTATGTTTGTACGTTTTGCTTTTTTAAAAAATACATTGTTTAGTTAGTTTAGTGAGGCATGGAACTGGCAGAGGAAGGGTGAAAGTAGATTGAACGCTGTAGAAATGAGATCCCTGAGGCGTATGTGTGGTAAAACCATGTACGATCGTGTGAGAAATGTGGAGATCCGCGAAGAATGCAAGGCTGATGTAAGCGTGATGAGTAAGATTAAGAAAGGGACGCTCAGATGATTTGGGCATGTAGAGCGAATGAAAGAGGAAAGCAGTGTAAGGAGAATATATGACGCAAATGTGAATGGAAGAAGAAATCTGACGCCCGAGGAAGACATGGTACGACCGAGTGAATCAGATACTTGAGTCGGGCCATATGAAGAGTCGGAATAATAGAAGAGCATGTATGAGACGATGTATGAATGTGAACGAGGCAAGGAGTGTGTGCCAAGATCGAGATGTTTGGCGGTCCGTCCTCTCTGCCTACCCCTGTGGAGAAACGGCGTGATGGTTAGTTAGTTTGTGTACTGAACGTCTGTTGATGGCGTTCAAATTCAAACCAGGCAATTTCGACGATTTTGGAGGTAATCGAATAAGAAGTAACTTATCAAAAAAGAAAAACTTACCGATACGCCAGTGATCGATATCTATATTATATTAAAAAATATATTTGCACTAGTGTCAAAATCCAGAGAGGAAATTGGGGAATAAGTTTGTATGAGCAAAGCGCAGCCCGGTTTCCTCTTAAGAGCGTTTAACCAGCCAGCGGACGAAAATCCACATTTCGTCGAAAGTTGTTCTTCCGATCGTGCAGGGCGGTTACAATGAGAAAGATTGATTATTCTCCGTACCAGCTTTTTTAAATTATAACTCAATATCGAATTTATTTCAATCAAAATTAGCTTTAATTTATACCTTCATCCAAAAATGCTGAAAGGCGTGATGATAAAACTATTAAAATATTGTACTTTTTGTAGTTATTTTTTGATTATAAGTATTTATCATTTTTCAGTAATGTCTAAATTTAATAAGAATGTTAAAAAAATCTGAAATATATAAGTTTGTAAGTGCGCAAATAAATACACAAATGGACCAATTTTCGTCAAGAAACACATGTACGTACATATTTTTTAATGATTTTATTGAAATTAAAATTAAAATTTTAATACATAACTTTGCTAGATAATGTATTGATTTATTTTACTGCATGATTACATTATTTGAAATGGGTGTGGTATAATACAAAAACTTTTTTGAAAATTTAACAAATCTGCCAACGACCTATGGAATAACCTTATTATACTAAAAATTAACAAAAATTCTAAAAATTTATTACATAACTATGCTAGATAAAAGAACAATCTTTCAAAATCCATTTATAATTTTTTGTGGAAAAGAGTCAATACGTCTAAAAACTTTTTTGAAAATGACGTATTTCCGGCTTTCTCTGGTAATGCCCTCTTAATGTATGCATTATTTATCACACAGATAGTCATCGCATTTTGCAACAAGGTTTAATATCTATAAAGTTATTCCAAAAGCTAGTTTATTTCTAGCTGATAAGTTAGAAAAGGTCTGCTATAAACTTAAGAGTTAGTTTTACCAATTTGGAAAGCGGGTATGGGTACCACCGTCCCAAGAACCATTTAGGGGTCGTCCATTAATCGCGTGATGTTTTTTAGCAACTTTTCAACCCCCTCCCCCCCTGGTGGTGTGGTGAGGTTTTAGACTACCCCCCCTATACCCAAAATCACGTGTATCTTTTCGTACAAAGTATATTGAAATTTTCAGAATCACTCACTCCTAGACATATTGACCAGTGGCGGCTCGTGACTTTTGGGTGTGCTAGAGTGCGATATTAAAAAAATGGCGTTATTGATGTTGTTGTAGCCGAAAAAAAAATTTTTTTTTTTTTGAAAATCAGTTTTTTGTATGAAAAATTTCAGGAAGTTTCAGTTTGGTGGTGCGCCACACCGATTTCCTGAAAATCTTCATACAAAACACCGATTTTTGAAAAAAAAAATATTTTTCGCATACGACAACATCCATGATGCCATTTTTTTAATATTAGCACCCTAGCACAACCAAAAGTCACGAGCCGCCACTGATATTGACCCCTAGATTCGTACCCCCCCCCCTCATACCTTTTTCCTTCCCAGAACTTCCTCTCCTCCCTTTCCTTAAAAAGACCCTCCAAACGGCATCTCCAAATATGACACCGGTCGTGAGTGAAATTATTTTCCTCAGTTCCTCCTGTGTAACGTTAATGGTTAATGTAAAAAAAAACCGGTTTGCCAGATTATCAACACTTTTTTTTATTAACAGTTAAAAAACTGGGACAAACAACAATATAACATTACGTCTTTTTTGCTAAAAATGGGTTGTCTAAGAAATACCAGACAGACAACCTTGTCAAATTTCATGATGCCAGAACTCACCAGTTTCCAGAGAATTGCTGCTTCATACAATCAATAGGTACATTTGCAAACGTTGCCAAGAATTGAAATCCAATCTCAAGTCTTCAGCGCTTTTGTACCGCACAAGTAAAATCTTTATAGTTTACTTCAATAATAATTTATTGTTAAACAAGATTTCAATGTATTAATTTTTGATCAATAATAATTGTCAAACAAGACTTCAATATATTAAACTTTGATCAATAATAATTGTTAAACAAGACTTAAATATATTTATTAAACTTTGATCAATAATAAAAATGTTAAATAAGCCTGCAATACCTATATTAAACTTTGACCAATGATAATTGTTACACAGGATTTCAATATATTAAACTTTGATCGATAATAATTGTTAAAAAAGACTTCAATATATTACATTTTGATCAATAATAATATTTAAACAAGACTTCAATATATTAAACTTTGATCATGTTTCCACATTGTCCGCTGTAACCTATACAGATACATGTAAAGCAGTTCGGCCAGTTACAGCCGTGATCGATTCTGACGGGTGATAAGTGTACCTAAATATCTATGTAGATGTAGGGTCCCTCCGGCACCGCGCATCTCCTACCTGCCTGCATAGTCTCCGGTCCATAGGACCCTCAAACCATTAACCTCTCGGCCGCCGGGTCGGTCGGGCAGTCCTCGAACCCGTTTGATTTATCGCCCCCGGTATGCGGCCGTATTTGTTCGGCCGAAAGGGGGTGGAGTTGTCAGAATAAATTGCCTATCAAAATAATAAAATATAATAATGCGGGTTAGTTTTTCGATTTTTGTGATGTAAAGTAATTTGTTTATTCTGAGAGCAATATGGCATATGCATATTTTAAATCGTTTATATTATCATTAAATTACTAGTATCAAACTTACTTAGCGGCTTTGCTTGTCATTTGCACTTAAAATTGTAGAAAAAAAACCATTTGACATTAAACGGATTTTCAAAGCTCTATTTCTCATGATGGAAACGGCTTAGCCCGATAAAACTAGGAATTGCAGACAGACAAATCTGTGTAAATTTCATGACGCCAGGGCTCATAGATCTTAAAAAGATGACAACCAAATATCTTTTACAAGGAGAGTTTTTTATCTATTAAACATGAACTCCGTGACAAAATTTGTGATGGTTACATTGTGACGGTTACATAATATACATCCGTGTCGTGTCTAAGATTACTTTTATAGGTATCTATCTATCTTTTTTATGTGAAGAGCGCTCAAGAGTCTCAATTGCTCCCACCCGACTGGAGTCAGGATTCAGGAAGACTATGGTGTCCCCAATTAGGGTAGTGTTGTGAGGCTGAAGGTAGTGGGTAGAGTAAGGAGATGAGAAAATGTAGGGGGGAGTACACGGCTTTTCAGAACTGGTCACCAAACGCGGATAAATGCTGTTTCAAGCAACGTTTCAATGTTTCTCACCAGGGCGTTTCTGAGATTATATCTTCCACTTTTGAACGGGCTACAAAATATTGAATATTACTTTAAAATTAATTAATTGTGCAACAATACAAATTACGAATATATAATTTACTTGCGAACGCCGGAATTTGAAACCGCGACCTCCGGATTCGTAATCAAGAGCCTTACCCTTCGACCACGGAGACCTACTAATCTATCTATTAAGGTTTATTTACAGCTACTGATGAATATATTTTTTTTAATATTATTGTAGATCCCTGGGGCGTACGTGTAAAAAAAGCATGTATGATCGTGTGAGAAATGTGGAGATCCATAAAGAATGTAAAACTGATGTAAGCTTAATGAGTAAGATTGAGAAAGGGACCACATTGGAGGACCCACCACTTACCCGCCCTGGTATAGGTAACAGATGGTTACCCCTTCAAGGCTCTTGCAAGGACTCTAATTTTTTTGTATAAAAACGACTCTACATTTAATAAACGATACTAGACCTCCATTGCCCCCGCACATGTTGTTAGGTAGCATCAGCAGCATGTAAGTGCTAATATGTACAATTGTTAGTAAGCATAAAAAAAATCTTACCTGGACCTCTCTTTTAGGTAAGGAAATGAAGTAACAGTAAAGAAAACAAAACGTAGGCAACATGCCTACTTTTGAGAAAGGGACCCTCAGATGGTTTGGGCATGTAGAGCGAATGAACGAAGGAAGTAATGTAAGAAGAATATATGACGCAAATCTGGATGGTAGAAGAAGTCGGGGACGCCCAAGGAAGACATGGCACGACCAAGTGAATCAGATACTTGAGTCGGGCCTTGTCAAGAGTCAGAACAATAGAAGAGTATGCCTACCCCTGTGGGAAACAGCGTTAATTATTTGTTTTTTTTATTATTTTTATTATCATAGTGTTATTGCGAATCGCACCACAGTTAGAGAGTCTTACTCCGAGAGGTGTGCTCATCCACCATCGCATTCCTCCCGCCCTCCCGCCTCCCCTCACAGCATCCCATCCGAGAGAGGTCCGCCCTATCATCATCCTAAATTATTTATTTATCTTCCCCGATCGGCAATTATCTCCTCCGAGGCTCGTTACGGGCCCGGCCGGCTTTCCGGTCGGACGGACCATCTCTCTGTAAACTAAATACGATGGGCCCATAACCTACCGAGTACCGTGGTTCATACCTACTTACCTCGAAGATGATTGGACTTTACGGCTGTACACACAACACGTTTATAATATGTTATCGTGATTATTTTTTGGGTTATTTTGCCGTGTTGCACTTCCTCCTTCTTTAGGCAACACTTCGGATAGCGTTGCAGTGTCATCATTTTATCGTCAGGGCAGCTGCGTAGATTGTTGTGAAGTGTATGTTTATGAAGGTAAGTGCTGCGCGCATTAAGGTACTTAAATCAATGTAGTTTTGGGCATTTAGTTTTGGTATAGCTGTCATTTACGGATACCAAGAACTATTAAGCTTTGTCAGGACGTCTTTATTAATATTAATGGTGTTTTTGTGGATGTCAATTGCCTCCTCAATTACAAGTGCTCGATGCGTTTTGGGTCTTTCCATGACTGAATTTAGTGCTCGACTGTAATTACTAATTTGCCCGGATGGCCAAGTTTGCACACTCGAAAATGTTTTGAGATTGTTTACATAAATGTTCTATATTTATTCATTCTAACAACAGCTTTGTGATAAAGGGTTTTACGATATTGTAATTTTTAGCTCCGTTTCTAAGATTCACATTTCTTTCAAATGGTAATTAGCTGGCGGTCGTGCTTTTCCGCTAATCATAATTTGTTTAAAGGCTGAAACGGACCTAGAATCAGCGATTAACAGGGACCTCTCAAGTGACAAAAGTACTAACTGGTGACGATAGCCCATTTGAATTTAAACCTTAAATTTTACAAGTCTTTATGAAAAACATTGAAGTATTTACAGGTGTCATGCCAATATTTGTTTCTCTGCGACCAACGCGACGGCAATCAAAATATTAGACACTATTTTATGTGGGTTTTTCGGGTCATCGGACAATCTTGTACAGAATTATCATAAATAATTCTATGCCTGCCAATATTGCTCCTGAATAGAATCTCTTCCGAAATCGATATATGTATTTGGCGTCACCGAGGAGAGATTCAAAAGGGAAATTCTTTTGATTCTTGTAATAATGTCTACTTACCGACGATATTTTCACCATTGTTTGAAATTGTTATATGTATTTCATAAGGTTAAAAATTTCTGAAGAAATGTGCAAAGCTTGGTAGTAAAGCTAAAAAGAAAGAAAGTTTTTGAAATCTGACTAAATTATTATTTTTATTGAAGTGGTAATTTGAAAATCGTTTCTTCACGCATAACGTGTGTCAAAGTGAATGTCCGAATAACGAGTGCGCAATCAACACCGAGGGCCTTCGAGGGTACGAGGGAACCAGCAAATAAGTTGGCTTGGCGAGTCGCGCTTTAGTCCGCTAGCCCTTAAGTGCCCATCGCGATATAATATTACCTGTAATATAGAGTTACCTGGCAATACTAAACTTGTAGTTGTTCACATTGAGAGGGCATAACTCGCCGATTTTATTCGCTGATCGTGGCGAGATTCGAGGCCAAAGCTTGACGGTTAAGTGCCTATCTTTCTTGTGGCAAAAGCCACATTTTAAATTTTACTGATTGTTTGCTTTAAAAAAAGGCATCCCCGAGGGACTCTTACATCCGTTGTAAGCTTTTCTTCTTTTTTATAAACAATGTGTCTAACAGAAAGGGAGGTTATAGCGGATCTCTCGTGGTAAGATAGTACTTTTCGTAAATGCGTAAAATCGGTGAAAATGTCTTAAAACGTGAATTGTGTAATATTTTAAAATATATTGAATTGTAAAGTAACTTGATTTCATTACTAAATTGTGTCGATTAGGTATATCGCCTTCATTGTCTGGATACAGAAATCCAACATCCAAGACCCGTGTGGTGATTTTCCCACGAAAATGGCGCTGTAGAAATCATCCAAACATTATTATTATTATCTCAACAGAGTGGCGTTTCAACACCCCTTTGAAAAGAGTCATTAAAAGTGATGAACCTAAAAAATAATCCCTAACCTAACCTATTGTTAAGCTATTTAACCCTGTAAGCCGTAACAGCTGTCACAACAATAAAAAGGAAAACACTTGCAGAACTAAATAATAACACTATTAAATAGAAGTCATTTTTTAAAATTAAATGGTGCTCTACGAATTAAATACAAAAACAATTAATGTACCGTTTAACATAGTTTTTTCATAATTTTTAATGACTTTTCAAAGGAGTAATGTAAGCCACTTTACTAACTTTCCGAAAAGCAAAAATGTTAAAAATTGGTTTGCCTTCCCTGCGCTTTTTCTGTGTCTTTGTAAATGGAATAATTCATAATCCCTTTTCCTGGGCTACTACGTAAAAAATTTCGCCTGCGGCGCTTTTCATGTCTTTCAGAGAGTTAATAGCAAATTTTCCACTCCCTTACTTCTATCACTCCAGTTGGGGATGCTATCTTTCCACAGATATATAGACATTATAATGTGCGGTATTCGCAAGGCTCGTATAATCTCCAAATCACGATTAGGTGTCACTGTCTTGCATGAAATAAAAAAGATATGTTTGCTGACTGCCTTTTGAGCTTTAGATCCGCCCCGGGTTCCTCGAAATAACTTTAACTACTTTTAGCAACCAGATACGAATAACCAAGTAAGTACTTTCTCATTATGTAATGTAGTAATGTCTCATTCCATATAACCTCACGGTCTTCAGCATCATAACATTGCCAAAAATACCACACCCTAACGGTCATGTCATTTTTCTTTCCCTCCAGGAAGTTAAATCTCTTGTAGAATCACATAAAAAAGCCTTATACCGTTTCTAGGTAAATGGTCGACATCTGGTTCTCGTTGATCGTCGTAAAGCTAATGGCTTTCTGGTGCCGTTTAATAAAATGACATATAATTGGTAAAGCAAGGTAGCGGCGCGAATTGGTCTGACAGTCCGACGCGAACTTGAACCGGTTACTTCATTGGCTGAAATCAAAGCAGAATCACAGTCGCTGTCCACTGTGCCTCGGAGCAAACGTCTCTGCATTATGAATTCTGATAAGTGAGGCGCTGAAATGAAAATTGGCCGACGCGGGACCTTACCCTGTCTGGTCGTGGCTCGTGGGCCGCGTCGATGGCGAGGTGAATAAGTATTTGTGGAGATACAACCGGCTAATTGGACCGATGACAAGCGAAGCGCCTGAAAATCGTCTTAATGGGGTCCGCTGGAAACGTCCAAGAGATAAAGTCTATTTATTTGAACCAAAACATTATATTTGCCAGTTGGGTGGTTTTATGACGTGCTTTTTTTTAATTATTTGATACCGCTCAAAATTTACAACTGTCACGAGCTGGTGGGATCCAAAATTAAAGAAATATTGGAGCTGAAGGAAGTTTTTGAAGGAAAGAGATGTCAAGAGCAAATTTGGAAAGTATCGTCCTTCTACTTTTTTTTGTACATTAACTCCACATAGGAGGCTCTGGAGAAAATAATTTCCCTCGGGGCCTATGTCATCTGAGATGCTGTGTGTAGGGTCTTTTTGAGGAGAGGAAAGAGTGAACATTGGTCTTGAAGAGATTGTACGTGTAGCACCTGCATACTGCTACCTAACAACGTATGCGGGGGCAATGGAGGTCTAGTATCGTTTAATTAAAAGTAGAGTTGTTTATATACAAAAAAATTAGAGTCCTTGCAAGAGCCTTGAAGGCGTAACCATCTGTTACCTCTACTAGGGCGGGTAAGTGGTGGGTCCTCCAATGGTCTTGAAGGTATAAGATATTGTAGGAAGGAGGAAATACAAAGGCCGACAAATCGTTCCATAGCCGAGCTCAACGATTCGAAGAAGCGACCCGTTCTCACGTGGTAAATGTCAACCGTGTATATATGTTAAGCGCGCGTTTGGTGTGTTTCCCCACTACACACCGATGCCGAGGCGATCAATGACGCTAGTTCCTCGGAGCATCTTCCATTGTAATACCGGTAGAACAATGATAGCATTCCCACTCGACGACGCCTGTTGCACTAAAGATGGGAGAATCTAACAAATGGATCGCCCGTTTCTACACCGATGCCGAGGTGATCAATGACGCTAGTTCCTCCGAGCATCTTCCATTGTAATACCGGTAGAACAATGATAGCATTCCCACCCGACGACGCCTGTTGCATAAAGATGGGAGAATCTAACAAACGGATCGCCCGTTTCTGCATTGAGTCGAGAATTTTTTTCAGGTATTTTGAAGCTCCAGATCAGGTGGCTGCCAAATTCTTGATACTTCTTAGTTAGAGCCATATTTACTAACGGTTCGATTCTGACTTGTGTCGATTTACAATAATAATAACACTTGCTGTGTACAATTTAACGTCTTCCTACCTAACCTACTGACACGACAAAATTTCAGATGACTTGATTTCAGCGTATGACTGTCTCAATCTTTCTCAAATATTGTGTTTCAAATAAAAGAAAAACTCCACCCTGTTTATTATCCACCGGGAATTCGCCTATCATTATATTTCTTGAAACAGCGGAAATCGCTATGTCCTGAAAACCAGTAGCACCATCCAAATTGATTGCAATATCAGTCTGCGATTTGAATAGTCCAATTTCCATGTTCCGAGCAGGAAGTGAGATATAAAATAATCAGCCTATCCAATCCTATCGCACTGATGTCCATTGCCCGTAATGTCCGCAATAATGCCCCATCTCATAATCATTTATTATTTCGCGATACATATTTCTAGATTGCTCTCAGGAAACCCGTCTGAGATTCATAACATAAAACACATGTGCTTGTGTATTTTTTCTCTTGGAAATAATTGGATCCCCTTTTTGTTTTACTAGCATGTTCCGCGATATTTACAAGACGCTGTTTCCTGTCTGTCATAAAATCACATTTTTGTCTCGGGCCTTTTTGTGTTATTTTTAATATTGTTGGCAAAAATTCATAGCAAGTCATTAAATTTTCTTTTTGCTTCTTCTTCGTGAATCTCATGCTACTAAATTTTGATAAAGGCTACCAATGTGTTCAGTTTTCCCATTCCAAGCGAAGCTGGCAGTTTTGTTCAAGTCAATGCGAATACCGCACAAGAGTCCCAACTGCTCCCAATCGAGCAAGAGAGACATTGGCCTCCCCATTCGGGGTATGTTGTAAGGCCGAAGGTAGGGGAGAGCTTTGCTTTCATTTTCTTATGCAATATTTCTTTCAAAGCATCACAGTCAGGTGAAATTTGTAAATTTTGCGACTGCGATGCGTCTGCCCACCAGCTGCGTGGCGGGCCGGATCGAGAGAGAGGTTGAGGGAGGTCTTTTGACCTCACCAGCCAGATTCCTCTCCAGATAGATTCATTTGCAATTTGGGAGGCGGGATTCATTTGTAATGGGTACCGCCGCCCCGGGAACCTTTATTGGATAACCAACACCTCTGCCATAGGTCACCCCAAGTGGTTCGCTACGTTTGGTGATTTAGCAGGGGTGCCCGGGTTCATGGGGTGAGGTTTGTCTAGGTCTTGGAGGCGGATGACCAGGACATACTGAACCCCAGATTCCTACCCACCCCTTAAACTCTTTTCCTTCCCGAACTCTCCTCTCCTTCCTTTCCTTAAAAAAACCCTCCACACAGCATCCCCAAAGATGACATAGGCCCTGAGGGAAATTATTTTCCACAGGGCCTACTGTGTAGAGCTCATGTAAAAAAAAAAATATATATATATATATATATATATGTCCGTCACTCCTGGAAACACCGACCCCTAGATTCCTACCCACCCCTAATACCTATTTGCTTCCTGGGACTACCTCTCCTTCATTTCATTAAAAAAGACCTTTCACACAGCATCCCCTAAGATGACAACGGCCGTGAGAGAATTTTTTTTTCCATTTGCCTCCTGGGTGGAGCTTATGTTAAAAAAAAAACATCTACGCAGAACGGCCAATTTTTTTAGGGAAATTTTTTTATGTACAATTATTACACTTTTATATCATTTCTAAATTCTGTCTTTGTGCGGTGTTTCGTAGCCTATCGGTCTCCTCTTTTTGCGGTCCCCACTTTGTCTTCTTGAGTTTTTTGAAGGTTTCACTTCGACCGCGTGTGAATTACACACTCTGATTTTTTTATTGAGGTGATCTTTCGCAAAAGTGCACTGTCAATATAAGCCTAGTTCCTATCATTAATTAATTCTGTGCTAGGCGTGGAGTATTTATTCCGTATCTAAGATATGTGAGGCAAACAGGCAAGGAGGAGCGTGAAAACAGCCGATAGCCGATTACACCAAACTAATTGGCCTGACTTATTCACGACGATCAGGCAAACGCCCAGAGGCCCAGAGGTCCGGAGGCCGCGCGTCTTGACCTTAATAGGTATAAACATGAGCTGTCAGGTATTCGGTATCAACGACCCGCCAACATTCGGCCGGCCCGCTCTGGCGCGAACGAGAGAGCGGGAGCGGTGCTCGGCCATTTGTTTATTTGTTTATGGCTGCCATAAACATGTTTCTTGTTAGAGCTGATGCTGCGGTGCGGGTACAGGTCGCCCCGTACCCTGTTCCTGTACCCGCTCTCTCCGCTGCGATCTGCGGCTTCGAGCCTCGAGCCCTGAGACAGGCACTCCGGTTTGCTCGCCTGTCGTGTCTGCCGAACAAACAGTTCACACCTCCTCCAACAGTTTGGACATGCTAAATATTGATCTGTGGAACAAAAAGGTTAATCTCGAAACAATATTTGTCACGCCGTTTTTTTTCAACTAACTAACTAACCATCACGCCGTTTTCCGCAGGGGTAGGCAGAGAGGACGGAACGCCAAACAACTCGGTCTTGGCACACACCCCTTGCCTTCTTCATACATGCTCTTCTATTATTCTGACTCTTGACATGGCCCGACTCAAGTATCTGATTCACTTGGTCGTACCATGTCTTTCTTGGGCGTCCTCGACTTCTTCTACCATTCAAATTTGCGTCATTTATTCTCCTTACACTCCTTTCCTCGTTCATTCGCTCTACATGCCCAACTTGTTACGTATGTTCTTACATAATATCGTTTATCTAACACAACACAAAGAGTCAATCGTTCAAAACGATACACCAACTGTAAATTATTTTACTTGATTTTTTTTTGTTGGTCACCAAACCAAATGGCTTGACTCGTAAACCGAAGGTCGCGGGATTGAATCCCGGCGTGCGCAAATTTTTTTTTTTTATTTATTTGTGTTATTTCACAATTAATTCATTTAAAAATAATATAGATATACCTAGTATATTTGCGACACGTTCCAGAGTGGAAGATACTCTTAGTATCGCCCTAAGTGTAAGACCACCATTCGAAATTGAAACGTTGCTTGAAATGGCTTTAGCTGTGTTTGGTAACCAGATCTGTTTAGCCAGTTACTTCCCATCTTCCTCTTCCCCATCTCCTTCCATTCTCCACAACCTTCAGCCTCACAACATATCCCAGTTGGGGATGCCGTAGTCTCACTGTCTCCAGACGAGAGCAGCTGCGATTCTAGCGAGGGATTCACATAAAGAATATAAATAAATAGTATTGGCGCGCTCCCTCTAACATTCGTATTTACATAATATATCTCCTTTTCAAACCATCTACTACTTTTTCTTTATTTGTTTTTGGGGTGTTATGCCGTGTTGCGCTACCTCCTTCTTTAGCCAATGTTTCGGACAGCGTTGCAGTGTCCATCATCAGGGCAGATCCGGTAGATGTGAGAAAGAAGGAGGTAGCGCAACACGGCATAGCACCCCAAAAACAAATAAATAAAATACTTTTGGCTGTGAAAATCTAAAAACGCATCTTCTTCTTCTTTTTAAACGCTTACTACGAATCCTTAAATCTATATTTTATTCATTAGCGTCTAAGGTCGTTTTTAATGACACCTTATAGGTACATCAAGACCAGTAAGTGGATTTAACGAGTTGCGATTCCTGGACATGGTGGACATCATACGCAAATGCGTTTATCAAGATGGCGCTACGTCATTTTACCTCATTACCCTGTCTCGCCCCACATTCCCCTATTATTATATTTACGTTTGTATCTCAGAAAATTCAATTACCCCATGTTAACTTTAACTTCAGTTCGTATAATGATCTGCCCAACACAGGTTTAACCAGTAATAAGTACCTTCAGACTAATCGCAAAGCTCCTTGGGTTTGTTATTATCAATTATTAAGCTAGACTTACACACGTAAGTTGTTTTTTTCCGAAGTCGCTCATGCCAGCGACTTATGGCCAAATTACCAATGTAAACGACACAAAATGTCATTTACCGTAATTTATAGCAAGTTACAGAATTTGTTCTTACGTAAGTTTTTTTGAAGAGTCTGATCACGTCCTCGCGAACTTCTCACATAAGTTGAGACCGTAAGAAATGGTACCAAAATGCGCCGTTGCGAGTTGTCAAAAATTAAAAGACGCTGTTTTCGTAAGATTTTTTTTCCTATAAAAATAAGGGTAACTGGATAATTTCAGACCTTATTATCTCCCGAAAACAATATGAAAATAACACTAGATAAAACTCAAATAAGTACTTCCCACGAAAACCAATGTAAACTGAAATAAAGTTTTCGGATTCCAAAAACCTAACAGATATCTTTTATTTTTCATGTGGAAAAAAGCTTTCTGAAAATGGGCATCCTTGTATTTAATCCATTGGTAAATAGTAAAATTAGATAGAACCTAAGAATTCTTAATAAATTGTACAGCGCCCTTGAGGTGATTTTTCACAAAAACGGCGCTGTACAAATTATCCAATTATTATTATTATTATCTCTTCATCATATTATAAAGTAAAGTCCCCCGCGCCGTCTGTTTGTCTGACTGTTCGCGATAAACTCGAAAAATACTGAACGGATTTTAATGCGGTTTTCACCAATAGATAGAGTGTTTCGTGAGGAAGGTTTAGGTATGTAATTTGTCAAGGATTTGTGTAAATTGGTTGAAACATAACGATAATTGTTAGAAGTGTCGGAAAAAAGTCCAGCCGCCTGGTAGCTTTCATCGAAAGCGCTGCCTAATCCTTTTGGGATATAACAAAACAATTAAGAGGCTAGATTTTGAAACAAACGCGGGACGTTTAGGTATTTCGTTAAATCTTCTCTGTCCCGCTCGATACAACCTCACACACACTTACGATATTCAAAACAAGAGAACACACACTTATAGCCCATTCACACCATTCATTTATCGTTCATTTCGTGATTTCATTCCGCCTCTTTCCCTCGAAATGAACCGTGTGAACACCGAAGTGAATAGAGACAGTTCCGAATGAAGCATACCAACAATGTTGGAATGCTTCCTTCGGCACTGTTCCCTCGCAACCGGAATTTAACATCACGTGACGCGAATGATGTGTGTGAACACTCAAGTGAACAGTCTTTCACTCGCAAATCAGTCGGCCGAAATGTTCTGTCGTGAGGACGAGTAGCCGGAGCGGCTTAAACGTCAAAATGCTCCGTTTGGTTCGCTTTTCGAAATAACTCCTACACGTCTCATAGAAATCGTTGTTTCTCCCTTACTATCATAGTGAAAAATATGATCTAAACGGTATTGGAAAGAGAAAATAATGTTCTATATATATTCAATATAACAATTAACCACAAAAATTATACGAATGTACACTTCTATGGAACCAAAGTTTCTGATCGAATTTGAAAAAGAAATTATGAAACATTGTGAATTTTTTATGAATTATTTTTATATGAAACGTCAAAAAAGTGAGGTGACAGAAATGTTTATAATTTATTTGTCTAACAAAATAAGTGTGTGTTTTTATATTTCTTTTGTTAACCAGTAATTTTAGTTAGAATAAAAGCAAGTAGAGCCATTTTTAAAACTTTTAAAAGTTTACATTAAAAATTATTCTATTTAAAAAATTACGTGGTTATTTCTAATAATAAATTTTGAAAGCATCTTTCATCACCTTTCCAAAACAGTTTTTAGTTTTGGGATACGTTAATAAATATTCCATTTATATGGATTTTATTGCAAGCCGAGGCCTATTTTGGAATAAAAATATTTTCATGGTGCTAAAATAGTGGTAGATATCAGTTTTCAGGTTATTATTTAACCATATGTTCATTTTATGGTGCTGAAATTTATTTACTGTTTACAAGAATCGCCAATTTCTCGTAATTTAGTTCGACGTTATCGGAAATGTCAATTGAAATCGTAAATATTCCCGAACATAGCTGTCAGCGCCGGACGAATTCCAATGCGGCCGCGACTACTCTCGACGACTTCGCAGCGAGAATGTCGAGTGAACTCTTCCTTCGAAGGAACCGTGTGAACACGCGGCGGAACGAGAATGGAACATTTCATCGAGTAAACCTTCACCCGAGTGAATGGTGTGACTTCAGCATTAGTGACACACTGCCGGCCGGAACCCCCCATCCCCCTTTATCCACTGCCCCTACACCTCACCCGCACAGCTATGATTTACAGCTCTGCTGATATATTGTGGGTCTAGCATCTTTCCTATTCGGATCTTGGAAGCGCGTGAAGCCGTGCATGTAGGTACCTACGTACCTAAGCAATCCGCATAATTATTTGTTCTTCGTAGCATTTTGATTTCGCCGGACTTAGTGATTTCTCAATCAATATATTGAGAGGGTATCGACTCCAATAATTTTTTTTTCTTTATTTTTTTCCATTATATCTACACATTTACATTTCAAAAGTAATTTTACATATTATCTAAATACAGTAAGATATAAACATAAGGTACAAGTGATATTTAGCAATAAGTAAATACATAATAGACAAAAGTAGGTAATGGGAACATTGGGAACCCACTAAGGCACTGCCCGTGTGTGGGTAATACAAACAAAAATGCTATATTAAATCAATAAGTACAAGAAAAAAATGTAAATTTTAAAGTCAATGTTTAGAAATTTTAAGGTATTTGTGAAAAAATGTAGTAAAAACAGAAAAACCTTTTTTTGTTGTTGATTGTTATAGTTTTAAAAAAGTAAATAAAGTTAGTCTTGAAGATACCGTAGATTTGTATTGAAAAGTGAAACATTAAGATTTTCAAAGAATTCATATTAAAAGTGTCTCAACATCTGCATCATTTTTTTTTTTCGGTATTTAACAAGTATATTTATTTCATCAAAAACATATTATATACAATTTCTCGGTAGTCCCGCGAAGCTGCCACATGGCTGCTTGTCTGCAGGTTCTACCTCAATATACACTCGTTATGGTAAAAAAAAAATAATATGTGTAATTTCAAAATTGTAAAGGAAATTGAAGACCTCTGTTAGAAGATTTAAGATTACAAATATTTATAGGAAATGTCTTTGTCTATATATATTTGGTGATACAATTTGTTTTATGATAGAGGTTTGTAAATTTTGTATGTACTTAATATAAGTCATGCTTGTATTACCCCAGCTTCGAATTCCATATCTGAGAATAGATTCCACCAAAGAAAAATACACTAGTTTGTACAATTAGTACTAATTCAGCCACAATTTTAATTTTTTAATGTAAAGTGATATTTGAATGTGTTTTGGTAGAAGATTAAATGTTCGAGGATCAATAAAACTGCTATGTGCTTCCATTAACTTGGTATTGGTTTGTGGGGTAAAAAATATTATTAGTACTTACGCTAATTCTGTTTTCATTTTTTTCGAAACAATTTTGGTTTTTAAATACATATTTTATAGTCTGCAATATAAATAATTTACGAATATTGGAAAAAAACTGCTCACGTAATTAATGTATGCCCACTTATATTATGTTTTCCTAGGTAGTGAGAGGGGGTTCTTTTGCGATTTTTTTTTTATTTTTGGCAGCATTTTGAAGTGAAAAACGCGATTTTAATTAAAAAAAAAGTCGGTGAATTTGTTATTAAAATGGTAAAAAAAACTCCCTCTGACCACCTGTTGATTTATGTGTAGAAATAGTGTACAAAATTTCAAAAGCATCGGTCATGTTAAGTCAAGATTTTGAGTTTTGATGTTCACAGAAATGTTGTTTGCGAGAAACGGATTTAAAAAATTTTATACTCGAAATGTAGTTGAATCGAGCATGGGGCCAGTTGCTTGAAACACTGTATCTTTGTTAGTTTTGCTCCTTAAAAGTTTTAAAACCTTACCCCCCCCCCCCCCCCCCTAGTCCGCCATTGGTAAAGGGGCCCCGAGACGTGAATTGCCTAGGGGCCCCGATATGGTTAATCCGGCCCTGGCTCTTACATACTGAAGTACGCTGGTTGTCGAAAGGTGCGCGTTTAACCAGATTTTACACACTTTTTTAATCAGTTTTAGAGTTTCTGGAAAGTAAAGATCTAATCAAATTGAAAGCAGACAACGCGTATTTGACAGATTCTCAATTTTGTGTTTATCCCCCTTTTTAAAAACAGACATTACAAAAGCTTTTTTCCAAATAGTGTGAAATTAGTTTTCTTTGAGAGAATGTGTGAATAGCAATGTCACCGCGATAATAAGTTGTTCAGCACAATTTCACAAAAAAAAGTTGAATGTAATTTATCACAACCAGCACCTTTTTGTGTTGTCATTTTGCAGATATTTTAATACTTAGGTACTAAAGATGTATTAACGTTAAATCGAATTTAAATTTATTGAACTCATATTATTATTATTGACATTATTGGTGAGAATGTATTTAGTTTGAGAAAGAACAAAAACAGATTGAAAATAAACATTAAAAAGATTGCAAATTTTTGTTGCCCATCACTAAAAGTTTCCACGGAACATGTTATTAGGTATATCAGAGGAAGATTGTTTGGATTTCACGAAAGTCCAAAAATATTTCACATTATTCTTTGTGTTTAGCATTATTTATATGGATTGCAAGTAACATTATGTGTTCACAGGAATAAGTTTGCGTAATATCATACAATAGTCATATGAAAAAATATTATATAACGTTTTGTAAAAAATGTATTAGACCGTAATCTCTAAAATACATAATTATGATACTAAACTGAACTCATGAATAAAAAAATATCAACCCCATCACTATTGTTGTATAAACTAGTCTTAACATCACTATTATCGAAAACGATGACTCCCTCCCCCCGACCATGCACTCCTTGCCTCGACATCTAAAACGTGCGAACGAGACAACTGCAGTAAACTATCTGATTTACCTACAGAAATCGCTCGGAGAAGGGTTTAGGGAGAAAACACTTTTCTACACCGAAACTTTCACGAAATTATAATTTGAAAACGGTTATTTGTTCTCAAAAGAAGAAGCTATGTCGGTATGTTTTTATAATTTTGTAATTCTTTATAAGAATTGAATAAACAGCACTTTTTCCTTAAATAATGTTTTCCGATAAATTGTGTATGTTTGACAGTGAATGTTTACGTTAATACGAAACGCATCGAAAATATAAAAACATACCGACATAGCTTTTACTTTCTAGAAGGCAATATAAAAAAAATTAATTAATTTCGTGTAATTTTCGATGTAGAAAAGTGTTTTTTCCTGGGCGTCCTTTTTGTATGGGCCGAAAAGCGAAGTCTATCATCTTAATGGTGTGATATTCCTCTTTAATAGATCTACAAAAAAGTCGGCGAAGGCATATATCTATCTTTTACGGATAGCTTACTATACACATTATATCTTATTATTCTTATCAATTGCTGTTCGTTTTGTCTCGCTATAACTCGAGAGCGGCTGGGCCGATTTAGGTGATTTTGGTTTTGAAATGTTTGTCGTAGTCCAGGGAAGGTTTAAACGGTGAGATAATATGAAAAAATTGTGAGTGAGGAAGATAGTAAAAAAAAAATTTAATTTTCTCATATAAACAGTTCTACTGTTCTACCTACTTTCAGAGGCACAACGTGATTTAGAATTGGAATGCAAAAAAAATCATCAGTTTGTCAGTGCGTGAGAACTTTATTTACTGTTTTAATATGCCAAGGAAAAGACGAGCTGACATAGATCGTCGAAGTCAATAAAATGGGCGACGAGTTACGAGTACCTCACGTGCAAACCGCACCGATGATCTCTTCGCGATGAACTCAAAGACGGCGGTGGTTACAAAGGTTGGATTTTACAAAGTGTTTTATTAGCCACAGCAACGCGTGGCCGGGTCAGCTAGTTAATTATAATTATGGTTCCAATCCTTTATAATCTCAATGTTTCTGTTCATAACATACCTAATTGAATTCGAAGTTGGTTGTTGTCATTCGAATAAAGTTAAAGAACTCCATTAATTAAAAGCGCTGGGGGGAATGGTTTATTTCAAGCCAAATTCTATTTCATCACTTTATTGGACCTTTTCGTGTTTATTGACCAAATCGCGTAAATTCTACAATAGGATCGTTGTTGACAAGAAGCCTTCTTACCGGAAATAAATTTACAGATGTAAACGGTCGCTATCGTCGCTATGAGCCCTTATATAAATAAAACTTCCGAACAACTCCCGTGAGCATTAATTACCATAAGTATGTATATAAACGCTCCTGTGAGTAACTTGTCAAAAACTTATGTAAGTCATAAATTTTACTTATTATGAGTGTAAAGCTAGCTTTACTTCTTGTCAAAGTAACCAGCAACCGCTAGCTCAGCTTGTTCTTCTCGAATCCCCGAATATTATAATTCATAATTAACTTTCAATGTAAACACAGCCTTGTTATTGAATGTTTGGACGTAAACCGTTTAATGCTGGAATGTTCGAAGACGGCTGATCGACCACACACGAGATTAATTTGCTTTCCCTCCGGGGTTCATTAAATCTGTTTTTTATTCTCATGAAAACAAATAGATTATCAGTTTTACGTACATCTTATTAAATCCTGGTTGATGCGTGCGGACGTTTTGGTTTGTTGGTAAATATCAAATTATAACCACGGTCTTGTAAATAATGGTGGTACTCGTCTCGACGGTCGCTCCAGCTCGTTGCAATGCTAATGTTCTGGCCCGTGTTCCGCGTTCATCAGCTGAGAACACCACCCACGACTTTTATATTTTCATTATCTGGATCTGATGGATATGTAAGTAAACTGTGTGAACATTACGTTTTCGTTTCATTTATTTCGTTTGGCATATATCGCTGCTTGCGTTTGTACTTTGTAAATTCTTTGATCCCTATTCAAGTTGACATCAAATAACAGTAAACACAAAGGATTAACGGCCAATTTCACGCCGCGATTAACATTATTGATTCGAATCGAAGCGCCATTGTATCAGTCAGAGTACCTTGCACGATTGATCTATAAAGGATTTATCAATAGTGTCGGTAACCGACCGTAGATCACCAACGAACATACAACAGTTCACGTCAAATAAATTAGGAACGCTTAGTCGTTGTAAAGTGTTTTTTGGTCGTTAGCGGCCTGCAGTCGTGCTCGGGAGCCGACATTATCCATAAAACCTATATCGATTGACCTAGTTAGGTAGGTACCCTGGAATAAACCTCTTAGTTTGGGTAAACTAAGTAATTCATGTGTATTTAAATTGAAACGAAACTTGCAAATGTCAAATCCGTGGTACAAAACTTTAAACGTCCAATCATGTCTACCTACAGTATTTCGTATTTTAAATTAGTTACAAGATGGGAAGGTTGATAGAGATATTGAAAGAAGGGTAAATGCAGATATCTCGTTGGCGCCAACAAAAAAACTGTCCAATGAAGCGAAGCTAGCCGTCCATAATGAAGTACTGGTACCTACCCTGATGTATGGCAGTGAGACATCGAACTGGCAGAGGAAGGATGGAAGTAAACTGAATGCTGTCGAAATGATATCCCTGATGCGAATGTGGTAAAAAAACCATGTACGATCGTGTGAGAAACGTGTAGATCCGCAAAGCATGCAAGGCTGATGTAAGCGTAATGAGTAAGATTAAAAAAGGGACGCTTCGGTGGTTTGGGCATATAGAGCGAACGAATGGCATGACCAGAGAATCAGTTGCTTGAGTCGGGACATGTCAAGAGTCAGAATAATAGAAGAGCATGTATGAGACGATGTATGAATCTAAACGAGGCAAGAGGTGTGTGCCAAGACCGAGTTGTTTTGAGGTCCGTCCTCTCCGCCTACCCCTGCAGAAAACGGCGTGATGGTTAGTTAGTAAAATTGGCGTCAGTTGTCATAGGCCCACAACACCCATTAAAAAACAAAAAATTGAAAGTCATAGAAAATCACACAAAATTGACAGCCGATTCCGTGTGGGATCTTTCCCCTATCCACAAAAGATAAAGAATCGCTCCTCAGGCCTCAAGGTGGGTACAGGTCTAGTGCACAGGTACTGGACTCTGGACTGGGTAGAAGTTGTGCCGAATCCAATTAACGGGCCCAGCCAGAGAGCGATAAGGCGCTAACGAGAAGTCACAATTTTCTCACGTCAGCAATCTTGAAATTTGTATCTGTTATCATTATTATGTATTTTAAACGTTCTCGCACCGTTTTACTGTTCTATTAAATTAGGGTTTCATTCGATGAAAAACCGGCTTTTGCTGACTCGACAAAAATATCTGCTGTCTGGTACCCATTCTTTTCTGGCTTGAAGGAATAATGTCGCAGGTGATATTTTGAATAACCATTTGAATATTATGTATTTCATGATTGGTTTCAAACAAGGGTATCTAGTACCTGCACACTGCACGTGTGTAAATAGTTTTATTTGATCGCAACCTTAACGGCATTCCTGGAAATGTACACAATACTAGTTTTGACAAGTGTTCTCCGCGCATACATGAATAAGTGTTGTTGGTACAAATTGCATCGAAATATTCATTTTGGTTCCTTCTCCAAACACGAGCTCACGACATGTTAAGTCAAACAAGGGGTCGTTGGAGCCGCCGACCAACCAACTAACCATCTGTAAATAACAAAGCAAATACACACATGAGCGCAGTACTAATGTTGTCGACTTCTGTTTGCTCTGGTGTTCCTTCGAGTAGTCTCTCATCCTCGCCCTGAACTGATGTAGAGTACCTATTTACATTTGTGTGCTACCCCGCAGCCACCAGAGCCGGGGTTGAGTGAGGTGTGTCGCCCTGAGCGCCCACTCAAAAACTCAACCATTCAGATTTGTCACCTTTTTTCCTAAGCGCTTTTGAAAACCAGCGAAAGGAATTATTAGAATTTTGTCAATTTAAGTTCATTGATTAGGCTGGTTTGTCATTTAGTATTTATTTTATCATCGATAGGTATTTTATACGGCATTATTATTATTCTGGCCATATTTTGTAGAGAGGGCCAGAATATATCCGCTTGGCAATAAAATCCAAATAAATGGAATATTTCTGAACGTATCCGAAAACTAAAAACTGTCTTTGAAAGGTGATAAGTACGCTTTCAAATTTTGCGAATCAAAATAATCATATGATTTTTGAAATATAAAAATTTTGCATGCGAACATAAACATGTTTATGGTACGTTTTTTCTAACTAAAATTACCGAAATTTTCGTTTCATAAAGGTGAACATTTTACTTCTTTTGTGGTTAATTCTTATAAAGCGTGGTGTTTTCTTTTTCTAACACTGTTTAGATCACATATCTCACTAAGATACCTAGGGAGATTCAACGTTTTCTATCTTCTTTTGTGGTTACTTTAATATAAAGCGTGGTGTGTTCTCTTTCTAACACTTCTTCTTCCTTTGCGCTGTCCCAACTCATTGCCTAGGTAGGCTGTTGGGGTCGGCTCTTCTCGTTCTCAGGTTGTAATATCTATCTATCTATCTATCTCTGTTCTCTTTCTAACACTGTTTAGATCATATTTCTCACTAAGATGGTAAGGGAGATACAACGTTTACTATCTTCTTTTGTGATTGTTTTAATATAAAGCGTGGTGTTTGCTCTTTCTAACACTGTTTAGTTTAGATCATATTTGTCACTATAATAGTAAGAGAGATACAATGTTTTCTATGAGACCTATACTAGTTGTTCCGAACACCTTAAACCAATTTTATCATCGAGAGTTCTTTAATACGGCATTATTAATGTGTGCAGATTTGAACTATTTTATTAACTTGAGGAGGAATAAGAAGTACAATGCGATCTGGATAAAGGTTCACAGGAATTGCAGGCCAGTTCGTTGGCAAACATCGAATTTTGTGGTCGCGATTAAAAAATGGCAACTCAACGGTTTTGCCCCTTCCCAGAATTTTTTCCACTATTTCTTCCTTCGTTGCTAAAAGATCCCTTGTTGTAATTTACGACAAAGAAAGCATTTATTAATATTGCCAATTCAGAATATTTATTAGAACCTATTAAATTAATGTCGTTTATTTGGTTTCCGTAATTCCCATTTGTTAAAATTTAATTATGTTGAATTACCAAATCGATGACTGGTTTTAATTCAGCGGAAACGTAACGGAATGATTATTTATAGGAGATCCAAACATTTTGCCGACCCGTCAATTAGGAGAGCGATTGCATCTGGAATTTAAAACTCAGCATTTTGGATGAAAAATGTTTCCCATTCAAATCGGTTTTATCGTGAGGTGTCAGATTGAGTTCTGCTTTCTATGCATCCAGAAAGCTAACAGAATAATTTAATTATATAGAAGAATACGATTTTAGATTTTCACTGCCAAAAATTATTTTGTTATTAGTTTTTGGGGTATTATGCCGTGTTACATACAGTGGCGGCTCCTGCCTTGGTGCATTTGTGCAATGCACTGCCAACGTCAAAAGTGTAAATTCGTACAAACATCAACTAACGTGTAAAAGTGTAAATTTGTAACATTCATTCACGAAGAATTCCCGCCAATTCGTTATAATATCCTTACCAATTAACTTTCGTATTAGACTCCGTACTAAACTCGCATCGGCGCATACGAAAAAGCAATGCGTGCATCTTCCGTTGTGCCGAGACGTGACGTCACATGAAGTGATATTCCTACTGGGACAGTCTACAGAGGCTGGAACCGTGAAATGGGCAAGACATAAGGGAAGATATATGAGACGCTCGTGCACTAGCGGCGCACATGCGCAGAAGCATTCTGGTTTATGACAAAACCTTTAACATGCGTTATATTTTACCGAACGTTTGGAATGAGTTAGTTAGGAATGACGAATTTTTAACTAATTGACAATGTTATGTATTAGCTCTACCATCGCACCAGGGCGGCGAAATCAAGCATTTGGCAGATCACTGATCATTATTGACACATTTTTAATGGTTTTCGCTAGTTTTGCTCTGTAAAAAACTTATTTAAAAATGAGTGGTAGGTAATGAAAACATTGCGATTAACGTCGATTTTTTCAAAAGCAACCGAATTTCATTTGAGAATAAATTGTTTTTGAAAAATAATGGCTCTCCAAAACCTTTGCTAAATATAATACCTACAAGTAAGGTTAAGGGGAAAAAAACTATGAATAGAGTTTTTAAAACGAAGTATTAAATATTCGAAAGCATCTTGGCTTTGTGAATGTGATCGCTGGAACACATTTTTTTTTCGTGGTTGATGATAAATTGTGAAGTGAAAGTTGTGTAAACGATAGCCTTTATTTTACCGAAAAGTTAATGAACATTCATACTCCCAGTACATATACATGTAGTATTGCAATTTAGTTTGTTGGATCGAGTTGATAGGTATAAGATTACAACTTGATGTTGGTTTTCGCGAATCTGTGAATCAATTAATTATATTTTCCCGTATTAATGTTACCATTTTTTGTGAAATGCACTGCCGGCAAATTTTGTCACGGGCCGCCTCTGGTTACATAGTGTGTGTGAAAAATCATTAAAAGAGAATACTAAACAAAAGAGAAGTAATATTTTTAACTTAGGTACATAGTAAGGTTAATTTGATTTTAAATGATTTAAGGGTACAGTGGAAAATGTTAATATCGCTTAAGGCATTATAAGATTTGCAGATGCAGATACGCCCGAGCAAGGAATTTTGTGCGTATTTCGATTTAAAACGTTGTATATAAAATAAGGTATTTGATCTGGTATTGCGTTCAGGGCAATGAAATGCAATCCTTTCTAACAGGGCTGGGGAGTCAATAAGGCAGTTCACAATTTTGTACAGAAACAGTACGTCAAAAATTTTTCTTCGTTTGTAAAGAGTAATAGGATTACATTGATGATTTTCAACATACGCAAATTATTTATTATTATAAAAACTCAATAAATTAGATTGGTTTTGGAAGTTTTTAGCGCCACTAGAGAAAGCGAGATAGCAAACAATTAAGTGGGTATAAGGAGGAGAACATATGACAGTAGGTCGTCTCATACAGTATTTCGTATTCGTCTTAGTATAGGCGAGTAAGCATATCTTGTAATCTCAGTCACACCCGTGATGTAGAATGTAGTATTTGGCCCAAATGAAAACGCTGCTCGGTCCTACATCTATGTCGTTCATTTATCATACGTTAATAACCTTTTTTTACTTGTCACATTGGCGAGTCCAAATGTAATATTGCAAAATACAACAACAATTTTTAAACTAGTCTTAATGTTTTATTTGTAAAGAGTAATAGGATTACATTGACGATTTACAACATACGCAAATTATTTATTATTATAAAAACTCAATAAATTAGATTGGTTTTGGAAGTTTTTAGCGCCATTAGAGAAAGCAAGATAGCAAACAATTAAGTGGGTATAAGGAGGAGAACATATGACAGTAGGTCGTCTCATACAGTATTTCGTATTCGTCTTAGTGTAGGCGAGTAAGCATATCTTGTCATCTCAGTCACACCCGTGATGTAGAATGTAGTATTTGGCCCAAATGAAAACGCTGCTCAGTCCTACATCTATGTCGTTTATTTATCATACATGAATAACTTTTTTTTTACTTGTCACATTGTATCACGAGGTTGGGAGACAATGGCGAGTCTAGATGTAATATAAAACGTCATTGCAAAATACACCAGTAATTTTGACACGGACAGCGTTGCAGTCCGAAACGTTGGCTAAAGAAGGAGGTAGCGTAACACGGCATAATACCCCAAAAACTAATAACAAAATATATAAGAAGTTTAAATGCTTTGTAGGTAATTTTACAACTTTTTGAAGTAAAACTTCTTTACGCACGCTTGACTTGGGGAGTAAACTGGTAAATGCGTGACGAGAGCGTTACGAAAAGCGAGGCGAACGGTAGTTGAGAGGGAGATATAAGTTAATAAAGATAGAAAGAGAGAGAGTTACGTTTCGTATATTACTGTAGGGGCAAGAGAGAGAGAGGTGCGAGCACACATTTTCTTTCTCTCTTTCTCTCATAGCCAGTTACGTTTCGTGTATCTAAGACACAGTGCAGGCCTATTGTCTGTATCACACTGTAGGAGCAAGAGAGAGCAGTGCGCGCGCACATTTTATTTCTCTCTTCCTATCATAGAGATGGGGCTAAAGAAGTTTTACTTCAGTCGTGTGGTCTAAAGCACACTCGTTTTTTTTACATTTTGTTTTCTAATTTAATAGTTCAATCTTGAATTTTGCATAATACAATCATTTGACATTTAAATGTATCTTCAAAGTTAATAATATTATAATTGGATAATTTGTTCTATTTACAAATAGATACAGAAACATACTTACTTGGCAGGTCACTTCCGATAAACACACATTAATTGAAAACGATCGCAATTTATACTTGTTTACTCTGTGTTGGCATCCCTGTGCACTGTATGGCAATTCGCCTTATTGTTTTTAATGATATTTAATGTTTCCACTTTGTCACCACTGATAAGGCAAATAAAACATTAAGACTAGTTTAAAAATTGTTGTTGTATTTTGCAATATTACATTTGGACTCGCCAATGTGACAAGTAAAAAAAGGTTATTAACGTATGATAAATGAACGACATAGATGTAGGACCGAGCAGCGTTTTCATTTGGGCCAAATACTACATTCTACATCACGGGTGTGACTGAGATTACAAGATATGCTTACTCGCCTATACTAAGACGAATACGGAATACTATATGAGACGACCTACTGTCATATGTTCTCCTCCTTATACCCACTTAATTGTTTGCTATCTCGCTTTCTCTAATGGCGCTAAAAACTTCCAAAACCAATCTAATTTATTGAGTTTTTATAATAATAAATAATTTGCGTATGTTGAAAATCATCAATGTAATCCTATTACTCTTTACAAACGAAGAAAAATTTTTGACGTACTGTTTCTGTACAAAATTGTGAACTGCCTCATTGACTCCCCAGCCCTGTTAGAAAGGATTGCATTTCATTGCCCTGAACGCAATACCAGATCATATACCTTATTTTATATACAACATTTAAAATCGAAATACGCACAAAATTTCTTGCTCGGGCGTATCTGCATCTACAAATCTTATAATGCCTTAAGCGATATTGACATTTTCCACTGTACCCTTAACCTGTCAAGGGCCAGGGTTTTTTGGAAAAATTTTTGGAAATTACCTTAAGAACAAGAATGGAGGAAGCTATTCTGACTTTTTCCTTGGTACAGTTTCTTTATACAAAAAATTTAAAATCGCATCCAAATTATTTGAATTAATATTCTTTTTTGAAATTCCAGTCTCGCGCGCGGGCGCGTTCCTGGCCTTTGAAAGGTTAAATCATTTAAAATCAAATTAACCTTACTATGTACCTAAGTTAAAAATATTACTTCTCTTTTGTTTAGTATTCTCTTTTTAATCATTTTTCACACACACTATGTACTTTATTACTTTTAATTAATTTCTAGCTTTTATAAATATTATAAATGGAACTTAACTGGCTTAAATCATGTTCTATATTTTATGTTCAATTATTTTTTTGTAAAACTGTATGTTTCCTAAATAAACTAAAATAAAAAAAAATGTTTACGAATGAAATGTTATTTTTTGGCTACTAATGTTATTTTTTGGCCATGTAACGGAAACATTTTCTCATCACACACGGGTTCGTTTTGGCGCTTTTTTAATGCAATTTACCAGTACAATTGCTTTGTCTTTTGCTTGTCACTTTGAGATTTCTACCACACGTCTGTATATTATATATGACGTCATTGGGTGATTTTTCACAAAAACGGCGCTTTATAAATTATCCAATTATTATTATTATTATTATTGATATTTTTTGAAGTGTGATGATGCGTGTTCTAATTCGCAAATCAAGAGTAATGCGTGATTGGTTCTCAGATTCAATTGCATTATAAAATGCTACCTATAATAACCAATGTGATTAAATCATTAAACGACGCTATATAAAGTTGACCATTTATTATTATTATTAAATCGAAAAATATGTTTAATGTAATTTTATCTTGTTGCACCCTTTATATACCGCGCCCGAGTGCATTGTTCCAGTTAGCCAAGCCTTATTCCAGCTCTGGTAGCTACACCAGTTTTGCCACTACCAGTATACACCAAGTAGTGCCTTGCCTCGGCAAGGCTTGTTACTACCAAAGGTACTTATCAGAGGTGAACTCCACTGACTTTCTAACAAGAGAGATCGTTATCGAAAAATCCAAAGTATTGTCTTGCTTGTATTTCTTTCTTTAATATTATTCTTACTCACCTAATTGACACATTGTCTTACCAATTTCACAATATTAAATTAATATTATTTAATGTCGATATCTAAGATGTATTATAATTTCTTGACTTTAACGAGCCTTTGTTAATCTATACAATCTCGACTGAAAAACTGAACCACAAAACACTAGATTTATTTATTTTATTTTGTGCAGAATAAAATTCACAAAATACTATGTAATATTAGAGATCGAATGACTGTTTTTCACTTAGCAGTTTGTAGGTAGGTATAATATGCCGAAACACCATCATAGTGGCTCTATATGCTTGTGTTACATCGGTCAATAGTGATGATTTCCAATATAACAGAAATCTTGACTTTTGTACATGAGGACCAAGCCTCTGTATTCTCTGCAGGCTCCGTTTTAAATTCTTCGGTTAATTGCCTTGTTTTTGAGAAAGAAGAAGAGATTCCAACTGAGCTCTCAGCGGCAGGTCTATGCGAGATTTCCAAGCTCCGCATGAGCTCTGTTGCGTTAAGTCTGTTTGCCCCGAGTGTAGGCGCACGCCCATCTGTTTACCGACATTTCTGACTTGTTTTATTTTTGGAAGTCAATAATATCCCGCTACAGAGCCGTTGTTTACCCCTCCCGAGCGGTAATGGCCGCTGCGATCTCCTACCGTGTGTTTACTGTTTACACGCCCGCGACACTTGTAAATAAATAACGCATCGGTTGTCAGATCCCTGTGGAACACCCAAATATACAAAGCTGGCAGCGACCAGTCACTCGTTTGTGTCACTTTTTACAATCAATTGTCTGCCTCAGTCACTGAACCGAGATATCAAGGCACCATGGCCTGTATTGATAAACCAGCTGTACAGCTTGACACGGGTAACTTTGCAGTCGGTGGTGTTGCCACCAGCGGGGATACCAAAAATCCCTAGTCATCTTCAGTCTTCAGACTGGTACATGAAATACTAAAATAGTACTTATACATTTTGTGCCAGAGGTGGATAAAAAATCAATCATCTTTTGGCATTATTGTACAAGCCATCTATCTATGACTGTTGTGTGAAGAGTTAGTGGGGTATCTTGTGAGGCTGGAGGAAGTGGGAAGGAAAGAAGATGCGGAAGAGGAAAGTTGGGAACCTGGCTATTCAGATCTGGTAACTGGCAACTAAGCACGTTGCTAAAACTATAACCATTTCAAGCAACGTTTCTCCTCTGAATCTTGGTATTTACCAGGGCGAGATTGCATGAGGGTATCTACCACTCTTACATAGTGTCTCACCATCGGAAACCAAATGGTATGCATCTTTCCTAATGCATAATTCCTACTCACTTGAAACCCACCGGAAGCTCTTATCTCGTAGCTGTCTGATGAGACACACGTGTCTCGCGTCTGTTTTCCTGATTAATTTATGTTTTAACAATGTGTGTGTTTGTTCTCAGGTGGGTGGTGTTGGCCGGCACGTGGCGCGCGCGCGTGGTGGCCAGGGCTAGCAGCGGCCCCGCAGGAGTGGCTGGGGGCTCCGCCGGGAGGGGTGGCTCGCCCCTGCAGATCGCCGCCTGGGGCCTTCCGGCCGCTCAGACGGTGGCTGTGCTGGTCCTCAGAGATGTCGACGGGGATGAACTCACTGGTAAGTTCACTGTTTTTGTAGCGATTTTTGATATGTTCCCAACAAGAAATAATAACCAATGCTCAATCCATTCCTTTATTCCTGCCCATCCTATACTCCCATATTGGCTCCCATGTATATCGGCTAATTATTATTCCATTTTTAATATTCCAAGTCCTAACAAATCATTGCCCCCCTGGTGTACCGATTCGCACTGGGACAGGGGACGGGATATGTGGTACATTGGCTGGTGTGGTACATTCGTATCGTGTCGTTAGTTTTTGACATGTTACTTTACTTTTTTTTATTTTATTTTATTTTTTTATTTTTTTTTTAATTTAAAATAATTTAATACGTGTATATACGTACATGTGCGCATATATAATATTTTTCCACTTTAAATCTGGTGTTTTTTTTCTTCGTTTTTTTTTTGTTGTTTTATAAATATTTTTTCAATTTTTTTTTTAAATAGCCATAAAACTGGCACACTATATTTTACTATTTTTTGTGAGTACTATCACTTTACTTTTATCTTACTTTTACTTTTTTATTATTAATGTACATATTTTTTCTCGATCCTACATCTAGTGTTTTTCAGTTTTCATCATTATTTTTATATATTTATTTTTTCTACTTTCATTGTTTTTTATCTTATCTTATCTGTATCTTTTATGTATCACACAGTATTAGACAGTATATACCTATAGTCTATGTTTAGATTTTTTATATAGTTCCTATCTCTGTAATATTAGGCAAAAAAAGTTAATAATTATTAACTTTTTATTTATTATGTGGGCATGATGTGAACATTTGTTATTGGGTTGTAACCTAATTATTATAATTTATTATTTTGTTTAATGCATGTAATGTTATTAACCTGTAAATGTTCCTAATAAAATAAAATAAAAATAAAACAAGGTTTTTAAAATAGGTACTAACTGATATCCTTCCTCAGGGTTTGTTTTCCTCCACACAGAAGGCCCTGATTTTTCCCTCAGGGCCGACAATGAGGTCCATGTTGAAGGAAATATTAGATTTGGGGGTGGAGATATTATGTGGAGGTCGTATTTTTTAAAATTGGTTCTTGAAGATGCACATATTGTAGGATCTAGAAAAGACAAAAGCCGAGCTTATGCACACAAAACTAATCGTGGAAAAGACTGATGTCAATGTGTTAAAATTGTTGGTCACGCGTTTGACTTGTCTATCGGCTGTACACCGGTGCCGAAGGGATCATTGAAGATAGTTATTTGGAGCATTTTTTAATGAAATATTGGTACAAACAAGGACAGCATTCCCCCCTGACATCCATATCTAATGGCAATTCGTCCGTTCCGACTATCTACTGGAGAATCGTCTAACAAATTGCTCGTTTTATGTTCAACAGTTTTGTTTGAGCCAATGGTTGCTCTGCTATACTTACCTATATATGCATCAAATGAACAACAACATGCAGACCTATTTATCAAGTTTATTGTGCTTTAGATAAAGGGCATACCTAGTTATCGCTGCATTAATCAGCAGGTCCGCCGTCCACCGAGATTCCAAACACAACAGCACGCGCGTTTAATTGCGGGCTAATCTAGCCACAGTTCTGTACATATCGAAAGGCACGCGCGTCTCCATATGACTCTGCATACCGCCTATCTATATCTAGTAGCTGCTTGCTTGTTTATTCCACATTATCTAATCTCGCTTAGCCTAAGCCGCCCAAGCTCGCTGCGAACAAAGCTATGCCGTTCCGGGCACCAACAAAAGCATTAACAATATCACAATATGCACAATTCCCTCCGTTTGCCCTGCTTATCTATTTTTTCATCTCGCCGCCATGTTTGTCGTGATCGCCATTTCGTGCTTCCAACTTCCAAGATGGCCACAGTTTCCCGCCCAAACATGTCGGACAGAAGAAACAGCGGCTCCTTTGTTCCAGAAAGAGGAATCCTATTTGCATATAATAAATTTGAATCTATGGATCCTCTCTTCGTGCCGCTCACCTTGATGTCATATAAAAGTGTGTTTTCCTTTCGTTTAATTGTACCGAATTTTCACAATTTGTGTACCTAATCTTTAAATACATACAAGATATGAAACTATACACCTTCTGTATTCATTTACACAAGTATATAGTAACTTCTTATTTTGTTTGATTTTCCCCGTCATAAGATTGCTTTGAATCCTCCTCTTTCATTTCAAACTTCAACCTTCTCCTTTCTTTTTACCGCTCATGGTAATGTCATTAAACTGTGCTTTTCTTTCATTTAATTGTCACTACTTTTTACAGTTTGTGTACTTAATCTAAATACACAAAAGATCCCAATTAAAGTGCCCCTTCCATATTCTAAGTATAATGTTACCTATGTAATTCATTACTAATCAGTCTAATTACCATTACTGTACTTACTATGCCGTATTTATGATGCCTAACCACAGTTTGAATGGTTTTTGAAATGGTTGTTCGACTGTACGACAGCAAACAATTATGTAATCAAAATATTCATAATAAAAAAATAAGAAAAACTGAAATCGTATTCCCTGGTAGTTTTACAACTTTTGTTACCGCGTTTTGTTTGCATTTCCTCATACGATATATATCTTTCCATTCCAAACATCAAACATCTGATCAATCACATAATTGCGCAATTGGATTTGAAGTCAAAGTATAATGAGTTTGTTCTTTGAGTATAAACTCCTAACTACATACATTGTAATGCCCTATTCTTTGAATGCTTTATTTAACAGAGCTATTGGTGGTATCAGCAACAACTCAGCTGTTAAAATATCGCTTCAAAAGCACCACATGCCATGTCTTCCTTACAATTATTCATTGAATTGGTTAATGATTATACTTTAAAATATCCTTAGAAGCAAGTTAATTCCTTCGTCTGTTTTCACAATGACGTTACCGTTTACACTTTGTTAAATGCCTCCTTTAGTCTTTGTTACTCCTCAATACTTTGTTAAGTTACCGTTTAAACTTTGTTAAGTTCCTGTTATCCAGGTTGTTTTATTTTCATAAATAATCAACCTATACTGTATCATTTTTGGACGAGCGTCTTATTCGTGTAATATTGCGCAGAATAAGTTGTTTTATCGGTTTGAAACGCAGATGAATTATATCTGAGCTGAATTTTGATACACACATTGTTAATGCTAACAGGTTTAGCGAGACTTTAATGGGTTGGTTATTCTTGTAATTTTGGGAAAATCCTTTCAAAAAATTATTTGTAAACCCTTTTATTTGTTGTCAGTTGTCAAAGAGTTCGTATAAACGTACATTAATATCAAATTTATGGCTGCAGCGTAGAGAGTGTGGACATGGGGAACAGTGTTATGAACGGCACCTCTAAGAAACAGCCTTAGAGTACCCAGAACCCGGGGTTCTGCTGGAATGGACCTTCTATCTCCCTTGATACTCGTGGAACAAAATTCAAAAACTCCCTCGGCCCTTAGGGAAACAAGGAGGAGTGGACAGGAGAGCTGAGGCCACCTTTGTGAACTCTTCGCTTTTGGGGCCTTCGGATAACAGAGTGGAGAGGAAAGATGAGGCCATCTTCTCTCATAGGACCTTCAGGGAACCAATGAGGCAGTGGAGAGGAGAACTGAGGCCACCTTCGTGAACCCTTACTTTTGGGGCCTTCGAGAAACCAAGGAGGAGTGGAATGGAGGCCCTCTTCCCTCGTGGAGTCTTCAGGGAACCAAGGGGGAGTAGAGAAGAGAGACGAGACCTGGGAAGACACATTTTGGAACCAGAAGACGTAGCCTCACTTCCAATGACAACCCTGGGCAACTTTGAACGTCAACAAAGGGACTAGGTTATTATTAAAGGAATGAGGTAAAATAAGACCTAGTGCTCGCTAAGTGCTAACTGGAACTGTACGTAAACCGTCTTGGCTATAATAAGAAAAATAAAATGAAAAGTTTTCCCAACTTCTACAATTTTGATATCCCGCAAACACGTGCTTATAGATTGTCGCTTATAATCTCAGTTAATAAAAAAGTGAAACTAGACTCACACTATATTATTACGACAGTTTATTTTTCAAAACCAATTTAGGTAGGTACGTAGCTCATTGATCTGTTGGAAGATTTTGTTTTAGTTTTTCATTTATCATAATCATATATAATTACCCCCGAAATTTCGCGATATGAGCATTACATGCGGTTAGGTAGGTCTGAACTAAACGTATGGTGATGGGGACAAAAGTTAATCATGAATCAGTTTCCAGCCATTTAATCTTCGACAAGAATTCGTATACTTACTGTGCTTATTTCTCGTCCACAATACTCCTGTTTGTTTATTCCGATTTCGATCTTGTACTAATTTCTCTGATGTAGAGATGAAAGCGGGGCCTGAAGCCACAATCCACAATCATACATCCAAATCCAACACTTCTGAACGGCAGTGCATGTTTGCGGTTCCACTAATGTATTATGTGCCTTTTTAATTACAATTCAAACAACGAAATCTCTGTACGCAGATTATTAAAGGGGCCGCCGACCGCCTAGTGCCTAGTGCCGGGTACATACTCTCGAGTATTCGCTCTTGTGCTTAACCCTAGAAAGATAATATACGTCTTAGAGACGTAAGCGATGTACAAGAATTACTGTTTTTTTATTATTTCACAAAGTGGCGCGCTGTCTATCTCAGTTAGCTTAGTTGCCGAACAGAGCTTGCGCGGTGCAGCTCTGTCACCACGGTAAATACAATAATTACGGAGAAATACGTACACCATACGTCCGAAAGACGTATGATTACCTTTTGTGTAACTTTCATACTAGTTCGTGTATATGTGATTTAGCGAAATAAAATCAAAAAATATGTATTATTTTAAAGTATAACGACTGATTAGCATTTAAACTTTCATAGCATATAAAAAAATAATGTAAGACAAAATGAAACAATATTTTTTATTTAAAAAAAAACTACACCTTTATACTTCAATACGTCTCTAAGACGTATCATAAAATAATAGATTATCTTTCTAGGGTTAAATCACAGCAGCGAACGGACTATGAACACAGTTTGCTTTCTTACTGGAATAATCATACAATAAACCACACATACGTTTACAAATGTATGGACACAGATATAACAAAACAAACAGAGAATATTGCCCACCTTCGTGCTTGGATAAACACATGGAATTTATGTATTTTTGAACATTGGTGTTATTAAATTGTTTACCTGGTAATCACAACAGAGGATAAATCTAATCCTTGACCTCTCAGAAAGTGTAAAGACTGTCGCGAAATGCGAGACGTGCTACCATTCTAACAATGGATGTTTGTTTCGCAGTGCAAGCAATCCTGTCGGTAAAGCTTAATGGGTGATTCGACAGTTGATTCGCCGACAAATGGCCCCCGAAATTATATTTACTATAAAATTATTATAAAAAAACTGTCAAAAGAAGCGAAGCTAGCAGTCCACAATGGAGTCCTGGTACCTATCCTGATGTATGACAGTGAGTCATGGAACTGGCATAGGAAGGATGAAAGTAAACTAAATGCTGTTGTTATGGGATCCCTGAGGCTGTGTTATAAATCCATGTATGAACGTGTGAGAAATGTGGATATCTGCAAATAATGTAAGGCTGTTGTAAGCTTAATGAGTAAGATAAGGAAAAGGACCCTCAGATGGTTTGAGCGAATGAAAGAAGAAAGTAGTGTGAATGGAAGAAGTCAGGGACGCCCGAGGAAGACATGGCACGATCAAGTGAATCAGATACTTGAGTCGGGCCATGTCAAAAGTCAGAATAATAGAAGAGTGCGTATGAGACGATTTATGAATGTGAGAGAGGCAAAGAGTGTGTGCCACTAAGCTGTTTGGCGGTCCGTCCTCTCTGCCTACCCCTGCGGGACAACGGCGTGATGGTTAGTTAGTTAATTAGTTATAAAATTATAAATTTTTGTGCATTATTTCCCAATTTCAAACGAATTTATTTACAGTATTGATTTTGATGCGCTGGTTATACAAAGTATATAGACAAGCAGATTTTTCCTTGGTGCATTTGAATAAAAATATGTTTTTTACTTTTATTCGGCGGTACCTACGTCCTCTTTGCACATCCCTTCGGGGTCACTTAGTTATATTTTGTAATTATGTATATCGTAGATTCCCTAAACCGACTGCATATTTTATATAAGTATGCCGGGGGGCCAACCGTCGCGTCGGCGGATCAACTGTCATGGAACCAGTTTAACGCTAGATCACTCTTTTAGATTAATCTTTACTAATCGGTTTATGTAAATACAAAAAAACATGCAGTGGATAAATTGAAGCTTTTGCTATCAGAATTAAAATTAAATTGTTAATTACTTTACTAAAAATATAAGCGTAAACTATTGAAGAATGTTATTAGAAATGGAACGCTTATAAGAAACAACTTACTAAAAATATAATTTTATGGATAAACGACGGTTTCCATTGATTAACTTTTTATTTTTCTTATAAAATTATTCACAAAATAAAAATTTTAAAAACCACGTTTGCTCTTAAAATCGTAACTTCTGGACGCCTTTGCCAAGCGATTTTTATGCGTATTACCTACATTCGTGGCGATATAAGACACAATAAGAATTCATTCATTTTTGGCTTGTGGCTCCCTCTTAAGGGTTAAAATCATAAGTTATATCGTCGATGCGTTCTTCTTGTTTTCTCCAAGTTAAGTATTGATTTTTTTTTCTAGACAGTCTAAATTCTAGATCAAAAAATAATTAATGGGAAGAATTGCGCCCGAAAGTCCAAGTTTTGAATAAAAATGTACCCGGGTGTACTAAACCTAGAGAAAATCATAAATGATAAACTTTAAGTCTAGTTACATTTATTACAATCTTTGCCTAAATTACAACAATATCTGTTCGAAATTTGTGTAAATTTGGTTGTTCTGTTTTTGTCCCACAAATTAATCTGAACCTTTTCACAGCCAATGTGTTGTAGGTACATTAAATGATAACAATGTTCTGTAATCATTAGTTTAATTGCATTAAAAAACGGTTAAACAACATAAGATTTATAAAGTTTCATGCCGTCTAGCCTGAACCTTAAAACCATAAATAACAAAGGTTCATGTGGTGAACCTTGAATGATCCTTGTAGTTGTAACCCAAAGCAGCAGCATGTGCGACCGTATTTTTAGATTTACGTCAGCACATGGCCCAGTGCTTGGTGCTGAACATTGGGTGTTGGTACCTACTGCCCAATCAATACTGATAACAACTGTTCCTGTATCTTGTTGACTCGAGATAAGGCCAACCGTTACCGGAACTTTGGTAATATCGCCAAAGGTGGTCGCCAATACCTACCTTTTTTATTCGACTTCTTTAAATCACGGGCTTGTTTGAGTTGCTTATCGATTGTACAGTATGTACAGGCGACTCATTGTGCGGAGTGTGTTCACAGTTCGCACTGTTCATGTTCATTCTCCCGCTGTAAATATTATGAAGTAAGGTGTGCGGATCGCGAAACGCTCCCAACTTATCAATCGTCGTGTCTATATCCATGTTTTATCTTAGCGAGGTTTGTTTACTTTGGGATTGTTTACTCTGTTCGGCGGGAAAAGTTTTGTGTAGTCCTACTGCTGAGAGCTCCATTGCAACCTTCATTTTCAGCTGACAATCATAACCATTGGAGGGAATATTGTCAAAAAATGAACCACTTTTATTTTCTGCGATTGATAGCGATCCAAAATTGGACCACATTTTCCTACCATTCGTAAAACATTTATTGTAATTATTTAAAACATTTCCATGGCTAGCCATTTATTTTAAAATTAAGCTATTGAAATGCTTTATCTATTACGACCATAGATGTCGCAAATAAAAATTTAAAAAAAAATTTCAATATTTTTTTCACGGTTAAAATTAAGTATTTTTTCGTAGATATGCACCTTTCATTATCAAGTATACCTACCACAGACAACATACAGAAATAGAAAATATTATATGTTGACTCGAATAAGTACCCCTCACTGCAGTATCCAAGTGACAAACACGCAGGATTCGCGCGGTTATGAACTTTACGATTTTTTTTATAAATCCTACAAATATGCGATAAACAGTAAAATACAGGTTAGGTTGGGTTAAAACAGATTTTCTGGCACAGCAAAGAATGACAAAATGAATTGCACTATTGAATGAAATTTCTAAAATAATAATAATAATATATCTTTGAACAAAAAAATTAAGATTTATAATTACAAAAACAAAAATTACATCATAAGTACAGTAAAAGTACAGCTTAAAAGTTGGATGAGTACAAAAGTTAATAACAGAAAACAAAATACAAAAACAAAATCCAGTAGGTTCTTAAACAATAGAGAAATAGTCTTGAAATAACCTAAAGACCTTTTTGTGTACCTTCTTCCCAAATGTTAAAATGAGAAATCTTGAACTGTAAATGGATGGACTCTGTAGAACAATTTTTTTTTATTATCAAAAGTTGAAATAATACCTAGTTCAAATAGTACCTAATCTCCGTAATGGGAACCGTTTAACGAACAGAAAATTGTAAGTTATTTCACATAAGATATAATGAATCATCCCAACCGTCAGTAGTTTGGCATTACAACAATAATGGTGAAAAAGAAATCAAAAAGCGTCAGTACGAATGTAAGGCGAGGTGAAGCTAAAGGTAAGGTAGAGGAAAGACAAAGGCTCTCAGGGGAAACCGAGTGTCCCTGCTAGGGTAGGGAGAGGTCTACATCAGATTTGCATATCTTGCTTTCTGCATTATGCCTGCAGTTGGCTGGTTAACCAACTAGCGGTGAGTCCTATTGAATCTGGAGAGGTACACGTGACGTCACACGTACACGGGTTTGCAATGGCTCATTAGCAAGAATTCGAAGAAACAGAAAATAATGAAATAGAGCCTGTATTTGTATAACGCCCTCGCGGGGATATCGCAAAAACGGCGCTTCACAATTTATCAAATTATTGTTATATTTTAACAACCTTCAATAATGCCATTGTAGAACTTTCGCTGATAACTCTACATTGCTCTACACTCATTGAGTTTGTATATACAAGGTGTCCGGGGGTAAAGTGCATTAACTTAGGGAGGTGATTCTACATTATGGTAGGAGTAAAAAAGATTAATAACTTTTTCTGAAATTCCAACTTTTTTTTCCCATACAAAAAGAGATACCTACTAAAAATCCTTAGTGTAAGGTAGCACTTACCCAACAAAGTTGCTGTTAGCTTGCCGGGCGCAATTGTTGCAACGTTGCTTGATGTGATTTGGCCTGTATCCATGGAAACCATTTGTAAACAATAACAAGACCGAGAATTTGACGTGATCGTATGTTTTAAACCAAATGTAAAAAGATAACTGCACTTAAATAACAATTACAGGCACGCTTTTAACGATTAAATTGTTATAAACTAATTGAACACTTAACTAATGTCATCGCTTTTAACTAGTTTAACAAATTTTCAAAATGTCCACCTGCGGCTTGTAAGCAAGCATGTAAACGTAAAGTAATATTATTATCAATTCGTACGTTGTGGCGTACTCATTAATGAATGTCTGCCCGTTCTTTCTTGGTAAAGTAAGGCATTGAAGTAATGGCAAAACTACCCCTAATTTCGAAAAAAGTTAATTATCTTTTTTACTTGTACTATCATGTAGGATCACCTCCCGAAGTTAATGCACTTTACCCCCGGACACCCTGTATATCAATGTCTGAAAATTTTGAAGCACTTTAAGAGGGCATTACCAGAGAAAGCCGGAAAAACGTCATTTTCAAAAAAGTTTTTAGACGTATTGACTCTTTTCCACAAAAAATTATAAATGGATTTCGAAAGATTGTTCTTTTATCTAGCATAGTTATGTAATAAATTTTTAGAATTTTTTTTAATTTTTAGTATAATAAGGTTATTCCATAGGTCGTTGGCAAATTTGTTAAATTTTCAAAAAAGTTTTTGTATTAACCCACACCCATTTCAAATAATGTAATGATGCAGTAAAATAAATCAATACATTATCTAGCAAAGTTATGTATTAGAATTTTAATTTTAGTTTCAATAAAATCATTAAAAAATATGTACGTACATGTGTTTCTTGACGAAAATTGGTCCATTTGTGTATTTATTTGCGCACTTACAAACTAATATATTTCAGATTTTTTTTAAAATTCTTATTAAATTTGGACATTATTGAAAAATGATAAATACTTATAATCAAAAAATAACTACAAAAAGTACACTATTTTAATAGTTTTATCATCACGCCTTTCAGCATTTTTGGATGAAGGTATAAATTTAAAAGAATATTAGCACCTGGTTTTCAAATGCCCGCTGCACACAACGATTTCACGAATCTTCACAAAACTAAGAGCATTCCAGGCAGAACAGTAGCGGGCATTTGCATTCGCGGGGAAAAGGATGGAACCGGGGGGCAGACGGAGGGAAGAGTTGTCACGATTGCTATCTCCGGTATTTAGTGCCCTGGTTGCTGGACCATTATTCGGGCTCATCCCCGCATCCTACAGAATCCTGCAATCGCAATCTCTCCCCGAAATCTGTCTTGTCTGCTGTATTGGTACCCAGTACCTACCCCGTAAGCTTGGGACTTGAGACAACAGGTTTCTATAATATTCTATACAAGCCTGTGGATATTTCACCGATAAATTACGTTGGATAAGGTCTGATATAGGTTTACAATGAGACAGGTATTGCATCGTTTAGACATGGAAGATCTGATTTGCAATTTGTGTTTAGATATATTTTTTAATCTGATTTCATAGCAAAATTATGTCAACCTGGTGATTTTTTTACATTAGCTCCATTCAGGAGTCCCTTTGGAAAATAATTTCCCTCAGGGCCATGTCATCTTTGCTGATGCTGTGTGAAGGGTCTTTTTAGGTAAGGAAGTTCTTGGAAGGAAAAGGGCATTAGGGGTGGATAGGTACCTGGGGGTCAGTGTGTCCAGGAGTGACGGACGTATGAATCCATCCCTCCCACTGCGGTGCAATGGGAGATGTGGCAAAGTCATTGGTTCTGATCCAAGAGATCTCGGATTAAAATCCTATAGTGAACAAATAAAACATTATGCAATTTAAATACGAGTATGTATTAGATTTAACCACACATCTAAATTTTACAATTTGTTCCGGTGTTGAATGGTTTTAGCTCTGTTTAGTGATCAGATCAGAATTTCCAGATACTTCTCAAGTTTTGTCGGACCCATCTTCTCATCTTCACTCCACAGTTTCATTGGCTACAGTCAGTTGGGACTCCAGAGTAGTCATAATAATGATCGTAGCATTGCGCGTTGCTTAAAATGACTTTGTTTAATAACCTTATCTGATATGCCTATTTTCAAGCCTCCACATCTCCTTCCTCGCTTCCTTTGGCCTCAGCAGTGTTCCCATTCAAAACGAGGATGCCATAGTCCCCCTTACACCAAACATTTGAATCTCTTGCACACTGTCGCTTCAATAAGCTTAAATTCAATGCATTTTTATGCTACTCCTACTGTTTAATGCCCGATTTGGCAACTTTAGCAGACTGTAATAAATATAAAGAACATTCGATATCGTTTTTTTCACTGGGAACAGAGAGACGGGAGAAACACCTACCTTTAAATGTTTGACGATTTGCTCCTTTATCCACTGGTCACTTAACCAGGGTGGCCACAGACCTGGAATACTGGAAAACCTGGAATTATCAGGAAATTTTACCGAACCTGGAATTATCAGGGAAATGTCAGGGAATTTCGAAAAAAATTTATAATATCAGGGAATTCCAAAAATATAACTAAATTCGTTATTTTGCAATTTGTGAAACCCCAAAGTTGTGTTTTATACTTTTACTTGCGACTTGTGTAACAAAAGATATGCCGACAAAGACAAAATAGATAGGTATTTTTTTATTATTATTTTCGTTAATGCCCTTGCAACACAATCATGTCATCTAGTTGATATGTGTATGTGTTTTTATTTTGTGTGTGCAGGTATTTTAATATTTAAATCAAGGTTTTTAAGTATTTATAAAATTACATTGCATCACTATTTATACTCATAGCTTTGTGTAAATACATAATAAACCTCTTTCTAAACTTTAGTCGAATGCTCTTGGTTCAGTTTTCTCTAACTAACTAACTAACCATCACGCCGTTTCTCCGCAGGGGTAGGCAGAGAGGACGGACCGCCAAACAACTCGGAAAAGATATAGTTTAGTTTTGAACATATTTTACTTTGCATTATCTAATGTCTTATTTTATTTTACTTTGTATTATCTAATGTCTTAACTGCTTACCCAAAGGGTGTATTGTTTTATTTATTAATATTCTAAATCTAAACTGTTCCCTAGTATTGTTGCTTGTTTCATGTGATATTTTTTTTGTGTCTCTTCTAATGTCAAATGTTTTTTTTGTTTACTTTTCTATTTTTGTCTGGTCTTTTTATTTCTTCACAAATTGTCTTCAGTCGAAATATCATAAATTTGTAACAAGTGTATTTTGTGTTTAATAGATTATTGTAATGCAAATAAATAATAAATGCTATAGATGACGGAATTCCCTTTATTATTTATTTAACAAATGATATCACCTTATATCAAATTAAACATATCAGGGAAAAATGTAGAAACTGCCCTGGAAAACCTGGAATTATCAGGGAATTTTGAAATTCGTTTTTTGTGGCCACTCTGTTAAGGGACCGTACCCATACTACGTGACACTTTTAGGGGGGGGGGGGTCTTCAAAATGTCACGCTCCATACAAATGAGCGGCGGGTTGCTTAGGATTTTGGTCACCGGGGGGGGGGGGGTTAAAAATTGCAAAAAGTTGGTCACGTAGTATGGGTACGTTCCCTAACATAGTTACACTCGATGGTTAACGTAAAAAAGTTCATATAAAACGTATGTGAAAGCAATTTTGGGAGGTTTCACTGGTGTGGTCACGGTCGAGACGATATTTCAATCGATTAATGTGGGTACTTCAAAATGATTGTACAAATAATATTTTGAACTGGCATCTATCTGTAGGTGGGATTTAGTCATCTTCTTCTGTCTTCTGATTCCCAAGTGAGGCTTTATAAGGAAGGAGAGAAACAAAGGAGAGGACAATACATTGAACAGGTCCTTGGGATATTTGGAAAACTCTCAAAGCTGTTTCAAAACTAAACACGTATACATTAGAAATAAAATATAAGAGATATTTCTTTAGAATTATGTTCAGCTGAGGGGTTATTTTGTAATCACCTGAGTTGATGTTATCACGATACTACGCTCTATATAATCGTCGTTATTATTATTACTAGTGTTATTACACGTTGTTTTACGGAGATTTGAGATTTAATTTTATCACCCACAATAACGCAAATAACGAGTAATTGCTAGACCGCCGATTGTGCCGACAGTACAATAAGAAATAACCTCGATAATCTTACAGATTGACCATTGTACGGGTATTTGTTTCAGATTGCTTTTGAGGTCGATGACAAAATGTGTATTATTACTGCGATGATGGATCGTCATTATATGAATGTTCGATCGTACCCAATCTTTGCGGTTTACTGATGGACTGATGGCTAATATGTGTTTTTCGTTCTGCCATCAAATTATTTTTATAGAGTTCAAATTGAATATCAATAACAGATATTGAATGTAACACATATTTTAGTTTTTATATTTTATTGAAATTATTGACGATGTTCTGAATTTACCTACATATATGTGGACTAACTAGCGTATATTTATTTATTTATTTTTATTTTCATCAATACGACTTCACTGTATTGAAAATGTTATTTTTTCAAAATAGTTTTAACCACGTTAATGCTACTGACACACATGCTCATTAGTAGCTTGCTCTCTTGCTACTAATGAGCAAATGATACCTAGATGATAGTAGCATGTGTGTCACGCCCAAATGAGCATGCTCACAAATCAACAGCCGGTTGCATGCTCATTGATTCGCGGGTGGAATGGGAAATGGGCATGTGTGTGTTGTGTATCTAAAAGCTTCCGGCTTTTAGACATAGATGGCGGTGACAAGAACTGTCAGTAGATTCCGCTAGATGGCAGGTAGCTTAGTACCTAAGTTATCCGACATAGGGACGGGGGGGCTGAGAGTGGGTGTTTTCTGAAAACACTCGTTAGAACCATTTTAGCTAGCTCCTAGTTAGGTAGACTGACGAGGTCCATATTGTATACGCGAAGTATTAATAAAACCAGATAACGAACAAGAATCTATTTATTCCCTAAGTAATCGTCAGACAAAGTATTTCTAGAATCTGTTAGTGTTGCTACAGATAACAGAACACTACAGTGTGACAGTACCATTATGGTTAAAAAAAACCAACATGTTTCGTAAGCAATGCTTATTTCATCAGGGTTTACTTAAGTAAACCCCTTTAAGGGCTTTTTGTCTGGGTTAGGTACCTATCAATTATCCAGCATTTATATTGAGTGAGAAACTACCTCTTTATCGCACATTAAAGTTCAAAACTACGCTAACAATACAGAACAAAAATAAGAAAATAATTTGACACCTGCAAAAACGTTGTAGTAACTACCATTTTTTTTCAATATTTTTATTATTTTTTCGTTTTTTTTTTCGATGTAATTGTGGTTGGCAGCTGAATGTACAAAATGCACACGTTTACATGCTTAAAATGCAGTGTGAAAAGGCAGTAAAGCCCTGGGAAGCCTTTTGTCCCCTGTACAGAATTTCCTCCTTAAAGGGACAACATGGACTGAGGGAAAATATAAGCCGACAACTGCGCCACCTCCGCACTGGAATTCCTTACAAACCTCGGGGACAAAGCAGAACCCCACAAAGGCCGAGGGGACAAACTAAACGAGGCTCACTGGCTCTCAAACAAAACCACTCCGTATTTATAAAAGCTGCTTGTAAAAGCTTACATTATGTGATGTAGTCATATCGCTGAGAGCTCATTTTTAACGCCTTTTTCTGACAGGTTACAACTCAGCTATCAGCAATAAATCCACAGCCGATTACTACCTAATCTGATGTATGAGCACAGATTCAGCGTGAAAATAGTTTTGTGGTCACATCTCAACAACTTGTAGGATAATACCTCCCACCTAACAAACTCCCACACAGTACCACACACTTTAAAACAATAAATTACTACTTTAAGGACATCAAATCTTGGCTTAAAGAACTATCGGAAAACGAAACGGGTATATTAAAAACATCGTTTTTTAAAAACCTTACCCAAACCATGAAGTTGTAACATAAAAGTAGCTGAAAACTATCCAAAACATAGTCCTCTTCAGCACCGGATCTCCTGGTGAGGAGGACTTCGAAAGAAGAAAGAGAAATCTTCTCTACCTTTTTTGGACTTTAATGCCTCTGTAACTCATTTTTAGGGCCATTCATTTTAGCTCTCCGCATCTTTTACAATCGTCTCCATCTCTACTGCAGCATTACTCCTGGCTCCATTACTATTCTACACATTGCTGGGTAATGGTCAGACTTCTTTCTTATTTCTTTAATGTTTCCTACTTTGAGCCAAGGCTTCCATTTTATCCAACCATATCTATTTACATTCTGCGAGCTGCTTGCTGGTAGATTTTTCTTCTGGACTCCAGTTCCGCAGGATTGTTTATTGCACAATTTGCTCTCCTAGCAGCATCGCCTGCTCATTCCCATTTTAGTTCTGACATTATTTTCGCAATATCCCTTCTAGAAGAGTTTTTTTTTTTTTAAGTTTTCTTTATTCATTAAATTTTTCATTACACACATAGGGGACTTTTCGACCACCATGCTAGGCACATGCCCGTGTTGTGGTGGTCGATTTTCTATACAGTAGGTGCATTCTTATGAAATATGAAGAATGTGAAAGAATTAAGAAATTATATACATAAAATTATATAATATTAAATAATACAAAAGAATATAAAAGAATGTAAATTGCTCTAGAGTAATATAAAAGAGTTAGGAAAAATATAGTAGAATATTAAATAATATGAAAAGTATAAAACATAGAAATCATATAATGAAAGAATACAAAGGTATGTAATTATAAATATATAAAATAAGAGTAGGTATGGTAAGCATATGAGAAAGGATTTTTGTTACGTTGAGAATCTAAATGTGCGTGGTTATATTGGTAGGTACATTATTTTACACCAATTTTTGTACAAATAAATGTTAGGTTTAAAAATAAAATAAAATGATTTTTAAAAATGTTGTTTCCTCCAAATAAATGAAGTAATATAACATACTATACAAATAGCAGTAACAGAAACGGTTTAGGCAAATGTTGACCTTTATAATAAAATTAGACATGTATCCCTGTTTTGGCATAAAGTGTTAAGTTAAGTTAAGTCAGGTTAAGTTAAGTCAATTAAGTTAAGTCAAGTTAAGTTAAGTTAACTAAGTCCAAGTTAAATCAAGTAGGCTCAATTTAATGGTGTAAGGCATTCTTTAAAATAGTTCCTTCATTTATAATTAACCAGTTCTGAACACTTGTGGTATATTGATCGTCAGTTTTCGATTTCCTGGTATCAATACTCAGCGAATTGAAAATTTTGGGCGCAATGTAAGAGAACTGGCGCTGTGCGAAGGCTGTTTTTGTTGGAGGAATTATGCATTTTAGTTGAGATGAGTACCGGGTGTGAATTTTTTCTTGTGTTTTTTCCATCAAATCCTTTTTCCATATGTATATGAGAATCGTCTTTATGCATAATTGTCGAATGTCTAATACTGTGAATTTTTTAAAGAGTGGTTCTGATGGGTGTGATGGATTACATTTGAATATTATCCTTAGCAATAGTTTTTGTATTAAGACCAAGGGATGAAGAATTGATGTTGCACAGCCTCCCCATCCTACAATACCAAATGTAGCAATTGATTGAAAAAGTGCAAAGTAAATACATCTTAGTGTTTGTAGATTAAGAATAGATCTAAGAGAATAGAAGATGTAACATAGCTTGCGAAACCTTTTTGTTGTAGAATTTATGTGTGCCTCCCATCGTAGTTGATAAAGACATTCTCTTTGTAGTTAGGTTGTAACCTGTCCCTCACAACATACCCCAGTTTTATTTATGTGAATACTTCACAAGAGTCCCAACTGCTCCCGTCTTGAGCCAGTGAGACTATGGCATACCCAATTGGGGTATGTTGTGAGGCTGAAGGGAGTGGGAGGGGAAGGAGATGACAAGGAAAAAGGTAGGGAAGTACCTGGCAATTGTGATCTGGAGCGATACTCTGGAACGTGCCGGAAATATACTACACGTTATTTTTAATTAATTAATTGTGAAATAACCCAAATTAATCATTTTTTTTTTGCGCCCGCCGGGATTTGATCCCGCGACTTTAAGATTATAAGTCAAGAGCCTTACCCCTCGACCACAGAGGCCGCCAATAGTTGGGGATGCCATAATCGCACTGGCGGTATTAACATTTAAAAAATCAATGAATACCTGTTAGTCCCCACAGTTTGAGAATCTGTGAAATCCGCCTGTTGCGCGCGGAGATTTAGGGGTTTTGTATGGAAGCGTCGGGCGCTGAATGCGCGGCCTCCACCGGCCCAACACACGCACACAATGCCCGCATTATCCCGCGGAGATGCCCGCTGCCTACAGCCTACACCTCCCATAGCATAATGCCTTTACCCGCCTAACCTAACCTAACCTTACCTGATCACTGGTCATTGACCATTCTCGTTGCTGCCCGAGCTCGGACCGCGTTAACCAGATCTGCTTAAGCTTTTATACATAAGTAAGTGGCTAAGACGTCGATGGTGCATTCATTACTGGCTGGTTATTGCTCGTGTTTATTGCGATATTTCTTCACAAAGATAATATCATCAGTCGCGCTATTGGAATTGACCCAAACAATACATATTTAGAATTGTGAATATTTGTACATGTGTAGATACACATACCTCTGACCTCTGTCACTCAGGTTGTTTTTTAACATTAACTCCACACAGGAAGCCCTGAGGAAAATAATTTCCCTCAAGGCCTATAATATCTCAGGGGACACTGTGGGGAGGGCGGAGAGGAAGTTAGGGGATGGAAAAAAGTATGAGAGGTGGGTAGGAATAATAATAATAATAATTGTTGGATGATTTTTATAGCGCCATTTTCGTGAAAAAATCACCTCAAGGGCGCTTGAATCTATGAATCCATCCCTCCAACTGCGGCGGAATGCGATGGGTCGAGAGAATCCAGCCGGAAAGGTCTCCCTCGATCCGGCCTGAGAAGATAGGCAGACACATCCTCCACCAAGACCTAGATAAACCTCATCCCATGAACCTGCAAGACATTGGGGTGACATATGACCATGGGGTGTCCTACGACCTTGGGGTGACCTATGGCATGGTTATTCAATAAATGATTCATGCATTCAAAAGCACCCCTGCTAAGTCACAAAACGTAGTGAACCACTTGGGGTGACTTATGACAAAGGTTTCAATAAATGGTGTCCGGGACGGCGGTACCTACCCACAATCGAAATTTCATTAATAAACAGATTTTTTTTTCTTTTTTACGCCTGCTTATTTTTATTGTCAAGAAAGGGACATCAAGTATACCAATAACATATCACACATCCCGTACAAAAGTGTCTTAAGTCAAAAAAAATAATATTTTTCCCCGTTTCTCCCGTCGAAAAGAGATACTAAATAACATATCTCACAACCCGTAGGAAAGTGTCTTAAGTCAAAAAAGTTAATATTGCAGAAGAGCAAAAAAAATGAATGAATGATGAACAAGTTGTCCCGTCGAAAGGAGATACTAAATAACATATCGCACATCCCGTAGAAAAGTGTCTTAAAAGATGAAGTCATAGTAAATAATGCAAAATCATATGTTTTTGTTTTGAAAATTTGATCGCTTAGAAGTATTGTAGATGCTTCAAATAAATACTGCGTGTAGAACATACCTTGGCCCTTAAAAATATCGGTCATTTTTTTTATAAGTTTTTTAATAAGCCTATAAAAAAATAAAGTATACGGTCTAAAAAACACACTTTCAAGTCCAAACTCTCCTATTTATAAACCCCTTTTCGGATATGGTTTTATTGTGTAATGTGGCCAATTCAGTTTATTTTATAATAATCGCAAAAAAAGTTGATATTTACACCCAATCTTCCCAAAATAAAATAAAACATGCATTTTCGCGTTGATATTTTACAATACGGCCGCTAGTCGACGAATTCGGTTATTCAAAGTGACCCCTATGGCGTCCACCGAAGAACTACTGTCCACGGCACAGTAGTGAACTAGTGGATCGCCTTAAGTAAAAAAAGTTAATATTTCAGGAGAGCGAAATAAAATGAATGCATGATGAACAAGCTGTCAATAAATTTAATTTGTGTTATTTCACAATTAATTCATTTAAAAAAATATATAGTATATTCGTATCACTCTCAATATCGCCCTGTAAGACCACCATTCCTGTAAGACCACCATTCAGAATTGATACGTTGTTTGAAATGGCTTTAACCGTGTTTGGTGACCAGATCTAAATAGCCAGGCACTTCCCCACCCTCCTCTTCAATATCTCCTTCTTTTCTCCACTACCTTCAGCCTCTCAACGTATCCCAATTGGGGTTACTGTAGTCTCTGGCTCCAGACGGGAACAGGTGCGACTCTTTTGAGGTATTCACAAAAAAATCAGAGTGTGCAAATCACACGCGGTAGAAGTCAAACCTTCAGAAAACAAAAATAGACAAGAGTGGAGAGGTTACGAAGCACTGCACAAAGAGGAGACCGATTATACTATCCCTTTCTCTCGCTAAATCCTACAGATGTAGGTACTGTCTATTTGTCTCTTACTCGTAGTGTCGCTCGTTTCCGATTCACCGAGTTTCATATTACAACGGTGGTAAAGAAGTTCTCACTTTAATTTTTTTTTTTTTAAAGTTTTCTTTATTTATTGAAATTTTTTAAAGCTGCTTATTTCATTATTGGAGTGACGTTGTTTGCTGAAAATATAAAATAGTAAAATTAATAATGCTACAAAAATCTATTCAAGGTCCTGTTTACTTAAAATCTCATAAAGCTTTTATCCGAAGCGAATTCCAAAGTTATGCTTAGTGTTAATGGTAACCCGTGTGGGCATGTGGGGGGAAGGGGGGACTATTTTTACACAGTTAGTATACCTATCATGTTAATAATATTTGTATAAATACGTAGCCAGTGTTTCGCTTAACGAGGAGTGAATTATTTAAAACACTAGACAGAGGCGTGCGCGAATTCCGAAATGTTAAATAATTCCCTCGTAAATCGTCTGCAATGAATCAAAATGCTTTTCGCTGTCGACACGTTAATTGCCATACGTGTTTATACAGCGTGTATGTAGGTACTGCAGACTTCAGCACTATAGCCAGGTACCTAGTACCTACTCCCACCGCCTTCTGCAGGTGGGTAACACAGCTGCAGGGAGAAATCCCTAGATCTAGGGAGAACTTCATGACGGAAAGGGAGTTTTTGATCAAATCTAGGGTATTTTGGTACCGGCAATCGAACAACGTATAAACCCTTTTCTACAAAATTCAACATGCCTGTATGCCCGATCCCCTGATATATTAGCTCCATATAAGAGATCTTAGCAGATATTCGTGATATAGGACTATCGGACCATCGGCTTGTTTGCACTGATATTGATTTTAACCCGCCGAAAGTACCATATAGAACAATTATATCAAGGGAATGGCGTAAATTTAGTTTTAGTGATTTTCTGGAAGAGCTTCAGACCTCTCTATTATGTACACCTAATTTTTGGGAAACAAAGACGCCAACAGAACTTGTCGAGACGTATAATACAACTCTTTTATGTCTGTTAAATAAATATGCTCCGACGACGTCCAAAACACGTAAAGTTCGAAAGTCTGACGGCTGGTATGACGATGAATGTCGAAACCAGAAAAGACTTATGCGAAAATTAGAGAGGTCATATAGGAAAAATTCTACGGTAACTTCTAGGGATGAGTGGATCCTTGCTCAAAAACAGTATATGAGCAAAATAAATTCCAAAAGATCAGAATACTGGAATGAAAAGATTGACTCTGAGCGAACCAATCCACGGCGTCTCTGGAACTCAATAAAGACTGTTATTTCCGAAGCCACTGTTCCAACTAAAATAGATATTAACCCAGATGCCTTCTTAACGTTTTTTCGGGAAAAAATTGAAGCCATTCGTGCCTCCACATCTCACGCCCCTCCACCAATATTTACTATAAATTCTAAAGGAAATTTGTCTTCCTTCAAACTGACAACGCTGGAAGAAGTAAAAAAATTAATTTCAAGTTCGCCAAATAAGCAGTGCAGTCTTGACCCTATACCAACATGGTTACTAAAAAAATGTGTCATTGTCTTAGCCCCGTTCCTAGTTCATCTTTTTAATAAATCTCTGAGCACAGGTGACTTCCCTGAACCTCTAAAGTCTGCTGTAGTTACGCCGATACTAAAAAAATCACAACTTGACCCCGATAACTTAGGTAATTATCGACCCGTTTCAAATTTACCTTTCCTATCAAAAATCCTGGAGAAAATTGCTGCTGCACAAATAACCAGTCATTTGAATTCAAATAAATTATTCACTAATCGTCAATCCGCATATAGAAGGTTTCACTCAACAGAAACCGGATACTTCGTATGCTGTCAGATATAACTTTGGCCATAGAGTCAGGTAAGTTAGCACTTATCTCACTCTTAGACATGAGTGCAGCGTTTGACACGATTGATCATGACTTTCTCACTAAGAGATTAGGGGAAACATTTGGTTTGAGTTCCGATATTAAAAATTGGCTGGTGACATATCTATCCAATCGCTTACAAGCCGTTAAGGTTGGAAATAAGCTCTCTAACTTCGCAACACTTTCTTCAGGGGTACCCCAAGGATCCGTTTTAGGCCCACTTCTTTTCATCCTTTTTACAAATGATGTCGCCAAAATAATCGAGTCATTTGGTCTTCTGTCCCACTGCTACGCTGACGATCAGCAAGTTTATTTTTACTGCTCTCCAAACGAAGTCAACAGTCTCAAAATCCGCATAACTGAATGCCTAGAAGCAATAATTCGTTGGATGTCTTCAAACAAGCTGAAGCTGAACCCATCTAAGACTGAGTTTCTATGGGCGGCCACAAACAAACGCCAACATTTCATAGACAATTCACCTATTTCCATTTCCGGCAACGATATTATTCCAAAGACAACAGTCAAACTTCTTGGCGTTAATTTAGATTCAGACTTTTCGTTAAAAAGTCAAATAAATAGGACAGTAAGCACCGGTTTTTTTCACCTAAGACAACTCAAGTCAGTTCGAAGAAACCTTCCTACAGAGGCGACAAAACTATTAATTAACTCTTACGTAGTCTCGCGGCTCGATTACTGTAACGGCATCTACGCTAGTCTACCAAAATATCAAATTGACAAACTTCAATCCGTGTTTAATGCAGCGGCAAGGCTCATAACTGGGGTTTCTAAATATTCACATATTTCAGAACACCTTCGTAACCTTCACTGGCTAAAGTGCCCTGAGAGAATCCAGTACAAATTGTGCTGGATGGTTTTTAAATCAATCAACGAAATGGCCCCACCTTACATCTCCGAATTATGCGTCCCGGAAAATACCGGTCCGAGACAATTAACCCTTAGATCAGCAACTTCATCTGCTAAAGGCAGACTAATAGAACCTAAACGAAAGCCAAATACTATGTTTGGAGATCGTGCTTTCGGAGTATCTGGGCCTAAGGCTTGGAATAGACTCCCTCCGGAATTAAGATGCATAACAAGCCCAACAGAGTTTAGGTCCAAACTAAAAACCTTCCTTTTTGGGCTCTCATACCCGTAATTTAAATATACCTATTTGAGAGTATCATACTTGTATTGTCTGTGCTATGTCTTAATCACACTTTTCTTACTAAATTAAAATTACTCGATTCCTTACACATCAATCTGTCTCTTGACGAACCACATTTAGAAAGATCAAATCCTTATAGGTACTATTGTACCACCCACCTTTACATGTTGCTTTTACTTTCCAAAATACACTCGTCAAAGAATACATTACATATTAATATTAAAATATTTCTCAGGATTAAATAACGTGTGTTCACAATAATGTCCTCTGCGTGCGAACTCTATCTAAATTTCTTTTAATGGACAATATACAGTGTTAATTTCAAGCGACCTCTCAGGTAAGTATGGTCCTGTTTTCATTAAATTTTAGGCAGCATCGCGTTCATTGGTCAAAATATTGTACATATATTTTCGTATCGGTGATCAATGAACCGGTGTATGCAACTTTTAGCCATAAGTTGTTTATAATTGTTTGCCTAGCTTGTAGTTTTTTAGATTTTAGAAATGTATTATAAGTTTGTACAGCGCCCTTGAGGTGATTTTTCACAAAAACGGTGCTATATAAATCATCCAAATATTATTATTATTATTATTATGAGGGGGGACGTATGAAACCATCCCGTCCACTGCGGTGCAAGGCGATATTCCGAGAGAGTACGACTGGTGACTCCCCCAGCCATTCTTTCTCGATCCGGCCTGCTATGCAGCTGGTGGGCAAACGCATTCGCCGCCAAAACTCGGTCAAATCTCACCCCATGAACCCGGGCACCCCTGCTAAGTCACCAAACGTACCTTAACACTTGGGGTGACCTACGTGGTTCCTGGGGCGGCGGTACCCATATCCGCCTCCTAAGTTATCGAATTGTAAAAAAAAGATCCTTGAAATTTACAAATTCAGATATTTCAGCAGTATTATCCAACACCCTACGTTTTGTTTGCCCCGCTCCTTCTCTTCCTCCCCTCCTGCCATTTATAATATAATAATATATATTATTAGCAAATTAAAAAAATATTGAGTTAGTCTGGGGATTTTTCGCATTTCTAGGGATTTTTTGTCCTGGCAACTTAGGCGCATGCATGCCAACCCTGCCGAAGCAAACGTGATCTCCAGTTCTGAGCTCTGAGCCATCAACTTTCCATCATTCGAACATCGAACACTGGAAAATCAATTTAAATTATGGTAATCGCTTCAAGTCTCGCTGTGTTATAGGTAGGCAGGTCCGGTTTGCCTTCTCTCTTCTTTCACACATAAGGGTACCTATCTACATTAACTCAACGACGGTACACGGTACCTACTCCCACATACTACATAGTAATGAGCTGTCATATTTTAAAAGATTTATGTAAAACAGTCACTGCTGTCTGATGGAAGCTTTGCTGCGCTTTAGTGTTGAGTGAAGACTCTGGTAAATGAGCAACTCTTTACGACAATTTCTTGCCGGCAAGGTTTTTCCGTCAAGATTGCCGTGTATTGCCTATTCTTGTCGTCGTATTACCCTGTCTTGACGGTGAGTTTGCTCGGCTACTCATGTTACGACAATATTGCCAGGCTAAATCTGTTTCCCTCTCACTCTGTTACTAAAATTTATAATACAGGCAGTCCGATGCTCTGTGCGGAACCCGCTTGCACAGCGCGGGTGTAAACCGTGCGCCTTAAAGTTTAAGTTTAAACTTAGGGAATTCAATACTTCGTTTGTGTGAAAGCACTATAAAACAATAAAATACATGGTAATTAATTAAATAAATAATTTTATTTATTACCCGCTAGCAAAACTGTCATATTTTCAAACGCGATTAATATCGATAAATATTCAATTGAGGGCTCTACAATCATTTAATCGGCAAAGAATGATAAATCAATGCTAAAATGGTGTGTAACTTTCAAAAAGCACTACGGTTTAAGTCATCCAGAGGGGGGAGTTACAGACAGTCACGACCATGTGGTTGGTATTTTTTTTATCACTGTTACCAGATCTGCATAACCCAGTATTGCGCAGTTAAAAAAAAATTGTTCTACAAAATTTCTTCATTTTTGCATCGCTTTGTGTGCGGTACCTAGGTAGGTACCTACTCTGCGCGCAAATAATGTAAACCACTCCAATAATAATGGGTCAAAGGAACCGGGTGCAGGAGCCAACACTAATGGCTGGATGTTATTTGAATTCTCGAAACAATAAAAAGTGCATTGAGCTGTACAAAGCGCAGTCTGAATCTCTGAATGGACAAAGGCGGAAGGCAGGAAATGTTCCTTGTCCCTTGTTCCTTATTCCTTGCTCCATTGCCGGGCGTCGAGCTTTCAATTTATTGTAGGTATATTATGCGGCTTTCTTGATTAGGGATTTTTGTGCTAAATAACTATTAAATAAACTTTAAGTGCAGTACGAATTATACGAGTTTGTGGAATTCGTTGGGATCTCTTCGATTGTCATCTGTTTTTGCAGTATTTGACATTCATCCATTGCAGTAGGCAAAAGGTACATATATTATTCTACTGCTCGCTGTAATGTCTCTTGGATTATTATCTATTTTTGCAGTATTTGTCATTCTTCCATTGCGGTAGGCAGTAGGTACATATGTATTCCATTGCTTGCTGTAATATCTCTTGGATTGTCATCTATTTTTGCAGTATTTGACATTCTTCCATTGCGGTAGGCAGTAGGTACATATGTATTCCATTGCTTGCTGTAATATCTCTTGGATTGTCATCTATTTGTGCAGTATTTGACATTCTTCCATTGCAGTAGGCAGTAGGTACCTACATATGTATTCTATTGCTTGCTGTAATGTCTCTTGGATTGTAGTCTATTTTTGCAGTATTTGACATTATTCCATTACGGTAAGCAGTAGCAGTAGGTACATATTTATGTATTCTATTGATCGCTCTAATATCCTTTAATTTAGAAACCTAATCTTGGAAGATGCATAACATTATATTCTCAACGACCCTGAATGTAAGTAATATCTGGGTAGTTCGTTTGTAATACTCGTACGTAATTAAATTAGGTAGGTATTAATTGTCTGTTATTCAAGATTAGTTTCTTCAATGTTACGAGAGAGCAGGCACCTGCATACCTGATTGCAAAAGTTTTTTTGAGTTCAATCAGTGTTGCCATTTGCATGGATTTTACCATGATTTCATGGTTTTTGGGTAACTTTTTTTTTCAAAAAACCATGTCGATTAAGATATGTTTTTTTTACCGGTCAACAAAAGAGTGTAGGTACTTTTGAGAAGGATACATTTTTTTAGCATTTTGTGTACATTTTTATATTATATTGTATACAAAATAGAATGGTGAAATTAAGTATAGATATGGTATAATAATAATAATAAATTTGGACAACTTATGTAGCGCTGTTTTTGCGAAAAATCGCCTCAAGAGCGCTATGTCTTATATAGTCCTCTTCATCTGGGGACTAGTTATTTAATCAGAGTTTATTTGTTTTTTACGATGTTATCAGTTTTTTAGGGGTTTTCCATTGACCTCTTCCAGCCAAATTCTTATTCTTGATTTATACTCATATTTTTTTTATTAGTTTTATGTCTTGGGAAGGATATTGTGGGATTTTGTTACAAAGTAAGTGTAGTTTCTTTGTCCGAGTGTGGTTTTTTAACTCCGAATGTTTTTTAAGTAATTTTTATTCAATCTAGTGTGATGGATACACGTTCTAGAAAAGGATTCAGTATTTGTTAATAGTTTCAATAATATATTTTAGGCATATATTCATTGTACATTTGATACGTCAACGTTAGGGAAAATTTTAATGGAAGGCGTTCTAATGGGTACTTACGGTATTGTCTTTATAATACCTTTTTTAATTGTATTCAGGTTGTGTATGTACGTGTACTTATGTGTAGCAGATCCCCATCCTATAATTCCATATTCAATTCGAGAATGACTTTCATATTCTTTACCACATTTCTTAGATTTCTGATGAAATGTATAAGGCTTGTGAGTTTTTCCATAATACCTTTGACGTGAAGGTCCCATCTAAGATTTTCATCAGTACTCCGAGATATTTTATGTTTTTTCTGTAACTGGACAGTGACGTGTCTATTAAAATTTCGAACTCGAATATTTGTTCAGTTCTTGGAGGAAATATCGATGAGTTCATATCGTTTACCTGCTCGTATCTTCAATGTTCGGGTAACTATGGTTTTCAGGACAAAATATTTATTGAAAATTAATTCAAAGAATGTTACGATGTCATTTAACTGACGTAAGTTGTTAAATGAATACAACCACAAGAACTTTGTATCATAAATGTCGGACTTGGATTGTGGTAGGTCCTGCATTTCAGGATCCCCAGAGGCTAGACATCGTGCCACCAGTCTTTCCACCAAACCAAGAAGAAAGATTATGAGGTAACCACTTAGTGGCGCGGTATGCCAGCGATGGGCAATTATACGCCAGGTCCTCGACCCATTCAGCATTCGGCATTCAGCATGTCACGGAGGTGTCGGACTCCGAGTCCCGGCTGACGGGGTTAGGGGGAACACCAGATACCAGCACGGCGCCGACGAGTTTGCCATTCCAGAATCAACTTTTTATCGGCTCCCCACTAAATTATATCCCCCTTCTCGAGGGCGACCGCTACACGCGTAGATAGTGGAATGCCAGCTTCTTGATTAAGACGTGAGAGGTAATAACGGAAACTGTTGCTTTGCACGGATATTTTTGTTTGGCCGTGCGGATAAATAATAGGGTGATTGTGGCTCATTTGGAAAAAACTAAATAGAGGTGATTTTTCACAAAAACGGCGCTATAAAGTCATTCATATATTATTTTATTATTATTACTCTGATCTTATGATAGTGGTTAGCTAAGGGACACGGAAGCTAAGTGTAGTTTATGATCAGACCGAAAGCCATTCACATTTTTTGTTGGTACTTGCCAATTGATTTGAGAGTTATTGTATTACTTATGTTCTCTATTTTATGCAGGTGCTTGCGGGTTTTTACAGATGCAATGCCGCCTCATGGAGCCTCATGATTAAGTTTTTCTTTTGCCCTGTTTAATTAATCTTTGTCTTACTAACCTATTTTTTGCATTTTGTTTTTCCTGTTAAGCACTTGCATACTGCTTACTAACAACGTATGCATGGACACTGGAGGTCTAGATTCGTTCAAAATAAATAAATGTAGCTTCGTTTAACAAAAAAAATTAAAATCTTGCGAGAGCCTTGAAGGAGTAACCATCAGTTACTTATACCAAGGCGGGTAAGAGGTGGATTACCTCCACTGATCTTATGAAAAAAAAAAATTCTATGACAAATAATAGGTACACTGGTTTTCATGAAAACAACGACTTTCATAATTTTTTTTTTTAAATTTATATTTTTTTGGAGTTTTTTTTTAATTCTTTTTTACATTACCTCCACGCAGCAGGCCCCGAAGAGTATAATTCCCCTCAGGGCCTATGTCATCTTTGGGTATACTGTGAGGAGGGTCTTTTTTAGAAAAGGAAGGATTATGCGGAATCTGGTGGTCAGTGTGTCCCAGAGTAACGGGCGTATGAATCCAACCCTCCCACTGCGGTGCGATGTTCCAAGAGAGTCCTGCTGGAGAGATCAAAAAGTTTCCTTCATCCAGTCTCTCCCGATTCGGCCTCCCACGAAGTTAGTGGGCAGACGCATCCGCCGCCGTGACCCGGATAAACCTCCCCTCATGAACCTGGGCACCACTGCTAAGTCACCAAACGTAGCGAACCACTTGGGGTGACCTGTGGCAGAGGTGTTGGTTATCCTATAAATGGTTTCCAGGGCTGTGGTATCCATTCCCTCCTCACAAATTGAAAACTCCCAAGTTCTGATTGATCTCTTTATTTTGTTCCTCAGTATATACGAATGTTTATCTATGGATAACATTTAGACCAAAGTCGGACGTTATGCTCCAAAGTACACATTATAAAAACGTTGTCTTCTACCTTTATTAATTATCTTGTTTATGTTTCAGGTACTTGCTTTGTGGGCAACCAGTCCAGCCGCTCCCTGATGGCTCTGGTGATTGTCCCCCAGCTGCTGTATCTGGGCGCGGGCTGCATCATGCTGCTGCTAGGGCTGCGCGCACTGCTGGCCGCCCCCCGCGCCGCCCCCGCCCCCGCCCAGCGCGCCGCCCACGACAGCGAGCGCGCCACCACCAACCGCCTCGGCATCTTCGCCCTCCTCTACTTGATCCCCACCGTCTGCATAGTGGCCAGCTGGCTGTATGAATACTTCAACAGGGATACCTGGCTCGCAGCAGTCAGACCGTCGCCCGTACCGAGCGTTGCTCCGAGACCAGCAATCTGGGTGTTATTGCTAAGGATCTTGATGCTGCAGATATTGGGTATCATCACGTCTGCGTGGATCTTATCGTCGAAAGGGCCGCAGGCTTGGAAGAGACTGTGCGGGCGTATGGGCCCCCCTGCGTACAAGCCGACCCCCGTCAAGTGCGTCCCCCAAAGCTTGCCTATCCACTACTACAGCGCTGCGGCAGTTCACACATCCGTGTCTCAACGTCCGCACTCCCACTCGCACTCCAAGTATTCCACCCACAGTCACAATAGTCACCGAAAGCCTCGACCTCATCACGCTTACCCCGTCCCTCTTCCTGGCGGAGAAACCATCTTGTGAAATAAATCTGACTCTCCTTCAAACGGAGTTTTCACATCGTACGATTTCTTTTTATGATAAATGAATGTTTTTAAGGAAGACAGACATTGTTTCTAGTGACCAGTACTTTAAAAACTTAAAACCACAGTGCCGTTATCTATGTTCCTTACTGAAACGAAGTGTCTTAGGATTAAATATAAATATTGTATTTAGATTGTAAATTTTCTGTATTTTAGAAAATTTTCCCTTTGTTGGGGAAAAAAGTAGTACTAATTCATATTGAATTATATTTTTAACCAGTGAATAAAATGTACAAAGTGTTTTAAGTATTATTTTTTTAAGTGCCATTTCAGATAATAAGCTAAATAGTAATAATGTATTGTTGTGACTTCATCATTTGAACACCTTTGGACAGATGTGTAATATGTTTTGATTCACTGAATGAGGTGCTAGAACCAGCTGGAAAGCACAATTTGAGAAGTTCTGAAAAAACGATTTTAGATTTTAGTTAGCTAAATGTTATTCCTCCATGGCTATAATATTGTTTCTTTTATTCATTGGTCCATGTTTTCGACTAAGCATATCTGGCGATTGGTCCATGTTTTCGACTAAGCATATCTGGCGATTGGTCCATGTTTTCGACTAAGCATATCTGGCGATTGGTCCATGTTTTCGACTAAGCATATCTGGCGATTGGTCCATGTTTTCGACTAAGCATATCTGGCGATTGGTCCATGTTTTCGACTAAGCATATCTGGCGATGGCTCATGTACAATACGATGATTCTATATTATTCAAATTCAGTTTGTATCAATTATTGATAAAATATCATTTTATATTATTCAAATTCAATTTGTATCAATTGTTGATAAAAGATCATTCTATATTGGTCAAATTCAATTTTTATCAATTTTTTGACAAAAGATCATTGTATCAATTATTGATAAAATATCATTATTTATTATTCAAATTCAATGTATATCAATTATTGATAAAATATCATTCTATATTATTCAAATTAAGTTTGTATCAATTATTGATAAAATATCATTCTATATTATTTAAATTCAGGTTGTATCAATTATATTGATAAAATATCATTCTTTACTATTTAAATTCAGTTTGTATTAATTATTTATAAAATATCATTCTATATTATTCAAATTCAGTTTGTATCAATTATTGATAAAATTTCATTCTATATTATTCAAATTCAGTTTGTATTAATCATTGATAAAATATCATTCTGTATTATTCAAATTTAATTTGTATCAATTATTGATAAAAAAAGATCATTCTGTATTATTGAAATTCAATTTGTATCAAATAATATTGGCCCTAAGGGGCCATCCATAAATTACGTCACACCTTAACGGGGGGGAGGGGAGTAGAGAAGTGTGACTTTGTGTGACAATGGTGTGTGGGGGGGGGGTCATGAGCTTTGTGATGTCACATGCACAAAACGACTGCGACTACCACAAAAATATTTTCCCTATCCCATTACGCCTCCTCCGTTGTGGTAAATATGACCGTGACGATATTAAATGTTGACGAAATATTAACAACTATTATTTTTACATATAAAATTGCAAAATATTTGACGTCACGCTAGGGGGGAGGGGGTCTCACAAATATGACGATGTGTGATAGGGATGGGTCAAAAATCATGAAATTCGTGTGACGTAATTTATCGATGGCCCATAATGTTCCCGAGCATAGAATAAAGAAGAAAACTAGAAGTGTCTCCCATCTGAAATTTAAGCCTCGATTAGCCAAATATTTGAATCACGAAACACACCCTCAAGGCACGTGATATTCTTTATTCTATAGTCCAAAACGTTACATTAATTAAAATTGTGTTTGAAAATATTACCACTTTCATCAGTCAATATCTGTCCACTGCTGGATGAAGACCTCCTTCGGCTGTTTACTGTTATTTTTATTAAGGATTCATTTTACCCATAAGACATGTTGTATTTCAACGAAACATTGGTGCTCAAAATAGATTCAATGAAAAGTATTTATCAAGTTATCAGTGAATATTGAAAATTTACCATTCTGCTATGCTAAATCCTTGCCATTTTCAATACAAACTCAATTGTGTGCTGTGTACCCAGGAATGGGGAGAGAACTAAATTTATTGCTATTTTTTGTGTTATTAATAACTATTTTTTTTTTATTTCGACCACTTCCGCAAATGAAAATTATACGTAACCCTTTGTTTCTATTATCTGTGTACGTAACTCACCGACTGATAGAAAGGTGAAATAAAATAGTATTTTGACTTAATGTACATATTATAAATTAATTATTCAAATTCCTGGACCAAACCTCATGTTCCGAGAGTTCATTAGATCTATCTTTATAATAATTATATTAAATCTATGTAATAAAAATATATTTACTTAATTATGTTATTGAGGTGTCCATGTAAATTTTGTAATTAATATATTGCCCACCCCCGGGCGATCATGTTCGCGACGAGCAGTCCGAGTATGACGTCACGCGAGCACGTCCACACGTCTGGATTCTGGATTGATTTATCCGGCGGCATCCATACAAAAATGCTCGTGGCGCGCCTGTGACGTCATGCACGCCGCGGACATGTTCGCCCTCAGTGGGCCGTGTTGTGCCAACCTGTCCACAGAAGTGCCTTTGAAAAATTGATGTAATAAAATTTATATTGAAAAAAAATTGTTTTAATTCACTCCACTGTAACCAAAAACTATCAACTACATCACTAGAACCATAACCCTAACAAAATAGGCAATCATCAATAAACCACATTTTCGTACTTCGATAGTTCAAAGTTTGAATAAGAAGGGGAAATCAAACAAATAAATTGTATTAAGAAAATACTCTTTAACAATCACAAAATGAAACATCACTATTATAATAATATGATCTCAGCGCCCTTGAGGTGATTTTTCACAAAAACGGCGCTATACAAATCATCTAAACATTATTATTATGAAATATTATCTCCCAAATAAGGTTTAAGATTGAGAAGTAGCATTTGAAGTATAACGTCAATAGATGAAGATTGGCAATACTTCATTACATACTTACAAACCATCATCACCAAAATACCAAGTCTTCACAAAAAGGAAAAGAAGGAGATGGAGTTCTGGGAAGGAAATAAGTAAGAGGGGTGGGTAGGAATCAGGGGTCAGTGTGTCCAGGAGTGACGGCCGTATGAATTCATCCCTTCAACTACAATGCAAGGCGATGGGTCGAGGCATTCTAGCTGGAGAGGTCAAAAGACCTCCTCAACCAGTCTCTCTCGCTTCGGTCCGCCACTCGGCAGGAGTGCAGACGCATCGGAACTTTACAAATCTCATCCCATGAATCCAGGCACCCCTGCTAAGTCACCAAACGTAGCGAACCGTTGGACTAATCAGCTAAATTTGTCCAATAGTCCGATATTAGGGATTTTTACATACATACATACGTAAATTAAGTTTTTTAAACTGCATACGCAATATTACGTTATTCCAATATGCTATACACAATAGAGAACTCCAGTCCAATTTTTTTATTTTTTTTAATGAATACTGACCTCCTAACTTAAATAACTGCATTTTTATTTTTATTTTTAGAGTTAGTTTTAATAGATAAAATAATTGTCAAAGTTTTAATTTTTCGAGACCCCCGAAAACCATCGAATTGTGTGACGTCATTACTCCTGAAAAATTAGTATAGGATAGGGCAATCAGCTGATCTACTGCGGCCATTTTGAATCCCGTTGTTCGAAGTATTCTCCCTAGAAATAGCATTACTTATCAAAGTTTCAATACAATGACTGGTGACGCGTGACGTCACATTTCACCATTTCAGTAATGCCAACTTAACGCTGTGTTTTCAGGAGAGGTTTAAAAATGCACTTTTTAATAATTTTTTAAAAACTCTGCGTTTAATATTATGAAATAAAAGTTATATATTCGGAATCAGCGTTCATTGGTCTATATGAACATATTTTTTTAAAGCCATAATATTTTTCACTGGAGTTCCTTATTGCAAATCCAACCTCTGCCAGTGCTGTAGATATTCGTCAACACTTTGGTTCTCATAGATATTAATCAACAGTTTGAGCTATAGATATTCGTCAACACTTTGATTCTCATAGATATTAGTTCGATTTTTTCAGTTTTTGGAATTCCTGTAGATATTAGTAGACGCCTCCTGTATATAGATATTAGTATCTGGAGTCGAATTTCCTACCCATTTCCAAAAATAAGACTATTGGGCTCTACACACGACACTGCATTTAGTCACTAAATGTAGAAATGGCTGCAGATTGTATGGTGAGGAGGCCCAACCGCCTGCGAATTGGAACAAATCACCAGCCGTATTATTATTTTCCTTCTGCCGGGACCCCCCACTCCTTAAAATTGGGCCGAACAGCCAGCCGTATTATTATTTACCGTCTGCGAATTCTTGTTGGGGCCAGCCGCAGAAGGAACGCCCCCGAATGGACATGTTACGACACGTGATTTTATTCATTTCTCATCGGAGAGCATTCCGAGCGGTCGTCGACAGCGACTTTTACCAGTTCAGCGTTACGATATAAATATTATTACTTTACTCTTTCATCATGCTTGAGAAGGAAAAAGAAGTTTGGGTGGAGATTTTTGATTTATACAAGGACTTACGATGCTTGTGGGATATTTAAATGGTTCTAAAATCTGACGAAAATAATCTTTTCAATGTGTGAATTAGAAATGAATAATTTTATTTCTAAATGTTTTAATTTTGATATTATTCCCATCATTTTATTTCTAAGTAGGTATTTACATTTTGGTATTGAAAATGTAAATTGTCACTCCCGCGTCTGAACCGGTGTACGTTTTGGAAATACGCTACCAGCATAGCAATTACGATATAAATATTATTATTTTACTCATCATGGTTGTTATTATTTTTGTCTGTAATTCTCAGAAAAAAGGAATAATAATTTTTTTACATTGTTGTTCTAATTTTTGCCTATAATCTCAGAATAAGGAAGAATATGTTTTTACATCATCTTTTTTATTATTAATAGAACAGCGCATGAGACGATGTATGAATGTGAACGAGGCAAGGAGTGTGTGCCGAGACCGAGAGTTTGGCGGTCCATCCTCTCTGCCTACCCCTGCGGGGAAACGGCGTGATGGTTAGTTAGTTAGAGTGGAAGATGCTGTCAGTATCGCCCTGGTGTAAGACCACCATTCAGAATTGAAACGTTGCTTGAAATGACTTCTGCCGTGTTTGGTGACTAGATCTGAATAGCCAGATACTTCCCCACCTTCCTCTTCCATATCTCCTTCCCATCCACACTGCCTTCAACCTCACAACATACCCCAATTGGGGATGCCATATTGCCAGTTGGGACTCTTGTGCTGTATTCATGTAAAAAAGATAGTTTTATTATTTTTGCCAGTAATTCTCAGAAGAAGGATTTTTTTTTCATCACTGTTATTATTTTTGTCTGTAATACCCAACAGAAGGATTAATATTTTCTTAACTGAGGGAATTTTTTAATTAATTGTTTTTACATGAAACGACAAAAACGAGTAATGTTTATAATAAATTTGCCTAGTAAAATATGTTATGTGAATGATTTTATTTTTTTAGTTGTATGTAATTTTAGTTAGAAAAATACATAAGGTGGGATATTTTTAAACTTTTTAAGTTTGCCTGCAAAAAAGTTATGTTTCAAAAATTATGCAGGGTGGAACAGTACGCACCCGAGAGATTTTAACCAGCGATTCCCGAGCTTAGAGTAAAAAATATTCAAGTCATTTCTCTGTCCGATGACACTTTTTATCTGTTAAAACATTAAAATATTATTCCATCACACGCCGCAACTGAGTACCCAGGAGTATAACTTGTTTATAGTGTAGCGGTCATTTGACAAGCGTTGCGTCTAGTTCTAACGGCATATCGTTCAAACGGGACAGCGCTAGTTCGCTTAAACCCATCCCGTCGTGATGGGATCAGTAGCGACATGTGATCGAAAAACTTTTTTTTGTTGTTTATTAATAGAAAAAATATATCATCGGACAACAAAATGACATCTACATTATTTATTGATCATTGTCTGTTGTCAATAAAGCCAACACTAATCCAACACGTTGAAATTTCGAAAGTGACGGAGCCATGACACGTTTGCGCACAGCGCGAGCGCTCCGAACACGTCCGCACAGCGCAAAAGCTAAGACCCATAAATATACTAACCCCTAGATCGATCACTTGGGGCTTTTTCCTCCTAGCGGTTTCGTCACCAACTTAACCCCCCTCGCCCTTCCCGCACCTGCCAGCACTAATAGACTAAAGATAGAGGAAACTTATTTGTCTACCATAGACAATATAATCGCTCTCGACCTACTTCACTAGCCCAATAAATTATTTAAGAACAAAATTATTGGAATCAGAAAATGTTACATTAGACAAATGAAACACTCTGAGAACATCTTTAAATATGTTTATTTTCAGTAAAGACAATTGATAATAAATAACACATAAGACAATTGATAATAAAACATAACACAAAAACTAAGGTATCCTAACCGACCTAACCTCAAATTAATTTACGGACGAATGCTGAATGTTGATGTCCTGGTACTGGTTCTCATCCTGGTCATCTTGTAGATACTCCACTGACCAGCTCTCTTCACCTTCACCGTCAGACTCCCATTTGACATCGGAAATGTCTCCTTCCAGTGCAATAGTTATTTCTTCATGTGACAAACCTCTAACAGCCATCTATAAAAATGATAACAATAAGTTACATATAGTCTACCGGAAAACATTAAAATAAATTAATACATCTTGAAAGAATCAAATTAAAATACGTAAAACAATACAAAAGGCCAAAACAAGAAGATCTCCATTAAAAACATCCACCAATGCGCCATCACAGGATCATGAACGTTTTTAGCGAAAACAAAATGAAAAAGCAATGTTTTTGAATGAAAATCATATTTATCGATCAGATTAAACATCTGCATACAGTATAATAATTATTTTCAACAGAAAAATGCTATATTTTACCTTTTAATTTTATGCAGAAAACCAAGATGTCAAATCGTTTTGTCCAAGACGCCATTTCCAAATATTTTGTGTTGCCAGTACGCGATTTGTTATATACCTTATAAAACATAAAACATATCTTTCTCAAGCGATACGCAAAATACGGGGCTGTTTGTTTCATAAAATCAAGAGATTTTAATTTTCATCCATCAAATGACCTGACGACCTCCGTAGTCCAGTGGGTAAGACTCTTGACTCACGATCCGGAGATTGGGGTTCGAACCCGGCATGCGTAAGTAAATTTTATTTGATTAATTTGTGTTATTTCACAATTAATTCATATAAAATAATATATATTATAGTATATTTACGGCATGTTCCAGAGTGGAAGATACTATCAGTATCGCCCTGGTGTAAGACCACCATTCAGAATTGAAATGTTGCTTGAAAATGGCTTTAGCCGTGTTTGGTGACCAGATCTGAATAGCCAGGTACTTCCCAACCCTCCTCTTCCCCACCTCCTTCCCCTCCTCACTACCTTCAGCCTCACAACATACCTAATTTGGGGAATGCCATAGTCTCACTGGCTTCAGACGGAGCAGTTGAGATTCTTGTACGGTATTTACAGTAAAAAAAAAAATCATTTTCTTCAAGATCTTGTGATATATTTAGAAAATCAAAACCAAAACACATTGAAGCTGTATGGATCAGGTGTTCTCAGAAATTAAAAAAAAAATTCTACAACTTCAAGAGTCCACCAATTTTTCCATTTGTGAAGGCACAAGTCGTTTCAGCAAGTTTTTGTACAATAAAAATAAATCCTCAAATAAGAAGTGTGCGAGTGCTCCGTGTATACGATGTAATAAAAATTTTAAAAAATGTATGGAATCACAAAACCCCCAAACATACCACAAAAAATACTCCAAAACACCTATTAAACCAGTAAAACCTATTAAACCAAAAAAATCCCATCCCACTTATTTTACCCCTAAGTTGGCAACCCTGAGCGAGAGATGGCGAAAATCAAAATTACAAACCTATCTTTACAGCTCCATCTATGAAACTTTATCTATGAGTGGCAGCACTTTTACGTCACGGACCACGGTTGAAAAATTTGAACGAAGTTATACGCCCCTGCTAAGACCTTTCTGCAAATTGGATGGTGTGGTGGAAACCGCCAATCTGGCTGGCCAGCAAGAAGTGACTAGAAATTGGATGGTGAGGAGACCCGTTATGCCTTGCCTTGCTCTATGCCAGTTCGCCGTTATCTATGCTTTCTTCTTTGGCTTTGTTTGTGCGATTGCGATATCAAATTGTCTATGATACATAATCAAAGTTATGATCGAAGTTTTGTGTCAAATTTTTGAGACGGCTTGCTATTATTAATAATTTATTGTAAACATTAGCTACAGAATTTGTTCAGAATGGCAAAATTAGGATCCGTTTTCCGAATAAGCAATTCGGTGCTATGTGGGTTTAGAAATCGGTAAGTTTCTATTGAAATAAAATTCAAGATTTTAGGTTATTTCAGCGTTGTGCTTATAATAATTGAATTGTAAACAACTACTCTTTTTATTCCAGAATCAATTCGCCTCAGTTGATTTACTCTGCAAGTTATGCACAGTCTGCAGAGTATAAATTAGGAATAGATAAGCCCAAGAAACCTGTGACGGTTTTCTTAAAATTCGCGTTACAAGTACGACCCACATTAAAAGCCAAAAATCCGGACATTGGAGCACCAGAAATAATGAAATTGGCTTCAAAACATTGGCAACAACTTGGTGAAGACGTGAGTTGTCAATTTTTATTTTATTTTTAGACAATCATTATTAGAAAATTGTACACACATACCAAAGATGCAAAGTGATTGGTAATAAATCACAAGTGATATAATGTACGTGCTTACAAACTTAATTGGGTAATTATCGGTTCGGACTGGCCACGCTTATTACGAATAATTTTTAGAAAAAAACTTTAGATTCGCCTTAATTACTGTAAAAGGAAACTTTTTGGCTTTGGGGCGGCGGAAAATAATGCATTTTAATTTTCAATTGCATAAAACCAAAATTCACTTCGCGAACCGACTCAGCGAAAATCCGCGGCCGTACCTGTCACTGTTATGTTGGTATCCTTGATAAATTAACAAGAGCTAATACGACTGTAGCCGACTTCGTGGGATACCTACATGAAATACCGCGAATCACAAACCATGTTACACAAACCTAGCGTAGCCGCTAAACTAGGGTGAAATGCAGATCCCGCCAATGTGGGGGATTTAAATAAAAATGCACTTTCTAGATGAGAACAGTGTGGAAAAGTTGAATAAAAAAGAAATTAAGGTGCGCTTGGCAAAATTGAGGGAGATACAGCCGTTTAAAGAAAGAATAAAATGACACTTCGTGAACTTATACTACGCCATTTTGTTACTATTATGTTGGTATCTCAGACTTGCTATGACCGAAGGTTGATACGATTGTAGCCAACTTCGTGTGATATATAATAAGACGCGTAATTATGAAAAACAGAATTAATAATGGTCACAAACCATGTTACACAAACCTGGCGTAGCCGCTAAACTACTTGAAAACTGGGATGTTTTTCTTGCGTTGACGCGAGTAGGCGTTATAAAGGGGCACAAACCATGTTTTTAGAGGACGATTACGAGTGCTACCAACTTTAAGGTTACAAAATGGCTGACAGTATCGGTTCATAAAGTGACATTTTATTCATATTTTAAACGGCTGTATCTCCCTCAATTTTGCCGAGCGCACCTTAATTTCTTTTTTATTCAACTTTTCCACACTTTTCTCATCTAGAAAGTGCATTTTTATTAAAATCCCTCACATTGGCGGAATCTGCATTCCTCCCCTAAACTACTTGAAAACTGGGATGTTTTTCTTGCCTTGACGCGAGTAGGCGTTATAAAGGGGCACTTTCTTTTGTATCACAAACCATGTTACACAAACAAGCCCGCTAGACAAATTTCATAATTACGCGCCTTATCCCACGAAGTCGGCTACAGTCGTATTAGCTCTTGTTAATTTATCAAGGATACCAACATAACAGTGACAGGTACGGCCGCGGATTTTCGCTGTGTCGGTTCGCGAAGTGGATTTTGGTTTTATGCAATTGAAAATTAAAATGTATTATTTTCCGCCGCCCCAAAGCCAAAAAGTTTCCTTTTATAGTAATTAAGGCGAATCTAAAGTTTTTTTCTAAAAATTATTCGTAATAAGCGTGGCCAGTCCGAACCGATATTTACCCTTTATTGTAACAAAGACTCTAACATTGTAAATCTAGAAGTTTTTGTACATGAATTTCAATACTTAGCTATATTTTAGGTAATTGTTCGGAACAAACGTCAACGGTTAATATGCACTTTTTTTTTATAAAACTTTTAGATTCTTCTTAATTACCATAAAAGACAACTATTTGCATTGGGGGAGGTTGAAAATGTTACATTTTTAATTTTATTTACGTAAAATTGAAAATTTGCTTTCACACTGTCAAATCACTCTGTTTGCAGTTCGGAACAAACGTCAACGGTAAATACGCACTTTTTTTTGATAAAACTTTTAAAATTAAGATTAATATACACAAGCCCGCTACACAAACCCTGCTTTGCCAGACAAACCATTCAAAAACGTAGGCTGTTTTTTAAAGTAAAGATAACATACAAAATCCCGTTACATAACCGTTGACGTTTGTTCCGAATATTTACCATATTTTATATCAAATTTGTCTACTTAATTTTTCAGGCTAAAAAGAAGATGTATCAAGAGTACGAAAAAGAATATGAAGAATACAAGAAAAAGAGAGAGGTTTATGAAGCTTCACTAACTAATGAACAAAAAGAGGACATTGCCAAAATGCAGGAAGTAATGTCTCAAGCCAAAGAAAAGAAGAAACTCAAAGCTGTAAGATAAATTATTTTTATAAACATGTTTCGTTAAACTGAGCGTTTAACCAGCCAGCGGACGAAAATCCACATTTCGTCGAAAGTTGTTCTTACGATCGTGCAGGGCGGTTACAATGAGAAAGATTAATTATTCTCCGTACCAGCTTTTTTAAATTTTAACTCAATATCGAATTTATTTCAATTCAAATTAGCTTTAATTTATACTTTCATCCAAAAATGCTGAAAGGCGTGATGATAAAACTATTAAAATAATGTACTTTTTGTAGTTATTTTTTGATTATAAGTATTTGTCATTTTTCAATAATGTCTAAATTTAATAAGAATATTAAAAAAATCTGAATATATTAGTTTGTAAGTGCGCAAATAAATACACAAATGGACCAATTTTCGTCAAGAAACACATGTACGTACTTATTTTTTAATGATTTTATTGAAACTAAAATTAAAATTCTAAAACATGCGTTTGCTAGATAATGTATTGATTTATTTTACTGCATGATTATATTATTTGAAATGGGTGTGGTATAATACCAAATCTATTTTGAAAATTTAACAAATCTGCCGACGACCTATGGAATAAACTTATTATACTAAAAATTAAAATTTTTTCTCAAAATTTATTACATGCGAATGCTAGATAAAAGAACAATCTTTCAAAATCCATTTATAATTTTTTGTGGAAAAGAGTCAATATGTCTAAAATCTGATTTGAAAATGACATATTTCTGGTTTTCTCTGGTAATGCCCTCTTAAGTTGAGGTGTTTTGGTATCATTATGTACTAGCTTAAGTCCCCGGTGTTGTCCGGGGACTTAAGCTAGTATGTTTAGTCCAAGTAGGTTTAGTCCCCGGTGTATGTCCGGGGACTAAACCTACTTGGGGTTTTTCGAAATAAGATGTAGACAGATATACAGTAATTTTGGTAAATATTTCCCTATCGAGCCCACACTCAAAACACACTTTAAAAAATTAAAACAAATTGTACTAGGTAGATTACAGTTAGTAATAAGTACCTAATTCAGTAACCGGAATTGAAAAATATTGCATTTTAATGATTATTTTGTTATCTTTAATAATGCGAAAAATGTCATTTCTTAAGGAACGCCATGTTGTTAATTACAACGGCAAACGTCTCGCGTGATTTTTCGTGTTTATGAAACTGATCAAATTAATGATTAATAAGCATTATTTATCATTTTTGAAGATTGCAATTCATACTTATTATTGTCTAACTGACAGAAAGTGATTTTTTCTTTTTTAAAAATGCGTATTTCATCATCGTAATTAACATGGCGGTCTTTGAAAATTGACATTTCGCATTTTTTAAATTTAAAAAAAAACATTAAAACACAATATTTTTTAATTCCAGTTAGTGAATTGCTTATTACTAACCATTATCTGCCTAGTACAATTTGTTTTAATTTTTTAAAGTGTGTTTTGAGCGTGGACTCGATAGGGAAATATTTACCGTAATTTTCCTCTTTTGCATGTGTGCAAAATTTCATCAAGAACTATTAAAATTCTGCTTTAAGGGGCGGGAATAAGGGATGGTTTTTCAAAATCTCATATAAACAGTGATCCTCCTCTTGTTTTGAAGGTCAAGAGTGCAAAATTTCTTCAATCTTAAAATAAAATTAAAGATTTGTATAAAAATCAAATCTATTGCCTAGTGCCACAGACACTCTTCTTTATAATAATAATAATATTTGGATGACTTGAATAACGCTGTTTTTGTGAAAAATTACCTCAAGGGCGCTGTACAAACTTAAAATACATTTCTACAATCTTACTTCTAACTACAGACTAGACAAACCACTATAACAACTTATGGCTTAAAATTGCATCCACCGGTAAGAAACTATATGTAAAATGATTTGATCAATGAACGCGATGCTGCATAATATAGATATATATAGATTTATTAGTAAATTTATTTTTTTCAATGGCAGCCCACATATGTTAGGGGGCCATCCATAAATTACGTCACACGAATTTCATTATTTCTTGCCCCCCCCATACCTGTCACATTTGTGTGACCCCCTCCCCCCTTGTGTGACGTCATATATTTTGGAATTTTACATCTAAAAATAATCAAAACAGTAGTTGAATTTTTTTTACATGTGACGTCACAGAGCTGATGACCCCCCATACCCTTGTCACACTTCTCTACTCCCCCCTACCCTTAACGTGTGACGTAATTTATGGATGGCCCCTAATGTTCAAAATGCATTAACTCGTTGAATGCCGGGAGTAAATGGGGTTGGTTGTAACCAATTAGCGTTCGCAAAAAGCGGCAGCCATGACACCCAATGTCCAGCGATTCTGACAGCGTCCTTGAGAAATTTCGTACATAGAAAGGTCAAAGTTGAAGACCAAAGAATTTTTCCCGCGCATGCGCAAGAACTGCGCACGTTCCCGCGCTCCGGTAAATCATTAATATAAATTATATGGAGTGACCAAGCGAATTGCGGTTTTCTCTATGGTAAAGAGCGATAATAGAGCAAGCGATTCTGATCGTGTTCTTCATACACTTTCTTTATACATAAGGGTCAAAATCGCGTGTCAAAATCAGGACACGCCGGCGCACAAGCGGCAAATGAGTGGTTAATCTAGTGGACTTTGGGGAAAGTTGAAAGGTTGAAGGAAGTTGGGGAGTGTAAGATAAAGATGGGAATGGGAATATGAACAGTGGATATCGACGGTGGAAAGGAAGAATGGCTTACCAGCCGTACAACTGTTTAGACTTGTTAGCCATTCTTCCTTTCCACCATCCATATAATTTCACCCATAGAGCTATTAGGTATATATACAAAATAATTTTCTGTTTGGATCCGTTGAACAGAACTGACTGTAAAGCAGGGAATACAACATGGAACCACTAGAGCCTTAAGTTTGTATCATAGTTCCAAAACCACCATCCGCCATAAAGCTGTAATTAAGGAAATACACCTTCATCTTTAACTCTCTTCTTCTTTCAGGAATTGAAAGATCTTGGTCGCCCAAAGAGGCCAATGTCCTCATATATACTTTTTGCCCAGAGTAACAAGGAAAAACTTAAGAATTCAGGATTCGCTAATTACCAAGCAAACGTGGCCAAGCTATGGTCTGAGCTATCTCCAGAAGAAAGACTGGTTTATGAAGAAAAATCTGAGGAGCTTAGAGCCAAATATAGGTGAGTTTCATCGGTTGACTTACGTATGTACGTAGCATAAACGTAGCTATATTTTTGTTGTTAATGTAGGTGCCACACCCAAAGATAAAAGTGCAAGCAGATATCTGTTGAACCGCGAGCGCTTATGTGTTGTACCGTCACACGACGCTATCTAATATTTCTTCCGCTAGGAGAGGGGGTCAGATGAATTAAGGAGCTGCCACGAAATGCCATTTATTTGAACTAAATTACAGCTGTCATCCGCCTGTTTAGGCAGCTCCGTAATTAAAATGACCCCCTCTCCTGTTTACGGTTACGGCGTATAACTTTGAGCTCATAAACTATTTAGGTGTGACAGTTCTGATGGGATTGTATGGAGAGCATTATTGTGCATGCGATGATCTTTTATCTTCGCGTGTGGCACCCGTCTGAATCAACTTCAATAATTTGTGATTATAAATCATTCATCATGTCTGAAAGCACTGCATGGTGTATCCTGAAAAAGAAGTCAATATTTCAGTTCCTCAAAGCAAATCTTTCCTTGGCCATGAGATAATTTATCTTTTGTCCTTTACATGCTGACAGTATAACTTTTGGAGTGCCGATGTAAAATTTTGCCATCCACCAGCTGATTTTTTTTTTTTTATTACTTTTTGTTTTTTGCAAATTGTAGCTTTTCAAATTGGGAGTCGGGTATGTGTACCGCCACCCCGGTACCATTTATTGGATAACCAACACCTCTGCCATAGGTCACCCTAAGTGGTTCGCTACATTTGGTGACTTAGCAGGATGCCCGGGGATGAGTTTTGTCCGGGTCTTGGCGGTAGATGCGTCTGCCCAGCTGCGTGGCAGGCCGGATCAGGAGAGAATGGTTGAGGGAGTCCCTTTGACTTCTCCAGCCATACTCTCTCGGAACATCGCCTTGCACCGCAGTGGGAGGGATGCATCCATACTTCCTCCTGGACACACTGACCCCCAGATTCCTACCTACCTTTCATACCCTTTTTCTTCGCAGAACTTACTTTCCTTAAAAGACCATCAACACAACATCCCCGAAGATGACATAGGCCTTGAGGGGAATATTTTTGTCAGGGCCTCCTGTGTGGATATAATTTTTTAAAAAAAGAGCTTTCAATCCCGGGATCTCGATCTCTACCATCACTCTAAGAGAAGTGCGCCGCTCGATTGTCCGTGTTTGTATGCTGTCGGCGGATCTGCCGAGCAAATCCTTGTGTGAATTCTGAGCTTTACAGTACAGTTCATGTTGTGATATTTTTCCAGGATTGAGCTGTCCAAATGGGAACAAAAAATGTTAAGGATGGGAAACATTAACTTGATCTCCAGAAAAACCATCATTGAGGAGAACTCCAAGCACAAACCATCATCTAAATCGGCATAGGAAGTTTGGTGTCCCGACTCTGTAACTCAAGAAGACAGTAAATCTCATAGTCCTGATAGATTATCTATTGAAGCCGATAAAGTATTGCCCAATGATCCTAGTGACAATGCACACGGTCAAGATGACCAACAGAAATCTTTAAATGTTCATCTAGCGAACATTTCACATGATTTTACTACTGAGAGTCGGGGCACGGGTGAGAAGATGACCCAATCAGCTGCCAACGAGTCAAAATCGCATAACCACAATCCTAAAATTGAAGAAAAACCTAAGACTATTGAAGATCAGACTAAGGAATCTAAAGAGAGTGTGTTCAAATACTTAAAAAAGCTTTTCGTCAAGTAATCATTATTTTGTTTTAAGTCTTTCTGTTTAATTAGTGCGAACAGCACCACTTTTCTTATGTCTAAATACATAGTATGTAAGCAGTACACAGCATATGTGTACATTTTTTTAAAAGGTCATTTTAGTTTTCGTAAGTATTACCGTCTCATACTTATTTTCTTTTAGTTTCTAGTTTGTGTTAAAAATATGTGTTAGTATGTTGAAAGAAGTTTATAGAAATATATTTCTTTTTCAGAAACAATTGAAGTTCTTATTCGTATCTTGTGAATATCATATTATGATATGGGAGGTAGAGGGCAAATCCTATCCTACTAATATTATAAAGGCGAAAGTTTGTATGGATGTTTGTTACTCTTTCACGCAAAAAATACTGAATGGACTTTAAAAATTCTTCTACTAATAGAAAGTTACATTGTTTGCGATTAATATAGGCTGTATATATTGGGGTGTATACTATAGGCTGTATATACTGGCATTATGAATAAGCTCTGGCGTTATGAAATTATTTATCATGTTTTCTGTCCCTAACAAAATTGAGTTATTGCAAACGTCAGAAGGAAAGCAAAACAAATTGTTGCCTTGGAAACGATGTTGGTGTCGTAGTTAATCTCTAAAAATAAATTTCCGAAATGTATGTACCTATGAGCAAACTACCATTGAGCTCTGGCATTATGAAATTTGTAATAATAAAAAAATTGTAATAAGTGGCTCGCGAGCAGTTTGAAAATTGAATTTACCGGGAATGAATGTGTGGAATGCGGGAGGGCTGATGGGGGGAGTGGAGTGGGGAGAGGGAAGGTGGAGTGGGGAACCCCCCTAATACCACGCGAGCGAAGATGCGGGGAAAAAGCTAGTGATTACATGTTTGAAAAAAAGTAACAAATTGGTTTTCAATCAAAATTTTATTACTGTACCAAATAGCTGAGATGTTAACACAGTGTTTTGATTACGGCTCCATGTTAATCTGGAGATAACAGACACGGATTCCAATTCAAAATTTGGATTTATACAGACTTTGGTATTCATTGTTTTTGAAAGGGCAAACAAGAAAAAATAGAGGCCACACGTACAGGTTTTCGTGCTGCACTGTGCTCATACTCCATCGTCACTTGACTGAGTGATTTCATTATTTCCCTGAATAAAGTTATTTTGTTATTTGTGTCTGCTTTTTCCACTAATATTCTAATAAATATAAAATCAATCTCTCTCTCTGGTTTCAATCCTGGGATTGGTTTGCAGCAATTTCCTTTAGTTTCCTCTTCCATTCTTCCCTGTCTTGTGCGGCTCTTTTGAGGTCTGCATATGATAAGCAGCGCACGTCCACCAGCAGGTCCTCCAGGTACTCTCGGCGTGGGCGTCCCCTAGAGTTTGTCCCCTCGGTCATACCCTCCATTATGGAATGCAAGAGGCCTTCTTGTCGTATTACATGGCCGATCCATCTTGCACGCCTTTCGGACAAGGTCCTGAGCAGGTGCCTTCCTCCTTCGATTCTTTGGAGAACCTCCTCATTTGTAATGTGGTCTCTCCAGGAAATTCCTAATAGTCTTCTATAGGACCACATCTCAAAAGCCTCTAGTCTCCGTTTATCTCTTTTGGATAGGCACCATGTTTCGCAGCCGTACATCAAGATACTCCATACATAGGTCTTGATGAGGAGTATTCTCAGCTTTAGGTCTATATTATTTGATTCAATTATTTTCGACCTTTTATTGAAAGCAAGCCTAGCCTGGTGTATACGGCTGTCGACATCGCTCTTAGACCGACCGTCCCATGTTATTTTGCTCCCGAGATAGACAAACTCCTTGGCGTTCTTTAGTGGAACTCCTGACATCTCTATTCGCATCTGATGTTGCGTTCGGCCTACAGTCAGCAGCTTTGTTTTGTCTTTATTTATCTTCATGTTATAGTTATTTTGGAGAATGCTTTGCATGGTTGTTAAGGCCTCTTGCAGTTCTTCTTCGCTTTCAGCAACCAATGCAATATCGTCAGCAAACCTTATCATATCCACCTTTTGCCCGTGTATCTTTACACCTTTTCTGTGACTCATTTTCTCTCTCAAGTAAAATCAATAGCAAATGTAAAATCATGCAATGTCCAGTATTTTTAATATAGTGCCCTCTGTGTGCAAAGACTTATCTAATAAAAGTGGTTCCATGACAACTCAACAAACTGGTATTTCAACATCCCTTTGAAGTCATAAGTGATGAAATTAAATAAGAAAAATAGCCCGTAATCTAACCTATTTAACTAAGTTTTTGAAGTGAAAACTTATTTAGCACCGTTGTGATTTGAAATTTGATGATATGAAAAATAGCGACATTATAAAGAGACAAACATATAGATCTTATAAGATTTAGTCTGCGAGAATGAGATAGTATAATCGTTCTCCTCTTTGTGCGGTGCTTCGTAGTCTCCCCGCTCTTTTCTACTTTAGTTTTCTGAAGGTTTCACTTCTACCGCGTGTGAACTGCACTCTTTTTTTTTTGTTTCATCATTTTTCAAAGGAGTGATGAAGTTGCACATTGTCATTGTTGAAAGTGACCTGCCAAGTTAGTATGTTTCTGTATGTCTAGCCTAGGAACCCGCAACAAATTGTAGGTATAGCGCCCTTGAGGTGATTTTTTCACAAATAAGGCATCCACAAATTATTATTATTTGAGATACAATAATAATTATCACTGCGATCAGATTGTGATTATTTTTCAACTGTGATGTTACCAGCGTTATTAACAAGCGCACACCTTAGGGAACGTACCCATACTACGTGACACATTTAGGGGGGGGGGGGGGGTCTTCAAAAGGTCACGCTCCATACAAATGAGCAGCGGGTTCCTTAGGATTTTGGTCACCGGGGGGGGGGGGGGGGTTAAAAATTGCAAAAAGTTGGTCACGTAGTTTGGGTACGTTCCCTTACCTAAATATTCCTACCGCATTACAGATTTACATGAACTAACAATCAATAAATTCCTCCTGTATTAACAGATTTTATTTCTTTTTTTTAATGTGAATACCGAACAAGAGTCCCAAGTGCTCCCGTTTGGAGCCAGTGAGACTATGGCATCTCCAAATTGGGGTATGTTGTGAGGCAGAAAGTAGTGTGGAGGGGAAGGAGATGGGAAGAGGAAGGTGGGGAAGTACCTGGCTAGTCACTCGGTTGGGTGTCACCCGGGGCGGGTCGCCCCCCCCTAATTACGCCACTGAGTCTACGTAACTAAAAATGTGATTGAAGATGCATTGTGAAAATTGTAATGTTTCAAATTAATTTATTTCTATGTTACCTGTAAAGTTTTAAGGTAAGGAACTGGTAATGAAAGACTCATCTTCAGGACAATTTTTAAGGGACTCTTGAGTTTATTGATTCTATTTCCAATTACATTTTTATAACCGGAAGATACAAACTACCTGAGACAGACCAAGGAGTTACTAGTTAATTAAGTGTGGTTTCAGCGAAGCGAAGAGGAGAAAGAGGGTATATCACCCTAAAAAACAGCTATTTATAGAATAATATCCTGGCCTGACCAGAGTTTTGTACCTTCTGACATTTGTTGACAATTTATCTAACTAGCTATGAGAGCTCTCACCTAATGTTTTATGTAGGATCTCGAGAGGTGTGAGTCCTGGCTAAATATAGTTAAATTCTAAGGTCTGAAGTTCAGACATTACCTCTGTGTTTATTTAAAATATAACATTATTTTGAAAACGTCACCAGCTTCCCCCATATAATACTTATTTGACTAATTTATATAGCGCTGTTTTCGTGGGTGTCGTTTTATTCTCCAAAACCCGCCCTCGAAACCAGAGCCTGGTGGCACGGCGTAAACACAAGTTTTTATATATATATAAGCGTGTGTTTACGCACAGATGCTTATATAATATATATTGTGCATAAGGTAAAGACCACTTGAATGTACATACTTACATAAACTTGAGTCCATGTCTACAATATTTGGGAGTTCCTGCTTGAAAGAATTCTTTCAGGTTTAAATCGCATTGGCCATGGTTATGCGAGATGAAAAAGATATGGCTGGTTTATCACTTTACTTGCAAGAACTTGTGAAAAAATAATGAAAGGAAAAATCGGCACAGTGACGGTTTCTTTATTTGAACATACATAGTACATTATTGATGTCGGTCTTTGTCCACTGCGAGCGAAGCTTTGTGTTTTATATATCAATTGAGTCATTGGATAAATATTACCAAAAATGATATAATAATACATGAAACAACAGTAGTAAAGAGTTTCATAAGGCATACATAATTTATTTATGGTATCTGATATTTTTATTATGAGAATATTGCTTACACAGAATACCCTGGAAGGCACAAATATAGTAATTAAATATTACCTCGATAGGATCGAGTTTGATACGACGCTTGTAGTAAAAAAATATTACAATATTAGTGTGCTAAATATATTACCACCAGAGGTTGACAGCAACAATGTTATTTTCATATTTCTGAAACATTTTTCATGAGCATCGTCCTATTCAGACTTTTGTCACTTTTCTCGAAGTAGTAACTTAAACCAATACCAAAAAGTGTTGAAATATGTTAAAGTATCTTTATATAGGCTACAATCAACCAAGCTTATGCTGGTCTCACACGAGCGCTGCACTCTCATGGCTTGGCCTATTTTAGTATACCGCATGTCATACATTTCCATTACGAATAACATCTGCTAAAGGCAGACTAATAGAACCTAAACGAAAGCCAAATACTATGTTTGGAGATCGTGCTTTCGGAGTATCTGGGCCTAAGGCTTGGAATAGACTCCCTCCGGAATTAAGATGCATAACAAGCCCAACAGAGTTTAGGTCCAAACTAAAAACCTTCCTTTTTGGGCTCTCATACCCGTAATTTAAATATACCTATTTGAGAGTATCATACTTGTATTGCCTATGATATGTCTTAATCGCACTTTTCTTACTGAATTAAAATTACTCGATTCCTTACACATCAATCTGTCTCTTGACGAATCAAATTTAGAAAGATCAAATCCTTATAGGTACTACTGCACCACCCACTTTTACACATTGCTTTTACTTTCCAAAATACACTTGTCAAAGAATACATTACATATTAATATTAAAATATTTTTCAGGATTAAATAACATGTGTTCACAATAATGTCCTCTGCGTTGGAACTCTATCTAAATTTCTTTAAATGGACAATATACAGTGTTAATTTCAGACGACCTCCCAGGTAAGTATGGTCCTGTTTTCATTAAATTTTAGGCAGCATCACGTTCATTGGTCAAAATATTGTACATATATTTTTGTATCGGTGATCAATGAACCGGTGTATGCAATTTTTAGCCATAAGTTGTTTATAATTGTTTGCCTAGCTTGTAGTTTTTTAGATTTTAGAAATGTATTATAAGTTTGTACAGCGCCCTAGAGGTGATTTTTCACAAAAACGGCGCTATATAAATCATCCAAATATTATTATTATTATTAAACAGGCCAAGCCATGAGAGTATAGAGCTTGTGTGAGACCAACATTAAATATTATAAGTAAGTCTTTAAAAATAAATAAACAATAACATTGCATTACATATCCAATCTAATATCATTATGGACTTTTTACACTAGTTGACAATGTCAACAATTTATAAAAATGCCCACGCTTTTGTCAATTCACATTCATTAGCCTTTTTACAAAATAGAAAAGTTTAAAAATAAATTTATATTTATGTAAATTTTATGAATAAATTAATGAAAATGCTAAAGATGTTATTTTTTGGTATAAAAAATATTTGGATTGATTCAAATCACCGCATTTGTTATCATATGCTCATTTTTATTAGTGTATTCAAAAGAACATATACAAATAAATACAAACATCCATCTTCAAAGCATTTCTGAAAGCCCTGGCCTATTCGGATAAGCCTAGTAGCGTTATGGGGTGCAATCCCGCTCAAACCCAAAAGTGTTATTAGCATAGAATTAGTTGTGGCAGGCTGGACAAGGAAGAACTCCGTGGATTCCAGTATGAAAAGAGGTAAGAAGAAGTAATCACTAAATGAAGTGCTGCTAAATATGCTAATAAACTGAATGGTTATCGAAAGCAATACAACACGCAATTTAGAGTTCCCGAGTAAATGTTGCTTTGGTGCAACTTCTGGATTTTCAGTATTGGTTTCTGTTTCAGGAGCTGCCTCAGGATATTCGAAAATGTTTGGTATGGAATTGTGGTTGAAGATTGCACTGTCATTTTTGCTAAACATAGATGCATCATCAGGGAAACTTCTCGTCAACAGGCTCTCGATTTCTGTATCTCCAAGGTCACTGACAAGTCCTAAAAAAAAGTTACTTTTACCACTCCACACGACATTCAGTTTCATTGGAATAATTTTCAGCAAAAAAGAAAACGTTTCAAATACTACATGATTTTAGTTTCAATATCCGAATAATATAGTAGGTACTTGTTGCAGGAGGTGAGTTTGCACCTCAAATCATTTGTAAATCTAGTGGGAAGTAGGGTGAGTGGCATAAATATACCAGGTTTGGTTTATTTATGGGAGTAGGGATACCTATTTGAAGAAGTTTAGGTTTTACTAACCTAAAATAGTACAAAACTGTTGTTACTATAATTTGTAAGATAAAAAATGGGATCAAGCTTTGATCGATTAGAATCGTTGTCAAAACAATTACAATATTATTATTTATCTTATAATACAATTAAAATGTATTATAAGATAAATAATAATATTTCCATGTGTCAAAACACCGGAATGTTGGTCACGTTCGACCAAGTTGTCATTTTACTTGAACTTACCATTCGCTGGAAGCGTATTCTCAATTTTTCCAGTAATTTTTTGTAGCCTGTTTTGGGAATTCTGCAATATTCTACGCCTTCTAGCCTCTGCACGGGCCGCGTCAGACATTTTACACAGTTTTATATTTTATTATCCACTAATAACAAGAATCCAGGATGACGCTTAAATTTTGTTGCCAATGGTTGGCAACAATGGCAACCATTGTAATTTGAAGCCGCGTCCAAATACGTGGCAAGCCTCTGCAAGCGTCCACAAGCCCCAGCGTCTGGTGCCGCGCGTGTGGCTTGGCTTGCGTAGGCTTGCAAGAGCTTGCGAGAGCTTGCCGCCGATCCGATCGAGGTCGGATATTTTGGCCACAAGCGGCAAGCGCTCGGTCGCGCTCAGTGGAACTTCGGAGCTGGTGGCGAATGCACGCCTTTTTTTGCTCCGTGCGGTCTATGATAATATTACGAGACATATGAATATGAATGGCGTATGAGGCGAGCCTGACTTATTATTCTTATTAAAATGTTTAAGTACATAAATTTAATGCACTAACGTAATTTATTGCGACTGGATTTACCTAAAGAGTCAAAATAAATAAATAATATTTTATTGATGATTTATACTGTATTATTACAAAAAAAACATGATTTTTGTTAGAATAACTTTTTTTTATAATACAAGGCAATATTATATAAAGACAAGTGATCTTCGAGTTCGAACTTCTTTGGCACCGTTGTGATTTGAAACTCGATGAAACGAAAAAGTGGCACTAAAAAGAGACAAAAATCTATAGGATTTAGCCTGCAAGATAATGTCTCCTCTTTGTGCGGTGCTTCGTAGCTTCCCCACTCTTTTCTACCTTAGTTTTCTGAAGGTTTCACTTTTACCGCGTGTGAACTAGACATTGTATTTTTCTGTGTCTTGTTCTTTTTCATATTTTTATTAGTATTATCTTCTTCAATGGTTCAATGGTATTAAAAATATATTATCCCCTTGTCTTTTATTTCGCGTTAAAATAAAGGTGACCGGCCAACTCAGAAAGGTCACGATAAAAAAATGATTAAGTTAGGTTAGGGTTATCGGCAATTTTAAAATTATTTTTTCATAGCTTTTAAAGATCTTTCTGAGGTGTTTCTCAGTTGGTTTCATTCTGAGTTGGCATGGAACCAAAATAAAAATAGATTAACGCAAACATAGTATAGCCTTAGAGTAACAATATATACTCTAAGGTAGACGTCCGCCGCGCTTGGATGCTCCGAACACACTGGCGCGCTCGCAAGTGTGTGGAAGCCAGCCATTCGTTTGTCATGCCTCATCCGCACGTTTGGCAAACCTCAACAAACCTTCACAAACGCAAACGTGCGGATAGGGTGTTTGGCTTGGTTTGCGTAAGTTTGCAAGCGTTTGTTGCCGATTTGCCGAGTGTCGGTTTTTCGTCACAAATCAAAGGGAATTTGCCGCAAGCGTTTGCAACGCATCCACACGTTTGTGAGCACTCAGTCTCGTCTGTGCAGTGGTGGCTAACGGACGTGAGTCGCGGTTAGTATATTCATGCGTGAGTTGTACTTCAAAATGAGTGACTGGTCAAATGTTGACGTTTACGATGCCGGGAATTCTATCAGGGAGAGCCATGCATTTGGGACCCAAGCCATAGAGAGCATAAGGATAATAAGAAGGTTACCGATGCATGGAGTCGCGTTAGTAACTTTTTGAAGAAACTAGTAAAGGAGCTGAAAGCCAAGAAGGAAATTTTTATATTCAGAAAACATCTAAAAAAGAAAGAAGAACGTATTCGTTTCTTCCACTTATTTTCTTGTATTTATAATAAAAATAACTTAAGGCGATCCTATATAGTCCAAGCAAAAATCGAAGAATTTACGCCCTTTTGTGGGAGGAGTTTAAAAATACTCGAGAAAAAAGCCTTTGGAAAGGTTGGAAAAGGTATTTGAGATTTTTTTACAGGTTGATTTCGTAAAGGCCTGTAAAAACATTAACTCATTTTTTTCGCATTTTTTAATTGTATTAAAACAGAATTTTAAAATTGATTTCACGGAACAAAGCGACGCGGAGCCTAACGTTTAGGGGCGAACAGATAAAAAAAAAAACGGGCGTGACTAGTTATGTAGCCCTTCAGTGGACGGCATAGAGTTCACTTTGAAAATCAAAATTCGTCTACTGCCGGCCGTATTGTAAAATAACAACGCGAAAATGCATATTTTATTTTATTTTGTGAACTTCGGGCGTAAATATCAATTTTTTTAGCGATTATTATAAAAGAAATTGAATTTGCTACATTAAACAATAAAACCATTTTCGAAAAGGGGTTTATAAATAGGAGAATTTGGACTTTTTACCGACTTTAAATTTTATTTTTTTATAGGCTTATTAAAAGACTTAAAAAAAACTGACCAATATTTTTTAGGGCCAAGATATGTTCTACACGCAGTATTTAATAGAAGCTTCTATAATACTTTTAAGCGATCCAATCTTCAATACAAAAACATACAATTTTGTATGATTTTGCATTATTTACAATAGCTTCATCTTAAGCCAAATGTTATGGCCGATGCAACAACCTCGACGTCCGTCATGCTTGCCTCTTCAGAACAAACTAATGCACTCGCAAGCGTGTGGATGGCCACGTTTGAATTCCGAAATCAAGCCAAACGTTTGTAGAGATTTGGAGTTTGCGGCAAGTGGCAAACGTGCGGATGAGGCATCAGAGCTTGCCTGAGCTTGCGGCAAGCTGCTTGTCGCAAGCATTTGGGCAGTATGAACATAGCACGTAGCATGAACAATCTCTATGTTGATTATATCCGTCCGATGCTTTTAAAATAGAAGTCAGAAGATATTATTTATCTCTCTTTTACAAAAAAAATGTATGGAATGAATTCATTAAATTAATAAAAATTGATTTATCAACACTGAATAGATATAAACGCCAAAAAAACACTTCTTAAAATATTTTATTTCGAATAAAAATTACCAAATTCCCGCTTTTATTCCATGTCCGGTTATTGGAATACCGAAATCAAGTTAGAAACTCGCCGGTCTTTTCGCAGTTTCGGTTTGGCGGGCAGAATTTGTGCGGCGCTGTCTTTTTATCGGGTGTTGTTTCAATCTGTGCTGTATTTTGTATCAAAATGGGTGATAAAGGTGATGGAGGTAAGAAAAAAGTTGTTTCATATGTTTAGTGAAGCTTCATCCTTGCTAGATTCTGTTCGTTTTGCTATCGGCTTTGTAGTCCGCTACCCTAGTGTCAAATGATTTGAATCTTGACGATTTTGCACATTTGTCCCGTAATCCTTGGCATGTTTTTGTTGTGTTCGTTCCTCAAGTTCTGACTGATATTTGGTTGTCTTTTTAGAAACCTTTGATGACGCCGTCGAGGAAAGAGTCATCAATGAAGAATACAAGATATGGAAGAAGAACACTCCGTTTCTTTACGATTTGGTGATGACCCACGCTTTGGAATGGCCTTCCTTGACCGCCCAGTGGCTCCCAGACGTGACCCGTCCGGAAGGAAAAGATTATTCCGTTCACAGGTAATACTTTTACTCTCAAAACTCTTCCCAACATTTTTTGTATACATTTTGGCTTCTTATAAGAACTTATAATCTATTGGTGGTCAGCTGGTTTTGTTTTGAACACAAACCTCCCATCGAATGCTATGTCAGAATATTGTTTTGTATGAATTGAATGAGTATTCGCTTCAAGATATTTACAAAAAAGCTGCGTAGAGCTTTGGAGATTTTCGTACGTTTGGTTTTAGATTTGCCCGCGCTCATTTAAAAAAATCATACCTCCGAATATTGTTACGAAAACAGAAAAACTGTTCAAGCCAAGAATTTACCCACATTTCATCATTTATCTTAAATTTGCAGGTTTTATAAAAATAAAATTAAATTCACAAACATGTGAAATTTGCGTGATTGTTTAGAAATCGTTTAAAATTGTACTAACTACAAGCAGGGATGAATCAGAGCTGCCCCTGATTACAGGATATTTATGATACAGTGACACAGTTCTTGATAAAACTAGAAACAAAGTTTAAAATGTTAAATATTATAATATCATTACACATTACGATAAACTTGTAGAAGTCCGTCTCACAATTAATATGGAATATTTCTTATTTAAATCGTTAGGTTAAGTTTTATTACTACGAAAAGTGAGTACTTGTGTTGGGGGAGATGAAATAAATTTGCATATCATATTTTAATTTTGTTAAAATTAATTTACTTACGCGGTATATGAAGTGTTCGATACTACGATTTATGGCCAAGTGAAGCGGACTTCGACAACTTGACCAGTGGTTATAATAATCATAATGAGGAAGATTATTAGTCTGAGGTTTATTACCTACCGGGAATAATTCTAATTTGGTACTTTTGTTTTTATTCTGACAAGAATTTATTTTTATAAGGTTGGCACTTTGGGAGCGTTCAAGTATAACATAATGCAATTTATTAAGATTTTTGACCCCCCCCTCCCCCCCATGTAACGCGCCGTAACGTTTTCCTGTTCAACCCCCCCCTAAGCGTTACATAACACCCAAGTAACAATTTTTACCCGAAAGTCACAATTAAGTTGCGCAACGTTCTGAAATGTCGCTTAAATACCGTTTTTCTTGATTTTATCTCGTTTGCGGTAATAAATAAAACAAGAGATTTCTAACTCGCGATACATTTTATATATTCATATTGTCATTTTGAAAAAAATTGAGAATATTATTATTTTTATCGGCCTTGTATTCCTTCCAGATCTCCACAATTTAACACTGTCTGACCTAGAATAAACCTTCATGGTTTTACAACACATACTTTCTTTTACATTAGCTTTAGTGAGGAGGCCCTGAGGAAAGTAATTTCCCTAAGTTTTCCCTGTGGAGCAACACTTTACTCCACTATGATTCACAAGCTGACTCATAGTGGAGTTAAACCTTTTCCACGTCCCGAATGCAGTTATGCAAGTTCTCAAAGGGAAGATTTAAAAATCAACAGTATGATTCACAGAAGAAAAGAACCATTTTCATGTCCGGACTGCAACTATTCGTGTCCTCTAAAGAGATATCTAAGAAGTCACTTGCTGACTCACGGTGTAGAAAAACCGTTTTCATGTTCCGACTGCAACTATTCATGTACTACAAAGAGAAATCTAAAAATTACCCATGTTTACCCACAGTGGAGAAAAATCCATTTCATGTCCTGACTGCAACTATTCTACTTCTCGAAAAAAAATAACGAAAACGGCACTTGCTAACTCACAGTGACGAAAAACCTTTTTCTTGTCCCGATTGCGACTATTCATGCGCTACACAACGGTATCCAAAAGTTCACGTGTTGAACCACACTGGACAAAAACCTTTTTCATGTCCCGACTGCAATTATTCATGTAGTGCAAAGGAACTTCTTAGAAATCATTTGCTGACTCACAGTGCTACAAAACCACTTACATGTTTCTACTGCAACTATTCGTGTTCTACAAAGAGGCATGAAAAATCACATGTTTACCTTCAGCAGACCAAACTATTTTTTGTCCCAGCGTGGTTTTTCAAGTTCTCGAAAGGGAGATTAAATAATCCACAGAACGATTCAAAGTGAAGAAAACCTTTTTCATGTTCTGAGTGTAACTATGCATGTACTACGAAACCTAGCTTTAGGTAATATTATTAAATTTTAGCAGTAAACTAACCTGTGTGTAATAACTAAAAAGCGTTGTTCTTACTGAAAACTCTCGTATAACATCATTCATATGTTGCTTAAATTTTTTTTTTTTTAAATTTTTCTTTTGCTGTCTTCCAAATTTGGTTGGCATTTTTTGGTTGCGCTGCGCTGGCAAGTCAGCATGAGAGCCTTTATAGGCCAATAACAGCTGATGATGTAAATCTCCCGGTTTGGAGGACATTATAATTGTTAAAAACTCACATTAACAACACTGACTACAGCAAATTGTGTTTATGGTATTTCGTGTTTAAAACACTAACAAATACTGACAACGAAAATAAAATGAAAATGACACACAATACAGTTGAGGAATTCCCCGTACAACATAAACTAAAAGGCTTGCCAACTTGGAAGATTTCAATTCCTTAGTTTTTTATTTAAATAAAGAAAAACATGTTACGTAACGCGTCCTTCGAACCCCCCCCCCCCCAGTATCGCGCCGTAACGTTTCACCAGACCCCCCCCTCCCCCTCCAAGTGCGTTACGTAATACTTGAACGGCCCCTTTGTCACATTTGATTGTCTATTATAAATGAATATTCCATATTTTCCTTGAATTGGATTTTTACCCAAATTTCATGTCACAAGGGATTATCGTTTCAAAATAACAAAGTTATTATGATTATTTTTTAAGACTATTCTAAATTTTAGGTTGATCCTGGGTACCCACACTTCAGATGAACAGAACCACCTCCTCATCGCCAGCGTGCAGCTCCCGAATGAGGATGCCCAGTTTGATGCCAGCCATTACGACAATGAGAAAGGAGGTAGGTCGTAATGATTTGTTAAATAATTTTCATCCCCTCATCCTAACCTTCAGCCCTATCACCAACATAATATAAGGTCAATTAAATTTAACAGCAACAAGAAATCTGTCAACAAATCAGCACACTTATTATATTGAATTTGGCTCAGTGACTTCCAAATGTTTGCAATAAAATAGTCAGGAATTTGCATTTTAATCACACAATCATGTCATTAACCCCTCAGCAACGTAAGCATGTATACTCGTTAAAATAACGATAGCAGTCAAGTACAATAAGCGAGTTTACTCGTCAACGCGTGTGTCTCCATAGAAACCGTTTCCGTTATTGTTTTAGTTACATCCGTAAAATAAAAAGTGAAAGGTCGATAGTGAATCATGCTGCACATCTCTATTCAAGTTGTCCATAGAAATACCTAAAAAGAACATTCTGTCAGACGCGCAGTCTGACAGATAATTTATCCCGCCAAATTTCCAACGGGCGGGTCGGGTCGCCCGCTCCCGACATTGTTAATTTTTATTAAACATTTTTATATGAAATGATTGAAAAGTGAGGTGACAAAAATGTTTATTACACATTTATACAATAGAATAAGTATTGTTGTTAACATAATCTGTGATTTTAGTACCGTTTTTACATAAATACATCACGTGAGTCATTTTGACATTTTTTTAATGTTTGCATTCTAAATTTTAATATTTACAAATATTAATATTTATTTATAATATAATAATTCGAAAGCTTATTTTGTAACCTGTCTAAAACAGTTATTACTATTCGGCTACGTTCAGAAATTTTTCATTTATAGAGCATTAATTGTGAAACGGTAATAACACAAAGTTTTCGTAAAATGTCATTTCGTTTAAGACATTTAAAGTGCAAATTGGCGATTTTCTGAGAGGTTAATTCCTTTTTTTTTGTAATTTAATGATTTTTTTCCTCCATTATACTCAATTCTAATAATTGAATTGCAATTCTTACAATTAATTATTAAAACTGAACTGAAGAGGAATTTCTTTTTGCATCAAAGTTGGAAGTATGTTTCTGAGGGAGCGGTCCGTATCGGTAGAGTCGGGACGAAAAATAAAAGGCGTGCAGTCGATGTGTGAGTCAGTCTTTATTGTGGCTACGTAGCGGAGGTCGATGCGGAGCGGGAGCGGAGTGACAGTAGTGATGCTGCTGCGCAATGATGTGAAGATGAAGGTCAGGACACTACGGCGGTGAAGATCACAGGTCTTCAGGAAGCCGGCGTGTTGCTCTACACCGTGGCGGTGTAGACGTGACCTTGGTCCAGGCGATGGCCGTCGTCGCGTTGACGAGGTATTGGCGGCTGTGTGTCCAGTGGGTCGGAGCACACACGTGACGCAGGAAGGAACCTTGAGAGGCGATGAGGATGCTGGCGCGTTGCCAGGTGCTGGTTAATGCTTGTTGCGGAATGCTGGATGATGGCGCGTTGCCGGTTGTGGTTGCTGCTCGTTGCAGGATGCTGGATGATGGCGCGTTGCCGGTTGTGGTTGCTGCTCGTTGCAGGATGTTGATTGCCATCTCATGTCGAGATGGTAGTTGGAGAAGTTCCTCGAAGGTGCTGGAATGTTCCTGGGTCACGCTGGATAAATTTTCACTACTAACTGCGCGGGCCCGTGCCGGGCGCAGTTACTGCACTGCTCGGACTGTGTTCCTTTATCGATGAATGGAAAGTAAGTACTGACTGGCTCCGAGCAAGCGAGCGCGGCTTATATACCCGTGGCAAGTAATTAGTCTCGCGGTAGGTAATGCGGTGAATTCACGCAAAGGTGAGAAATCGCTCGAACTTTCTGCGGGCACTTGTTTGGTACAGCCAGACGTTCTAGCTCTTTCGCGCAGGTGGCGGAATTATCATTCCGCTGTAGGTAGATGCAGTATCGGCCGTAGGTAGGTAGTTCGTTGTGTGGGCTTCCAGCGAATTCTGTGGAGGCCCAGTGGCGCAGCGTTAAATTTCACGGGGCGGGTTAAGTAACCGCCACATTTCTTTAATTTTATTTGCAAAGAAAACAAATACCTTCAACATGCATCTATCTGCCCAGCTAAATAATATTAAAATATCAGTGCTCTGCATATGTATATCACTGTTGGAAAAGCACATATCTTTCACTTCGTTTCCAGATCCCTTTTCTCAAGTAACTCTTTCCACTCCAAGCCTTTTTTGTTTTTATTCCACCAGCCCCACGCCTATATTGCATTTTTTTAAGTTTTAGTTTTTTTGTAAATAAAATTGATATTAGTTCATCCGTAAAAATAATCAAAAATATTGAACAGTCAAAGGATTCTAGAATATTCTGTCTTTCAATCGTGATTCAAAATTTTACTAAAAAGAAGTATTGGTAATTGTTCGGAACAAACGTCAACGGTTAATACGCACTTTTTTTTAATAAAACTTTTAGATTCTTCTTAATTACCATAAAAGACAACTAACTATTTGCATTGGGGGAGGTTGAAATTGTTACATTTTTAATTTTATTTACGTAAATTGAAAATTTGCTTTCACACTGTCAAATCACTCTGTTTGCAGTTCGGAACAAACGTCAACGCACTTTTTTTGATAAAACTTTTAAAATTAAGATAATATACACAAGCCCTGCTTTGCCAGACAAACCATTAAAAAAAGTAGGCTGTTTTTTAAAGTAAAGATAACATACACAATCCCGTTACATAACTGTTGACGTTTGTTCCGAATATTTACCGAAGTATTACACCATGTCGAGTGTTAACCTGTCAAAGGCCGGCAAATTCCAGGAAAAATACGGAAATTTCGTAAAAAAACACGATTTTGAATTTTGAATTGAATGTTTTGTGGATTAATTTTGAGTTATCATATATTCTATTGACCGAAACACATTCCTAGAACAATAAACTATGTACCAAAACAACATTACTTGTGTTAATTACGTAAATTAATAGGTTTTACAATGTTTTAGTCGAGGAACATGCATCAACTTGACAGTTAAAATTTGCGCCAAATCTGTCACAGATAAAATCGTTTAAAAATATTCTGGGGTTGCAAAGTGAATGAAATCTTATGGGGTAATGTAGGCGCAAGCGATTCTGACCGTGTTCTTCATACAAATTCTGTACATAGAAGGGTCAAAATCGCAGACAAACACATTTATTTCGAAATATTTTTTTCGCGCACTATTACACAAGCTGCGCGCATATGAGCAGCTTCGGCCGATTAGAGGTTAATCGACATTGGAGCTGGTGGAACAAAATCAATGTCGAGTGACACTCGACATTGGAGTGGAAAGGGTTAAAAGTAAGTGAATAATATAAAACATTTTGAAAATATTTCAGAGTTTGGAGGATTCGGTTCGGTGTCCGGCAAGATCGAGATTGAGATAAAGATAAACCATGAGGGCGAGGTAAACCGCGCGCGCTACATGCCGCAGAACCCCTGCGTCATCGCCACCAAGACCCCCTCCTCCGACGTGCTGGTGTTTGACTACACCAAGCACCCCAGCAAGCCCGAGCCCAACGGAGAGTGCCACCCGGACCTCAGGTATGCCACCGCTTTCTTAGCTTTTACGGTACCAGTGTTCAGAAGAGGGAAGACTGATGTGAAATATGGAAGATAGAAAAATGAACCTATGCTGATGTCTGCCCAGCTCCCACTTGGAGCTGATATATTCCATATGATTTCATCAAGTTTATTGCTGAACTCCTGTGGCGACCTGATACCTCCGTCTTGTTCCGATGATAAATTTTTCTTAAATGAAGACAATATTAGCGAAACTCAATCGAAAATCTGGAGACCGAAAAATCAGAAAAAGATATTGGCACCTCTGCGACTCGAACCCAGGACCTTTTGCTTATATGGCAACAGCTCTACCAACTGAGCTAAGGTGTCTATATCCAATTCGGTCACTTTTAACTGTATCATACTTCGACTAAGAACTACCAACATTATCTTCATTTTCTTACCGCACATATTATTGGCTGCTATCTTTATATATGATTTCAAACCCGAACTAAATGCTATCTAGATAGTGTCTGGATAAATTTTTATCCATTTTATAGTTTCGCTAATATTGTCTTCATTTAATTAAGTATTGCAATTTGAGGTTTTACTCATAAAGTTAAAAATAAATTTTTCTTTTTAACCGACTTGTTTAAAGAGAAATAATGGTTTTGTAAATTGCACCATCGTACCAGATGATGTGTTTATATATTTATGAAAATAGTATATAATCTACCATAAGTAGTTTCCCCAGAATAGCTACTTGTATTCAGAGAAATGTTTTTTTCTCTCTTATGAGAAAAAAATATTTAACCCGTTGTTTGCCGGGGTAGGCCAGCAAAAAGTTCCACCAATTAGCGTTCACTAAAAGCGGCATCCATGACACCCAATGACATTTCGTGTCCAGCGATTCTGACACTGACCTTGAGAAATTTTGTACATAGAAAGGTCAAAATCGTAGATAAAGGAATTTTTCCCGCGCATGCGCAAGAACTGCGCACATTCCCGCGCTCCGGTAAATTTTTAATATAAATTATTTGGAGTGACCAGGCGCATTGCGGTTTTCTCTATGGTAAAGGGCGATAATAGAGCAAGCGATTCTGACCGTGTTCTTCATACACTTTCTTTATACATAAGGGTCAAAATCGCGTGTAAAATCTCAAACACACCGGTGCACGAACGGCATTCTATGAGTTAAAAGAAAAATTATAATGTTCTTAAAATTTTGTTATATTTTCCTTAAAACTTTTAACTTGGAATTTTTTATTATTCACTTATCTATCCTGCCTTCTTCCTATCCACTTCTGGGATACTTAGTTATAATATTATGTAGATAGGTCTAGCGAATTTTTCAGCAAATTGGTTCAGCAATCAGACCATACCGGCTAGAATATAATACACAAATAACTAAGTAAATAATAATAATTTGATTTAGAAAAGTAATGCTAAGAAAAAAAAATAATAGAACAGAAGTCAAAGACTTCGCATGGGTTTTGCAGCCAAAGCCACCATATGTCTTGGTTGACTACCTAATATCATTGGAGGACCCACCACTTACCCGCCCTGGTATAGGTAACAGATGGTTACCCCTTCAAGGCTCTTGCAAGGACTCTAATTTTTTGGCTAAAAACGACTCTACATTTGATAACGAAACTAGACCTCCAATGTCCCTGCATACGTTGTTAGTAAGCAGTATGCAAGTGCCTAATATACTACCTAATATTAGTTTGGTCACTAAATTGCATTCGTAAGTCGCCCCTCTGATCCCTACCGCGCCGCTCCCAACACATCACCAGCGGCGATGACATCAGCCGTTGACGCAATTGAACCCTTGACCAGTCAAAGGCCAGGCCATTTCACGAAAAAACACTAAAAAAGCACCATTTTGAATTTTGAATTGAATGTTTTGTTGATTAATTTTGAGCTATTGTATATTTTATTGACTGAAACACGTTCACAACACAATAAACTATCTACCAAAACAACATTACTTGCATTTGTTACGTAAATTAATAGGTTTTACGATGTTTTAGTCGCGGAACACGCATTGGTTGCGACGGTTAAATTCGCGGCAAATTTTGACAGGTCCAATGTCATAGAAGAAATCGTTTTAAAAATACTCTGGGGTTGCAAGGTGAATGAAACTTTTAGGCGTATCATAGAGTAATGTTGGCGCAAGCGATTCTGACACTGTTCTTCATACAAATTATGTACATAGAAGGGCTAAAATTGCAGATCAAAAGTTTTTTGTCGCAAATATTATTCAAATATTTGAATTATTTTCTCGCGCATGCGCACACGACGCACCGCGCCGACGCGTCTCCGGTTAACCTGTCAAGGGCCGTTCCCTAACAAGAAATTCCCTAAGAAAGCACCACTTTGAATAGGCCACTTGCATGGATTTCATAACGACTTGGAAAAAATAATGTGGATAGATCTTTTTACTAAGATTAAGAAAATGTTGGTAAAATTGTTTAGAAATGTACAGTTTTTGTTATTTTTAAATAAATAAATCCATTATATAGGCTCGTGACGTCACTACATGAAAATGTCCCGTCTCCGAAAATGTTCCTGTTATTTTTTTAAAATTCCACACTGATTTATTTTTTTATATGGCATCACTTTGATTTCAGGCGAATTTTTGAATTCGTTCACTAGATTTATTGTTTGTTCTCTGCGAACTTATCATTTGGTTTCACTTTTTGACAGATGCTCTGAAGAGAACCCCGTACTTTTAATGATCTACGGGGTTCTCTTCAGAACGTGCAGATGATGTCGGTACGTGTTTTAGAGGTATAATGATTATGGTGCTGATTTTAACAAAATTAAATTTTATAATATTCTTATTATTATTATAATTTACAAGTACAAGTATATTACATTGAATTTAGTAATATAGACGCTGTTCATTATAATGATTTATGGTCAATAAGATGGATCAAAGAAAAAAAATATTTATGAGATGTAATATTTTTGGTATGCCTCGTTATTCTCCTGTGCCATTCGTGTGGAAAACGTTATTTTTTTTTAAATGATTTTCGGCTATGTAATTATCGTTTTTTCACACCTATAAAATTATGTCCCGTCTTTCCGGTTTATAAAAAATGGTCTGATTTATCGGATTGAAATTTTCAAAAAATCCCCAGGGTTTCAAAAATACGATTAAAAAAAAAATAAAAATACAGAATATCTTAGAATATTTGCCTAAACCGGAAAAAAATTAAAAAAAATTTGATGCAAGAGGCCTATTGAATGTTTTGTTGATTAATTTTGAGCTATCATATATTTTATTCACCGAAACACATTCTTAGAACAATCAACTATGTACCAAAACAACATATTATTTGCGTTAATTTCATAAAATGTTAGGTTTTTGTCAAGTATCACGCATCGGACTTTGACAGATTTAATCGCGGCAAATTTGACATTTGGATTCCACAGATAAAATCATTTAAAAATATGGTGTTGCCAGGTTAATGAAACTCTAGTGGCTATATCATCATTGATGTTGGCGCAAGCGATTCTGACCTTGTCCTTCATACAAATTCTGTACACAGAAGGGTCAAAATCGCATTAAAAAATATTTTTTTCGAAATTTTATCCGCGCGCATGTGCACACACCACGCGTATCCGCACGTTTCCGGCGAGTCTGAGGTTAACGGGACTGGGTTACTGTTATGGGAATAAGATGAAATGTAGCACAATGTGGCTCAAGTTTATTCAAGATTAGGTCAGGAGTACAATGACCCAGCCATGTTGATGGAATATTTTTATTTATTTGAACAATATCCCCTTTGTTTGCAGACTACGAGGACACCAGAAAGAGGGTTATGGACTCTCGTGGAACCCTAATCTTAATGGATATTTGCTGTCAGCTAGGTAAGTCATTATTTGTTTTATAAAACATATTTTTTACACTTTGAATCACTGACATCAAGCCAAATCTACATATCATTTCAAAGGCCTGGAGGTAAACCACATGACAACCTATTTGGCACCAGCGGGATTGAGGCATTTCTTGAATAAACTATCATCATTCATATTTTGACTGGCTTCTCATTCTAGAGCTTTTGGAACATTTTACGGAATAATGCAACATTTATGGTTTCCTGTGCATTCAGATGGTGAAAATATAGAGATGGTAAAGATTACTTACTTAATTTACAATGACCGTAAGCGAAAGAGAAAGATGCGTAAAACATATGCGCAACAGAGAAAGCACGCTGCTTTTGAACCTTAAACTCGCCCATTGCGACGATTTCTGTATCATCGTCAGGTCGGTATCAAAGTTTGGCTACTATAATATTGTAGCGATGGGGCCATTGTAGTATATTTTTTAGCCGTATTAAGTGTGATAATAACATGGTTATATTGCGTTAGAGATGAAATTCCTGTTAGGATAGTAGGAAAAATTCAGGTTCCTTATTTGCATAGTTAGTATTCAATATAGAAATGAAAGAATTGAGTTCAATCAACAGATTGTAGTATATTTAAATAGTTCAAAATAAAATTAAGACATTATTGTCCTTTGAGAGACCTGGTTCCAAATACCCAAAACATAACCTATACTAGAAACTGACAATTAACTAAATACAGTAGAAACATACCTGTTGGACCATGGAGTTTATTATAATTACTTCTAATATCACGGGAACACTTTAATCGACATCGAAAAGCTCTTTGCAGTGTCACCAATCGACAAAGCAAAACCAAGGCGATTCATTAATTAAATATTAACCAGGAGGCAACAAATTAACGATCGGCCAGCAACCAAAATAGGTTAGAAGAGGTTTTCTAAGTCGGGACAATAATTATTACAGAGGTAACAATTATTATCGTGACAATATTTATAATAATTTAATTTGTTATTTTAGTGACGATCACACCATCTGCCTGTGGGACATCAACGCCCCGCCGCGAGAGAACCGAGTAATCGATGCCAAGAACATCTTCACAGGACACACGGCCGTAGTGGAGGACGTGGCCTGGCACCTGTTGCACGAGTCCCTCTTTGGCTCCGTGGCTGATGACCAGAAGCTCATGATCTGGGACACCAGGTGAGACTACACCACTCCCAACTCTTCTCTTATTCTTCTTCATGAGCCTTTAGTTGTCTACTTTAACATTAATAAAAAAATATGGTTTATTATCAATGTGAGAATGTTGTTGGTGTACAAATAATGAGACTTAAAAATATAATACTAGTTGTTCTGTGAATGTGTGAACAGTAGACCTTGCTTCCAAAAAATGTTTCCATTTTTCTCTTATTTTAAATCAAAACCTAAATCATAAGATTTGTAAGTAGGTACTTAAATACCTACCTACTTAATTATAAACCAAATATTTTATGTAACTTTTATTTCAAGTAAAGATTCTTTTTTCAAACTTCTTCAGGCAGGTAGGTACCATAATATTGAAACGCTCAGTCACAGTTGGCCATCTATCTAATCAGAGTAATGCTTTCTTGAATAGTAAAGTGGGTGCAGCAGATTTTCATAACCGGAAACAACATATGAGTCCTACAATTTCAATGCCCGTTATCCGATTTTTTGACAAAATGTTCACATTTTTGCGAGGAACAAGAGGAACCTGAAATTGAGTTTAAAAACCTCCCTTATCACGACTGAAAACCAAGTTAAAACTGCGAGTGAGAATTTACTACCTAAACCTGCACTTCAAGAAGTTATTATCTAAACCCGCTATATTGGAATTCAACCAATCACAAGCAGTTATTTTGCACAGATGGCGGGCTTAGAAACTCGGGCGTCAGGTCAGTTGAGTTTCAAAAGCCTCTAAATCATGAGTGCATCACGAAGTGAGTATCAAAATCCGCTATATCCATTTTATTTATCGAAATTACTTAAAATTATGGTAGAAATACTAATAAAAATTAACGCTTGTCTAAATTATATTACTCCATTTCATTGTTCAAAAAATTGAAAATAAATTACTTATTTACGCTAGAGATGTGACAGTTCTTTTGCGGTTTTCACCAAATCATTGAAAGTCGGTAAAGCGGATATAGAAATTAAACGACTCATATAAACAAATTTACAGACAGATGAAATGCCACAGTCATCTTGAAAAAGGACTTCGCTTTGCCCAGTTAATTATAGGAGTGTTTTTTTGTGAAATTTACATGTATTTTGTATATATTTTAATTCTGTTCTTAATTTATGTAGAAGCCCAGCTAAAACCAAATAAAATTAAAAATTAAATTATATGCCCTGTGAAAAAGTGGCTCAGAATTTTTCCTCGCGCGAGGGCGCGCGCGAATTGTGCGCATGCGCGAGAAAATAATTCGAAAAAATATCGAACAAAAGATGTTTGTCTACAATTTTGGTCCTTCTATGTACATAATTTGTATGAAGAACAGGGTCAGAATCGTTTGCGCCAACATTACACCATAGGATGCGTCAAAATTTCATTCACCTTGCAATCCCAGAATATTTTTTAACGATTTTATCTGTGACATAGAAAGTCATTTTTGCCGCGAATTTTAGCTACCAAAATTAATGCTTGTTCCTCGACTAAAACATTGTAAAACCTATTAATTTACGTAAATAATGCAAGTAATGTTGTTTTTGTACATAGTTTATTGTTCTAGGAATGTGTTTCAGTCAATAAAATATTCGATAGCTCAAAATTAATCCACAAAACATTCAATTCAAAATTCAAAGTGGTGCTTTTTAGTGAATTTTCGTGAAATGGCCTGGCCTCCCAGAGGTTAAAATTTTAATAAACGTATGAATAAATATTTTATTTGTTTATCCCCCAGATGCAACAACACGTCAAAACCCTCACACACTGTGGACGCCCACACGGCTGAAGTCAACTGTCTGAGCTTCAACCCATACTCTGAATTCATCCTTGCAACCGGCAGCGCTGATAAAACTGTAATTATAAATTTTTATTAATGTTTCCACGATAAAACAGATCAGTGACGAAACAGAACACTGAAGAAAAGGAATTTAACGAAAAAACAAATCTTACCTGTACTTTTATCATGTTCCGTTTTGTCACCCTTCTGCTTTATTTGGTCACCATCAGGCCCTTCAGGCCTCGGGCATATTTTGTCAGAAGGTCAAAATATTTCCACTGCAATAAAATCCAAATAAATGGAATATTTCTGAATGTATCTGAAAACTAAAAACTGTTTTTAAAAGGTGATGAAATACATTTTGAAATTTTATAAAGCTGTGTAACTCACACAGCTATAAAACCGCAAGCGCTTATGTTTTGTACCGCCACATGACGCTATCAAATATTTCTTCCTATGGTAGGAGAGGGGGTCAGATGAATTCGGGAGCTACCACGCAATGCACATTTTTTGTACTGAATCTGTCATCTTGACATCTGTAATCCGCCAGTTTAGGCAGCTCTGTAATTAAAATGATCTCCTCTCCTGTTTTGGCAGAGAAGGGGGCGCATAACTTTTCGTATATCACCTCAGGAGCAGTTACGGCGTAAGATGTGTGTTGTACATGGTTGATCTGCGCATAAACCGCTTAGGTGTGAAGGGTCTGAAGGGATTGTATGGAAAGCATTATTTAGCTTGCAATGATCTTTTATATTTTATAGCTGCGTACACAGCTTAATTCTAAATGAAAATATAAAAATTTTGAGTGAAAGCATAAACAAGTTTTGAAAATAGTTAACCTTACGTTTTTTCTAAATAAAATTACTGTTAATTAGAATATTATCACTTATTTTATTAGACAAATGTATTATAAACATTATTGTCAGTCACCTCACTTTTTTGTCATTTCTTAAAATAAATAAGTGCCTACCCCAAGTTTCAAAGTAACAAAATTTTTTCTCAAATTGTGGTCAGAAACTTTGGTGTTTCCTAGAGGTGCACATTTAAATTTTTCTGTGGTTAACTTCTAGATTCGAATATGAAGCATGGCGTTTTCTCTTTCCAAAATTGTTTAGATCATATTTCTCACCATGACAGTAAGGGAGATACAATGATTTCTATGAGACCTTTGTGAGTTGTTCCCAAAAGCGAACAAATTAGCGTGAGGGGTTAATAGACTTAATTGACTGAAATACATATTCATTATTATAATTTTGTTTTGTTATTAATCATTAAACTTTATTTGTAGGTCGCCCTGTGGGATTTGCGAAATCTAAAACTTAAACTACATTCCTTTGAATCTCACAAGGATGAAATATTCCAAGTCCAGTGGTCTCCTCATAATGAAACCATCCTGGCTTCCAGTGGCACCGATCGCAGGTAAGATACATGCTCTCAGCCACACACTCTTCCAATAACCTTTAACCACTCGGACCCATAGACTTGTTTTCATGATAATATAACATTACCAGACACATGTGTGACGTATGAGGCGTATCTGACTTATTAACAACTAATGGTATTCAATAACTTTCAAGCCTTACCACAAGCTGACCTTACCCTCAAATATCCACGTCACAACGCTTTAGCTTAGCGCATCTGGTCATACTCTCTTATAATATTTTTTAAAGGATCAGAAAACAACCTATTGGCGTGGAAAATATTATTTATGAGAGGAATCCAAACTAGTCCATTTTTTAGTTCATTTTTCAATATTCCAAAAGGGCAAAAACTGCATGAAAAATTCTTTTTTGTACAGTTTGTGGGTTTTAGTGCCTCTGTACATGACGCTACTTACAAGCTACTCGATCCTCGTGCGCGTATCATTCGCGCCGATCGTATGTACCCCTCGTACGATTTTGCTGGTGCTCGTACATGGCGCTACGCGGCGGCTGTCGGTTTCAAATCTCGCTACCGATGGTGCTGATCGCATGCGACGCGTTGCATCATTTGTGTCTGCTACTTATTCGTTTGACAGAAATGGCGCTGGAACATGACAGTAATGTTAGATTTGTTCTGGAAGTGGAAAAGAATGCATGGTTTACCAGAATTACTTTACCAGAAAATGTAAGAAAGTTTTTAGTGGAGAAGGCATTGATTGATGTTGGAAAAAAAGTCATTTGACAACGCTTGACATCGTGTTAACTCCACGGCTGCACGTGAGAAATTATCAAATTCAGTATAGTTATGATTTAGATTTTAACGGCCAAAAGTATTTTTGTTGTTTGTTTTTGGGGTGTTATGCCGTGTTACGCTACCTTCTCCTTTAGCCTCCTGCTTTGGCTAAAGGAGGAGGTAGCGTAACACGGCATAAAACCCAAAAAAAAAAAGTTCAGTATATTTCACTTAGAACCGCATTAACCTTAAATTAACAATACTTTTTCAAAAAATTTATTTTATATAATTATTTTTTTATTTTTTATATTATTTTTTTTTTACACATTTGATTTATGTGAGTACGTAAATATAATGTATGTGTTATAATTTTTAATTTTAATTAATTTAATTTTTTTAATTAAAAAAAAAAATATATATATATATATTTTCTCTTCCCTTTACACACGAGTAGTTACACTCTTGTAAAGGTTATATATTATATACATATATATGTTTATACTGTTTCTAATCAATGTTGCATGTTAGTATTTAACGATTTGAGTTTAATCCGATTGTAACCTGAAAATGCAATTACTCATGATTATATTACATGTATATGTATATAAAAACTAATAAAAAAAAAAAAATAAAAAATTTCAGGTAGTACCGTGTACGGAAACCAGCATTAAAAAGTAGTATACCTGCAGGGTACTTGTGGGTGCACAAGTTCTGTTATCATAATTGAACCAGCTATTTATTAATTACTACATGTTCTTTTGTTGTAAATACAACTCTCGCCTGTCATCTAGACAGACCGTGGTGGAATTGTTCAACTTCCTCGCTTTTTAGACCTCAAGGATACTTTGTATGATGGGCCTTAGTAAATGTTGTGCTTTGTGGGAATGTCTATTATAAATTTTTGGCTAAATCTGTTTTTTTTCTCAGATTACACGTATGGGATCTGTCCAAGATCGGCGAGGAACAGAGCATGGAGGATGCTGAAGACGGCCCCCCGGAGCTGCTGTTCATTCACGGCGGTCACACGGCCAAGATCTCCGACTTCTCCTGGAACCCCAACGAACCTTGGGTCATCTGCTCCGTGTCAGAAGACAACATCATGCAGGTAATTATAGCCCCCTACAGGCTCACCATCTACATTTTGCTTCATGGATCAGTTCACCTTGAATAATGTAGGTGGCACACGCAAAGATAAAAGCGCGAGCACTTATCTGTTGAACCGCGAGCACTTATGTGTTGTACCGTCACACGACGCTATCAAATATTTCTTCCTATAGTAGGAGAGGGGGTTAGATGAATTAGAGAGCTGCCACGAAATGCCATTTCTTTGTACTGAATCTGTCTACTTGACAGCTATCATCCGCCCGTTTAGGCAGCTCCGTAATTAAAATGACCTCCTCTCCTGTTTACGGCGGAGAGGGAGTTGCATAACTTTTCGCATATCCGCAGATTACGGCATATAACTTTGAGCGCATAAACTGATGGTGTGAAAGGTCTGATGGGATTGTATGGAGAGCGATGTGTGTGATGATCTTTTATCTTCGCGTCTGGCACCCGTCTAATGCCTTTGGAAATAATCTCGTGAACCCTTTATCCTGGATCTTGAAGAAAGCACCAAAATCACTTTAGTGCTGCAATAAGGGTATAAAAATACAAGACATTTTAAAGGAGGATGATCGTGGAACCTGAAGAAAACTTTGTCAACAAAATTGCCAGGAAAACATAAAACTTGAAGAGTCTATAGCATTTTGGAAACATTTCCGTTCGTATCGGTTGTTTCCCTCTAACTGAAGTAATAAGCCTGAGGCCCTTCTTCCTCAGGGATATACTTGTATTACATAATATACACTTGTATTACACTTGGATTACATGATTCAAGTATCTTGGAGACTACCGTCATATATTTGCACGGAGATTCATACACAGGCCCAGGTTGCCGACATTTTGTAAACTTGTCGGCAACACCAGTCTCCCGCGACCAGCCAGCGAAGTCGTTACCATTCATGGTCGAGACTTTAAACATAGCAGAGCAGTTAATAAATATGATAGTCTCATCGTCACTTGTGTCAGAAATTTTGTAACGATACATGTGCTTTAGATCAATGCTAGGAACAAAACAGTTAACAAAAAATTACATCTAAGGAAACTGTTTGGTTTTGAAGTGAGGATATGAAAGCTATTATTGACATTTCGAGGGTTCAACAATGAGATTCCCAAATTGAGATTAAATAGTAATTTGTGTATTTAGTTACGTAATTCATCCATCTAACACATGACAGGTATAGGACAAGCCATTGAAAGCCATAGAAAATCGATAATGCACGACGGACATCTGATCCGATGGATTTTGCCTTTTTGTCTTAATTATCTCATAACGCTGACTTAACATAAAATATACAGAATAACCCTTCGAGCTTAGATTTCTCCACACTCTTTTCTCCTTCATTAAATAGAAGTATATACATAGATAATAGGTTTATTAAATAGAAGACTCTTTGTTGACTCTTCCGCTGTTGCTGCGTGTGATGATTGTTTATCCCGTTCTATTCCAGGTGTGGCAAATGGCGGAGAACATCTACAATGATGAGGAACCAGAGACACCCGCTTCAGAGCTGGAGCCCAGCGTTGTGAACCACGGTTGAGAGGGTCAGACTTGTCTTTGCAGCTTCACTTCCATTTATAAAGCTGGAGAATTCGGTTGTACCAATTCACTGGTGATTTGTATTATTCTACTGTCAATCTTACTTTCCTCGAGCCACGCCCTAACTACCGAATTAGTCAAAAGCACCTCGGATTCCGTCTCAACCTATATTTTGTTATTGTCGCAGTGAAACAGGTGTCACTTTCAAAGACTGTTAGTCTAGAAAAATACTCTATTGATTTTGTTTATCCTGGATCAAATTTTGAAACACAAAGGTTTATTTCAATTAATTCATTCACATTTTAAAATGGATTGTTTTACATGCGTTAGCGTACGCTCGCAGCACCCGTAAAGTATTGACAGTTAGAAATAATAAGTTTTAACATGTATTGTATCTTAAATTATAGTATATTTTAATATCCTTCACGTAAAGTAAATTAATTAAAGGAAACCATTGTCTTACAATTATATTTTTCTACTGCAGTTATTAAAATTAAATGACTCAAAGTATGGTTCTTTGTTGTGAAAGTTATGAAAGAATTTTTTTTTTTAAGAATTTGATTTCTGATTCAGTAGCCGTGTAAAAGTTTTGGTTTGGATTTGTGCATATTTATAAATTCCATGTATTTAAAAAAAGGAGTTTTTAATGTTCTAGCTTTTTATTGTGAGTGATCTTTAAAACTGCAGAGTGAATATATATTATCTCCCTAGTTTATATAACGTACTACATAAATTATAATGTTTAAACATAAGGTCATGATAGAAAAAAGATGAGATAATCGCCGACTGATGCAAAATCTATGAAGATGATTTCCCGGCGGAACATTTCAATGGCTAAGAATGTTTTATTTTTCATTTTAAAAATCTGTGTTTTGTCATCTGTTACATTGTGATTTCAATGAATTAAATAATAAAGAAAACATCTTAACCGAAAAGCATTTATGTTTTTATAAATCTGTTGGAAACTTGAAGACACTCTTTTACAATAAAAATAGCAACCCTTCCCTTTTTGTACATAACTGGAAAACTTCATAGCAGGTAAAATCCAATCAATCTGATCCGAAGGCGTTGGAGTCGGTCCAATTTAAAAATATAATGGAACGATTCCGGATTTGCTCTCACTCATTCCGAAATGTGGGTGGACTGGAACCAAACAAGTTGGTTGACGAAAACATTTTTCATAAAGAAGGTGTAGTCAAAAGGTAGCAAGGAGCATTGCTTTTTGCCCTTTGTTGGCCTGCATAAAGCAAATTTTCCTCATAGCAAGTTCGCGTCAACATTACTTAGGTATTATTGCTAGATTTTCACATGCAGCAAACACTTTGTGGGAATACATAATTATAATAATGACAACAAAATAACTTTGTTTAATTCCACTTTATTATATTTTAACCAACCGGTTTCGGTTCGACCTGAACCTTCATCAACTTGAACTGAAACCGGTTTTGTTAAAAAATATAATAAAGTGTAATTACGCGAGGTTATTTTATTGTCATTATTATTACACATTGAATTTGGTAATTTGCGAGATCCCTAAACGGAGATCTAATATCGACATAGTTGCTAAGCTCTGTTCCTCGCTCCTCCTGTAGGTGCTCTGGGGTTTTTCTGATTCCTGAATGTGTTACGTTAAATTAAAGACACAATATCGACAATAATATGACACAAATGTGGCCCGTTTAACATGCTACTGAACAAACCGTTCCTTCTGAGGGTGGAAATCTTTGGAACGCTGTCTGCATTGGCTTACGCATATGTACGGTTTCGACTCATTAGGGAATTATGTAAACATTTTCATACAATCCTGTGAGTAATATACAAAAGGAACCACCACTCTGAATATAGACACAAAACACTCTGCTTTTGTTACGCACGCAGTTATACAGACACCCAAATTATTTATACGTTATAATTGAAGTGCGTTTAGTGTTGTGATTTGTGTTGGATGGTAGTGTTGTGATTTGTGATGAAGCATGTCGGAAATTTAGTAAGTGTTTGTCGAAAGTGACCTGTCAGGTAAGTATGTTTTCTGAAACTGTTTGAAAATAATAAAATTCGGTAAGGCCTAGGAACCCATAATAAATTGTACAGCGTCCATGATGTGATTTTTCACAAAAACAGCGTTCTACAAATTACCCGATTATTATTATTATAGAATTATTCTGGTATCAATATTTTTATATGCAATATCCTTGTCCTTTTTAAAATAAGTGATGTAATAATAAATGTGGACTATGTACATTAAAAAAAAAAAAACCGTATGAACTATGAAAATTAAGTCAGAACAAAATCTAACGGCCTGCCAAAACCGTATTTAATTATGAACCAAGGGTGTGAATCCGCAAAGAAAACTTTTACTTGTAAGTTTAATATTGAAATAAACAAGAAATGACAGTGAAAAATGACATTAAATGTCTTCAGCTATTTAAGTCGCTTATCGGAGAAAATCAATCTAGAAACGGTGCTTAGTTTGGCTTTAGAAATTGTTGATATTAAAAACGAATTAGATTCTGGGTACCGTTTGCAGATAAAGCAGAATAATGAACTTGTGTTAAAAAATAGGAAGATTTTGTCCAAACTAAAAGACTGCATAAAGTTTTGTGGTGCCTACGAACGAACTAGCCATGTGATCATGACGAAAACAAAAGACTTAAAATGCAGGAGTTTTTCGAGGTTTGGTTGATTTCTTTGCTGAGCTTGACATAACCTTACAACATTTACAATCTGTTACTGTTTTTAAGGGTACAGTTTGTCAAATAAGAGTAGAAAATATATGAGGGTGCCACTGTTGTCCAAATGGCAATACTAAACACATAACTCATGGTGTTAAAGTAAAGCCGTGTAACCCAATGACGTTACATAAATAAATAGACTCGCCATAGTCTCATATACTCAAAATATAATGTGGAAAGTAAGGAACACTCTTTTGTTTTCAGCGATTTTCAGTATAATTTCTTAATTCAAAAGTTTATTCCTGTGTGATAAAGATAGACAAAAAAATAATGTGTGTGTATGAATGCAATGAATATAGGAGCGGGCGGCGGCGTATTGCTTGTCACTTTTTGATAGAATGTTCGCTGTCTTCTTTTCTTGAGGCCCACTAGAATAAAAGGTCCGGCTGCCCGTTGGAGTTTGATATGTCGAGCTATGCAATAAATACAATAGGGCAACGACAGTTTTCAAATGGTGGCGATTGTCATCAATACTTGTTAGAACTACTGATTTATGTGTTGTTTTACCGCAAGCAAACAAATAAACAGAGTGTTTAGGCTGATTAGTCTACTTTAAAACAGTGAAGTTTACTTAGCAACAGAAATTTGGCTGTTGCGCGTCCAGACCCTTTACTTTAGTAGGACTTGAATTTTCTCTAATGACATGTAAAACCGCGAGCGGGAAACATGAAAATTAATTGTAATATTTATAATAATCGATAATATTAAGTAATTTGCGTGTACTTACACATGAAATGTTATTCATTCGCCTTCACTATTATTTGCCGAGTAATTGAAACATTTTCTCATCACACAGGAGGGCATTTTGGCACTTTTTAAATGCAATTTACTTACTGGTAAGACGCAACCTTACTCGACGCGTAGCAGTTTAGTACTAAAGTACTAGATATAGAGACCGGTACAATTGTCTTGCCTTCTTTGTCTTCCCACTTTGAGATTTCTACCCCTCGTCTAATAGTATGTAACGTCATAGGTGTAACCTACATTTTTATAAAAAAATTAATATTTGACAGTTAAATTGGTGTTGCCAGTCTACAAATTAGTAGTTCAAGTTTTTATATTTTCTACTCTTTTTTGACAGACTTACAAAATGACATTTTAGATGCGATCTTCGAAGTATAGTTCTCAGAAGTGTGGAAATAAATCTTGGAGAGTGATTTTTTCCAATCAAGCCGACAAAACAGCAAACTTTTCTGCAATCAATCAAATAGTTTTAATAATCCTGTATGAACGAAAAGTGAAATGCATGACTGTTTTTGGAAATACTCTAAATCAAAATCCCATTTTACTCTTGCAGTATCAGAATATTCGAAGAACTGAATTTGCTTAATATAACACCGAGCAATTAAATTGCACAATGCTAGGACGGAGCATTAGTAAAGAGTGGGAAGATTGGAGGCATCCAGGCCAAAGTGAGAAGCGTTTATCCGCTCATTGCATTGATTGCTATGCACATCAAATGAACCTGATTGTTGAAAAATCGGTATCGCAAAATAAGGAAGTCAGAATCTTACGAGCTCTTCCCAATTTGTTTCTCTCTTCTAAACGTATTGGCAATAGTAAAACGAAAAATATTCTTATGGCGATAGTGACATGAAAAATACCCCCCATTCCGCAGACAAGACGAAATTCAAATGTAAGAATAGTGAGAACTGTGTTTCAAGTTCTTTAAAATTCTGATATTGACAGTAACACAATCAACCGAGCGGGCATGTTTTTGAATAAAAGACTAAACTCTTACACATTGTTCAAATTTTTTTCATAAAGTTTTATGCCTCAATGTGATATTTTGTTCCAAAAAAAAACCTTTATCCAGTGATTATTCACAGCAACATGAGTGTCTTCGAAAAGCATTAAAAATGCATGATTCTATTCATGTTTTGAAGAAATTGTTAGAAAGTGAACAAATTAAAAGTCGTGTGCGATTTAATTTTAGTTCAAATGAAACAAAGATTCTAAAAACAACCATCTTACAGCAGCAAATTTACTAGAGTGTGAAAATTTTGTAAAATTTACTCAATTTTCTTGGACACGATTTTGAGCAACGGTAAAAACTTACGATTTCTTAAATAAGCTACAATTGAAAAGCAAACTTGACTATTTATGCCTGTAATGACTTTGCAACTGCTGATGGTGCTTTGTCAATTTTGACCACAAGCAAAGGCCAGCACGGGTGACACCTGGGACGGGTAGGGCGGATAACGTGGTGTCACCCCCCTCCCCCCCAATAAAGTTGACAAACACAAATTTCGACTTCATAAAAAATTGGTCCTTCCTGGGGGGGTGTGGGGGGTAAAGTCATTGTATGGGAATGTAGGTATGACACAAGCCATCGTATTAACAACGTTTCATCTTATTCGTTTATTTACATACTGTTTATAGAGATTTAGTTGTTGTATTAATTGAAACATTATTTAGGCCGAAATAATTCAGTTTCAAAAATAAATGTATCTCTTATTAGTTTATCTCTACTATTGAAAATATTCAAAAACTACTGCACAAAAAAATTGTAATGCTACTTCTAGAGAGAATACTTCGAACTCTGAATTTCAAAATAGCGCCAGTTGAACAGCTGATTGCCCGATCTTATAGTAACTTTTCGGGAGTGATGATGTCACACAATTCACTACACAAACGGTGGTTTTCGGGGATCTTGAAAAATTAAAACTTTGACAATTATTTTAACTATTAAAACTAACTCTAAAAATAAAAATAAAATATGCAGTTATTTAAGTTAGAAGGTTTCATTAAAAATCATTCAGGAAATTCATTAAAAAAATTAAAAAAATGAGCTGGAGTTCCTTATTAGCTTACAAAATCAGATTAATTGCTTCTTTCACCGAAGCACGAAGCTTCTCAAAATTGTTTGCACCATAAGAGATGCTTCTCAACTTTAAAAATAATAAAATTATTTTTGAGAAATACAATGAGTCAAGATAGATTAAATGAGCTATTGGCTTCAAGTGTAGGAAAATGGCTAATTCAAACCATCCCCGATTTTAATACAAGGGTGATTGAAGTCTTTGCTCATCAAGAGGATTGATCTTCTCTATAAATGTATAAAAATGTATAAAAATTATAAAAATGTATAAAAATTATATCCATTACATTTTTGATGAATGGCTCGGTGAATCACCAAACATTTAAGGCACCGGCTGCGCCTGCTTCTCGTACCAATCAGAGCTATTATGCTCTTTCTTTTATGCCATTTCATAAATAAAATCAAACTCAATTGACTTGTTATGCTGGGGTGTATTTTGATGAAAAACACACCCGCAGAATTTTTTTCAGTGTTTTTAAAATCACTTGTGAATGAATGGAGCTTGAACCACAAAATACCAGATAATGCAACTAATGTTATAAGTGAAATTCGCCTAGGTTGCCCCCATTTTGGTTGTTTTAAAAATTAAACCCACTTTGATGAATGTTATAGCAGTGGAAGAGTATTTTAAAAGTAGCTCCCATGCTTTGGCTAAATTAACTACCAGACAAAATGACTTAAACTTGCCTCCCCCAAACTAATTCAAGACGTCATCACCAGGTCCACTTATAGCATGCTGTCGAGGATTTGGTTTCCATCATTGAACCCCTTAGGGGGGCGTACATTAATTACGTGAGCTCAAAAAGGGGGGGGGGGTTCAGCAAAATCTCACGTTACTTGAAAAGAATATACAAAGTGGCCCAAATTTATCTCACCAAGAGGGGGGTAGGGGTCTGGATTGGAAGAAAAACTGATCACGTAATTAATGTATGCCCCCTTAACTCAAAATGAATGGACTATTATCGAAGATACCATTAAGAATTAAAAAAATATTTCTTGACGTCAGTAGTGAGAAAAATGTTTCATTCTCCAAAGTAATTATTTATACTCCAGCAATGTACATGCACTTGAATCCGTATTGCGCATGCGGAGGTGACTTTCCATTTGAAGTGTATGAAATGGCGCACTTCTTGAATAAAGTGATAAAAACCAGATTTTCGAAGGTTCACAAAGACAATTATATTTTTGGACCCAAGGTTCTAGCAATATGGAGGAATGAGCGAAAGCCACTTTCAAATTACAACTAATGAAATTGACAGTGGAGCATCATATTTGACATCTATTTCAAGACAATCTAATGACAACTTAAGACGATTCTTCTTCATCATCCACAGCTGAACCATCATCTTCTTTTTGGAACATATATGATAAAACGTGGTGGCTCCAAAGCAGCTGCATTGCTAAAAGTGAAAAAATACGAGAAGCTCATCATGCACAGAAAGGAAGATCCTTTGAAGTGGTGAGAATAGAGGAGGCAGGTGTGCCCTCATCCTTAAATGATGAAGACAATACTATGCGTATTTCCAACTTCAGTCCTTCCACATGAGGGTTCCCACCAGAACAGTCATGATAATTAGTGACAAAAGAAATAGACTGAATCCTGAAAAGATATCTCAGATGATGTTTATTAGCACTAATATGAATTTTGTTTAGGTTAGTTTTTTTTTCATAAATGGATGTTTTGAATTATCATAAAATGTAGGTACAAATAATAAGGGAACGTACCCATACTACGTGGCCAACTTTTTGCAATTTTTAACCCCCCCCCCCCCCCCGGTAACCAAAAACCTAAGCCCCCCGCCTCATTTGTACCAAGCGTGGTATCTCGAAGACCCCCCCTGAACAGGTCACGTAGTATGGGTACGTTCCCTAATGAGTTCAATGACGGTTGGTCCACTTCAAAGATATTGAAATATAAGAGATGTGCTATCCGCAGTTTTTACTAGGTGGGACGCGCTTCGGATGTCGCCGATATTGTTTACCAATTAATGAATAAACTAAACAAACGTTAAACTAAATTAACGAATTCTGTCCATATTCAAACTATATTGTTAACTAATACTAATGCACACAATAAAAAAATTAACGAAATGAACAAATTCTTTTCGTTTGCAAACTACTCCGATTAGGTAGTAGTCCGCCGACAGTTACGCAGACATCATAGCAAAACTCTTTTGTATTTGATTATCTTTGGTCGACTTCCAATCTACGATGTTTTATTATTATTTAATTCCACATTCACTATACAAAGTATATACACATTCCGAAACTCAGTAGCCACTTATTTATGTTACAGTTTTAAAATATTGAGCTGGCCAGAAATGGTACTGGATTCAGTACTTGCATAAAAAAATTGTACAAAAAAATTTATTTTTTCCTAATAAACTAAGTAATAAATATCTGTAATAAATTTCCTTCAGTGCATACCTGTTTTATGTTTTCCCTAATGAAAACACTAATAATTTTATGATATAATGTTGTTTTTAAAATATACATTTTTTTATTATATTCATGCTATAAGTTTACGTTCATTCTTTCAGTTAATGCTTTGTTTGTATTTCTGTATACATATATGTTCGCTCCATACGTTTTTGTTTATATTTAAGTGTGCTATTTGTTTTTAACTAAGAACACCACATGTTGAGTGTCATTTGAATAATAATAATAAAATCAAATCTTGAAAAGCAAATACCCAAGGTGTTTTATTTTTGAATTCCCGCATTACAACTTAATATTATAATGGACAACATTTATTTTTAAGTCAAGAATAAATCATCGATTCAGTATTTGATGATTTACAACCATTACTCAAAACGATACAACACTGATCGATGAATTGGCTCCAATTTGGACCTGAATGATTTGGATTTTAACTTTTTTTAGAAATTTTATTACTGTAATTAACTAACTAACCATCACGCCGTTTACCTACAGGGGTAGGCAGAGAGGACGGACCACCAAACAACTCGGTCTTGGCACACATTCCTTGCCCACATTCCTAACAAATTTAATGCAACATTGTCTGTATTTTTCTTTTGTTACTTACCAGAATTTTGATAATGACGTGTAAAAGAGACAACTTTTTATTTGATGGATCTTAGTATTACGGATGGTCATTTTGACTTGCTCAATAAACTGTGCATAATAATAATAATAATACTTTGATGATTTATACAGCGCCGTTTTTGTGAAAAATCACCTCAAGGTGCTGTACAAACTTAAAATACATTTCTAAAATTAAAAAAACTACAAGCTAGACAAACAATTAAAAACAACTTATGGCTAAAAATTGCATACACCGGTTCATTGATCACCGATACGAAAATATATGTACAATATTTTGATCAATGAATGCGATGCTGCCTAAAAATTAATGAAAACAGGACCATACTTACCTGGGAGGTCGCTTGAAATTAACACTGTATATTGTCCATTTAAAGAAATTTAGATAGAGTTCGCACGCAGAGGACATAATTGTGAATACATGTTATTATAACAAATGAAACTAGTTTAGATATAAAAATACTCTTTTATAGTATAAAATTAACAGAGATTAGACATATTATACCAAATTATTAAAACAAAATTAATGGCTCCAGGTAAACCGGTTAACTGACAATTAGTATTTCTCTAAGACTAACCGGCTGAGCGGTTGCAATGTATAAAATATCAGATGTTTAACGCAGTGAAATAATTTCAATATTTCAACAGATTTTATATCTTCAGTTTGCCATCAAAGTGTTTCTTCAGGGTTTGCCAGCACTCGTTATACTTTGCATCCAACTTCTGGCAAGTGTCTTCTCCCCATTTCGTCACTGCCATGCTCAGTGATGACTCAAACATGAATGCCTGAAATCAAAAATGGTAACACAAATGTACATATTTATAACATAAGCTTCAACAATAAATTCCACAATGGAAAGATATAAAAAGCAACATGTTTTAGGATAAAAATATTGTGGGGATATAAATGTAATATCAAATAACCATTATTTTTTTTAACACAGGAGGCTCTTAGAAAATTTATTTTCCTCCGGATCTATTGTCATCTTTGGGGATGACAACAAATGGAGGGTCTTCTTAAGTAAAGGAAGGAGGGGGATTTCTGGGAAGGAAAAAGGAAAAGGGGTGAATGGAATCCAGAGGTCAGTTTGGTCAGGAACAAAGATATTCTAATACAGAAGAGATATGCTATGGTGTCCGCGCAACTGTCGCCGGACTACGCGCTAATTAGCGTAGTTTTCATACAAAAAGAATTTGTTCATTTCGTTGATTTTTTGAAAATGTGCATTAATATTGGTTAACAATATATTTTGAATAAGGAAAGAATTCGTTCATTTAGTTTAACGTTCGTTTGGTCTATTCGTTAATTATTTGTTCTTTTAGTTTATTTGTTAATTGGTAAACAATATCGGCGACACCCGGAAGCGCAGACCCACATAGTAAAAACAGCAGATAGCACATCTACTTATATTCCAATATCTTTGGTCAGGAATGTCTTATGAATTCATCCCTCCCAATGCATAGCAAGGTGTTCGGTCGAGAGAGTTCAGCTGAAGATACCAAAGGGTCTCCCTCATATAACCTCATGGCTGGATCATATCTTGAAAACTTGGTCACAGCACGGGAAACGCTGAATGTGTTCTTGACACCTGCTCATTCGGCATTGGAAAAAATCAGATAAATATTATTTCTTTATTTTTCCATGAATTATTGGCTCTTAAAATGCACCTGAAGGATTAAAGGTTATGTCTATTCTGGAAAAGTTAGGCATCCACAATAGGCTATCAACTGTCTGACTACAGTGTACCCTAAGATATTTTTGACGTGTTGACGTGTTTTTGTCGTCAAACTGAGATGTCGAGCCCAGAGAAGCTCATGGTCGCTGGCAAAGTTGAAAGCAGGAGAAGCAGAAGACCACCGATGTTTTGGAGCGATGGAATATCACAGGCATCTGAAATGTTGGTGTTGCTCAGCTCCATACAGTGCAGAACCGCGAAGAGTGGAGGAACCTCATTCGCCAGGGGGTTCAGTTCAGAATGGGACTAAGATCCCAACTATCAGGCAACCTTTAAAGAAGAATGGAATCACATACCTGAGTTCCTACTGCTATTTTCTGTGGGCCAAGTACTGCGTTGCTGGCAGCCTCGAAGCACTCGGTGTCTGGCCCATGGGGGGTCATCATAGAGTGGAGGGACGCACCTCCGGGCAGGAAGCCCCCTTCCTTGGCCTCGTAGCTTCCCAGGATCAACCCCATGAACTCACTCATGCAGTTCCCTAACAACGTGTGTTAAGTATTAGATTTCAAAAATTTTTGATCACCAAATTTTAAGATCAGAAATCTGGATGAATTTAAAATGGTATTTGGTGTGGATGTTGCGATTTTTTTCTAAGAAATGAATATATACTGTTTTTACATACTGTGATAATATGGTGGCCTGAATGTGTCCTCCTGAACAGACCATCTCGGAGGGAAAATAACAAAATCGGCGATGGCAGTTCCAGGCTTTGTAGAAGGACACGTTAACACGGTGAAAATCGAAGGATCCTATAATAAAAATTCACATCGCTATAGTACCTACCTAACTTATCATAACCTCAAATTTTTGATACAGACTATTGGCGACATTTAGTAGAAATAAACAAGAGGGACCTCTACCATAGAGCAAAAAATTAAAAACATGCTGATGGCAAAGAACTAGTCATTTTTAGTGTAGTTATAAGAACCCATTTTTTTTATTTATTTATTTTTTTTTTTTATTAGTAATAGAAGGTACACAAATTACAAATAATTTTTATACAGTAATTAATTACATAGTAGAATATTTGATGTACCCCCATAATTAAGCAAGGCTTGTGTGTATGGGGGGGTAATGCAGCAGTGTTGGTAACAAAACTCTACGTACAAGAAATCATGCTTTATAATTTTGTGTACTCCCTTTATACATATCATGAGAAACTTACGCAATGATCAAATGAAACAGAATTGATGACCATAAAGTTCTTCAGTTGATACTTATAGGGAACATAGTTTCCGTGCCATGCAACCACATCAAAGGGAGAATGATCTTGTTCTGCTATAAACAGGGCGCCTTGGTATTTGTTTATTATTTTGAATCCTGAAAAAGGTTCAAGAAATTAATTTCATGTATGTATTAACATGCTGTTACTGAAGGTTGATCATTTGTTGTGAATTTTACCATCAACTTTTTCAAATTTTACCTTTAACTTCTCTGTCTTCGAAAGCAGCTACCGGAGTAAGGAAGTCGCGTGGATTCGCCAATCCATTTGCACCGATGGGACCCAAATCAGGGAGCTTAAAATGGCCATCAAAAACTTCCAAAATGTAACCTCTGAAATTATATTTTCTTAATTAAGTATAGCTTTTTGCCAGAGATATATTTATGTAAGTACCTGTGGAATTATGTAGTTTTCTTTGCAAATTAAAAGTAAATTTCGAAATGAAAACTTCTTTACCACTGTTGTAAATTCAAACTCGATGAAACGAAAAATAGCGACACTAAAAACGAGACAAACCCATACATCTATAGGATTTAGCCCGCCAGAGAATGAGATAGTATAATCAGTCTCCTCTTTGTGCGGTGCTTCATAGCCTCCCCACTCTTGTCTACTTTCATCATCATCATCTGTGGCTCTACAACCCAGGTCGGGTCTTGGCCTCCAGCAGAGCCTGCCTCCATGACTGTCGGTGTTGTGCTGCGTTGCGCCAGTTTCGGATGCCGATGGTGCTTGCATCCTTCACCACTCCATCCAGCCATCGAAGCTTTGGTCTTCCAACTCTTCTCCGACCCCCAGGTGCACCATCCACAATTCGCTTTGGAATATCTCCTTCGCTCATTCTCTGGATATGTCCAGCCCACCTGAGTCTTCCAGTTTTGATTTCCTTGGAGATATTAGGGTCCTCGTAAGGGTCTTACGTTAGGGTCCTTGTCTACTTTACTTTGTAGAAATTGTTAAAATATATGTAAATGAAACAAAGTAATAAAATAACCTTGAAGGACCATCCACCTCCACGCTGAACCTCATTCCTTGCTGTATTACACATATCTCATTAGGTCCTGCGCTCAGTTTTCCAAATTCTGTGTTTATTTTCAACTCGCCTTCCTGGGGCACTGAAAGTTAATAAACATTGACCATGAGTTGCTTTGAGGCACTATAATATTGAGGCAAGGGAGTTAATCCCACTGGCTCCAAGATTAGAAAAGGTGTTACAAGAGTTTTATAAAAATTGCAGGCAAAGGCTTTTAAGTGACCATACCAACAAACATTTTAATATTAAGACATAATGTTTTCAAAACAAATAACATTGTTCCCTGCCCCAATGCTTTTAGTTTTATCAAATGTTTTGAAAACGTTTTGCTACATATCATAGTTATTATATACACACGTCATAGTTATTTTATTACTACATATACGTCATAGTTATTATCATGAGTAGGTACTTACCAATAAGAAAGTCCCCATCACTGTTATACACCGCAGAGTTGTCCATAGACGTGTTGCATGCGTAGATGTGTATGGCTATTCCGTGCCTACTGCGAGGATCCCCGGCACCACACACTGTGTGCAGGCCAGATACAAAATCTACTTTACCATCGGTCTCTGCAGGCAGATCGAATGGCTTCCACCTCAACTGAAATAGTAATACATGACTTTAAAAGTCTTAAAGGATGTGTGGATATAATGCTGACAGAATGACTAGGTACTGAACCAAAACTATCAGTAATTAACAGAAAAGACCCCAAGTTGGTCACCTCAAAACCACTAGGCTAAATAGATGCGGAAGCTCTGCCGGGAGAGACAGAGGCTGCTATAGACGAGCGCAAGATAGGGTTATCTGAAGACACCTCGTTGAAGCAGTGAGTGGTTGGGTCAAGCAACCAGGAGAAACATATAGGAATTATAATGAAAACTAATGTTATTTATAGATCACAAATAAAAACATAAGTGGTATTACTTTACCTGATTAGGATTCGGATATTGCTCATCCCAATTGTGACTCATATATTTTCCTTCAAGATATTTTGTAAATGGCCTATGGATTACAGATGGACGAATTCTGAAAATAATTTCACTGTGAGACACTGACTATAATAATCAATACAGCTAAGGATAACCAGTTGCACAAAACTGGCTGAGAAACTAACTGTAAACTCTGCCAATCACTGTTAGAATACGGTATTATCGGATGGGGCAGTGCAAATAAAAACATACTAAATCCACTAATTAAAACTCAAAAAGCTATAATGAAAATTATACTGAAAGTTCCTGTAAGAACTAGCACTGACGAAATCTTCAACAATCTTAACATCATGTCAATTAAACAACTATATTCTAAAACTATACTCATTTACATTCATAAGTACAAAACCCAAGAAATAACAACTAATACGTACATTAGAAACACTAGATCTCATGGTCAAAAACTTATCCAACAAGTAACTACTAACACAACATTTGGGCAAAAAAGCTTCTTATATTATGGCATTAAACTTTACAATAAAATACCACTCTCACTCAAAAACCTCAACATTATAACATTTAAATTTCAAATAAAAAGCTGGATACTAAATATAGGGAGATCAGAAATAGAAAATATACTGATATCAAATACAGACTAAAACCAAATCTAGTAATCTGAATTATAAAAAAAACCACTATCTTATTTACTTTATAATTATTTAAAAAAAATACTACATGATATATGTTATGTCTAATTCATATCAATTTCTTATAATTAAATTATAATATGTAAATGAAATCCTCAGCACGGGAGATCCCAGTGAGGATATCATTATCTCTACTGTTACTAAGAAATGAAGACAATAAATCATTATTATTATATATTAAAAAAAACAATCAAATACTTAACGAAAATTTGTTATCTAATTAATAAATTACCTATAGAGCCATGAGCGCACATTTTCATGACGGGGCGCGGTGAAGGCTGACCCGGACAACTGCTCCGGGTACAGGCCGAAGGGGGCCTTCTGGGGGGAATTCCGCCCCTCGGGTAGGGCTTCCTCGTAGCCTGGGGCCGCCGATTGGAACTCTGACCCAAAACCTGATAAATACTTCAAGGCAGGCAATATTTTTTAGAATTAAAAATGTTAAAATATTAATGGTTTATAATACTATCAAATTATAATGTTTTAAAAATAAAATTACATTATTTGGCAAAAAATATTATTGCCATTATTAAAAAAATTGCCCCCCAAAAAACACGGAAAATATATATTGCTAATATGAAAACAAAAAAAGTAAAATTTTTACAGTACTTACCTACTTATATTAAATTTAATATATCCCAAGCCAAATTTTTATATGAATTAATAATGAAAGAGTTATTATTATTGTAATTTTTTGTGTATTATTTAAATTTAGGTAAAAATGTAGGCGACTAAATTAAATATCAAATAAGCATTTAAAAAAGAATATCATTTTTTTTTAATATTTTGGAAGAAGCACTTATTAAATCCGCACAGGGGTGAAAATTGGTAATGAAAATAAATTTCACTCGATAATTAATTTATTTACCTTTAATTGCTCCATAATATTTCAAATTAACAAAACTTTGGTGCAATATTCGCGTCAACTCTATTCGAAAGAATAAATACAAATAATGATTGGAATCTCGATTGTGGATTATACCTCTTCTGGTGACAACACATTAAAAGGACCAGTTTTAGATAATGTTGCTGAATTATTCAGTATTCAGGTATTGCATTTGTAAACAAACTTAATTTATGCAAATAATAAATAGTTTTCATAAAGAATTTAAATACCTAACTGCGAAATACGGGTTTTGTTTTGGTATCTACTCTGTTCAGTTCGGTTGCTAAGGAGTGTGATGAGAATATACAAGTATAATGTATACAGCAGTGATTCCCAAAGTGTCCAGCAGTGCCCCCAGGGGTCCACGGGAGACTCGACAGGGGTATACGTTGATGTGATAAAAAAATAGTGGTTCATAAATTCTAAGTGGGGGTCCACGAAAATTTATCTGGTTTCGATAGTAAAGAACAAAGATGTTGGCTTTGCTTTACCTATCAATGTAGGCAGATAAATACACTACTCAAATAAATTAAGGGAGCAAAAAAAATCTTTAAAAAAAGCATTTTGTAGTTTTAAGATACTAATTTTCAGATTTTTGGCTAAAAATTTTTAGGAGCTACATTTCTCATAAAATCCTAACAGACAGCGTGAAAAAATAATTTTGCAAATTTTTTTAGTCCACTAATTTTCTGTCAATCCATCGAGTACATCCCTTTTATTAAAATTTTGACTATTTTTTTTCATTGTTGATTTGCATTTTTAAAGTTGTTAATGTTTAATTTTAATTCTATTAAGTCTGTAATCATATTATTTTAATAAATAGAACACAAGAAAATATACTGTTTTTCTTTTTATTTTACAACTCCGAATTAAGGGTTGGAACTCGGCCACGATGCAAATTTCCATCGTTAGATCTAATCTTCACATTTTTTAATGAGTTTTGGGAATATGGTAGAAATGTAGCAGCAGGGGGTCCACCGAAAGCAGTAAAATTTTGAAAGTGGTCTACAAGAAAAAAGTTTGGAAACCTCTGGTATGCAGGTGTCCCAAAAGTCAACATTATCCCTTGGAGGGCTGATAGACCAACTCATGACGGACTAGAATATTATAATATGACTTTGGTAAAAATTCGCTAGTTTTCGAGATATTGACACTTTTATGAATTTTGGGAAAATCAATACCTATATTTATAGGCACCAATAGTTTTATTTTGGGTTGTGATCAAAAGTAGGACTATTCATCTTAGAATATGGAAATTAGTAGCTGTAGCACTCAAAAAACAGATTTTAGGTATTGATTTTCCCAAAATTCATAAAAGTGTCAATATCTCGAAAACTAGCGAATTTTTACCAAAGTCATTTTATAATATTCTAGTCCGTCATGAGTTGGTCTATCAGCCCTCCAATTTATTCATTTATTTTTCAAAAGTAAATACTTTTGAAAAATAAAAATAAATTTGGCGATTCATGAGTTAATTTTTTGTTTAAGCTAACGACTCCTCGTATTGTAAAAAAATGTACAACGCCAAACTGGAAGTTATTTAAAAATGCTCATTTAAAATGTTCGAAGCTCGTTACTAAAAACAGTAGATAGGTACAGCTTTATTTTAAACGGCGTTATCTTCTTATTAAACAACATTCTACCTATTTACATAATATAAAATTCAAGGAAAACAAGAATTAAATTGTTTACAATAATGACCGTCAATAACAACCATCCAATGAAATGGCTAGTAAATGCCACACCTCCCGTGAACCCAGTGGAAAATACCTCCTCCATACATACCGAGGAAGGTACTTAAACATTGTTTGACCAGTAATTGCCGACCTATACTATATTGATTTCTTTTGTTAAAAATCTAAAAAAGCGACCAAAAAGTTACATTAATTATTATTAATGAAATATTTGTAATAAGTTGTAGCAGAATGAAGACAGTAATTATTTCTTCAAATGTTTAACATCAAGTGTGCAAAATTTCATCAAGTTACAAAGTTTTGGTAAGAGGCGGGGATGGGGGTGGTTTTTCGAATTCTCATGTAGACAGTGACCTTCTTGTTATGAAGGTCAAGTGAGGAATATTTCCATTTAAAATTTAAACTAATTGTTAAGAAACAATTCTACATGCACTATTTTAAATTGATGCTTAATGCAAGTAAGTACCTGGGGTGAGGTTTGTCTAGGTCTTGGAGGCGGATGACCAGGACACACTGAACCCCAGATTCCTACCCCCCCCTTAAACCCTTTTCCTTTCCAGAACTCTCCTCTCCTTCCTTTTCTTAAAAAAAAGATGACATAGGCCCTGAGGGAAATTATTTTCCTCAGAGCCTCCTGTGTGGAGCTCATGTAAAAAAAAAAAATATCGGCAAATTAATTAATATCAATTGTATTTGGTTTTTAACTACAAGATCACCGAATAAGGCTACTTGTGAATGCTGGGCGAGAGGCGATCGCATAAGAAATTTACAATTAGTAAATTCATATTCATCCCGCATGCAGTGTATAAAGTATAATCAGATCTTTAGGCGATCGCGAGTTTACTAACTCCGAATTCGCAGGGAAAACTATTTACCAGATTCACATGAATACATCACGAACTCCCGTAGACCTTGCTGGTCTTTTCGATCACAATTAACATGGTAGTGTAAAAATGACTACCGGCAAGTGATCTTGCCCAACGAAAGCTTGCCCGAAAAGTGACCCAAAAACAAAAGCGAACCTGTCGACCAACATTCACTCTACATCCGGTGTTCTTTTTAACCCTCCGTCGGGCGCAGCCGGCCTCAGAGGCCAACGAAAGACATTGTTTCTGTCTCCACTTCTCAAAGGCGACCCACCGCCCCTTCCCTCCTTTACTCGCCTAACTCACACGGCGCCTGCCTCAGTCAGTCGTCGGCCTTTGCACAGCTCACATACAACCTCCGTGGCTTCACAGGCCACCTTCGGCCGATTGGATTTTTTGCCCAGTTTTCCTCTTTTCAGGCATTTTATATACAAATGTTTCTACCGAAATAGCTGGAAAATATGCATAATGCTGAAGCTTCTCCTCGACGATGATGCTTCTGAAGATCCAGCTTTGATTTAGAAAAATTGTTTAAGTACTTATTTTAGTTCGTGGTTGGTAATGTAATAAACTGTTTCTTTTGTGTTAAATTTGGTATAATTCCTTTCTGTAGATCCTAGTAAAGACTACCCGACAAGTATTTTGTATTAAAATTAATATAGTGGAAGGTGGAGGGCTAAAATATGTTAGTGGACTCTCAGGCCGGGTGCGCCTGATTTCGGTTCTCCCATGGGTGCGTCCGACGGAGGGTTAAGTTAATTATTTTTCTTCTTGTTGCAGGTACTTGCTAACCTATTTGGCTTTCTTTCCTCAAGGGTGTTTTTAACACATTAGAACACTTCTGTCACCGTCACTAAACACACCCTTGAAAAAGTGACATTATTCACCAGCCTTAATATCTAAACCTTTTTTAATCACTTTTCAAAAGTGTTCTGTTACAGCACATATGATGGCAATATGTAATAATTTTGATAGAAAGGACGGAGAAATTAGAAAACAAAAAAAAATATTTAAATGTTATTGAAATTGGAATATTTTTCAAATAATTGATAGAATATGAAAGTATCCACCAAATAATGGAATGGATAAAAAAAACTCAGATAATCAGAGAAATTGAGGACAAATTTGGATGTTCTGTTTTACTAGCAATAGAGCATCACAGTAAATTCCTTTATTTTACTATTAACAAGATTCAAAGTATTTTGATTCACTTTTATTCTTTTGGTATTTATCTACCACTTGAATTCTGAAATTACCAACAAACTGACTTTTTAAAAAGAAAATAGGAATTAACTAACCATCAAACCACCGGACAAACTGTTTTGACACACTCGTTGCTTTATTTATATTCATATATTATGTGTTATCATCTCTTACATGCTCTTCTGTTATTCTAACAATAAAATAAGTACTTTTTGTTTCTCTACCTCCTACTTTTTCGGTGACCGGACAACTCGGAATGAAATCAACTCAGAACCCCCTTTAAAAAGTCATTAAAAGTGATGAAAAAAAAAAGGTTAAATAGGTTACGCTAAGTTAGGGTTATGGGCTATTTTAAAATTATTTTTTCATAGCTTTTAATGACTTTTCAAAGAAGTGTTGAGTTGACTTGGTATGGAACCATTTTTTCACCCCTTTGGTTTTGTACAAGTTACGAAATAACTTTAATTTATTAGCGATATACATATATTTAATAAAACAAAGCAAACTTTATGACAATCGGTTTATTGCAGCAAAAATATACAAAAAATAATAATAGATTTTAAATTAAAATTCATTGAAAAAAATCACAATAATTATTATTCATAAAATAAATTTTAACTATGTATTCTGTACCATGTCCACTAAGAAATCATACAAAAAAAAACTAAGTACCTAACTAATTAACATGCCTTGCATCGAAAAGGGAACACAAATTACTCTTAAGCAAGCATATTGCACAATTCACTTATGCCTTAAAATAATAAAAATATATGCATATCAAGTTTTTTCATTAGTCCCCTTCATGAAATTGACCAGCAGTTTCATCTTCCCATTAATTTTTAACACCTTTTTAAAAATTTATTTATTATAATGTAAATAATTTGTTTATTTGCTGTTTCTATTTCACTTTTTTTCTTTTGAATTAATGAACATTTCAAAGCTCCATAGCTCATCGTGTTAGGGAGCTGTAAATAGTTGCTTTGATGTAGCAATTTCAGACAGAAAGAGCTGCACAAATTTTATAATGCTAGTGCTCAACAGTGCTTAAATAATAGTACACAACACAGTAAAAATCGTAAGTGCACCCCAGTATTGAATTTGACTCCGGTCTGGAGCACCAAGAACCTTGCAGAAACAGTCTGTTTGATAGATTTCCCTATTAAAAAATGGATTGTAATCTTTAAAGCGCAGGTGTCAGGTGGGAGTGCTGTCCTTGTTCTACCGGTACTTCTATGGAAGGTGTTCTGAGGAACCAGCGACATTGATCCCTTCAGCACCCGTGCACAGTCGGGAAAAACTCTAAACGTGCATCCAACATTTGTACACGGTTGACATTTGTCACATGAGAAACAAAGAACGGGGCGCTTTATTAAATTCAACAGCTCAGGAACGATTTGCCGGCCTCTGTCTCTTTAAGACCGATGTTTCATCCTTCTAAAGACCTTCCACGCAGCACCCCCAAAGATGACATGGTTCTATGCCAACTCAGAATCAACTCAACTCAACACCTCTTTGAAAAGTCATCAAAAGCTATGAAAAATAGCCCATAATCTAATCTAACGTAACCTATTTAACCAATTTTTTTAAGTATATTTTTTCATCACTTTTAATGACTTTTCAAAGTAGGTGTTGAGTTAAATTCATTCTGAGTTGTTCGGTCACCAGATGACGTAGACCCTGAGGGAAATTATTTTCCTCAGGCCTCTTGCGAAGTTACTGTAAATAAAATAAAAAAATCATATTTTGCATTATAATTACTTAAGACTTGTTTGATTTGAAAATGATTCTCTTTCAGTGTGTAGTAACAGAGTACAGCGTAATGCAGTTAGAACAGGGTCATGTCTTGGTAGTCGGTGATTTCACGTCCGTCACGATGGTGGCCCTTCTGCGAATGGGATGTGGAGAGGGTGCACCAGGCGGAGGAGGAAGAGGCTTCGTTTATCCGCTCCATCTGCGGCTGACGGCGAGCCATCGAAACCTTGATAAGACAAATATCAGATATTAGGTTCTTACAATATTACTAGGCACATGCACAAATTATGTTCTCCAAGTATCGATGTCATTAGAAACATGATGTCTGAAGGTCGTCATCTCTTTTTGGAGAGGGTTTTCACTTCACTTTACCTTATACTGAGTTATGACGTATCAAAGTTTGCAAAGATGATTTCTCATAATCCATTTACCAATTTCTGATTTTGAGGTGGAATCTTGAATCAAGTACTTTAATTGAACATATTTTAAAAGAAATATTTAAATAGGTCGTATGCTTATCATTTTAGAACAACATGCAAATAGAACCATATGCAATCAGCTAGGGCATAATAATTCATTGCATAAGGTTCTAATTACATTTCCCTAATGCAATTCCAAGCTAAGGCCACATCCTATTTAAATATTTTTCTTTAACTAAAATACTTTACACAATATTGAACCTCAAAAACAAAAATTGTTAAATTAGAACACGGTAAGGCGAAATTAGAACCCTATCCATCCAAAGTGACGAACTATAATGCGCCTCGTAACAACCATCAACTGTCAAATACAAACAAAATAGAGAGTGTAAAGCTGGAAACAAACTAAGCCCACGCAACGCTACGCAACGTTCCTGTGCATGTTCACACTGGCCGACGTAGGTACGCGTCGCTGTGACCACGTGACAAGGGGTCTCTGGTTGTGCGCAGGCGCGTTTGATTCTACACATTTGACATTTATTTCTTAGGTTATGTTTATGTGATTCTCTTCTCAGCGGACGATAGCTTTGCCATGTCTTCTGAAAGCGAATTTGAAGATGATTTGCTACGATTATTATTATTAAATCAATATTCTCGTAAAAAGAAAAATAAAAAAAGTGAGAAGTATTTGGGTCCACAACATCAAACAAAGACAAATGTTTGGTGAGTTCCATACTTTAGTAAAGGAACTAGAATCTGATGACGGACGATTTTTCATGTACTTCCGTATGAGTAAAGTGGTATTTGAAGAGCTGCACAGCTTGAATGTGACATAAAAAAAGAAAACACACGTCTCCGAAAGTCAATTGGGACCAGAGAAAGACTGGCAGTGTGTCTAAGGTTTGATTGTCATTCATTCTAGGGGTTGTTACGTTACGGAATTGTTTCCCGTGCGAGCTAATAGCGAATTGACCCCTTGCACAGGCCCTCCGCCCCCCTCTCCCCACACCGCGTGGCGCCGGTAGCCAAGCGCCGAGCGGCTCCCCGCTTCCATTCCTTCGCCGGCCTTCGGCAGAACAACTGTGTTCCCCGTGATTCGCGCTAGTCGCTCTCCGTGAACTAACTTCACGATGTATTATTTGAATTGTGCTTTGTGCCCAGTACCTAGCCAGACGGCTGACTCCGCATCTCCCGTTATGTGAGTACCAATCTACTCACCTCCCACACCGTGTGCTATGAACTACTTCTAACTTCACTAAACGTGTAGAGAGAGGAGAAAATTCTCGTTAGGCTAGCAGTGTAGTTAACCATGTGTTTCGTGTACCACCCTGTTCTGTTTTTACGAATAAACCCTTTAAGTGCTAAAACTGTGTTCTGATTGAGGAAGGAGACCCGGGGATTGTGAGGAAAGGAGGCGGAGGAGGAATTGCCAAGCGAACCACAGGCACTCGCCCTGTTTTTAGGAGGAACCTTGCTTGCGCCGACTCTGAGCTAGTCGTCGGCCGTGTATTGCGTGTCCTTTACAGGTGTAGGGTTTAGCAAATGGCCGCAAGTAGTGGCAATGCTAACACTGGCGTTCCCAACTAAGGGGCAATTTTTTTTTCTTTCCTCCTCATCTTTTCCCCCACGTTGTGCTAACACTGGGCCCAACGTGGTGCATTTTTTTGCGTTTTGGTGCTAACACTGGCGCACAATTTTGGGGCAATATTTTTTTTTTTCCTCTAATCTTTTCCCACGTTTTACGCCGACACCTCCCTCTTCACAGTCGCTCGTCTCGTTCTTCAATCAGCAATTGTTTAAACTTTATAATGCATAATGTTTTGTCTTGTTACTCCCAATTTGTCTAGCATTTCCATCAAGAACCCCGGCGCGATTGTAACTTCGAATTGCAATTTAAATTATCACGGGCACGATTCCTTCATTTTCGAGTCGTCACTCGACAAAACATTATCACCGGTATTCCTACGTAAAGTGCTCAACCAAGAAAGTTGCCGTCGTGAATAATATAGTGTTTACAAGTGTCGACCGGCTAAATTTGCTAGTTTCAAATACAAGATTAATAGTGGAAATGTACACAAATATTTAAAACAAAGTTATTCAACAATTAAAATCCTGTATATGATAAACCAATTACCCGCTTCGTTTCCCGAAAGTTAATTAACCAGTTTTTATTAATAAACTTATTCCGCAGAGTGCTGGTCTGTATTTGATATCGACATATTCTGCGAGTAGGGGACTATTTCGCAAAATACTGGCCTGTATATATAACGGCATATTTTGCAGCTTAAGGGAAACAAGTGGATTAAATTCTTTCTACCTTTTGACAATTGGGCATTTTTTTTGTACTTCTGTCGTCCGTTTCCCCCTTTTTCTTGCGCACCTATCATCTTTCATAAAGAAACAGACGACATAATTCGAAAAATGCCTAGTTCGCGTTGACGTCGATTTTTTTTTTTTTTTTTTTACAGTGAATACCGCACAAGAATCTCAACTGCTCCCGTCTGGAGCCAGTGAGACTATGGCATCCCCAATTGGGGTATGTTGTGAGGCTGAAGGTAGTGGGGAGGGGAAGGAGGTGGGGAAGAGGAAGGTTGGGAAGTACCTGGCTATTCAGATCTGGTCACCAAACACGGCTAAAGCCATTTTCAAGCAACGTTTCAATTCTGAATGGTGGTCTTACACCAGGGCGATACTAATAGTATCTTCCACTCTGGAACATGCCGCAAATATACTATATATTATTAAATGAATTAATTGTGAAATAACACAAATTAATCAAATAAAATTTATTTGCGCATGCCGGGTTCGAACCCGCGACCTCCGGAATGTGAGTCAAGAGTCTTAGCCACTGGACTACGGAGGTCGTCAAAAGATTCCTCGAAAGCTAACATTATATCCGTATGCACATTTCTGCATATAACTTGTTATGACGAAAGGAAGTTGGCGTGTAAATACCAATAATTGGTGATGCTCAAATCAGGCTAGTCTAGCCACGTAAATAAAAAAAACTATTCCCCAAGACATTGTTGAATTTTCAAACAAATACTTCCACGAAAACTTGTATAAAAGAAAAAATATTTCTTTTTTTTTCTAAAGAACCCCCCTTTGGAAAGCTAATCGAAATATTCCAAAAAACATGTTCGTTTAAGGCGAACCTCGTTCCGTTTTTTTATTTCCGGACTTTTGCAAATTTGCAAACCTTTTTCAAAAACATCGGAATAAATTCTAAAAACGTGTTCCATTAAATTGAATCCCGGCTCGTGAAATTTTCATACCCGGACTTTGAAAAATTTTCAACAATTTCCAAAACAGCTGGATTTTTTCACAAAATCACGTTTTTTGAGGCAAACCGCTGCGCAATTTTTTTTCATTATATGGACTTTGAAAATTTTCAACAAATTCCCAAAACATCTGGATTTTTTCACAAAATCACGTTTTTTAAGGGAAACCGCTGCCCAAATTTTTCTCGTTTTTGGACTTTGAAAAATTTTCAACAAATTTCCAAAACATCTGGATTTTTTCACAAAATCACGTTTTTTAAGGGAAACCGCTGCCCAAATTTTTCTCGTTTTTGGACTTGAAAAATTTTCAACAAATTTCCAAAAACATCTGGAATTTTTCACAAAATCACGTTTTTTGAGGCAAACCCCTGCCCAAATTTTCAAATAAACCAAACACTTATAAAAAACGTGTTTTTTTTTCAAAAACTTTTTGTAAAAAATACGTCCCCAGTGGTCAATCTCTGCCCAATTTCTTTCCAATTGCGAGTCTAGTTCTCACTTTTTCCAACATAAGGTCACTCTGATACGATCTTATACACCATGGAAGTTCCTCAAGTTACGCTGGGTATAATCCCACACATTTTTACTTCAAAAAAGGAGGAACTACTGCAGGCCCTGAGAAATAGAAAGATTTCTCTTAGGAATAATTCCAAAATGCCTTACTGTGACGGAATCAGTAAATTCCATCACATCAAGTACTCAGGCGTTATCAAATTGGCAAAACTCTTGTCATAAGTGACGTGAGTTACATGTAAATATTAAATGTAAATAATCACCCATATGGGCATTCGTAAGGTAATCCTTACACCCGAAGGCACATTAATGTCAACGGTAGCCTAACTCCTGTACATTCTTTTTCTTTTTGCATAATTTTATATGTTCTTGTACATCCTGCGTGCCTTGCCTGCTGTACCACAAGAGCACCTCTTGGGGCACCGTTTTCATACTTGTATGCATCCTCTTCCTGAAATTGATCACTTCGGGAAAGGGCCTCCTTTTCCTCCTACCATCAACGGTTCCGGAAAACTCCTGCTCCAAGACGTCGCTTTCCTTTTCACAATTCTAGCAGCATCCGCGCGTTTTTTTTTTTCTCACCTCATCGCCTCATCTTGTCATATCACCTTTTTTTAATTGTTTTGTGTCGGGTTTTTGTCGTACCAGTACGTCCCTACCCTAATGTTGTAAATATAAAATCTTAAGTGCAAGTCTGTATAATAACCATTGGTTTCAGACCATTGCCGCAGCTCACTACTATGGTCACAGCACCATATTGTAAGAATGTCGCGACGATTTCTGTTATAATAGGAAACCCTCCCGTTTTTTCTTTTTCTTTTTCCTCTTCACCCCATCCTAACACATTCATAGTAATGTTGTATATTGGGGATCGTTTCGAATACACCAAATGTACACACCTATCAGGTCACATTCGCTGGATTCGAAACAATTCAAGGGCAACCTTGTTGCTACTTGTGGTTTTTCTTCTTTTTCCAAAAATTAGAATGGCGCTCAACCCAATTGCTCTATTTTTTTCCAGAATCGTATTTTGTCGGATTCTGAGAAAAATATTTGTTATAAAAGTGACAATACGTTTCGTCCCTTCATTAACATTGTTCTTTGTACATATACAACTTCATTATGAGGTACAATATTTTATCATGACATCAGTTTCTTTTGTCCTTTATTGTACCATTATTCTTGTTTGAAGTTTAAAATCTTGGCCAGATCTTCAATAAAATTTGTATTTATCGCCTTTTGGCAAGTCTTGTAACGTATGCTAATATGAAATTATTAAGCTACAGCAGTGCCGTATTAATTACATCATTGCAAAACCGCCGCCTGTATTGAATGGGGACCCACATTTCCGAACGTAAACTTTTGTAACATTATAGGCGCGAGCCTTACAATATCTACTATTATAGGTGTGAACCTTCCAATATCCACTGCTATAGATGCGAATCTCATAATATCTTTGTGTTTTTACACGTCACGGGGAGTCCGTCATAACTACTCATTGTTTGCTCGTCAACACAGGGTTGTTGATCGAGAGGGTGATTTATCTCATTAAATTGTTTTAAATACCTATTGGGTTACTGTCTTTCAATACTGGGCAAAATTTGTTGTAAATCGTTCATTCCTGTCACGTGAGACGTGACAATATCTACCATCATAGGAGAGATCCTCAAAACATCCGCCATGATACGAGAAGTTCGTTATAATTACTTTATACTCTTAACTAAATGTTATTGAGTTGGTCGTGTGTCTTTTGGCATGAGAACCGCCCCTTTTTGGTTGTGTGTCTTTTGGCATGAGAACCGCTTTGTTATAACTGTGTACTTATATAATCTGTGCACCAAACGTGAAGACGTTACAATACTCACCATGAGTCGTGCGAACGAAATAATATCTACCCCCATGTTTGTGTGACCTACCAAGTGTAGATCACACGTCTTTTATGTCAGTGTATTCCTTTTGTCCCACACTACCAAATGGTATTGTAATGTGCCAGGATAACTGCTGTAGACCTTGTTTCACCTTCCACTCAGAGGTCGAATTTCGGAAATAGCCGAGTCCTCAGCAGTTTTCTTCGTTCAAATGTTCCCAATTGTCACCCTTTCCCTTCCTCGAAATTATCCGTGAATGGGGATATATGCGTTACGCACTTGGCGTTTCGTTTGTCAAATGGGACAACCTTCATACACGGATCCTTTCAACTTCCTACTCCTTTCCCACTTTTCATAACTTATTTGTACTCAATGTTTTTGTTCTTCGAAAGTAGAAAAAATGCTACCGTATAGACGTGAGCATACGTCATGGAAGACCAACTTCTTTCGAACGTGGCATTTTGTCATACGTACAAACCCTTACCTACGTGTTCTTGGAAATGTATTTAGTTTAAAAAAAAACTAAATGGGTTAAACAGAACCTTCCTTGAATACGTACCTTTGTAATATGTATAAGTCTGTAGTTACACTTAGTTAACTCTCTCTCCGTCTCTCTCTCTCTCTACACGTCAAACAAATCCAATCTTTCTCAATATGCACACCTTGTTTCTCTCCAAACCTTTTCATCATTGGTCTACCAGGCAGGTAAACTTCAAGAATTTTGTTCTAATAATAATTTTTCGCCGGATTAATAAGAAGACCAGCAGCTCTTCACCCTATCTACACCTGCGCCTCTCTTCATGCTGCCTTCACTACCGTCACGGAGGTCCCATGCCTTCAAACCCTGCGTACCAAAAGCACCCGACCACACCTAACATAACCTAGTGTGAGTCGTGCGTGTAGTTGCGAATTGTATCATCACCCAACCATCACTCAAACAAACCCGAGCACGTCAGCTCTAGGTTGGTTCATGTTCCTGTTGCCATTGTACAAATGTTCCTGTTGCCATTGTACAAATGTTCCTGCTGCATCTTGCAAATGTTCCGGTTGCCATCGTGCAAATGTTCCTGCGGCATCTCGCAAATGTTCCTGTTGCCATTGTACAAATGTTCCGGTTGCCATCGTGCAAATGTTCCTGCGGCATCTCGCAAATGTTCCTGTTGCCATTGTACAAATGTTCCGGTTGCCATCGTGCAAATGTTCCTGCGGCATCTCGCAAATGTTCCTGTTGCCATTGTACAAATGTTCCTGCTGCATCTTGCAAATGTTCCAGCTGCACCTTGCAAATGCTCTGTTGCCATCATGCCAATGCTCCTGTGCCTTTGCGCAAATAACAATACCAACGATTGTTCACACAAAAATCCCACTGTATACTAACCAGTGTACCAACCACCATCACAACAACGGCTGTCATGCACACAAACCACCTCCTCTATAAAGGACCAACCACCAATTACAATTCCACTCTCCAGTACCTCAATGATGTCATACTGGCCCACCCACAGGATCCGGAAGCAGCTACCTTTTTGACCTCTGTGACAGGTAGAACCCTCTCCACCACCAAGAAGCCTCATCCTGCGTTCTCTTCTTCGTGTTTTCTTTAAGGCCCTAGTGTTCCTTGAGTGTAATCTCAAATGGGCCAGGTTACTGTGACAAAGTAACCTTATAACTTCAGTGCAACGTTCAAACACCCCAAACATCCTACGCAAACCACGCTACGCAAACTTAGCTCACAGACCAATGATACAATTTAGATTCATTTTTTTTCTATCACTGCATAACCCTTGTACCTTTCTCCAGCAGGTCCTTGTTTATATTTATGTATGCCACTGCTCTTTCATGTACATTCATGTATAATTCTTTGTTCACCATGCTTTTTTTTCTCTTTTGTTTTTGTTTCTACTATTTTGTAGCTAGCAACTTTTTCTTTTTCTCTCTCTCTCTCTCTCTCTCTCCCCTTTCTCTTGGATGTTTTTTTTTTTTGGCACAAGTGCTAGAAGGGTAAGAGGATTTCTTAGCCCTACTGCTCCATTACCACGTCGCCTTTTTTGCGGCGAGGGGGGAAGTGTTACGTTACGGAATTGTTTCCCGTGCGAGCTAATAGCGAATTGACCCCTTGCACAGGCCCTCCGCCCCCTCTCCCCACACCGCGCGGCGCCGGTAGCCAAGCGCCGAGCGGCTCCCCGCTTCCATTCCTTCGCCGGCCTTCGGCAGAACAACTGTGTTCCCCGTGATTCGCGCTAGTCGCTCTCCGTGAACTAACTTCACGATGTATTATTTGAATTGTGCTTTGTGCCCAGTACCTAGCCAGACGGCTGACTCCGCATCTCCCGTTATGTGAGTACCAATCTACTCACCTCCCACACCGTGTGCTATGAACTACTTCTAACTTCACTAAACGTGTAGAGAGAGAGGAGAAAATTCTCGTTAGGCTAGCAGTGTAGTTAACCATGTGTTTCGTGTACCACCCTGTTCTGTTTTTACGAATAAACCCTTTAAGTGCTAAAACTGTGTTCTGATTGAGGAAGGAGACCCGGGGATTGTGAGGAAAGGAGGCGGAGGAGGAATTGCCAAGCGAACCACAGGCACTCGCCCTGTTTTTAGGAGGAACCTTGCTTGCGCCGACTCTGAGCTAGTCGTCGGCCGTGTATTGCGTGTCCTTTACAGGTGTAGGGTTTAGCAAATGGCCGCAAGTAGTGGCAATGCTAACAGGGTATAATATTCAAAGTCATGCCATGAATGGCTGAAATTTCCTCCCAAGCTGCACTGCTTATGCAGAATCCTATAATCCTGTAATTTGATTTTATAAATAACTTCGTGCCGTCTAACAGTTTCAATGAACTGTTCGTCATCCATTTTCGAATAATATCTGTCTAAAAAACAACCACAGATATAGCGAAACATAACTTTAGATGCTTAGATAACACCACAAAGATGTAAAATCATCTCGTAGTAGGCGTGACCATACCCCCTCCACCTTCCACATGGCCCACGCCGATCTGGCTGTGGCAGATCCGCGTCGGTTTGCGGTGCATGGAGCTAGTCTGATTCGATAGAAAATGTATGGATGGTAAGTAGTCCAGATATGGAAATGGTGATGTCTACCTATGTCGCGTCGCATTGTGTGGGCTTAGTGTGGTTTTACCTTAAGTGTTGCTAGAACCTTGTAAAATAAATGGAGCTTAATTTTAGAATTTCTTCATACAAGTATCTGCAGAAATAAAACACGTATGGTTCTGAAAAGTATTTGAATAGGTTATAGAAATGAGCAAAAGAAATGGTTTTGTATTCAAAGGTCAAAAAAATGTCAGTCAGAACCTTATCCAACTGAAGTGTCAATGTTCGTTGTATAAACAATTGAGCGATAGCTACCCAATTTTGGGTAGCACCGCTAATGCCCTTGAGTGATAGCTACCCAATTTTGGTTGCACCGCTAATGCCCTTGAGCAATAATGGCTCAAGGGCATTCGATTTAGAGCTGAAGGTAGATTATTTTTATGAATTAAAATTAATTTATTTTGAACTTCCCGCAATCACCTAATATGTTTAATCGCTAATTTAATTAAGCTTCTACTGAATACTAAAAGACATCACTAATGTTCCTCTAGTAACATTAGTGTAATGTAATATTGTAGACAAAGTTTTGTATTGTGTGGTCTGCATGTAGGCGTAAAATTAATTTCTAAAAATTGAACATCAGTTTACATATTAAAAATTGCATACTTTTATTTTTTTTGTCTGTAGTTATTTCCAGTAGACATAGACCATAGACAACATAAAGATATTGAGATATTCAATATTTTCTAAAAAGAGTACAAAGTAGTGCAATTCACTAATTTAGTGACCGAACAACTCAACAATATGCAACTTCATCACCCCTTTGAAGTCAAAATTATGAAAAAAACTTGGTTTTACAATACCGAAAGTTGTATTCCTCCCGGGGCGGTTCCATCCAAAATGTTTATGGCACTCTGAGCTGCTTCCGGTCTTTCGTATGTGACAAATCCCCTAAAATGAAAATAAATATGAATAAGTAATACATCAAATTATAGTATTTAATCATTAAGACAATATTAACGACTCTCAAATGAAAAATAGAAAAAGAAAAATCAGAAAAAGATCTGGTCGCATCTAGCAGGATCTTAGCCTTGCCGGGCTCTGCTCTAACTGCTGAGCTAATTCGACCCCTTCAGTCAATTGTCAAATAGTCATTGTATTCAATTCATTATATTTTGTATCGTAATTCAACTAAGAACGTCAACATTATCTTCATTTCCTTATTGTATATTCTTATTGGCTGCTATCTTTATGTATGAATACAAAATTCTTCCCAAACTAAATATAATCTATGTAATATATCAATTTTTATTTTATTGCGCAACATCTATTGACTTTTCCGCAAGTTTAGAATGAATATTTTATTATATTTTTGGAATAACTTAACCCATTTCGTCTGAGCCGCCATAATTTAACGTAGATATGTTGGAAGGCCTCCCCTCTGAGCCGCCATAATTAAGGACTCCCGGAAGCATGTGCATGTCAATGAATAAAAACTCAAATTGTAATTTTTAATTATTGAAGACAATATTAGTGACTCAATCAAAAATTTGAAACAGAAAAATCAAAACAAGATACGGTCGCATCTAGGAATTAAATCAAGACATTAGCATTGCCAGGTCTCTGCTCTAAACACTGAGCTACTTCGACCTTATCCCCTAATAGACTGGGAGGCAAGATAGGTAAACCCTACGTCATCGAGTACACGGATGAAACTACTTTGTAGTGATAATGGACATTTAGAAAACCTTAAAAAAGCTGGTCTGCCGGTGCGCCTCTTGGCAGGAGCCGCGCAGTCATGGAAATAGTCAGCGATTTTTTTCGAAAAAATTACGTCATCGAGTACACGAACGGGAATGGTCTCATATGATAAAGGTCGATTAGAAAATGAGAAAAAAGCAGGTCTGCCAACCGGCAGCCTGGCACGTTCGCAGGCAGCCGGCGTCAAAGTGGGGTAAAAAATAGTAAATTTTACGTCATCGAGTACACGAATGAAACCAACGAATAACTATAGTCCAGATCATTCCATTTAAGAATTTCTTGGTCTGCCGACCAGCAGCCTGGCAGCTTTTTGTGTACGATGTTTTAAAGTTTTTTTTTTTTTTCTTAATTTTTCATTTATCTTTATTATAATTTTTATTTCATTATATTTTTAAAAACTTTGAATGACATATTTAAAAAAAAATAAGCGAAAAATATAAAAAAAAAATTATTTGAGAGTTCTGAGTGTACCCATCCGTCAGGCGAGCCTTTCGACGCCAAACCACTTACGAAACCTGCCGCAGTGCCCCTCACCGCTGTCGCGTGTTAATATTTTTGTACAAATTTATAATAATAATAGTCCTTTTAAGATTGCCTAATAGTCCATAGTAGTTGGAAGTTCGAACAACCAACCCACCGTCGCCGTAAGAGCTGCGTTCGTCCGAAAAACCACGGAAATTTCCGAACCCCGTCCGTTTCATATCGGTTCCGCTTGCCCTGCTGCATCGATTACATCGAATACAAGATCGAAACTAATGAAAACCTGTTGTCTAGATCATCCCATTTATGACTTCTTTCGTCTGCCGACCAGCAGCCTTACCTCTTATTGTTTTTTCTTGAATGTTCTTGTCTCTTTTTGGATCTTATTGGATCTTCTCGTCTCTTTGGTTCTGCTTGCTACTTGTCGTCTCTTATCATCTAATATTGGCTCTTCTTAACTCACCTTTGCTTTTAATGCACCTTCTTTCCAATTTTCACCCGTTGTTGGCTCGTCTGGATTCCTCCTGCCTTTTCTTGTATCTTATTGTTTCTTCGAGTCTTTTTTTGTCTCTTCTTGCTTCTTATCTCTTCTCGCTATTCTTGGCTCTTCTTGGTGTTTCTTGCAACTTCTTGCGGAGTTTAATTCATCTTTATACATGGCAACCTAATATGCTAATACTCAAACTAGGTTGGGCAAGAATAAAGATTTTGATTGAGTGTTGTTTTCTAAGTTCTGTCATTTTCTTGATTCTTCTTGCCTATTCTTGCTTCCTTTTGCCTCTTTTTCGCCAATTTCAGTCTACCCTAGTATCTGCTTAGAAGTTCTTGCTTCTTCTAGCCCCTTCGTGGTTCTTCTGGCTTCAACTTGCTTCTTCTCACTTCATTTCGCTTGAAGTGAAATATCCCAAAACTGCGCTATAAAAATGTTATGTTATGTTATTTTTATTTTTCTTGGCTCTCCTAATTTTTCTTGCATCTTATTTGTCCTTCAAGTCCCTGCAGGTGTCTTCTTACATCATCTTGACTTTTCTCGACTTGTAGTGGCCTGGATTTATGGCCTTCGTGGTCCTGTGACTCCAGTGGATGAACAGTTCAAAGCATTTTTAACACTATGGGGTGAAATGCAGATCCCGCCAAATGTTGAGGATTTTAATAAAAATGCACTTTCTAGATGGGAAAAGTGTGGAAAAGTTGAATAAAAAAGAAATTAAGGCGCGCTCGGCAAAATTGAGGGAGATACAGCCGTTTAAATTAGACATGGGCAAAATTGAATGACCGAATTAAATGAATAAATTCAATCTTGTGACACACTTGATCTGATTCTCAATTTCAAAAGGAATTGATTCTTCATTCCTTACCTTTGGCCTTGTATCGTACGATTTTTAACGGCAACATAAATGTTTAATTTCCATTTATTTTACTGTTAAATTATTTCAATGAATAATGTGTTCCGTAAACGATTTAAATATTATAATGTTTCATAGGTATTTTTAAAATATATTAAATACCGTATTTAAATATTATTCAATGGGCGGCGCGCCGCGAAGTTGTCGACAGTATTGTGAACGACTCGTATCCCGCTATCGCCGGCCGCCGTTCTAAAAACCCATAGATCAAACAAAACGCGGCCGCGATTCAGCCGAATTGTCCGAGCGTCCCTTTCACGCAAGGAATTAATCATTTGTCGTAGTCAATGTCCTGAGATTGTCCTAAGGTCCCCGCGCGTCCCGTCCCGTCCGCGTCCCAGGTACTCGTAGCTAGTCTGTCGCTATCGGAAATTGTCCGAAGCGCTTTATTCAGGAATTAAAACTAAAAGTCTTTTTCACTTGTGACGTTGTTGTCTCTAGTTAACCTCAGACTTAGAAATGACGTCAGATGTCATAGTCTTACATCGCCATCGATTCACGTCAATCTCGGCTCGAGTGTATCCGAAACGCAGCTCCTCGCGAGTCTCTGCGGGGTAAGACACAAGACACTAGTCAAAAGTGACTAATTCATTGCTTAGTGCCGGCCCTTAATCCGTCCGAGCGCAGCGGTTCACCAATTCCTCGGCGGGCCAAGCCTTCAATGTCATTACATAGTTAGCCGAAAACTTTCGACATTGAATCCGAACATCGCGGCATCGCATCGGCTAGAAAATTGAGAAGCAAAAATAGTGCACTTGTAATCGTTTTTTTGGCACGTATGAAAGATATTGGAATACAAGTACCTACCTACTTTTAGACGTGGATCTTGGGTAGATGTAATATGTAAATTTGCATATATTATAGGGCCGATCAGCTGTTGTCAGCTGTCATAAAATACTTTTAAGTTTAATAAATAAAATAAGTAAATCTTTAGGGGTGAAACAAAAAACTGTTTAATTTAAAGATTTAATTGCTAGCTATAAATACATTTTACATACGAAAAATAACGATACTAAAAAAAGACAAACATATACATCTAAGTATAGGATTTAGCCTGCGAGATAATGAGAAAGAATAATCGGTCCTCTCTTTGTGTGGTGCTTCGTAGCCTCCCCACTTATTGTGATTTGAAATGAAACGAAAAAGCGACACTAAAAAGAGACAAACATATTAATCTATAGGTTTTAGCCTGCGAGGTAGTGAGATAGAATAATCGGTCTCCTCTTTGTGCGGTGCTTGGGTAGCCTATCAGTCTCCTCTTTGTGCGGTGCTGCGATGTTTCGTAGTCTCCCCATTCACTCTAGTGTTTTTTTTTTTTTTTTTTTTTTTTTTTTTTTTTTTTTTTTTTTTTTTTTTTTTTTTTTTTTTTTTTTTTTTTTTTTTTTTTTTTTTTTTTTTGTAATTAATTGAAGTAAAGGAATGAATAGAAGGAATCAATTCAAAAGGCCGGGGGAATTAGACGGGATCTATTCACTCCTGGGAATCATTTTGCCCACGTCTAGTTTAAATAATGTATGGAATGACACTTCATTAACCGATATTGTCAGCCATTTTGTTCCGTAATGTTGGTATCTCAGACTTGCTTTAACGAAGGTTGATACGATTGTAGCTAACTTCGTGTGATATACACGTAATTATGAAAAACAGAATTAATAATGGTCACAAACCATGTTACACAAACCTGGCGTAGCCGCTAAACTACTTGAAAACAGGGATGGGGCACAGACCATGTTACATAAACCATGTTACAACAGATGAGGATGATTACGAGTGCTACCAACTTTAAGGTAATAATTTAGTTTTCAAAATGGCTGATAGTATCGGTTCATGAAGTGTCATTCCATACATTCTTTAAACGGCTGTATCTCCCTCAATTTTGCCGAGCGCGCCTTAATTTCTTTTTTATTCAACTTTTCCACACTTTTCCCATCTAGAGAGTGCATTTTTATTAAAATCCTCAACATTTGGCGGGATCTGCATTCCTCCCACACTATGCACTTGAAGTTTTTTGTTATCACAGCGAGACAAGCTCGTTCACTCAAACCGTGTCAGGACGTAGACTAATTTATTGTCGAACTTTCACACTAAAACCACTTGATATTGCAACGCACTGTGTTTCAGCTAGCGGCATGATAATTTATAGCAAATTTTGTTTATGCATTTACAATGATAATATTGTACAGTAGTTATTGGGATTTACTCACAGGAGAGTCTGGAAATGGTATCTTCCGAACACTTTGCACTTGGTATTAACTTGTTCCAGTGAACAATTGCGATGCGAATCTTATTATTAATAAAACTTAATTGACTTGTATTAACTTTCACGTGAATCGTAAATGATCGGCGTTGGTTGGAGCGAAATATTCATCCGGCTTGTACAATGCGTATCTCGGAACTCACCGGTAGGTAGGCGGGAGGGGAACCGGGGCAGACAGGATGGCACAATCATTATCACGGAACAATATTATGGTTCCAAAATACACGCACAATAAATTGCTGAGTGCAGCCAAATTCTAGTTGGCGCTAACACACTGCATTCGAAAACCGTGAACAAAGAACTGAGATATTTAATTCATTTACTCAAAATTGAATTGAACATAACTATTGTTCCAAAACAGCTAAAATTATTTGGCGAAGTGTGGCAGGTTAAGCAAATAAATATGCGTATGTGTGACAATTTTCAGTGGTGTAGCTCAAACAAAACAATCGTTATTTGAAAAGATATGCAGGAGCTTTCTACATGTGACCTGTCGCAACCACGCACCACTTAATAGCGATGTGTCAGTTCAGCTCGAATGGGCTCATGTGATCCGCTCCTTTGCGGGAAGCGGTTCCTACTCCCACTCCTTTTTCAAATCGACTACTCCCAGAGAACCCGGCCCAGTCCCAGTACTCTCCGCATCCAAATAAATCCGGCGGTAAATCCGGTGGTCCGAGCAACTCAACGCCGAAGCGCGAAAACCGCACTCGAATACAAGTCCCGGGTTCCTTTAAACCCAAGCGCCTTGTTCCAAGCTACGTGAATCGCGACACAATCCATTCATTCCGCCCACTCCCGGACTCGCGCGAACTACGATACATTCCTGAGTCACCCCGTGGGCGCCGGCTTGCTCCGCGATCCACCGTCCGGCGTCACTCACCATTCCACTCATGAGTCACGGGTCTCGGTGAGTTCCCGACACTCCCCGCTACCCGCGGCCGGCCAACTATGACACTTCCCCTTGAGTCACGAGCTGGGCGCTGGGCGTTCATTCGATCGCTGTTCGTTGATCGACACACACGTGCGTGACCGCTTCGGCTAGACACGGAGTAGTTTTTAATTAGAGCGTCTTATCTGGTATCGTTAATCAACGGGTGACGTGCATTATAAAATAATAGTTTATAGTAAAGCATTACAGCTTATTAATTTACTTATTTAAATTCTCAATAAAAGACCGTGCAGTGTAGATACATTGAATGTACCTACATTGCACGGGTGACGGGTCCTTGTCCTCGTACGGGTCTTGTCCGACTCCGGGGTTCTGAGTTCTCGTGTGGGTTCTACGAGTAGGTCCTGGTTCCGAGTTCTTTGAACCCGTGCGTCCCGTTTCGGTACGCCGCCACAATACCCAGTGCCCAGTCCGCACCTAAGAACTCGGACCCGGGACCTGCTCCTAGAACTCGTGTACTTTTAAAAGGAAGCAAGTCTCGGAGGCTTCCGGAAAAATGCAGAACTTACCCACCTCTACCACTTAACTCTGTACTCGATGACGTAATTTTTTCGAAAAAAATCGCTGACTATTTCCATGACTGCGCGGCTCCTGCAAAGAGGCGCATCGGCAGACCAGCTTTTTTAAGGTTTTCTAAATGTCCATTATCACTACAAAGTAGTTTCATCCGTGTACTCGATGACGTAGGGTTTACCTATCTCGCCTCCCAGTCTATAAGGTCATATTTAACTGTATCACACTTTGACTAAGAACTACCAAAATTATCTTAATTTTATAAATGCATATTTTTATTAGCTGTGTATGAAAGCAAGATTCTTCCCGAACTAAATGCAATCTAGATAGTGTTTTGGATAAATATATCCATTTTTATTTTAATGTGCGACATCTATTGACTTTTCTGCTGAGCAGTGTGTTCAGAAGTGACGGACGTTTGAATCATCACTTCCACTGCAGTGCAACGTGAAGGGTCGAGAATCCGGCTGGAGAGGTCAAAAGGTCTCCGTCAAAAGGCCTCTACCGATACGGCCGCATCTGGGCGCATCCGCCACCAAGACCTAGACAAACCCCATGAACCCTGGCACCCTTGATAAGTCATCAAGCAAGCGAATCACTTAGCGAAACACCAATCAGATACGTTATGAATAAATTACCGATTCTTTTCAATTTCCATGGATATGTTGACGATGGCACCAATTGAAGCCATGTGTTTTCTCAGATGTTCTTCTGTTATTTTATGACCAGACACGAAAACGGTTTTTGGTTTCTGGGGTTCCACACGTTCTTCCCTGAAAATTAAATTTTAATTTTAACTATTCGGCACACCAACCAGGGATTTTTGAGCAGAAAGCTTTTAAATTTTTTTTTAAAAGAACAACTTTCTTTTTATCACTTTTGGAGGTTATTTCCAAGAATGTAATATATAACTGAAGAAGAAGATAATACTAATAATTTAAACATATATATATATATATATATAAAGAGAACAAGACACAGAAAAATGAAAAATATAACAACTGGGACTCGAACCCAGAACCTCTCGTCTAACCGGGACGGGCGAATCTACCAATTCGGCCATTACCACTTTCCATCAAACCGTCACATTTGTTAATATCATATTTAAAATTAACAATATTATCTTCGACTAATTTTTTCGCATTATAGGCAACTACCCTTTTCATTAGAAATAATCATTCTAAGAACGCTATCTAGGTTATAAACCAGCTCTTAAAACTTGGAATAGAAAGCTTTTCATTCGCAAATTCAAATTTGAATAAGAAAAGTTAAAAGAACGTATACTTTTCTCGGGCCCCCACAAAAGTGTCGTAGAGGTTGACAACCCGGGGAGGAGTCTTCTCGTCGGGAGGTTCGTGCGCTGAACTGAAGGGCTGGTAGGACGCCGCGCCCCTTTCTGGCCCGGGTCCGCTCACGGGGCGTTCTCGTCCTGAAACAAACATTGTTTTACACTTCGTGACGATGCTGGGCAGAAGATTTAGACTCTTTACCAAATTCCCAATAAATAAAGAAAATTTCTTCTTCTTCTGGCTAAAAGTTCGCATGTTGGCTATGCGGACTTTGTTTACTGCGGCTCGGAACAGCTCTACAGTAGACTGGCCAAACCACTGATGTTTTTACTTCAAAAACATTTTTTGGATACTTTTGAAGATGAAGAGTTTCATAAAAATATTATAAAATGATTAAAAAATAGTAAATTTTCCCACCGACCATCAACAGATCAATCTTGTAAGGTACGGTATTGCCCAGTATCGACTTTCGGCTGGTTTCGGCCAGTAAATGAGTTTTGGTGGCGGTTTCGGTTATTGCCACATTAATCGAAATTTCAGCTCAACCGAAATATGCTTAATACCATCAATTTAATGAAAATTAGTATTGGTAGTTGGTTTGTATAGGGTGTAACAGCACATATCTGAGATGGATTTTATCCAGCAATTCCTGAACTGGAGTAAAAAAATGTGGATGTCATTTTGCTGTCCGATATAAACCAGCGGGTGAGGCGTAGCATTCCATCTCGTTCCAGCACCACGGTAACACACGAAACAGTGTGCATATCACGCGATCCCATCGCGACTGTAGGAGTGTGATCAGTGGCGACGTGTGATTGAAAAATATATTTTTTGTTGGTAAAAATATATAAGTCCACTTCACGGATAATATGGAATATTCCTTTTCGAAGTTCGATCCACGGATAATACGGAATATTCCTTTTTTAATTAATAGACAATCATATATGACATTTGTCGGAAGTACCAACCTTATAAAATAAATTGTTGTCAAAATGTTCGATTTCGAGTCAATTAACAGCCATCTCTCAAATACAGACTGGTCGTTTTTATCCGATGAAAACATTGATGAATCTTTAGACCAACTTTATTTATACTTTTCTTATATTATTGAATCCTATGTACCTTTTTATACCCCGAGAATTTTATACCTACCCGGTTTGGTTCTCATCAGAGCTTACTGCCTCTCTTCAGCAAAAAAAGAGTTAACACAAAAAATTCAAACAAAGCAAATCCATAAGTGATTATAAAATCTTTAGCGAAACCAAGAAAAAATGTAAAGATCTTTCCAAACAATGTTACAAAATGTATATAACCTCCATCGAGGACACTGTCTTTAAATCCAAAAATCTTTGGAAATTTCTTTAAAAACTAAACAATGAAAACACAGACTACCCGCCAATAACGCAAATGAATGGAACTAGTGAAAACAATACACAGGACATTGTAAACCTTTTTCGGACTTCTACAAAAATGTATATGATGAAGAAACCCCAGATGACAAAATACCAGAATACAAATTTAGCAAGACTACACATTTAACAAATTGCCATATCACACAAAAATGTTGCCAACAGAAATTACTTTCCTTAGACACTGACAAATCCGCTGGCCCAGACAACATTCTACCAATATTCCACAAAAAATGCTCTAATGCTCATTATTATTCAACCGTTTTTTCAACTTGGAAATCTAGCTTCATTACAAATCCTTGTAATGAAGCTAGATTGATGAACTAGTCCTACTAGATGAACTAGTCCTTGATGAAATCTATCCCAAATTAATAAAATTAATTAAAGGTAGATCTACCGCAACTAACTTAACAATATTTCAAAACTTCATAATACAATCTTTTGCAGAAAATAAACAAGTCGACTGCATATATACAGACTTTTCGAAGACATTTGACAAAGTATCCCATAAACTACTAATCCAAAAACTATTAGCTCTAGGAATAAGGGATAACATGCTAAAATGGTTTACTAGCTATTTATTAAATCGTAAACTGTTCGTCAAAATAAAATCTTGGATGTCGAAAGCTTTCTGGGCTACTAGTGGCCTACTGCAAGGTAGTCACCTTGGCCCGGTTTTGTTCAGATAAAACCGGCAATGATATAACTAATTGCTTCAATGATGTCGAGGTATTGCTCTTTGCTGATGACATCAAGCTATACAAGAAAATAACTGATATAAATCATTGTCATATACTCTAGTCAAATATTAGTAAGTTTAAAGATTGGTGCATTCAAAATAATTTATTCTTAAATGTAGGAAAGTGCAAAACCTTGACTTTCATCAGAAATAAAAATCCTGTTTTTATTTCTGATGAAAGTCAAGGTATATTGAATATTCCATCAATAACACAGCTTTAGAAAGAGTTACGGAAATGAGAGATCTTGGAATTATTTTGGATGAAAAACTAAGTTTCGCCAATGATATCCACCAAATTATGAACAAAGGTATGAAAATAGTACAAACCAATCCTGAGCAAGCGAAATGTCATATTTGATTGTCTATTAATTAAAAAAGGAATATTCCGTATTATCCGTGTAACGAACTTCGACAAGATATATTCCATATTATCCGTGAAGCGGACTTATACAACTTAAACGAATTAGCTTTAGCCGTATTTGGTGACCAGATCTGAATAGCCAGGTGTATTTCCCCACCATCCCCTTCCCTAGCCACTACATATCTCAATCAAGGATGCCATAGTCTCACTGGGACAAGACCGCTGTATAAGCAAGGAACATGTGTAACCTAAGAGATTAGAGGTGTTCCTTGATATAAATTGGGCATAACATAAACTGATATAAATTGGGCATAAGAGGGAGGCAAATATGCAGTTAGTCCACCTCATGGATAATACGGAACGTTCGTGTTGTCGAAGTTTGATGCACGGATAATACGGAATGTTCCTTTTTTAACTAATAGACAATCAAATATGACATTTGTCGGAAGTTTCAATTTTATAAAATAAATTCTCTAAAATAAACTCGCATTGGCTTAATTTCGGTTTACGGAAGGTCTTCCAAAATAATAAAACTTTTTTTTTTATACTAACTATTGGCTGGAGAATCCGAATCCGAAAGAATTTTTTTTCGGAAAGCAATATTAACAAAGTTACACGACTTTAAAATTTTCTATACGCATACATGAAAATCGACATATTGGAAGTATTATGACAGTTTAAAGTCATAGAAACAGCCACATAAAATTAAGTGTTGCCATATCAATAACTAACTTAAGTAATTATTTTTTATAAATTTTACTCACTTTTGGCGTAAACGCTAAACTACTTGAAAACAGGGATATTTTTTTAAATTGACGCGAGCAGGCGGTATAAAGGGGCACAAACCATGTTACACAAACCTAGCGTAGCCGCTAAACTACTTGAAAACAGGGATGTTTTTTGCCGTGACGCGAGCAGGCGGTATAAAGGGGCACAAACCATGTTACACAAACCTAGCGTAGCCGCTAAACTACTTGAAAACAGGGATGTTTTTTTGCCGTGACGCGAGCAGGCGGTATAAAGGGGCACAAACCATGTTACACAAACCTAGCGTTAGGTTAGGTTAGGTTAGGGACGCGAGCAGGCGGTATAAAGGGGCACAAACCATGTTACACAAACCTAGCGTTAGGTTAGGTTACGCATTTTTAAGACTACGAATTTTCATACTTCGTCGATTTATAAGGTATGTTTGATGATATTATTGCATGGTAACATTTAATTTTGTGTGGTAAAACATTTTTCTAGTTTATCTATGACTTTAAACTGTCATAATACTTCCAATATGTCGATTTTCATGTGTGCCTATAGAAAATTTTAAAGTCGTGTAACTTTGTTAATATTGCTTTCCGAAAAAAAATTCTTTCAGTTTTGGATTTTCCGGCCCATAATTAGTATAAAAAAAAAAAAAAAAATATTTTGGAAGACCTTCCGTAAACCGAAATTATTCCCTCGCATTTCATCATAGTTTTAAAAAACATCCCAGGTTTTGAATGGTTTGTTTGACAAAGCAGGGTTTGTCTAGCGGGTTTGTGTAATTATTCTAATACATTTCTTTCCATGTTTTACTGTTATAAATACAGGTACAAACTTTCTATGATTGGCAGCATTGATTGATATTGAGAGTCTATGAAATGTTAAAATTTAAACAATGAATAAAAAATGGCATTACCGCGTGAGTGAATTAATTTTAACAAAATTAAAATGTTAAATGCATATTTTTTGGTCTCCCCCGACATAAATACTCACTATTTGTAATAATAAATCTAAATAAATAATAAGAGGGATTAATCACACAACCACAACGTGCATTAACTGAATGAAATACAATTTTTCAAGTACCTCCTCTAGGCCTCTTAAATGTGAGAAGATCTGCCCGGGGAGGTGGAGTTTTGATGGCCTGAATTGCTCCACTTTTCAGCAGCTTCCTGGCTATTTCCCTCGCGTCGCGTGCTTCCGCAGCGCGCTTGGGGAGGATAGGTTTCTCTGCTTCAGGTTTTGGGGCTTTTAGAGCCACCAAAGCTTTTTTCTTTTTCTTTAACTTCTGATATTTAGCTTGAAGCATCAACTCCTCTTCTGTTAGATTTGAAGGGAAGTGCAAGTAAACCATTTTATTAAAAAAATGTCACAAAATAAAGTTTTCGTATAAATTTATGTGAAAAATGGTGTCGGCAGCTTCGACAGCTAAAACAAATTTGTTTTGACGTTTGACAGTTCACGAGTTCATAGACAAAAAAACACAAATAAAATTAAAACGATTGCATTTTTCTATGGCCAAATGGAATATTCTTGCCAGCATCAAAAAAAATGTTGGGATTGATATGCCCGCGCCTTATGGGGGGTTCAAACTTAACTATAAACTTAAGATTAAGGAGGGGACAAATTTAAAAAGCTATTGATGTTACGAGTTCTACATTTATTCTGATACAAAAAGGCAGGTGTTAATTATATAATTATTAATCTAGGGTTAGTCTTATAACTAGGGGGCAGTTCTAGTATTACGTAACGCACTTGGGGAGGAGGGGGAATCTTGTGAAACGTTACTGTGCGTTACGAGGGAGGGGGAGGGGGGGGGGGGTTCGAACAACGCGATACGTAACATTTTTTTTGTTTATTTAGATAAAAAAATAGGGAATTAAAATCTTCCAAGTTGGCAATACTTTTCGTTCTCGAAATCTCTTGTTTTATTTATTACCGCAAACGCGATTAAAACACGAAAAAAGGTATTTAAGCAACTTTCCAGTACTTTGCGTGACTTTCATGTAAAAAGTGTCAAAAAAGTGTAAAAGTGTGCCTGGACAATGGCTTTAGATCATGCCTCTAATTTTAGATCTGAATGTATTTAACTCATTCAGATCTAAAAGTAGTGTAACTAAACTCACCATTAATGATTCTTCCTTTCTACGTAGTGTTAAATTCAAATTTATGTTCAATTAAATGCAAGCCAATCACTTTATAGAACACAATTTAATCAAAATATGTCATTAAGTAGGTACCTTAACAACACTGCTTCCTCGATTTAATTTTTTTTTAGGAACAAAAAATGTATTTTTAAATGTTTATACGGTGTTCTGCATTTTTAGTGTGATTGCACTTTAAAAGAATATTTGACAGGTAAATTGGTGTTGCCAGCCTACAATTTTTTTAAAAATATTTTCTACTCTTATTTGACAGACTCTAGAAAGTCTGTTTGCTTAACAAGGAACTCCAGTGAAATATATTATGGCTTTAAAAAAATATGTTTTTGGTTTCATAGTGCTTTCACACAAACGAAGTATTGAAATCCGTAAGTCTAAACTTAAACTTTAGGTCGCACAGTTTACACCCGCGCTGTGCAAGCGGGTTCCCCACAGAGCGTCGGACCATCCCTTAAAAAAATATGTTCATATAGAGTATAGACCAATAAACGCTGATTCTGAATATATAAGTTTTATTTAATAATATTAAACGCAGAGTTTTTAAAATTTTTAAAAAGTCAATTTTTAATCGGGTCGTAAAAATACGCCGTCAAGTTGGCATTATTGAAATTTTAGTGGTGACTGTTCGATGTGTCGTGACGTCAGCGTAAAGTCATTGTATGGGAATGTATGATATGACACCAGCCATCGTATTAATTTATTCGTTTATTTAGATACTGTTTATAGACATTCAGTTGTAGTGTTTATTGAAACTTTATTTGGCCTAAATAATGTTTCAAAAATAAAGGTATCTCTTATTAGTTTATCTCATTATTGAAAATATTCAAAAACTACTGCACAAAAAAAATAGTAATGCTTCTTCTAGGGAGAATACTTCGAACAACGGAATTCAAAATGGTGGTAGTTGATCAGCTGATTTCCCGATGATTTCCTGATTTTTCAGGAGTGATGACGTCACAATATTCACCATACATACGGTGGTTTTCGGGGGGTCTTGAAAAATTAAAACTTTGACAATTATTTTAACTAAAAATTAACTCTAAAAATAAAAATAAAAATGCAGTTATTTAAGTTAGAAAGTCATTATTCATTTAAAAAAATTGTGCTGGAGTTCTCCATTACTTATTAGAAATAAAATTTGTTTAATTTGATTTAACATTTAATAAATGGCTAGTTTGAATTTCAGAAAAACAAAAAAATCACCCTTCCATGTAATTATCTTACATGCAAGTTTTAACATGAAACCTCAGGCTTATTTGTTCATTCTTAATGGCTGGAAAGGATGGGGTCAGTGGCAGATTTATACTTTTCATAAGTACAGGCCACATAGTTTGCGCAGCCCATTCTTCCTTCTTAGACGTTGCCACCTATCATAATCACTCAATTGAAGGCTTGGCGCCGCCCTCTGAAATCTGCCATCCCTAGGCCGCGGCTTATGCAGCCTATTGACAAATCCAGGACTTGGTGGGGTGGGTGGTAAAATTGAATCATAAATCATAACACTACTGTAATTTGTTTTTCATTTTATTTTGTCAATATACATTGCCTAACACATCTTTAAACAATTAAAAACGGTAAGCGAACATTTTTGCACTATTCGTAAATTATGTTTTTTGTCGAGAAATTTTGAACGAGAGGGATGCGGATATCGAAAGGGATTATTATGATAATTGACACACTTCATGCAATGACAATAAAACACCATATTGCTGAAAATTTGAAAACTCTTTATGATAAATAAGATAAACCAGCAATGTACCTGGTAACTACTACTACCCTACCTACTTATTTAAATAATTCATTCCTCCCTCTTAGCCAACCCGGACAAGCTTACCGGTATAAAAAATTGATAAATACAATAAAATTTATACTCAAAATATTTACAAAAAATGTTTGATTTTTGCATTACACAGTGCCCTGAAGTGATTTTCCACAAAAACAGTGGTAGGTATAGAAATTATTACCTCTAGTTAATACCTATTTTCAAAAACCAATATGTAATTTGGTTATTGTTTTTATTCGCAAAGTACTGAAAGAGAATTGATTTTATTATTAAAATTATAAGTGAATTGGTTTTATTATTTCCATGCCAACAGTTGGAAAAAAACTTATTCCAGAAAACAGGAAAAGAGTTGAGACATTTGTTATGACATCACTGACTGCTATTAGGTGCACAAATTACATCACACGAATTTCATGATTTTTTTTATCCCCCCCTTTTCGTCCCTGTCAAACATCGTCACATTTGTGAGACCCCTCCCTCCTAGTGTGACGTCACATATTTTGCCATTTTACATCTAAATATAATCAAAACAGTAGTTTAAATTTTTTACGTGTGACGTGACAGAACTGGTGACCCCCCATACCCCTTGTCACATAATGTCACACTTTTCTACTCCCCTCCCCCCTTAAGGTGTGACGTAATTTATGGATGGCCCCTTATTGAGTTCTTGAACTCGAAGCAGTGACATAAGACTATTAAAAAAATAATTTAACATTTTGTAGAAATAATACATAATTTACTCTTAATTACTGTATTTGTAATTAAATTACATATTTTGCACTTTCTAACACACTTTCTCTTAGTTTACTAATTTAATACGAAGGTATAACCATCTTTGTTATGAATGTACTGTACATACATATATTAAATCAAAAAGTTAATTCATAGCCAACGGATTACCTTTGCAAGCCTGTTTTTGTATTATTCAAAATTATGATTGGATTGTGCTTATCACTAACTTGAAGTCATTTCTTTCTCACACATCTCTCTGGCATTCACTGTAAAACCATATATTTATTCACTTATGTCATTTTCACCAATTTATTATGATCCCATCTTTAAAACAAGGCAGCAGTTTTAAACTTGAGCTGCAACTAGTTTTTAAAATAATTCTAACAACAACTAAATTAGTACTCTCCTACGGTAACTTTACACAATTAATATAACGTGATGAGGAGTGAAATCATCCGGCAGCCACCCTCGGGCGTCCCTTGAACATGCTCATGATTTGAGGACCCTTGACGATCCGGAAGACTGCCTCGTAAGCGGTCTTGGCAGGGAACAAACTGGAATAGAGAAAAAACTTTAATTAAGCATGTAAAAATATGTTTCGTTGGTACAGTCGATATTCTTGGTATCGCCTGTTGCAAAAGGTTGGATAAAATAGCTTTACAGCCTTACTTATAAAAAAACACTCCACAGCCTATTGTTAAATAATGAATAAAGTTTTCTTTTTCGAATTTTACTAACAAAAAAATATAATTATTTTGTGGGCAACATTGAACTTCGGTAGACAGGCGCATGCGCCATGTTTTTTTTCCCACCGACAGAAATAACCCACAACCTCCATGTTCGTTGAAAGAAGATTTTTATTATTCTTGAAGTAATATTACTTTGGCAGTGAAATCAGGAATTAGGAAATGAGAATTAGTAGTGTTATAATAAATATTAATTAAACAAACCAGGCAATCATTTTTTTAATTAAGTAAGTATCCTTTTTAATGCGCTAGTTTTGTTGCAATTCGCATATTCATTTTTTGCATTTAAAAAATAAAATACGATTTTTTATTACTTCAGTTAGACCAGTCGTATGATCACACGGTCGATGCTAGTAAAAACAGGTTTGGGAATTTAATTTAAAACAAAAATATATTACCTACTTATGCAAGTAATAAAAATAATGTGAATGGTTAATTAATTTTTATAACTTTTACCTCATTTGATTGGCATTTGATTAGAAGTTTGTTTAATTCATATTCAGAAACCACTTTATGCGTAGATATGTACCATAAAATAATGAATTTCTTTCTTTTAAATATTCTTATAATTGGGACCAAGATCCATTAAAAAAAAGATACGTAGAAGACTTTTGATTGTTAGAGTTATAATCTTGGTATTCATAGATGGCCGCTAATTAAAATTATAATTAGGACCAATAAGATCTATTATAAATTAAGATAATATATGACTTTTGACTGTCGAAGTTATAATCGTCGCGTTCATAGATGGCGCTAAATAGAATTATAATTTGAACCAAGATCCAGTAAAATTAAAGACACATTTCAAATAAAACTTTTGACTGTTAATCTTCACATTCGTAGATGGCACTAATTAAAATGTTTTAGAAAAACAATCTTATAGCACATTATGTTACCACTTGTAAGTTCTTATTTATGTTGAAAAATTAAGTTTGGATGTACATAGACATAATTTATTGGATTATTTGACTAATAACATTTGACAGCCTGTATGGTCAAGGGGTAAGGCTCTTGACTAGCAATCCGTAGGTTGCGGGTACAAATCCCGGCATGTGCAAGTAAATTATAATTGATTAATTTGTGTTATTTCACAATTTAATCATTAAAAATAACATAAGGTATATTTGAGGCATGTTCCAGAGTGGAAGATACTCTCAGTATAGTCCCGTTGTAAGACCATCATTCAGAATTGAAATGTAGCTTGAAATGGCTATAGCTATTTTTTGTGACCAGTAATCTGAATAGCCAGGTACTCCTCACTTTCCTCATCCCCTACTCCTTCCCCTCCCCAACACCAGCCTCATAACATACCCCTTTTGGGGATGCCATAGTCTCATTGGCTCCAGATGGTTTGAAGCAATTGGAACTCTTGTGCAGTATTCACATAAAAAATTATAAATAATGTAATTATTATTTCAGTATTGGGACGTTTTTTTTTTTTTAAATTTAAGGTCTTGAATATCTTTATAATCCGTTTGTTGTATTATGTTATCATGTACTTACCCCTTCAGATTTTGTTATTAGTATAACTATTTTGTAATAATTAATTAATTAAAATTATAAACATAAAATCAATTGCTGGAAGGACTCCACGATTGATTGAAGTCAAATGTTGGAAGGACTCCACGCACACTTTAATAATTGTTATTTCTTTCCACTCGGTCAGCTATTCTATTGATTTGAAATATTTGAAGTATCAGAACACGTGCTTTACTAGCAAAAGTAAAGCTACGATTACACAAAATAATTTTTTTGCAATATATATTTTTTGGTACTTCCTACAAAAGAATTGCTTTGTAAAAACTTTATTGGGATGTTTTTCTATTATCATGAACTCCCTAAGGCTTCGCTGTATGGAACACAGTGTATAATATTAAACAAAATGAATAAAAAATTTAACTAACTATTTAATGAGGAAGAACATCCTCAGGTTGTTTGGCAAGATGACTTGAATCTTGTCGGTCTGGATGGCCTGCACGATGGTGTCTGCCACATATTCAGGCTCCAGCATGGGGTGCAGCCAGGGCGTGATGCCATGGAACATGCCCGTGTTGATCAGGTACGGGCATATCAAGGACATCTTAATGAAATCGTGTCCGTGAAGCTGCAACACAAAACAAAATATTATTTTATTGATGTGATATAAATTTATCATGACGGTATTCTTGCAGAAAATTTTTCTACGGAATGGATAGTTAGGTATGCTTGGTGGGGTTGGTTGTTGTATCAATTTGGACATTACGTTTTTAGCTTTTACACATAACCTCACATCTTCGAAACCTAGCTACCTGATTGGAACAGTCGAGGTTCAGCGGAATTCTGCAGGCTGCAACTTGTAGAATGGGCAGCGAAGCACTAGTTACAACATTTCTTCTCCTTGTTAAGGTACTGTCAACATGTCAGAATGTAAAGGGTAAAACTTCATACCCCATTTACTGAAACGAATCTGCATCTGTCGGGGGCCAAATAGTAACTAGCCACACGTCAACTGCTCAAACCTGAAGATTCCAGAGACTGCAAATTTTAATACCATTTAGCGGTTAAGGTGAACCTGTCAAGAGATCGAAGCCAGCATGGCGGACGGAAGATCGACTCATAAGATTATTCACGAATCATCATTTCTTCATATACTTACTTAGATTATTTTATGGTTACCTTTTCTTTTTATTTCATTCATAACAATTCTTGTATCAAATGGCACCCTTTTTTCAGTTAAAGAATCGTGAACACTTTCAAACTAAAATTCATTCACATAATATGTAGGATATTATCCACTTGCATAAAGTTTCAGATTAATTTTGTGACTTCATAATTAATATATGATTTAGCTGTCTAGTATATCTCAGAGACTAGACACGCCCTGATGATTTATCTAAATAGAGTCTTAATACAATCCTGAACACACATATTATATAATGTAAATCTGTAAAAAGGGCTAGCGAGACTATCAAGCGGCTTGGCTCAATCACGTAGTTTTTTGTCTATGGCTAGAGTTTTGACCGCATTTTGACCGTCTCCAGAGGTGGCTTGAAGCTTGAGTCAAGCGTTGCGCAATAATCTACGTTATTGCGCAACGCTTGAAGCGAATTTATATTTCTTCGGCGTAGACAACAAATCATAGACAAATAAGTACCTGAGTGGTGATTTTAGATATTACGTATCACGTAAAACGTTTATAAAAATAGATTAAATTATTACAAAATAGGTATTAATTATTTTTGTGTTTACTTTGTAGAAATCCATCTGATTTTTCTTCTAAATTAATGTAAATATAATTTAATAATGTTATTACGTTAATGTTATATTAAAATATTAATATATAACATTTATTATAACATAACAAATAATTATTTTTCTTTACTAGATTCCATCTCGCACAAAAATCACTTTCAAATAGCGAAAATGACAGGAAACCATAGACAAAGGAGTAATATCTCGAGAGAAATATCGTCTAGACATAGACTAAGGCTTGGCTCAACGGCTTGAAGCGCGCGTCAAGCTGTTGAGGCAAGCATTCATAGACAATAACGGAAAAATAAATTTACGTGCTGGCCGTCAAGCCGCTTGATCGTCTCCAAGCGTTCTGGCAAGCATTTGTCTATGCCTAGATGTGATTTTCGATAGTTTGTTTGGTTTATTTATGGTTGACAGTGAATTTTGTGCGGCTGAAATAAAATGGAATATAACGGAGACAAAGCATTCTTAGCCCTTGGGTTATCTTTGTATTTTAATAAAAATAAACGAATTTGGTGTCAAGAATGGTACAATTTGTGATCCCGCTTTACTCATAAGCATTTACGAAGCGTATTACAGGCACGGCACCAAATGATTACTTACACGCATTTTTTCAAAATAGATGATCGTAATTATTACGAAGCATTGTTGTATATTTCCGTTGACATTATGAATAAATGTTATAATTAATATTTTAATATAACATTAATTGATAAAGTTGATCAAGGAAAATTATTTATTCCCTGTTTCTCAGATGTTCACAAGACCTAAACAATATTTTCAATCAGTCAAAGCAGTTACATCATTAACAATAAGAAAACAAAAAATACTTGCAGAACTGAATAATAACATTAATAGAAGTTACAATATTATTAAACAACGAGAGAAAAACATACTTGTAGAACTTAATAATAAATAATACTTGCTGGTACCCGGCATGCGTTGCAACGCCATTCAAAGAAATAAATTAATTCTCCCTGCATGTCCTTTCCCGTGCGTCCCCGTTGACCTCCCGAGTCTCATTCCGAGAATACTGCACAAGAGTCCCAACTGCTCCCGTCTGGAGCCAGGGAGACTATGGTATCCCCGATCGGGGTACGTTGTGAGGCTGAAGGTAGTGGGGTGGGGAAGGAGATAGGAAAGAGGAAGGTGGCGAAGTACCTGGCTATTTAGATCTGGTCACCAATCACGGCTTATGCCATTTCAAGCAACGTTTCAATTCTGAATGGTGGTCTACCAGGGCGATACTTAGAGTATCTTCCAATCTGGAACGTGCCGCAAATATACTTTATATTATTTTTAAGAAAAAAAAAGTGAAATAACACAAATTAATCAAATAAAATTTATTTGACACGCCGGGATTCGATCCCCCGACCTTCGGTTTACGAGTCAAGAGCCTTACTTACGTCAATTTTTCTTTCCGTAAGATCTTTCCACAAAGTATCGGAAGACTTAAAAAAATCTTTCAATTCCTTCCCCTCCCTCCAATTTTATTACTTTTTCTTTCCGGAAGAACCTTCTACAAAGTATTAGAAAACTTTAAAAAATATATGAATGAAATAGGTAAAGTGGTTCTGAAGTTATAGCGTGACCAAGGGAAACAGGGATTCATTTGTAGAAATCCATCTGATTTTTCTACAAATTAAACACAAAAACAATAACTAAAATCAGATGCATTTCTACAAATTAAACACAATAACAATTAATTCTTATTTTATATTAATTTTATCTAATTTATAGAATTGTTTCATGATGCGTGAGAAATGTAACAAATTTTGAAAAAAATCTGTTCTTTTATGTCGAAGAACGCTAACTATTAATGTACATGGGGTCCTATTTTATGATTCTGCGATTGTTTCGAAAATGTAATTAATTTCAAGAAATGGCCAATATCACCTTTAATGAGTGATAGCCAAATAAATAATTAAAAAAAATATATCAATTCGCATCAAGCTCGCCGCCAGCACGTAGATTATTGAAGCTTGCTTCAAGCGTCCTCGGTAGACTGTCAAAACGCTTGGCTCAAACGAAAACTACGCGCAGTGTTGCCAGCTTAACAAAAAACTACGTGCTTGAAAGAAATGCTATTGATAGTGTCGGAATCTCTTTAAACTTCTCACCTTATTGAATAAACCTTATAATTGTTTGACATACTTTCATTAATTTAATTTAATCTATTATTTATCGATCATCTTCTTTCATGCATGTTGAATAGGAGGTGTTTTTGGCGCCTAATAACAGACCAAAGGTGTGGCCACTATGAAAAAAAGAAAGGAAAGGGATTATGGTTCAAAGTAAAGCATTTTCCTTACCCTGAGTTCTGTGAGCAGAGCCTCGTGGAAGGCGATGGTGGCGGCCTTGGAAGCGCTGTAGTCCGTGCAGAGGTAGGTGCCCATCATGCCTGCTACGGATCCCACCGTCACCACGTGGCCCTGCTTCCTCTCCATCATGTCGGGCAGGAAAGCTTTCACGGTCTGCAAATGCATTAAAATAAACATAATTCATGGTATTTTTTTTTACATTAGCCCCTCATATCAGGAGGCCTTGAAGTAAATAATTTCCATCAGGGCCTATGTCATCTTAGGGGATGTGTAGAGGGTCTTTTTAAGGAAAGGAAGAAAAGGAGGTTTTGGGAAGGAAAAAGGTGAGAGGAGTGGGTAGGAATCTGGGGGTCAGTGTGTCCAGGAGTAACGGACATATGAATCCATTCCTCCAATTTAGCAGTGGTGCCCGCTTTCTTGGGATGAGGTTTGTCAAGGTCTTGGTGGCAAATGCGTATGCTCACCTACTGTGTGGCGGGCCGGATCGGGAGAGTCTGCCAGAGGCAGACATAATCTAGACCTCTCCTAGTCGGACTCTCTCGACCCATCGCCTTGCACCGCAGTGGGAGGGATTTATTCATACGTCTCTCACTCCTGGATACATTGATCCCCAGATTCCTACCCACCCCTCATACCTTTTTCCTTCCCAGAATGTCCTCTTCTTCCTTTCCCTAAAGATGACTAGGCCCTGATGGAATTATTTTCCTGAGGGCCTGTTGTCTGGAGCTATTGTAAAAAAAGGCGGAATTCTGCTGATCCTCACATATCCAATTTCACAACAAGTTTAATAGTACTTACTCGTAATTTTTTTACATGTATCTAAGTAAAAAAAAATCTTACCCAGTAATGAGCCAGTGTGTTCACTTTGTATGTCGTTTCAATGGCGGTGTCTGGCAGCTCCAGGAATGGGCGTCCGTACACGATTCCAGCATTGTTAACCAGCAGCGTCACCACGCCCACCTGCAAATAACACAGAAATTGTTTAAGAACCTACTTGTGACAGCCAATTTTGAGAACCGTAAAATAAACAATAAATCGATGTCTTCCAGAAAAGAAAAAAAAGCGTTTCATTAACATACAATTTATTGTTTGTTAAACCAAAGTTGACCCTATAAACTCATTCAACTTTTTCGGCGGAGTTCCTCAGGGCTCTCACTTGGACTGCATCCTATTTTTATATAACCTCACCTAACATAATCTTATATAAATCTAATGATAATACTCGGATAATTTACATAGCGCTATTTTGGTGAAATATCGACTCAAGAGCACCATATCAAGGCTATAAATGCTGATTTATTTTTTTGAAAGTGGAAATTTTTTTAAGAAAAGACACAAAACTCTCTGAAAGCGTAGGGGGAGTCCGGGAGAGTGTACCCGCCTTCAACTATTTTATTTTACTTTTTTTCTATAACTACATATTGCTACTTTTTATGAATTGTATCTTAAGCTGCACTATTTAGCTATATTTTCTCTGAAGAACGTTTGATATAACATTAAATAATTAATCAGTTATTAACGAATTCACACAAAATTTATTTTGGCTAATTTCTCCCGCCTGGGTGGGAGACTTTACCCTCCAAGTAGGGAGACATTACCCGGACTTGGAGGTAGGTGAAATAATAAATAAAAAAATGTTATTTTATTTTAAAAAATATAATTTTTAAGATAAGGTACTTGGTATTACATAATACAATGAGAAAATGAGGAACTTTGATTATTTTAATAATTTTAATTTGACAATAGCCACAAATTAATGATATCACAAATATTTTGAGTTGTGACATAATTAGTATGTATGACCCCAATAAGTATTCAAAACCTTATAACAAATATTCAAAACTTTATAACTACGTGTAAGAGAATCAACATTTATTATTTAAATTATTATAAACTTTATTATAAACTTAATCAATTTCCTTAGAGATTACCCTGGGTAAAGTCTCCTTCCAACGCGTGACTAATGTCTCCCACCCCACGCCAATCAGTTTATTATTTAATTTTTATAAAAACTATGCCAAATCCGTAAAAGCTATCTACTGTAGGTAATACTAGGATATTACCCAACTGAACTTTGTTACCATCCCATAAAAACCAATTCGATTAAAACCAGTTTTCTGTAAAATTACTAGCAAAATATTATGAATAGGCCACTTGCATCACATTTTTTAAATTTTTTTTCCGGTTTAGGCAAATATTCTAAGACATTCTGTATTTTTTAATTATTTTTTAATCGTATTTTTGAAACCCTGGGGATTTTTTGAAAATTTCAATCCGAAAAATCAAACCATTTTTTATAAACCGGAAATACGGGACATAATTTTATAGGTGTGAAAAAACGATAATTACATAGCCGAAAATCATTTAAAAAAAAAGAACGTTTTCCACACGAATGGCACAGGAGAATAACGAGGCATACCAAAAATATTACATCTCATAAATATTTTTTTCCTTGATCCATCTTGTTGATCATAAATCATTATATTGTACAGCGTATATATTACTAAATTTAATGTACTATACTTGTGCTTGTAAATTATAACAATAATAAGAATATTATAAAATTTTATTTTGTTAAAATCAGCACCATAATCATTATACCTCTAAAACACGTACCAACATCTTCTTCACGTTCTGAAGAGAACCCCGTACATCTAAAATGTACGGGGTTCTCTTCAGAACATCTGTCAAAAAGTGAAATCAAATGATAAGTTCGCAGAGAACAAACAATAAATCTAGTGAACGAATTCAAAAATTCGCCTGAAATCAAAGTGATGCCATATAAAAAAAAAAATCAGTGTGGAATTTTTTAAAATTAATAGGAACATTTTCGGAGACGGGACATTTTCATGTAGTGACGTCATGAGCCCAAATAATGGATTTATTGATTTAAAAATAAAAACAACTGTACATTTCTAAACAATTTTACTAACATTTTCTTAATCTTAGTAAAAAGATCTATCCACATGATTTTTTCCAAGTCGTTATGAAATCCATGCAAGTAGCCTATTATGCTATTGTCAAAATAGTTAATATACTTTTAATTTAAATAGTTTTTGGTTTACGTTTATTTTAACACACAAATAAAAAAATTAATTCGCTAATAAGTGTTAAAAAAAACTTTTATTTTAAGTTGCTAAAGCAGTCGTTTCCAAAGTGGTCTATAACGACCCCCCAGGGGTCGACTTCAGTTTGAGGGAGTGCATGTCAGTGAAAAAAAAATTGGGGATGTATGAGATGTAAATGAGGGTCCACGAAAGAGTATTTAGGCAAGCCGTCACCAACATTTTGGCTTCCCGTAAATGTAGGAAGAGGAACGGCTATATGGGCTTTTTAATACAAAACTTAAATTGTCCGACCGAAACAGGACTTTTCGCCGAAACCGAAACCCAATCTTCGGTGTCTGTTTCAGTTTCGGCCGAAACCGAAACTTTTTTAGACATGTTAGAAATCGATTGTTAACTGCTATTTGGCTTACTTTTTTCACTTATTCACACAGTTAACACGTGTTAAATTAACTAAATAATAAAAAAAAAACAATAATTGAAGTATGTGAAAAAATGGTCTGTTATTTTCTTTCATATGTTCCCCGTGGAGTGCCCCGAATTTTGTGTCTGGGTCTTTTTATAGGCGAACATAGCCTATATTTGTGGAGAAATTCTCTAGCCACCCCCCCCTACCTTTCAACCAAACCTTTCAACTTTGTATATAGTTAGTTACCTTTCCATATTCTGATATTGAGCAAACAAAAGAAACGTACAGTATTTTTTGGTTATTATTTTAGTCACTCTTACAATGAATTCTAAAAGTTTGTAGGCCCTGTCACAGATGACATTTATGTGTGATTGGAAAGATATTCCGGAGTCCATTATTATAAGTCCTACTTCATTTACTTCACTACGTCTTTTTAGTTCTACGTCATTGATTTTGTACGGGAATATTAGGTGGTTAAGGCTTTTGGTGAAAGATTTTGTGTAACATTTTTCCAGGTTAAGGTTATTAATATTCTCTTGTTACTTGCAATTCTAGTCTGTTTTTTTTTATTTTTTTATTTATTTATTTTATACATTTTACAAATATAAGACAAAAAGTCCCGATAAACTGCTTTTTAGCAGTTTGTCTAACGGGTTCTTTACATTAAAGATCTTATTATAGAGATTTAATAGTAACATTTTTACAGTTAAAGATATAAAATTAAATTATTTTTTTTACAGAAATATACTTAGATACATTTTTAAAATTATAGATATAAAATAAAATTATTTTTTTTACAGAAATATACTTAGATAAAAGAAAAACTATGAAAACATTGAATAACAATTTTAAAGTCTTTAGAATAAGTAATATGTTATTGTAAGCTAATACAAATTAATTCTTTCCGTGAGCCAAGTCTTCAGTAAGTTCACCAATTGTTTGTTTTGGGCACAGTTTTTAATTTCAGCTGGAAGCATATTTAAACAATTGGGAATCATGTAATTTAAAATTCTTTGTCCATATTTATTTGTATGTTTAGGTACAATTAGTCCTTCATTAAAGTTAAAACGAGTATTATGGTTGTGTTCCAGCCTGTTAATATATAAAGGGTTATTTATGTGCTGAAATATCATTTTGTACCACATAATTGCTCTCACTGAAAGAATTTTGAGACTTTGATAAAAGTATGGAATATTAAGCCTTTCTTTGTTATTAATATTAGTGAAATTTGAAGTTTTTAAAACATGTGCCTGTGTCATTGATATATAAAATAAACGAGAGAGGTCCGAGATGTGATCCTTATGGAATTCCTGATGGTATAATAATAATAATAACATTATATTTATATAGCGCAGTTTTGTGACATTTCACTTCAAGTGCGGTATAATATAGAAACGTGAGTTTTCGACCGTTTTCTGTTAAAAGGTTTAACGAGCAGTTGAGGGAATTAATTTCTTTGGGTTATTTATTGTTAAAGTACCCATAAAGTTACTGTTATAGTTTTGTATTGTTTTACTATTATTGAAGTGTGTCATACTTGCAGATAGACTGTACCTACTCTATATACCTACTGTGTCATACTTGCAGATAGGTGTACCTTCTCTACATACCTGCTGTGTCATACTTGCAAATTGATTGTATTACAAATAAAGAGTAATTATATTTACCGTAAAGTAATTGCGGATTTTATTTACTTAATTTTTTGATATGATTGTACGTTTCGTTTATTTTATAACGCCTTGTTAATAAAAAATAAAATGTTAATCGTGCTATAAAATGATCCAAGTTTTATTAAGTATATATTGTTAATACATAACAACATATAACCGAAACACATTTTAACTAAGTATTGCGAAAAATAGAAGTTATAGATCGGTAAAAACCCGCAGATCATTTCTATAATGTATTTAATAATTTCTAAAAACATTACACACTTTCTCTATCTAGAATCTAAACAATCTCTTTGCCTCAAGAGTAAAAACAAAAACAAAAAACCAACGTAGTGGCTAGTGACTAGTGACTAGGTAGGCGGGATTGGTATATTTATGATGTAGGCACTAGACTTCACCTGGGTTCTGTTAAAATGGTTACCGAACAAATCAGAACACCTTTGAAAAGTGAAACAAAGTCGATTTTGCATTGACCATCGACATTTTTAACGTCACTTGCAGACAGTTCAGCTACTAAATTTGACGCATGTCACAAAGTAGTAAAATTGCCCCCATGGCCTTTTTATTTATTTTTTGTTTTTGTTTTTATGTGAACACTTCTCAGGAGTCCCCGCTGCTCCAGTTTGGAGTCAGTGAGACTATGGCATTCCTAATTGGGATATTTTGTGAGTCTGAAGGTTTATGGGGAGGGAAAGGCGATAGGGAAGATTAAGATGGGGAAGTACCTGGCTACTCAGATACGGTCACCAAATACTGCTAAAGTCTTACGTCTTACGCCAGGGATTTACCAAGTATCTTCCACTCTGGAACGTGCCCCAAATGAGGTGGTATTACTTACTTACCTTGGGGGCCGTTCAAGTATTACGTAACGCACTTGGGGGGGGGGGTCTTGTGAAACGTTACTGTGCGTTACGAGAGGGGGGGGGGGGGGGGAGTTCGAACAACGCGTTACGTAACATGTTTTTTTTTATTTAGATAAAAAAACTAGGGAATTAAAATCTTCCAAGTTGGCAATCCTTTTCGTTCTCGAAATCTCTTGTTTTATTTATTACCGCAAACGCGATAAAGCGACTTTCCAGTACTTAATTGTGACTCTCAGGTAAAAATTCTCACTTGAGCCTTACATAACGCTTAGGAAGGGGGAGGGGGGGGGGGGGTGGAACGGAAAAACGTTACGGCGCGTTACATGGGGGGGAGGGGGGGTCAAAAATCTAAAAATTGCGTTACGTAATACTTGAACGCCTCCTTGTACCTCAAATTTGTAATCTTTTCCGTAATATCATATTGGCGTATAACCCTTTTACGGAGAAAACGAAGGAATAAATAAATGAAAAGTGATGAAAAATAAAAGTTTACTATTTAGCTATGTTATTTTTTATTGTTAGGTTATGTTATTTTTTTCGTTATTTTTAATGACTTTATAAAATATACCACTTGTCAGAAATGTTCTGATTTGTCAAGTCATGTTAGAAATGAAATAATGAAAACACAACAACTTTTCCAAGAAAAGTAATTAACAGAAGCAAAAGAAATATTTAATTTACTAACCTCTTCTTTGACAATTTTTCCAATTCTATAAACTTCCATCCTGTCCGAAACATCGCATACGTATCCATGGGCGATTAGTCCTTCTTCCTTGATCATTTCACAGGTCCTGGATAGACCTGAAAATAAATAATTCATATTTAGTTCATTGCAAACATAAGACAATGGTGAATAACTAGGTATTGCCCGTTGCAGGCAACTAATTGGTAAGCTATTTGAGGTTTGAATGTGGATGAAGCAAAGAGTGTGCGCCTACACAAAGGGAGGCCGCCTACCTGGGGAGATAACCGCTCAATTTTGTAAGCCTGATACTGATCCACTTCTTTCGCCCGATTCAAGGCGTTCAGTATGGACATTTTCTCGCAAAAAGGGGCCAAAGAGCTTATTGCTCAATCTTTTATTTTTCAATTCCAAGCTGTGAGGTTGATACGCGTAGTTTGATACCTATATCGCCTACTTTCTGGTTCCAACGAAGACTCCTACCACTTTGGTCGCCGATTCTCTTAAAACGGTCCCATAAGCATACCGCTCAATTCAGTACACCAACTACTGAGCCAATCCAGTAGCCCGGCTCAAGGCGTTCAGTATTTTATTTTATTTTAAGTAAATTGAAAACCAATACAGCCTTTATATCTGAATAATTATTAATATGCAATGCAATAGTCAGGGGCAGGCGGACTGGCCTTTTCTACTGTTTTTATTTATTTTTATATTGTGTATTCAGATTGATGCAATCCTATTACAATACACATGGCATAATCTACATAACTTTTAATAAATAAATGAAAAAAATAACAATAACATATTTCGGACTTCTTGCCTAAAATGACTCTTGAAACCTTCAAGAACAATGTCAAGAGACCTAGAGATATCATTTAGCAGCATCATACCTCTTGTCATGCTATGCTGGGCCATAGTGCCTAGCCATGAGAACGTTCGTTCTGCCATGGGAAATGGATCGGTGACTACAGCCAAATAATATAAAATAAAATGTATTTCCGAAAAAACATATACTTATTAAGATATTTTGGTACAGGGACTACGGACCCATGTTGTTGGATGGAGGAAATGCAGGAGCCGGCAAATCGTTCCACAGCCGAACAGAAACTTATTTACAGTACCTAAAATAGCAGTTGAAACCTTTTTACTGAGAAACTTTAGAATATAGCGATTTCAAAAAGGTTCAATGCATTTTTATTTGTATATAACCTCTTTTTAATTAAGGGTTATTTTAGATAAACATTTTAGTACCTTATAATAACTGCTCAATTGTAGAACAATCTGCTATTTTGATTATTAAATTGATAATTACTGTTAAACTATCATAATTACCAAATAAAAATTGCATTACTAGCTTTCATTTATTTGTTACTAATAAAACTTAAAAGAATGGTAATTGCAAAATATGCAATCTATGTCAATATGATGATACAAAAAAAAAAACAAATCGTCATACAAAAATTATGTAAATTGAATTGAAGCCTATAAAAATGCCTTTTTAATTTTTTTTTATTTAATGTTTCATCACATTTACATTGTATATAATGACAAAATACATATTATTTAAAATAATTACCAAGAACTTGCAAAAAATTGATGCAGTTGCCTATCAAATTTGGATAAATCGAATACTAGCCCTTGTTTTATAATTTACTAGCAGACCCGGCCACACGTTGCTGTGGCTAACGAAACACAACGCCATTACCCAACCTTTATAAAATCTACACCACCCGCTTGCCAGCTGCCCGCTGACCGCTGCCCGCTGCCTGAATTGAATATTTGAATTTCTCGGCTTTTCTCTACTATAATAAGCATGTATTATGCATATAAACTAATTAACTCGCCACTAATTATACAATGCTTGCAATGCAACACTGGATATTTGAAAAGGAAAAATCAAATACCTACTTACTCTAAGACATCTATTTTTCAATTTCTTCCGTAGAACGAATTTCAAAAGTGACTATAGTACGGCCCGCCAGCCGTTTTGAATCACACAAAAATATGTTTTCTTTGAATTTCTCGGCATTTGTCTAATATAATTTACATGTATTATACATATAAACATTCCTCTTCAATCACTCTATCTATTGGTGAAAACCGTATGAAAATCCGTTGCGTAGTTTAAAAGATTAACGCGCACATACATTTTGAGCGACTTCATTTTATACCTACTATGTAATGAAAACGAAAATATAAAAATTAGCTTGCTAGACGCAATAAAAAATAAATATAATAAAAAAAGGATATTTTGGTTGCGTATTTTGGCCTCAATCCCAATATTAAGTTTTGAGCGACACTCTTGTGTGCGCGGTTTCATACTAATAAAGGTTCATGGCCTATCTCCATTGCTTTATTATCTATGGTCCGATGGTTCAGTACACACCAAACTTTAAGACCGGCCTGAACGTGGTACGATTCATTCTGGCGTAATTACTGAAAGACGTATAAAACATACGTTTGACAAAAAGAGGCGTGGGCGGAGGGGCCGTGCCTCTTTTTAATCTTAAATTCGCCTATTACGACGATTTTTGATCAACGTCAGACGTCAGGCCGGTACTAAAGTTTGTACTATACGCCCTGCCTTCGTCGATCGTTAAAAATATATCACGTCCATAGCTTGCCAATATTGGCTGGAGACATAATGTTTGTGTGGTTACAAAAATAAATTCTTTGAGAATTTCAGACATATTTTTGCGTCAACGTGCTATGTGGTTTTTAGCGAAGGTCAAATATTTTACTAGGAAATAGATATGCGAAGAATATTTTTATGATGCCCGTAACAATTATTTTATGACTTATTTTGTGCGTATTTGAAATCCGAAGTGAATAGGTATTTTAAATGAAAAAGGATTTGCAAAGCAGTTAGGCAAAGCATTTTGTAATTTGTTTAAAATGATTAATTTTGTTGAAATAATAAGTACTTTGTACCCAACAGAATATCCTATCTGAACGACCCATAATGCTTGCGGGTTATTTGTGGAATCGGCAAGTATATTTAAAAACTTTATTAGGCAATAATTTCCTAACATATTTTTTTAATAACATTAAACGGATGAAATGTAAATAATCTATCTATATAAATAAAAATGAATCTCCGAAATGTACGTACGCGCATAACTTCCGAACGACTGCACCAAATTGGATAATTCTTTTTTCTTTGTGTTCGTTTTCGTCAGGACAAGGTTTGTATAAATCTGCTGGTGAGCTCTGGCATTATGAAATTAGTATGAAAAAATTGCAATAGGTGGCACACGAGCTGTTTGAAAACTGAATGTACTGGGACTGAAGTCGGATAGGGGGTTCGTAGGAGAGGGGGGAGGGGAACCAGGGAGGGGAACCTAGGAAGGGAGAGGGGAACTCGGGCGGGGGGTTCGCGGGACGGGGGAAGGGGGAAAATGGAGTGGGGAGAAGGAAGGTGGGGAGGCGGAGTGGGAACGCGAGAGGGGAAGGGGGCGCGGGAGAGAAAGGGGAGGCGGAATGGGAAAGGACACGCAGGGAGAAACAAATTTCTTTATTAAATGGCATAGCAAAGCAAGCCGGGTACCAGCTAGTAAAAAATAATAAAGGGGCATACGTTAATTAAGTGAGCTCAAAAGGGGGAGGGGGGGGGGGGGGTCCAGCAAAATCTCACGTCTAATGAAAAGAATATAATATACCAAATTTATCTCACCAAGGTGGGGGGGGGGGGGGGGGGTCTAGATTGAAAAAAAAAACTGATACGTAATGAATGTATGCCCCCTAAAGAGCATTGAGCTTGGCCAGAGAAGTGCAAAAATATAGGACAATTTCGACGCGGGAGTCTGGAAATTCGGACATTCACTTGAGCGACTCTTTTTGCTACAAGCTCGCTGTTAGTTTTGCGAAAAAATATATAATCGTTAAATACGCATCTAAGTGTTTCGCAATCATTATCATCATTGTAATTACTTAGCATTACTTAGTATTAAACTACGCAACGGATTTTCATGCGGTTGTCACCAATAGATACAGTGATTCAAGAGGAAGGTTTATATGTATAATACATGCTTTCAGGCAGCGGGCAGCGGGCAGCTGGCAAGCGGGTGGTGTGGATTTTATAAAGGTTGGGTAATGGCGTTGTGTTTCGTTAGCCACAGCAACTTGTGGCCGGGTCTGCTAGTGTCTAATAATTCTCATTCGAATATGTGAAGAGATTCATTTAAAAAAAGGGAAAATTGATGCAATCACACAATCACACGTGATAGTCCATTGTATTGAGGCGTATTATGTATTTTATGTTTTAAATCTCTGCTATAATTTTTTCTATACCTCACGTGTAAAGTACTAACTATGTCGTTTCCCCGAAGGGGTAGGCAGAGAGGACGAACCGCCAAACAACTCGGTCTTGGCATACACTCTTTACCTCATTCACATTCATACATCGTCACATATATGTCGAGGTATTGCTCTTTGCTGATGACATCAAGCTATACAAGAAAATAACAGATATAAATCATTGCCATATACTACAGTCAAATATTAGTAAGTTTAAAGATTGGTGCGTTCAAAATAATTTATTTTTAAATGTAGAAAAGTGTAAAACCTTGACTTTCTTTAGAAATAAAAATCCTGTTTTGTTTGAATATTCCATCAATAACACAGCTTTAGAAAGAGTCACGGAAATGAGAGATCTTGGAATTATTTTGGACGAAAAACTAAGTTTCGCAAATCATATCCACCAAATTATGAACAAAGGTATGAAAACACTAGGCTTCGTATTAAGAACAACTAAAAACTTTAGTTCCATAGAAGCCATTAAACTATTATATGTATCTCTAGTTAGAAGCCAAATTGAATATAACTCGGTAGTTTGGTCTCCATCTTACAAAACTCACATTAATAATATTGAGCGAATACAAAAAAAAATTTCTGCGTTTTATTTTTTTTTATATTTTATAAATTAAGTATCCCACTAGAAGACTTAAAATATAATCTATTACTAAATATTTTAAAAATACATACACTAGAAGACAGACGTAAAATAAACGACTTAAGAGCGTTTAACCAGCCAGCGGACGAAAATCCACATTTCGTCGAAAGTTGTTCTTCCGATCGTGCAGGGCGGTTACAATGAGAAAGATTGATTATTCTCCGTACCAGCTTTTTAAAATTATAACTCGATATCGAATTTATTTCAATCCAAATTAGCTTTAATTTATACCTTCATCCAAAAATGCTGAAAGGCGTAATGATAAAACTATTAAAATAGTGTACTTTTTGTAGTTATTTTTTGATTATAAGTATTTATCATTTTTCAATAATGTCTAAATTTAATAAGAATGTTAAAAAAATCTGAAATATATTAGTTTGTAAGTGCGCAAATAAATACACAAATGGACCAATTTTCGTCAAGAAACACATGTACGTACATATTTTTTAATGATTTTATTGAACCTAAAATTAAAATTCTAATACATAACTTTGCTAGATAATGTATTGATTTATTTTACTGCATGATTACATTATTTGAAATGGGTGTGGTATAATACAAAAACTTTTTTGAAAATTTAACAAATCTGCCAACGACCTATGGAATAACCTTATTATACTAAAAATTAAAAAAAATTCTAAAAATTTATTACATAACTATGCTAGATAAAAGAACAATCTTTCGAAATCAGTTTATATTTTTTTGTGGAAAAGAGTCAATACGTCTAAAAACTTTTTTGAAAATGACGTATTTCCGGCTTTCTCTGGTAATGCCCTCTTAACATTTTTATTCAAAATACTTAGAGCGTTTAACCAGCCAGCGGACGAAAATCCACATTTCGTCGAAAGTTGTTCTTACGATCGTGCAGGGCGGTTACAATGAGAAAGATTAATTATTCTCCGTACCAGCTTTTTTAAAATTATAACTCAGTGTCGAATTTATTTCAATTCAAATTAGCTTTAATTTATACCTTCATCCAAAAATGCTGAAAGGCGTGATGATAAAACTATTAAAATAATGTACTTTTTGTAGTTATTTTTTGATTATAAGTATTTATCATTTTTCAATAATGTCTAAATTTAATAAGAATGTTACAAAAATCTGAAATATATTAATTTGTAAGTGCGCAAATAAATACACAAACGGACCAATTTTCGCCAAGAAACACATGTACGTACATATTTTTTAATGATTTTATTGAAACTAAAATTAAAATTCTAAAACATACGTTTGCTAGATAATGTATTGATTTATTTTACTGCATGAATTTATTATGTGAAATGGGTGTGGTATAATACAAAAACTTTTTTGAAAATTGAACAAATCTGCCAACGACCTATGGAATAACCTTATTATACTAAAAATTAAAAAAAAATCTCAAAATTTATTACATACGAATGCTAGATAAAAAAACAATCTTTCGAAATCCATTTATAATTTTTTGTGGAAAAGAGTCAATACGCCTAAAAACTTTTTTGAAAATGACGTATTTCCGGTTTTCTCTGGTAATGCCCTCTTAACTCTAAATTCGACTGTTGCGAACTCCTACAACTCATAAACTTACGAATACCGACAGTAACCAAGCGACAAAATACACTATTCTACTGCAGCATTCACAAGCGGAACTACATTGCCCACTCTCCTGTACAACGATTTCACACTATGGGGAATCAGTATTTAGGTGATGTCGACATATTTAACATCAACTTGGCGAATTTTGTGGATCTTGTAAGAAACATATTCCAAAACTATTCCTAAACATACGTGTATTTTTGTAAACTTATCAAATCGCTGTATTTTTTTTTTGTATTTTTGTGACTTGTGTGCATTTTTTATCTAATTTTATTTTTGTTGTTTCATTATCTATTGAAAAATCATCTGTCATCATTGTACTACCAAACATGTAAATGCCCTCTGGGCGTTGAATAAATAAATAAATAAAATAAATAAATAAATATACTCTTCTATTATTTTGACTCTTGACATGGCCCGACTCAAGTATCTGATTCATTAGATGGTGACATGTTTTCCTCGGGCGTTCCCGATTTCTTCTACCATTCTAATTTGCATCACACAATCTTCTAACACACCTTTGATGGTTCATTCGCTCTACATGCCCAAACCATCTGAGGGTCCCTCTCTTAAACTTACTCATTACTTTTTCGAAAATTACATTATTATTTATGCTGTTTTATTGGTTTGTAACACACATAATTAATATTTTATACGCATACACTTGCTCTTCTATGTTTTTACGCACCAGATTTAAATGTCCGGGTTAAATTTTCCCCCCAAAAAAAAAAAAAAAAAAAAAAAAAAAAAAAAAAAAAAAAAAAAAAAAAAAAAAAAAAAAAAAAAAAAAAAAAAAAAAAAAAGAAGGAAAAACTAAACCCTTTCATACACTTCCCCAAATGATCATGTAGTGAATCCACGTTATGCAATTGCACTATATAAGTATTATAAATACAAAACAATACAAGAACAACATGTCAACCTACTAGAGACCAAATGGGAATATAATTCACCGACTCCAGATATTTTCATATCAGAGGGTTCGGCTCTGTGGCATTTCTAATTGAACCTATAAATCCTACTGATCCCTCAATATAAATATTTAAAAAATCTTTTGTAATCCTACATGTATTTAAAATTACTGCTTTTTGCATTTTTATATACAAATTCTTTGACAAATCTAATATGCTTAAATTTTGAATCAGATTCCTAGGTATTATGCCAGTGGCCGAAATAACAAATGGTAATATTTTTATAGTCCGAGAATGTCAAATTCTTTTAATCTCATTTCCTAAATCTGTGTATTTTCTAATTTTTTCAGAAACAGTTTTTTGAATATTATTAATATTATTTTACTTACTATTTCAGGCTTATATTATTATTATATTTTTAATCATCGTATTTTGCTAATTTGCACTAAATTTTATCGTGTAGGACATTTGTGTTGTTTTCTTATGAATACTACAACTATATTTATCATGTTATACTTAAAAATTGTTAAATTTTCATAGAAAAGCCACTAGGGCGTTTATAAATAATAAATAAAATAAAATAAATAAATAGTAGGCTGCTTTAGATTGACTAGGATTGATAAAGAAAACCTGACTAGTTTCGTAAATAATTGTGGATCGAATGTGAATTAATTTATCTTGTGTATATAGGTATTCCATCCCAAATGAATCAGATGAGTGGGTTCACCAGTGAGTTATGTATTTTAGCAACTGAGCAACACCTTTGTTACGGAGAAATAACTGAATAAAAGAAAGCGTTCTTTGTGTCGCTATAGGAGCAGGCGGTGATGAATGTCTGCTAAATATATCCAGCTAATGCCAAGAGAAATCCATTAACAAAAGACTATTCGTGTACCCAGGCACACTTTGACTATAATTCACTTCAGAACTACCTTCCTAACAACTGTTAGGCTAATGTTACATACAGTATGTATGGCATGCACGCTGTTAGCACTGTTGGCGGGACGATAGGCGAATGGATTTTACAATTGTTGAAAGAAGATGATATCTTCCAAGGGCGTAGCTGAAGTATTCACGTGGAGGAGGAAGGAGTTTGGTTAAAGTAAAAAATATGCATTATTAGAAGAAAACTTCTTCAGAAAGCTTTTCACTTTGTGATGGCAGTATTTATTTTAATAAAAAGACAAATAACTTACTTCATATCCCTTTATTTATGTAGGTATAAATGGATCAGGAGTAAATGTACATTGAAGTAAAAAATTAAATACAGATCAACTAAGAAGATGAAGGGATGAAGGGATAGAAGGAAAGGGGAGAGGTAAGAGGTAAGGTTTATTAGAATTAGGGATTACAATGTCAATAGAAGGAAAAGACCGGATAAGTGGGAAAATGTTCAATATAAGGTTAATATTTTTTTTGCTTATTAATTAGATCTGAATTGAGGGAAAACCAGAAATATGTCATTTTTAAATCAGATTTTAGACGTATTGACTCTTTTCCACAAAAAATTATAAATGGATTTCGAAAGATTGTTCTTCTATCTGGCATTCGCATGTTTTAAATTTTGAGAAAAAATGTTTATTTTTAGTATAATAAGGCTATATACCACAGGTCGTTGGCAGATTTGTTAAATTTTCAAAAAAGATTTCGTATTATACCACACCCATTTTAAATCATATAATCATGCAGTAAAATAAATCAACACATTATCTTGGTATCGCGTGTTGTAGAATTTTAATTTTAGTTTAAATAAAATCATTAAAAAATATATGCGTACAAGTGTTTCTTGACGAAAATTGGCCCGTTTGTGTGTTGATTTGCGCACTTACAAACTAATGTATTTCAAAATTTTTTAACATTCTTATTTAACTTAGACATTATTGAAAAATGATAAATACTTATAATCAAAAAATAATTACAAAAGGTACATTATTTTAATAGTTTTATCATCACGTCTTTTAGCATTTTTGGATGTAGGTATAAATTAAAGCAAATTTGGAATGAAATAAAATCGATATTGAGTTATAATTTAAAAAAGCTGGTACAGAGAATGATATTAGTCTTTCTCATTGTAACCGCCCTGCACGATTGTAAGAACAAATTTTGACGAAATGTGGATTTTCGGCCGCTGGCTGGTTAAACGCTTCTTATTTCTAAAATTTCTAAATTATTAATCTGCGAAGCCTTATATATAACCTGTATGAATTATTTTTAGTCATACATTTTTAACAAAAGTGTCACAAATTTTCAATAAATGATCTGTGAACTTAGATTAACTATTAACATGTTCGTATAAAGCTCCGGTTGAATTGTACCGGGAATGTTTTTACTTATAATTTTTGGGGTATCGTTATCATAATATATTATCGTTATTTATATCTTTAGAAAAAGAGTAGATATACAACTGGAAGAAATTCTGTTTATTTTTTAAGTAAAATTTCTTTACGCACGCTTGACTTGGGGAGTAAGCTGGTAAATGCGTGACGAGGGCGTTATGAAAAATACGGATCACCTATCGATCGGGCGAGGCGAACGGAAGTTGAGAGGGAGATATAAGTTAGTGAAGTTTTACTCCAGTCGTGTGGTATAAAGCACACTCGTTCTTTTTTAATTTAGTATTTCATCTATCAATTTAGTTAGATTAACCATTATTAAATGATATTTGTGTTTTGTGATTTAAATCAAAAGTTCCTACAATCAATCAAAGTACAATCGACAAAGTAATCGTACCTAATCTATATACATGATTAACAGGTACCTACCTATCTAAATTTCGATTATTATTCATTTATTTTTGGAACCCGATTAGGTAAGTAAAGATGGTAAGTAAAGTTATTGAGTTGAACTCATTATATCTAGCATGAAGCATGATAGATGTGGTATAGAATGATTTAAAGGTAATAATTTTTGAAATTATAACATGACATGACATCTGGGTTCAAAGTTGGCTCTTTTCATATTTTATTTATTTTGATACAATATTCTACATTTTATATTATAATATAATAACAATAATGTTGGCCTCACTGGGTGACTTACCCGTGCTGAGTCCCCCATTTTGCTCTACCAATAATTCGTTAAGATGAAGCCATACTAAATAATTCAAAATCATACAAAATCGTATGTTTTTGTTTTGAAAATTTGATGGCTTAGAAGTATTACAGATGCTTCAATTAAATACTGCGTGTAGAACACACCTTCGCCCTTAAAAGATCGGTAATTTTTTTTATGTCTTTTAATAAGCCTATAAAAAAATAAAGTATAAGGTCTATAAAAAACACTTTCAAGTCCAAACTCTCCTATTTATAAACCCCTTTCGGATTTTATTTTATTGGATAATGTGGCAAATTTAGTTTCTTTTATAATAATCGCAAAAAAATTTGATATTTACGCCCGAACTTCACAAAATAAAATAAAATATGCATTTTCTCGTTGTTATTTTTGACATCAATCAATACGGCCTGCACTCTACGAATTTGGATTTTTGAAGTGACCCTTATGGCATGGGCACAAGAACCATGAACTGGGCACACCTATTTCGTATCAGTCACGCCCCGGCCGGAGCGGGAGACAGTCGCGTGACTCCGCGTCGCTTAGTTTCGTGAAATCAATTTTAAATTTCCGTTTTCTTACAATAAAAAATGCGTAAAAAAGGAATTAATATTTTTTACAGGCCTTTACGAAATCAACCTGTAAAAAAAATTCTCAAATACCTTTTCCAACCTTTCCAAAAGCTTTTTCTCAAGTATTTTTAAACTCCTCCCATAAAGGGCGCGAATTCCAATTTCGATTTTTTCCTGAACTATTGGATCGCCTTAATGCCAATATTTGTTATTGGTTTTTTCTACAAGATTTGCTTTTGGAATTACGCGTCCAATGGTCAATGCTTTCAAAAGAAAGAGAAAGTCGTTTCGAGAGATAAATGAGTCTCCACCACACAACACAAGGTAAAAACCATAGAATAAGGAAGTACAAACATTGGTATACATCGTGTACTCGCAAGTACCTAGTACTCAAGTGACAACCAAATACACAAAATATCATGAGACTCTAAATGAGTTGGCAAGTAACAAGAACCAAGGTTTACGTAAGAACCTTACCCACATCTTTTAAGATGGGCCTTCTAATTTTAGGAAGGTCGGAAAACAAATTGATGTATTTATCGATGTCCTTTGTGATCTAGGACACATTTCAGTCATTTGCAAACATCGCATTTAACAACCGACATCATAACAAGCTTGGAAAACTGAAAAAAATTCACGTCACAATATTTTTACGCTGATTCAGGAATTAAACCCGAAATGTCATGACACGTGACATGGCACGTGGCCTACACCACGAAGGCATTCGAAAATGTTGACTGGTTAAAAAAATTCGCCAAAATTTGGAAAATTACCTCGTGATAAGGACTAAGACGTTAGATACATAATTTTGTTTGTTACTTTTTGAAGTGAAAACTTCTTTACCACCGTTGTAATTTGAAACTAGAAAACTAGAAACTAGACGAACGAGCTCCACACAGGAGGCCCTGAGGAACATAATTTCCCTCAAGGCCTATGTCATCTTTATGCTCACCTATGATGCTGTGTGGAGGGTTTTTTTAAGGAAAGGAAGGAGAGGAGAGTTCTGGGAAGGAAAAGGGTTTAAGTGGGTAGAAATCTTGGGTTCAGTATGCATGTCACCCGCCTCCAAGACCTAGACAAACCTCACCTCATGAACCCGGGCACCCCTGCTATCTATAGGATTTAGCCTGCGAGAGAATGAGATAGTATAATCGGTCTCCTCTTTATGCGGTGCTTCGTAGTCTATCGGTCTCCTCTTTGTGCGGTGCTTCGTAGCCTCCCCACTCTTGTCTACTTTAGGTTTCTGAAGGTTTCACTTCTACCGCATGTAATTTTTTTATTTAAGTGAAAATTTCTTTAGCACCGTTGTGATTTGAAACTCGATGAAACGAAACATAGCGACACTAAAAAGCGACAAACATACATCTGTAGGATTTAGCCTGCGAGAAAATGAGATAGAATAAATTGATCTCCTTTTTGTGCGGTGTTTCGTAGCCTCCCCACTCTTGTCTACTTCAGTTTTCTGAAGGTTTCACTTGTACCGCGTGTGAACTGTACACTTGTATTTAGTTTCATAAGGCCCATTAACCGGCGGCCGAGAATCCAAATCGTCGAAAGATGGTCTTGCGATGGTATCCTTGCAAATATACAAGGCGGTTCGAATAATAAATATTGATTATTCTCAATATCGATTTTATTTCATTTGCTTTAATATAACTATACCTATAGTCAAGTTAGCAATAAAAATGCTCAAACCCGAGATGATAAAATTATTAAAATTATGTAATTTTTTTTAATCGTATTTATTTATAATTTTTCAATAAAGTCTATGCAAAATAAGTGTTTAAAAAATCTGAAATACATTATTTTGTAAGACCGTAAATAAATAGACAAATTGAAGTATTTTCGTCGGAAAACACTTCAGTTTGTCTATTTATTTATGGTATAACGAACTGGTATAACGAACACACGAAAAAAGAATTATCCAATTTGGTGCAGTCGTTCGAAAGTTATGTGCTTAGCAACACATTCAGTGATTCATTTTTATTTAGCCAACGACCAACGGTATATAAAAAAAAACTGCCAACGAAAAATAAACCTTAGGTACTATAATAAAAATAAACATATTTTTTGAAATTTTAAAACATAACTTTGCTGGAAAAATAACGATCTTTCGATATAATTTTAGCAATTAAGATGTAAGTCACCAGTTATAATTATAAATCTTTGTTGTGAGCTATAATAAGCCTTAGATGTACGGTAATGCCTATAATAAATGACTTTTTTTTCAGCCCGATTCCAATTAGAGACCAAAGTCAACATTTTTCGCTTTCCGCGATCGCTATAGTCATCTCTATTTTCATATCTACGATTTCAATATTGTCATCACTGCAAACAACGGTGACCCGACAATTCGTCCTGCGACAATTCATCCGGCGACAGTTCATCCTGCGACAGTTCATCCGGCCGACAGTTCATCCTGCCGACAGTTCATCCTGCCGACAGTTCATCCCGCCGACAATCCAACCGGCGACAATTCATCCTGCCTGATCATTTAGAAGATTTTTATTAAGTAAGTATGCAAAGAGGATATACGGCCGTACAGCCAAAATCGATATCTGAAGGCATCTTGAGTGGAAATCCGCTGTAAAAATTATTTTTACTAACAATAATTTCGACTCTCCGAAGAAGCATGCGTGAATAACAAAATACGACATTCTTATACTTATAGGTTATACTTATAAGTTAGGTTAGGTTAGGTTAGGTTCGGTTAGGTTAGGTTGAATTGTCAGGATGAATTGTCGCCGGATGAATTGTCGGCGGGATGAACTGTCGGCAGGATGAACTGTCGGCAGGATGAACTGTCGGCCGGATGAACTGTCGCCGGATGAATTGTCGCAGGATGAACTGTCATGGAACCGCAAACAACACATGAACCATACTGTTTGCAACCCAACTGAAATCGTATAATCAAACAGAACCATGCTGTTTGCTGTGATGTCAACTGGCATAAGCTGTAGAATCTAGATTATTACACTATAAAATATTCAAGAGTTTTGATTATTACGACTATTTTCTCTGTCTATATCAAATAATAATATTATGATTCACGTAGTCAATGACCTAGTGATGGGAATGTCGTAATGTTTTGTGTGAACACTGCATTACGTATTATTATTTGTTTTGTGTTCAACTTAAGAACCATTCAATTCAAACAACTATATTATTCACACTTTTTCAACGCACGATGCTGTTGATTTAATATTCTTTAGCAATTATTGTTTATTTAATATATATTGTTTATTTAATATATTTTATTTAATATTCTTTAGCAATATTAGTTTTATAGCTCCAAAAATGTATAATTTACTATGTACAACCTTTAAAGAGAACATATGTCAAAATCTTCAATCTTATAAAAAATATACCAAAATGTGGCTAAAAAACACTGAAACAGATATTTTTTTCTTATAAGTTTAAATAAAGCCATTAAATATATCTATCATTGGACAGCTTTTAGAGAAGATTTATAATATTGTTTGCTAGTTTATTTTGTTTGTTTTTTTTTTTATGTTTTTAAATTGCACTTGTAACATCTATTCTTACAAAACTTACAAATACAATAATAACAGTGCAGGCTGTTATTATGCTGTAGTTTTTAAATGCATTTATTCAGTAACTTTTTTTTTTAAATCCCTTATTTATGTATACTTAAAATATTCACTATAACCATAGAAATAAAAGTAAAAAATCAATATTATACCCACGCACAGGCATTGCCTTTGTGGGATTTTTTTGTTCATACATTAATTATATTAAGTTTTTTTATATACTTTTCATTATTTCATGTATGTATTATATGTATTGTATCAAAAAAATTTCAATAAAAAAAAAAAAAAAAAAAAAAAAAAAAAAAAAAAAAAAAAAAAAAAATTTTCTCGGACATATATTATGTATTAACTTACATCTTGGCAGTATGCAGGCGGACAAAAGATGGACTAACGAAAGACTTTACCTACTACAATTAGTATCTATAATAAAACATAGATTTCTCTGTAGCCATAATACCCACGGCAGCGTATGACTGCATAGATAAAGTATGTCCAATAAAATAAAATATTTTAAGGAATTTATTAAAGCCAAGGTTTTGAAGAACTAAATGATCTGCATTAACAACTAAATTATAAAAAAATCGTTATGATAGTGAAAATAATATTATCATTACGGTTATTGAATCTATAATTTCGAAAGAAAAAGTTCGTCTGGATGTCCCAACGTCCCAAGCAACATACCTAAATCACAAGTTTTAACGACTGCATTACATCTTATAAGCAATTTATAATTAAATAAATATTAACGACATTTTTTTATGTTTTATACCTAGATACCCTGTCATCTGCATATTAAAAATAAGTAGGTGTTTAAAAAATATATCGTAATTCGAAAACTTTTGGAAATTTTACATTCGCATTAACCTAGAAATTCAAAATAGAAATAGCAGTGCAATTTTCAGAAAGCAAGAAGCTCGCCGTTCGAGAGTTATTATATATTATATTACTGCTATAGCATGCATAGATTTTCGGAGGCTTCTACTAATATCTACAGGAATTCCAAAAACTGAAAAAATCGAACTAATATCAGCTCAAACTGTTGACTAATATCTATGAGAACCAAAGTGTTGACGAATATCTACAGCTCAAACTGCTGGCTAATATCTATGAGAATCAAAGTGTTGACGAATAACTACAGCACTGGCAGAGGTTTGATTTGCAATTATGTATAGCATATTGGAATAACGTAATATTGCGTATGCAGTTTAAAAAACTTAATTTATGTAAGTATGTATGTAAAAATCCCTAATATCGGACTATTGGACACGTTTAGCTGATTAGTCCAACCTACGCTCTGTAGATATTAGTTCAACCTACGCTCTGTAGATATTAGTCAACACTGGGACCGTCATAGATATTCGTCCGACCTTAGCTCTGTAGATATTAGTCAACACTCTGAAGTTCGTAGATATTAGTTCAACATATGAGCTGTAGATATTCGTGCGACATACAGGCTGTAGATATTAGTATCTGGAGTCAGATTTTTGGCTTTATACTGCTAATGCAGATGCAACTGAGAAGATAATACGAAAATTGCATTTAAACGATTAACTATTGCAATATTTACGATCTCTAGTTTGCAATTTCAACAGAAATGATTATGCTTGTACCTACTTATAAACTCATTACTTCATTACAAAAGTTGTGTATCTGAAACCACAAATCATAGACATGAAACACTATGCTGTAGCGATCACCTGGGTAATCGCCCCAGTCTGCTAGCTTTATAGATACCTACCTATAGATGAAGCAAGTTTTTGAAGTGAAAGCTTCTTTAGCACCGTGATTTGAAACTCGATGAAATGAAAAATAGCGACACAAAAAAGAGCACATACTTCTATCTATAGGATTAGCCTGCAAGAGAATGAGATAGCTATGAAATATTTATTTAATTCACTGATACTCGGTTCCAATTCTTCAAACCACTCCAAAATGAATAGGCAAAAGAAAACACAAAAGAAAGCGACATCTAGTGACTCCGAAGGAGAAAACACAAATACTAATAAGATAACCAAGTGTACACGAAAGGGTGAAGTGGAATTCGACGACAAAAATATGGAAAAAATCATCCTTCACATTGTTAAAAAAGTGCTTCGTAGTCTCCCTCACTCTTGTCTACTTTAGTTTTCTGAACGTTTCACTTCTACCGCGTGTGAATTGCACTTTTTAAAATATATTTGGAACCTTTTGAAAGAGTGTAAATACATTTTTATTTGTGTTGATTGATTCTAAAGGCGTGGATGGTCTGAAGGAATTGTGCTGACAATTTAGCCTCAGGCAAAGAGTTTGTCGGAATGCCACTTTTAGTGCTTTATGTTTTATTGCTGTAACCAAGAAAGCGGTGGTCGGAAGGAATGGTTTTAAGCAAGAAGAATTTCGTTAGCTTAATTAAGGCAACATTACACTAACAGATGTTAACGTAAGGGAGAGAAGATGTGTGACGAGTTTCGCATTTTTTTTTTCAAAATTAAGGGAGCTATCAGTCCGGGTACCTATTGTAGTGCTGAGAATTGATAAAAAACGACATAATTTATTTTCAGGAAAAAACATAAAATATGTAAATCCATAAAAACCTGTCATAGAAATTATCTTAAAATTATCATTCGTGTCATCTTTAGGATTCGAGTATTTGGAAATTACTAATTAAAAATACGTTAGTTATTGATATTTTTATAAAATGAATTAGGTAAATTAGAAACAGACTCATAAATTATTTGAATTAAATTGGCAATTTAAAAGATGAAATTAGTATGTCTGGAATGTTTATGTATTTTAAGTATGTTGTAAATAATTTTGAAAGCACCGTACATTTACAAAATCAATCGAACAGTATTAATACGGTAACGTCTGTCGAACAGTATTAATACGGTAACACCTGCGTGGTTGAATTTCAGAACCCAGCTTCTAGTGCATGTCTGACGTAACGTCATACGCGCCGCGCCACAAATAACATCTGTGTACGTAGAATTTCAGACAAAGCTACTGTTATAATTCGGTTTCGAATTCAAGAATTCGTCACAATATGTCGCTACTTCCGTCAGCAGGTCGGATGGGGACGTCTCCCCCTAGGTATAACTGCTAGGAATTTGTGAATATGTGGTATCTCTCCGGATACATGTTGTATCAATCGGCCATATATTACATAAAACGTCATTGCTCTGTCTCGGTTACTTTGTCCCGGTGACTAGCTACACTGGATGACAGTGGATCCGAGTATTATTTATTCTTGGACTTCTTAGTCAACGGGTTTCAATTATATTAGCTGCTTGCAGTTGTCTGAAGAAACGCCCAGCTCCTGATATCTTTATATTTCGGGTTCCGATGATAAATATAATGATAATACGTAGGTACTATCTACTATCTTTATCTGTATTATTTACAACGCATTATCGAAATGTATTTTGAAATAATTTCAATTTAATTTATTTCACAAATTTATTTGCCTTCTGTATTTTGCCCCCCCCGGCATGCTTATATACAATATGCAGTCGGTTTAGGGAAAATACGGTATACCTAATTAGACAAAATATAACTAAGTAACGCCGAGGGAATGTGCAGAGAGGATGTACCGCCGAATAACAAAGTATAAAACATATTTTCAAGAAAAAACCTACTTGTCCATATGCTGTATGTATATGGGTTGTTCTTTTGAATCTACATAAAGTTGTCTCCACCAGAGATTGGAGAAAAATTCAACAGAATAACCAATATTATTATTTTATAATCACTTTAAAATCTACTATATACGTAACGACTGTGTGCGTTTAAAAAAAATGTTTGTTTATATTTTTGTAGTCAAAATTACGTGACAGAGTTGTAACTCCTCGTGATAGAAGTGTATTTCATACAAAACACAGTTGTCCCCTGCAACCTCGACTTGCGTATATTCTATAATGTAACAAAAAAAATTATATGACGACATAAAATATATAACTTTTTTTTTATTATATGATGTTTAATAAAATTTTTTCAAAATCCCAAGAACTTGTCTCCTACAACTTTTATGTCATACGTCAACTCTGTCACGTGGGTTGTCATTCGAAATACGTATACCTACACGCAGCTCAGGTTTGTCACCACCAAAGATATTGAAAGTCACCCCTGATAGGCATTTTAGGCCTTCTTCCTCCCTTGCTACAATTTCCCCTCTGAGATCCAGAGAGAATTCATTTATAGTAAAAAACAAATGTATGTGACGGAGGGGTGAAAATGTGACAGAGTGGTAAAAGTTATACAGGTTAAAAAGAAGAAAAACCCATACACCAGCGCATAAGTACAAAAAATCGACATTGTATATAAATTCGTTTGATATTCGTACCAACTTATTATTAAGGACATTTTTGAAGTCGATTTTACGTTTGAAATTGGTACAAATATCATTTCGGCGGACTATTTGTCGGCGGATCAACAACTGTCGGTTCACCGTATTTTATGAAGGTTTTCACATTTTAAAATTTTTATACTATGACATCAAAATTGGTGTGTGTTATGAGGCTGAAGATAGTGAGGATGGTGGGACAATACCTGGCTATTCACATTTGGCTCCCATACACGTCTTAAGCCATTTCAAGCAACGTTTTAATTCTGAATGGTGATCTTACACCAGGGCGATTCTGATAGTATCTTCCTCCCTGGAACATGCCGTAAGTATACTATACAGGTGTTAGAGACGTACTTGACTTACTTTAACCGGTGATTCCTGACATTATTTGGAAGAAAAAATGTAAATGAAATTTCGGTTCCGGTGAATTTTTTGCAATTTATTTTTTTCAAAACCGTTTTTTTTCACAAGTCATCACTGGTCACTCAGCCGAGTAACCGCCCAATCTCTCATTCCGACCATAATAACCGTCCTATACCTATTGATTTATATGTAAGTTGAAAGAAAAAAAATTCAACGCACACCAAATATTCATTCACATTTTATGCTCCAAATAATGTCAGGAAGCATTGGTTAAAGCAGGGTTTCCCAACCAGTGGTCCGCGGACCACTAGTGGTCCGCAAGAGGCTAGAAGATGGTCCGCGATGGTTCGCCGGTCAATAGAAATAGAAATCTGAATAAAAAAAATCGGGACAATATTCAGTTTATCATTATTAAACCTTGTGGTCAGTGGCCATTATCGTATTCCGTTTCGCCCCACCCCATCCTACCCCGTTCTACCCCCTCCGTGGTGGTAAATATTCTGCTAGAACCCGTCCCACCCTATCCCATTCCGCCCCCTCCGTTGTGGTAAATATTCTGCTAAAACCCGTCCCACCCTATCCCATTCCGCCCCCTCCGTTGTGGTAAATATTCTGCTAAAACCCGTCCCACCCTATCCCATTCCGCCTCCTCCGTTGTGGTAAATATTCTGCTAGAACCCATCCTACACTATCCCATGACGCCCCTCCCGTTGTGCTATCCGTCCCGGTTGCCACCCATGCTAGTCTACGCCACTGACCACAAGCAGTGACTTAGGTTAGCGTGGGTAGCACCATAATGTGGTGTCACCCTCCCCCCCATTAAAGTTGACAAAACACAACACCCGAGGCACCGCCGCCCCCTCGCTAAGCCACTGCTTGTGGTCCCTGTCGCAAAAATAAACGTACAAGTGGTCTCGGGTCAGAAAAAGGTTGGGAACCACTGGGTTAAAGTAAGTCAAAAAGGTCCCTTAACAAACTGTGTATGTTTTTAATTGTATTAATTGAGAAATAACAAACTCGTCAAATAAAATGTTGTTATTTCAATGTTCAAATGCCAACGCATGTGTCGGGATTTGAACCCACCACCTTCGGATTACAAGATCCTCTTACCTCTTGCACTCACAGCCTGCAGAATTTGTAAATGTATATACCGGTTATGGTCAAATCTATGTAAGTAGCTTATTATTTTCAAGGTTGTGTAACTATGCTTTTACATTTTACCTTCTTTATTTGAAAAATTAACTTGAATTTTTGTCAATGAAACACAAAACACCCAAAATCAAAATCTTACACCTGCCTTCATTACCATAAAAGTTACATAAAATTTCTCATTTAATAGGTTCTCATATCAATATACATACAGATGATATATAAAAGTCAGCGTAGGTATGTAACCTTACCCAGTTACATGCGTAGATTTTGTAAATGCGTCTAGGTTGTCAAATGCTTCCGGAGAAGATTTTTAATGGGACATGTCTGTGTCAAGCGGGTGAAGGCGAAGGTGACATTATACTAACTTAACATATTTATTGTCTGTCTCGCTATCATAGCTCTCCGTTTGAATACCAGCGTGTTACTGACATTGGCACCCCAATCTCCAACCTCAAGATCAGTGGAACTATGCTGGGAATCTGGCATGAGCCGCAGGACTTACGGATGATAGGATACCGTTCTTGGTAGGGAAAGAGCAGCAGATATCTTTGACACATATTGCCACAATGTCCCGAGACGTGAGCATATCTCGCCTTAATGCTATCGGCATCGGATCCTAAATATGTCGAACAGAAGTTGCAGCAAATATACGATTTGATGAAATCGAAGGTGCCCGTTTGACAGACTGCAGTGGTTTCGTGAGTACAGTACACGCCAAAGGGATTGCACAGTCAAAAAACATATTAATTATTAATATAAATTAACAATTAAAGGAATACATACTTATTTGTGATTATATTATTAATTTTGAATTTTAATATTATTTGCTTTAATTTAAATTTACATGATTTTTTATTTTATTTTTTATTATTATTTTATATTATACAGACCCAACCACACGTTGCTGTGGCTACAACACGATCTACTGACTGCGCTATTATCCAACCTTTATAACAAACGCCATCCGTTAATTTGAATACATATCAAACCCACACCGCTTGCTTGCCAGCCCGCTGCCCGCTTGCTAGCCCGCTCCCTTTATATATTATATATTTCAACCAATTTAGACAAAACCTTGACAAATTATATAGATACCTAAACCTTCACTCTATCTATTGGTGAAAATCGCATGAAAATCCGTTGCGTAGTTTAAAATATCTAATCTGTGCTTTATACTATGTAAAGATTATGTGCATTAAATAATAGATTTTATTTAATTATTTTTTATGTATATTATATTATGTATGTATATTGTATTAGGCACTGCTGAAAACCAGCTGCATTCCAGGAGAAATGTATGCAAATGTATAGCCGAGCAGTGACCTTTTGTCAATAGAAAGAAAACATCGTCAGAATCTAAATACATAGGAGCACGCAAAAATTACACAATATAGTCTAAAATATTCATCACGCGGCCTTGGAAAATATCTTTCTTTAATCTCTACTGGATGAATGAAGGTCTGAGTGTAAACGGCGCACGACGCGCGACGTTTTACTGATGACAGTGATGACACTGATGACATTGTGTTGATAGATATCTGTCAACTCCAGCAATCTAGCTTTTGCTAGTTTATGATACAATTTGAACTTAAAGAATTGGGTAAAAAAAAAAATTATATATAATTTATTGAAAAACCAAAATAATGCAGCACTTGAAAAATTTCCTCTAAACACATAAATATAGTTGTTAAACTCCTAGTGTGATAACATTATACCACTTGCACCAATTGAAACACTGACTAACCAACTAATCATCACGCTATTTTTCGCAGGGGTTAGCAGAGCGGATGTACCTCCAAGCAACTCGGTGTTCAATTGGATAATTGAACAATGGAATATCGTCTCATCTCGCAATGGAATATCATCTCACCACTCGTCATCATCCAAATATTCCACAAAAGCTTCACTTTGAAACTGTGGCGCAATAAATACTCATTTCGGAACTGATTTTCAACACCAGAATCTAGATCAGTGAGGTCAGATAATCCTTTACTGGTGGTTGTGTAGAAATTCTGCTTATTTGATCGCATTCGTCATCAGTGATCTCGTCACCTTCTTCCAGAAAAGACAGTTTTTATTGCACTGACGAGCAATTGAAAAAGAATTTAGAGAAAACACGTCAGACGCCAATAACCCTGCCATACCAAAATGAAATGAATATTTAAAAATATACATTTTTATGGTATCTTCAGTTATAAATGCGGTTGTTCGCAAGGATAATAAAATGTGGTTAATTTTTTATAAGTCTAGTGTTTTGTGAAAAATCGCCTGTCACATCACAATAAATGAACATCAAACATCATTAATAAAATAGAAATCTAAAGAAATCTTTTTTACGCATATCTTACACGACTATTAGGTGGGTAATCACAGCTATTCAAACCTAACCTTTGCCCGTGCAAAAACTAATAGTAATAACGAATGACTAATGACTAATGACAAGCTCCCCGAAAGTTCTGGAGAACTCTGAGAAATGCCTTCTGGTCTCAGGTTTGAGGAAAGGAAAATCCTGATCTATTTCCTTCTCGTGGTGGGGAGTGAGCAACGACCTCGTATCGGCAAATATAGACAGGGACCGAGCATTGGCCGGAATAAGCTGACCGCCAACTTTCGCCCTACCAGGCGTCTGTTGTCTAGGGCACCCTCTTGTCCTGGAGAAGTAAATAATCTCCAAAGGCGGAAGAACCTTCGAGGTCAACGGCATAGGATGTGGAAAGAAACGGGAAACTACCACATTAAAGGTCCAAGTAGCGTCCCAAGAACCAGCAAAACATGAATACCCAATCTCAAGTAAAGAACACCAAGGAGTTTGTCTACCTCGGGAGCAAAATAACATGGGACGGTCGGTCTAAGAGCGAGGTCGGCAGCCGTATACACCAGGCTAGGCTTGCATTCAATAAAAGGTCGAAAATAATAGAGTCGAATAATATAGACCTAAAACTAAAAATACTCCTCATCAAGACCTGTATGGAGTACCTTGATGTACGGCTGCGAGACATGGTGCCTATCCGAAAGAGATAAACGGAGACTAGAGGCTTTTGAGATGTGGTCCTATAGAAGACTATTAGGAATTTCCTGGAGAGACCACATTACAAATGAGGAGGTTCTCCAAAGAATCGAAGGAGAAAGGCACCTGCTCAGGATCTTGTCCGAAAGGCGTGCAAGTTGGATTGACCATGTAATACGACAAGAAGGCCTCTTGCATGCCATAATGGAGGGTATGACCGAGGGGACAAACTCTAGGGGTCGCCCACGCCGAGATTACCTGGAGGACCTGCTGGTGGACGTGCGCTGCTCATCATATGCAGACTTCAAAAGAGCCGCCCAAGACAGGGAAGAGTGGAAGAGACGAATAGAGGAAATTGCTGCAAACCAATCCCAGGATAGGAACCAGAGAGAATGAAAATGATTTACAACTAATGGATTAAGGCCCAAGAATTAAGATTTCAAATTTCGTTGGAAGATTGTCTTGCGATCGTACCCTTGAAACTGTACAGGGCGGTTCCGATGAGAAAGATTAATTATTCTCAGTACCAGCATGCTCACCTAATAACTCAATATCGATTTTTAATTAATTCAAATTTTTCTTTAATATATCCCTACATTCATGTTAGCAATGTAAATGCTCAAACGCGTGATGATATATTTTTTAAAAATTTTGAAATTTTTGTAAATATTTTTTGATCGTAAGTATGTATAATTTTTCAATAATTTCTAAGCAAAATAAGTGTATAAAAAAATCTGAAAAATATTAGTCTGTAAGACCGTAAAGAAATAGACAAACTGAAGCATTTTCGTTAAAAATACACGTACTAGGATTTTCTTTAATGATCTTATTTTAATTCTAGATAGTGATTTATTTTAATGCATCTATGATTTATTTTAATGCATCTATGATTTATATGATTTGAAATGTGTGTTGTATAATAAAACAATTCGTTTGAAAATTTAACAAATCTGCCTACGACCAACGGTATAACTTTATTATAATAAAAACAAAAATATTTTTTTCAAAATTTAAAAACGTATTTACTAGATAAAATAACAATCATCCGAAATCAATTTCGATTTTTTGTAGGAAAGAATCGACACGACTAGAATTTGATTTAAAAATGACGTATTTTACGATCGTGTCTGGTTATATACCCTCTTAACTACCAACTTATCAATGAACAATAGAAAATGATGTGCAATGTTATTGAGTGAATAATAACTGTACCTATTGTACTAGTTCATCATTGTGTTATAAACATTATTACCAATAAACACACAGATGGTAGTTTTTCCACATACAGTACCTACCTACCGTACTGCTCGCCGCACATTATAAATAATATATTGCCCATACAATGCAAAAGGAACAACTTATCTCTGCATTTCTCACGTTTGAGAAAACCGTGTCTGAAGATTATTTTTCGAGTTTTTAAACATTTGTCAAAAATCAAACAGTAGCAACATGTAGATATTTTTTTTCGTAATCCACCGAACGTAGCGAACCCTTGGGTGACTCACTTTCCAAATTGGAATAATAATAATAATAATTGGATAATTTTTATAGCGCCGTTTTTGTGAAAAATCACCTCAAGGGCAAATATCTCTACACCTCTACATTCTACATCTCTACATATTATAAATTAAAGTCATCCGTCGTGTCTGTCTGCCTGTCTGTTCGCGATAAACTCAAAAACTACCTAACGGATTTTCATGCGGTTTTCACCAATAGAAAGAGTGATTCATGAGGAAGGTTTAGGTATATAATTTTTCAGGGTTTTGTGTAAATTAGTTGAAATATATAATATATTGTGGTGGACGAGCGGACTGACAGCGGGCGGCGTGGATTTGATTTGTATGTAAATCTACAGTTTTATGCCGAGATTGGTGAAATTTTGCACATGTGACCTTCAAAATAAGAGGAAGGTCACTGTCTACATTTGATTTCTAAAACTCTGTGTAAAGCCCGGGCATCGCCGGGGACTTCAGCTAGTGTACGGTTTGGTTTGTAATTTCCTGGCAATTATTATTGGTTAATTAAAATAATTACAGGCATTTATTTGAGAACTCTGCAGTTTTTATAAATATTAGCGAGCACTCGGCATGAGTTGCAACGCCACTCAAACAGTAGTTTTAATTCTTTTTATTGAAGTGCTTTTGGATAACCAATATTTTTTGTTTTTCCGACGCGTCAGCAGGCCACACACAGCTATCGGAGTGAGAAGCATAAATTTTCCAAATTTACTTCTTGCTATCCCCTATCGCTACGTTGGGCCCTTTGAGATTCCTCCCTCGGCTCTTCATTTTTCAAAATTAAATATGTGTATACTATATTAAATACACACATTATTCAAAACGAAATATGTGTATATTATAATAAATACACACATTTTTCATAAGAAATACTCAAACTTCTCACAGTCCGTATGAGACGCATGGATTTCTCACATTCACTCCCTGACATCCCCCAACGCTCCTATGTCTCCTTTAAAATCCTGCCCTCTGCTTCTCCCTCGTCCCCCACTCCTCGGCTCCCCTCCCCACTCGTCCCATCTCGCTTTCCCCTTCCACCTTCCCCGCCTTCCCCCCTCCCGTGTCCCCCTTCCCAACGCCAGAGCTCACTATTATATATATACAAAAAATTCGCCGGTGTGCGCATAACAATTCACCAAAGTTTCATCACAATCTGATGAATGGTGTAGGAAATAATTTCATAACGCTAGAGTTCACCATTATATACATACAGAAAGCTTTGCGGGCAAGTGCACGACAAATCACCAAAACTTCACCGCAAACGGTTGAAAGGTTTAGGTATCGCATAAGGGACAAACAAAGAAACATTCATTATTATATACCTATTAAGATGTTTTCTCAGAATCTTAATGCGATCATAAAAAGATTTTCCGTTTTTTCCTGTCAAATGTCCAATAGCCAAATTTGAGAATCACGCTAACCGTTTCTATTATCTGTGCGCTAACCATATGCAAACCTTGCATCTGCAATTTGAATTTGTTCGAAAATAAGCGATACTCGGTGTTACCATAGTAATGAAAAAAATTCCCTTATTTTAAATTTGAACACTTTGTTGTCAAACTGTAACAATGCATGTTAAAATCGTATACGAATTGGTTTCTCTGGTAGGTACCTACCCATTTAATCTTCTAGTATCTACGAGTAGGTACCTACCTAATTTTGTAAGCAGGAAAAACGACATGAGTATTCAAAACACGTAGATGTGACACTTTGGTTCTCGGGACACTACTCTGCACTGGTCACATTAATAACAAAGGAACTTAAAAATAAAGTGGGCTACACACGCAGAATACTAAATTGCCATTATTATTGTTCATAACTTTATGACTTAGCCATTATGTAAATAGGTAGTGTACATGCAATTTTTTTAGTATGTAATATCCGAATGAAAAAATAAAGTATATATTATTAATATATTGCAAAATGTTGGCATTGAAATCGAATATTATATGCATTGCGCGGATTGAGAGTTGGTAGGTATAATTTGCAATTCTGACAACAGAAAATCCGCAGAGAAGGTTGGAAATAAAAAAAATCACCCGTTTAAATTAAAAATGGCATAGTTTCAAAGATAATTCACGTGGAAACATAAAATTCGTAATGTGACATAATTAATGCGTTGCAGCAACTCTCGTATTTTGAACATCAATATTTAGTGATGTATTTTTATTTATTTATTTTATTTGAAATGTTTACATAATGTAATTATAACCAATAAAATATCTTTATATATAAACATGAATCGCTGAATGTGTTGCTAAGCGCATAACTTTCGAACGACTGCACCAAATTTGATAATTCTTTTTTTTGTGTGTTCGTTATTGTCAGGACAAGGTTTTCATAAAACTTCCGGTGAGCTCTGGCATTACGAAATTTGTATAAAAAAAATTGCTATTGGTGGCACGCGAGGTTTGAAAACTGAATGTATGGAAAGCGGGAGGGATGAGAGACGGGGGGGGTAGGGGGAGGGGGGAGGGGGAGGGACATGCGAGCGAAGCCGCGGGAAAAAGCTAGTAGTTAATAAAAACACAAATTTAATTTAATTTTAAATATTATTATTTCAATTCAACAACAACCGCCCGCGCCGTGATCTAGGGGTAAGGCTCTTGACTCACAATCCGAAGGTCGCGGAATCGAATCCCGACGTGCACAAATAAATTTTATTTGATTAATTGGTCTTATTTCACAATTAATTAATTTAAAAATAATATAACGTTCCATAGTGGAAGATACTCTCAGTATCGCCCTGGTGTAAGTTCAAAATTGAAACGTTGCTTGAAATGGTTCGGTGACCAGATCTGAATAGCCAGGTACTTCCCACCTTCCTCTTACCCATCTCTTTCCCCTCCCCTCTATCTTCAGCCTCACAACATACTCCATTTTGGGGATGCTATGGTCTCACTGGCTCCAGACTTTAGACGGGAGTAGTTGGGACTCTTGTGAGGTATTCATATAAAAAAGTAATGAAAAAATAAAGTATATTTTAGTAATATATTGGCAAAATGTTGGCATTGAAATCGATTGTTATATGCAATATGCGGATTAAGAGTCGGTAGGTACAATTTGCAATTCTGGCAACAGGCAAATCGGCAAGGAAGGTTGAGTTTAGAAAAATGGCATAATTTCAATGGTAGGTAATTGATGTGGAAACACTAAACTTGTAATGTTACGTAATTAATGCATTACATCAACTTTGTTTTAACTCCACTATTTCGTAATACATATTTTTTTAAATGTACCTCCATTTACGGTTTCTAATTACAACCAATAATACGTAGTTAATAATAACGGTAGCTGACATGACATTTCTCCATAAAATAATACATAACGAAATAGATTGCCCAGAACTTCTATCCCAAATAAATTTTAACATCCCAACTAAAAGAACTCGCCACACCAACATTTTTTACACAACCAGTAATAATACGAACGCTGCAGCCAACTCCCCCATTTCCCGCATCCTTCAAAGATTCAACTCATTTAAAAAAACCACAAATACCGATATATTTTTGATTCCCTCCCTATGTTTAAGAAAAACATTTCTAGCACACTGAATTCGCACACATAACACATACATCCACACACAACCACACACACACGCGCGCGCATACACACACATACAAACACTGACACACACCCCTCTCCTTCAATAATTTACTAACTTAATTTAGGTAAAATGTGTAATTTATCACATAAAAACATAATTATATAACAGCGACATGTCATTGGTACCAATTATTGTGTTAAATTCTATAACTTTGATGGAACTATTTTTAAACGACTTCGAAAAGGAGGAGGTTCTCAATTCGACTGTATTTTTTTTATTTTTTATTTTTTTTTTAATTTTTTTTTTTATGTTTGTTACCTCAGAACTTTCGACTGGGTGAACCGATATTGATGATTCTTTTTTTATTTGAAAGCTGGTGCTTCCCGTGTGGTCCCATTTTAATTTGGTCCAGTTCTGACAATGGCATCCATGAGAAAATCATATAAGTCTTAAATTTGCATCAAGTATGTGCGCGACAAATGGACGAATAACTCAATATCACGCCAACCGATTTCGATGATTCTTTTTTTATTGGAAAGGATGTACTTCAAGGATAGTTTGCTGAGAGTTTGGTTAGGTTCTGATTATGGGATCCATGACAAAGTAACGGAATTCTCCAATTCTGAAGAACAAATTTACGATACTCGGCCGAATCTTAATCGAATTAGTTAGTGTACTTCAGATTCACTAAAAATCAAAAAATAAACAAAAATTTTAACAAAACAAAAAAACGACTTAAAAAAATGCACTAAAAAGTAAAAAAATAATTTCGTATTCTTCTACAACTTTATAATCAACTTACCTTTTCTACTCATCAATATGTAGGTACGATTGTTATTTTTAAAGTCGGTGCGGTGTCAACCAAGGTACCCGCGGCCCGGCGTGTTCACTTGACAGCTCCTCTCCCGCCGACACCGACTCAAAAAATAACAATCGTACGTACATATTGATGAGTAGAAAAGGTAAGTTGATTATAAAGTTGTAGAAGAATACGAAATTATTTTTTTACTTTTTAGTGCATTTTTTGAAGTCGTTTTTGTTTTGTTAAAATTTTTGTTTATCTACTATGTAATTATTACTGTGTGTTTCTGCAAAATAAAATAAATAAATAAATAACATAATTTTAATTCAATTTTAATTTTAATTAAGTTTCAAAGTATTTTTTTTAAAGAAAGACAAACATTTCCAAGTTAACAATATTTCAAAATCTCCTACTACCCCCGCAGTAAGCAGAAAATGTTTCTTGTGTCATGATGGAGGACTTAGCTAGCCGAGGTATCGAACACGCGATGCCTGGGCGGAACCCAAATGCGATGCTAACTCAGCCAGTGACCGGTCAATTTAAAAATATCTACCAGGAGACAAGTTATTTAATAGTATAATCATTTTTCCGAGCGGCATTACCAATGGTAGGTTAGTTCTGCATCTCGGAACAACAAAAGTCCGGGGCCTGCGCGCATAGTATAATTATTGTTTACGTTTTTATTATATCAGGAATACAGATAGAGCCGTTCAGAAGGTTGTGTTAGAGCAGTAATTCCTCTTTCGGTTAGGCAATGAATACCCAGTCAATATATCTTCAATCATAGAAAGGCTGACGGATATAATACGGGATAATTCCGAAGTCTCTAATAAATAAATATCTCTTTGTTTGAAACTTATTTTGTACTGTCTTTACCGTTAAAACTTCAACAGTATTATTACATTGACCACAGCGACATTACCTCGGTGATTATTTTTTTTTATATCCATAAAACATAGTAGGCTTTTGAATCGTCTTGTATGACGAAAGTCAATAATTGATAAATATAAAATATATATTTTCTTAAATCTTTCTAAATGCTTTTGCAATGCATATCGATCGTCTAGTTGATTAGTCAGATCTCCAAATATTATGTTTTGAGATAATGAGGAAACCAACATTCGAATGCACATAAATCAAATATTATTTACACGTCTCTGTATTTACATATTAAATATGCTATAAAATAACATTAAATAACACATTAGTATGATGTTGACATACTCAACTCAAATTTAGATATTTCAGAGATGTCTGACTAATCAACTGGACGGTCAATGTATGAACGTAGTGATTGAATAATATAATATGTATGTCAGCATTATTATAAAATTTTAAAAATTGTAAAATTTTTTGGATGCACGACGAATTTACGTAGGCGTCAATTTAACGTGCGTACCAATATTACACTGCCAGAATTACACATAGATGGAATTACGATTATTGAAATCGTTTTGTCTCCCTGACTTATCACAATGAGAAATATAATCTAAACGGTTTTAGAAAGAGAAAATACCAATCCTTGTGGTAAAATCTAAAAATTAACAACAAAAGAAGTTAAATAAACACCTTTTAGAAATTAAAGTTTCTCGTCGCAATTGAAAAAAAAAATGATGAAACTTTGGGAATTTTTAATTTTTTTTATTTTTTTTATTAATTATTTTTACATGGAACGTCAAAAATTTAGGTGACAATAGGGTTTATAAAATACGTACGTGTTTTTACTAGTTATTATTAATTTTAGATAGAAAAAAACGTGAGGTGTGCCATTTTTAAAAGTGCATGGAAAAATTTTATATTTAAAAAATTAATATTTGTTTATTACGAATTACATTATAATTTGAAAGCGTAATTCGACACCTCTTAAAAACAATTTTTTTTTGTTTTTCGATAAATTCAGAAATTTTCCATTTATTTGGACTTTATTGCAAAGCAGAAATATTTTGACCCTCTGACAAATTATGGCTGAGGCTTGAGGGGTTAACAGTTTTTGACGTTTTTAATCTCAGAAGGTGTAATTCCGTCCGTGTTTATTTCTAGCAATGTATTGGTAAATCTAATATTCACGTTTGTATAATTTCGTCCAGGGGTCCTAGTATGGGCGATCGATAAGGATTGATAGGATACTTACGGTAACTTCTCATCGTTCTCTAGAACAACTGCAGATCGCTAACGTGCAAACAACAGTTGACGTCGAATATGTTAAGAATACTTAGTCATTGAGAACTATTACTTATTCGTTAGCGATCTGCAACCACGCTAGGGAACGATGCGAAAGTTATCTTATCAATCCTTATTGATCGCCCATGCTAGGACCCCAGGCACCACAATTTTGTTGGTAGACCCAATCGCCTTATTATTTAGAACTTCTGAATTAGAAGTCTCTTAGATGGAAAGCAATCATCCATCTTGCTGCACGTTCTGGCCAGTAGAGACATTCCAGTCTTTCAATATAATACATGTACCTATTATATGACTTGTGCACGTTACATAATAAAAATATTATCGTATCGAAGATTAGAAAAGTGCAAAACCGGTTATCACGCGCTGTTGATTCGGACAAGTCAGTAACCTAATAACATGATCAATCAACCAAAAAAACTGTCACCGAAAAGATATCGCGTAAATGACGTTAACGGATTACGCGCCGCACATGATATAAAGCCATCATCAATGATATGTCTAAATTAGAAAGTTAAGTACTAAACTGGATACGAAAGGTTTCCAGAGTCTCAATATAATGTTTTCCAAATTACAATTATCTAATATCGGAGTTATGGCTTCCGTGAAATGTTGAACCTGTCACAAAAGGGTTTCGTCAAATTTTAAGACTGGCGAACGACCACTTGGCTCAGCTTTGGATCTCAAAAAAACAATATTTTGAGATAGCTTTAAAACTTGAATCTTTTGGAAATATTGATGTAATGCATTTCAACGTACTGATATAATACTACGTAAATATTTTTACAATAGTGTTTTTTAGAGATGCCATATTTAACACATGAATATATGAGTTATTGTTAGGACGCGGACGGGTCGTTTGACGACAGAATTTGAACAATTCATTAAATTTTAAAGTTAATTTTCAAGTTTTATTTAGGTTCTGTTCATTTTATTATGCTATAATAACCTTCTGTTATTATAGCATTACAGGCTAATTATTTCACATAACTGAGACAATAAAAGAAGTTGAAAATTAACTTAGAAATTTGATGAATTATTATTGTTCTAATTCAGTAAAACATAACCTAACTTAACCTATTCTATTATATTTTTTGTATTTTTAATCATCACTCTAAATGACCTTTCTGAGGTGGTTCTGAGTTGGTTTCATTCTGAATTGGCCGGTCACCCCAAAATCCACGTCATTTGACTCCTTAGCAATTCATAAAATATTGGAATTGATTTTTAACGTTCTGTGAATGTTCTATTCAAGTTCTGTGATTATTTAACTTTTATGAAGTAACTGGCCTATAATGATTTAATAACAGAACTTGAACAGAACTTAACACAGAAATTAACTTAAAATATTTTAAGAATTGTTCAAATTTTATGAAACAAACCGTGTTTAGAGTTACTGTGAAAAATGGATATAAAATATCTCTGCTCTAAGCCAGAAGCCGTCGAAATGACGAATTCTGTAAAATGCTTCACGACAATTATTGGTATTATTACTTCTTTTTAAGTAAGTATAATTTATTCCACTAACTGTTAAATCCCTTACAAAGTTAATTTTCAAGTTCTACAAAAGTTCTGTTATTACAGCGCTATTGGCCAGTTGTTTCACTTAACTAAGATAATAACAGAACTTGAATAGGACTTTCACGGAACTTGAAAAATAACTTTGAAATTTGTTGAATTGTTCTGTGTGAGTTGTTGTGAGTGTGTTCTGAGTCACAGTTATTTAACTCGTTTTGTCAAAAATGGATATAAAATGTCTCTGATCCGAAGCCGTTCAACTGACGAAATCTATGAAAACGCTTCACGAAAATGGTTGGTATTAGGAAAGAATTCCTTTTTTTAAGTATCTTTGTAATTTCTTCTATTAAATAGTGTTAAATTCATCAAAAGCTTGCCGAAAAGGTGCCGGAATGGTGAATTCAACACATTAACCCGACCCATCAATAATAATTTAGTAAAAGCTTGCAGTAGTTAAAGCAGTAAGAGGGAAACAGGTTGTCGGAAAGGCCGGCGATAGGTCGTAAACCTTTACCGGCACATGTCATGGCTAGAAACTAGAAATATGATCTGCAATGCGCTTCTCAAAAGACGATTAACCCGTCAGGCTAATTTGTTCGCTTTTTGGACCAACTCATATACATAGGTCTCATAGAAGTCGTTATGTCTCACAAAGGAAGAAATATGATATAAACGGTATTAGAAAGAGAAAAGACCACGATTTATGTATATTCAAATATAAAAGTTAACAATTATTATAAACAATAATTATTAGCCTGAAACACTTATCTGGGAAACACTTACCTGAATCACCAATTTGGGAGGCGGGTACGGGTACCGCCGCCCCGGGAAGCGTATTTACAAAACCTATACCGATTCAGTCGCGGTAACGACAATTTACATTTTAAATATACCTCTATATTGGTTATTTTTTATCACATTGCAAAAACAAAAATTGTTCTAAAATCTAGATAAAATAATCTTTCTGATGTGTATATTAGAAATTAATAATTTTATTTCTAAATATTTAAATTTTAATATTATTCCCATATATTGTAAATGCACCTCTATATTGATAATTTTTTATGACTTTGCAAAAACGAAAATTGTTCTAAAATCTAGATAAAATAATCTTTCCAATGTGTATATATTAGAAATTAATAATTTTATTTCTAAATATTTAAATTTTGATATTGAAAATTTAAAGCGACTGAAACGCGGTAGGGATTGTAAATACGCCCCCGGGAACCATTTATCGGACAACCAACACCCCTGCCACAGGTCACCCCAAGTGGTTCGCTACGTTTGGTGACTTAGAAGGGGTGCCCGGGTTCATGGGATGAGGTTTGTCTAGGTATTGGTGGCGGATATGTTTGCCCAACCACTGCGTGGCGGGCTGGATCGGAGGACACTGATTGAGAGAGGCCTTTTGACCTCTCCAGCCGGATTCTCCCGACCCTTCGCCTTGCACCGCAGTGTGAGGAATAGATTCATGGCCACACTGACCCCCAGATTCCTACCCACCCCTCATACCCTTTTCCTTCCCATATCTTCTTCTCCTTCCTTTCCCTTAAAAAACCCTACACACAGCATCCTCAAAGATGACATAGTAGGCCCCTAGGGAAATTGTTTTCCTCCGTGCTTCCTGCGCGGATCTAATGTAAAAAAAAATCTACATTGAAAAAATCTCCCGAGAAAAGATACATGCCGCCGACGGGACTCGAACCCGCGTCCTTCTGATATCCGCGGATATCCAACTGCTCTTAACCACCGAGCTGCGTCGATTATCTCCAACCCGCTAAATAATTCAATATATACTAGTGTTTCATTCAACAATTACTGCTTATTACATTTTTCCACCTGCAAACAACCAACTTAAGAACAAGAAAGGGACGCTCAGATGGTTTGAGCATGTAGAGCGAATGAACGAGGAAAGGAGTGTAAGGAGAATATATGACGCAAATGTGAATGGTAGAAGAAGTCATGGCACGACCAAGTGAATCAGATACTTGTGTCGGGCCATGTGAAGAGTCGGAATAATAGAAGAGCATGTATGAGACGATGTATGAATGTGAACGAGGCAAGGAGTGTGTGCCAAGATCGAGTTGTTTGGCGGTCCGTCCCCTCTGCCTACCCCTGCGGAGAAACGGCGTGATGGTTAGTTAATTAGTTAGTAAACAACCAACTTCATTTTTATATGGAAAAGGCATTGTTAAGTGCTAAATCTCCCACTATCTAAATCTCCCAGATATAAGTGTTTCAGGTTAATAATTCTATGGGAGGGGGGAATAAACACATAAGTCAATTTTTTCATTTTTTTTTTTATTTGTCCATCGTGTAGTATGTAAGGGAACGTACCCATACTACGTGACACTTTTAGGGGGGGGGGGTCTTCAGAAGGTCACGCTCTATACAAATGAGCGGCGGGTTCCTTAGGATTTTGGTCACCGGGGGGGGGGGGGGGGGGGTTAAAAATTGCAAAAAGTTGGTCACGTAGTTTGGGTACGTTCCCTAACCATGTTCACAAGTGTTCCAAAACACATAAGTCTAGGAACTTTATTATGGATAGTGTTCTCACTGATCCTTATCACACGAAATAATTGGCTGCAGAAATGGGGGAGAATAAACACATAAGTCTGACTTATGTGCTTAGGAACACAAAATATTTTCAACACTGGCAAGGTCTATGACTTATTTGACATTTCTCTATGGAAACCGAACTGTCATTGTTCGCGCGTTTTTGGTGTGTTGACGTATAAACAGAAGAAAGAACTATTTATCCTACTTACTGTCTTAAGTGTGGTGAATATTATTTTACAATGGGAAGTAGAAGCAAAAAGATGGTTAAGTTAGCGATGGAACAGAACAGAGGACTTACTAAAGGTAAAGATATTTTTTGTTCATAACCTAATTTTGACATTCATGATATTTTTGATACGTGATATTTTTTTTTCATAACATACTCTGTTTTAAAATGAGATGGCCACTTTGAATTCTAAATAAAACAAATTTTCATCTTTTCAACAGGTCCTGCAACAATAATGGATGAAGCGCGGGTCACGAGGGACAATCTAACAGTATTAGAAGAACCAGTATTGGATGCTGTACCAAGCACTTCTCGACATTTGGAAAATGATATCTCATTATTTGATTCCGATGATTCAGTCGAAGATCCAAACTTTGAACCGCCACCTGAGTCAGATGGGTCCATAATATCATCACGAGATACTCCAAATGTGGAAAATTTTAGTGTTACTCCTACTCAGGGAAAACATTCACGAAAAATTAAAGCAGACAGGAAAAGTAAACGCAATTCGGGAAAAGAATATCACACTCTTTCGGGAAAACTTCGTAAAGCCCGAAAAATGACACCTTTACCAAATTGTAGGTTAAAATGTAAATCAAAAATACCAGAAGACAAGTGCACTGATATTTTTAACGAATATTGGGGATTACAAAGTTTTAACAGAAGAAGTTCATTCGTTGCTTCATCGATAACTATATACGATAAAGCCACAAGCAGACCGAGAGCTGAAAACCCAGATGATGAGAAAGTACGACTTAAAACTTATAAATATTTTTTAGATGTTGACGGGGAAAAAATAAATGTTTATAAGGGCTGTTTTTTGAAAATCCTCGGAGAAACGGACAATTTCGTGAACTTAGTGGCTTTAAAAAAAAGAAGTTCAGTTGGTGGATTGCAAACATCCGACAATAGAGGCTTGCAGGCTCCTAAAAACAGATGGGGTGAGGACAAAATGGAAGAAATACGGACCCATTTAAAGCAATTCCCGGCTTACGAAAGCCACTATACTAGAAGGCAAAATGACAAGAAATATTTACCGAGTAACTTAAACATCAACATTATGTACGAAATGTACAAAGCGGAATACATAAATCCAGTGTCAATTCGTTACTATAGAGAAGAATTCCACAGAATGAAACTTTCGTTCAAAAAACCCAAACAAGATACCTGCCATGAATGTGACAAATATAAATTAAAAATTGAGTTGACACAGAATGAAGAGGAAAAGGGAGAAATAATCAAAGAGCGGGACACCCATCAAAAAGCTGCAGATTACAGGTATATACGAAAGAGTCAAGATTCGGCATTAGCAAAAGTAGATACTTCCGTAAAGTGCTTGACTTTTGACCTGCAGCAGTGTCTTCCGACACCATCATTAGCATCTTCGGTAGCTTTTTATAAACGACAACTATGGACGTTTAACTTGACAATCCATGACAATGCAACTCGTGAGGCAACATGCTACATGTGGCACGAGTCCATAGCTGGCCGAGGTGCAAATCAGATCGCTTCGTGTTTATTTAAACACCTCTCCGCCTTACCACCATGTATCAAAAAAGTTATTTTGTACTCTGATACCTGTGGAGGGCAAAATAAAAACTCTCATGTTGCTGCAATGCTCACAGCTATCTTGCAGACAATTCCAGTTGAAACTATAGAACATAAGTTCATGGTCTCCGGCCACTCTCATATGGAAGTTGATAGCGACCATGCAGTTATCGAAAAGAAGAAGAAAAAACTAAGTTCCCAGATTAACCACCCATATGACTGGTATCAGTTAGTTCGAGGATGTGGGAATCGATTTAAAGTTGTAGAAATGGCTCAAAGAGACTTTTTAATGTTTTCATCACTGCTTAGAGGGCCACTGGTTTTAAGAAAACGAGATTCAGAAGGACAGCCTTTCAAATGGCACGAGGCTTGCTGGTTCCATTATGATAAAAACTTTGGAATAAAAATAAAAATTTTGTACCAATAGGGTACAAAAAAAGTTTTGCCGACGAAGAACCGTTCCAAACATTAAGTTTAAAAAGACGTAACAATGCAGAGTTACCACAAAATTTTGTATTCCCGATTATTAATAATAATCCAATACCTATAAGTATGGAGAAAAAAAGGGACATTCTTTCAATGTTGGATTTAATTCCCACAATATTTCATGATTTTTATCGACAACTTCCTTCAATTAATGCGCCAGATCAAGATCCAGACCTTGTTGATGCAGAAGATGATTAATCGTCGTACTTCAAATTTTATTATTGCACTTTTATTATCCACCATTTTCATTTCTGCTATGGCTGCCACTGACTATTTTTATCACGACTTATTTTTTTAAACACAAATCTACCCTAACAAAGTGTTGAAATTATACTAATTTCTGTAGGTCACCAATTTTATTGAAAAATATTAATAAAACTACCTTGTGTATTTTATTTTTTTTGTTGTACCTAAACACATAAGTCATATTTTTTTTGTCATTTTGTTTGTTCAATTACACATAAGTCGAAACTTTTCATGATTTACATTACTTATGTAAATATTACTTTGTTGTAATTGAGAGTGACTCATTGGATAAAACAAAACAGAATAAAAAATTAATGGGTTCTTTGGAAAAAAAACTGAGAGACAGAAAAAACTGTCTCCTGGAAAGTAAGCTAATTTGACTTATGTGATTATTCCCCCCTCTCATAGAATTATTACTTATAATAATTGTCACCCTTTACGCTATGAGATTTTTATGAAGCCAATTTGATAAAAATGAATGAAACATTGGGAATTTTTTATGACTTGTTTTTACATGGTACGACAAAAAAGTGGAGTGACAAGTTTAAAATACATTTGTGAAATAAAACGTGTATTTCTTTTTATTTTTTTCTTTATAAGTAATTTTTGTTAGGGGTCGTCCATTATTAATCACGTGAGGCTTGAAAGGATGGGGGGGGTTCGGAAAAAATGAGATATCGCGTGTATTTATTTTTCGTGATAATATTCTGAAAATTTCAAAATACTTTGTACTGAAAAAAATACACGTGATATCGGGGGGGGGGGGGGGGGGGTTAGTCTAAAACCTCACCACATATCACCATGGGGGAGGGGGTTAAAAAGTTGCTAAAAAAACATCACGTGATTAATGGACGAACCCTTAGAAAAAACGTAAAGTGAGCCATTTTAATTTTTTTTTATGTTTGCATGCAACATTTTTGTATTTAAAAATTATAAGTTTTTTTGGTTTATGACATTTGAAAGCGTATTTTATCACCTTTCAAAAACAGTTTTTAGTTTTTGGATATGTTCAGAAATATTCAATTTAATTGGATATTATTGTAAAAAGGAAATATTTTGACCTTCTGACAAAATATGGTCGAGGCCTGAGGGTTTATTAAAAGATTATTTTCAAATGAAGCTGATCGTTTGTGATGTGACATTATTATGTTAAATAATCATCTCGTAATAAAAACAAAGTTTTTTACTATGCAATATCTATTTTCAATTTTCGGGCCACCTTTTTGGGCAGCTAGTAGCCAATTTCAGAGAAATGTTTGTATGTGCGTGAGTGGCCACCATGCATTATCATGGCCAATGAGTTTATCTGCCGAGTTTCAGCTCGATCGGATGTCGGGAAGTGGGTTTTTCCACTTCCAAAGAATTGCATTCATTCTCGAAATCAAAATCGAAAATCATCAAATATATGATGAGTTCGACTGAACAGCATTTCATTATCATTATCAGATTCAGACCTATCAAATATTTAAACAAAATAAGTACACATTTCAGATAAAGAATTAATTAATTAAATAAGTTTGACGCCTACTTTATTGCTTATCTGATATGATTTATACTCGTCAATAATTTCAAGTTTAAAAATTAAAAGATCATTGACTTGAATATTTATACACCGCCAATCGAAATTAGTGTATTTCAATGACAATGAAACATTCTGTCCGAACAGTTACATAACAATAGTGGCCAAGGTGGAACCAATATTATTTTTATCATATAAACAGAATAATAATCATGGAAACCCTTTGTATGTATAACCGTTTGAATGTATTTGGATCGGTATACCAAGACCTTCTCTTAGGTATTTTGTTTAGTCATTGGTATATTCCCGGCATGAGTTGCTATGCCACTGAATAAATGAATTGTTTCTCCCTTCGTCCCTTTCCCCTTCCTCTCCCGCATCCCCTTCCCCTCACGCGTCCCCACTCCGCCTTCAACGCCTTCAATCTCCCCACTCCCCTCTCGCGCTTTCCCCGTTCCGCGAACCGCACTCCTGAGTTCCCCTCCCCCCTCCCGCATTCCATATATTCAGTTTTCGTGCCACCTATTGCAATTTTTTAAACAAATTTCATAATGCCAGACTCACCAGTATATTTAGAAACCTTCGCGGGCGTGCTCACAACAACTCACCAAAGTTTCGTCGCAATCGGATGAATGGTTTAGCAACGCATAATTTCATGATACCAAAGCTAACTATTGTACATAGAAACCATCACGGGCATGCGCACATCAAATCCCCAAAGTTTCATCGCAATCGCATGGACATCTCATATACTCGTATACACCCAAGCAAACATATTTTGGTTTATATATATATGTATAGATGTCTAACCACCTAATTAGACCAGAAGAACGTTCGATGGTCCAAAAGAAATTCCGCGACCAAACATTTGATCCAATTTGTAATAAAAAGTTTTTGCTATGATTGCTGTAGGGAGAAGATACGCTCTGTTAACCGTAGTACTTGTTGACTAGCCTCAAGTCTAGTTAGCTGGTCTACCATGAGATCAAACGATGTACCTACTTAATGTAATTCGACAGAACTCAGAGATTTCCAAAATGTGGAGAACCGCGACCCACATTTCACAACAACAAACGATGGTGACCAATGATTTCAAAACATTTGTTGGTGTCACCTTATTTGGCGCCTTTAGCGAAATGTTTTGGAAAATTTCCATACAAAACGTAATGAATAAATGATTTTTTTAAAGAATTATATTTTATTTAGTATCTACTATCGTTGCCTTTCCCTCTTCCGGATTCCCCCCTTCCCGGGTTCCTCTTCCCTTCCCGGATTCCCCTTCCCCTCCCAGATTCCCAATCCCCTCCTTGACGCTAAACTATATGAAATACACTTATTTAAAAAAAACCATTCTATTCTAAAACTAGTCTATTGCAAATATTTTATACCAATTTCATAACGCCAGAGCTCACCAGTATCTATATACAGAAACCTTTGCGGGTTATTGTGACGATGTGCGCACAACAACTCGCCAAAGTTTCATCGCAATCGGATGAATAGTATAAGATAATTTAATAACGCCAGGGCTCATATTATATGTCGAAATCATCGCAGGCACCCGCACATCAAATCCACAAAATTTCATCGCAATCGAATGAATGGTTTAGCAAAGCATAAAGGACAAACAAATAAATATTCAAGCAAAAAATTGTAATTGTAATGCTTTCATTCATCAAGTTTTGATTTTAAACACGATCTAACACATTCCTAAACGGTTCAAACTGGCAGCAACGTCATTATGACGTAGAAAACGCTACTGGCAGTCCTGGCTGATAGGACGGCTGTCATCGATGTTGGTCGTTACGTCATTTGGCGGGAAATCAAAAAATGACACAATTTTTTATAGAAAATTTATTCGTCAACATAAAACGAGAATAAAATTGCCATGGTACAGGTAGCAATCTTTTCTTAAAATCAACGACCATGTCGTTTTGGCGACAAATGGAAAATTACACATTTTAAATTGACATAGAAAATTTATTCGTCAATATAAAAATAAATACAGAAGCCCGTAGTTTTTAATACACCATTAAAGGGAAAACATTATGCCGAGTCAATAGCTTTAAAGATCTCAATGATCCCAATTTGACATTCTCGGATCACATATCACGGCTCACTCCAGCAGTTACAAACTCCTCCTGCAATGATAGCCATGTTCGATGGCGTCATAAGAAGTAAGCTGGAGTATGCTAGTGGTGTGTGGACTCCGCACCTAAATACATATATTAATATGCTGGAACAAATCCAGAAAAAAATCCTTAGGTATGTCTATATGCGGATGCATGGAACTTATCCGAGGTTCATGCACCATATGGAATTACTTGAGGCAACAGATATATTTAGCTTAGAAACTAGACTTTATGCAAATCTTGCAATTCTTAGTTTTAAAATAATCCATAACTGTATTGATGGCCCGTTCCTCTTGGAATGCTATGGCTTATACGTGCCGGAAAATTTCAGCCGTAGTCGTTCAAAATACCATACGGCAGAACAGATGTTCTAGCACAGCATAGCATGACAAGATCAATGGTGCTGTTGAACTAAATATCGGATACACTAGGACTATCAAAATGAGAAAATTGTACGTTAGATAATTAATCTGCTGTAAAATTAAACAAAAAAACAAAAAACCTTTTCTTAAAATTTTTGACAGTTATGAAAAACAGTGAATTTTTTTGTAAAACAACACCGAATCCGTTTTTTGCATTTTTTTTTCAATGAATTATGAATGAACGAACGAATATTTCGAAACAGTTTTGTTTTTCAACTGAAAATATAAATTCACTCATTCGGTTTGCATTGATTTCGACGGTCACGAAGAAAAAATTCGGATGTGCGATTTTGTAGTTTTAAAGTTTAAAGTTTAATTTCCACATTTTTACTGTTTTTAAGATCAATAAATATAGGTACCTTCAGTAGGGCCTCGCTAATCCGGATAGGTTAAAACAAGACCCCTTCCGAATTATCGAGGCATCCGGATTATAGTATGCAATATTTTAATAGGAATAAAACACATTTTTAACTTGAGTTTCATTTATTAAAGTAAAAATTTATAGTCAATTTAGACAGAATATGTATGTACGTACAAATGTAGGTACTTATAAAAAAATTCAAACATGTAAGAAATTTGCGAATTCTTCCATGATATATTAATTAGGAATGCTTTGAGATCCTTCCAGCAATTGCTAATAGCAATTGCCAAAAGAAAAACTGTATCCTTTAGGGTCGAAAACGATCCTTTCGCCCGTCCGGATTACAGCGTGCACCGAAGTAACGGGGGTCCAGATTAGCGAGGCTCTACTGTAGTGCTATTTTGATATTTTGCATTTCTGTTCATTTCATCTAAAATTCCGAAAATACAGTCTTTTCAATCCACAACATATGCCAATAAATAAGCTAATAAAACGATTTTCAATTTTGATTGGAAAACCACTACGTCCCACATTTTTGAAACCAATATCAATCTAAACAACCTGAAACCTGTTTTTAACTGCAAATAACTATACCATCTAAAGAACCCTACCCGGCAATAAATTGCAATTCCGTGACAGAGAAGTATCATATTTTTTTCTAAAATGTGAAAGGATTTAAACTTAAAAAAAACAGATGTGGGTATTTCTTTTACGTTCATTTTTATAATGTAGGAATGGGCGCAAGTATTGAAAATGAGGTAATACTAATAAGAATTACATCACGCAGTGAATATTGAATGTGAACTTCACTTTATGTGCGAAAATCATTTTATGTGCGTAAACTTTACATAATATTAGGTAAGTACGAATGCACTATGGCCCTGCGACGAGAGTCCAGTCGTAACTTTTCTTATGCTGCATATAACCAGAGAAAAAACCGCGAGCCGAACCACGAATTATATACCGGCTGTGGGACGTACTAGACTTTTGATTTTTGATATGGTGGCATGTAGAGCTCCGGGACAAAAAGGCCCCTTTCTCTTTCATCATGAGTTTAAAAAATGGTTGTTGGAAAAATAGAAGTGGTGTTAAATTTTCTTTTGCAGGGGAACATGATTGCAATATGCAGATTTACTTTTAACCAGTGATTCCTTACATCATTTTTGGTCTCCGGTGACATTTTTGATGCTAACTTTTAACTTAAAACATAAAAAAATCGGTTCCATGCCAACTCAGAATGAAACCAACTCAGAAACACCTCAGAAAGGTCATTAAAAGCTAAGAAAAAATAATTTTAAAATAGCCGGTAACCCTAAACTAACTTAACCTATTTAACCAATTTTTTAAATATTTTTTATCATCATCATCACCCTTAATGACCTTTCTGAGGTGCTTCTGAGTTGGTTTCATTCTGAGTTGTCTGGTCACCAAAAAATCAGTAGGTATTGGACAGTTAAGACCGGGGCAAGAGGTTGGGTTGTTACTCGGCTGCGTGATGGCATGTGGAAGAAAGTGTTTTTTTTTGTTTGGTGTCGAAGAAATAAATAGAAAAATAAATCAAATGAAGTCACCAAACACCAAATATTTATTTACAATTTTTACTCCAAATAATGTAAGTAAGTCAAGTACGCGCTGTAACACCCTGTGTATCCTTTCGTATAATTCGGATGGCGATTATTTTCTCCTGTTTATACGCAGCGTTAGACTCGCCGTCTATAATGAGAAAAATGGAATGGTTACAACGGAGCTACCGGAGGTATTCCTTTATGCACATAATCAAATAGCTACTCAACTAAAATGACGAGTTGATAGAATGTTGTCTGTTCTGAGATGAACGGTATATAATAATCATTAGTAATGGGAAAGTTAGCGGTTGCGCCATTTTTTGCTGACGCGAAGGTAAAAAAATACCATTCATAATAATTGTATCCTTTTTTATACTACATTTGCGAAATTAGAGGTGGCAACAAGCCTATGAGATGGAAAGTTACGGATATTGTGCTGTAAAAATATCTTCAACGCTGGGGGGGTATTTTACCATCCCTTTTTAAGAATCTGAGTTTACTATTCGGTGTTCAAATTCAAACGTTTGAATAGTGACTATATATCGGAAGTTAGCAGAGATTTCTACATGTTGCGAGTATTTATTTGTTTTTATTTATAATTTTACGTTGTTTTATGAATAAGCTATTATTTATCCATTTACGTTATCCTATGAACAAGCTATGAAGAGATGGTGAAATAGTATAAAAAACGTAAAAAAACTTTTTCTCACTATCCCTCTAAGTATATATTATCTTCGGAACAAAATCTCTAGGCGGTATCAAGCTAATTTTTCCATGACAGTTTATCCCCTGACAATTACCTCCCTGACCTACTTATAAACAATATGCAGTCGGTTTAGCGAAAATACGGTATAACTACTAACACAAAATATAACAAAAACTCCCCAAAGGGGGTGTGTAGAGAGGATGTACCGCCAAATAACAAAAGTATAAACGATATTTTTATTAAAATAAATCAAGGATAAAACTACTCGACTGGTTGTACTTATACGCTGATTACTTACAGCTATATATTCTAACAATAATACTATGTATTAAAACCATTTATATGCCATTTATACGAATTTTTGGTTAAATCAATATTAAACCGACGCGATTACGAAGAATATAAAGAGTTATATCAGCGTAAAGTACAAAATACAAAAGTACAGATATATATTACAGTGTAAAGTACAAAAGTTCATCAGCGTAAAGTACAAAAAATCGATACTAAAAATGAATTCGTTTGATATCCATACATTAAAGGTATTTTAGGTAAGGTAAGTCGATTTTAGGTTTGAATTTGGTAAATAATACACAAAAAATTATAAATTTATAATAATAATAATTTTCAGTTCAACTGTCGGGGGATCACCCAAGACGATCGTTCGTAAAAATATACTCAACGAAAATAAAAAAAAATCGTTCAATAACAGTCATACTATAAAATAATAAAATAAAGTTGCTGTTTTGACTTTTTATTAACATGAATATTTAATTTAATATAATGCGACTGAGAAATATGATTGGCACACTGTACAATGAAATTGTGAAAACTGAAACGCAATCTACGCAGTACTAGTCATGAGTCAGTGGCGGCGTAAGGGGGGGGGGGGGGGGGGGCGGAGGGGGCGGTCCGCCCCGGGTGCCAAGCACCAAGGGGTGACAACGACAACCCACTCGTACAGACAAAGAATGCGCACAAAATCTCCTGTTGTAAAGATATTTCAATAAATAACTACGTATTCTTGTATCTAGCTACTTACATTATCATATTTTGAAATGCGTCGCAACTATATGTTTATTTTTCGAATAGAATTTCTAATTCCCTTTCTAAAACTGAAGAATCATTTTGAGAAGCTTGTATCAGCACTCTAAGAGATGCGTAATCCCAACACCGGCAAAGCAGGCGTTGAAAGAAGAAATTAGCGAAGCTCAATCGGAAATCTGGAGACAGAAAAATCAGAAAAAGTTATCGGCACCTCTGGGACTTGAACCCAGGACCTTCTGCTTACATGGTAACAGCTCTACTAACTGAGCTAATTAATAATTTATCCAGACACTATCTAAATAGCCAAGGGCGGATATATGGAGGGGGGGGGGGGGGGGGGGGGGGGCAAGGGGGGCACGTGCCCCCCCCAGAGGGTATTTTTCTGTACTGTGGAGATTCCATCACAGTATATACTTAGAAGCTAAAATTGTATTTTTTAAACATTTAATTTTTCGATTGTTTTGACACTTTCATAAACCTTCCTATACATACTTGAACTTGTAGAAATAAACTTGAAATATGATACGTAAGTTCATTTTTCTAACAGTAATCGTTGATTTTTTACCTTTCCGCCCCTTGTGCCCGCCCAGAAAAAAATCCTAACAGTAATTATTGATTTTTTTGCGCGTCCACCCCTTGTGCCCCCCCCCCCCCCCAGAAAAAAATCCTAACAGTAATTGTTGATTTTTTGGCCATCCGCCCTTTGTGCCCCCCCAGAAAAAAATCCTAACAGTAATTGTTGATTTTTTGCCCGTCCGCTCCTTGTGCCCCCCCCCCCCAAAAAAAAATCCTCGGTCCGCCCTTGTAGATAGCATTTAGTTCGGGTTTGAATCTTGCAATATATATAAAGGTAGCGGCCAATAATATGTGCGTTAAGAAAATGAAGATAAAGTTGGTAGTTCTTAGTCGAAGAATGATACAGTTAAATGTGACCGAATTGGATATAGACACCTTAGCTCAGTTGGTAGAGCTGTTTCCATGTAAACAGAAGGTCCCGCGTTCGAGTCCCGGAGGTGACAATATCTTTTTCTGTCTCCTTAATAAAATCTTATTTAAGGTCCACAATGAGCCAAGCGCGGATAACCAATTTTTCTATATTATCAATTGAAAGAGAAGGGAACACAATCTTGATATTGTGATCGAATATTTTAATAAAATTAAGTCTCGTAAGCATGTTTAGTATTTGGTGTTTTATTTTATGTAGGGTGTTCAATAAAAAAACCGCCCCGGGTGCCAATCTACCCTACGCCGCCACTGTCATGAGTTCTGACATGTTACTAAATTACTCCGAATGGAGCAGACCAACGAACCAAACGATTCCTAGAATGTAAATTACATGGCATGAGAAATTCATTTGATCAAGAGAATGTCATTCAAAGAGATACTATTATATAAAAAGTTATAATGTACCAGCAATTATTATTACAAGATAAACCATATTCAATACATCATTACAGTGAAAGTTTATATTATCAATGAATCATTTTTTTCATATCTATAAAAAAATCATCCTACATTGTTTTGAATTGTTGGTAACTTGACTGTACCTAGTAATTATATTTATTTCTACTCTCTGATATTTCACAACTCTGTAACTGGAGAAGAAGCCATTGATTTGGAACCATGTTTTATGTTTTAATGAAGAACTCACCATATTAGAAGCCCACTTGTATTTGAACGTATATGAATATTATTAACACGATTCGCAGAGCAGGTGTTCTATTCAGTGTTAAGTGAGAATTCAGAGACAAACCGGAGCGTTGTTCCGGTTTTTGAAAGCGAAGAACCCCGTAGTTTCTATTTGTGAAATAAAAATAAAAGAACTTGCAAACTTGCTAATTCTGTCTTATGAAACTATTAAAAAATGGATGATTTTGGGAAAACTATTAAAAAAATTACAGGAGGGTTAAATTTTGGTTAGATTTTCCGTAAAATCCAAAGATGTAATAATTTTTGTACAGATCTGTACTAAAAATCCTATAAAATAACTTTTGTAATATCTATGTTAGTAGCAGCTAATAACAGGTGTAATTACTTAGATGCTGTAGTGAATAATTTGTGAAGATTGGACATATTCAAATTATTAACATTTAAAAGGAAATGTAAATGGAATGCCATCTTAATACCCCAACTCTTCTTCGTTTATATGGTAAAGACATTATTAACTCAGAACTGAAATGTCAAACTGACCTACTAAGCCAAAGAAATGATAGAGCGCCAACTTTTAACTAAAAAACTGGGTCGATTCTTTTCACCCGCGTTTGAATGAGGCCTAATAATTTTTGTTGTTTGTTTTTGGGGTCTTATGCCATGTTGGGCTACCTCCTCCTTTAGCCAACGTTTCGGACAGCGTTACAGTGTCCATCATCAGGGTAGATGTATCCACCGTGTTGCGCTACTGCCGTGCCTGCCGTGCACTGCCGTGTTGCGCTACCTCCTCCTTTAGCCAACGTTTCGGACAGCGTTACAGTGCCCATCATCAGGGTAGATATTTCGGACGGCGTTATAGTGCCCATCATCAGGGTAGATATTTCGGACAGCGTTATAGTGTCCATCATCAGGGCAGATATATCTACCCTGATGATGGGCACTGTAACGCTGTCCGAAACGTTGGCTAAAGGAGGAGGTAGCGCAACACGGCATAACACCCCAAAAACAAACAACAAAAATACTTTTGGCCGTGAAAATCTAAAATCATATCCGAGGCCTAATAATTTTAAGTAGTTCGACCTATGACAATTTTTGTTGTAAAAATAATACTATTTAAACCATTTATGTACCATTTCAACCAATGTTTTGTTAAATAAATGCGCGACCAAACCGACCACGACGCGATGACGAAGAATACAAAAGAGTTATACGAAGAACAAAAAAAAACTAATTTTTTTAATATCAATCGAAGCGTGTGTTCCGGTTTGTCAAATTTTTCAACAACATCACTGGTTCTTAGGTCACAAAACCTTTTAAAAAATAATCTTCAAAATCAACACCTTGCGAAAAAGCTTTTAAAAGCTTATATTTTCAAGGTTACATGTGAGGGTCACGATGTATTCACAAAACTGCTTACATGCTAATTGGAAAGCTTCTGACGCAGGTGTTTTACAAAATATTCCATTCATCACATTGTAACTTGTCCCTCGATGTTTGGATAACCTCTCATCAATGGAACCGACGGATATAACGCAACACGTATGAATAAATTTGAATAAATCACAGACCCTAAGAAAACAATCGGTTTTGACATATCTCGCTAATTTCTTGAAGGTTCAAATATGAAACGTTTTGGGAAAATGGTGTTACTTATCTATTGTTTGTCTTTGACCAACAAAAATTATGTTTAACGTTTCTAAATATAGTCGTAACTTAAAATGTCATTTACAAAAATTGGACATTTTACTAATGCACAAACAATTAGCTACATTTTTTTGTTATAACTTATAATAACACAAATTAATATCACAGTTCACAGACCAAGTTTACATCTCAAATTTTGAAGGATAATTTTTTAGAGTAATGGGACCCGCTTAATACGACAATTTTTTTGAAATAGCACCCCGATTCGACTTAATTACTATAAAATAAAACTACTTATGTCGGGGGATACTGAAAATACTGTATGTTACCAACTATTTCCTTAAAAATGCGGATAATTTGACAGCTTTTGTTCACAACGTGTTTTGTCATAATCTTCTTATATATAAAAATGAATCGCTGAATGTGTTGCTAAGCGCATAACTTTTGAACGACTGCACCAAATTGGATAATTATTTTTTTGTGTGTTCGTTATTGTCAGGATAAGGTTTTTATAAAGCTTCCGGTGAGCTCTGGCATTATGAAATTTGTATACAAAAATTGCTATTGGTGGCACGCGAGGAAGCGGCTATTGCTATGAAAGCGGGAGGGAGGGAGAGATGGGGGGAGGGGAACCAGAGAGCGGGAGGGGAACCTGGGAGGGGGGAGGGGGACCTGGGAGGGGGGGAGGGGGACTCGGGAGGGGGGGGGGAGTGGAGTGGGGAGAGGGAAGGTGGAGGTGACGGAGTGGGAACGGGAGAAAAAAAGGGCAGGCGGAAGGGGAACGGGACGAATGGGAAAGGACACTCAGGGAGAAACAATTTCTTCATTAAATGGCATAGCAACGCATGCCGGGACCAGCTAGTAATAAATGAAAATAAGTATTTGTAAACATTTTTTTCTTTTTTAATTTAATGGAAAATAAGAACCAATTTTAGCTTCTTAGGTTGGTAGCTTGGGCTCAATAAAATAAGAAATAATCCATAAAATAACAAATAACCAAGTCCTCCATCACAACACAAGCAACATTTTCGGCTTTCTGTGGTGGTAGTAGGAGATTTTCAAACATTGTTGGGTTATTCGTAACCCGGGAATGTTTGTCTTTCTTTTAAAATAAAAAAAATGACCGCCAAGTGAATACAGAAGATTTAAGTTCGAAATAGCTTTTAAAATACAGTATTTTACATTTCCCCCGACGAATTCACTTGTCTTTTATAGCAATTAAATGAATCGATGTGTTATTTCAAAAATTATTCGCATTAAGCGTATTCAATGAAAATTACCATTTGAATGACCTTGTGGATGTACCAAACCGTTTAGGCCTGAATTAATTGAATTGCGAAGAAACGTACCTTCTTTTTTTGTAGAGATCCCAAATGTTTGCTACGTTTGGTGATATAGCAGGGGTGCCCGGGTTCTTGGAATGAGGTTTGTCTAAGGCTTGGTGGCGAATGCGTTTCCTCACCTACTGCGTTGCGATCCTTGAGGCAGACATAATCTAGACCTCTCAAGCCGGACTCTTTCGACCCATAGCTTTGCACCGCAGTGGGTGGATTGATACGTCTATCGCTCCTGGACATATTGACCCCCGGATTCCTACCCCACCTATTCTACCCACCCCACCCCTCATACCCTTTTGCTTCCTCTCCTTCAAAATACCCTCCACACAGCATCCCCAAAGATGATATAGGCCTTGAAGGATGTTTCCGTAAGGGCCTCCTGTGTGCAGCTATTGTAAAAAATGTGCCCTCTTTAGCTAATCAGTACCTAATGTTTAAAATCTAATAATGATTGTTTCGACCTACCTTCCTTATTGATGTCCCAGACCACCACCTTGCAGCCCAGCCTGGCTAGACGGACGCAGAGCAGCCTTCCTACACCCGAGCCTCCACCTGTCACCAGTGCCACCTGCCCCTTAAGATCCTTGAGGGGGCGCAGTCCTACCAAGTCGAGCACCGTGTGTACGACCATCTCGAGCAATTGGTATGCCAGTAGCACGAAGAAGATGAGCACGTCCTTGAGCACGCTGAGCACGCGCGGCACGGTGTCAGACGTCTCCATGGCTAGGTAGTTCGTCATCACCTGAGGATAAAAAAAATGTTTTTATATTCATTTCATAGATTAATTTGCAATCCTCTAACTCACCAGGTCTTTTTTTTGTTCATAATATTTTATTTCTTACAGATCATTGTGTTTTTTTGGACTACCACACTAGGCAAATGCCCGTGTCGTGGTAGTCACTCATATATACCCTTTTTATTATTATTATAGTCAAACAGAAACTAAGTGAACGGTCAAAGTCCAAAGTCAGTAATAAAATTTACAGGTAAAGCAACACGAGAAGGTTCACGACTTAAAATTAATTTTACTAAACAAAATGTTTTTATTGTGTTCGGGACTGAATTTAAGTCTGAATAAGGATTGAATGAAAATGCGTAGGTGTTTAAAAATACCTACAAGGTGACCGGTAACTCATATTTCATATATATTTTAGAATCAAGGAAATTCTTAGACAGGTTTTATCAGATGCTAAAGCGGCAACCAATTTATGAGATATTTAAATTTTAATAATATTTGATTTTTACCGCGCCGGCTGGGATTTTATAAATTTATTTTTTTAAAGACAAAAATACCTAAATGTGCACATCAACATAAAACAACATACTTTTTACAATACAATGAACTTGTTACATTGGTAAATTTTTATTTGTGATTAAAAAATATTTATTTTACATTCCAATTACAGAGGGTTCTTCGAGGAATGTCACAAACTGATTTTCAAACCAATTTTTGAAGACTTTGGAATTCATTTCAGAATGGTAATCTGTATTCGATATAACCTTTTTCGTACGGAGTATAAATTTACTCCCCATGATAAAACCCGTTTTTGCTGAACCACAATGCAGAATATCAGCCGGCTTCCTTTGCCAACTGGCACTTTTAAACCCCCATTGCCACATGTGTGTAATCGAGTGATTTTGATTCACCCAAGTCTCGTCCAAATAGACTATTTGCCGTCCGTCGCTAGTTCATTTTCATTTTGATTCATTTTCTTCAAAAAGTCTACACGCGCTGTAGCAATGTCTAATCTTCCCATTAAATACTTTCTTCCATCTTTGCGTATTTTGAATTTTAAACCAATATCATGCAAAATACATCGCAATGACTCATGAGATTCAAAAAAAAAATTTATCCACCAGAACTTTGTTAAGATTTGCAAGAGTGGGATATTGTCGCACAACATCCTTTTTAAAATCTTCCAATCCCGTTGAGGCCGCAAGCCTGCTGCCAATAAATGTATGGATGTCGTCAGTCCTACTGCCAATAAATGTACTTGCTTGAAGTTCAATGTTTTGATGTATTCTGGATTGTCACGGATTTTTTGGAAAAACTTGATAACATTATAAACTATCGTTTTTTCACCTGCCTGCAATTCGTATCGTTGATATTAGATCACACAATATGTAATTACAATCACACCGATTAAATAAACGGAGTCAAAATGACATTAATAAAGTATAGGTATTAAATCGAAAATAAAGTAATGGACTGGTTTTTGATATTATGAAGTCAATACAGTACTTATTACTGAATGTGGAATCATTGATTGTTTGCTTTTATAGTAAGTAGCGTGATATAAATAACAATGGAATTTCCAAAGGATTTAGTCGCCTAATTCACGGGAATAACCGCCAATGGAATTTCTAAATTTTGTTTCGCAGCGTGAAATTATTAGGTATCGTCTGAAATATTGTTTTTAGAATCCAGTTTAATGTATTTTCGAAAATAGGAATTTACGAGGGACGTATAAATAAAAAGAAATGAAAAATATAAACATATTAATAATATAATGGTGGAGTGCCTTTCGAGTTTGGGTTTTTCGGAGTTTTGACTGTACGTTAATCCCCGTGTGAAATTTTGGGAGTGCATTTGGTATCTGTTCGACTATAGTACTGTGGTTCCCCTAGCCTTATTACTAATACTACCCCTATCTGATGGTTTTATTTAATTGACTTACTTTCACGTTTAATTGACTTACACCTAGTTAATTTTGATTATAAACAAATTTAATGCTTTAAACGAAATTACAACGCTTTCTTTTACAACCAAGAACTTCACAAATTTCTCCCTACCCTCACCTAAACGGAACATATTGTCCATATTTTGTCCGGTTCCATGACAACTCAGAATCATGCAATTTCAACACCCCTTTGACGAGCCAATAATTTTTTTATATAACCTAGCCTAAAATAACATATTATTTAACCTTTTTTTTCATCACTTTTAATGACTTTTCAAAGGAGGTATTGAAGTTACATGATTCTGAGTTGTCCGGTCACCATTTTATCCATATTACATCACCACAAATAAACACCATGCTTAGTTTTTTTAACTAATTTCAATTAATCGAAGTTGTGAATTTTGAAGTCGTTTTCAAAATTGTTTTTTATTGTTTACATTTGAAAACTTTTTGCTCTTGGAAGGCAGTACTGGCAGTAGATACTACAAAACAAACCTTGGTGTATATTTATAATTTTATACGTTCTAAAGATTACACAGCAATTTCAGGATTTCGGTTTTACAAGAATTTATTTTAGTATCCCTTTACTAGGAATCCTAAAAAATGTGAAAAGCTAGTAAAATTCAAATGCCTCACGTTGTAAACTCATCCAAGCAATACAAAACAAATAAAATTGATTGTTGCAGCACTAGGGATGAAACGATACGAGTAAATACAAGTACATACTCGATATTTTTCACCGATACCAAGTACTTTTAGTATCGATACTTTGAAATTGAGTACTGAGTAGGTATCGGTCAACAGTACTCATATCAGTATGCTAATGTCACTATTTTATTTAACATCTAAAAAAAATTGCATATCTTAAATTGAAGTTTTTGAAGGCACCCTTACCCTAGCGTCCCTAGCTAGTCTTAGTTTTGTGTAGTTGGCAAGCTTGTTTGTCTATATAAAAAAAACAGGCAGCGCCGCCACCGCCATATTTTGTCGTCATTGACAATTGGAATTGACAATGTTTTCGTTCGTTCACTTTCGCTCCCATGTTCGTTAATCCTTTAACAATAGTCGGTGTTTTTCAGTGTTTTAACTTTTTGAGTTATTGAAAATGGGGCCTCCAAAGCCTAGTGTGTGGCCTAGGGTCCGGATTCCACTACGTAATACTAGAAGTCAATATTTATTTCAGTGTAGAAATTCTGGGACTAACTACCATATGTATTCTTCTTTGCCCAGAATACTTATGGAGGGAAACAATTATACCAAGTAGTGGACATCTTCAATTTATGTTTAAACAAATATAAAATATTGTTGCTGAGACAGTTCAGTTATGTACATTGAATGCTTTGTATTGTCTTATTATTCATATGTAATGTAAAAGCCCCGAAAAAGGGCGTTAATCAATAAATAAATAAAAATATTTCACGAAAAACGACGAGAAAACCGCAAGGTGAAAAAAATGCTTTAAAACAGTGCGGTTTTGTGGTAAAACTTCTAATTTACATAAGCATTTAAAAAGCCACGCTGATTATATTGCACCTGTTTATGAAAACAACAAGATTTCAACGTAAGTACATATATATTTTAGACACTTATATTTTTTGTAAAATTTTCCAAAAAAGATGCGATACGAGTAAGTATCGATACTTTTCAACTGATACCAAGTAAGTATCGATACTCGACGACCGATACAGTATCGAGTAAAAGTATCGATACCTCAATGGTATCGTTTCATCCCTATGCAGCACGACTTATTTTAATGCAGGTACTAATTTATTGACTTTTTTAATGTGAACACCGCACAAGAGTCCCAGTGAGACCAAGGCATCGCCAATTAGGGTATGTTGTGGGGCTGAAGGTATTGGGAAGGGGAAGGAGATGGGGAAGAGAAAGGTAGAGAAGTACCTGGCTATTCAGATCTAGTCACAATATATGGCAAATTTATCGATAAATCGGTAACTTGACATCTTTCCAGAGCACCACAGCAGATCGCCAACAAATAACCGTTCACCAGATATTGAAAAAGTTGTCAGAAGTTTAAAAAATAGTCAGTCGCCGGGGATAGATAAAATTAGAATGTCTGATATTAAAAAACATTTCGATATTTTAGGACCTATCTTAACTCTACTAATTAATATGATTTTAACGGAGGCAATTATACCAGAAGATCTAAAATGTAGCATCATCCGACCCATTTACAAAGGTGGTAAACACAGTGAAATTGAAAACTATAGACCGATCAGTATTTTACCTGCAATTGAAAAGATCCTAGAAAAATATATATCTATAAAACTAATAAAGTACCTTGAAAATTTTTCTATTATTGATACCCATCAATATGGTTTCCAGAAAAAAAAAGAGCACAGATCTACTACTTCAAGAATTTTCAAATACAATTAATAATGATCTTAATAAAAGGAAGCATGTACTCGTATTATTTATTGATAATTCAAAGGCCTTTGATACAATTGATCATAGTAAATTACTAGAAACTCTTGAACAAATTGGAATTACAGGAAACCTACTTAAATTATTTGTTAATTACTTTGAAAATAGAAAGATTTGTGTAAAAATTTTAGATCATTATAGCAAAAAAAAGAACGTTTACGCAGGCGTACCACAAGGGTCCATACTAGGCCCTACCTTGTATATTATAATGTTACTGCAATGAAATTGATTTTCTCTCACGTAAAACATTTATGTTTATGCTGACGATACTGCATTAGTTATTTCACATGAGGATTTATTAATTGCAAGTACTTTACTGCAAATAGACTTTGTCACTCTTCAAAAATGGTCACATGATGTAGGTTTAATAATCAATGCTAAAAAACAAAGCTTATGCACATCAGATCCCCTCATGCCAACATCACCATAACTCCTAAAATTGTTTCTCATGATTTTAATTGCATCCATAATTCTGTGATACAACCATGCTCATGTAAAAATATTGAACTAGTCTCTAAATACGTATATCTAGGCTTAACAATTGATTGTAATTTTAAATGGGATATACACATACAAAAAGTTTGCACACGGCTTAGAGCTATAGTGAGCAAACTTTATAGACTGAAGTTTTTTGTTCCACTAAATACTCTTAGATTAGTATATCTGTCATTGGCGGAATCCCTAATAAGATATGGATTAACCACATGGGGACATTCAACAAAAACAAATCTTCTTTCAGTGCAAAACGTACAATATTCTTTGGTAAAATTATTATTAAAAAAACTGAATACGAACAAAGACATGACATACCAAAATCATTACTATACAACTCTGTAAATTTATTATCTGTTCGTGCTATATTGTGGCTTAAAATTGCGAGTCAGCATACATCTCAATCTGAATATAATAAACTAGTGGCTCATGTTCATAATACGAGACACACTGCAAATGATGGACTTATAATTCCCAGATACCTAAATAAATACGGTCAAAGAACTCTAGAATACCTTGTTCCAATAATTTACAACATGTTACCCAACGCAATAAAAAGCTGTGAATTGAGTTTCAGAAGGAAATGTACCTACGCTAAAAAAATTATTAAGTGAAAGAACTTTTTTGTACTAATTTCTGTTATTTCCGCTTTTCGTTTTAATGTTTTTTCCATTACTATTTTCTCTTGTCTTTTCTTTTTATTTTCTTTCATTTTCTCTGTTCTGTATTTCTTATAAATTTTATTAACAATTTATTTTTTTCATGTACCTGTTTATTTTATGTACCTGTCTCAATTTAAAAAAAGTAATTGTTAAAAGCACCCGTTGACAAACTGATATCAATCAGTTTAACGGGACTTAATTTAAAAAATGTAAAACTGTAAATAAATAATAAAGGAATTTTATTAATAAAAAAAAATAAAAAAAAACCAGTTCACGTCGACTAAATTAAGCACATTTTTATGTTTTATATATTTTTTTTATATGAATACCGCACAAGAGTCCCAACTGCTCCCGTCTGAAGCCAGTGAGACTATGGCATCCCCAATTGGGGTATGTTGTGAGGCTGAAGGTAGTGGGGAGGGGAAGGAGATAGGGAAGAGGAAGGTGGGGAAGTACCTGGCTATTCAGATCTGGTCACCAAACACGGCTAATGCCATTTCGAGCAACTTTTCAATTCTGAATTGTAGTCTTTCACCAGGGCGATACTGGGAGTATCTTCCAATCTGGAACGTGCCGCAAATATATCTTATATGATTTTCAAATGATTAAATTGTGAAATTACACAAATCGATCAAATAAAATCTGCATGTCGGGATATGAACCCGCGGCCTCCAGAACTCTAGTCGAGTACCTTGGGGAACGTACCCATACTACGTGACCAATTTTTTGCAATTTTTAACCCCCCCCCCGGTGACCAAAATCCTGAGCAAACTGCCGCTCATTTGTACTAAGCGTGACATTTTGAAGACCCCCCCCCGAAGAGGTCACGTAGTATAGGTACGTTCCCTTACCCATAGATCACGGAGGCCTTTAAAATTACGGTTCAAAATCGCTATATAAATTTACCATGTGATTCAACGATATAATTACATAATAATAATAATGTGATAAACGGTTTGGGTACCACCGCCCCGGGCACCATTTATTGGATAACCAACACCCCAGAGGTTTATCTAGGTCTTGGTGGCCGATGTGTTTATCCACCTACTGCGTGCCAGACCGGATCGGGAGATATTGGTTGAGGGAAACCTTACCTACACCTCTCCTGCCGGACTCTCTCGACCCATCGCCTTGCACCGCAGTAGGAGGGATGGAATCGTACGCTTGTCAGACACATTGTCCCCAGATTCCTACCCACTCGCGTACCTTTTTCCTTCCCAGAATTTCCTCTTCTTTCTTTCCCTAAAAATACCCTCTACACAGCATCCCCAAAGATGACGTAGGCCCTGGGAGATTTTCCTTAGGGCCTCCCGCGGGGAACTAACGTAAAAAATACAAGTGTGCAATTAACACGCGGTAGAAGTGAAACATTAAGAATACCAAAGTAGAATGAAGTAGATAAGAGGGGGAGAGGAGACCGATCATTCTATCTCATTCTCTCGCAGGCTAAATCCTATTGATGTATGTGTTTGTCTATTTTTTCTTTAAACCTTTTCGTTTCATCGAGTTTCAAATCACAACCATGCTAAAGAATTTTTCACTTAAAAAAAATAAACAATTTACGTTGATTAATTATTTATCTATAACGAAGTAATGCACCAATTTCACCAAAGTAGCACTAAATTTGGTACTATTTTATTATATTATATTATATTCATAGTTTATATTCTATCTATATTTATGGTTATTGTTTTTATATTTTAGCAGGAGTAGTTCAAGACACAAGCGCGGTGTATATTCATACTGTCGTACTTATAATATAATACTGTATAAAACATGTTTTAAAATCAGTGAAAATAATTTGTAGCCACAAAAATCATTGCAGTTTCATCGCTCAAAAAAATCATATAGATTATTACGTTCGTTATTATATCTAATATTGTAAATTTTAATATAGTTTCTCCTATAAGTGTACTTGTATTAAAAGTTCAAACTCCTAAACACATAACCTAACATAATTTGATTTCTTTATGTTGTAAATCTTTTGTAATTCCTCCATCTTGTTCTTTTAATTCCTCCATATTGTAAATCTGAATGTATTATACATATGTTACCAGGTTAATTCGGTAAATCCGATTATAATATTTACTACCAGATTACCTTTCTACTTTGTCACAAAAAAATGTATGTGTACTTATATTTATATATTTTATATACATTTTCTTTATTACACACCTTAGTTTCAGAGAAAAATGAAATTCTCAGTTTTTTTTTTTTTGTTTTTGTTATGTAATTATGTACATTTCAGGTATAATATGAACTAACATGTCAATTTGTCTGTCCTGGAACGGGAAACTTTCCTAGTTGGACAGGCAAAGCTTCCTAATTGTAATTTGTACTTTCTTTTGTATTTCTATAATAAATAAATAAATAAAATAAATAAATAAATAAATCGATTAAAATTAAAAATAACAATTTTTCACCAAGATTGTTTTTTGCCATCTGAAGCCATTCAACTGTGCCAGTTTTACTTATTTAATTGCGTTTAATTATTTCTTTGTTACTTTTATTATTCCATTCCTTTGTTACTGAATGTAATTACATGAAAGTGTGGGTGTTTTTCTAAAATCTCTTGTAAAATTATCTCAACTACAACAAATCGAAGTACCTACATAGGCAGTCGAGCACATATAATGTAGATACTTTGTATAATAGCCTATAATAATTTATTGGTACAATAATAGTTACATTTCAATAATAATTTTGTTCTTCTATAGTGCCAAATGATTACGAATAGGAGGTATTTTGAAAGTTTGAAATATCAGACTTCTACTTCATTTATTTTTGACTTCTTGTATATTTTCATATACTAACTTCTACTTTATTTATTTCAGCCTGTTAGAGCCATCTTTAGGCTGGTACACATGTTTTTTAATCTATAGTTTATATATAACAAATGGGTATGTAGCATATATACATAAATTAAGTGGAAATAAGTTTATATATGTTTTACTATATTATTATAATGGAATTCCACCTCTTATAATCTTTGGTACTTGCATTTAATTTTTTAAGTTAGTTTTAATTCTGCTCGTGAATGATACGGTTGTATCGAAACCGGTCGCGGAAAAATTAAATTTAAGTAACAAATGTACATTTAATAAAACTCTTCAAAAAACAAAATGTCTTGAAATTGTTACATAGTTAATGCCCAAGAAATACAAAAAAAGACCTTTTAATCAATAGAATCAATGATTAAAGAACAAAAATGTGTATTGTAAAAAAATCTATTGATTAATAAATGTTTTTTTTATTATATTTATTGATTTATAGGATTTAGCATGCGAGAAAATGATATACATAGTATAACCGGTCTCCTCTTTGTGCGATGCTTAGTAGCCTCTCCACTCTTGTCTACTTTAGTTTTCTAAAGGTTTCACTTCCACCACGTGTGAATTGCACACTCCGTTTGTTTTTTCTCTTTGAGTGGCATTGCAACGCATGCCGGTACTCGTTAGAATATTGTAAAGTTTTAGTTTTGCGTTGCGCAGGTTTGCCAAAGGTTGCCATGGCGGTTAAGCACATAGAATCGCGTGTATAAAAATGGAACAATTGTTTGCTTTTGCAAGCCGACGCATCGACCAAAACTTAAGGAAATGAAAAGTATGTAATTTGTGAGGGCTCCACGCAGATGGTTACCTACTTTGTCAATTAAAATGGATGATAATACTATTGCTGCATCAGAAAATACTTTCGAATTCCTAGTGAGAAGCATCGTTGGAATTATAATTTAATGGGCTGTATCATTTTAATGCAAGTTTCTGCAAAATCTACATTGAAATATTACCAGTTATGTTGAAATAACTGTAGTTAGCCGTTTGTTCACCTTTCAAGTTTCACGACTTGAGAATGTTCTAGTTTCTTAGATATTGAACCAATGATTAGTATACGGGTTATTAACATTGATTCCTGATATTATTTTATGTGAAAATGTACATGAAATTTTGGTCTACAGTGACATTTTGTGAAGTGAAGTTTTAAAAAAAAAAAACTATTTTTTCTGAAAAAGCAAAATAACTTTCACATATTGTCAATGGGCACTCAGCCAAGTAACCTCCCAGCCCCTCAACCCGATGCTAACTGTTCAATACCTACTGATAATATTAGGTTTTTAGTTAAAACATCAAAATGTTCACCGAAGCCAAAATTTCGGTGACCGGACAACGCAGTATCATTTCCAGTTCAACACCTCCTTGGAAAAGTTATTAGAAGTGATGAAAAATTGGTTAAATAGCTTTAGGTTAGATTACGGGCTATTTTTCAATATTTATTTTTTTCATATCTTTTAATGACTTTTCAAAGTGCTTTTGTTATTGCATGATTCCGAGTTGTCGTGGAATCAAAATTTCATTTACATTTTTTATTCCAAATAAAGCCAGGACTCGCTGGTTAAAGTTAGTAAGGTAAGTCCCTCTATGTATATACACATAGTTCATAAAAATAGCCACTTCATAAGAAACCTTTATATAAATTTAAGTGTCGAGATTTCTACCACGGCCACGTCGATAAAGGTTTTAACTTGACATCTTTCCAGAGCACTACAGCAGATCGCCAACAAATAACAGTTCACGTCGATTAAATTAAGCACATTTTTTTTTTTATACCGCACAAGAGTCCCAACTGCTCCCGTCTGAAGCCAGTGAGACTATGGCATCCCCAATTGGGGTATGTTGTGAGGCTGAAGGTAGTGGGGAGGGGAAGGCGATAGGGAAGAGGAAGGTGGGGAAGTACCTGGCTATTCAGATCTGGTCACCAAATACGGCTAATGCCATTGCTTAAAAGCAACGTTTCAATTCTGAATGGTGGTCTTACACCAGGGCGAAACTGAGAGTATCTTCCACTCTGGAACGTGCCGCAAATATACTATATATTATTTTAAATGAATAAATTGTGAAATAACACAAATTAATCAAATAAAATTTATTTGCCACGCCGGGATTCGATCCCGCGACCTTCGGTGTGCGAGTCAAGCGCCTTACCTTAGCTGTACTACGCCGGCCGTCGAAGTTTAGTGGTAATTTTCGATAAAACCTTTATCGGTGTTGCTGTGCGAGGTTACGTGGGGTTCACAACTATTATATATATTTTTAAGTCTCTCCTATATTCCGTGGGTCTCCCGATCCCCCACAAAAAACTTAAACCAAGTCACATAATGTAGGTATTTATATTTGCATCAGGAAGTTTCGCACGCCCCTGACTATGAGGCGTTAATGGTGAAGACGTGATGATGTTATTTTATTTCCAATTTATGAAAAGTGTACATCAATCAGTCAAAATTCATAACACGAGAAAGCAATTCAAATAGAAATTTGGACTATTAACGGTACTTCTGCAGCATGATAGTGTACAGGTCCACTCAATAAGTGTTAATAGTACAAATAACGAGCGTACAAATAAAATAACATTTTTTTTTTCATTCGGAAGCGATAATAAGGTGCGAATGGCTTCATTGTTTGAATGGAATTATTATGTGTTTTATTTTTTATTATTTTTAAATGAGCTCCACACGGGAGGCCATCTTTGAAGATGCTGTGTGGAGGGTCTTTTCGAGGAAAGGAAGGTGTTAACGTTAACATGGGTCTTGAAGAGATCTATGTGTAGGAAGGAGTAAACACAGAGACCGGCAAATCAATTGTATTGAACTCAAGAACGTGTCGTAAAAGCGACCCATTTATTATTTGTAATTATGTATTAGTAAATAGACTAGCTCCCCGGTTAGACCCGAGATTATTTCTCCACTAACTGGGTAATTATCAAACAGATTATTATTCTGTGTATTATCTAAATAAAAAAAAAATAAAAAAATACGCTTGCTTATGTTATATATGTGAGTATATGAATAACGATCTTCCGAACGGGACCTTCATCGATATGCTTGGTGTAAGTGACCAGCTCAGGTTACGGGGGCTCCATCGAAACCAGAGTTAAGTTAGAAAACTGGGCCTCAGAAACTGGACGTACTGTACAGGGCCCGCAGATACTTTAATAGTTAACCCTGTACAAATCGCAAGTGCGCCCGACGGTTGAATTTGGCAGCCACCTCTGGTCTGGAGTTCCAAAATACCTAAAAACCCTTACTCTGTGCAGAAACTGGCGGTCCGTTTGATAGATTCTACCATCTTAACAGACGGATTGATTTTCAGAGCCCTCGCGTCAGGTGGGTATGCTGTCCTTGTTCTACCGGTATTACAATGGAAGATGCTCTGAGGAACTAGCGTCATTGGTCCCCTCGGCACCGGTGCATAGTCGGGAAACACGCCAAACACGCGCCCAACATTTGTACACGGTTGATTTTAATCACATGAGAACGGGTCGTTTCTACGTCGTTTCTACGCCTCGTTTCTACGGTCGTTTCTACGCCTCTGTGTTTCCTCCCTCCTACAACATGGGTCTCTTCAAGACCCATGTTCACTCCTTCCTTTCCTCAAAAAGACCCTCCACACAGCATCTTCGAAGATGACATAGGGCCTCCAGTGTGGAATTAATGTAAAAAATATGTACATATTAGATGCCTATGTATTGCTATATTAAGCATAGGAAATTTTTGAAACTTTAAAAATACCGTCTTTAAACCCCCGCGAAGGTTTCTGGGTTATTACAACCACTTTTCAATTTGGGAGGCGGGAATGGGTACCGCCACCCCGGGAACCTTTATTGGATAACCAACACCTCTGCCATAGGTCACCCCAAGTGGTTCGCTACGTTTGGTGATTTAGCAGGGGTGCCCGGGTTCATGGGGTGAGGTTTGTCTAGGTCTTGGAGGCGGATGACCAAGACACACTGAACCCCAGATTCCTACCCACCCCTTAAACCCTTTTCCTTCCCAGAACTCTCCTCTCCTTCCTTTCCTTAAAAAAACCCTCCACACAGCATCCCCAAAGATGACATAGGCCCTGAGGGAAATTGTTTTCCTCAGGGCCTCCTGTGTGGAGCTCATGTAAAAAAAAAAAAACATGACAATACATCTGAAAAGTTTTTTAATCATTACAAAAACTCTTGCAAAACTGTCAAAATTTGAGAATGACATTTTGCAAAATAATGTTAAAACAAAATTCAATTTCGAAACTCTTCAAATTAATGAATTTATTTGAAGTACTCGCCTGATACTTTGAATCGAATAAAGAATTTTAGATATTTTAATGTACCTGTGTTGATTGATTGTTTTAACCAAATTTGATTGATTGTTCTTATACGAGTAATATACAAAAATGAATATTTGTAATGTATGAAAAATAAATATTTGAATATAAAAATTGTAATAGGTGGCACGCGAGCTGTTTGAAAACTGAAAATGCTGGGACTGAATATATGGAACGCGGGAGGGGGGTTGGAGGGATAATACTTTGATTACTCGCCTAATACTTTGAATTTTTTTAAATTTTATTTTTTTTATTTATTTACATTTAAACCCGCTAAACTTCTTATGTAGTTTGTCAGCAGGTACATAATGACAACATTGGTACATTTTCAAACATTGTATCATATAATTTTGATGCTAAATATCAATTAAATAGATTATTTAAATTTCGGAAATAGTATGTACATGTAAGTAGCACTAGAAGCCTTAAATAATAAAAAAAGTACAAATGGATTTAGTATGTTATGATATAATAAAAAAATAGTATGTTATGATATAATAAAAAAGTACAAATGGATTAAGTATGAACAAATGAAATATAATCACAAGTAAAATTAAAATTCGAATAAAGAATTATAGATATTTTAATGTACCTATGTTGATTATTTGTTATTACCAAATTTGATTGATTGTTCTTATAATATTCAAAAATGAATATTTGTAATATATGAAAAACGAATATTTGACTAAAAAAAATTGTAATAGGTGGCACGCGAGCTGTTTGAAAACTGAAAATGCTGGAACTGAATATATGGAACGCGGGAGGGGGGTTGGAGGGACGGGGGAGCGGGAGAGTGGAGAGGGAAGCCGGGGAAGGTGGAAGGGGACCTCGGGAGGGGAAGGGGACGTGGGAGGGAACGGGGAGGCATGGAAAGGACATGCAGAGAGAAACAATTTATTTCTTTGAATATGGCATTGAAACGCAAGCCTGGAACCAGCTAGTGCTTTATAATTTCCAATAAAAATGTGGTTATTATAAGCATCTGTTGACAAGCCAATTCAATTGGCTTAGCAGGACTTGTTTGTTGATTATATTATGTATTATCTATTCTTTCAATAAAAAAAAAAATAAAAAAATCCTCTTTGATTGGAAGCCAAAGACAGGCACGCAATATTTCTACTTAGGAACTTCTCTGTCTAATTCAACTGTCATCATTATCTATTCAACTTTACCTGTACTTTGTATACTTAACAACAATGACTTGTAATTTGAATGAACTGTCACGGTTGACATAATAATTAGTGACATTCAGTTCGTGTCATGTTACAGTTGTTACTTTTTGCTTTATCTGATAATAATTATGCATTTCTTATCAACGCAATTCCAAGGCTAACAGTTTTTTTTTTATTATTAATAACTAATAACAATAATATAATGAGTGTGAAATTGTAAAATTTATTTATGAATCGTGCTTGCACGCAATTTTTTAGACATGTGCTAAAAAATATAGCAAATAAAACAGTGAATTCTTCAATATCGGGATCGTCCGCTGAACCTAGGGGGTATTTTATTTAGTCTTCGGGATTGTCAAGAATAATTTTTCATTTATTTACGAGTTTACCTTTATTCAGCTGCAAAGCCGACGGCTGGCGTGGTCGAGGGTAAGGCTCTTGACTCGCAATCCGAAGGTTGCGGAATCGAATCCCGGAGTGCGCAATTAATTTTATTTTATTTGTGTTATTTCATAATTAATTAATTAAAAATAATATATATTATATTTGCAGCACGTTTCAGACTCTCATTGGAGGGGACCCCACCACTTTCCCCAACGGCATTATAAGGAAACATATGGTTTTCTCTTGTATTCCTTTTTTTTGAACGAAGCTACATTTATTTGAACGACTCTAGACCCTCCAATGTCCATGCATACGGGGTTAGTAAGCAGTACGCAAGTACTTACATTAACATAAGACATACAAAAGATAAATAGAAGTAGCAGCCCATGGAATAATTCTTCTGAAATACGTAACATCAAAAAGAGATAATGGTGTTAGTAAAAGAAAAAGAAAAATAACGGTTATGATGACCAGTCGAGAAACCTTCTGAAAATAAAATAAGTAATGAGGAAAAACCAGTTATATGATTTTAAAATGTAAGTAATTACTGTAATAGCAGAAAGAAAATAAAAAGAAAAGCCAGAGAAAGTATTCCATTGACCACCGAGAATGCGTATAGCTATCGGCCCAACCGCAGACGATGCTAGAAGTCCGCGCCCTTTAAGAAGATACTCTCAGTATCGCCCTGGTGTATGACCACCATTCAGAATTGAAACGTTGCTTGAAATGGCTTTAGCCGTGTTTGGTGACTAACCGGTCACTAACAATAACACTTCTCATGAAAGTGGCAATAAGGTTTAAATTTCCGTTTAACAACACAAAATGCCTGTTTTGATTTATACAAGAAAAAAAACATCGCCAAAAATTGTACTTTGCTTTTTTTGGGAAATTCAGCCACAAATATTTAAATGTTTTAAGATAATTCTAATGAAATTGATTTGATACATTGTACAATAAAACCCCAGCCGAATATATTATAATTCGTAATTAGGAGTTTTTTTAAACTTTAAAACAGCTTTTAAAACAGATTGGGGAGAGGGAAGGTGGAGGAGGCAGAGTGGGAACGCGAGAGGGGAAGGGGACGCGGGAGAGGAAGGGGAGGCGAAGGGGAACGGGACGAATAGGAAAGGTCACGCAGGGAGAAAAAAACTTTATTAAATGGTATAGCAACGCATATAAAACACGACTCGTTTAAAATAGAGCAAAAATCTCGTGGAAAATATCATAGAGACATATATATCTACTTATAAAATAACAGAATAAACGTGTTTATAATAAATTTCGGAGCATACTTTGTAATTTTTTTCACTCAAGGGAATTACAAAGAATTGCCATTTCAGCGTGGCAAATGTAAAGGTATGATCTTTAAAAATTGCGTATATTTTTGTAGAAACTTAAAAACTTAAAGTGTTCAAAAGATATACATATATGTTATAAAACAGTAGAAATTCGGAATGTGTGACTTATGTGTGATAAATTATGTGTGAGGTGTTATGAATATAAATAATCACGTCATACAATATTACCGTTTGCAAATTGGACAAGAATTACCACAATATTATTATGTTATTAGTAATAAATATTGTTCGTGATATGTTGATGGTATGCTGTCTGGTGGGGTTTACCATTGAAGACAATATGTCTTCATTAAGTATAACAAATACTCGCTTCTTGCCAAGTCGGTATTAGACGAGAAAGTATGTGAGAGAAGATGAATAAATCAAGGAGTGTGTCAGGATATAGACACATGATATGGCATCAGTCTATAAATAATTCGATAAACTGCGTAGGATTGTAGAAAGTAAGCAATTACCGACTTATTACTTGGCAACATTGTTTTATTGCGATAATACGATTTCGCTAAAACGTTTATACTCTTTATTTGTTTTATTTGTTGAGAGTTTCTATGGCAAAGTTTGTACATGATATAAGTATAAACCATAATATAAGAATTATGTCACAGTTTTAATAGTCCTTCTCAATAGGGTTTCCTTTTCTGAAGCGGTCAGTAGTTTTAATATTTTTGTATTTAGTCTTTGGTTGTCTTTACATTTGTCTATAGTAGAATGTTAGTAAGTTGATTATCACTTCGTTCTCTCAACCATGTTTTTAATTCAGTTTTAAATATAATAGGTTCTTCTTCAATTATCGCAAATTCAATTAGTATATATTGCTAGCTGGTTCCAGGCATGCGTTGCTATGTCATTTAAAAAATAAATTGTTTCTCCCTGCGTGTCCTTTCCCATTCGCCCCGTTCCCCTTTCTCTCCCGCGTCCCCTTCCCCTCTCGCGTTCCCACTCCGCTTCCCGCAACTTCCCTCTCCCCGCTCTACTTCCCACCTTCCCCCGTCCCGCGAGCCTCCATCCGAGTTCCCCTCCCCCACCCAGATTCCCTCCCCCCTCCCATATTCACCTCCCCCTCTCCTGCAAACCCCCTACCCGAGTTCCCCTCCCCCCACCCGCATTCATTCAGTCCCGGTACATTCAGTTTACAAACAGCTCGCGTGCCACCTATTGCAATTTTTTTATACAAATTTCATAATGCCAGAGCTCACCAGTAGTTTTATACAAACCTTGTCCTGACAATAACGAACACAAAAAAAAGAATTATCCTATTTGGTGCAGTCGTTCGGAAGTTATGTACTTTATAGTAGTTATAAATATTGTACATTTCGGCGATTCTTTTTTATTTACATAGAAGAAGAAGGTAGATTGATAAGAAGATAGATTGATAAGAAGAAGATTGATTGATTGATTGATTTACATAGAAGAAGAAGAAGATAGATTGATTGAAGATTATTTCAATTAAATGGTTAACACAAAGATATTTATTTTATAAAAAAATAATGCTTTCTGTTTATGTTTTGTTTGATTTGGTGGATCATTAGACAAATAGTTAAAAGAGACATGCTTGATTTACTTTAACCAGTGATTCCTGACATTACTTGGAGTAACAAAATTAAATCGTGATGGCAATTGATGTTTTTTTTCAACTTAAAACATAAAAAATTAGTAGATATTGGGCAGATATGGTGGGGGTAAAGGGTTCGGCGGTTACTGGGCTGGGTGGTCCATGATGACAAGTGGAAGATTTTTTTTGTTTAGATTTGAAGAAAAAAAATAAACATCACAGAAGTCACCGGATATCAAAATTTCATTTACATTTTTTACTCCAAATAATGTCAGGAATCACTGGTTAAAGTAAGTCGAGTACGTCCCTTAAGCCCCCGCATTCAGCATTTCAACCGTTTATAACATATTTCTCTTGAACACTTTCAGTTTTTAAGTTCCTGACATATATTATTTTTTAATGTGATATCTGTACATTTGTCACGCAAAACGGTAATTATACAAGGTGTTAAGGGACGTACTTGGCTTACTTTAACCAGTGATTCCTGACATTATTTTGTAGTAAAAAATGTAAATAAAATTTCGGTCTCCGGTGACATTTTTGATGTTATTTTTTTTTCTACAAAAACATAAAAAAATGGTAGGTGTTGGACAGTTGGAGGCGGGGTTAGGGGTTGATCGGTTACTCGGCTGAGTGACCAGTGACGACACGAGGAAGAATTTTTTTTTGTTTGATTTTGAAGAAAAAAATTTTGAAAAAAAAAATCATCGAAAAAGTCACCGGAGACCAAAATTTTATTTACAATTTTTACTCCAAATAATGTCAAGAATCACTGGTTAAAGTAAGTCAAGTACGTCCCTCAACACCCTGTATAATTAAATATGATCAGAAAAATATTAAAAACACATTTCGTTCTGTTATTTAACATGTTGTAGCAATGAAAAAATTCACAGTTTAAATGAATTAAGCATTTGTCAAGAGATTTTTGCTCTGTGTTAAACTATTTTCGCTTTATTTTAATACTAGCAGACCCGGCCACACGTTGCTGTGGCTAACGAAACACAACGCCATTACCCAACCTTTATAAAATCCACACCACCCGCTTACCAGCTGCCCGCTGCCTGAATTGAATATTTGAATTTCTCGGCTTTTCTCTACTTTATTAAGCATGTATTATACTTATAAACCTTTCCCTTGAATCACTCTATCTATTGGTGAAAACAGCATGAAAATCTGTTACGTAGTTTAAAAGATCTATGCGCACATACATTTTGAGCGATTCATTTTATACTATGTAATGCAATTCGAGCGATCGCCACTAATTATTATACAATGCTTGCAATGCAACACTGGATATTTGAAAAGGGAAAATCAAATACCTACTTACTCTAGGACATCTATTTTCCAATTTCTTCCGTAGAACGAATTTCAAAAGTGACTATAGTACGGCCCGCCAGCCGTTTTAAATCGCACAAAAATATGTTTTCTTTAAATTTCTTGGCTTTTCTCCAACGTACTTTACATGTATTATACATATAAACATTTCTCTTTAATCACTCTATCTATTGGTGAAAACCGTATGAAAATCCGTTGCGTAGTTTAAAAGATTAACGCGCACATCCATTTTGAGCGACTTCATTTTATACTAATTGGTGAAAACAGCATGAAAATCTGTTACGTAGTTTAAAAGATCTATGCGCACATACATTTTGAGCGATTCATTTTATACTATGTAATGCAATTCGAGCGATCGCCACTAATTATTATACAATGCTTGCAATGCAACACTGGATATTTGAAAAGGGAAAATCAAATACCTACTTACTCTAGGACATCTATTTTCCAATTTCTTCCGTAGAACGAATTTCAAAAGTGACTATAGTACGGCCCGCCAGCCGTTTTAAATCGCACAAAAATATGTTTTCTTTAAATTTCTTGGCTTTTCTCCAACGTACTTTACATGCATTATACATATAAACATTTCTCTTTAATCACTCTATCTATTGGTGAAAACCGTATGAAAATCCGTTGCGTAGTTTAAAAGATTAACGCGCACATCCATTTTGAGCGACTTCATTTTATACTATGTAATGATAATGATAATGATGATGATAATGATAATGATGATGATGATTAGCGCGCTCCCTCTTACATTCGTATTTACAAATATCATTTTCTTCTTCTTTTAGAGCTCTTACTACCGGGCCTTGTTTTTTTTTTTTTTTTTTAATTTTTTTTTTTTTTATTAAAAAGAAAGACAAACATTCCCGGGTTACGAATAACCCAACAATGTTTGAAAATCTCCTACTACCACCACAGAAAACTGAAAATGTTGCTTGTGTTGTGATGGAGGACTTGGCCAGCCGAGGAATCGAACACGCGACGCTCGGGTGGGACCCAAGCGCTATGCCCACTCAACCACTGACCAGTCAAATATAATATAGTTTCGCAGCATGAAATAATTTAATATTTCTCCGTCCAAAAGATTTATGCAAATATAATAACGGAATAACCCGAATAACCGGTATATTTAGACTTTTTGCATTTTGTGGAGCATTTATGTTGGACAGTGGCGTATTCAGTTATGTTATTTTTGATCAATACGCAATACAAGTGTTTGGGGATCAATGGGATCGATACTTCAGGATATCCTATTTCCTACTAATAATATTATAAAGGCGAAAGTTTGTATGGATGTATGTTTGTTTCTCTTTCACAGAAAAACTACTGAATGGACTTTAAAAATTCTTTCTCTTATAGAAAGCTACATTATTTGCGAGTACTATAGGCTATATATATTGGTAAGCTCTGGCGTTATGAATAATCTCTGGCGTTATGAAATTATTTATCATACATTTTCTGTCCCTAACAAAATCGAGTTATTGCAAACGTCAGAAGACAAGCAAACAAATTGTTGCCTTGGAAAGTACGTTTTTTTTTAATTAGGCAATTTACTCTAAAAAGAGTACTTTGTCGGCGTCGCAGTTAATATCTATCTCTAAAAATGAATCGCCGAAATGTATATATGTGCATAACTTCCGAACGACTGCTTGGATAATTCTTTTTTTTGTTCGTTATTTTGTATAAAACTATCGTAGAGCTCTGGCATTATGAAATTTGTAGAAAAATTGTAGGAGGGCATGCCCCCCTGGTTGGGAAGTCCTGTCATAGATGGTATGTTATCATGAATTAGAAATTTGTGAAGCAAAAATCGCAATACTCTCCAAGAATGCAGAATAATTGTGTTATAATAATTCTTTTTATTAAAAAAACAGAGTTACTGTCTTAGGAAATCGAGTAAGGACATGAAAATAATACCACAAGCCTTTACATTATACAATAAGTATCTACTTACGTAACCTCCTAAAAGTACAACCTTGAGAATAAATAAAGCAGACCAACAAGTACCTAGTAAGTACATTTTTTAACTAGGCCAAAACCACGTTCATGTTCTGTCTGCTCCATTTCATATGTAAAATATAGCCTGATTCAAGTGTGAAAATTTATGAAGAAGCGGTTTTCTCTAACTGCTTTTGTGAAATGAACTCCCATAAAAAGATAAGAAAATAAGATAATATTTCATATATTTCAATTTTAAACGGCGCTGTGCACTATTCAAATTTATGACTAAAAAATCCACCTACCGTATTGATACTACCTGAAAGAGAGTGATTAATGCATTTTAAGTTGAAATTAAAATAATTTTGTTACTGAAGATGTTTCTTGTGTTAATTGTGATTTTAGTATTTAATACATTTTTTCATAACCTACGACCTGTGTTCATTAGCCACGTTCGCCTTAACCCTTCGGGCCTCGGGCCTATTTTGTAGCAAGGTCAAAATATTTCCGCTTTGCAATAAAATCCAATAAATTGAATATTTCTGAACGCACACGAAAACTAAAAACTGTTTACTATAAGTAAACATATTAATTTTGAAATATACAAATTTTGATTGCAAACAATTTTCTTTTAAATGGTAGATACTTAAATTATTGATAACGATAAAAACACACACATATTTTATCAGGCAAAATATATTATAAAAGTTGTCGTCAACTCACTTTATTGTCGCTTCATGTAAAAAAACAGAGTGTGTAATTCACACGCGGTAGATGTGAAACCATCAGCAAACTAAAGTAGACAAGAGTGGGGAGACTACAAAGCACCGCACAAAGAGGAGACCGATAGGCTAAGGAGTACCGTAACAACTTAGATTGAATTCTAAACGAGATGGTCCGCGAACCGCCTCTGCTTATGAATAAAGAATTATCTTGACTACTCTTTTAGACTGAAGCAAGAGAACGAAATTACGTAAAGTTCTACCAATGTTATAATAAACACTATCCTATGGATCAAGTGTCTCCAAACTACGGCCCGCGGGCCAAGACCGACCCGCGAGCACCGCCAATCCGGCCCGCGAGCACCGCCAATCCGGCCCGCGAGCACCGCCAATCCGGCCCGCGAGCACCGCCAATCCGGCCCGCGAGCACCGTCAATCCGGCCCGCCATAGTTAATAGTTTTATCTTGATTTGATTACATTGTAAAATTTACACTGTGCATATAAGTAAATCATACAAAATAATAATCAAAAGTTTTTATTTAATAACAAATTCAGAAAAACAATAACTGGCGTACGTAATGAAATTGAACATTTTAACTGTAATTAATGAAGTACGGAGGTCGCGGGTTCAAATTCCTGCATGCGCAAGTGAATTTCATTTGACTGATTTGGATTTTCACGAAATGGCTTTAGCCCTTGTTTGGTGACAAGATCCGAATGGCAATCCAATCCAATCCCGACCTTCCTCTTTTCATCTCCTTCCCCTCCCCACTAAACCTCATCTTAAAAACATACTCCGATTGGGGATGGCATAGTCTCATTGGCTCTAGGCGGTTGGGAGCTGTTGGGACTCTTGTGCGGTATTCACCGAAAAAAATATATTTATCCTAAAAACTTACAATAAGTGACATAATTAGGTAATTCACGCAATGAAATTAAAGTTTGTAATTATGATTCATGAGATTTATGCAGTTCTAATTAAGGCGCCCCAACCGCGCTCAAAAAGAAGATGATGGAGAGATATGCAATTACGATTGTTGGAGGAGCGCGCTAATATTTAAAGCGATAAAATCAATTCGAAAATTGTGAAAATGTTTAATAAACACGACTCGTTTAAAATAGAACAAAAATCTCGTGGGGGCGGTCTAAAACAGCATTTAAAGAAACACTGTGTTTTTTTCATACATATAACTTGTAAAATAACAGAAACAGACTTGAAAATAAAAAATTTCGGAGCATACTTTGCGATTTTTTTCTATCGAGGGAATTTCATATAATTTTCGTTTCGGCGCGGCGTGGGGAATGTGTGGATATTATCTTCAAAAATAACAAATATATTGGAAAAGTTTTAAGATTTTCACGGCCAAAAGCATTTTCGTTATTTGTTTTTGGGGTGTTATGCCGTGTTGCGCTACCTCCTTCTTTAGCCAACGTTTCGGACACTGCAACGATGTCACACTGCATCGTTGCAGGGTCCGAAACGTTGGCTAAAGAAGGAGGTAGCGCAACACGGCATAACACCCCAAAAACAAATAACGTAAACAAATATATTTTTAAGAGCTTAAAAACTTTAAAAGCTTAATATACCACCGATAATTGTTTGCAGTTGTGGACAAGTTTACTAGTGAGTTGAAAAAATATTCATTGGTAGCTAGGTCTTGTGGCCCGTGGGACTTGTGGAGGAGTCTGTGTGGCCCTTAGGCTAAAAAGTTTGGAGACCCCTGCTCTGGATGGTAATACTACTTACTTGTGGTTCGGTAGGTACCCCATTTGGCACATCTAGGTCGCAAAAATAATTAATCTCGCTGACACTAATTATCATGAGATTACATTTACGTAAACGTAGAATCACATCACGCAGCGTTAAAAATAATCAGATTGATTGGGATCTAATTCTAAAATATGAAAAACTAAGTTTCTTTAATCTCCAGACTTAAATCTATTGACTGCAGAATTACTCCAATAAAATTTCACAACTTGATGTGGAAATTAAATCAGTTCATATAAAAAATCAGTTGATTTAAAAATTACGTCACCACATTTGGATAGGGTTTTAACCAGAGGCGGCTCTAGGGGTCCAGAAGTGGAAGGTCATTTAAAAAAATGATATTACCTCTGATACAATATCAAATTAAATATAATAATATTCATTTGTAGGAACCTCACGAGTTTGAAAGTCAAATTCACCCACATACGTCAAATTACGTTTAATATAGTAAATTATTTCATGCGACAAGCGTAAAATATGCGAAATCAACCTAAGTTTCTCTAACCATCTCTTTCGGATGCATGATATTCAGCATGCTCTCTCTCCCTCACGGTTGTGACCCAAACCGTCTTCAGAATCCAAAAACTTCTAAAAGGGACATAGCGCCATCTCGTTTATTGTGTAGTGCGTAAAGAGACAGAAGATATGATATAGGGGCATTTCATAATTTGACCCAGCCAATCATAGTGCGTGGGAAAGAAAGCTTCCATTTAAGATGTTAGATGTCACTGCTTGCCGCTGCCGGCTATCTCTCGCGGTGCATTTCAAATACATTAGAATAATACCAGTTGTTTTGATTTGCTTAATATTTCATAATAATATTATGTTTTACTGTCATCTTATAATTTTGGGAGGTTTTTGACCAATTGACCTGAGGGAAGGACCGCCACTGGTTTTAACTTCACATTATCTTAATTAATTTGAGATATGATGTGTCAAAGTTTGAAAAGACGATTTCTCGTAATCTATTTACCAATTTCTGATTTTGAGGTTGAATCTTGTGTAAAGTATTTTAATTGAACATATTTTAAAGGAAAATATTTGAACTAAAATACTTAACATAAGATTGAACCGTAAATAAAAAATTGTTAAAAAGATAGCGAAAAAACGTCTCTGCAAACTTTGAAAACTCAGAAGTGGGCGAAGTTAGAACTTTATCCAAGCAAAGTGACGAACTACAATGCGCCCTTTATAACTGTCAGGTAAAGACAAAATAGAGAGTGTAAGGGCGTTTAATCAGCCAGCGGCCGAAAATCCACATTTCGTGAATCACAAAGACTAATTATTCTCGGTACCAGCTTTTTAAAATTATAACTCAATATCGATTTTATTTCATTCCAAATTTGCTTTAATTTATACCTATAATAATAATAATAATAATAATAAAACGTTTATTTGTTATAGAGAATACATCAATACAAAGAAGCTTTGACTGTCCAACTAGGAAGGTCTCCCGTTCTAGGACAGTCAAATGACAAACATTTTGATAGGCGTAAATTTAATTTAGAAATTACCACTTTGGGACACAAATCAACAAATCATCGCCAAAAAACTTTATCTTATTTACTAAAGTTCAGGCAAAAATATTTAATTATTTATAATGTATGCATAATTTAATTATTTACTAATTTAGTTATTATTAATTATTTATAATTATGCACAAGTGTCCTTTACGTACATGTTTTTTTTTCAATATAGAAAAAAGAAAGAAATGTAAAATTATAAGTTTACTTGTAAATAAACCAAAAGAAAAATAATACATATTACCAAAATAAAAATAATACATTCTACCAAAAGAAAAATAATACATAAGAAAAATAATACCTATTAATTATAAATAAGCCAAAAGAAAAATAATACATATTAATACAAAGTTATTGAAAGCAGTGAAGAAGAAGCAAACAGAAAATACTTGTATATGGTGACCTTGTTAAAAAAAAAACGTACTGCTAAATTGTTTAATTAGTACAGCTTTATACTTCAGTAAAGGCATACAAAAAATATCAGAATCGTTAGCATAAAAGGTTTTCAAAAATGTTTAAAGTGTTTTCCAATCGTACTTTAAAGAACTTATCAGCCATTACAATAAACTAAATCCGAAAGAAGCCTCGTAAGCAAAACATCTTACACAAATGCAGACTCTCAATTAATTTTACAAAAGATTCTCAATTAATTTGTTCCAGCAAGAAAAGTGGCAGAACCATCAGATCATCACCTACATCCAAAAATGCTGAAAGGCGTGATGATAAAACTATTAAAATTATTTACCTTTTGTAATTATTTTTTATTCATAAGTATTTATCATTTTTCAATAATGTCTAAGCAAAATAAGAACGTAAAAAAATCTAAAATATATTACAAGTTCGTAAGTGCGCAAATAAATACACAAACGGACCAATTTTTGTCAAGAAACATGTGTACGTATATATTTTTTAATATTTTTATTTAAACTAAATTAAAATTCTGAAACATGCGTTTACCAGATAATCTATTGATTTATTTTGCTGCATGATTATATGATTTGAAATGGGTGTTATATATTTCAAAATCGTTTTAGAAAATTTAACAAATCTGCCAACGACCTACGGTATAACCTTATTATACTAAAAATAAACAACTTTTTCTCAAAATTAAAACATGCGTTTACTAGATAAAAGAACAATATTTCGAAATCAATTTATAATTTATTGTGGAAAAGAGTCAATACGTCTAAAATCTGATTTAAAAATGACATATTTCTGGTTTTCTCTGGTTGTACTCTCGTAAGGGCTTCCGCTCACGGAGAAACTGAAAAAAACCAGTTCGTGAGCCGCTACCATGGCAATCTGTCAACAATGCACCTTTAAATTATATGAACACATGTAGAGCAGAAGAATAGTATCATGCTAACTTGATATGCTAACCAACTTGTTGATTATTTATTATTTTTGAAGAATGTTATTATATTCTTTATATAACTATATTCCATGCGGTTGAACACATGCACTACTTCTGAGAAAGTATTGCCAAGTGCATGCAATCTGGTTACAAGATTTTATGTAAAAGTAGCGAGTTCCCGGAATCCATTGCAATACCACTTAAATGAAGATTTTTTTTCTCCCCGTGTGTCCTTTCCCATTCGTTCCCGTTCCCTTTCTGCAATCTCCCTCTTCTCTCCCGCATTCCCCTCTCGGATGTATCTCTTCTTGCCGCTAAATTATATGAAATACACTCATTTTTCAAAGAACTAGAGCGCCACCTATTGCAAAATTTTAATTCAAATTTCATAAAGCTACAACTCACCAGTATATTTAAAAACATTCGCGGGCATGCGCACAACAACTCACCAAAGTTTCATCGCAATATAATGAATAGTGTAGGAAATAATATGATAACGCCAAAGCTCACTACTATATATATAAACCATTGCTGGCATGCGCACGATAACTCACCAAAGTTTCATCGCAAATGGATGGATGGTTTAGGAATACATAAGGGACAAACAAAGAAACATTCATTTTTAAGTATTGACCTATTTAAAATATCTTTAATTCTTCATTACATTCAAAGTATTCTATTTTGGTGAATATCATGAATGAGTACCTACTTAAATTAAATTCATTAATTTAAAGAGCTTATTCGAAAATTGAAACAATCGATGGTTTGTAAAACGTCATTCTCAAAGTGTGACATGGTTGACAGTTTCGTAAGAGTTTTTGTGATGGTTAAACAATTTTTCAGATGTATTGTCATGTGATTGTAATAATCCAGAAACCTTCGCGAGGGTGGAAAGAAGATATTTTGAATGTTTCAATCATTTCCTATGCTTAATATAGCAATACATAATCAACAAACAAACAAGCAAACGTACATTCATTTTAATGTATATAGATTATATGTAACAAGTTATTTTGCACTTTTATAGTAATAGCAAAACTGAACGGAATGCGACAATCTAGCGGAATCTACACAGGTAATAAATAATACGATTAAAATAAAATAAATTACTTATGCGCTCGATATTTTTTATTCAAACACTTAGATTTAGCTTTATTATTACGAAAAGTGAGTATTTATTTCGGGGGAGACCAATAAACATGCAAAAATATGCATTTAACATTTTAATTTTGTTAAAATTAATTCACACACGCGGTAACGCCATTGTTTATTCATCGTTTTTATTTTAACATTTCATAGACAATTAATCAATGCTGCCAATCATAGAAAAAATATTTTTGCGTAAAACAAAGTGAATGCATTATTGACAAGTTTGTACAATATTGTACATGTATTTATAACAGTAGAACACGGAAAGAAATGTATTAGAATAATTTCACAAACCCGCTAGACCTAGACAAACCTTGCTTTGCCAAACAAACCATTCAAAACCTGGGATGTTTTTTAAAATAATGATGAAAAATGCGAGTTTATTTTAGAGAATTTATATTATAAGATCGGTACTTCCGACAAATGTCATATTTGATTGTCTATTAGTTAAAAAAGGAATATTACGTATTATCCTTGCATCAAACTTCGACAACTCGAACGTTCCGTATTATCCGTGAGGTGGACTAACTGCGTATTTACCTAAAATAATATTAAATTCTTACATTAATACTATAAGAGTATTACAAACAAGGCTGGGCAGTATTTGAATTACTTGTATTTGAAATACAAATACTTATTTTGTATTTGTATTTCAATTACTTCCTAAAAATGTATTTTGTAATTTGTATTTCAATTACCTGATGCTGAGGTATTTTGTAATTTGTATTTCATTTATCTGATGCTGAGGTATTTTGTAATTTGTATTTCAAATACTTATGGCTTTATACATTTTCAATACATTTTGAAATATATTTAGCGATCTTAATAATGATGATTAAAAATAAACTGACATAGATACGAGACAAGTTAGACAGTCTATGTAAGACAAGATAGATAGTCTATATATTACTCGTAATATAGGTCGACTAAAAACGCTAGAATCCAGAGCAATATATGTTAATATTTAGAGTTGGCAACACTGTAGACACGTCAAAGTAAGTATCTTGACAATTGTTGGGCAGTGAGAGGGGCGGGAGGGGGGGGGGGGGGGGGTATAGTCTGACACAATCTGAGTGGATTATGTTTCATACCAATGACCAATGACCTTATCGTATTTCTGAATTAAATTCAATCAACAGAGGTTGGAACCGCGTTCTCGCACTTGCAAATTGAAAATCGTAATACTATGTATATTGTCATCTCTCAAACCGCGAGTCAAACGAACTCGTATTTCGAATGACATAGTTTTGCGGCAGAGAGGGAAGGAGGGAGGATGGAAACGAAGGAGAGGGGGGGGGGGGGAAGGAGGCGGGGAAGATGTAAGGAGAACGCGGGAGGGTCGGGATTCGCAGGAGGAGGGTAAAGCTCGACGGCCGGCGTAGGGCTCCTGACTAGCACTCCGAAGGTCGCGGGATCGAATCCCGGCGTGGCAAATAAATTTTATTTGATTAATTTGTGGTATTTCACAATTTATTAATTTAAAGGCACGTTCCAGAGTGGAATATACTCTCAGTATCGCCCCGGTGTAAGACCACCATTCAGAATTGAAACGTTGCTTGAAATGGCTTTAGCCGTGTTTGGTAATTAAATCTGAATAGCCAAGTACTTCCCCACCTTCCTCCTACCTGTCTCCTTCCCCTCCCCACTAAAATTAAGCCTCACAACATACCCCAATTGGGGATGCCATAGTCCCACTGGCTCCAGACAGGAGCAGTTGGGACTCTTGTGCGGTATTCATGTAAAAAAAAGCGGGGAAAGTGGAATGGAATTGAGTAAGAAGGGGACGCGGGAAGGGAACGGCGACAGGAACCGGGACGCATGAATTTCCTTGAGTGGCATTGCAACACATGCCGGGCACTCGTTAGTAAATAATATAATATTCTCACAGGTATAATTTAAATATTATCTTATTCGTCTGACACAAATGAGCAATGTGAGATAATAGTTCACGTGTAAGATCAAGCCAAGAATTTTTAAATATATTATTAATATTATTTTCCGTCGTATTTATTGTACGTGAACTGTCACCTTTAATTATTTTATCACACTAGTTCTCGACGCAAAATTATTTACACGACTCCCGATCAGTATTTTAATAATATTCAAGATCATAAATTAACAAGTAACATACTGGTCTTATCGACGTATGGTACGCTCATAAATAAGCATGCTAATCAACTGTACAGATTTGCTCATAAACGAGCATGCTTGGTTTGAGCATACTCATAAATAAGCATGCTCAAAGCCAACAATTAAACACACATGCTCTTTATGAGCATGCTCTAGTCACACATACGTCAACAAATGGAGGTCCATTCGCCTAGAACTAAATAAAATAATCTTATCGCTTTCAATGAAATTCTTTGAGAATCTTCTGGCTTCTGGCAAGATGTCAATAAATCCGAAAATGAGAAGATAATAAAAAATAAATGCTATTTTCATTAGATAGCCCAGTCAGCCTGTGTTTTTAGATGGAACTAAATAGTATAAAGCTAATTTTTTTCCATTTTTCCATTCAATTCATTTTTCGATCCATTTTTGAATCTGATAGTATGTTCGATAGGCGTGTTATTCAGCAGCACCAGATGTTGGAGGGAGGGATGCCATGTTAAATTTGGATTTTAATGACATTTTTGCAACAGCTTTAAGGTACATTAAATATCTACTGTCATTCAGACTTGCAGACCTTGTGCATCTATATAGTTTCAAGACAAAAGCCTATCCTACATCTTTGAGAATATTTTTGTCTGCCTGTTTATCATAAAACTGTAAAACTTTTGTGCGGAGATCATTTGATGAACTTAGCAATTCGTACGCGTTAATTTTGCCTTTGCCGAATAAATAAGACGTGGTATCACATCCTGTGATAGCATGCTAAAATAATATCACATCCTTCATATCGCCAATCTCTTCACGAATCTTGCTGATGTCATACGTTGATGGTGTGCCAGAGGGTTTGTGAAAGAATAGTCGCACATTTTGACACTGTGGTAGCCCTAACAATAGAACGAAAAGATCAGTATCCTGTCCGACAACAACTACAGGCCTCCCACTTTGAATCTGGGAAACATCTATTGCTCTTCCGACCTCTTCAGTATCTGCATCTTCCTCCGCCACAAAGGTTGGAATGTTTGCTTCATTAAGCTTTTGAGAGAGCTGTTCAATAAGCTGGTTTTTGTTTTTTGGATTTGCCAAAAATTCATTTTGCTTCACAGAGCACTCCATATTAACGTTGAATTTCATTTCTAGAGATGTTTTTTTTACTTCTCCGCATATGTTCGACCCCTTTTGTGGTGGGATAGTCAGGATACCCATCGAATACAACATGACAATCTTTCCCATACCGTTTCATTACAGTGTCAACATACTTCTCTATGATGCTGCTATATGTTACTTTGTCAGGCCAAATAACACTGTGCAAAAGATACCCTCCATCTACTACATATATTTTTGGGGGCAAATTCTCAAAAACTTCGTTGCTAACTGTCCACTTTTCAAATATTTTCATAAGACTTGATTTAGTTCCCTTTCTTATCATTTTATTGTTTTCAAATAAAGACAAAGGGTATGGGCTGAGTTCATAGTTGAAGTATTGTTTGAGATTATTTGTTCCTTGAGACATACAAATAACCCTATTAAACAGATGATCAGGAATAATTGGCACTTCTTCAGATCTCACATTTATGCCACTTACTACGGAGCCTATAGTTTTAACTTTATTTTTTCTTTTCAATTTAACATCTGCAAAATTATTTCCTTCGATGTCTTTCAAGTAGTTCATTTCTACATCATACGCTTCACCTCAGTTTACACCCGAACTTGTCACTACTAGACCAGAGGATAAAGACATTAAATCTTTGCTCTGTCAGAAAGGATTATGGATACGCAGCCATCCGAGAAATTTACTAATATCTTGCAAGTCCCTTTCTCTTCTACTGCATCTTAGTTCAGTGTGCTGTTCGTTAAACTGAGTCAAGCAGTCAGAGAACTTCTCGAAAGCCTCACAAATTTGTAGGGATCCAGGAGCGCAAGCAATGAAGTTGGTTAGCGTCCTCTCGCTTAATCCTCGTCCATGAGTAAGCACCCCTATGGATTTTGATGATCGTATTAATGTCTGCTCTATGGTCATGTCCATCCAGATACCGGTAAAAAATCCATCTGTACGCCGAACTGTAAAGAAACCTTTATTGACGAACCTTTCGAAGTCTTCATTTGACATTTTCGTTTGTACACTCAACATTTGTTGTAAGTATTGTGCGGATTTGGCGTAGAGCAAATGTCCAGCAGCATGGAAATACGGTATCATTTGCTTGGCTGTATTAATGTGCAAATTCCAATCGCCGATTCTCTCTGCCAGAATAAAGTCTAGAAACAAGTTCACCAATTTAAACTCTTGTAGCCACAGTTTTGAAGTTCTACTAGTTTTAACCAAATCTTCATGCACTTCTTCTAGTCTTGTCATTATTTCATTTGGTTTACAATCTCTCATGGCGTCTTCAACAGTTGTTTGTTTGTTTACGAATATCCTTAAAGTCGTTTGTAATCATTTCTTTAAGAGATGAACATTCCTCGAATAGCAGTAATATCAAAGCTGCCTGGGTCATCATGTGAGCTCTATAAGACCTTGCCGTAAGCATGTCCTGACATAAGGTGAGGAATCGTTGATTTTCCATAAACAGAGGTCCACATTTCTTCGATTCCACTACCTTCCGTAAAATTTCCTAAGCAACCAAGGAAACTCATTAGAAGATGGAATCCGCCTAGTCTGACGATTACTCCAGATATTCCACTTTCTGTAGAAGAGCTTGCAACAATGTCTACTGCCTTCAGGAAAAGTGGTTGGTCAAATGTCACAATACATGGCTGGCCAGCTAACTTGCTTTCTTTAGAAGCGTAACTAAGGGCAGAGTAAATAGCAGTCGGATTTCCTGGATCTATGTTTATAAAAGGCAAAGCCAGTACATAAGATGGTACAAAGTTTTGTCTACCATCGTAACAGTTTCGCATGTATCCAGACCATCCAGGTAGTGAAACTGGCACAAAAGCAAAACTACATAACCAAAGCATGTTACGAGCTGAGACTAAGCATTGAATGGGCATATTTTCAGAAATGTTTTCTATTGTTAAGGACTTTAAGCCACTTTTCGCCTTTTTAGTATACATTAAAACTGGGACATTGAATTTACCTTCAAAGTCGCATGTCTTGATACGTGGAACTCGGACATCACTCGACACAGCTGTTTTTGGAGTCACAGGATTACAGTAGATCCGAGGAACTGGCTATTTTAGGAGCTAGTTCCTGTTGGATTTACAAAATGGTCACAAACACTCAAACCGGGCGAGGCCGAACTAAAATCCGCCCGCAGGGCCTAGCAGCAAAGTGAATAACTATTATTTCACGTTCACGATTTCCACTAGTACTACAAAGGGCACAGGACAGGCTAGGATAAGTCGGGATGTGAGGGAACAAGTTCCGACATCAGAGTGTCTCGGAGCGACGCAGGGATGGTGCGCACCAAGCATTCACGGTTGATATCTGGCGTTTACTAGCCATAAAGTACACATTAAAATATATAATTTTAAAGGTAATAATAGGGGCACAGGGGGGGAAGCAAGGGGGGTAGGGGCGGGGACTTTTTGTTAAACACTTGTCTAAATGGTAGTAGTCGATGGGGAAAAAATTAGCTTTATACTATTTAGTTCCTTCAACTGGTGTTCTACGACACAGGCTGACTGGACTATAGAATGTGGTTTAATTTTGGAGGTAAAGGAACTATAAGAGGAAATAACCAGACAAAACCGGAAATATGTCATTTTTAAATCAAATTTTAACCGTAGATATTAACTCTTTTCCACAAAAAATTATAAATTTATTTCGAAAGACTGTTCTTTTATTTAATAAAGCTATGTTTTAAATTTTGAGAAAATATGTTGATTTTTAGTATAATTAGGTTTTACCGCTGGTCATTGGCAGATTTGTTATATTTTCAAACAAAATTTTGTACTATACAACATATATATCAAATCAAATAACCATGCAGGAAAATAAATCAATAAATTATTTGGGAAAACTACTTTTCAGAATTTTAATTTTAATTAAAATAATATCATTAAAAAAAGATCCACGCCCTTATTTTGTGACGAAAATACTTCAGTTTGTCTATTTATTTACGGTCTTACAAACTAATATATTTAAAAAAAATACGTTCGTATTTTGCTTAGACATTATTTAAAAATTATAAATAATTTTGATCAAAAAATAATTATAAAAAGTACACAATTTTAATAGTTTTATCATTTTGAACATTTTTTAATGTAGGTATTTATCAAAGCAAAATTTTGAATGAATTGCTGGTATGGAGAATAATTCATCTTTATCTTTGGAACCGCTCTGTACAGTTGCAAGGGTACGATCGCAAGATCATCGTTCGACGAAATTTAAATTCTCGGCCGCTGGTTAATGGCTCTTAAGGGAATTTGTAAATCTATTGTAGGTATTTTAGTGACCCTGTGTTCCAAACACATTCGTGATTCCCATAATAAATCACCAAAAGAAAAGTTATTTGCAAAGAATGTGCAGAAAACTAAGATGGGATCGAAATGAGCATGCTCATAAGCAAGTGTTTCAAGATATGCTTAGAGCTCTTACCCTTCCACCAATGAATCAATGAGCATGCTAATTTGGTGTTCAGTACTAGCAACGTCACTGAAACACATACTCATTAGTAGCATGCTCTCGTGCTACTAATGAGCATGTCTGCCAGGACTATTAGTTTCAGTAGAAGTTACTATCCGGTTTGGCAGTAGTTTCAACAATTTACTTATCTAATCTCTTCTGGAATCGAGTGAGATGCTCTGCGAGATGGACATGCACTTTGCGTAGGAAATAAGATACTGGCGGTATAAGACGTACGGCGACAGTTGCATTTTTCGTCTATCAAAGCAAGGAAAAGCAACTACAGAAGTTGTGCGAGGAGAGGCTGTGCCTGCAATAGACATAAGCCGTTAAAGCAACTCAAGAGACCCCTGAAGACCCCATCGAAGCGATGGGTCCCCAGGAAAAGCAGAAGAAAACAAAAAGATACAAATACAATTAGTCCAGTAAATGAATGGTCCAAAAGGAGGTGTAGAGTGCGTGAGCAGGAACCTAAGCGATTCTTTCAGGACTTGTTTAGGATGTGAACATACTAAAAGTCCTGACGTCTAGGTGGTGAGCTAGGGGGGGAGGGGGGGGGGGGAAGGTCCCGATTTTCGGTTTTCCATTTATATCTCAAAAACGGTGCATTGCAGAGGAAAACTCTTTTAGAATAAGTAAAAGCTCATAAAATTATCTACATCTTTTATTCTATACGTAATTTTGGAAATCCCAGCCGTTTTTGAGTTATACGCTCCACAAATGTCAATATTTTCGAAAAAATCATTTTACCTCACATTTTTCATCAAACATTCGTTCATATCGTCTAAAATATTCATCCAAGAAAGAAATTTATTTGAAAGAAGTTGTCAATAATTTAATTACCTTTTAGAATATATATACATATGTAAGTAAATCTCTAACCAGTAAATATTTACAGCAATTTTAAGTTTTTTCGTAAAATGTCGTCATTTTCAGAAAAAGCTGTTTTTTCTTACCAAATTATTAAGACGGGTTTTTTCTTCATGGGAAATTCTTGGGAAATTTGCACACAAGAAAGCAGGTAAGTTGTTCTCGGACAGATGATTAGTGGAATTCATTTTATAATTATTATTATTGTAATGGGTGATTAGGTTAGTCGTCGGAGATGCTACAATAACGTGCTACGATGCTGTTCGAGTTGGTGAAAAGGCAATGAATGCGATAGTGGGCTTGACATTCTCAGACATCAAGTTGTCCCGCAAAGATCGGGCATTTCCAATGTCTTCTGTCAGCTCGTCGATAAAAATTCACGACGAAAAGGTTGCAGTTGACCCAACATTGCTGTTTCAGCGGATGTGTATAAGCAAACGATCAGATGAGGATTTGATGAAATTCCATGACCCATTTCCCTTGGCACTGTTCTCAATAACATAATGTTACACTATAAACTTTATATGGATTCACGTTTTCATATCCTCTTTGGACGCGAGGGTCCTGGCAAGCGTTGTTCATCCATGGCATCGTCATTCTCAGTGGTGGATGTTCTTGCTGAAAGGGCTCTACGTCGTCTTCATCGTCGTCCTCGGCAACAGGCATGCTATTGAGGCATCTCCCTTGGCAGTGAAGGCACGCTGCAGAACAGGTCAGCATTGCTTTTCGGCATCCACATTTGCCAATTGCACAATCCTTGGTGTAGCGGCAAAATATCATTTTCAGAAGGACCTCCGGTGCTGGAGGATCTTCTGTTGTAATTGGCGCCAGGGTGTCTCCTTCGTGTTTCCACCCCCATTCTTCAGGGGACAGCTCAATCCCGAGCCACTGCTGAACTTGGTGGTGTGTCCGCCGGGAATGCTGTTTAGCTGCACTCTCTGTTGGAGGGAGGGAGCTGATGTCAGGCTTCATATTTGCCACGGACCTTGTGAACGATTGGGAGCGGTACTGGTTAACGGAGGTCTGTCTTTTTGGCGCCGCATACCATTTCAGGAAGCATTTATTTCCAGCCTCTTCAACCTCGTCGTGAGTAGAGGAGGGGTTGTAAAAGATCATTGCCGCTTGCTTGATCATTTCTGACTCCAAGTACAATTTTGAAAAGCCCACCTTGCTTCTCCTGAAAGTTGCAGACGTTGTATCGCATCCGGTAAATGAATGTAAAAATATGGTGTGTTCAAATCCACGATGCTGCATCTCTTGGGTGGACAGTGCTAATGTTTTGGTTTTCCCTCGTCCGGGTTTCAGCAACAGAATATCTTAGGTGGGAGGAGTGGAAGCAATCAAAAGGACAGTGAGGTCCACATCCTCACCAAAGACAGTCACAGAGTTGTGAAAGGATAGTTCCACAGCAGTCTTCACGATAAGGACGTCAGCATCATCGGTGGCCTGAAGAGTCTGTATCCCATTCTCCCGAAACTTTGTCTGTAGTAAGGAGATGAAGTTACTTTTGTTGGTAGGATTGGATAAAAAATCTTCCTGTTTAACGGGTATTGATTTGTTCCATGTCAAATTGATGTCTGCTGACCTTCTCAGTCTGTATCGTCGCATCTGTTCTTGTGATTTCGTACTATTGACTGGTTTTGCGTACCCATCAAATACCACAGTGCGAGTCATTCCAGGATAGTGGTGGTTGACATAGGTGATATAACGATCACAAATTGCGGCAACGGAGGCATCTTTTTGTCAAATTACTCTGTATAATATAGATAATATGTATAATATGATAGAAATCCTCCGTCCACAACTATGTTCATCTGAGACAGTAGAACAGTGTTTTTGGTAGGCTCGAATAAGCTATACAGAACAGATTTATTTGTCTTTCGCATCCCACTTTCATTGAACAGTGCCAAGGGAAATGGGGCCAACTCATACTCAAAGAATTTCATCAAATCCTCATCTGATCGTTTGCTTATACACATCCGCTGAAACAGCAATGTTGGGTCAACTGCAACCTTTTCGTCGTGAATTTTTATCGACGAGCTGACAGAAGACATTGGAAATGCCCGATCTTTGCGGGACAACTTGATGTCTGAGAATGTCAAGCCCACTATCGCATTCATTGCCTTTTCACCAACTCGAACAGCATCGTAGCACGTTATTGTAGCATCTCCGACGACTAACCTAATCACCCATTACAATAATAATAATTATAAAATGAATTCCACTAATCATCTGTCCGAGAACAACTTACCTGCTTTCTTGTGTGCAAATTTCCCAAGAATTTCCCATGAAGAAAAAACCCGTCTTAATAATTTGGTAAGAAAAAACAGCTTTTTCTGAAAATGACGACATTTTACGAAAAAACTTAAAATTGCTGTAAATATTTACTGGTTAGAGATTTACTTACATATGTATATATATTCTAAAAGGTAATTAAATTATTGACAACTTCTTTCAAATAAATTTCTTTCTTGGATGAATATTTTAGACGATATGAACGAATGTTTGATGAAAAATGTGAGGTAAAATGATTTTTTCGAAAATATTGACATTTGTGGAGCGTATAACTCAAAAACGGCTGGGATTTCCAAAATTACGTATAGAATAAAAGATGTAGATAATTTTATGAGCTTTTACTTATTCTAAAAAAGTTTTCCTCTGCGACGCACCGTTTTTGAGATATAAATGGAAAACCGAAAATCGGGACCTTCCCCCCCCCTCCCCCCTCTAGCTCACCACCTAGACGTCAGGACTTTTAGTATGTTCACACCCTAAGCATCCTAAACAAGTCCTGAAAGAATCGCTTAGGTTCCTGCTCACGCACTCTACACCTCCTTCCTTTACTGGACTAAATATGGCGTGCCGTCTAATGTTGATTTATCAATCCTCCATAACTCACGAAGTAACACTTAACTTAGCGAGCAAAAAAACTTACGTTAACCCAGAAATAACAGAAAGAAGAAACTTTTCTAATTTTCATGACGCCATAGCTTACCTTTCTAGAGATTTTTGAGAGTCACACGAACCAATTTCCGCTTCACATTTAAGTAGTAGGTACTTTCAATTTGCAGTATGAAGTCATTTTACAAGGTCAAAATTATGAAGTCGGATATTTATGTTTGTAGTAGCTAGAGCGAAGTATAACAATAATATTACGATAAAACAGAAAAGTGTCAAAACAAAACATGTACTCGAGATTATAAGGTTAGGTTAACGATGTTTTTCTCATGACTTTTCTTCAATGTTATGTTTTGTCATAGAATCAAGACTAAGCGTGTATAAAGTAAAGCAGATAAAAGTCCCCCAATAACCAGTTTGCTGTTCGGTCTTTTTTCCTATGTGAAGTCAACGGCCGGCCATGATTTTGAATATCAACTCGTGAAGGTGAAATTCAAACGCCCCAAAACATGTTTTATAGCTCTGGTATTGTCAAGAATAACACAAAAATAAAACAAAGCATCTTTGATTTGTCATTTCAGAGACCAATACCTGACACATAATAAGAAGTTATAGCCGATTCTTAGTCAATTGGCATTAAATTTATATGAATTAGTTTTATTTTATGACACAGTGATAGACAGATAATTAAAAAAAAAATTATCTTAGGAACCGCATTTGAGTGAGGTTATCAAACCGGGAAAGGAATACCTGAACAGCGAATTTTATAGCAAGCATAGACAAACATCCTTAAAATTCATGGACATTCCATAGAAACGGAATACTACATAATGGGAGTAGTTTGCATTTGTTCATTTCGTTGATTTTTTTTAAGAGTGCCGTAGTCAGTATAGGTTAACAATATAGTTTGAATACGGAAAGAATTCGTTTATTTAGTTTAACGTCCGCTTAGGTTACTCTTTAATTATTCGTTCGTTTAGTTTATTCGTTAATTGGTAAACAATTCGGCGATACCAGGAAGCATAGTCCCACCTAGTGAAAACTGCGGAGAGCAGATCTCTTATACCGAAGGACAAAAAAAAATCAGGAACTGCAAGATAACTCGGGCATGTGCCTAGTGTGGTAGTCGAAAAACATGTAAAAAATGTAAACAAAAAATTAGGTTTGCAAACATGGGAAAAAAATGGTGATAAAATTATTCAAATTAAGATCAAGTTATTCAAATTTAAAATCCGTAGTTCAATCTTTCGGCGTATAAAAATAATTAAATGAAAATAATCCACTTTATTTATACCACTATTTTTAATGAAAATTATAAACACGTTTTAAAACAGCGGTTAGCGCAATTAGTTTTGGTGGCGGGCCGTATGAACATTTTTTGTCAATTTCTTTAGCGGGCTACGCGACGTTCGACGTCACTCGTGCGTATTCGAGTCTGCTTAGGCAGTGCACTTGTGCAACCTTATCTGGTTCAACGCCTAATTTCTATGCATATTTTCCTTCAGGGCGCATTCCCCCCTTTGCATAAAAACAGAAATATGGCAGAATATATGGAATAAGCGCCGCAGGCGAATAAAATTAAGTGACAATAAAAATACGTGATTTGAAATATCGTGATAGCTATTTTGGCTTTGCGGATTCGATCCTCTACTAATTTGGATACGTTTTAAGATTTTCACGGCCAAAAGCATTTTCGTTATTTGTTTTTGGGGTGTTATGCCGTGTTGCGCTATCTCCTTCTTTAGCCAACGTTTCGGACATCGTTGCAGTGTCCATCATCAGGGCAGATCCGGCAGATCCGGTAGATGTGTCACACATCCGTTGGCTAAAGAAGGAGATAGCGCAACACGGCATAACACCCCAAAAACAAATAACGAAAAACTCTACTAATTTAGTCCTGCATCATTAAAAAAGCCATATTTTCCATTGGGTTTTCAACATTCTGAGATTATTTGTATATTTAGTCAGACAGCGGAAAATTTTAAATGATCATCAGTGACATTACATTTTTTTGAAATATCATAAATCAGTCAGTAGTTATTGAATTAGGTGGGTTCTCAAAAACTTACGTTTATGATACAGAATTAAACATAAAGAAAAGAAAATGGTGCGCCCAGTATTGTGGGAAGAAAAATTCGTTCAGGGATTCTACCAGACTCGGCCAGAAGGGATTACCAATTGCCGATCGCTGTTAAGCCCAATATATTATGAAGGAATAGACAAATAATAAATATGGACAAAAAATATATTACTATATGCGGTGATTAATTAGATACCTATTACTACAAATACAATAATAATGTAAAATAAATAAAATAATTGTATACAAGGTGTAACAGCATATATCCGAATGATTTAAACCAGTGATTCCTGAGCACATACGGAGTGAAAACTATACATGTCATTTTGTTGTCGTATGATATGTAGTTTTGTTTAAATTAAAAACAATTGAAAGTATTTTTCCATCACACCTCGAAGTCGTGAATTAGTTGAAGTTGCGAAGAGTCGGTAAATTTGATAACATTGATTGATTGATTGAGCATAGTCTAAAAAAATATTACGGCTTTAAAAAAATATGTTCATATAGACCAATAAACACTGATTCTGAATATATAAGTTTATTTAATAAAATTAAACGCAGAGTTTTAAAAAAAAATATTAAAAAGTCCATTTTTAATTGGGTCGTAGAAACACGCCGTCAGGTTGGCATTATTGAAATGTTTATGGTGACGTCACTGTTCCTCGTGTCGTGACGTTACCGTAAAGTCATTGTATGGAAAATGTATGGGAATGTAGGTATGACACATGCCATCGTATTAATTTATTCATTTATTTACATACTGTTTATAGAGATTTAGTTGTTGTGTTTATTGAAACATTATTTAGGCCTAAATAATGTTTAAAAAATAAAGGTATCTCATGTTAGTTATCTCTATTATTGAAAATATTCAAAAACTGCTGCACAAAAAAATAGTAATGATACTTTCTAGGGAGAATACTTCGAACAACGAAATTCAAAATGGCGGCAGTTGATCAGCTGATGCCCGATCCTATAGTAACTTTTCAGGAGTTGTGACGTCACACGATTCACCATACATACGGTGGTTTTCGGGGATCTTGAAAAATTAAAGCTTTGACAGTTATTTTAACTATTAAAACTAACTCCAAAAAATGCAGTTATTTAAGTTAGAAGGTCATTATTCATAATTTTTTTTTTTTTAAATTAGACTGCAGTGCTCTATTCAGAACGAAATAAACTCAGAACCTCATTTGAAAATTCATTAAAAGTGATAAAAAAATGGTTAGATAGGTTACGTTAGATTAGAGTTACGGACTATTTTCAAATGACTTGTTTCATAGCTTTTAACTTCCAAATTCGTAGATTTAAAAAAATGAAAGGAAAAGACTTAAGCCGCAATAAATATTTCTAGAAAATAGCTAACCGTTGGTGCACTATGTAACCCAATTTAAACATTTATTTTAATTCTCCGCCATTAGTCATTAGTTTCATGGTACAACTCATCAGTCAGGATGTGGTAACGAATATTTCGCCACTTGACGACATTTGGCGTGTAATCAACACAAATTTCGTTATAAAATATTTTTTGCGGGCTTAACTTTTTTATGTTATCAATTATTGTACTGCTTATCTGTGTTATTTTTATCATTTCTCGTATTTTTCATTACCAGTGATTTATAAAAAAATCCACACGAGTTGAAAAGTTACATTACTCTTTTAATAATCGGACTTAGAAATCTTAGGTATTAGCAGATTTTATATTACGAAAGGCCAAGCATTGGACGTGGGAAATGTTAGGTATTAGCAGATTATATATTACGAAATACCATGGACATGAGAAATCTTAGGTATCGGAAGATTCTACATTACAAAAAGGTAAAAATTAGACTTAAGAAATCTTATGTATTAGCAGATTCTATATTACGAAGGGCCAAAAATTGGACTGAAGAAATCTTAGGTATTAGCAGATTCTATATTACGAAAGGCCAAGGATTGGACTGGAGATATCTTGGGTATTAGCAGATTCTATATAGATACCTAATGAAAGGTCAAGAGTAATGGAATTTATCATAGGACTTCGAAATTGACTTTTTAACCATCACAATACTCACATGCCCATATGGTGGTCATTGGAAGTTTTGTAGTTCTGTTATTTAAAAAAGTTATATTGATTGAATATATTATTATTAACTTTAGCTTGGTTAACAAGATTTATTTCCAATAAGTATTTTCTTATTCGCAAATTTTCGTTTTTCACATCTTTAAAATAGAGCATAAAATTAAAACGTGGGTATTTAACAGTTTTTTTTACGTGAATACAGCGCAAGAGTCCCCCCTGCTCCAAACCGCCTGGAGCCAGTGAGACTTTCGCTTCTCCAATTGGGGTATGTTGTGATGAAAGTAAGTAGGGAGAGGAAGGAGATAGAAAGAAGAAGGTGGGAAAGTACCTGACTATTCAGATCTAGTCACCAAACACGGCTAAAGCAATTTCAAGTTACGTTTCAATTCTGTATGGTGGTCTTTCACCAGGGCGATACTGAGAGTATCTTCCACACTGGAACGTGACGCAAACATACCTTATATTATTTTTTAAATGATTAAATTGTGAAAACACAAATTAGTCAAATAAAATTTATTGCGCACGCTGGGATTTGCACCCGCGACCTCCGGATTGCTTATCGAGAGCCTTGCCCCTCGACCACGGAGGCCGTCTAGATACCCTTTAGGTACTACCAATGCGTTTTCATGGATTTAGTTTGTGTTTTTTACGGGTTTAATTGTTATTGTTAGTACGGTTGTCGGAAAAATAATGAGGCGATTTCTTTTTACGGTATCGACAAGATAAACGTGTTTTCTCTAGACTCAGAGCTAATATAGGCCATGACAGCTAACAAACAACTTACAATTTACAACCAACAACTAACAATGTTATGCTAGTGAGCAAAGCAGTGAGCACCAGTGTTGCCAACTCAGCTCCTTGCGAGCTAGATTTAGCTCCAAAATGAGGCCATCAGCTTCGAAAAAAGTGGTTTAGCTTGTTTTTCATATAATATAGCTCCATTTATTGTATACAAAAATGACGAATTTAAGAGCTATTTCTTTAGGAACCCGTTATTTTCGTGTTAATTCGAAGGAACCGATTTATTTATTGAAGTGAAAACTTCTTTAGCTCCATTGTGATTTGAAACTTAATAAAACGGAAACTAGTGACTCTAAAAAGCGACAAACACATTCAATCATAGGATTTAGCCTGCGAGAGAATGAGAAACCTTACTTATGTACAGTACCTACGAAGTGTTGCGCCCTGTCATGCTGTCTTTTATACAGATAAAACAACGTTTTTTTATAAATCCCGCTGGAAGACAAAACAAAATCGTCGTAAAAAGCAACGAAAGTTTTTCATGTTGTTCTCCGGTGATTTTTTTAAAATTTTGGCATTATTTTTTTAATATTGCAAACTATTAATTTCACTGTTTCCCTGACCAAGGTACTGTGTACGGTTCTATGGCAAGTCAGAAACACCTCAGAAAGGCCATTAATAACCTTTCTGAGGTGCTTCTGAGTTGGTTTCATTCTGAGTTGTCTGGTCACCGTTGTGTACAACGGTCAAAGTGCGCGCATTGGCCGGTTCGATTATGAGCTCACTTTTCAAGGCTCTTATTGGTTGAGAGTCTATTGTGAATTTGTGGCACCTCTTGTTTACATATTGAAACTAATTTTTGAAAAAATTTTTTAGCACCGTTGTGATTTGAAACTTTATGAAATGAAAAAGCAACACTAAAAAGAGATAAAGATATACGTTTATAGGATTTAGCCTTACCCATTCCCGCCTCAATTTGGGAGGCGGGAACGGGTACCGCCGCCCCGGGAACCTTTATTGGATAATCAACACCTCTGCCAAGTGGTTTGCTACGTTTGGTGATTAAGCAGGGGTGCCCGGGTTCATGGGGTGAGGTTTGTCTAGGTCTTGGAGGTGGATGACCAGGACACACTGAACCCCAGATTCCTACCCACCCCCTAAACCCTTTTTCTTCCCAGAACTCTCATCTCCTTCCTTTCCTTAAAAAAACCCTCCATACAGCATCCCTAAAGATGACATAGGCCCTGAGGGAAATCCTTTTCCTCAGGGCCTTCTGTGTGGAGCTCAAATAAGCTAGAGCTAAAATAATCGGTTTGCTCTTTTTTAGCTCCTTTTCGAGTTTTTCGACGTCTGGCTTCATTTTAAAAATCGAGTTGGCAACACTGGTGACCACATGGCGGTAGCTGTTGAACGTTGGAGTGAAATGAGAGAGACCGTAAACGTTTTCAAGTTCGCGGTCAATGATCACAATTCATAATATTATTAATCTCATTCAAATAATACAAATGCCACTGTTGTTATGCGACTTTTATTAGACATTTATTGCACATTGTAAATTTCGATACTTTATCGCTAAAAATTATTGTTAGTTATTTAATACGATCATTAGCTATTATACATTGGTACCGGTTTTTAACCACTCGGGCCTCGAGCCTATTACTTACTTTAAAGGTTCGAAGGTCAACGGGTCAAAGGTGATGAAATACGATTTAAAAATTTATAATTAAAAAAAAAAATTGTGAATGAAAACATAAAAAACTTTAAAAAATGACTCATTTTACGTTTTTATCTATCTAAAATTACTGATAACAAAAAAAAACAATTACATAAACGTTATCGTCAACTCACCTTTTTATCGTTTCTCTTGAAAATAATTAATAAAAACATTCCAAAGTTTCATAATTTATCTCAAATTTCGTCGTGAATTTTTGGATTCATAATAGCGTACATTTTAAATATTTTGTGGTTAACTTTAAGACTTGTTTATAAAGCGTGGTATTTTCTCTTTTTAACACCGTTTAGATCATATTTCTAATCATTATAGGAAGGGAAACGCAACGATTTCTATGAATTGTTACGAAAACCGATCAAATTAGCGTAAGGGGTTAAAATAAACTTGTTTCCAAATCCCAGGCACTAATAAGCAATTAACTGATTAAATGATCCTACTTGCACTATATATAACAATAATAAACAATAATAACATGTAGATGACATTTTAACAAGTGATTAAATTATGACGTAATATTAAATAATTAGTGTCCGACCGAAACAGGACTTCTACCGAAACCTAATCTTCGGAATCTGTCTCAGTTTCGGCTGAAACCGAAATAGAAGGCATTTAGACATGTTAAAACTCTATTATTTATTGAAATTTAGCTAATTTATTACACTTATATAGATAGTTGACATGTGTTAAATGAAATAAAAAACAATAATTGAAGTATGTGAAAAAATATTTAACACATAAAATAATACATAAACTCACAACACAATCACGCCGGACCGGCCGGCGAACTCAGCTGATGATGGCAGGTGACACACGAGCCACGAACTCACCCGAAGTCAGCCGAACGACGCGCGATAGTTCATGAACGCAGAGTTTCGGTGCGGTCGAAGATTCGGCAGATTTTTTGCCGAAACTGAAACTGTTGCCGAAAATAGATTTTTTTGCCGAAACTTGCCGAAACTAGAACCTTCGGTCGGTCACTTTAAATAATGTTCGGTGGACATATATTATAACCGAATATTTCATAGCTTAATGAACACACGAGCTGTTTAGGTAAACTTAAAGAATTCATAACCTGTTCGTATTTTAATTATTTTACGAAAAATTCCTTTTGCAAGTTATTCTGTAAAATATTATTATTGTTTGTTTGCACCCGTAAATACGCAATATAAATGTGAATAAATAGTTTTGTTCGTTTAACAATCCAATTCTTTCAAGAAAGGCGTACGATACAACATGGTACGGCACGGGCGTAGCCAGGTTGTAGTTTCGGGGAGGGTTCAAGAAATAAAACTACTGAAAGTGCAAAACTCGTGTCGGGGGGGGGGGGGGGGGGGGGGGGGTATTGTCGGACTTTGAATTTGCTTTGAAAAAAATTATTTTCTATGTAAATACTTAATTTTTTTTTAATGTTTTTTTTTAATAAAATTAATGTAATAAATGTGTATAGAAAATAAAACTTTTCAAAACAAAATACATAATAAACGCTAGTAGTACATGTTAAAACATTTTAAGCAGTCAAATTATTCTAATAATCACATTTATGCTGACTGACTGTAACACTAATCACACACGACCACCACAACACGGGCATGTGCCTAGCATGGTGGTCGAAAAATCCCCAACATTTGTAAAAAAAATTTTCAATAAATAAAGAAACTTTTAAAAAAAAAAAAAAAAAATACACTATCTGTCTGTAGCACTAATCCTGATATATGTTTATTTAACACTTGTTGCTAAGTAAAATAATAATTTCAAAGTACGTATACACTTACCACTGATTAGAAACGGAAATTAGAAACGGAATTCCAAAAAAAAATCAACCGCATTCACCGAAAAAACGGATCTTAAAAGTTAAATTATTTTATTTCTTTCAGAGGTCCCCATTCATCTTTTTAGATACATAATATCATTTTGAGATGTCAGTGTTACAGATAACATTCTCTTAACTCTCCTTATTTTAATATTATTGATGTTGATATTTTAACTTTTCGGGGGGGGGTTTGAACCCCCAAAACCCCCCCCCCTGGCTACGCCCATGTGGTACGGTGCTTCAATGATTCAATTCAATGATTCAATCCAACATTGCATTTATTTAAAAAGTGAAATTTTCTTTAGCACTGTTATGAATTAAAACTCGATGAAACGAAAAGCCACACTAAAAAGAGAAAATCACATACAACTATGGGATTTAGCCTGCGAGAGAATGAGATAAAATATCGGTCTCCTCTTTGTGCGGTGCTTCGAAGCCTCCTCACTCTTGTCTTCTTTAGTTTTCTGAAGGTTTCACTTCTACCACGTGTGAACTGCACACATGTATTTTTTTTTAACCAACTAAACTATTTATTCATATTCATGTTGCTTCTTTACGGGCTCAAATAAATAATTATATTTTACAGCATTAACTGTGAAAAGGGTTTTTTCCTAAAATAATGAAATCACCGGCATCTATGAACGAGCAGACTATGAATTATTTTGAGTTTAAACTTAAACCTTCTGTTAACAAATGGCTGGTATTTTAGTATAATTCTTGAATTCATCATCCAGATTAGATTTTCAGGGTTTCCACCAGAGAACAACTACACAAACGTAAATACACATCTCGCTGAGGTTAAAAAACAAACCCGCCCTAATTCCATCGGCAATATTATTTGTATTACGCGTTTATCGGTGGGATCAGGAAGATAACTTATCAAATAATATTGCTAGGTTATTTGTAAGCCGCTATCAAGAAATGCGTACATTTTTTAAATAAAGTAAAATTCTCCCAACTTCCGTAATAAAAAGCCGAAATTGTCACTTGATGGAGGAATTAGCTTGCAGAGTATTTTCGAACACGCAACCCCAGCTTCTAAACTTCGAACCACTAAGCTACAAACCGGTTTATATATTTAGATAAATCATTATTTTAATTACATACATTAACGTAAATTATATAGATCACTTCATTATTAGGTAATTGAAATTTGGTTAAAAATATGCTAAACGAAAGTTTAGAAAACGATTAATGAATGTACAATAAAATTGTTAAAAACTTACCAATTAGAATTTGTTTTTCTTGTAAGGCAAATTAAAAAAAAAACCACCGTATATCGGTAAGTTCGAAAGCGCGTTCGCGACGGTCGACAACGGACTAACTCGAAACTAACGGAAACCAAAGATGGAAATCAGTTTGCCTTTGCCGCCAACGAAAGTAGCAGTGACAGGCGACCTCAGCGCCGCGCCGCGGAGGAAAAAGTAAACTCACCTCAGGGCAAACTCAGCAAAGCTTCTAGTCTTGTGATGTGAGGGAATCTGGGCACGATCTGACTTTCTATTTCCTCGGAGAAGTGATGTTCCAGTGCTGTACTGACCTGTACTGTAAGTCAAAAGTGGGAAATTGCCCTTGCTGACGGCTGCCTTCAGCGGCTGGGTGGAAATGGATTTAAAATTATGAAAAAGCAACAAAAAATAGCCATTAGAAAAAAAAACATTAAACGTATTAAAGATTAGATATGGCGAACACACTTTTTTAACATTCATGACGACTTAAAGGCATTACTAGGGATGAAATGTTTTTAAAAATATCGATATATCGATATCGATATATATCGAATTAGTCGATATTGATATATCGATATATCGGTCTAGTAGGTCGATATATCGATATTTCTTCTTTTTTTGAAAGCTTAAAGAAATTCAATGTAGTTTTAGTTACATGAAACGTTCATCGATTAGGTTTGTATGTAATTTTTTATACTTTTTTATGAATATTAAAATTTGTGAATAATCACAAATTTTAGACAGGTATATAAAATGTTTTTTTTATTCATAAATTTATTTAAAAAAAAATTATTCCATTATTTTGCACCAGCTATCGGACTTAAAAACTTTAAAAATTTGACAGTCTGCTTCCTTGTAGCCGGTTTCTGCTTTGAGTTATAGTGGCTCCTGACTTTGAAAAAAGATGTTCAGAAGCAACACTTGTTGCCACAATTCGTAGATGACTCATTGCTACTTTAAACAGATTGGGATATACATCTTGCATCTGTTGCCATGTTTCAAGAATGTTTACTTTTGGTGAATTTTCAAGAGCAGAAAGATATAATAATAGCATTTTACGCGATTTTGTGGGTATTTTAATTTGGGTGGGTTTTTCGATATTTCGATACGATATATTGAGTTTTTCGATATTGAAATATCGATATTTCTAGGGGTCGATATATCGAAATTTATCGGTTTTCCGATATATCGTTGCATCCCTAGGCATTACGTACTTGTACTTAAACATTAACATTATATATGGCTACTCACAAGCCAAAAATATGCATCTTATATCGCCACGAATATAGGTAATAGGCATACAAATCACTCGGCAAACGGTGTCTAGAGGTCACGGTTTTAAGCACAAAAGTGTTTTTTTTTATTTATTTTGTGAATAATTTTATAAGAAAGAAAAAAGTTAATCAATGAAAACCGTCACAGTTAATTTTTGCCATAAAATTGTGTATTTAAAAAGTTGTTTCTTATATGCGTTCATACATTTCTAGTGAAAAATACATTCTTTAGTAGTTTAAGTTTTTTATTTTTTAAATTTATTTTAATTCTTCTTAATGGAAGCAACCTTATTTTAATTATGTTTGGTAAGAAGGGCTTCAATTTATCCAAAGCATATTTTTGTATTTATAATGTAAATCAGTTCGTTGTAAAAGATTGATAGAAAATAGTGGTCGAACATTAATCTTCCTTCGCCTTAATCCTTTCGGACCATAGGTATTTTTGAAAAGACGTAGATTACATAATTTTTAACTCACAACTTTTTAGGCCTAATTAAAATTGGCGGTTTTCATTTTTAAATTGGATTTGAGGAAATAGATAATTTACAGATTTGCTAGTTATTGTTTGCATAATGCGTAAGTGTTTGGATTTGTGTATTAATCCATCAGGCTAATTTGTTCACTTTTCGGAACAATTCATATAGGTCTCCTATAATCGTTATATCTCCCTTACTATCATGGTTAGAAATATGATCTAAACGGTATTGGAAAGAATAAAACACCACCATACATATTCAAGTTCAAAAGTTAACCACAAAATATTTTAAAATACGCCTTTAGGAAAAAAAATTATGAAATCTTTTTATTAATTATTTTTACATGAAACGAAAAAAAGGAAGGTGATGATAATGTTTACAATACATTTGTGTGTTTTTATTTTTTTGGTTACCATTAATTTTAGTTAGTAAAAACGGTAGGTGTGCCATTTTTTAAACTTTTTAAGGTTGTTTTCTATTTAAGAAATAAATTAGTTATTTCTAAAAACAAAATTTGAAAGCGTATTTCAACACATTTCTAAAACAGTTTTTAGTTTTCGAATAAGTTCACAAATACTCCATTTATTTGAATTTTATCACAAAGCGGAAATTTTCTGAACTACTGACAGAATATGGTCGAGGCTTGAGAGGTTCACTGCCTTGGGGCCTCCTCAACGCATAATTCGGCCCTGAGTGTTCTTGTTTCTTGCCTCTTGCATCTTTCCTCTTACCTCTCTGTTCACTTGTTATAATAAATGGGAACACACGTGGAAATCCCCGGAGATTGTAAATAAAAATAAGAAAGTAATTGTACAGCAATTGTTCTGCTAGCTGAATGGATCTGTTTCACTTATAAATAATCTCACTATGTATTTACAGGTAATTAAATTATGAAACACGATTCATATAAGTATAAAAATATTACTTCTTCAATCTTAGCAAACATACTTTGTGGCATCCATAGACATCCAAATTCAATAGACCAGAAGATACAGATGAGGGGTAAAACCAAACTCAAGGGAGGGGAAGAGGTGAAAGACGACTGTGATTTGTTAAAAAATCAATCTGACAGTATATAGGCATCTTGCATTATAATATCACCATTTAGTTCTTAAAAGCAAAATCTGCTTTGAATGAATAGACCTTTTTACATGGGAGCGCGAATTGCTTGCCACGTTAATAACATATTTGCGAACGCCAAATGCTCGCCCCGAAAAGGTTCGCCCCTATTCACATAGCAATGTTTTGTTGCCGTATTTAGTTAAGACACTTTTACAAATGTTTCATAATTTACCCAGTGTAACCAGTGACGAGCTCACTGGAGAAACGCCCACATTCGCTATGTTCTAGGTACCTAGGTAGGTGATAGCACAAGCTCTCATATATTGCTGTGTTATTTGGTAAAATGTATGGATGTTAGCTCTACGCTGTTCAGGACAAGAATGATGACGTCACATTTTTTTTTATTCAAGCGAGGCTTTCGTAAGCCCAGCTGGCTCCAAGGCGGAGCTATAGCCGGCTCCATGGGCTAGGGGGAAATAATACGTTTTTATCACTTTATCAGGGCAGGTCCAGATATATTCATATGTCCGTGGTGGCATCATTATAATATAATGAAAATCAAATCACTTTGTTTAAACCACTATTTAATTATCAGTCATTTATCACTGTCAACATGTTTCAATAACAAAATAAATAATAGTGTTAATAAATATTTTATTAACATCTCGTCCTGATGAAGATAACGTTGTTATTGAAACATGCTGACAGTGATAATTAAATAGTGGTTTAAACAAAGTGATTTGATTTTCATTATATAAAAATATTAATTTCGATTATGAGACTGCAACTCCATCATCATTATCATCATCTTCCCCTTATTCTATTCGGTTCGGGGACCTACTGCATCGACAAGGCTTTTCTCCATGCGTCCCTGTCTTGTGCTGCTTGTTCGGCCTCCGTCCATGGCAGTCCCATCCTCTCCTCATACAGTTTCTGGAGTTGCCTCGCCCAACTCTGCTTTAAATAAATTCTAGAACTTGGGTTTGATTTATAATTTATTTAAAAAATTTAGATTGTGGGAATAATTTAGATTGGCTATAAAGTAGGTACCTACCAACAAGAATAAATTTATTTTAATTAAGTAACTAAAAATTCTACATCCGAAACGTTTAACTATTCAACTTTACTAACGGTGTTCATTTGAAAGGTATATTTCTCATCATCTGCATCTCTAAAATTAACAATGATTGTTTTTGAAATGCTATCCTGAGACAAATACTTTCAGCTTTACAAATCCTACAATTTTAATATCCCTGGATCTTTATCTCGTCATTTTAATACTTGAATAGTATTTAGTTACCTACTTAATTAAGAGCCAGCATATCAATTTTATCCTCGCTAGTTTGTTTATTTTTTATTATTGTGCATCAGACCATAATTCCATTGCAATACAATTTAGTCGCCATATCAGCATGTACACAGGTGACCCTAAAAATAGTTTTAGGGCATTTAGAAAATAGTCACACACATCCAAATGGTTTGCAAGTAGGTACATTTAACAGCACCACTCCCCTCGTCATGCTATGCTTTGCCAGGACGTCGGTTCTGCCGTTCGGTACTCTGAACAGGTCATGGTATCGCCCCCGCTGTAGTGTTAAGGTATATATAAATCACAGCATCCCAAGAGGAATAGGCTATCGATGATGTTTTCCAAATTTTGAAAGACTTGCTTTCCGCCTAGTTTCCAGACTCACAGAAACAGTTTCCTCATTAAGTCAATATGGTGCATGAACCTTGGATAAGTTCCATGCGTCTGCATAAAGACATACCTGAGGATTTTTTTCTGGACTTGCTCCAACAAATCAATGTTCTTCCGGTGGTACGGTGCCCAAACATCACTCGCGTATTCCAGCTTACTTCTTAGTATGCCATCGAACAATGCTAGCATAGCTTCTTTGTTATTAAACTGCTTGCATGTTCTGATGATGAACCCAATAAGTTTATAGCAAGACTGAGTGAGCTACTATATGTGGTCATAAAATATCAGTTCGGGATTGACACATTTTTTTTTATGTCGAAGTCTTATCTGGTTGTCAACGATTATTCAGATAAAGCGTCTAGATCAGCTTATATTTTAAAACAATCTTGTTGGGAGGTTAGCACATAATCAATGTAGTAAGCAGTAATAACACGTTGTAGCGGGATAATTGAATAAATTACGGTAATCACAATAAGTCTCTATTTACCTCCGTAGTCCAGTGGGTAAGACTCTTGACTCACAATCCGGAGGTCGCGGGTTCGAATCCGGCATGCGCAAGTAAATTTTATTTGATTAATTTGTGTTATCTCACAATTAATTCATTTAAAATAATGTATAGTATATTTGCGGCATGTTCCAGAGTGGAAGATACTATCAGTATCGCCCTGGTGTAAGACCACCATTCAGAATTGAAACGTTGCTTGAAAATGGCTTTAGCCGTGTTTAGTGACCAGATCTGAATAGCCAGGTACTTCCCAACCTTCCTCTTCCCCACCTCCTTCCCCTTACCACTACCTTCAGCCTCACAACATACCCCAATTGGGGATGCCATAGTCTCACTGGCTCCAGACGGGAGCAGTTGAGATTCTTGTGCGGTATTCGCTGTAAAAAAAAAAAATTAGAGTAGGTACAATCAATTTGCAAGTATGACACAGTTCAATAATTATAAAACAATACAAAACTACAACAATAAATAGTAGAGATGAAACGGATATCCGGTAACTATCCGGTATCCGGCCTAGCCGGCCTAAATTTACTATCCGGCCGGATACCGGGTATTCAAAAACTACGAAAATTTCTGATAATAAAACGAAATACATTAATCTTTGTGAGGTAAATATCAGTAAAATGGTTTAAAATTATGACGGTTTTATTTAAAGTCGAAAAAGTTAAAAAGCCATACCTTAAGGCCTTCCAAAAAACTAAAATTTGCTTCTGAGATATTCACTCTAATGATAAATACATAAATTGTAAATATCTAAACTAAAAACTTTTAGTAAAAACTTACGAAAACCACGCAGAGTAGTGAAAACTTAAATTAACATGATTAACTAATCACAACCACCATTATAGTGACCTAAAAATCGTAAAAAAACACAGAGATTATTGAAATGATTAAATACTGACATCGATGACGATCACTCACGAATACTCACGATGGCAACCAAAACCGCCCGAATTGATCTGATCGCGTTCGCCGCACCTGTGCGGCGCTAAACTCGTCACGACATGCAACAAGACAATGCGCCGAATATCCGGCCGGGGGATATCCGGCCATCCGGCCAAACAACTATCCGTTTCATCTCTAATAAATAGCCCAAAGGAAACTAATTGTTCCCTTAACCGCTCGTTAAACCTTTTAACAAAAGGGTTACGAGTATTCACTTTGGATTAGCTGAAAGAATTTCAGTACTGCCAGAGGTTTTTCCTTGAAGAGTTGCCACACCTTTTTTTTTTTTTAATTTTATTTATCTCATTTCTTTGTACATATAATGTATAATAGCAAATAGTATACATATAATAACATAATATATAATAACAAATAGTATGAACAAGAAATGAAAACCCACTAAGGCACTGCCTGAGAGTGGGTAATATTAAAACAAAATACTATATTTCTAAGTACCCAAAGTATAAAATAGACTTAAAAAGCATATAAAATATAAAATTAGTATTTCATACGTAGAACAAGTGAAAAAGGTTTTTTTTCAGCTATTATAAAATTAAAATAAAAATATGGAAAAAACATACTGATTTCATTTTTTTTTTTTAGTTATTATAAAAAAATAAACAGAAAACATATTGTACTACAGTTTAGAAAGTTACAGAAAGTGTGTTGTAGAAGTAAGGATAAATTTATAGAAATAGCGTTTCAATATCTACATTATTCAACCATAATTTTACCTCTTTTACATATTTTATCATTTTATTTATCATTTGAGTTTGTAGTGGTAGAAGGTTAAATGAACGAGGACCAATGAAACTGCTATGTGTCGGCAATAATTTAGTATTGGTTTGTGGGGTGTAAAAAATATTATTATTTATTCTTTTGCTCATTCTGTTTTCATTTATTTCGAAATTATTTTTGTTTTCAAATGCATATTTCAAAGTTTGTAATATAAATAATTTTCGTATATTAAATATTTTAGTTTCTTTGTATAATAAGTTAGTCGAGAATGTTTTATTTTTGTTATATATGACTTTAATCATGTGTTTTTGAATTATTTGTAGAGGCTTAATAAATGTATCAAGTGCACCACCCCATCCTATAATGCCATAAGTGATTGATGATTGCACCAGGGAAAAGTAGATCATTTTCAATTTTTCAATGTTTAGTACTTCCTTAAGTCTATAAAATATGTAGGTCAGATATCTTAATTTAGAAGTGATTCGATTAATGTGTGTTTTCCAATTAAGATTTATATCTATTGATACTCCTAAATATTTTATATTTTCGACATTAGTGAGTTCGTTGCACATGAAGCACATTTCTTGATTGCAACTAGTATTATGGATTCTAATTTTAAGGTTGTCTGTAGGTTTATTTTTAATGGTTTTATAAAAGGTAAATAAAATGTTTTGCTATAGTTTAAAACGAGTTTGTTGTATTTTAGCCATGTTGAAACCATTGAAATACAATCAGTTGCTTTCGAAAAAGTTTCTTTCCAATGATTACCATCCACTATTATTGCCGTGTCGTCGGCGCAAGAAACAATTTTACCAGGGATTACAAAATTACATAAATCATTAATATAAATTAAGAATAAAATCGGGCCTAGCACAGTTCCCTGTGGAACTCCATTTTTTATCTTTGACTCTGAACTATAATTATTCCCATTTTTGTTTTTTTGTGTTCTGTCTGTAAGATAGTTAGAGAGTAGTTTTAATGTGTCTTTTTTGAAGCCGAATTGATTTATTTTTGTAATGAGTAAATTATGATTTACGGTGTCGAAAGCTTTTCTTGAATCTAGGAATATGGCAAGACATTTTTTTTTTATCGAAAGATGAGTATATCTTTTTTGTCAATTCATATATCGCATCCTCGGTGCTTAGGTCTTTACGAAAGCCGTATTATATTCATTATATTCATCTGTATGGCCGAACGGCGGGGTGCAAAATCTAACCAATAGCATCCCTCGCCCCTTAATAGTAAAAAAGAGAAGGTAATCAAGATATAATAACTCTCAATTTACGCTCGAAATATGAAATGGCTTGTTAGAACGACTCTATGATTATAGAGAAACGTGTTTCTTTGCAAAAGCAACCATCATCATATGTTCAAATATTAACGAAATCTGTTTTTACGCGACTTTATTAATGAGTTGATTTTTGATGAGGTCCCCACAGTCTGCACGGTGCCATATTATGCGGGTAATCTAATTTTAAATACTTAATAATTGTATAATGAATAACAGATCACTTTGTATAAACCACTATATGTATTATAAACAATATCTACATGTCATTTATTTTTCTTTATATTAACATATTTTTTTTTTTTTTTTAATAACCAATACATATAATATATAATTAACCAATGTATATAATATATAATATTAGTGGTAACAATACCTCCCTAATTGAGAAATTCTCGTGTTTAGAGAGGGAGCACTATCAGATTGACAGTACTATACATCAAGGGCGGCTGGTTGAACAGTGTGTTTGTGTGCAGCACTGGTAAATTATATCGTCTAAAATTAGTTTATAATATCTTACCGAAAAATATAAAATCTATGAATTTCATTAAAAATATCACCTACCAATATAATGCATAATATAATATGAATCAGGGAGAGCAAATTCTCAAAGTTCCGCGCGAATTTACCCTGTCCGGTGTGCAGGCCCATTGCAAGCGGAACGAATTATGTTTTTGTATCGAATATCCCAAACATCGCCAGCGCGCAACACCGGCCATATGTATGAAAAATTAAGATATTTTGGTGTGCCACCCAGCGGCCTTTATCATACAAACTTAAATTCTGATTTAAGGCCAAAATACTTAACCAAACTGAATAATTCTTTTTTTAATCAAAAGGTACAGCAAATACCTAAATTTTACATATATTTTCTTTTTTATTGATTGGTGTTTAAATTATAAAACGCAGATCATTAAGGAATACAATTTTTTCATAGGTAACTTTGACAATTTTGCCCTCCTGTTGTTGTTTATAAATACTGTTTGTATCCTGTTTAAAATGAAATATAAAACTAACTAACCAACCATCACGCCGTTTCCCCACAGGGGTAGGCAGAGAGGACGGACCGCCAAATAACTCGGTCTTGGCACACACTCTTTGCCTCACTCACATTCATACATCGTCTCATATATTCTCTTCTATTATTCCGACTTTCGACATGGCCCGACTCAAGTATCTGATTCACTTGCTCGTGCCATGTCCTTCCTCGTGCGTCCCCGACTTCTTCTACCATTCACATTTGCGTCGTATATTCTTCTTACACTACATTGTAAACATTGTAAAAAAAAAAGTTTTTTGGGTTGAAATTTAAGATTTACTCACGAAAAAATAGTATTGTGTTTTTATTTTCTTAGTACCGAAAAATAATATTTTTATTTAAATAGCAATATGTACAAGTTTTCGCACTTCGAAAACAGCTTAAAATAGATCTTCTCTCCAAATAAGATTAGTGGGATCATTTTTTCCTAATGTTGCTTAGTAATCGTTATCTCATAGTTACGGATTATCAGTGAACCACCACGTTTTCAGGGCAGCGGCCGCCACTGCTATACATACTTAACAGTTGTTACAATTTGGATGTATGTAGAACTACTTTTTTTTATAACAGATGAATAATAAGTTGACATTTTTTTTTGTAAATAATGGAAAATTTTTATACATAATGAAAATATAAGTAGGCATTTTTTTTTGTACATAATAAAACATAATGTAAAATTTTCAAACATAGAGAAATATAAGTTGGCATTTTTTTTGTTCATAGCGGAAATATAATTGGCACATCGTAACACATAGGTACCTAAATCTAGTTAATAGTAAAATGTTTTTTAAGTTTTTGTTTAAAAATTTCATAATTCCTTTCAGATTGAATTTCTTTAGGAAGTTCGTTAAAGCATTTTATGGCTGAGTATGTGTAATGATGTTGGGCTGTTGTTGTATTAAGTTTAGGGATTATTATTTATCCTAAGGTTCTCGGCCTGGTGCTAAATGACTTTGTTGTTATCTTTGTGGATTTGAAGTAATGCATTTTTTTGATAAATTTTATTTAGTGGTAATACTTTGAATTCATCGAATAATTTTTGGGTTGAATAGTCTAATTGTTTTTTTAGAATAATTTTGATGAGTCTTCAATGTACTATTTCAAGTGGGGTTAAGTTGGTTTTAAACCTGATCCTGATGAAGATAACATTGTTATCGAAACATGTAGATATTGTTTATAATATAGTGGTTTATACAAAGTGATCTGTTATTCATTATATAATTAATGATGCCACAAAGTAATTTTGCGAAGTTTGAAGAAGTACTTAATAATTGTTTTACCGGAGTCAGAATATTATCCGTGAAATTACAACTAAACCGAACTAACCGTTGAAAACAAATTGTCCTCACATTGAAATCATTCATTATCAATTTATATCATCGACATTCCTCATCGCTCGATAAATCATCGAAGTACGAGTACATACTGATAAAAGTAGGCAATTTATGGATTTACGTAATAGCGATGTTACACGGTTCAATCAAATTGCTTCAATTTGGTTGAGCGGCGCAGAATTAAACGGGTGTGCTGTTTACACGTATCCCGAAGAAGTGAACTATTCGATTCACATTGCTGAGGATGCCATAGAATCAGGTCGTCCCTTGGGAATTACGATAATTAGTGATCATTTAAATAACGAATTGATTAAATGAAACCCTCCGCTTTAAAATTTCACAGGTCAGGGTACTTCTTAAAATGTTCCAAAAACAGAGATGTATGCTCCTCTTTCCATTTATAAACCATTTTGACTTCGTTGACAACGCAGATTTTCGTGTGGTTACGCCGTGCACGAATAAAGATTGATTGAATCATTCAATGCTTGTGTTTACACGTTCAATTCTCATTCAACCGCATTGAACGTTGAAAATTGAATTCAATCGCATTTCAACAATAATAATATAATATATCTTTATTCAATGAAATTGGTAACATTACAACTAAAAAAGTACAATAAAATTAACAAGTAGAAAGTAATGTGAGATCGGTTATACAGAAGTAGCATAATTATATTATATTTTTGTAGTTGTGCATAGCCTGCCTCACTAGGTGAACATGTGTTGAGGCAGAATTTTTTGTAAATTGTTTCTCACAATTTTATCTATGGTTTTTTATAAATGTATAATGTAGGTTTCTACACAGCAAAAACTTTATTTTAGATTACATTTTTGTTTGTATATACACAAAATACAATGACATTGAATCGTTCACCTTTATAATTACACGATTCAATTTGGTTGTTTTTTTATTTAATTTTTTAAATTTTTTATTATTTCCAACAAAAACATAGTTTACATAGATATATAATTTAGACAATTTATCGGTAGTCCCGCGAAGCTGCACATGGCCGCTTGTCTGCAGGTTAAGCTTCAACCAAATTCAATGGCAGTATTGAACCGTGTAAAATCGCCGCAAATTTGACATTTGTTACTACTAGCGCCGCAGCATCTAAAAGAGGAACTAGTTTCAAGCCCAGCAAATATTAACGGCCGGATAGAGAACTCCAGTCCAATCTTTTTTTTATAAATAATGACCTTCTATCTTGAATAACTGCATTTTTATTTTTATTTTTAGAGTTAGTTTTAATAGTTAAAATAGTTGTCAAAGATTTAATTTTTCAAGATCCCCCGAAAACCACCGTATGTATGGTGAATTGTGTGACGTCATCACTCCTGAAAAATTACTACGGGATCGGGCAATCAGCTGATCAACTGCCGCCATTTTGAATTCCGTAGTTCAAAGTATTCTCCCTAGAAGTAGCATTACTATTTTTTTGTGCAGTAGTTTTTGAATATTTTCAATAATAGAGATAAACTAATAAGAGAAACCTTTATTTTTTTAAACAGTATGTAAATAAACGAATAAATTAATACTATGGCTTGTGTCAAATCATACATTCCCATACAACGACTTTACGGTGACGTCACGACACGTCGAACAGTGACGTCAACACTAAAATTTCAAGAATGCCAATTTGACGGCGTGTTTTTACGACCCGATTAAAAATGGAATTTTTAATATTTTTTTTATAAACTCTGCGTATATTATTATTAAATAAAACTTATATATTCAGAATCAGCGTTTATTGGTCTTTATCAGGTATGGCCAACCGGTCAATCGCCGCTGTTAGTCCAGTCGATCGCAGACACGGGTTCGGCCAAGGACTCGAACCCAATAGAACCCGCACCCGCACAAGAACTCCTACCCGTGGCCGGACAAGCACCCGCCGCGTGTATCATTTAGTGTGATTTTCAAATGCCAATCAATGAGGTTATTGGACGAAATAACAAATTTTATGGAATAGAGGGGTGGTGATTATCAGAAACTGTGTGATTTAGACTGGCCATGTGATTTAGCATTTTTAACAGATTTTACCGGAAAACTGAGCATATTAAATCTGGAATTACAAGGCAAGAATAAACCATTAACAGAAATTATGAAAACTGCTGCAGCATTCCAAAGTCAAATAGCGTCTATGAACCAGTTTTATCTTCAGAATATGACGATAAATTAAATAATAAGTTGCAGATTTATCGTGTACCGAGTGAAGCTTTACACATATTATAGTGCATGCTATCTACTTCAAAATTCTGAGAAATTGGCTGTTCCGTGTGTAACTATTATTTGGGGGACGCAGAATCGATCAGGCTAAAACCTGCCTTGTGTTTTCAACTGGAGATGCGAAATCCTAATACATTGATACCATTCTCGATTTTCGAGAGCGGTTGTAAATTTGTACCTCCTTCCTACAACATGTTCACTCCTTCCTCTCCTCAAAACCACCTTCCACACAGAATCTTCAATGATGACATGGGCCTTGGGTGAATTTTTTTCCTCAAGGCCTCCCGTGTGAAAAAATGTAAAAAAATAGAATTTCCATAAGGATTTACTTTCCTATTAGGTACTTAGGGAACGTACCCATACTACGTGACCAACTTTTTGCAATTTTTAACCCCCCCCCCCGGTGACCAAAAACCTAAGCCCGCCTCCTCTCATTTGTACCAAGCGTGACATTTTGAAGACCCCCCCCCCTAAACGTGTCACGTAGTATGGGTACGTTCCCTTAGCTAGAATATGAGCAAGGGATATACCGGCCCTAGAGACGGGGTGTTTCACAGAAGTCGAACTATTTATCAAAATTAAACTTCTGTTAAAGTATTATTAGGTTCTGTTACCATCCAAGTACTGTAAAACAAACAAGATAAAATAATAACAGAAATTTTACTTTGAAATTTGATGAATAATATTGTTCAAATTCTGTGAAACAACCCGACCTTAATATTGTACAACATCTTTTATAGAATAATGAAAAGCAACACCTACCCAAATAACATTTTGGAATAGTATTTATGTATCAACATTTTAAAACGGAGCCACACTATTACTTTAGTGAGAGTAGTAACGATTACCGCTGATAGCTCCGTTGTAACCTCTCCCTCTTTCTCATGAATGATGCATGTGTCAGAAAGGGAGGTTACAAAAGAACTCTCCGCAGCAGAACTATAAAGCGTAAGTAACGACCTGCAACTTGATAAACCAGATTTGCATTTGAACCGAACGAGATTCATACCGGATTGGAAATGAAAGTCTAATGAACCCCTCAATAATTATTGTGTTATGCCTACAATACACGACATCTTTTTTCATCATCATTCTTTCGACATCATTCTTTCCGATTCTAATTAGTGACCAAAGTCAACATTTTTCGCTTTACTCGATCGTTATTTTTATTACTACAATTTCAGTTGGTATCACACCAAACAGCATGGTTCGTGTGTTGTTTGCAGTATGACAATTGAAATCGTAGATATGAAAATAGAGATGAAAATAGCGATCGCGTAAAGCGAAAAATGTTGACTTTGGTCTCTAATTGGATTCGGGCTGAAAAAAGATGTGGTGTATTGTAGGCATTATTTAGTGTTTTTTTTAATTTATTTACATTTCTTTTTAGGATGAGTGTGCACCACTGAACAGAAAATCTCAAGAAATGTGATCATTTTTTATTATTTTTTAAAATGTGAATATCCCACAAGACTCCCCAACAGCTCTCAACCTTTCGAAGAAACTGAAACTACGCCATAACCAATCGGGGTAGGTAGGTGTGTTATATTTTTATTTCATTTAAAATGTGCACAGCAGACCTGCGGTTTGTAAAAAAATATCACAAAGAATAAATACCAACCGTTCAATAACAGTCTACAACAGTATGAGATTAAAAAATCAGTATGTAAAACAACAAAATAACAAAACAAGAGACAAAACAATTTGGGTCAAGTGAAGTCAAATAAAAACGAAATTCGAAAAATTTTGTGAAGTTCTGGGGATTGTCAAATGTGTTCAGAATGTTGCCACTACTGACAGTGATCATTGTATGTAATGTATTTTTATAATGGACACATTCGCGCAAGATCTTGGGAGAAGATTAAGTTGGTTCGTTGGAAAGGAATATGGAAAGTTTCGAGGTTTCTAGTAGACGGTGATTGATATTACTTTGATTGCGACCAATGCATGTAATTTTGAAAATAAATTTGATGTTATTTTTGTCACGAAGTTAGTTTAATGTTGTGATGCTATGGGAGTTAGGAAGGGAAAGGAAATGAGGGAGAGGAAGATTGGGAAGTACCTGCGTAAGTAAGTTATTTAGATTTGGTCACCAAACATGACTGAAGCCATTTCAAGCAAGGCATGTTTGATAGCGAGAGGTTGTCTTTCACCAGGGCAATACTGACAGTATCTATTAGTATGCTCATATATAATACTGACAGTATATATTAGTATGCCATTTGATTGAAAACCGATGTTCCCAGATTTAAAAAGACCTTTCGACTCCTAGGAACCAGACAGACCAAGAGGAATTGGTTTTATTTGTTCATCAAAGAATTGCTATATTTGAAAATGTTTGATTAGTTTTACCAGAAGTAATCAGTTTCACGAATGTTTGATACCGAAAGGTTGTCTTTCACCAGGGCAATACTGACGGTATCTATTAGTAAGCTGATATATAATACTGACAGTGTCTATTAGTATTTGACAGGGTTCCCCGAAGCCTAATATGGGCGGCGGTGACAGCCCACAATGTACCAGAAGGATATGTGCTCTCCATACAAGATATGTACACAAACGTTGAAACCCAAGTAAGATGCACATCAGGGACATCACCAAAATTTCCAATTAAAGTGGGGGTACACCAAGGATCTGTCCTCAGTCCACTGCTATTCATAATGGTCATGAATTATCTAACAAGTCAAGAAATGAACAGTATTCTCAAGATTATGCTATTATGTAGTACTGATAGCAGATAATCATTGTGACTTACAGAATAGCCTGGAAAGGTGGAGAAAGATTCTGGAGGATAATGGCCTAAAAATTAGCAGGAAAAAGACTGAATATTTGTATTTGCCATTTGAAGGCACAAATGCTGTAACTCCTTCGATGCAACTGGATGGAATAACATTAGCCAACTGTGATTCATTTAAGTATCTGGGCTCACTAATCCACAGAGACGGAGGATGTGCAGCGGATGTCATCCATAGAATAGGTGTGGGATGGATTAAATTCAGATCCGTAACAGGAATATTGTGTGACTCCAAAATGCCTATAAAATTTAAAGGAAAGATATACCAAACTATCGTAAGACCCGCAATAATGCATGGCTCCGAATGCTGGACTATGTACAACTCCTACTCTAGGCAACTCGAAACAGCAGAAATGCGAATGCTTAGATGGTCGGCAGGAGTATCACTAAAAGATAAGATCAAAAGTTCACGCATTCGTGGTAGCCTGGGTGTCACAGACATAAATAGTAAGCTGGAGGAACGACAGTTGAGATGGTATGGACACATAAGACGGAGACCATCAGACCACACAGTGAGGCAGGCAATGTCTATGGAGCTTCATCGACAGTCATCCAGAGGAAGACCGAAGAACTCCTGGGTAACTCAATGCTCCAAAATTTTTCAGAGAAACGGCCTGAATGAAGGCGATACCCAGAACAGAAGAAATTACAACCTGAGAACGAGAAGAGCCGACCCCAGCAGCCTACCTAGGCAATGAGTTGGGACAGCGCAATGAAGAAGAAGTGTCTATTAGTATGCGATTTGATTGAAAACAGATGTTCCCCAGATTTAAAAAGACCTTTCGACTCCTAGGAACCAGACAGACCAACGGAATTGATAAGATAAATTTTTTAAATTAAATTTTGTATTTAAAAATATTTGATCATTTTCACCAGAAGTAAGGAAAAATCCAGTTTACTTCGAGCAAACAGATAGGTACGCCTGTAACACATTTCTATAGGTTTGCCTCTTGGGTGGTGTGCACCCGATTTTTCTAACGAACTGAAAGTGGGTTGTGGAGGAACGTACATTGCTTTTGTAAATACTAATTTGGTATATCCAGTTAAGTAATACTAGCGGCACATGCCCGGCGTTGCACAGAGTTTAGAATGATGTCATTAAAATATTCAAAATAGATTCAGAAAACGCATAATATTCTGCCCTCGTGAATGATTCACGGAGGAGAAATTAATATAATATTAAAATTTATAAAACTTATAATTAAATCTCATTGCAATATTTATTCATTGACAAAAATATAATTAACTAGCTGACCCGGCGAACTTCGTACCGCCTCAGATCAATAACTGTTGAATTAAATTCAGTTTTTTTATTAAGTTAAAAATTATACTATGAAGTAATTATCGATGCGCAACTGTCCGTGTTTTGTTTTTATCAGTAATCATAGATGGCGTTGTGTACGGATTTATATTTTTTGTGATTTTCTTACTGTTCCACTTAGATTATCCATAAATATCCACAAATCACGACATACTTATCCATAAATTACGTCACACGAATTTCATGATTTTTTTACCCGCCCTCCGTCCCTGCCACATTTGTGAGACCCCCTCCCCCCAGTGTGAAGTCACAATTTTACATCTAAAAATAATCAAAACATTAGCTAAATTTTTTTACATGTCACGTCACAGAGCTGATGACCCCCCATACCCTTTGTTACACAATGTCACATTTCCCACCTCCCCCCCCAATAAGGTGTAACGTAATTTATGGATGGCCTCTTACTTACGGGAATTGCGTTTCATTTTCTTTATACGTGTGAGGGAGATTTATTATAATCATTGTATTTTTCCTTTGGAGTTGTGCAGACGTACGTTCACCGTTTGTCCCATTTTCGACTGTTGATATTTAGTGTGTACGAAAGAGGGGTATCACTACTCAATATTATACCTCTCGCAATATTGCTGCAGTTCTTTCAAAATATGAGAATTCGTTACATACAAAATGTATGGGGAAAATAATTTTCTTTATAACTATTTATTTCGTTAACTTTTGTGATGTTTGAATAGTTATTATTCTATCCGGGGCGGAGACAAATCCAACAAATCAAAGATCATCAAAATCATCCCAGCCGTTCTCGAGTTATAAATAGTGTAACTAACCCGACTTTGTTTTATATATTAAGATATATAATTAATATCAACAACTCTCAACGAAATGAAACAGACACAGAATTTAAAAAAAAGTAACGGTAGTGGGACTAGAACCCAGATTCTCTAGTCTTACCGGAAACGGTACTCTACCAACTGACGGATTTATTTTTAACAATGTCGTAGTTCCATTTTTGTATTATGTATAATTTACATTATTTTCAATCATTTCGCTTTTTTGGCTGCCATCACACCTCAAAACATAGGTTAAAGAATAACCCAAAACAGATAGCAGCCAAAAAATATGTGAAATTGAAGATAAAATCTAATAAATTCAAAAACGGTAAATATGAGATTGATAAAAATGACGGGATGTAATTATCGTTCCCAGTTCGAGTCCCATTTGCGACCGTTTCCTCTTATTTTCCGCGTGTGTCTGTCTGCCTCATAATTTCTTGAGAATTGTTGATATCGTCTCCGTCAATGAAGGAATAGAACATTTTCTAGAATTCCAAAAATACAAATGATGTAATAAGTCTCCTCGTAGTTAGAGATGTTCCGAACATCGTACTCAGTTCGCTTGCGACTACGAAATCCTTGCGAAACGTCACTGAGAAACAGCACTTTGTCTTGCTTACACCAATTTGTTGTTTTTAGCGAAAAAGGGAGGATGACTGTACATTACGTCCTGTACGATCATCGAATTTGAATACCTACTCGAAAAGTTTTAAAGGTAACGTATTTGTCATTTTAATTGGAATTTTCATTAATGGAGTCGAATAACATGTTTGAAGCACGCCGTATGCAAGTAGGGTTGCCATCTTCTAAAATAAAAAAGCCTGACTCTGCGCTCTGTAAGGCCGGACATTTTGCCCTAAAAGCCGGACGTACGTACATAATTTTAATACATAATAATAAAAAATCTGTTACAAGTTACAGTTGTTTATTAATCACGCATTAACCAATTTAATAACAACAATCATTAATCAGTCTTATCCTTGTCATCAGTTGACATTTGTATAGAATATATGTCAGTAACAAAATAAAAAAAATATTGAGTGACATACAAAACTTATAAAACAAACAAACAAAACATAACTCTTTTTCTGATTAAACAGTTAACTAATTTTTTTCGTTAAATACATATAAAATGAAACATATTTATCTTTGTGGACAAAAAAAAGGAAAACATCAATTAAAATGAAATCTTGACTTCTCCAAATTATTCAAAAATTAGAAAAATCTACCATTTTGTATATTTGGCATTTTCACCTACTTTATCCAAAACGTCATTTTCTCTGGAAATCATTTAATAAAATCCTTGACATGTCATTTTTAAATTATACAATGTGTACACCATAGCAATTGTTTGCAATTTATTGCGTTCCTTGGTCCACTGGGCGTATTAAAGAGAAAACTCTTTGAAAGTAATATTCCGCTAATTTCAGAAGTTCGGAAGACAAAACCCGCGCGAACCAAAAAAGCCTAACAAAAGCCGGACAGGCCGGACATATAAATATTTAGCCGGACACGACCTAAAAAAGCCAAACATGTCCGGCTAAAGCCGGACAGATGGCAACCCTATATGCAAGCAGCGCATCTGTCGAGTACTGCGTTAGTGTACGATCAGGTACAAAGCGGGCATTCGGTTTTCAGATTAACGGCGCTCAGTGCCCTGTTCCACCGGCGGCTGTTGACACCGAGATGTGGACAAACAGAACGCGGATAAAACTTGCGCTACCTGCGCGGTAGCTTGACAGCGGCTGTCAGTTTTTACGAAATGTCGAGTTCGTAGATGACGATTATTTACTGTTGGAGAATCCTTTCTTAAAATTAAGGAATAAAACAATGGTATTTGGTAATTGGTATCTTTAAATATGAAAAAAACCTCAGGAGAACATGATAATATGTTAAGTACGTACCTGAAAGGAATTCACTTGTGACATTTGAGGTTATTTCAAAATTTTATCTTGTTGATTTCATTCCATCACTTGTCAATAACATTTCTGGTGCTATGGAATATATTTATTTTATCCCAGATTGGCGATTGATTGAAAACAGCGGCAATTAACAGGTCGCTCATTTTGATATCAGATTCTGACCGGCGTCACCGGCGAGCAGGAATTAAGAATTCATTCCGGTAAAGCTTATCGGCGCCGCCTCGCGCGGACACATATCTGAACCTGCCTTCACTATGGGCGGTCTGATACGTTGACATACAAACATTCTTGTCAGCACGCCTGCGCGGCGCATGGGCGGCCGACTAATCAGAAAACCGAAACCCGCTTTGTACCTGTTCGTACCCATAGACTATACCAGGGTCGACAAGAGCGGCTCTTTGCAAATACGTTTGCGACTCAACTATAAGCATCCGAAGATATTTTTCACGATTTCAAACATAATGAAGCGATCATGGAAAGAATAAAAGAATTTTCTCTATATGCGAAAACAGTGCAAGACAGAATTTCCAAAATGTCTTTGAATGTAACAGTGCAGCGAGTCGAAGATAGCTGGCTTCCACAATATCAATTGCGACTGACGAGGCGAGCATGTTAGTGATACGGCACAATCAACCCACTTTGTGCGATATGTTGTGTCGGCAAAAGGTCCCAAAGAAGAACTTCTTGGTCTGCTGATGCTCAAGGGACAAACACGTGAAGAAGATATTGCGATTGCTCTAGAAACATATCCAGATATTAGAACTTCCTATTATTAGATCTCGATGGGGGTTTTGATTTAATGCTTGAAAGGTGAAGATAGAATGCAACTGACCTAATTTTAATAAGTGAAGGGTGAGTGCAAAGGACACACATAGGTGGTGCGTATTCAGTTTATGCTTTCTTGCATTGAAGGTGGCGATTTCACAATATTAGCAATTGCATTTTTTTTACATTAGCTCCACAGAAGAGGCCCCGAGGAAGATAATTTCCCTCGGGGTCTATGTCATTTTAGGGAATGCGGTGTGGGGGGGTCTTTTTAAGGAAGGGAAGAATAGGAAGTTCTGGGAAGGAAAAAAGGTATGAGGGGTTGGTAGGAGTCTTGGAGTCAGTATGACCAGAAGTGACGGACGTATGAATCCATCCCTCCAACTGCTGTGCAAGGCGATGGGTCGAGAGAGTCCGGCTGGAAAGGTTAAAAGGCCTCCCTCAACCAGTTTCTCGCGATCCGTCCCACCACGCAGTTGGTCACACATCCGCCGCCAAGAACTGGACAGACCTCACCCCATGGGTGAAATATGAACCCGGGCACTGCGTATCCTTTCCCATTCGTCCCGTTCCCCTTCGGTATCCCCTTCCCTCTCCCCACTCCAGTCCCCCCCTTCCCCCTTCCCCCGTCCCACGAACCCCCCTCTTGAGTTCCCCTTCCCCCTCCCAAGTTCCCCCCCTCTCTGGTTCCCCTCCCCCCGCCCACCAACCCCCTACCCGAGTTCCCCTTCCGCCTCCTGCATTCCATACATTCAGTCCCGGTACATTCAGTTTTCAAACAGCTCGCATGCCTCCTATGGAAATTTTTTATACAAATTTCATAATGCCAGAGCTCACCAGTAGTTTTATACAAACTTATCCTGACAATAAAGAACACCAAAAAATCCAATTTGGTGCAGTTGTTCGGAAGTTATGCGCGTAGGTACATACATTTCGGCGATTCATTTTTATTTATATAAAGAAGATAGAAGATATGGGGCTCTCTGGTATCTTTATTATCCTGTTTCCAAGACAATTTGGCTCTTCTCATTTGACAAACTGACGACCCCTGGGTACCTAGCATGGTCGATTGATATAGGTTTTATCGAAAATGTTGGTAACTTGTCATCGCTCCAGAGCACGACTGCAGGCCGCTAACGAACAAATAACAGTTCACGTCAAATAAATTAGGAGCCCTTAGTCGTTGTGAACTGTTGTTTGTTCTTTAGCGGCCTGCAGTCGTGCTTAGGAGCGATGACAAGTTACCGACATTCTCGATAAAACCTATTTCATCGGCCATGCTAGCACCCCTGGACTATACCAATAAAAAGTAGGTAGACATTATTTATCCAGATAATTATTTAGCCGATATTTTGCTTCCAGATATTATTTAATCACTCTTTGTATCTAACTCACGCACTTAATCATGCAGTTTTTTAGAAAATTACAACGTAACGGGCTTTTGATTGTGTGTGGAATTTATACACTGACCTTGATATTGTTCTAGTTTGGAATAAACGTTCTCTGCTCGGTTCAACACTGCAATCAGACAAAATAATTGGTTACATAAAAGGAATTAAGGATTTGTGACATGCATACCAATAAGATTTTTAATATAGAGTGTCTACCAAGTATGTACCTACGTAATATGTTCGCAATAAATAATATACAGTACTTTAATCCCGCTATACATTTTATTACCGGCAGGAAGCATGTTACAAAAAATTAACACAGAAATATCGAATTATTTTAATTTCTTTGCAATATAATTTAGTGTTTTTTTAAGGAAAGTAAACATTTCCTATCTAATAACTTGAAAATATTTAAAAAAATTCATACTACTATTGTCAACGAACGATATCGTAACACGGGAGGAGATAGACAGTAAATTTACATTTATATGACGGCGCGGGCGTTTATAAAATCAATCGCAGGATTTGGCAATAAGGAACTCCAGTGAAAAATATTCTGGCTTTAAAAAAATACACTAATATAGACCAATAAATGCTGATACTGAATATATAAGTTTTATTTAATAATATTACAGGCGGAGTTTTTAAAAAAATATTAAAAAGTCCATTTTTAATCGGGTCCGTTGTTCGACGTGTCGTGACGCCACCGTAAAGTCATTGTAAAGGAAATGTATGATATGACACAAGCCATCGTATTAATTTATTCGTTTATTTACATACTGTTTATAGAGATTTAGTTGTTGTGTTTATTGAAACATTATTTAGGCCTAAATAATGTTTCAAAAATAAAGGTATCTCTTATTAGTTTATCTCTATTATTGAAAATATTCAAAAAGTACTGCACAATAAAAAAGTAATGCTATTTCTAGAGAGAATACTTCGAACAACGGAATTCAAAATGGCGGCAGTTAATCAGCTGATTGAGAGATCCCATAGTAATTTTTCAGGAGTGATGACGTCACACGATTCACCATACATACGGTGGTTTTCGGGGGTCTTGAAAAATTAAAACTTTGACAATTATTTTAACTATTAAAACTAACTCTAAAAGTAAAAATAAAAATAAAAATGCAGTTATTTAAATTAGAAGGTTAAAGATCATTAAAAAAAAAATGGACTAGAGTTCTCTATTTGAAAGGAGAAAGCCCCACCTTTGCTGTGGTCATATGCTCCAATATTAGTGGTGGCTGGTCTTCCACGATGATAGATAGTACAAAGGGTGGTTACAATTTACCGTCACTTTTTGTATTACTTAATTAGTATTTTACGAATTTTAAGCGAGATTACAAGAGAAAGCTGTGATCAATTTCACGACAATTTTCGACTGAATTAAATGTAAGTACTTTTCGATTTTGTCTAATAATACTTGACACGTGTGCCAAGTAGGTAGTCAGCATCTTCCTCTTCTTCTAGTAAATAAGTAGGGCCTTTCAAGGAATGAGAAGGACAAAGGGAAAAAACAACAGTGTAAGGAATTTGGGAAAATAGGTTTCAGTTCATAAGCTGGTTCATAACTAAACAACCATTGCTAAGCAGACGTTACATGTGCCATGATGGGTGACTTGGCTAGCAGACATATTGAACGCACGACGCTTGCGTAGGAAACAGTCACCAACCGGTCTTGTTTAGTTGTGATGGGTTGTGATTTGATTAAAAAAATATTTCTTTTCGTTGGATCGAGTTGAAGTTGGATTCTGCTACTCAATATAGAAAAACAATTAACGATTTCGTGAAAGTAGAAAGGTGGTTAGTACACGAAAACTATTAACGTGTATGTTTAGTATTAAGTATATTAATAGTAGTGCATAGGTCATTCATTATGTAATCTTATATATAAAAATCTCGTGTCACGGTGTTTGTGGTCGCACTCCACCGAAAAGGCTTGACCGATTTTTATGAATTTTTTTTTATGTGTATTTGGTAAGTATGAGAATAGGTTTAATCGCGATTTTAGTATTTTTGTATGAACAAATTTAACTGTCTTTCGTATTTCAAACAGAACGAAACTATTTATGTTGTTGATGAATGTTGTTGTTGTTGTTGTTGAATGACAGATGGCGCTACGTCCGCCTCATCGAACTTTCATCCACACATGCGTAAGACATTCATGAGAAGCGTCGCGTCCAAAGATATTCAAATACTAAAGAGATATGCTATGGTGTCCGCGCAACTGTCGGCGGACTACGCCCTAATTAGAGTAGTTTGCATACAAAAATAATTTGTTTGTTTCGTTGATTTTTTGAAGATGTGCATTAGTATTGGTTAATAATATAGTTTGAATACGGAAAGAATTTGTTCATTTAGTTTAACGTTCGTTTGGTTTATTCGTTAATTATTCATTCTTTTAGTTTATTTGTTAATTGGTAAACAATGTCGGCGACACCCGGAAGCGGAGTCCCACATAGTGAAAACTGCAGATAGCACATCTACTTATATTTCAATATCTTTGGTCGCGTCATTTTGATATTTCATTCGGCATCACGTTCTCGCTTGGGCAAACCATCGAGCTTATTTATGTTGGCTAAAGACGGACTGAAAAAAAATATCGTACACTCAATTGCTCTTCGAAATTCAAATTGATTTTCCTACTTTAGTTGATGTTTTTGTGTTTTTATCAGCGGTCATCGTCTACGGCGCTCCTTCCTCTTTCTGTCACAGATCCCATCCCCACACATTATTTTACAACGAAATACCGCTATCACACACGCGAACTTGGGTTAACACTTCGCATGCAGTTATAACAACGCCCAATCGATGTTTGGCCTTCCCAGATAAATGTATTCCTTCCAATATGCGGACGTTGGGACAAGTTCCTAGCTTTGCAAACATCATAAGAACCCGGGTTGCACGTCCAAACAAACGTAGGGGAGGGTGGGGCGTGTTGTGACTAAATTACAAAACTGAGTGTAGTAGAAAAATCTTTAATGAAATCAAAGGTTTGACATTTTAATGGAAACAAATAACTCTTTGGCTACATTATTTTGGTATGTTTAACCTTGTTAACATACGAATAAAGTGACAAAATATTATTTTACAAAATATGGGAATTGGCACAACACGCCCCACCCGTGGGGCTAGTTGTGACGGGGGTGGGGCGTGTTGAGACGAACAAATAATTAAGTAAAAGCATTAGGTAGGTACGAAATAAAATTGGTAAAAACGAAAGTCCCGATAATATATTATCAAAAGTGGTTGTAGTATACCTCCAATGTAATAAAAAAAAATAAAAACATTTAAAATAAATCTCAGCCAGTCAAGCAAAAGTCGCAGATGAAGTCAGGAATGTATTCATCCACTCCGGCACATAACTCATGACACCATTTATGACATTTTATGCACCTCACCCATCTTTCACCAGAAATATCATTAGAATAGGGGTTACGACAAAATATACATTGCTCTTCTTCGTTTGCATCGCTGTCGTCAGTTTCCATAAGTGGTGGCTCCTCTTCAGTTTCACTGGATGATGTGGACATCAGTTGTATTAAGCCCATAGTAAACTTTGCTGCATTTTGCGATGTAATCTGCAAGTTCTTTTTCCTGTGCATGAGTAAAAACTTGACCAGGATTGGAATATCCCACCTTACAATTTGTAAGAGGACTAGCTTTTTTCCTTTCGATGAACCGCTTTAGTGTCATATGATTAATTCCAAAAGAGACTGCAGCTTTTCGAAGTGACACGTTTGTAGTAATGATTTCAGCTGCAGCTTGTTCATAAACGTTTTCTGGAATTTCCCCTCTATTCGTCTTTTTTTATATTTTCGGACTATTTTGCAAAACTGAAAAAAAATAAAAATTACAAATAGGTACAAAAAGGAAATGTATCTAGGTAATACATATATATGTACATTCATAATATGTTAAAAAAATACGCCTGTTTACATAACACATATTGTATTAATGCATATTTTATATAAACGTAAAAAAAAACTAAATTCTAGCGGCGAGTTATGTCTGCCACAACTCGCCCCCGCCTTGATGTAACAACTCGCCCCACCCGACGATGTTACATAAAAATGGCCATGCAAGTAAACATAATTGACGTACGAATTTCATTTATAACTAATAACACAGTCAAAAGATACAGTTTGTGGAGAAAAAAACATATAACGACTTACCGAGTGTTAGCGGGTTGGCAGACGACTTCGAAAATTTCCTGGAAAAGTTCGTTTAGCACTTAAAAATCACACTTTGTCGTATAACTTTAATTATATCGACCGCACGGCACCACCGTTTTGATAGAAACTGGCGGTACGGTGTTCACACGAAACGGCGCGATGCGCGCGCATATAAGTCAACTAGCGGGAATTTTAAACGCGATGTCTCAACACGCCCCCGTCACAACACGCCCCACCCTCCCCTATTCCCCAATTTCCTCTCTGGATCTTGACAAACTGCAAATATTTTTTAATATACTCGTAAGGGAACGTACCCATACTACGTGACACTTTTAGGGGGGGGGGGGGTCTTCAAAATGTCACGCTCCATACAAATGAGCGGCGGGTTGCTTAGGATTTTGGTCACCGGGGGGGGGGGGGGGGGTTAAAAATTGCAAAAAGTTGGTCACGTAGTATGGGTACGTTCCCTAATATAGATATCGACCATTGACGTGTCGGTACGTTTTGCTTTAGTGAAAACTTCTCTAGCACCATCGTGATTTGAAACTCGATGAAACGAAAAACAGTGACACTGAAAAGAGTCACATTCATCTATATCAGTGATTTTCAAGCTGTGGTAAGCGTAACCCTGGGGGTACGCGAAGCCAGATTGGGGGTACGCAATAACGTGCCTGAAGTCGTGTTACACTCTGTATAAAATTGTGTGACTTGATTGTTACACACACTTTTGCGTTTGCATACTCTGATTTTTTTGGAGTTACTTCTTACATTATACCTACAAATATCGTTAAAATTGTTGGTATTGGTTTGAACGCCATCAATAGACATTCAGTATAGAAACTTGGAAATGTATTTAAAAAAAAAGCAAATCATAAAACATACACGGACATAGAATACTTTCTTCTAGTAAAAATAATCTTAAAATTCGGTTCAGTTTTGGAAGCGAAAAATAGGGAATACAAAACATAGATTTTGACGATTTTATTTAGGTATTATCAGGCTGAGGTGCAGTTGTCCCTTTCGCTCAGTATTAGTATTAATTTAAAGTACGTTTAAATTTCTCGGCGAAAGGGTTTTCTTTTAAGGCGCTGCAACCGGGATCAAAAAGAAGAAGACGGAGAGATATGAAATTACGAATGTTAGAGGAGCGCGCTAGTATTTAAAGCGTCAAAATCGATGCGAAAATTGTGAAAAAATTTAATAAAACACGACTCGTTTAAAATAGAGTAAAAATCTCGCGAGGTTGTCTTAAACAGCATTTAAAGAAACACTGTGATTTTTTCATATAACTTGTAAAATAACCGAAACAAACGTGTTTATAATAATTTTTGGAGCATACTTTGCGATTTTTTCTATCGAGCGAATTTTATGTAATTTTCGTTTCTAGATATTATCTTCAAGAATAACATATATATTTTTAAGAACTTTAAAACTTAACGTGTTCAAGGGAGATATGTAAGAAATCGGTAGAAATTCGGGTAGCGGCCCTTAAGGGACAGGATACACAAACACAACACCGGAAATGGCCTTATTAGGCAATCCCGCCAGACTCCAAAAAACACTGCAGAAAATCATTGGACCCATTGATCTCGTAATGCTACGTGCTTGATAAATAAGTGAAAATAAAAGAAGAAATAAATTGTTATGTAGTACACAACACATGACGAGTCGGTACGTACGTACATATTATGTACGTTACGCAATAATAAACAAAAAATAATGTTATACTTGCACACATACATGTTGGTTTAACATGTAATAAAAAAGCGTTGTTTACAAAATGTTACTTTGACTGTCTGGACAAGAGATTTCGACACTAGAAATGATCTCAGAAAGTAAAAGGTTTAAATTTTTTTCGAGACTAAATAAAAAATAGTACGTCAAAATCTTCTCGGGATTTTACGTCAGTGAATTTGAACTATAAATTATAAAACTAATATGTACTAGCAAGTAGCACAGATCCGTGAAAAATCAAGGGATATTATGATTTATTGTAAGATTGATTATTATGATTGCATGATAGCTTTTGAAAAATCACAAAAAGCGAAATTACTTGTTCAAATTAATCCTAAAAAATATGAACAAAAGAAATACACATTTTACTACTGCAAAAAAAAATGAGAGTGTGCAATTCACATGCGGTAGAAGTGAAACCTTCAGAAAACTAAAGGAGACAAGAGTGGGGGGAGGCTACGAAGTACCACACAAAGAGGAGACTGATTAGTCTATCTCATTCTCTCGCAGGCTGAACCCTATAGATGAATGTGTTTGTCTCTTTTTTATGTCGCTATTTTTCGTTTCAACGACTTTCAAATCAAAACGGTGTGAAGTTTTCACTTAAAAAATCAGAGTGTGCGATTCCTACGCGGTAGAAGCGAAACCTTCAGAAAACTAAAGTTGACAAAAGTGGGGAGGCTACGAAGCACCGGACAAAGAGGGGACCGATAGGATACGAAGCTCCGCACAAAGAGGAGACCGATTATACTATCTCATTCTCTCGCAGGCTGAATACTATAGATGTATGTGTTTGTCTCTTTTTAGTGTCACTTTTTTCGTATCATCGAGTTTCAAATCAGTTTTCACTTTAAAAATATGGGTAGCTTCGTACTAAAAGAGTACCTGCTAAAGAAATGTTTAGAAGCAAATCAAAGTTCTAGAGTTCATTGAACCAGAGTTACAGACAGACACACTTTCGAAATTAGTATTTTTCATAATCGTCTTGGAGGAGTAGGTATTGAAAAATAAAATGACGGTTTCACTTATATTTAGTTTAATTTTCATGCTACTCGCGCCATCTCTGAACAGAAATCAAAACCAGAATAATAGATTAACAGGTAAGAAAACTGCACAAGTTACCTGAATTTCCTAATAGCGCCATCTAGTCTATATATTGAATAATAAATGAAACAATCTAAAGATGGCGCAAAACTACCGATATGGTTTGAATCTTATTACACATCACAATAAGATTCAAAATAAAACGGTAGTTTTGCGCTACCCTACATTTTGGAGTTTCGAAATATTATCTGAAGCAATTATAAAAGGTAAACTTTTAATTTATTTTACATTATTATGTATAACTAGGAAAGTTTTCCATTCCAGGACAGACAAATTGACAGGTTTAGTTCATATTATTCCAAGAAATGTACATAATTATATAACAAAAAATAGAAAAAGTAACCTGGTAGCATAATATATTATATTCGGATTTACCGAATTAACCTGGTAACATACAATATATTCGGATTTACGGTGTATGAGGTAAGTTAGTAGTATTGAAAAGTGTAAACCAGGTAATACTTGATAACAAGTTGGATGAATTACAATAAGATTTACAACATAAAGAGATGAAGTTGTGTTAGGTTACGTGTTTAGTTACAAGATATTTTCTCCGATGAATGGTATTCCATAAGATTAGTTGATATTGAAAAGAAAAATCGTTTTTGACAAGCACGATGGAAAATTAGATATTTTTTAAATTTTTATTTCAAAGATGGCGCTAGAGGCTATTTTCCATTTCCGCAATAATTTGAATTTATTTGGTGATTTTCGTAAGCGTCCACGCTTGTTTGTAGGTGGATTGAAGGTAAATATATACCTACAACCTACTTTTTCGTCTCAGTTTAACATTATTCAATAATTATTTAGTTAGCCTATTTTATAGTTATGAAGAAAATAAGGCAATGATAAGTTTATTACTATTGGAACGGCTGCGCTGTCAGGATGTTAATTTAGTATTTAGTATGTAGGAATGAAAACCAAAGAAACTTGCTTATTAGGAATTGGAGGGAGACAGCAAGAGACCACACCAGGAGTGCAAGCGTTGTCTGGAAGAGGCCAAGACTCTTAAAGGACAAAAGGGACAATGCTGATGAGGAGAACTAGTAGTTAAAGGATAAAAGTTAGTACCCCTTTGTTAAGGAAAAAATGGTACCTAAATCTATTGAACATCACAAATTAAATGGTTTTGGTCAAAAAACCAGATATTCTATGCTACAAAATTATATCATTCCCTTCCAAATGAAATTAAAAATACCACGGAGATAAACGAGTTTGAAAACAACATTTAATTATGAAGTAACACCAACACAACCCACAGTCAACAAACATGAAGATGTGGAATCAAACAAACATGAAGGTGAGGAAATCAAAAAACACTAAGATGAAGAAATCAACAAACATAATATGTAGTCTATAAAGACGAAGAAGATGAAATCAATAAACACGAAGATTCACAGTCCTCCTCGCTGAGAATTCCTGTTCCAAGACGGACTATAGGTAGTCGTGTTGGTTTGTCAAGACGCAGTACGTCATACAAGCTATAAGGTAAATTAAATTAAATTATAACATGGTCATATTACCTACCTACCTATTAGGTAAGTCCTTAGAATTTCATTAGCTAATTTCGCCTGAGATGTGACGGTTTTTAAAACTTAACTAATGAATGATTGAGTAATAAAATAATATTATTAAAATGTTTTCTTTTCCTTATAGGGTTGCCTCATTCAAGATGTGAAGAAATCAGAAAACAATCGAGTTCTATAAAATTGTCATCACTGTCAGTAGGAAAAAACAAGACTGAATATTCTCAGATTAATAACAAAATAAAGAAAATAATAATTGGAAAATATCCTCTTCGAAAAGTTTAGAAATCTCTTTATAACAGTCATCTGACTGAGTTGATTTTGAAGTATTATAAAAAAAATGTAGATCTAAACAAACCCATTTAAAACACAATAGGAACTGACATTTTGACGCAATTTCCTTTTAAAGATGACGAAAGGAAATAGGCCACTTGCATGGATTTCATAACGACTTGGAAAAAATCGTGTGGATAGATCTTTTTACTAAGATTACGAAAATGTTAGTAAAATTTTGTAGAAATGTACAGTTTTTTTTTATTTTTAAATACATAAATCCATTATTTGGGACCGTAACGTCACTACATGAAAATGTCCCGTCTCCGAAAATGTTCCTATTAATTTTGTAAAATTCCACACTGATTTAATTTTTTTATATGGCATCACTTTGATTTCAGGCGAATTTTTTAATTCGTTCACTAGATTTAATGTTTGTTCTCTGCGAACCTATCATTTGGTTTGAATTTTTGACAGATGTTTTGAAATTTGTGAAGAGAACCCCGTACAATTTAGATGTCGGTACGTGTTTTAGAGGTATAATGGTTATGGTGCTGATTTTATCAAAATCAAATTTTATAATATTCTTATTATTATTATAATTTACAAGTACAAGTGTATTACATTGGATTTATTAATATAGACGTTGTAATCTATTATAATGATTTATGATGAATAAGATAGATCAAGGAAAAAAATATTTATGAGATGTAATATTTTTGGTATGCCTCGTTATTCTTCTGTGCCATTCGTGTGGAAAACGTTCTTTTTTTTAAAATGATTTTCGGCTATGTAATTATTGTTTTTTCTCACCTATAAAATTATGTCCCGTCTTTCCGGTTTATAAAAAATGGTCTGATTTTTCGGATTGAAATTTTCAAAAAATCCCCAGGGTTTCAAAAATACGATTAAAAAAATAATAATAATACAGAATGTCCTAGAATATTTTCCTAAACCGGAAAATTTTTTTAAAAAATGTGATGCAAGTGGCCTATTGTCTAAACGAATTTGATGACTTCACACAATTCAGATCTCTCGACAGAACGAGATGCATTATTTATATTACATTATTATGTATTATAAGGGTGTCCTAAAATGAACACCCTTATAATACATATTAATGTATTATAAGGGTGTTCATTTTAGAACACTATTGGAAGGGGGAGTGGGGGGGGGGGGGGGGGGAGGGAGGAGGGGGGGGGGGGGGGGGAGGTTAAAATTACAAAAAGTGGGTCAGTGTGTAGTATGGGTACGTTCCCTTAAATATGGTATTTAAAATTCCACTGTGTAAAACTAGGCTTGCGCAAAGACGTGCGTTTTTTATTACACCATAAATTTATAATGCACTCGACTACAGAAATTAAAATATATCAACTATGTACAGCTTAATAAAATAACTCAATAAAATAATAACAAAAATGTAATAAGGTCTTGGATAAATACCAATAATCCAAATATTTACATGCTATAACAACTGATCTGCTGTAACATCTGACCTGTTGTAACTTAACGTTTTTTTAAATATTTATTAACATATCTTTTGATTTGTAATTCCGTTAACACTGATTTTATTTTTTATTCGTTTTTTAATAATATATATGTATGATGCCATATTATGCAGATTATTATATTATATGTAGGTATATATTTTCTGTCTAATTACATTCTATTTTTTCTTTTTAAATCTTTAATCTGTATAATAGGTCACTTGCATCACATTTTTTAAATATTTTTTTCCGGTTTAGGCAAATATATATTTTTAAATCGTATTTTTGAAACCCTGGCGATTTTTTGAAAATTTCAATCCGAAAAATCAGACCATTTTTTATAAACCGGAAATACGGGACATAATTTTATGGGTGCGAAAAACGATAATTACATAGCCGAAAATCATTTAAAAAAAGAAGATTTTTCACACGAATGGCACAGGAAAATAACGAGGCATACTAAAAATATTACATCTCATAAACATTTGTTCCCCTGATCCATCTTATTGATCATTAATTATTATAATAAATATACTTGCATTTGTAAATTATTATAATAATAATATGTTACAAAATTTGATTTTGTTAAAATCAGTACCATTACCATTACACTTCTAAAACAGGTACAGAAGAATATACGGGGTTCTCTTCGTAACATCTGTCAAAACGTCAAACCAAATAATAAATTTGCAGAGAATAAACAATAAATCTAGTGAATGTTAAATGTCAAATTCAAAAATTCGCCAGAAATCAAAGTGTTACCATATAAAAAAATAAATCAGTGTGGAATTTTACAAAATTAATAGAACATTATCGGAGACGGGACATTTTCATGTAGTGACGTCACGAGCCCAAATAATGGATTTAGTTATTTAAAAAAAAAAACTGTACATTTCTAAACATTTTTACTAACATTTTCGTAATCTTAGTAAAAAAAATCTATCCACACGATTTCTTCCAAGTCGTTATGAAATCCATGCAAGTGGCCTGTTTTATTAATCTTCCCTTTTTCACCTTTTATATAAAAAAGCTTATATTGTAATGTATGTACATGTACACCATGTATGTTAAAAAATATTATTAATAAAAATAATAATAAAAAATAAACCACTGTTTAGAAAAGAGAAAACATCACTTTGATTATGTTTGTAACCAAAATAGACCACCATTCAAAATCGCAACGTTGCGTTATTTAAAATGGCAATAGCTTTGTTGACTAGATTTGATAATACCCAGTAATTCCCAGCCTTTCTCTACCTCATCTTCAACCTCTCCCCACTTCCCTCAGTGTTACGACACACTCAACTTTGGTCCTGCCATAGTCCCATAGGGATTGGTTTATTTATGTCCCACGGGCTCCTGCCAGAAAGTTGGGAATCTTGTACTTGATTCACATAAAATGTGGTTCTTTTATTTTTATTTTAGTTTAGTTTATTAGGGAAACAAACAGATATACACATTTTGTTAAAGTAATTACATGTTACATGGTTGCGTAAACCAGCAGAGTTTCCGCATAAAATTCATAATAGACACAGAAAAACATAGGATGGTATATGTAAGTTTCGCCAATCATATACATCAAATTATGAACAAAGGTATGAAAACACTAGGCTCCGTATTAAGAACAACTTAAAACTTTAATTCCATAGAAGTCATTAAACTATTATACATATGTATCTCTAGTTAGAAGCCAAATTGAATATAACTCGGTAGTTTGGTCTCCATCTTACAAAATTCACGTTAATAATATTGAGCGAATACAAAAAAAATCTGCGTTTTATAAATTTTAAATTAAATATCCTACTAGAAGACTTAAAATATAATCTATTACTAGATATTCTAAAAATACACACACTAGAAGACAGAGGTAAAATAAACGACTTAACATTTTTATTCAAAATACTTAATTCCACTGTTGCGAACTCCTACAACTCATAAACTTACGAATACCGACAGTAACCACACGACAAAATACACTATTCTACTGTAGCATTCACAAGCGGAACTACATTGCCCACTCTCCGATACAACGATTTCACACTATAGGGAATTAGTACTTAGGTGATGTTGACATATTTAACATCAACTTGTCGAATTTTGTGGATCTTGTAAAAAACTTATTCCAAAACTATTCCTAAACATATCCGTATTTTTGTAAACTTATCAAATCTCTGTATTTTTATCTGTCTAAAAATCATCTGTCATGAATTAATTGTACTACCAAACATGTGAAATCCCCCTGGGCGTTGAATAAATAAAAAAAAATAAAAAAAATAATAAACATAAAGTAGTAGAAAAAATGAAAAGACACAAATTAAATTACATAAGATACATAATGTTAAATGTCGTAACTTTTGTCTATATAAAATTTACAATTGCTTAAGTCCTAACTATTTTGTTCGAGATAACCACGTCAAAGTCACTCAATTCTATCGCTCGGATGGCCTTGAAATTCTTTCAATTTTCTTAGTCAAAATAAAGAATTCGCCAATCCTCATGGGTAGAACATATGAATGGGTTTTAGAACCATATAAATTATGTTAATGTATGGAGAAGTTGGCGTACGTGAATGGGTAAAGGTACACGCGTGTAAAAATTCACCAATTTCGACGTGACGCATTTTATTCATGGGAGATCTAATGTCTGACGTAGTTCGATAGTCCAGGTGTGTCATTATTATTGTTATTTAGCGGCTACGGGTACAGCCAAGTGGCTCGCTACGTTGGGTGACTTAGCAGGGGTGCCGGTTTCACGGGTTGAGGTTTGTCAGAGTCTCGGCCCACCTGCTGGTGGATCGGGGGAGACTGGTTGAGGGAGGCCTTTTGACCTCTCCAGCCGTACTCTCTCGACCCATCGCCTTGCACCGCAGTTGGAGGGATTGATTCATACGTCCGTCACTCCTGGACACACTGACACCCAGATTCCTACCCACCACACCCTTCATACCCTTTCCTTCTCAGATATTCGTCTCCTTCCTTTCTTTAAAAAGACTCTCCACACAGCATTCCCAAGATGACATAGGCCCTGATGAAAATTAATTTCCTCCTGTAATGTAAAAAAAAAAAAGTTTTAAAGTTATGCCAAACATTAGCGTCAGCAGCTTACGGAAAATAGTGTCAGAATAGTAGATTAATAGATCAAGGTATATGACGAAGATAGCCAATGGGGGTATGTTGTGAGGCTGAGGTGGTCAGGCAAGGGACGAGATGTGGAAAGAAGAAGGTTGGGTTCCTGGCTCTTCAGATGTGTCGCACTCCTCCGAAACGGCTCAACCGATTTTTATGAAATTTTTTATGTATATTTTGTAGGTATGAGAATAGGTTTTTAAGTATAGATGATACCGCTAGATCGGCTAGATGAATTAGGGTGTCAATCCAGCAAAAAAATCTTTTTTTTTGACAATTTTTTTTTATTTGACATAAAAAATACCAATAATCCCAAATTTTAACTCTCCTACCCCCACCCTCCAATTTTTTTATCGCGATTTTATTATTTTTGTATGAACAAATTTAACCATCTTTCGTATTTCCAACTGAACAAAATTATTTATGTTGTTGATGAATGTTGTTGTTGTTGTTGATGAATGACAGATGGCGCTAACTAACTTTCATCCACACATGCGCAAGACATTCACGAGAAGCGTCGCGTCATTTTGATATTTCATTCGGCATCATGTTCTCGCGTGGGCAAACCATCGAGCTTATTTATGTTGGCTAAAGACGGACTGACAAAAAATATCGAACACTCAATTGCTCTTCGAAATTCAAATTGATTTTCTTTAGTTGATTTTCCTACTTGGTGTTGTTTTTTCCTAGTTGGTGTTTTTTTTGTTTTTATCGGCGGTCATCATCTACGACGCTCCATTCCTCTTTCTTATCAGATCCCGTCCCCACACACTTACAATACATTCGTTATTTGTTATTTAACAACCAAAATATTCACTAGAAATAATTTATATGGCAGAACAACGTTTGTCGGGTCAGCTAGTATATTATAAAAGAAAGTAAAAAAACGTGCGTCCCGCAAAAATTCTGAAACGAGTCCCGGTACGATAAAGGGAGTTATATGGTGTGGTAGATCTCTATCCCCCCTCCAGGATGACGGTTCACGTTTTTACCTAAAAGGAGTGCTTTTGAAGATTCCCACGCGTGAAATTTCTAAAACATTCTTCCGAAAAGTTCTAGAAGGTTTGATAGAGCTCTAGAAAGTTCTGGAAGGAGTGGCGGAGTATGTCATGGAATGTTCGGGAATAGGGAATCGGGAACATTATTGTGAAACATTTCAGAACACTCTCGAATGTTTTCCTGAGCAAAGCCCGGTAACCCAGCTAGTTGACAATAAGTAGTTGACAATAAATGGGCAATGATATTGGATACAGCTCTCGTTAGTTGGGTCACCCAGGTTCCACGTCTGAAGACCATCGGTGGATAAAAAACCGTATGGTCAAATCAACCAAAGCTTCATTGAAATGAGTTAGGACAGCGCAAAGAAGAAGAAGAAGATTTGTTAGAGACATACAGCTTTTACATAAAATATAGAGATACATATAAGTCACATATACAAAGTTAAATTAAGCTAAGCCAAAAAGGTCTCCTATATTAAAGTTACTTGGAGATGGATCTCTCAGCAGTTGGAAGCAGTTGCAGGACTCTTGTGCTCTATCCACAAAAAAACCAAGAACTTCATTGAAATGAGTTAGGACAGCGCAACGAAGAAGAAGAATTGTTAGAGACATACAGCTTATACATAAAATATGGAGATACATATAAATCATATATACAAAGTTAAATTAAGTTAAGCCAAAAAGGTCTCCTATGTTAAAGTTACTTGGAGATGGATCTCAGCAGTTGGAAGCAGTTGCAGGACTCTTGTGCTCTATCCACAAAAAAACCAAGAACTTTGCTTCCAACGCTAGCCTTGAGTTGATTTTTTAGCCGCGTCTGGATTTGGCCATTGATATGCCACAGCATGCTGCACAATTACCTATATCCGTACCCGATGAGAACATCCTGTCACATGATTCGGTTTTTCCATTTCAAATCATTAATTTAATGATTTTATCCCACGAATAAAATAATACAACAAACAATCAAATAAGACCACCTAATCGAATGCCATTTAGATGTCATTGTGTTCCTTCCTTTGTCATATTTTCTTTTTCTTATATTTATTATTCAAGTTTTCCTTATATTTCCTTAAAACTATCCGATATATTACCCAAAGCTATTTCTAGTCAGTTAACCCCTCAGGTCTATTTTGTCAGAGGATAAAATATTTCCGCTTTGAAAATCCAAATAATGGAATATTTCTGAACGTGTACGAAACATTAAAAACTGTTTTAGAAAGGTGAAATAAATATGCAAACATAATTTTTTTTACAAATGGCACACCTTACGTTTTTTCTAACTAAAATTACCGATAAGAAAAAATAAATAAAAACACACACACATATTTTATTAGGCAAATGTATTGGAAATGATATCGTCAACTCACTTTTTTATCGTTTCAAAATAATTAATAAAAATTACCAGAGTTTAAGTTTTTTATAAATTTCGATCGGAAACTTTGATTTAATGAAAGTGTACATTTAAATTATTTTGCGGTTAACTTTTAGATTTTAGTATAAATTGTGGTGTTAATCATATTTCCAACCTTGATAGTTAGGGAGACACGATGATATCTATGAGACCTATATGAGTTGTTCCAAAAAGCGAACAAATTAGCCTGAGGGGTTAATGCTTTTGACATTTTATTGTCCTTTTCGAAATCAGTTTATTCCCACTCATTGGTAGAGAATAGGTATTACATTATGAATTTATTGATTTTGCATAATAATATCATATAAACAAGGAAACTAGTAGAAAAAAGGACTTTAAGAAAGGAGTAAAAAAGTGGTATCTTCATTTCAGGAATGATAATAAGAGACTAAAGAAAACTTAGATATGCGAAGTACTCGGATACGCAGCCTAGTAGCTTCATTTCAAACCATTTATTCTAAAATCTGTTTTATTTTTGTAAATGGGGAGATATCCCAAGAAGGCAATTGACTTAAACAGTTATAACATTGCAGAGCAATTAGGAAAAACCTGCAATTAGTAGTAGATAATCAATATTTTGAAAACATTATATTTGAATTTAAAATGCGTTTATGATAAACGATAATGTTGACACTGTCGATTGCATTGTCTTAAGCTGCCACTTGGCTGGCTATCAACAAAAAAGCTGAAACTGATTTGCATTGTAAAAAAGTGTTTGGATACAAATACGCTTACAATGTACACCGAGAAAACTAAATACGTCACATCAAACATAATGTTACATAAAAGTATTTGTAACAAGGTATGTGCACCCACACACTTTATTTATGGTCTCGGTGTGTGGTACCTCTAGGTTATATTGTGAGCCCTGCAATATTTTGGAATGCAACAGTTGTGGATCCTGCACAGATTGAAATCAGCAGATTTGAAAAGAAAGCACTCCAGTCTTGGTTGAGCAGCCGAGAGCCTTGGGCGGTCCTCTCGACCGCAACACGGCGGATCCTTTTTTAAGATCGCTACGATCCTGATTGCGAACCTTGGGCGTAATAATCGCCATCTCGGGAGCTGACTGGAAATCATCCTGAAGGGATGATTGGCATCTAGAATCATCGCCTCTCCTGCTTCTGGAGAGTCCTTTTGGCTGGGAGCCAATTCTCTAGAGTCCTGTCTTTCTCACGATGTGAGATTCGTTCCACAAAAGGAGATTTCATCATGCGTCATTTCGATTTACCACGGTATCAACATGAACTATTTAAGCCTAAGCAAGCCCTTGCCATATAGCCTTAGTTTTCTGGATGTCATTTTAGTTTAATATATTTTTGAATTTCTATGCCTATACTTTACATCTGCCACACGAGTCAATCTTGCTCAAAGTAATCTATTATGTTTATTATTGCCACCTCATCACCGGTAAATATTACATTTGAGCTTCACGACGATGCCTCTGTTAGAATATTCACATGTTTGAATTTCGATTAAGAGGGTGTGAATAGTACCTAAGCACAGCAGCCAACAGCCATAAAAATATTATTATAGAATGGCAACACTGACATTCCAGCTCATTCTACCGGTCGCTGTCAGAATAGAAATTTATCAAAAATCATTCTTGATTATTCGTTGGTTCTGGCTGCTGTGTGCGAAGGTTACTATCCTCATAGTTCAACCCACGGTTTAAATTTTATTGTCGCATTATAATTTACCAAATCTTAAATATATCGGAGTCAGATAATTATTCGACTTATTATTGAAAAGAAACCCGTGACATTCTCATATAACATAGGGGATTGGCGTGTGAGTATACTATCCCCATCCACCTTTATAAGGGTATAACCAGAGAAAACCAGAAATATGTCATTTTTGAATAAGATTTTAGACGTATGGACTCTTTTTCATAAAAAATTATAAAATCCCTCTCCTTCCTCTCTTCCTCTTACTCGCCCGCTTCCCCGTACCGCGGACCCCCCTACCGAGGGCTAAAGTTCGGTTTTTGGGGGAAATTCCTAAAAAATAAAACTAGTTATTTTTATACTAATTATGGGCCGGAAAAACCGAATCTGAAAGAATTAGGCGGCGGAAAGCAATATTAACAAAGTTACACGACTTTAAAATTTTTTATACACATACAGGAAAATAGCCATTTTGGAAGTATTCTGATTCCTACAAAATCAAACTAATAGTTATTTTTATACTAACTTTGGGCCGGGGAATCCGAATCTGAAAGAATTAGGCGGCGGCAAGCAATATTAACTGAATTACACGACTTTAAAATTTTCCATCGTGCACATGAAAATATTCATTTCGCAAGCTGATTTTGACTTGACACACGTAGTACAAAGACCATAGAAAACAAGATAACATAGATGTTTTTACCACACAAAATTAAGTGTTGCCATTAACCAGTAATATCAATAACGTAAAATAAAATGTTTATATTTTAAGTACTTATTTTTTATAAATTTTACTCACTTTTGTATCACAAACCATGTTACACAAACCTAGCGTAGCCGTTAAACTACTTGAAAACAGGGATGTTTTTTAAAATTGACGCGAGCAGGCGGTATAAAGGGGCACAAACCATGTTACACAAACCTAGCGTTAGGTTAGGTTAGGTTAGGTTAGGGACGTGAGCAGGCGGTATAAAGGGGCACAAACCATGTTACACAAACCTAGCGTAGCCGCTAAACTACTTGAAAACGTAGGCTGTTTTTTTTAAATTGACGCGAGCAGGCGGTATAAAGGGGCACAAACCATGTTACACAAACCTAGCGTAGCCGCTAAACTACTTGAAAACGTAGGCTGTTTTTTTAAATTGACGCGAGCAGGCGGTATAAAGGGGCACAAACTATGTTACACAAACCTAGCGTAGCCGCTAAACTACTTGAAAACGTAGGCTGTTTTTTTAAATTGACGCGAGCAGGCGGTATAAAGGGGCACAAACCATGTTACACAAACCTAGCGTAGCCGCTAAACTACTCGAAAACGTAGGCTGTTTTTTTAAATTGACGCGAGCAGGCGGTATAAAGGGGCACAAACCATGTTACACAAACCTAGCGTAGCCGCTAAACTACTTGAAAACGTAGGCTGTTTTTTTAAATTGACGCGAGCAGGCGGTATAAAGGGGCACAAACCATGTTACACAAACCTAGCGTTAGGTTAGGTTAGGTTAGGGACGTGAGCAGGCGGTATAAAGGGGCACAAACCATGTTACACAAACCTCGCGTAGCCGTTAAACTACTTGAAAACAGGGATGTTTTTTAAAATTGACGCGAGCAGGCGGTATAAAGGGGTACAAACCATGTTACACAAACCTAGCGTTAGGTTAGGTTTGGTTACGCATTTTTAAGACTACGAATTTTCATACTTTTGGTTTAAGAATACGGCCGTTGAGATAGTTGGGATTAATATTTTTGAGAGCTGGTAACACTGCTGGCACATGTTTTCGTAGATTTCTTGTTTATCTATGATTTTGTACTGAATGAGTCAAATTCAGCTACCGAAATGAATATTTTCATGTTTTGTGTGTATTGAAAATTTTAAAGTCGTGTAATTCAGTTAATATTGCTTGCCGCCGCCTAATTCTTTCAGATTCGGATTCCTCGGCCCAAAGTTAGTATAAAAATAACTATTAGTTTGATTTTGTAGGAATCAGAATACTTCCAAAATGGCTATTTTCCTGTACGCGTATAAAAAATTTTAAAGTCGTGTAACTCAGTTAATATTGCTTTCCGCCGCCTAATTCTTTCAGATTCGGTTTTTCCGGCCCATAATTAGTATAAAAATAACTAGTTTTATTTTTTAGGAATTTCCCCCAAAAACCGAATTTATTCCCTACCGAGTTCCCCTCACTCCTCCCAGGTTCCTCTTCCCCTTCACGGGTTCCCCCCCCCCTCCCGCGAACCCATTACCCGAGTTCCCCTCCCCCTCCCACCTCCAGCATTCCGTACATTCAGTCCCGGTACATTCAGTTTTTAAACAGCTCGCGTGCCACCCATTGCATTTTTTTTTACATATTTCGTAATGCCAGAGCTCATCAATAGTTTTATACAAACCTTGTCCTGACAATAACGAACAAAAAAAGAATTTTCCAATTTAGTTCAGTCGTTCGGAAGTTATGGGTGTACATACATTTCGGCGATTCATTTTATTTATATAGATAAATAGATAAAACGAAAAAAGATTAAATGCTCGTTGCACCAGAAACAGTATTAAAGATTTAATACAAATTCCTGTAACGTATACTGCTTTGGTCAACGAAACTTTAGGTACCTTGCAACAAGACTTTACAACACTCTTCCAGATAGAATAAAGAAGTGTTATTCACAAATCAATTTGAAAGTTATCAGCAAATGTAGGTGTGCTCACAGATATTATAAACTAACTTGCAAAATTACTGCCTCAACAGAGGCTAGCCTAGTGAGGCGGGTTATGAGAAATCTCAACTTATTTTATTTTATTTTTATTTTTGCAGAAACAAACAGTACATTATTACATAATGAGAAATATTTACAAAGTTATAGAATTAATACAATAATTGGTACCAATGACATGTCGCTGTTATATACTTATATTTTTGTGTGATAAACAATACATTATACCTAAATTAAGTTAGTAACTTATTAAAGGAGAGGGGTGTGGGAGAGTGTTTGTATGTGTGTAAATGAGTGTGGATGTGTGTGTTATGTGTGTTATAACCAAACATTTCCATTCTTTACATAGGAGACCAGGTAAAATTAAAAACTCTCGCCCCTGTTAAATAAACATCAATTTACTTTTCTAAGAAAATCTAACTTTACAATCACAAACAAGTTTAGTTAATACATATGCCTTGTGGAAGCAGGGTTATTTTTTATTATTCTAATTCAAAGTTATAATAATTGTTCAGAGAAAGAAGTTACGAGATCAGGATGAATTATCATCATTCGAAGAGAGGCAGAGCATCCTGAAAACGCACCGCATATCAAGAAATCAAAACACCCACCATAATAAATATGTATCAAGAAATCGGTCATCTAACTTTTTTTTTAGCATTAGCTCCACACAGGGAGCCTGAGGAAAATACTCCCCTTCAGGACGTATATCATATTTGGGGATGCTGTGTAGATTGTCTTTTAAGGGAAATAAAGGAGAGGAAGTTCTGGGAAGGAAAAGGTTGTTTGCAGGTGGAAAAATGTAATAAACAGTAATTGTTGAATGAAACACTAGTATATATTGAATTATTTGGCGGGTAGAAGATAAGCCGACGTAGCTCAGTGGACAGAGCAGTTGACCGGAAATCAGAAGGACGCGGGTTCGAGTCCCGTCGGCGGCATGTATCTTTTCTCGGGAGATTTTTTCAATGTAAATGAGTGTTTCAGGCTGATAATTATTACTTATAATAATTGCATAAGGCGTGGGTTGGAATCTGGGGGTCATTGTGTCCAGGAGTGACGGGTGTATGAATCTATCCCTTCTATTGTGGTGAAATGCAATATTCTGAGAGTCCCGCAAAAGAGGTCAAAAGATCTCCCTCAACCAGTCTCTCGTGATCCGTCTTGCCACGCAATTGGTGGGCAGACGCGCCCGCCGCCAAGATCCAGACAACCTCACTCCATGAACCTGGGCACCCCTGCTTAGTCACCGTACGTAGCGAACCACTTGGAGGGACCTATGGCAGAAGTATTGGTTATCCAATAAATGGTTCGCATGCCTCCCAAATTGAAAGCCTCCACAATATCAAAAAGAATAGACCTCTAGCACAGTCAATCGATAAGGATTAATAGCATGACTGCAGATCGCCAACAAATAAGTAACAGTTCACAATGACTTCTTAATATATTCGACTTCAACTGTTCTTTGTACGTTAGCGATCTGCAGTTGTCCTAGGAAACAATGAGAAGTTACCCTATAAGTTATCCTACCAATTCTTATCGATCGACCGTGCTAGGGGGCCAGAACACGATTATTCAAAATTGAGGAAAATGTATCCATAAACACTGAAATCATTATTAACAATCAAAAAATGCTAAATTAATGATGTTTAAATAGTTTTGGTTAGGTTAGGTTACTATTTTCCTTATGACGGTCTCTTGTATAACAATAAGCCCATAAAAACATAATAAAACCAAAAAGTAATAATACCAACAATTTATTATATTATATATTATATTGATCCTTATATTTTCTTGCCAGAATAGAATTTTTGTGGGATGATTGTATTTAAAATTTTAACCGACTTTTTTCATTAGCTTCACACAGGAGGCCCCGAGGTAAAAATATTTCCATCAGGAACTATGTCATCTCTGGGGATGCTGCATGGAGGGTCTTTTTAGAGAAAGGAAGGAGAGGAAGTTCTGGGAAGAAAAAGGAACGAAAAGTGGCTATGAATCTGTGAGTCAATGTGTCTAGGACTGACGTACGTAAATCCATCCCTCTCACTTCGGTGCAAGGCGAGAGGTCTAGAGGTTAGGTCTCCCTCGACCAATCTCTCCCGATCTGGCCTACCACGCAGTAGGTGAGCAAACGCAAACCACTGTATATATATTGCACGCTTGAGGAGATTTTTCACAAATACGGGGCTATACAAGTTATCCAAATATTATTATTATTTTTTATTATATTATTTTCTTATGTTAATTTTATGTGCTTATCTATCTATCTATCTTTCTTCTATCTATATAATAAATCTTCTATCTATCTATCTATCTATATATATATATATATATATATATAAATAAAAATGAATCGCCAAAATGAATGACTGCACCAAATTGGATAATTCTTTTTTTGTTGTATTCGTTATTGTCAGGACAAGGTTTGTATAAAACTACTGGTGAGCTCTGGCATTATGAAATTTGTATAAAAATGAATCGCCGAAATGTATGTACGCGCATAACTTCCGAACGAATGCACCAAATTGGAAAATTCTTTTTTTGTTGTGTTTGTTATTGTCTGGTGAGCTCTGGCATTATAAAATTTGTATAAAAAATTGCAATAGGTGGCACGAGAGCTGTTTGAAAACTAAATGTACCGGGAAATAATTTATAGAACGCGGGAGGGAATCCAGGGAGGGATCATGGGAATCTGGGAGGGGGGAGGGGAACTCGGGAGAGGGAAGGGGGGAGTGGAGTTAGAAGAGGGAAGGTGGAGGAGGAGTGGAAACGCGAGAGGTGAAGAGGACGCGAGAGAGGAATGGGGGGGGGGGGGGGGGCGGAAGGGGAACGGGACGAATGGGAAACGCAGGGAAAAACAATTTCTTTATTAAATGGCATAGCAACGCATGCCGGGTACCAGCTAGTCTAATATATAAACCAATAACACTATACGAACTTCTCGTGCTAATTTCTTCGCTTTTCGGAACAATCCATGTAGGTCTCGTAGAAATCGTTGCGTCTCCCTTACTCTCATGGTTAGAAATATATAATCTAAACTCTAAACCATAGGTTCTCAACATGGGCGATAACGACCTCTTGGGGGCGTTTCAGACCTTCTGGGGGGGGGGGGGGGCGGTAGAAAACGAAGAGAAAATTGGGGGGCGTTTCAGACTTTCATGCGACTGCTACAAAAATATTTTTCCTACACCATTACGCCCCCTCCGTCGTGGTATCCCGTTACGCCTCCCCCGCCCGTTGTGGTAAATGTAATCGTGTACGATTAACTAAGCGATTTAACCATAGCTCTAGCAAAGACCGAACTCAGAATCGACCAACTGGTACAGAGCATGCAACCTCAAGTATCTCATTAGTAGGTACTTTAAAAGTTTTTATTTATTTGTTCTAAAATTACTTTGAAAGTTGTCAGATATTATATGATTATAAAAATATAATTTAAATAAATAAAAAATAATAATAGAATAATATAAATATTTAAAAGAAAACTAAGAAATGTAAATGTAAAAGTAATTAATGATTAAAATTAAAATTAATGCCTAAAGATATTAAAGAAGATATTAAAGATTAAAGATAAAGATTAAAATAATCATATTGTATCTGTATTCAAATTAATAATTTAGTTAATTTAAAAAAATGTGTTTTTTTTTTGTTGGAAACTTAATTAAGGGGGGCATGAAATTTTATTTTTGTTCGGGGAGGCTCGGCGAAAAAAAGGTTAGGAAACCCTGCTCTAAACGGTGTTAGAAAGAAAAAAATCACGCTTTATATTCCAATCTTAGTTTACCATAAAATAATTTAAATATACAACTTCATGAAACCGAATTTTCCGATCACAAATTGAAAAAAAATTATGAAACTTTGGGAAATGTTTATTAATTACTTTTAAAAGACTAAAAATGGAGTTTAGGATATGGAAGATGACTTTTATAATAGATTTGCTTAAAAAAATATGTCAATGTTTTTTCGTTATCAGTAATTTTAGTTAGAAAAAACGTAAGGTGAGCCATTTTGGAAAGTTTTTTATGTTTGCATTTAAAAAATGTTATATTTAAAAATTTCTATGTTTTTTTCCAATTATAATACATGAAAACACATTTCACCACCTTTCGAAAACAGTTTTTAGTTGACGATACGTACATAAGTACCGAAGTATTCCATTTATTTTGATTTTACTGCAAACGCAACGGATTTTGATCTTCCAACAAAATGACCCGAGGCCCGAGGGGTTAACTGTATTTTAGTTACAGTAGCAAATTTCTACAATAAAGATATACATATTATTATTATCATACCTAGAATGAGCCTAACCAAATAATTGGGAGTTAAGAAAAGTTTTTGAAACTCACAGGAAAATAATAAAATTCATGGGAATTGGCAAATAAATAACGATTCGATAACAGGAAAAATAAATTACTATATCATGGTATTATTATTATACTAGCTGACTCGGCGACGCGTTGCTGTGCTAACGAAACGCAACGCCATCTCTTGGTTGGTTGCCCAACCTTTATAAAACCTTTACCAACGCCATCTGTTAATTTGCATACAAATCACACCGCCCGCTTGCCAGCCCGCTCCATTTGTATATTATATATTTCAACCAATTTACACAAAACCTTGACAAATTACATACCTAAACCTTTCTCATGAATCACTCTATCTATTGGTGAAAACCGCATGAAAATTCGTTCATTAGTTTTTGAGTTTATCGCGAACAGACAGACGCGGCGGAGGACTTTTATTTATAACTGGTACCCGGCATGCGTTACTATGTTATTTAATAAGAAAAATGTTTCTCTCTGCGTGTCCTTTCCCATTCATCCCGGTCCCCTTCCGTCTCCCCTTCCTCTCCAGCGTGTCCTTTCCCGCTAGCGTTCCCACTCCGCCTCCTCTACCTTCCCTCTCCCCACTCCATTCCCCCCTTCCCCCGTCCCACAAACTCCCCTCCCGAATAGGCCACTTGCATGGATTTCAGAACGACTCGGAAAAAATCGTGTGGATAGATCTTTTTACTAAGATTACGAAAATGTTAGTAAAATTTTGTAGAAATGTACAGTTTTTATTATTTTTAAATAAATAAATCCATTATTTGGGCTCGTGACGTCACTACATGAAAATGTCCCGTCTCCGAAAATGTTCCTATTAATTTTGTAAAATTCCACACTGTTATATTTTTTTTATATGGCATCACTTTGATTTCAGGTGAATTTTTGATTTCGTTCACTAGATTTATTGTTTGTTCTCTGCGAACTTATCATTTGGTTTGAATTTTTGACAGATGTTGTGAAGAGAACCCCGTACAATTTAGATGTCGGTGCGTGTTTTAGAGGTATAATGGTTAAGGTGCTGATTTTATCAAAATCAAATTTTATAATATTCTTATTATTATTATAATTTACAAGTACAAGTATATTACATTGGATATATTAATATAGACGTTGTAGATAATAATGATTTATGATCAATAAGATGGATCAAAGAAAAAAATATTTATGAGATGTAATATTTTTGGTATGCCTCGTTATTCCCCTGTGCCATTCGTGTGGAAAACGTTCTTTTTTTAAAAATGATTTTCGGCTATGTAATTATTGTTTTTTCTCACCTATAAAATTATGTCCCGTCTTTCCGGTTTATAAAAAATGGTCTGATTTTTCGGATTGAAATTTTCAAAAAATCCCCAGGGTTTCAAAAATACGTTATTCTCCTGTGCCATTCGTGTGGAAAACGTTCTTTTTTTAAAAATGATTTTCGGCTATGTAATTATTGTTTTTTCTCACCTATAAAATTATGTCCCGTCTTTCCGGTTTATAAAAAATGGTCTGATTTTTCGGATTGAAATTTTCAAAAAATCCCCAGGGTTTCAAAAATACGATTAAAAAAATAATAATAATGCAGAATGTCTTAGAATATTTTCCTAAACCGGAAAAAAAATTAAAAAAATGTGATGCAAGTGGCCTATTCCCCTCCCACCTCCCTGGTTCGCCTCCCCCTTCAGGGTTCCCCTCTCCCCTCTCGCGAACCCCCTACCCGAGTTCCCCTCCCCCTTCCCGAATTCCATACATTCAGTCCCGGATATTCAGTTATCAAACAACTCGCCTGCCACGTATTGCAATTTTTTAATACAAATTTCGTAATGCCAGAGCTCACCGGTAGTTTAATACATACCTTGTCATGACATACATTTAAATAAGCTCATTGAATTTCATATTCCCACGAGAACCACCCGTTCTAAAATCCTTTTTAAATGTAACAATAATCGGACTGAGTATATGAAACACTCACTTTTACCTAGGTTGCATGAAGTTACTAATAGATATGCAGATGTGATAGATCTATTTAACTGCACGGAACAAGGGTACAAGAAGGCTATGCTATCATATTTTTTAAATCACTACTAATTTTATTTGTATTATAGATTTTTGCATGTAAAGGTATCTCTGTTGTCACTTCCCAATGTATCGTCACAACTAACTGTTATACATACACTGTTTTATCATTACTAATATTTTGAATATGAATTTGTGACATGTAATTAGTGTTTATGGCATACTTATGCTGTTTGTATTAAATAAATAAATAAACGACATAAACGAACACAAAGAAAAAGAATTATCCAATTTGGTGCAGTCGTTCGGAAGTTATGCGCGTACATACATTTCGGCGATTCATTTTTATTTATGTAGAAGATAGAAGATAGAAGACTATCCACTTTTGTCTACTCTAGTAATCTGAAGGTTTCACTTCTACCGTGTGTGAACAGCACGCTTGTACTATATTTTTGTACTGTAATAAATCCGTTTTTAATTATGTAGTGGAATAGTTTTACCACAGTTTTACGTAACAAACGGCACGATTTAGTAGGTTGTAGCCAATTTCAGAGAAATGCGTATGTGTGCGATTGTGTGGGTGCTTAAGTGCCAACGCAGTTGGTAGAATGACTTGTCATCGACAACAAATCTGTCTTCTGAGTTTCAGCGCGATCAGATATCGGGAAGTGGGTTAATTTCCACTTTCAAGATTTTCATAATTCTTTCAAGAAAATTTTATTTTTACGAAGTTTGCTCATCAACAAACAAAATAATTACGCAGGTATATGCATTAAAAATCATCTAACTGTGTAACATTTACGTTTCATAATTGGAAAATATTTACTTTCACAGACGTTCAGATGAAAAAACACAGCCAGCCACATTTTTCCTTTTTGAATTTTGTACCAAAATAATATTGATGTGGATTCTGAATATTTTCCTCTTGTCTCCAAAAACGATATTTAAGTACAGGAGATTGAGCAGAAAATCAATGTTTATCGATTCTTCTTAATTTTCTTCAGTTTTTTTTTCAGTTTCAGTGCCGGCAACCCGGGCGTTTATTTAGTTTCATGGTTATTTACATTGTTTTCTTTTCTTTTACCCGCCTCACTAGACAAAGTCTGTTCCGAGGCGAGTAAATCACATATTATGTTTGTTCCAAAAGAAATGTGTGTATTTAAACAAATATATATATGTATGTAAAAAGATAAAAAAGATAAATTATATGTTGGTATATTAAATATTTACATACATACTTTGTTTTTTAGATAAAATTAAATTAACATTTTGTGACAGTTGAATATAGCGGTTACATAATAGAAGTAATAATTAATAATTACTCATAATAATTAATGTTGCAAAAATTGCAGTTTCTCGTATTTGTTTTATTTGTATATTATATAATTTCGTGAGAACTTGTATGAAATGTTATTTATTTAGAATATTTTGAATGTCTGTTCTTTCCTTTTCATTCAACCATATTACAAATCTTTTGAAAAGCCAATTCAAATTATTTGGGGTGACGTAAGTTTTTGTTTGTGTTAGGAAGGTATTGAAAATGTGTGGTGCTAGGTAAGATTCGTGTTTTTTTGCAAAAGTTGATTTGATATGGGGAACTTGAAAGTGCTTATTAATTTTTGCTCTTGTGTTTTGTGAGTGAGGTATGTGGAGATGTGAAGATTGATATGATTGACATTGACCGATGTTTGGAAATGTTCGATCGAAAGTCAATGTTTATCGATTCTTCTTATTTTTCTTTATAATTGATTTGTATTTGGATTATTCCATATTAAGATATTATACCGTCAGTAGCTGAGTCAATAAATGAATCGGGTTCCCACCAAATGGTCGTTAATTCTATTCCTCTTCTAACAAAGGTCTCCATTATTTCACAAACAACATTTAACGTTTATAATGAAGGTATTATAACGTTTATAATGTAGAATTTAAAAAAAAAAGTAGTTATTTTGTTCGTAAACCGAAAAATAATTAAAATTTAAAAAAACCCCCCCGTAGAAATTCTATCCTAACTTTTTAGTGGTTTCAGCACATTATAACTTTTTGGTAAACTTTTTTTAGTGGCTTTATTCTGTTTTCATAACATTTTGGTTAAATCTATCATATTATAATAAGGAAAAATAGTGACCTAAACATACCTAAACAGGGGGGGGGATATTTTTCTTTGATTTTAATATAAGTACCTAAATGATACAATGACCACAAAGTAAGATGTATGAATAAGTAGTGGATCTCAATGAACGCGACGAAAACAATTGCACCACATTTTCCCTTGCTATAATTGTCCCTTGAAAGGCTTTGCTCAAAATATGACAAAAGAAACCGTATCTTGCTCCCCTTCATAGCCAACAGCGACATTTTTAGTAACCCCTGTTATTGGGTAAAAAAGCTCCCCGATGTTTTTTGTCCCCCCGAATACAGCTAAACGATTATTAATACAGGTATAATAAATGTTACTCAACGGTATTATGTTTGCTTTAAACAATAAACACTAATTAATTAGTTTTATAAATATGGAAAAGAAAATGCACGTTAAAAATGCGTGGTGAACTTCAACCAGTAATTTCAAGTTGGTTAGTTATTAAAAACAGTATTAATATATTTTTAAATACAAGTGTGTAATTTATACGCGGTAGAAGTGAAACCTTCAGAAAACTAAAGTAGACAAGAGTGGGAAGACTACGAAGCACTTTTTTTTATCAATGTATGGGTGATTTTTTCCATATTTTTGTCGTCGAATTCCAGTGCACCTTTTCCTATACATTTGGTCATCTTATTATATAGTATTTGTATTTTCTTCTTCGGAGTCGCTAGATATCGCTTTCTTTTGTGTGTTCATTTTGGAGTGTTTTAAAGATTGGATATTGATTTTACAAAAATAAAAATCTTTAATTTTTTTTGGATTTCGTAGGATTCGATCCTTGGTCCGCTGAATATTTGGCCGCTAAGGTTAGTCAGGCGCTTTGTATTGCCAAAGGAGACTTGCGTGGGACCGTGGATTTACCGTACTATATTGGAATCAATTGGAACCGAGTACCCGTGAAATAATAAAAAATTTGATTGCTATCTTATTCTCTCACAGGCTAAATCCTATAGATGTATGTGTTGTCTCTTTTTAGTGGCGCTCGCTTCATTTTCATCGAGATTCAAATCACAACGTTGCTAAAGAAGTTTTCACTTCAAAAATTAAAATAAGATAATAATACATGTGTTATCCACACAAACACAATAAAATACATAAGTGTATTTACCAAAATTCTTATTAAAAATTAAAACAAGTAATAAAAAGGGGGCATGGCATCGGCCTACCCTAATACAAAAAGTTTTGGGTACCTAGTACCTACTTTAGTACCCCCCTAAACATGAACCAGTGCCCCACACGCACGCGTCGCAAGTCATGTGATGTGAATAATCTCTCGCGCCGGTTTTCAATGGCCGCTATAGAACTATTTTGTTCTTTCAAACCAACACATAATCATTGCCAAACGGCTAAACTCAAGCTATACACAATGATCGTCTTTTTTAATGTATTTATTTGACGAGGCTTTAAGGTCGCAAAAAACCTCGGCGGTTTTCGTGTAAATATGAGAGGGGATGGCGTCGCTAAAGCCAGTCGGTTTCGATCCGTCGTTGCGGCCGCGTGTCTACAGTAACGCAGCGCGTGCGCACCACCGAACCAATCACAGCGGTGGATCTTCCCGCCAGTTTTCCTAACTTTCCCGGTCTACATTTTTTCAAATCTGTGACTTTCAAAGCCGTCATTAATTCAAATGAAAAATATTCTTATGTTTTATCTTTTTTGGTTTTGTTTATAATATCAATATTCTAATAATATTAACGTTGAATAAAAATTCGATTAAAGTTTTGTGCTGCGTGTAGAGTACGTTTTATTTCCGTGTGTAGTTTATTATGCAGGTATGCATTTTTTCTGTTTATTACCATTGTTTTAGTACGTGATAAGGATGCAAAACTGTCTGACGAGCCAAAAAAAATCTTGACCTAGGTAGGTACTTATATGCTTGTGACGGAAATGTTAACGTTTTTAAATTAAAACTATTTATTATGTACCTAATTACATAAATCTTAAAATTAACTTAGTTGTTGTCTTGAAGTTAAATGAGCGTTGCTAAAATGTTAATCTTGTTTAAAGTATGACAACGAAAATACGATATTTCAATGAAAGCATATTTGGTGGTACCAATCAATTAATTATATTTTCTTTTGCCTAATTGGGTTTCATTTTTACCCCCTGTGGTTTTCGCACATTCATTAAAACATTTCTTATTTAATTTTATATCCATATACAATATACCATATACAATAGTGGCCATTTGTATACGAAGTACCTGCAGGATTTACAAAATCCATTCATATTTCGTGTGTTAATTAATACCTTAAACAAGTATATTTCATAATATTTATGCAAACTTTTGTTTCCATAAGAACCCATTCCATACAAATACAAACGCTGGCCTTTATTGATATTGCCTCATTATGCATCAACCGGTAACTGCCGAAAAGATTCGAACAATGTTTTTTAAAGAAGTTATTTAACATCCGCAAAATAGAATATATTATATTTAAGAGTGCTCTATAGTGAACATTCATATAAAATTGACTAGATATGCGCCACAGTCGATCATGTCTTTGTTTTTTATTCGCTCTGAATTCGCGCTAAATCAATTCGGGAGGCGTGTGTGGGTACCGCCGTACCGCCGATCACGGGAAGCATTTAGATATAAAATCACCTCCCGAAATTAGTGCACTTTACTTTGTAGAGGCTAATTTATTCACTTTTAAGAACAATTCATATGGGTCTCATAGTATCGCTGTGTCTCCCATTGGTTTAAGGTGTTCGTCTCATAGAAAACGCTGTATCTCCCTTACTATTATAGTGAGAAATATAATATAAACGGTGTTGGAAAGAGAAAACACCACGATTTATATTCATCTCTAAAAGTTAACGATAAGATAACTAAATTAAACACCTTTGTGAAACCAAAATTTAGGATCGCAAATTAAAAAAAAAATAATGAAACTTTGGGAATTTTTATTAATTATTTTTTTCATCGAACGTTAAAAGAGTGAGGTAACAAAACAGTTTTTATAATACATTTGTCTAATAAAATATGTATGTGAATAAATTTGTTTCGTTATCAGTAATTTTAGGTAGAAAAAACATAAGTTGAGCCATTTATAAAACTTTTTATGTTTGCCCGCAAAATTTTTATACTTCAAAAATGATGTGTTTATTACAATTTTTAAATTTGAAAGCGTATTTTATCAAATTCAAAAACAGTTTTTAATTTTAGGAAATTCAGAAATATTACTTTTATTTGGATTTTATTGCACAGCGGAAATATTTCGACCCTCTGATATAATATAATCGAGGAGGAGAAGAATTTCGGATAGAGATTTTATAAAAAGACATAATAATCTTATATATAAGAATTAATCGCTAAATGTGTTGCTAAGCGCAAATCTCGAGAGCAGCTGAACCGATTTCGCTAATTCTTTTTTTAGAATATTCCTTGAAGTACGAGGATGGTTCTTACGGAGAGAAAAATTAAGGAAATTGCTCAGAAAATTGGATAATTTCAGAAAACCTAACGATTATAGCAAGTTTGACAGGTCGCGTGTTTGAGAATGACATTTTGCAAAACAATTCTATTTTTGAAAATCTTTAAGTTGATAAATTTACTTAAAGTAGGTACTCCCCTAATAGTTTGAATCGAATCAAGAATTTTAGATATTTTAAATAAGTACCTATGTTAGGTACCAAATTTAATATACATGAAAAATGGAAATTTGAATAAAAATTGTAAAAGGTGGCACGCGGGCTGTTTAAAAACTGAATGTATTGGGATTGAATATATGGAAAGCGCGAGGGAGGGAGTGATGGGGGAGGAAGGTGAGAGGGGGAGGGGTGAGGGGGTAGGGGGAAAGGGGGAGGGGGGAGGGGGGGAGGTGGAGGAGGCGGAGTGGGAACCCCCCTTACACCATGCGAGCGAAACCGCGGGAAAAAGCAATTTTATAATAACGATGTATTTTATCTTTGAAGACTACTGCTTTGAGCATGGGAATTCCCTCAGATAGCTTAATTTATTCAAAGACTGTGTCCCATTCAGGAAACGCATTGTTTGGCATGCCAAACTAAACTTGTTTTCATCCATTTAAGATATTATGCTTCCATTTCCATATACGTATATATAGATTTAGCAAGCTTTTGTAAGAGCAAGATTGCAAAAGCAAAATTAAACTGGAAAATTCTGGCTTGAAACAATAATGGTCGAGTGTTTAACTAATATTGAATTAAATCAATTAATAACGCATTCCGAATTTCTACCGTTTTATAACATATTTCTCTTGAACACATTATTTTTTTTAATTTCTAAAACAATAGTTGTTTTTAAAGATATCTTTACATGATATATAATATTTGCAATTTAATATATTTGTATAATTTAATAAATTATTATTTAATTTATCAACCGTAATATGAATGATTACCATCTGTAAACTTCACCCGCCATAACACAGGGACATCCCTAGCATGGCGGATGAAATAACACAAAAATCTATACAATGTAGCCGAAATGTATGTACGTGCATAACTTTCCAACGACTGCACCAAATACGATAATTATTTTTTATTTTGTTCGTTATTGTCAGGACAAGGTTTGTATAAGACTACTGGCGAGCTCTGGCATTATGAAATTTGTATAAAAATGAATCGCCGAAATGTACGCGCATAACTTCCGAACGATTGCACCAAATTGGATAATTCTTTTTTGTTGTGTTCGTTATTGTCTGGTGAACTCTGGAATTATGAAATTTGTATAAAAAAATTGCCATAGGTGGTACGCGAGCTGTTTGAAAACTAAATGTACCAGGAATTAATTTATGGAACGCAAGAGGGGAGGAGGGGAACCAGGGAGGGGGGAGGGGAACCTGAGAGGGGGGAGGGGAACTCGGGAGGGTGGTTTGCTGGACGGGGGAAGGGGGGAAGTGGAGTGGGGAGAGGGAAGGTGTAGGAGCAGTACCGGATTATCCCTAAGGCAGAGTAGGCAACTGCCTAGGGGCCCCGCATCGGCTAGGGGCCCCGCGTCTCGGGAAAAAATGACTTGCTTCAATTAGTGAGCAACGAAGGTTTGGAAAAAGTCAGTTTTCAAGATGTTTTATTTATTTTTATTAGGAACATTTACAGGTTAATAACATTAGGTACACGCATTAAAGAAAACAACAAATTATAATATTTAGGTTATAACCCAATAAATAACTAATGTTCACATCATGCACAAATAATAAATAAAAAGTCTATAATTTAAACAAATATGTAAACATAGTTGTATTTTACTTTTCTTTCCTTCTATTTGTTGCAACATTACTTAATATCTGAAGTGATTGAAGGTGCCGTGTGTGGTTTATATTGGCATTTGTTTCATTTTATTTTTAATTATACATACATATGTTTAAAATATAAATGTTGTAGAAACTTCAGTATACTACCCACCTATCTGCTTGGGAAAATAAAACGGTCGCTTGAAACGCTGTACCATCGTTAGTTTTGCTCCGACTTACTTAAATTGAAATTAGACGCAGTACTCAATATACTGACATGTTTTACATTAAAAAAAAATGAAAAGTTTTAAAACCTTACGCCCCCCCCCCCCCCCCCATTAAAGCCTTGTTAAGGATTTGATCAAGGGAACAAAAAGGTGTTTGGAAGCTCCTTCAACCCCCCCCCCCCCCCCGTTAGTCCGCCATTGGTAAAGGGGCCCCGAGACGTGCATTGCCTAGGGGCCCCGACATGGTTAATCCGGCCCTGTGTAGGAGGCGAAGTGGAAACACGAGAGGGAAAGAGTGAAGTGTAGGGAGAGGAATGGGGGGGGCGGAAGGGGAACGGGACGAATGGGAAAGGACACGCAGGGAGAAACAATTTCTTTATTAAATGTCATAGCAACGCATGCCGGGAACCAGCTAGTAATAAATAAATAAAAATAAAATGAATACATTTGTCATGCCGGTAATTATATGAAAATTATTATAAACACGTTGTTTACTGTTATTTTAGAAGTATGAAAAACTCGCCGTGTTTCTTTAAATGCTATTTAAGACATTTCCCATGAGATTTTTGCTCTAGTTTAAGCGATTCGTGGTTATTAAACATTTTCACAATTTTCGCTTAATTGTTATCGTTTTTAAGAAATAATAATAATAAATAAATAAAGGCCTTTATTCCAGAATGTGGGGAGGTGCAATCCCACATATCCTATATAGTGTATAAGTACATACATAAAACACATAGATATTTATAAAATATGGTAATAAGAAGAAAATAAAATAAAAATATAAGTAAAAAAATAAATAAAAAATCAGTCTGGGGTTATGGGAGCCAGTGTCTCCTCCAATGTTCTTCTAAGCTCGATCCTGAAGTCAAACGTGATTCTATTATGAGAATGTTTCAGGTTAATATTAGCGCGCTCTTTCTAACATTCGTGTTTACGTAAATATATCCCATTCTTATCCTTTTTGAGCACTTACAACTGGACCTTAAGCTTTAAATAATTGTCTTTATTTAGAAACAGTAGAAATTACGAAATATTCGGTTTTATAAAGTGCTCATAAGTCTAAATTATTATTAATAATATCGTCGCTGTTCGGACTCAACCTCGTGTCTTAAAAATACAACTTTTCCCAGGGGATTAAAAAAATGGTATATTTTTCCAACTTTAGGTATTTCTTTCTTATTTGATATGAGTATTACGACATACTTAAGTGTTATTTAAGTTTAAAATAAGGAAAGTAGACAGTTTCTTTAATCTCCTGAGAAAACGTATTTTTGTAGATACGAGCTTGAGTCAAAACAGCGACGATATCTCCTTACGGATTTGGACAGATAAGTCTATTTATTTATTAAGGTATGTGATAGAGTTGGACTCTGCCGTTGATATGTCATATAAAAAAATATCTATTCCAAATCTGAAGATAAGATAACAAATAAAAAATAACTTCATAGAGTCATTTTTAGATTAAGATCCGGACATGCACTAATGGGAAGAATATTGTGTCTGTTAGGCCTCTCTGATTCTCCAATGTGCTCTATATGTGAAGAATTTGAAGACATTGAACACACTCTCACAAAGTGCATTAAATTTGAACAACAGAGAGTAACAATATTGATGACCTCAAACCCATCGGAAATTCATAATTTGATAGCTTCAACCGACTACTATGCCATTTCAAGACTCATGAAATTCATTAGATCGTGCAACATGGAAAATATATGATACATTGTTTTATAAAGATACATACATATATATATTAATATTGCAACATTAATATATAGGATATATTTAAAAAAAAAAAAAAAAAAAAAATGAAACCTTAAAATAAATAAAAACAGATGAGGCAAAAAATGACAGCAGTATGCGAGTCAGAAGCCTCGATTAAATATTATAATATAAAAAAAAAAAAATAATAACTAAAATCAAAGACGGTAGCTATTGGGGCTAGGGGATTGAGCATAAGAGATATTTATTGAACTGAGTTTTCCGTTCAACTGCATAATTCCACAATTGTAAATGATATGTTTTCGCCTGTAGAATATTCTCTCCTCATTATAAAGTTTAAAAGAAAATCATTTGTGCGTCAGCAAAAATTCTCTGACTTTTTGAAGTGAAGCCGCGTTGTGATTTGAAATTCGGATGAAACGTAAGTGCGTCACTAAAATGTATTATTTGACGGCCCTCGGTTCTAAAAAATTGCTGTAATTCACGGCTACGCGCGAGCCTCCGATAACGCAGCGCGGCGGTGTAAAGCGCCTGACTCTCAGCGCCCAGAGAGACATCCAGCGAACGGAGGTTCGAATCCTACCAAATCAAAAAAAAAACATTTTTTGTTGTAAAATCAACATCCAATCCTTAAACCACTTTAAAATAAGCAGGCAAAAGAAAAGAAAAAGACGTCTAGCGACTTTCTAGTTTCACTTCTACCGCGTGTGAATTGCAGACTCTGATTTATTTATTTGTTGGATCGCCAACAGAACACATCACATAATTATTATGTGATGAATTTAATGAATATTCAATTACAGTAATTAACATTTTAATATGGTTAAAGCTTATAGCAATTATTCCGATAGAGCACAGCAATATTCTTTGTACAACGGCAAGTTACAATAAGTAAAACAAAATTAAATTGCAAGTGCCGAAAACAAAGAGGGCCAAAATCAAATATTTATTTATTTTATTTTATTTTTATTTTAAATACATAAACGGCTATACTGCCTTTTATAAATAAACATATAGTATTAGTAAATACATACATTGATGTACATTGAACAATTGTCTTGAATTTCTCAGCTCGTAAATTCTATTCCATAATGAGCTCCGTGAGCTTTAAAAAATATTTGTTGTTTTATTGTTTTTTTTTGTTCCATATTTTCCAACTGTCCAATAAAACAAAAGGATTAATAAAATTTCAATAAATATCTATTAGCCTTATTACAAAAAAAGACTTCCCCACCATTAAACGGTGTTTTAGTTACACTTTGAATAAAGACTATACAATTTCTGTTTCGAACTCTTACTAATAAAATAATGTCTTTGACTGACTTGAATGACGCGTGCGACATAAGCGTGGGATTCAGAATATCGATGACATTATAACAGTTAACGTACGAAATAAATGTCGGTCTTACCCAATTGAGATTTGGTCCAGATGGTAGCGTAATTGACGGTTGAAGTCCAATCCTCGGCCAAACAAATTATTTAATTTTTTTTTTTTATGTTTTAAAAGACTTTGTTTTTATAGGTTTATTTTTTCACGTCTCAAATTAAAATATTCCAATTATTTATAAATATTATTCTAGTTTAAAATCCAAATCTAGTTTCTAAAGTGGTATTTTTTTACTACAACTTGAAAAATAAGAAATATATAGTAATTTTAAAATATTCCGAAATTCGATGAGAAATTATTAAAATTATTAGCAGTCTATTCAATAGACACTAAGAAATCGCGCAGAATGCGATCTTAAAGGTAATACTTAAAAAACATAGACTAACTGATACATATCAAATATTCAACAGTTGTTACGTACTAGATATATGCCAATTATTTGTTAAAACTCTACTAAACTACATTTTCGAGCAAAAAAAAAAATTTCAACAATCTCAAAATATCACTAACAGACCAGTAAGACAATCGTACAAAAATAACATAAAAACTCCGACAGTGAATACAAGCTTTGGACAAAGGCACCGTAAATATCATGCTATAAAAGCATTCAATAGTATTACCCTTGAAAATAAAATAGAAGAAAACGAAAATAAATTCATACTCAAAATTTAAAAAAATGGATTAAAGAACAAAAAAGACAATATTACCAAAATCTCATTACATAATAAGAATAAAACACACACGTAACACACAAAAACAAATAAAAAACACATCATAAAAAAAATCATTTTACCTATAATTTTACCTTAATTGTAAATTTTTATTTTTAGTTTAATTTTCGCTTTTTTGGTGCAGCATTATTTTAATATTATTTTTAATGTATTATGTATAAATTTTTGTTTTATAAAATGGAGGCCTTAGCACAGGTGAGCTATCCAGTGAGGCTGACATTGCTGAATTGTATTTAAAAATGATAGATATTATGTCAAATAAAATAAATAAAAATAATAAATAATAAACAGCCCTCTTGGGCTGTATAAACAATATTAACTTTACATGAACTATTTTATGGCTGTGAAATGTCAGTTTTTATTTTACTTATCTATTAGTAAGGTTTTCACACGGTTGTTTATCAATCGTATAAAATGTTCACCATGTAAGGCAGTACTATTATTGTTTGTTGCTTAATTTTCAATTGCTCAATAAAAAAAAATTAAAAAAGGAGCGTGGCAACATGGTCGAAAACGGGTTAGAATTAAATCCATAAATAAATAACTATCTTATTCTACTAACTACCTGCGAAAAATCACGTAAAACTTTTGAGTTGAGATAAAATTGAATGAAATAATCGCATAATTATAAAATAAATATGCGGACAGGCAGGTAGTTAATAATAATAATGCTAGTATCTGAAGCGTGGTACGGATATAATTTGGATAGAGTAGGCTATCGAAACAGGTAACTACTGTTATATTTAAATAATAATGGCAAGGCAATTAATTAACATTTCTACTGGCAGTAAGTACGTGCCTAAACACACGGTACCTATTTGGAATATCTTTTAACTTGATAATAGCATATTTTGCTGTTCTTACTCCATTCCAATTATTTGTAAAAACAAACCAGTTTAGATGACGTACATAGTTCAATGAATGCGGTGAAAACATAATTTTCCCCCTCTTAAAAATTAAAAATGAGCTAAGGTTTATTAAACAATTATTTTGACTCTATTTCCACAATAAGGAACTCCACTAACTCCAGTCCATTTAAAAAAAATAATTGTTAATAATAATAATAATATAATAATAATAAATTAGCTTTTTGAAAAATATTATGTCCTTTTGGAATACAGATTTGCTAGTTAATTTAAAAGGTAAGAAAATAGTAGTACCGGGCATTTCAATAAAAAGAGGGATTTTTCAAGGAGACTCATTGAGCCCTCTTTGGTTTTGCTTAGCATTGAATCCCCTTTCTAAAATGTTAATTAAAAGCAAGTTTGGAATAAAAATTAAGGGTAATACAAGAGAGAGTAGTATAGTTTCACATCTATTATATATGGATGATATAAAATTATTTTCAAATTCTGAATCAAATTTAGAGAAAATGATTAAGGTAGTTAAAATTTTTTCAGATGATATTAAAATGACTTTTGGTTTAGATAAATGTAAAACTATCCATATAGAGAAAGGCAAAATTGTAGATGGAGACGAGGGTATATTTAGAAATTTCAAAATTCAAAGTATGAAAGGGGATGAGGTTTATAAATATTTAGGATACCCGCAATCGAATAGATTAGATGACACTAGTATTAAAAATGATATTAGGATTAAATTTCAAACTAGGATCAGAAAAATTTTAAAATCCAATCTATCTGCTAAAAATTTAGTAAAAGCAATAAATACTTGGGCAATACCTCTACTAACGTACTCATTTGGCATAATTAAATGGTCCAATACAGATTTAGATAGTTTAGAACGATTAATTAGAACTACGTTAACAAAATTTAATTGCCATCATCCAAATTCAGCTATAGAACGAATTAATTTACCTAGAAATTTAGGAGGTAGAGGTGTAGTCAAAATAACATCTTTGAAACACAATCAGGTAGAAATGCTTAGAAATTTTTTCCATAGGAAAGCTAATAGCTCAGAAATGCACAAAATAATTTGCAAGGCAGATAGAAATATTACACCTTTAAATTTATATGACGAGAATGCCAACATTCTTATAAATACTAACCAGGAATTATTAGATTCCTGGTCAAATAAAATTATTCACGCAAAACACTTCAATTATCTCAACCAAACGTATGTTGACAAACTTTCGTCAAACAAATGGTTGAGTATTGGAGAGTTGAGCGCAGAAATAGAAGGATTTATGCTTGCAATTCAAGATAGAATCATTAATACTAAAAATTATAGAAAGCATATAATCAAAGATATAAATCAAATTGATGATTTATGTAGAAAATGTTTGGCTTTTCCCGAAACTATAGAACATATTATATCGGGATGTTCTATATTAGCGCCTTCCGAGTATACATTTAGGCACAATCAGGTTTTAAAAATAATTCACCAAAGTTTGGTAATTAAACATAACTTGATTGATTGCCGTAATGTAGTACCTTATTATGAATATGAACCAAATTCATTTATAGAAAATGAATTTTATAAAATATATTATGATAAAACTATACTAACAGACAGAACAATTAGTCATAATAGACCTGATATAGTTTTACATGACAAAATTAAAAAAATAACTTATATCATTGATGTAGCTATTCCAAATTCCTGTAATATTCAAAAAACTGTTTCTGAAAAAATTAGAAAATACACAGATTTAGGAAATGAGATTAAAAGAATTTGGCATTCTCGGACTATAAAAATATTACCATTTGTTATTTCGGCCACTGGCATAATACCTAGGAATCTGATTCAAAATTTAAGCATATTAGATTTGTCAAAGAATTTGTATATAAAAATGCAAAAAGCAGTAATTTTAAATACATGTAGGATTACAAAAGATTTTTTAAATATTTATATTGAGGGATCAGTAGGATTTATAGGTTCAATTAGAAATGCCACAGAGCCGAACCCTCTGATATGAAAATATCTGGAGTCGGTGAATTATATTCCCATTTGGTCTCTAGTGGGTTGACATGTTGTTCTTGTATTGTTTTGTATTTATAATACTTATACATATAGTGCAATTGCATAACGTGGATTCACTAGATGATCATTTGGGGAAGTGTATGAAAGGGTTTAGTTTTTCCTTCTTTTTTTTTTTTTTTTTTTTTTTTGGGGGAAAATTTAACCCGGACATTTAAATCTGGTGCGTATAAACTTATTTATAACGCTGTTTTTGCGAAAAATCGCCTGAAGAGCGTTATTAATTAATAATGACATTCTAACTTTTTATAGATAATGTAATGTCCAAAGTTCAAAATTTTAGATGCCCTTTTTATGACGTCATGAGGAGTCCCAGTACTTTAATTTTTTTACAAACCTCAGTACATAGTACATCTATACTCAGTACTAAACTGGGACGGATTCGGCAGGTAGGATAATAATAGTAGTTCTATTTCCTTTTGTATTACGGTGAGATATATGATTTAACCTTTAACTATGGACGTAACATTTTTGTTACACTACTATTGACGTGCAGTCTCACAGACCACTATCTTTAAAGGCCGGAATCTTACTAATTAAGTAAGTATTGCACCTAAAATTGTTTTTATTTATTTACAGACTTTACGAAATGTAAATAAAACAAGACATTTTAATTAAAATATATTTATTTTAAACTATTAACTAATCATTTAACATTCAAAGGCACTTTTCAGTCATTTTTACTCGAGATCACTTTGTAGAAACATTATCCAATCAGCTCAATTTATTACACGAACAAGGACTCGCGGTCCTACAGACCGCAATCAAAATATAAAGCGAAATTACCTACGCAAAATACAGCCGGCGACGTAACCTTCACTCTCGACACGGTTTCGCCACTAAAACCAAAGCTACTAAAGGCGGACAGACGCGTGGAGTACGCGGGAGGAGAGGGGCACGCGATTCACAAACTGCAAGCGGCCTGTGAGACCGCACGTCCATAGTTAGGCCGGTTACAGTGCTCGACCGACGGTCAGTGCGTACGTCGGTCGCGCTTGTCATTTGTATGAAAATTCATAAATCGTTCAGTGCAGGACCGACCGTACGCATGCGTATATCGCTACGCAGTGCGTATGAGAATCGTCGGTCGAGCGCGTGCGCATCCGTACCGTCGGTCGACCGACGAGCTAGAAATGCTCTCTGGGCGACGATCGGGTGTACATGATATCTACGTCTTCTGTTCCTAATACGTCTACGAAGATAATAAGCAGTTATTAATGAATTAATTTCGCGTACGACGTCCGGTCAGCTTGTTGGTCAAGCGTGAACTGACGGTACGCACCGACGGTCGGTCGGTGGTATGCGTATCGTCAGGACCGACCGTGCGCATGCGTATCGTCAGGACCGACCGTACGCACCGACCGTCGGTCGAGCACTGTAACCGGCCTTAAAGGTTACAGTGTTAGAAAGATATTTGCATCTAAAAGCTTACCATAAACTTCCGAACAATTGTAATATAAATTTAATATTCCTGAATAAACAAAGCAAAATTCGAAAAATTTGTGATTTTTTTACATAAAAAGGTAAAGTGACTAAGCTCTATAATACGTCTGTGTAATTAATATGTTTTTTTAGTTTCATGTGGTATTTCTATATTTTTCTAGAAAAAAACTATCAGTAAGCGACAAAACGATCGTAAAAAAATCCTTGATTTTGAAATAATACATTTTTAATTGCATCTGCCCCATTCAATTCATAAAAAAAAAACAGTGAATCTATTAGATGCACAAATGTCTGATAACGAAATGTAACATTTTTCTTGCAATAAATTCCCGCGAAGACTGTCGTGGGAATTTATTGCAAGAAAAATGTTAAGCAAAAAAATTAAAAAAGAATTTATTGCAAGAAAAATGTTAAGCAAAAAAACAGTAAGCGCAGTGATGCCAACATAACGGGGTGTAATTTGATGGTGTTTTATTCACTTTTAAATGACTATTTATAAATTCCACGTATAAAAACCTATATATTCAGAATCAGCGTTTGGTGATCTACATGAATGTATATATTTTAAAGAAATGAAACAATGTTACTTTGTTTGAACCACTTGTATATTTGTTTAAAGCCGACCGGTTTCGGAACGAGCGTACCTTCCTCAGGGCAAACGTATACTGATTTGACAGTTACAAAATAGTGGATGGGAACATTGCACGGACGAAGCTATAGCTTTGAAAAGGGGGGGGGGGTCTCCAAAGTTAAAAAAAAACAGAGCTCTAACGCCAATTAAATCTATCATTTACAAATTAAACATTGCCTGCGACTATAACACGCAAGTATAGTCGCGGGTAATCTTATATAACTTAGGTTACTCTAAGTAGGCGCCTTTAAATAAAAATTTATATGTAATGTATGTATTGCAATATTTATTCAAAAGTAACAAAGTTGAAACTTTAAAGTAATAAATTTAGTCTTTTACGTTTTATTGCTAACTGATTAATAATTTCTTCGGAATCAAGTTGCACCGCCAGATCTCGGTGTACGCTCATTAAAGCCATACCAGTAAATCTTTCATCGCCCATTTTATTTCTTAGGTAAGTTTTTAACCTCTTTAAGGTAGAGAAAGATTTTTCAGGGGTTGCAGTGAACACTGGGAGTGTGGCTAAAATAATGAGAAGCTTTTTCATTAAAGGAAAAAACTGATCATCGCAGTTATCGATAGCGTCGATCACAGTTGCAGCTACAGTGCTACAGATTTCCAGTGATTGTGCCATATCTCATATTCACTCAGAAATATTGTGCCTTCGTTTTCCCCACCCAGAAATGTTTGTGCAATCTTTTTAAGATTTTCTTTTATCCTGGAGTCATTACTGGTTTTTCAGGTAGCACCATTTGAATTCCTTCGGTCGTCGTTTCATGTGGTTTAAAACGAGCGTCGAGTTCTGTAATAACATTATCAACGAAAGGGTAAAAGCTGAGCAACTATCGTTTTTTATAATTGGCGCGGTGTATGTAATTTTTTTCTGTTAGACAAGTAAGATGGATATGAATGGGGGGGGGTCCGGACCCCCAAAACCCCCCCCCCTTATATACGCCCATGGAACATTGTATTATTACTAAGGATTGTGGTAGGGGTGAAGCCGTTGCTAGGCATTAATGAAGAGTGGGTGGGTAGGGGAACATATCCAATATTTAGTAGATGCTGGATATCTCTGCTTACCTCATCAGAGATATCCGGGTTCTCTAAATAAATTAATGGTCACGGAATTTAGTTTATAAATCATAACACTGATTGCTTGGTAGAGTTATATTTTATTTGACACCAGAAGTGAGATATTACAAGGATTCTATCCGCGACTATAATTTGCGTAATTAAAAAATAGCTTGCTGACGGGAGGAACCAGGGGCGTATCACTTCGTTCAAATTTTTCAACCGTGGTCCGTGACGTAAAAGTGCTGTCACACATAGATAAAGTTTCATAGATGGAGCTGTAAAGATAGGTTTGTAATTTTTGATTTTCACCATCTCTCGCTCAGGGTTGCCAACTTAGGGGTAAAATAAGTGAGACGGGATTTTTTTACTGGTTTAATAGGTGTTTTGGGGTATTTTTTGTGGTATTTTTGGGGGTTTTGTGATTCCATATATTTTTTTAAATTTTTATTACATCGTATACACGGAGCACTCGCACACTTCTTATTTGAGGATTTATTTTTATTGTACAAAAACTTGCTGCAACGACTTGTGCCTTCACAATAAGGAACTCCAGTTAAAAATATTATGGCTTTAAAAAAAATATGTTCATACAGACCAATGAACGCTGATTCTGAATATATAAGTTTTATTTCATAATATTAAACGTAGAGTTCTTAAAAAAATATTAAAAAGTGCATTTTTAAACCTCTCGTCAAAACACACTGTAAAGTTGGTATTACTGAAATGGTTAGTGCTGACGTCACGCGTCACCAATCATTGTATTGAAACTTTGATTATGTAGGTATGACATAAGCCATCAGTACTAACAACATTTCATGTTATTCGTTATTTTATACTGTTTATAGATATTTAGTTGTTGTGTTTATAAGGCATCTCTTATTAGATTATCTCTATTATTGAAAATGTTAAAAAAACTACTGTACAAAAAAAAATAGTAATGCTATTTCTAGGGAGAATACTTCGAAGAACGGAATTCAAAATGGCGGCAGTAGATCAGCTGATTGCCCAATGCTATACTAATTTTTCAGGAGTGATGACGACACACGATTCACCATACATCGGTGGTTTTCGGAGGGGTATTGAAAAATTAAAACTTTAACAATTATTTTAACTATTATAACTAACTTTAAAAATAAAAATAAAGGTGCAGTTATTTAAGTTAGAAGGTCATTATTTATTAAAAAGAATAAAAAAAATGTACTGGAGTTCTCTATTGGAAAAATTGGTGGACTCTTGAAGTTGTAGATTTTTTTTTTAATTTCCGAGAACATCTGATGCATACAGCTTCAATTTGTTTTGGTTTTGATTTTCTAAATATATCACAAGATCTTGAAGAAAAGGATTTTTTTTACAGTGAATACCGCACAAGAATCTCAACTGCTCTCGTCTGAAGCCAGTGAGACTATGGCATTCCCCAAATTAGGTATGTTGTGAGGCTGAAGGTAGTGAGGAAGGGAAGGAGGTGGGGAAGAGGAGGGTTGGGAAGTACCTGGCTATTCAGATCTGGTCACCAAACACGGCTAAAGCCATTTTCAAGCAACGTTTCAATTCTGAATGGTGGTCTTACACCAGGGCGATACTGATAGTATCTTCCACACTGGAACATGCCGAAAATATACTATATATTATTTTAAATGAATTAATTGTGAAATAACACAAATTAATCAAATAAAATTTACTTGCGCATGCCGGGTTCGAACCCCAATCTCCGGATCGTGAGTCAAGAGTCTTACCCACTGGACTACGGAGGTCGTCAGGTCATTTGATAGATGAAAATTAAAATCTCTTGATTTTATGAAACAAACAGCCCCGTATTTTGCGTATCGCTTGTGAAAGATATGTTTTATAAGGTATATAACAAATCGCGTACTGGCAACACAAAATATTTCTATTTCGAATGGCGTTTTTGACAGCATTTAACGGTCTTGGTTTTCTGCATAACAAGGTAAGATATAGCATTTTTCTGTTGAAAATAATAATTATACTGTATATAGATGTTTTATCTGATGATAAATATGATTTCCATTCAAAAACATTGGTTTTTCATTTTGTTTTCGCTAAAAGCGTTCATGTTCCTGTGGTGGCGCATTGGCTTCTTGTTTTGGCCTTTTGTATTGTTTTACGTATTTTAATTTGATTCTTTCAAGATGTATTAATTTATTTTAATGTTTTCCGGTAGACTATATATAACTTATTGTTATCATTTTTATAGATGGCTGTTAGAGGTTTGTCACATGAAGAAATAACTATTGCACTGCAAGGAGACATTTCCGATGTCAAATGGGAGTCTGACGGTGAAGGTGAAGAGAGCTGGTCAGTGGAGTATCTACAAGATGACCAGGATCAGAACCAGTACCAGGACATCAACATTCGTCCGTAAATTAATTTGAGGTTAGGTCGGTTAGGATACCTTAGTTTTTGTGTTATGTTTTATTATCAATTGTCTTATGTGTTATTTATTATCAATTGTCTTTACTGAAAATAAACATATTTAAAGATGTTCTCAGAGTGTTTCATTTGTCTAATGTAACATTTTCTGATTCCAATAATTTTGTTCTTAAATAATTTATTGGGCTAATGAAGTAGGTCGAGAGCGATTATATTGTCTATGGTAGACAAATAAGTTTCCTCTATCTTTAGTCTATTACTGCTGGCAGGTGCGGGAAGGGCGAGGGGGGGGGGGTCTGGTTAAGTTGGTGACGAAAACCGCTAGGAGGAAAAAGCCTTAAGTGATCGATCTAGGGGTTAGTATATTTATGGGAGGAACGTTCAGACCGGAATGATCTAGAAGTTTTTTCCACTCGCGAGCTCAGTTCTGCTGTCTGCGCATTTTGCTGCGCAGGCAAGTGTTGCTAGAGTCTAGGTGACATTTTGCTCAAAATATAATAATAATCGCGGTGCCTACAAATATAATATTTTTAAATCGGTCGGCTTTAAACAAATATACAAGTGGTTCAAACAAAGTAACATTGTTTCATTTATCTATAATGGATAACCACAAAGTTATAGCTACATTCAAAACATATATATTTTAACCCATAATATTTTCACTGGAGTTCCTTATTGAGTACACACCTATCAGGCAAAACTAGGTCATATTTTTTGTTTCACATATTTTAATATCTCCTCCATTCGTGACTTGTTTTTAATTTGCGGAATTGCGTTAGATTTATGTTATATTATCAACTCTTCATATTGATATATCAATAATAATTAACTTGTTTACGTTTCAGGTAGATTAGCTTCAATCTCGTCCCTCATTATTTAATTAGCTATTATTATTAATAATTAGATAGTAATAAGTTGTAAGTAAAGAATGACAAACACGTCTGTGTAGGCTATCAAAAGATGAACTACGTACTAACATTTTTTAAAATCTACATGTTTAACATAGCCAAAATGGATACAATAGCCTCGGTTGCAAATTTCGTGGACACAAAACCAATTGATTTAACTCCTCAGGCCTCTACCATATTTTGTCGAAGGGACAAAATGTTTCCGCTTTGCAATAAAATCCAAATAATTGGAATATTTCTGAATATATTCGATAACTAAAAACTGATTTTGAAAGATAATTTTTTATTATTATTTTTTTATTTAATGCCGGCAACCCGGGCGTTTATTGTAATAATAATATCTTATACAAACAAGTTAGTAGTCCGCCTCACTAGACTAAGTCTGTTCCGAGGCGGGTACATATACATATATATACATAAACTTACACACACATACATTTATATATATATGTTCATACGTACAATTATACAATTATATACGTATATATATAAACATACATAAATACACGTATATATGTACACATACATACACACACACAGGTATTCTCCATAAAACAGTTATACACCAAATTATTAAGGAGAAGATTACAAAATTTTGGAAAAAAAAGTCCAAGGGGGCAGTTTCACTATGTTGAGACGTATGTCAAAAGATAGTTACTGAACTCTCTATAGGTAACATTGAAGATGTTAATGCTTAATGCAGAATCGTTAAGCAGTTGAATTGCTCTATTTTTATTTTATTTTTTATTTTTTATTTTTTTATTTGAGACACAAACAGTATATTTATAAACATTTTTGTGGGTTAAATATAATAAATTAAAATACAAATATAAATATCCCTAGACTAATGTGTCTGCAGTAATCACATTTGAATATATTTAATGGGGCATTCTGAAAAGAAGAAGTTCTCGCTTTCGGAGCATAAAAAAGTGCGTGGGATCTCGCACGAGTACACGCGTTAGGGACATATAGCTTAATCTCATCCAAAATAGGTGGATTCAGTACAGTAATCGTACACATATATATAATAAAAAACACTTTCAAATTTTTATATCCAAATAAACATATAATTTTCTAAATACAAAAATTTTGCCAGCGAACATAAAAAAGTTTTAGAAATAACTAAAATTACTGTATATTTAATTTGACAAATGTATTATAAACATTTTCGCAACCTCGCCTTTTTGTCGTTCCATGCAAAAATGATTAATTAAAAAATCACAAATTTTCGTACATTTTTATCAAATTGCGATCTGAAACTTTAGTTTCAAAAAGGTGTATATTTTACTTATTTTGTGGTTAACTTTTGAATATAAAGCGTGGTGTTTTCTTTTTGTAACACCAATTACATCATATTTATAACGAACGAAACACAATGATTTCTATAACCCTGTATGAGTTGTTCCGAAAAGCTAACAAATCAGCCTGAGGGGTTAGAAAAACATGTTCTTTCTTTAGTCATTTCGTCGTAGTCCACCTGCAAAACTAACAGCGCGTTAAGCATAGAATAAAGAATATGACACTAGAAGTGCCTTCCATACAAATTTGAATGTAAACAAATGTTCCATTTTTCTCCCAGCGTTCCGTCTCACTTACACTCGCCTGAAATCGCAAATCTCCATCCCATTTGAATTTCGAAAGCACAGTTTTTTGTAATTGGATCACGAAACACGCCCACAAGGCAATTCTTGTGTTATTCTTTGTTCTTCGGCGTCAAGTTATACTTAACATAACCATTGAAAAAAGTATCATAAAAATAAGCGGTTATCATAATAGAAATGATGTTTTTTTTAAATAATCTAACACGAATGAAATAAGATAGCTATAGTACGTATCTTAATTAGATTCTTAACTTTGTTCACCAATTAATATTATTTATTAAATTAACTTATTATTATCGTCGGTAAATTTGTCAAGATTAAAAAGCAATTACATATTACACAAGCAGTCTTGTATTTTCTTAGGTGTTGTAGTACCTATAAAGTTATCTGTTTTTTAGCACATTGCATGTTTGAGGTGTTATTTCATAATAAGGAACTCCAGTAAAAAATATTATGGCTTTAAAAAAATATGTTCATATAGACCAATAAACGCTGATTCTGAATATATAAGTTTATTTAATAATATTAAACACAGAATTTTAAAAAAATTATTAAAACGACCATTTTTAATCGGGTCGTAAAAACACGTCGTTAAGTTGGCATAATTGAAATGTTTAGTGGTGACGTCACCGTAAAGTCATTGTATGGGATGACACAAGCCATCGTATTAATTTATTCGTTTATTTACATACTGTTCATTGAGATTTAGTTGTTGTGTTTATTGAAACATTATTTAGGCCTAAATAATTCAGTTTCAAAAATGAAGGTATCTCTTATTAGTTTATCTCTATTATTGAAAATATTCAAAAACTACTGCACAAAAAAATAGTAATTCTACTTCTAGGGAGAACACTTCGAACAACGGAATTCAAAATGGCGGCAGTTGATCAGCTGATTGCCCGATTCTATAGTAATTTTTCAGAAGTGATGACGTTACACGATTCACCCTACATACGGTGGGTTTCGGGGGGTCTTGAAAAATTAAAACTTTGACAATTATTTTAACTATTAAAACTAACTCTAAAAATAAAAATGAAAATGCAGTTATTTAAGTTAGAAGGTCATTATTCATTAAAAAAATAAATAAATTGGTCTGGAGTTCCCTATTATTTCATTAATTTGCACTACATCTTACATCTCGCTAATCATTATTGCACTGTAGGTAAAACCGGAGTTAATTGCACTTCAAACCATTCATACTAATTAAGGAATATTACTATCATTCAACGCCCTATGTATATGTATATGTACGTGAAGTCATTTCTCTTACAATTAATATCTCGATCATATCTACATAGATGCAAGCGTGTAAACAACTTTTTTAATTGAAGTTGATTATTATAATACTTGTATACGTGTATACGTAATTCAAATAAAATACTGCGCTTCTCTTTTAAGTAATGCTTGAATAAAGAATAAACCTGGTTTTATGTTTTATTAATAGGTATGAAGCAAAGTTTTGGGTATAACATAAGTAATTGAGACGAGTTGCCGGCAATCATTTGTAATATATATTTCGGCCAACGAAATGGGCTTTTTTGGATCTATTTGGTAAACATTCAAAATACATTAATTTCAAATAACGTTTTGGGTTGAATTTCTTCACCATTCTGAAATCTTGCGATTATTTGCAACACAAGGTTGCTGCCAGTGCCATCTATACAAGGAAAAATAATCCTCAGAATTTGTGCAATTGAACTGTAACTTTTAACTGTTACTGAACTGTTTTGCAACATTACCACATAAAGGTTCAAAGTTAAATGTCGCCAATGCCATAATTGTGAGAAATAACATTTAGAAATTTTGGGTTGTTTCCAACATGAGGTTAAAAGTTAATATCTGCTAACATCTAACTTAAAAACAACCACACTCTGCACGTGGCGCCGGTATTCAACACAAATGTTGCAAACAACCTTCGCTGTTTTGCAACATTTTTCGAATTCAAGCTATCTACCAACGCTTTACTTAAATATGCCCCACTCTGCACGTTTTTCAACACGACGTTCATTGTTGGGCGGCTAGTGATTCCTTACTTTAAAGAAATAACAATCCGAAATGTTGCGCTATTTTACAACATGTGGTTCAAAGCTATCTACCAACACGTTCACAATTGGCGTTGTGATTCCTTTCTAAAGAAACTACCATCCGAAATATTGCACTGATTTGCAACATGTGGTTCAAACCTATCTGCCAATACCTCACTTGAAGACAATTCCACTCCACAATTGTTGGGCCGTTGTCCAACACAACATTCAAAGTTAGCGGCTGGTGATTAATTATTTCAAAGAACCAACAATTCGAAATGTTGCGCTGTTTTGCAACATGATATTCAAAGTTGAATGCTGCCAATGTCCCACCTGAAGGAAACACTATTCAATCGATCAACGTACCCGTGAGCATCTTGATTTATTCATAATTTGTTTTGAAGTATTTTTCCTTCACCTTGACCTGCATTGTGTTCACGTAAATCTTGAGCTTCAGCTCTTAGCACGCAAAGATTCAAACTATCTTCTTACCACTTCTAATGCTTATTTCACAACACCTGCGAGAAAACGTTAAGTTATGAATGCACATTAAGAAAACAATAATATACTAGCAGTGTAATATATTTTGAATAAAGAGCTAAAGAAGTGGAATGTGTCGAGTGTCGACCGCTGTACGTTCACCACTGACTTACAATGTTGTGTTTATTAATGCAAAATACCATTTGCCGATTGTAGGAAGTAAAAGTGCTTACTTTAGAGTGGTGTCAGTCAAAATAGTTGAGTTTTGCAGCCGTTCCAAGTCTCTTAATTAATTTCTAATTTGTTCATGAAAAAATAAGCAGGTACTTACGTATTTTAATTTAGTTTTATCTCCTGGCTGGAATTTGAATCGACTCGTCTATTTGCGATTTGTAATTTGATGAAATTGCTTAATATGTAAATTTTCATTTACTCAACCAACTGAGAATATTCAAGGCTCCCACATAGCTAATTTGACCTTTGGGATTAGAGTTAGAGGTTGTGCAATTTTCTCTTGGATCGTCAATTTCCCTGCGGCATATACTTCTACGTAAAGTATAATAATCTCTATTACATTTGGTCAACATAAAATATAATTAGTGCAAAATTGATAGTTTTGTGATAAGTTTTGACGTCATTACTCAGTCCGTTCACAAATGGTCCACCAAACCAGTGAAACTTATATTTTTTAACTATTTACAGTAAAGATAAAAGTTTCAAACTGTTCACCTGAGAAAGGTCATTTTTGCACAATATATTTTGCACATTAGTGGGTATAAAGGAATTTCAAACAAACAAAAATATCAATGACTAACTTCGGTTTAGTTTTCAACAAATTCAAGTAAAATATATAGCAAAACAAGTGTTCGTGGAGCTAGGTTAGGTCGAAAATACACAGGTATCATTTTTCTAAGCTCAAGTTTTCTGTTTCCGTTTCTATTCGCTGTGCTTGAATGCACCACATTTTTGCTGCTTATAAGCTGATTGATAACAGTATAATGCATAGACCATGTGCGTACTTGGCACTACGTTTTATCAAGAGAATGTATAATAAACTAAAAATCGGAGTGCGCAATTCATACGCGGTAGAAGTATGAATTGCGAGAATAAGAAAACTAAAGTAGATCAGAGTGGGGAGACTACGAAGTACTTTTTTTTATCAATGTTAAGGATCATTTTTTCCATATTTTTGACATCGAATTCCATTGCAATTTTTCCCATACATTTGGTCATCTTATATTAGTATTTGTATTTTCTTCTTCGGAGTCGCTAGATGTCGCTTTCTTTTGTGTTTTCTTTGCCTGTTCTTTTTGGAGTGGTTTGAAGATTGGATGGATTTTACAAAAACGTAAATATTTTTTTTTTTGGATTGCGTGGGATTCGATTTCGTGGAATGCCTGAATGAAAGGACGTGCGTGGGACAGTAGATTTATCGTATTATATTAGAACCGAGTACCCGTGAAATAAATAAATATTTTATTACTATCTCGCAGACTAAATCCTATTGATGTATGTGTTTATCTCTTTTTAGTGTCGCTCGCTTCCGTTTCATCGCGTTTCAAATCACAACGGTGCTAAATAAGTTTTCACTTCAAAAATTTTGAAGCTAAAAAAACACGTCCTCCCACGTGAGGCCACTGTCTTAAATACTCACATTTGACCAACAACAAAACGTTACCCATTTTTTTTCAAGTCTTCAAAGCGTTTATTAAATAGTGACAACGAATGAGAAATTAGACTTAAGAGAGCAAACAATAGATCTGGGGTAATTAGCAATTATTCTTAACGTTGCGGTAGTGGCCGAAATACACCAACTTCACCTGGAGCCGAATGAGCCGAATGGCTGCGGTACACCAACGTTCAAATTCTTATTCCTTTCTAAAAAGAAACCAGAACAGTTTTTGCTGGAAACGAATTACACTTTCACGGTCGCCTGTTAATCGATTGACCTTTTTAAAGCACTTTCGCCAGACAAACCGTTCGTCGGACTTTAAAGCGTGTATGCGAGCCTAGCGCAAACGTCATTGGTCACGTGGCCGGATCGTTAGCTAATCACAGCATATCACCAATTCTTTCAATTATTGCTGAAGTTCATCTCTAGAAAAAAATATTTCATGGTTACATGCATGAACCCGCCTTAATACTAATAAATAGAGGACGTTAATATGACCTTCTTTCGTAAAAAAATACAGGTGTGAAAATACACATGCGGTAGATGCTTCAAAAAATTAAAGTAGACAAAATTGTGGAGACTACGAAGCACCGCACAAAGAGGCGACCGATTATTCTATCTCATTCTCTCGCATGCTAAATCATATAGATCATAGGTTCTCAACCTATTTTGCCCACCACTTACGTTGAGATTTTTTTTTAGCGCCCTCCAATTGTTTTTACTTACCATCTGTCGCGAATCTGAAACAGCTATTGTCAAGATTATATTTACTACAACGAGGGGGGTACTCATGGCATAGTGTCAATTCTTATTACTAACTAGCTGGTTCCCGGCACGCGTTACTTTGCCATTTAATAAAGAAATTGTTTCTCCCTGCGTGTCCTTACCCATTCTTCCCGTTCCTCTTCCGCCTCCCCTTCCTCTTCCGCCTTCAATTCCCCCTCTCCCAGAATCTCCTCCCCCCTCCCGGGTCCCTCTCCTCCCCCCTCCCGCAAACCCTCTACCCGAGTTCCCCTCCCACTCCTCCTCCTCCTCCCCCTATCATACATTCACTCCCTGTACATACATTTTTCAAACAGCTCGCGTACCACCTATTGCAATTTTTTTACAGAAATTTCATAATGCCAGAGCTCACCTGTAGTTTTGTACAAACCTGTTCCTGACAATAACGAACACACAAAAAAATAATTATCCAATTTGGTGCAGTCGTTCGGAAGTTATGCGCGTACATACGTTTCGGCGATTTATTTTTATTAATATAGAAGATATAGATAGATAGATAATACACGTAAGATTTTTTGTACGTGATAAGCGTGTTTTTTTTTTGTCTTTTTTAGATCAAATTTTTTTTATCTACCCACGGCCTCTCTACGCCATCTCAACGCCGCCTAGTTTTCCTCAACGCCCCCTAGTTTTTCTCAACGCCCCTTTGTTTTCCTCAACGCCCCCTAGTTATTTTCATCGCCCCCTAGTTTTCTCGGGGTCTTCTACCGCCCCCCTGAAAGTCTCCAACGCCCACAAGGGGGCGTTATCGCCCACATCGAGAACCTATGCCAAAGATGTAGATATGTATTTGTCTCTTTCAAATCACAACGCTGCTAAAAAAGTTTTCAAAAACATCTCTAACAGTTATAGATACGAGTATATCGATCATCCAGTTGATTTGATTAGACGGACATCTCCGAAAAATCGAAATTTGAGTTGAGTATATGCATTTATATGTAAAACTTGTTGTGAATTAAAGAAAGTGTTGATGCTTTCTGAGTCACTAGTAGGTTATTTAAAAAATGTCATATTAATGCCTCCGGGTTAGGGTTGCCATCTGTCCGACTTTAGCCGGACATGTTTGGCTTTTTTAGGTCTAGTCCGGCTAAATATTTATATGTCCGGCCTGTACGGCTTTTTGTTGGTGTAACGCGGTGCAAGCAGCGCCTGCAGAACGAACGCAACTCAAGCTACGCAAGGTGCAACGTGTTAAGGACGAGGTGGGGGCGGGGGTCAATGGCTATTCTTGGTTCGCGCGGGTTTTGTCTTCCAAACTTCTGAAATGGGCGGATTATTACTTTGCCATTCCAGGCCATAACGCCAATGTTCAAAGAGTTTTCTCTTTAATAAACGCCCAGTGGACCAAGGAACACAATAAATTGCAAACAGAAACAATTGCTAAGATGATGTACACATTGTGTAATTTAAAAACGACATGTCAAGAATTTTATTAAATGATTTCCAAAGAAAACAACGTTTTGGATAAAGTAGGTGAAAAGGCCAAATAAACAAAATTGTAGAGTTTTGTAATTTTTGAATAATTTGGAGAAGTCGAGATTTCATTTTAATTTATTTTTTTCGTTTTCGTCCACAAAGATATGTTTCATTTTATATTTATTTAATGAAAATTTTTAGTCAACTGTCTAACCATAAAAAGAGTTATGTTTTGTTTGTTTGTTTTATAAGTTTATTATGTTATGTCTACAGACATAAGACTCGATATTTTTTTTATTTTGTTATTGACATATTCTATACAAATGCCAAATGATGACAAGAATAAGACTGATTAATGATTATTGTTATTAAACTGGTTAATGTGTGATTAATAAACAACTGTGACTTGTAACAGATTTTTTATTACTATGTATAAAAGTTGTGTCCAAAATTACGTACGTACGTCCGGCTTTTAGGGCAAAATGTCCGGCCTAATACAGCGCAGAGTCAGGCTTTTTTATTTTAGAAGATGGCAACCCTACTCCCGGTGCTATTTTATAGCATATTTAAAATATTAAACACAGACACGTGTAAATAATATTTTATTTACAGTAAGCATTCGAATATTGCTTTCCTCATATCTCAAAATATTATTCATTAGTATTTGGAGATGTATGACTAATCAACGGAATGATCGATATACAGGATATTAAATATCTAATTAAAGGATTTCTTTTACTTTAGTTTCTTCTCCACTGGATCCTGTTCCTAGAGATTCGTCTCCAGTCCTCAGACCTTCTTGTCCTCCTCCAATCTCCATCCACGCTGTCAGTCCACCTCTTTAGCGGTCCTTTTTTACATTAGCTCTACGCAGGAGGCTCTAAGGAAAATTGTTTCCCTCAAGGCTTATGAAATCTTTAGGGGTGCTATGTGGGGGTCTTTTTATGGAAAGGGAGAAGAGGAAGTTCTGAAAAGTAAAAGGAATGAGGGGTCGGTGGGAATCTGGGGGTTAGTGTGTCCAGGAGTGACAGACGTATGAATCAATCTATCTCATTGCGGTGCAAAACGATGGGTCGAGCGAGTCTGGCAGAAGAGTACAAAGAGTTTCATGCAACCCGTCTCTCCTGCGGCCGCCACGCAGCAGGAAGGCAGATGCATCCGCCGCCAAGACCTATACAAACCTGTACAAACCCCATGAGACCGGGCACCCCTGCTAAATAACCAATTGTAGTGAACCACTTGGAGTAACCTACTGCAGGTGTTGGTTATCCAATAAATGGTACCTACTGATACCCGCCTCCCAAATTATCGGGTCTGCCTCTGGGTTGCTTCCACTGGGACATATACTTTAGTCATGATTTTGTGTTTTTGTCATCAGGTATTCGTTCGACATGACCAGTCTTTGAGATCTGCAATAGTTTCATGCTCAATTAGATATTATTAGATGTAAATTACAGATTGTAAATTTATTAACGGTGTTCATAGACATCCAAATGTCTATGGCGGTGATAAACTAATAATAATCGAATACCCACTTAGCAGCATTATGCCGTCCTCAAATAGAAACGAAAAAATCTGCAACGTTTTCTAGCAAATTATAGGCATTTTAGCGTGTCTGGGCTGGAAAGAAAACAGGAGCTTATTACTCCCAATATGAACAGGTCTCAGGGAAAGTTTTAGGATTGTTTATTTTAGGTGACATTTAAAGAATATTGACAATTTTTTACGTGGGTCGTTTGTTTATTTGCTATTCTATTTCAAGTAGATATCTCAAGGTAAATTAATAAAGTAACAGTCATTTTGTCTTTAGATACCAAAAACTAGGGTTTCTTTGGCTCAAAATATTCAGTATTTCTCGAACCGTTCTTATTTTTAAACGACTTCAAAAAGGAGGAGGTTCTCAATTCGACTGTATTTTTTTTATTTTATTTTTTTTATTGTTACCTCAGAACTTTCGACTGGGTGAACCGATATTAATGATTCTTTTTTTATTTGAAAGCTGGTGCTTCCTGTGTGGTCCCATTTAAATTCGGTCCAGTTCTGACAATAGCATCCATGAGAAAACCATATAAGTCTTACATTTGCATTAAGTATGTGCCCGACAAATGGACGAATAACTCAATATCACGCCAACCGATTTCGATAATTCTTTTTTTATTGGAAAGGATATACTTCAAGTGATTTTGGTTATGAGAGTTTGGTTAGGTTCCGATTATGGGATCCATGACAAAGTAACGGAACCCTTCAATTCTTAGGAGCAAATTAACGATACTCGGCGAATCTCAGGCTATCCGGATCTTTGAGTCACCTACCGTAACGTCGTTATGGTCAAGTAATGTCTGTCTCATATGAGCAGCACGTTTAGTAGGTCTACCCATATTCAAACAAATTAGTTAGTGTACTTCAGATTCACTAAAAATCAAAATATAAACAAAAATTTTAACAAAACAAAAAAACTACTTAAAAAATGCACTAAAAAGTAAAAAATAATTTCGTATTCTTCTACAACTTAATAATCAACTTACTTTTTCTACTCATCAATATGTAGGTACGATTGTTATTTTTGGAGTCTGTGTCAGCCAAGGTATCCGGCCCGGCGCCGGCGTGTTCACTTGACACCTTCACTACCGCCGCGGCCCCGCTCTCGCCGCTCGCCTCGCTTGCGACACACGCATATCTCACCTATAACTACGTAGTTACAAACCTACCTTGGCTGCCACCGACTCCAAAAATAACAATCTATATTAAGTTGTAGAAGAATATTAAGTTGTAGAAGAATACGAAATTATTTTTTTACTTTTTAGTGCAATTTTGAAGTCGTTTTTTTGTTTTATTAAAATTTTTGTTTATGTTCCTAATGGATTAAATTGGAATAAAATATGACCAGCATTGGACTACCAATTGAACTTCTACACAGTATTCATACAAACAAGAATTTTATTTTTACAAATACGTTTTTGGAGAACAAAAATTACTCTGAATTGAATGAATCAGCTGTAACGCCGTGAAGCTTGCTCAGAATTTTCTAATTAAGTAGAGAAATTTTAACTAATTTCAGAAAGAATCCTGATTTCCATCATAATAAAGCTTTTGTGCGATCTTTTTCAAATTCGAATAAAAGCGTCTTCAGACGCCTGTGGTTCTGCGGTGAATGATTATTAAATTGTATTTTATGAAGGCGAAAAAACACCACCATCGGAATGTAATGGTGAACCTATACAATTATATAGGTCGAGATATTATATCTCGATCATAATATAAAGGCTCACCTACTTCGAAACGCCGCAATCTGCAGTGCAGGTTACAGTTTCGCGAGGTGCAAGACTGCCTCTCAGTTTTACAACAACGAAAACCGATTTCATATCAAAAATGTTTTTCCCCCCATTTAGGCATATTTTTAAAGATTACTAGCGAATACCTGGCATGCGTTGCAACGCCACATAAAGAAAGATTTTTTCCCCTTGCGTTACTTTTCCCATGCGTCCCCGTTCCCGCCTCCGTTCCCCTTCCGCGTTCCCCTTTTCTTCCGCATTCCTCTTTCACCTGGCGCGTCTTCCACTCTCCCGTATCCCGTCCCGCGAACCACCTCCCGAATTCCCCACCCCTCCCTCCTTCCCACCCTGTCGCTAAACTATTTGAAATACACACATTTTTCAAACAACTCACGCGCACGTATTGTAAAAATTTTATCCAAATTTCGTAACGCCAGAGCTCACCACTATATGTAGAAACCTTCGCGGGCTTGCGCACAACTACCCACCAAAGTTTCATTTTTTCTCCCTGCGTATCCTTTCCCATTCGCCCCATTACCCTTTCGCCTCCTCTTCCTCTCCTGCGTCCCCTTTTCTTCTCAGGATCCCATTCCGCCTTCTCCGCCTTCCCCCTTCCCTCTCCCGCTTCCCCCGTTCCGCGAACCCCCCTCCCGCGTCCCCCTCCCCCACCACGTTCCCCTCCCCACTCCGACCGTGTGAATGCGCACATCAAATCCCCAAAGTTTCATCACAATCGGATTAATGAATTAGCAATGCATAGACAACAGAAGCAATCGTATTTTAATTTTTACATACAGATATTAAAGGCGCGATGACACAGAGCGAGTTTACAAGCTACTATCTACAAAGTTTAAAAGCGGGTAAATCGGCGAGTGAGATTGTCATGATGACACACAAAACTGTCCTCTCGCTCAGTAGCGTAGGAAACTGAGGTCGCTGCTAGCGACAGTAACAAGAAAAACGACGCCTGCGTGAACTAATTCTGTGATGTTTGACAGTCGAAATCAGCTGTTTATTGGCAGCCATCTTGAATAACATAAATAAAAAAATCACGAGCAAGCGTATAGCGAGTAAAGTTGACGACCTTTCGACTTTTTTCGTAAATTGTCACAATCTGCTAGTTAGCAAGTAACACGATGACACTGAGCGAGTTTACTAACAGATAGTGAATTTACCAGATAGTAGCTTGTAAACTCGCTCTGTGTCATTGACGCTTAAGATTGTTATTGATGTATTAAAAAGCTTACAACAAGCCATTGTTGAATGCATTTATAATTTTTTTTTAATTCATAGAAAAATAATCTAAGAATTTATTTGAACGTGGATTCTTGCAATGAAAATATCTTGCTAGACATACAAGTATAATACATCATTGTGAATATAATAATTTATTAATTCTTTGTTTCTTTTTGTTACAGGTTGCACACGTCAGAAAAGCAAGGAAATCAAACCTTTGAAGTAATTAAAAATAATAATGTATATTATTAATTAGTCAATCTATCAAAAAATATTTTTTCTTTAAACTTCTAAGAATAATATTTAATAGCTACACATCATAATATCGTCCTTAACAAATTTGAATGAATTAAAGTCTATGGATAGGTATATAGTCATACCAAGTGTTTTCCATTTGTCCCACATTTTGCAACGAGCGCCGTCATTTGATACAAAATCGTATATGGAAGTAGATTCTTTATCAGGTAGTACGAAAGGTTCTTCACGGTACAGTGCCTGCGGTTCTGGGCTAATATCATTACCTACCGTAATTTGAATGGGAATACTAGCAGTCGTTGGTGTTGAACTCTAACTTGTACCATTCTGAAACTGTTGCCTTTCGCCTTGAAGATATTATTAAACTGAGTAATTCATAGAACTTTCTAAACGCTTCAAGTACGCATTTGGCACACTGAGATCAGGTTTGCCTAGTCCTTATCAACAAACTAAAAATTCAAGGATCCATAGATTTATTGAGGCCACCTATTTGATCGTACAAACTACTTTCGGGTCGTTTTTTTACACTTGTCTGACTTATTTATTACAAAATTTAAAAAAAAATCAACTAATTTTAATTTTATGTAGTTTAGCATTGCTTCTAATTGCAGTTAAGTAAATTTCTTTAATCCCTCAGGCTAATTTGTTCGCTTTTGGAGATAACTCACTATGTTTCTTAGAAATCGTTGTCTCTCTTACTGTCATGGTGAGAAATACGATCTAAATGGTTTTAGAGAGAGATAACACCACGTTTTATATCTAAGTCTAAAAGTTAACAAAGTTAGAATTAAAATGTACACTTTTATGAAAGCAAAGTTTCCGAACGCAATTTGGAAAAAAATATTAAACTGTTAATTTTTAAAATTATTTTTACATGAGACGACAAAAAGTGAGATAACGTCTATAATACATTTGACTAATAAAGCTTGTGCGTGTTTTTATTTTTTTTCGATATCAGTAATTTTATATAGAAAAAGGGTAGGGTGAGCCATTTTAAAACTTTTTATGTTTGCATTCAAAAAATTATATGTTTATTTCTAATAATAAAATTAAGAACATATTTTATCACCTTTTAAGAACAGTTTTCGGATATGTTCAGAAATATTCAATTTATTTGAATTTTATTACAAAGTGGAACTCTTCTGACCTTCTGACAGAATATTCCCAAGGTCTGAGGGGTCAAAAAAAACTCAACTCGTTCAAGATAAACACCAAAAAACTGACTAAGCAACTAACCTTTATTTTTTGTGTTTAAGTTTTTGCAGTTTTAAATGAGTGCATAAAATTTGCTGTAAATTTTATACGAGGACGAAAATAAATAACGTTCAGTGACGTATTTGTGGTCCAGACCAATAAACAAAAAAGTGGTTTAAACCAAGCAAAATTTGTTAAAAACAAAGTTTCTCAAAGTGGTAAGATGACGAGCACAACGGGTAACGGTGTCTCCAACGGGCACTCGTGCGAAGGGTCCCGGCCCAAGCGAGCCAATTTCACCGTGTTGCAGACTGTGTTGGACGTGCTGGTGTTCGTGGTGGTTAGCTTGGTACACATAGTACAGGCCCTGGTATGGGCGGTGGCCGGCAAGCGGCAGAAGAGCCTGGAGGGCGGCGTGGCGCTGGTGACGGGCGGGGGCGGCGGCCTAGGGCGGCTACTGGCAATGCGGCTCGCGAGACTGCGCTGCAACGTCATACTGTGGGACATCAACAAAGATGGTGAGTTATCTAACTTTTCTTCATTAATTCCAACGTTTTGGGGGTGACTTAAATGTAATTATTCATCATCAATACGTGGGTGAGTTATACATGTAAATATTCTTCATTAACTGATGCTAAACTTTAGCATCAGTTAGGGCCTAAAGCATTCCTTCATGTTCGGATGCTATCGCTCCCCGTGGCGGTCTCTTCAAAGTGTTCTTTGAACTCACGTCGATTTGTTCTTACTAATTATAATATGGATTGGAGTAATGAAAAATGTCTACAAATTATAGAAGCGTATCAAAATTTCAGATGTCTGTGGAATCCAACTTAGGAAAATAATAATAACCTATGGAAATAAAATAAAAATTAATTATAAAAACAACCCTCTTCCTTTTTTTTCTTTTTCGATAATTGAGTCATCGATAAATGATGCACTCGAAATCAGAACATCGCTCTCACTGTCAGACATGGTGTAGTGAACACTACCATACTGATTGTTGAATTATGAACAATGAGATCTAAACATCACTAGAACATCTGCAAGAATTCTGGTTTTTTGTATTCTTGTTCATTTGATTTATTTTCAAGAAAGATCAAGAAAGAACGCTCTTGTTCCAGCTCTAGCTCTATGCTCGTTTGGTCAAATCCCACCTTGAGAAGCAGCTCTAGAGTTTAGCATTATTTAACATACTTGTCGCTGGTCGCTAGACAGGTTTTTTTTTTAATTGCAGCTAGTTTGCATTATAATTATCACTTGCGACTTACGAATAATATGCATTTTAGATTGACATCGATTAGAGAGGTCTTAGAATGTACCGGATTCACGATATTTATTCACCCCATCTACTTGAATTGAATTTCCATAATTCCATAATATTATATCTGTGAAATGTGACTAGACCATTACCACAAAATTACGTCCTCTAGTGTACGGTGTAGGTGTTATAAATTGATTATTTATTTATCTATTTAAACTATGATTAAAAAAGTATTTTTGGATATCTGTCTCAATAAGAAATACCTGTTTCAAGATTGAATTAGGAGGTACATCAGTAAAACGTAAGATGACATAGTCCTCGAGGGAAATTATTTTCAGGGCCTCCTGTGTAAACGAAGAGCTGTAATTACGTTTTCAATATGTAATTGACACAGTGAGTAATTCCCTGAATTTAAAAGTTTCTGCAAGGAAATTGCGAGTTTGTTCGAAAAAGTTTATCTTTACATAATATAAAGCAAAGTCTGTACGCTTGGATCTTTTAAACTACGCAACGGATTTTCATGCGGTTTTCACCAATAGATAGAGTGATTCATGCAGAAGGTTTAAGTATATAATTTGTCAACGTTTTGGGTAAATTGGTTGAAATATATAATATATAAAGGGAACGGGCTGGCAAGCGGGCGGTGTGGATTTGATATGTATGCAAATTAACAGATGGCGTTGGTTATAGAGGTTGGGTAATGGCGTTGTCAGTAGATGGCTTTGTGTTTCGTTAGGGGGCATACATTAATTACGTGAGCTCAAAAGGGGGGTCCAACAAAATCTCACGATACTTGAAAAGAATATACGAAGTGGCCCAAATTTATCTCACAAAGGGGGGGGGGGGGAGGGGTATGTATTGGAAGAAAAATTGCTCACGTAATTAATGTATGCCCCCTTAGCCACTACAACGTGTGGATTTCGATGAACTGCGTTTAGATGAAGATGAAGATACGGAAGAAGAAGAATCACACGAAGACAAAGACAATAATTACATGTCGGGTGTTGAATTAATAGACTTAGATTTTTAAGTACCTACGTTTTTATATCGAAATAAACGCCCACTTCTTCTTTCTTCTTTCGTATGGTGGGGGGTCAGAGGGGGACGTCTAGGTCTGCGTGCCAGTCTAAGGCCTCAGTAACGCCAACTTAAAACTTGTTTTGTTTTATTTTACTTCTATTAAATTACAGTTTTTTGTGCAAAATTTTTGAAAATACAAATACGCTATGAAATATGCATTTTGGCAAAAGTGCTTTTTAAAACATACATTCATTGTCTTATGAGCCATCTTGGTGTTGCCATTTAAAACTAGAAAACGATCGCAGCGCCATCATTTATTTTCTACACTTAATTGCCAAACTGTACTAGTAGATTATAAGTAGAAAGTAGGTACTACTAGATTTTAAGTAATAGCATAATAATTTTATTTGTAATTTTATGAATATGTTGTGTCCAATTTAGGTTTGAATCAAAGGTTAGTCCCGAAAATTCGATGTTGTTTAAAATCTCAAAGCCTAAATGAATTTAAAAAAAAACATATACTAGCAAATACTCCATTAAACCTAGTTATTTAGCCGGCGCACAGTGGACGAAATGAAGAAAAAACGCGAATTAATTCCTTGCTGACTGAATATTAATGCAATTTTTTTTTTTTAATTTTATTAATGAATTATAACTATTTTGAAGTAAAAATTATTAATTTACTCTTCCGTAGAAATTTACAACAACAAAATAATACATTTTGAAGATATACAAATATCTAGGCGAATAAAACATATTAAATTTTACAAGAAAAACTCTATTTTTATAACTTTCGAAGGTTACTGGCATCATGTAATATATCATTGAAGAAGATAATAATAAAAATCTAAACGAAAATATGAAAGAGAACAAGACACAGAAAAATAGACGAGAGGTTTTGGGTTCGAGTCCCAGTTGCGACCATTATCTATTTTGTTTTTCTGTGTCTTGTTATCTTTCATATTTTCGTTTTGATTATTATTATTATCTTCGTCTTCAAAAAAATATGAACACAGAAAGATAGAAAATCTAAGTGCTAAAGGTGTCTCCGTTGTCGTTGGAGTCTAAATCACAAAAATTTCCAGAACCGTTGGACGAATTTTTACTAGGCTTAAAAATTTAGGAGGTAAACAGAACCCTTTTTTTAGGAAGTGGTCGCAATGTGCAAATTTATTTCTTTTTATCTCGGTATTATTATCTTTAAATTGTAATCTGATTGGTCTGCAGTACCTTGTAGATAAAGACCGTGGGTTTTACCATATAATAGTCTTGCTTCTTGAGTTTCCTTCGCTGTAGAGCTGAAGTGGCACCTACGACGTTTTAGGGAGATTAGAGTCATCATGATATTCTCCATCACTATACCTTTGCTTGTAGTGACTGTGACTACCTAACCATCGCAGCCCCATTTTACATTTGTGCAAACTCACATCTGTTGCTAACTGGAGTTCATCAAGAATGTGTGAATCTTAACAGATCGTGCACTTTTTTCTTCCTTGATCTAGAACCACTTTCTTGAAATAGTTTTATTAGTCTACCCAAAGATTTGGAGACAACTATCATTTCTTGCAACCACTCTAAATTATGTTTTTCAAACCTCACAATAATAACGACTTTTACTCCATTTCTTCATCGATTGTAGTTGAAAATACTGTACAGTTTTGTAAAATGTAGGGCTTAAAATGTTCGAACCTGCCACCATTTGGTATTTTTGTGTTAGGTAATTAATTAAAAACTTCTTCCATTTCACAGAAGTGGCATTTAATATACCCCGTGCATTTAATACCTCGAATAATTCTCTCCGGGGAATGCATATAGGCCTTCCTGAAAATAAAAACTTTGTTCAGCGGAGGACAAAAGATGATCACAATTTATACATGACATTAAAGGTGAAACTTCAGTCTACAATATGTATATATTCGTAAATGGAAACAAACGATATTTTGTTTCTAAATGCTAATTGAAATAAGCATTTGAACAGTAAAAAAATATTAAAATAGTGGAAAATTAGATGTTAGTTCAAATCTCACACACATGTGATATTGATATATAATTAAGTAAATTAAATAGAGAATACCATGAAAAATGTCCGACAAAATAAACTTTTGTATATATATCTAAACGTCACTTAATACACAACCGTATGTGCTCACGCGTAGGAGAGAACGGAAAAACGCGATGTCGAACATCAAATTTACGACACTCTTTGCGGCCTTGCCAAACTTCCGTCAAGCGCTATTGACATATTTAAATAATCACATAAAATGCATAAACTATTTAACTACCCTAAAAAAATATATATACATTTAAAAAATTAACTTTTGCAAAAACCACTTAATTCGCGTTTTTTCTTCATTTCGTCCACCGTGCGGCGGCAGTCGGTCGTTAAATGTTAGCGTTCAATTAAACTGTCACAAAACGAGTAAACAATATTTACCACTAATAAAATAATGTTGATGAACAATGCTATCTTTTTAATACTCGTACCTTAGTTTCAGCTTGCAATAATACTTTTACGAGTCTTGCGCTTTTGTGCTACATTTATCCGCAGAAATGTCAGAATGTCAAATGTGAAATGGAACTTGTAACGAACGAAGAGCGAAAAATATACAAAAAGGGACACATTTTTCTCCTTCTATGTTTTAGTATCAAATCAATCATTATTCACAAGCGAATGTACGACTTCTAGTACGAACACCACAAAATCATCCACATGGACAGCATAACGGTTTTTTCAACGTCGACTTTTGTCGATTTAATAGTCAAAACAATCCACATTAATACAAAATCATCCACATGGACACCACACCATAAAGGTTTTTTTCAACGTCGACTTTTGATATTCGGATTTATTAGTTGATATTTGACAGTTGAAATCGACTAAAATATTGTTAGTTTATTGAGCCCATTCTCTCCATAGATAGGCGCGTCTACAAGTCTGTTAACAAAAATTGCATCTAAAAGATCTCTTTCGAATGCGTTTCACAATGATAATCAATCGACTCAGCCATGTATAAAAGTGTTGTTATCGTAGGGCAATTTTTTTCTGCTGATATTGTTAACATTGTCTATGTATTAGTTAAACTAACGTCGATGGTAGGCCGTAAACTAGGGCTTGTCGTATCGATTTTGCTTAAATGTCGATATTGTTGTCGAATTCTGAAACTGCATAAAAGATTAAAATGACAAGTGAATGCACTCTAGGCACCAGAGCCAAGCTAATAGGAGGTAACATCTTAGCTCACCTTGACATAATCCAATACTCGTGAAGTGAAAATTGCAATGTCTTGCGCCATGCTAACTATAATGCTGTGAATAAACAGGAGAAAAAATCCGCCAGCTGAACCACGAAAAATATTATTTAGTTAAAATTTATTATGAATAGCGTTGTTTCGCGATTTCGTTGCGTTCCCATAATTCGTTGCGGTTTTTTTCTCCTGTTTGTACGCAGCATAAGACAAGCGATTTATCGACGAATTATCTCGTGGTTCAGACGGTCAAGTGGAAGAAAATTTGGTTCGCAAATGAATACAATAATGTTATTTTTTGCCACAGATTTGTTTGTGATTAAAAGATTCTTAGTCGTGTACCCACTTTATTATTTAATCATTGAATCAGAAGATAAAATATTAACAAATCTCAAAGAAACATGAAACAGAAAATGATAAAAAAGGGACGGTCACAACTGGGAATCGAACCTCGATGCTCTATCTTACCAGGTAACACTCTCTCAATTGGCAGAGGATCTGGGTTCAATTCCCAGTTGCGACCGTTACTTTTTTATTTTGTGTATCTTTTATGTTTCATGTTCTGTAATTATTAAATATTACGCTGAAGTGTATAATATATGCTTTAAAAGTTGTTCCAATAGATTGTAAATGCTCGTTTAGTTGAATTGAAAGAAACATAATAAAATTAATTAAATGTTTTTTTTATGTTTCTTTTCAAGGGCTGTTTTAGTTACACGTTTTTTTGGCTCCAGTGACACGAAACGTGGTTCATGTCCGTAACGTAATGGGTAGAATTATTTGTTTCTGTGGTCGAAAATGTTGTCATTTCTTCCAGACACAATTTGGTATTAAGATTTACGTCCCATAAATATTTGAATTTTATCAATTCTTTATGGAATTAAATAATGATAACTATCACGTTTGCAAAAACCTCCATACTGCGTTTTTTCGCATGGAAAACATTTTTTTTTTCAAAAGGTGCCAAAATTCAGATTCTTCACGTAGGTTCCAACCATTTGGCTTAGATTTTCTGCTCAAATGAATGAAACTTTGAACGCATAGTATTATGAGGTCAATTTAGAGTAGATATTAATTTATTAGTCTAGTTTCAGAAGTTTCTAGCACATTGTTAAACATGCTCCAATTTTTTTATTTGTCTTATGGGTGTCCAAGCACCTTTCAAAAAATGAATTGTTACATTTTTAAGTGCGAAGCATATCATATTAACCAATTTTGGTTTGTTTAATCTTTTTCAGGTTTGTTTAATCTTTTTCGAGAAAAGATCGCGAAATATTTGTTACACTTTCTCAAGCGTGTGTCGAATGGGATACCCACTTGGAGCATGGCTTAAAGCCATTAAACATTAAACAATCAAAAATCGGTCACACCATTGTTATGTTTCTTCAAAAGATCTTACACAGGTCTTGGAAATGTACTTAAACCTGTCATTCAATCACTTTCTAAAAGATCATAAAAGAGAAAAATTGAACAAGAAAAACTTTGTACCCACTGACTGACCCACCTCCGGGGTTGGCAAAGAGGATGGACTGCCAAACGATCCGGTCTGAGCGCACAATCCTTGCTTTATACATCGTATCATCACTCTTCTGTTATTGTGACTCTTGCATTGTCTTCCTCGGGCGTCCCCAACTTCTTCTACCATTCACATTCACATTCGCTTCGTATATTCTTATTTACCTCCTTTCTTCGTTCATTACCCTGTGGTATCTGTTAATCTCAATGATTAATACTACCAGTACTTGCAATGCGTTAGAAAACAATAAAATAAGTTCGAGGTTCGTTGTGATTACAAGTTGATATATTTACGTTATCGGAATATTAAACTGGTTTAGATGTTCTTACTTCAGGTAGGCTCTAAGAATTTCTAACGCTGTGGGTCGCCAGACTGATGGCGTCCCCCCTGCTATCAGATGCCTTCGGCTATCATTCATACACTAGAACGGCGGTCATTCATACACTAGTAACCATTCGTACACTAGACACGAACGATGATAGACGGTACTCTTCTAAAATAATACTGTTGAGATACCACAAAACTTCGTATAACTAACCATACTAACGATTTCTACTAAGGCATTCTACTAGACATTTCTATCGATTTATAACATATTTTTTCTTAAACACTTTAAGTATTAAAGCTCTTAAAAAGATGTTATTCTTGAAGATAATATCAATGCATTCCCCACACCGACATGGCAATTATATGAAATTCCCTCGATAGAAGAAAATCGCAAAGCATGCTCCCAAAATATTATAAACGTGTTTTTTTCAGTTGTTTTACAAGTTACATTTATGAAAAAGTTCACAGTATTTCTTTAAACGCTATTTTAGACTTACCCATGAGATTTTTGCTCTTTTTTTTTTTTACATTAACTCCACACAGGAGTCCCTGAGGAAAATAATTTCCCTCAGGGCCTATGTCATCTGGGATGCTGTGTGGAGGGTCTTTTTGAGGAGAGGAAGGAATGAACATTGGTCTTGAAGAGACCCATGTTGTAGGAAGGAGGAAACACAGAGGCCGGCAAATCATTCCACAGCCGAGCTGTTGAACACAAGAACGAATCGAAGAAACGACCCGTTCTCATGTGACAAATGTCAACCGTATACAAATGTTGGGCACGCGTTAGGCGTGTTTCCCGACTATGCACCGGTGCCGAAGGGATCAATGATGCTAGTTCCTCGGAGCATCTTCCATTGTAATACCGGTAGAACAAGGATAGCATTCCCACCCGACGCCTGTGCTCTAAAGATTGCAATCCGTCTGTTAAGATGGGAGAATCTATCAAACGGACCGCCCGTTTCTGCACAGAGTCGAGGGTATTTTTCAGGTATTTTGGAGCTCCAGACCAGAGATGGCTGCCAAATTCAACCGTGGGGCGTACTTGTGATTTGTACAAGGTTAGCAGTTGTGTACTATTAAAGTATCTGCGGGCCCTGTGCAGTACGCCCAGTTTTTGGGAGGCTAGCTTTACTCTGGCTTCGATGGAGCCCCCATACCTGAGCTGGTCACTTAGGGTTACACCAAGCATATCAATGGAGGGCCTGTTCGGAAGATTGCTTCCGTTGAAAGAGACTAGATTTTCATTTCGATCCCTTTTGGACGTAATCAGACAAGATTGGGTCTTTGAAACATTAAATTCAACGAGATTATTTTTACCCCAAGAGAAAACACTCTCGAGGTAGCCGTCCATTCTTTGCTTCAAAGCCCTACGAGCTGTTGGAGTTTGTGAGCCCTTTGGGGGCTTGTCAAACAAAAAGCTATCATGAACTGTACTGTCATCCGCATAACAGTGAATTGGTGCACATGACAAAAGGTCGTTGATGTGCAACAAAAACAAAGTTGGAGGCAGAACCGATCCCTGCGGGACGCCAGCATTTATCGAGTGTGAGGAAGAGATGAAACCATCGACTACCGTCTGAATCGACCTCCCCCTCAAGAAGTCGGCAATCCACATACACAAGGATGTGGGAAGTCCGTAAGAATGCAGTTTGTTGACAAGTCCTCGGTGCCAAACCCGGTCAAAGGCCTTGGAGATGTCCAGTGCAACCGTTTAACCGTGCTCTATTTTAAACGAGTCGTGTTTTATTAAACACATTTTATTTCACAATTTTCGCTTACATATTATCATTTTAATATTAGCGCGCTCCCTCTAACACTCTTTTGCTTTTTGAGCGGATACTAGAATGGTGAAACTACGTGACTAACCTATACACTACAGACTACAGTACCCAAACTATCCCCTCTATATCCCTTTCTGAATCTTACTCGTTACATTACCCTTACATCGCAGCCTTGGATTATTTGCGTTTAATAGATGTTTTCTTCAAATGCGCTGTAATTTTTTTTAATATTTTACCAATTCATATTCGCGTCATACATTCTTCCTACACTCCTTTCTTCGGTATTTCGCTCTACATATGCAAACTATCCTCTATACATCCCTTTCAGAATCTTACTCATTACACTTACATTATTTGCGCTTAAAAAGTGTTTTCATCAAATGCTTTACCAATTTAATTTTTAATGATTTTATCAATTGCCTAAACCTGTCTAAAATTTAGTCAGGTTTTTTAGTAAGGTCATCCAAATGATAATAGTTGTGTGAAAAGTCACATGCATAATTATAAAAATCACATATTTATAATGATAATAATATCACAACATCATCGAATCATCCCAGCACAAAGAATAAAGAAATTATATTCAAATAAAACGAATTTAAAAATGATGAAACTTTTCACAATCGCTTCCAATAAATTAAAAAATCAAGAGTAACGCATTATCTATTTAAATTTAATATGGTAATGACATCAAAATGATAATATGGCTAGTAATAAAATTGAATACATCTGTCGTACAAGGACAGAATTATGGCATAATATTTGTAAAACTTCTCGGATAGGCCTTAGGAAACATCGGATTCGTGACTGGAGTGTCGTAACTGTCGTTCAACAAACTGTGTCCTTTGTGTGAGAAGTTATAGCTAAAATAACAGTGAACAGAAAATCGCTAGATGTTTGGCCTTATCAATTTGAAAAAAAAGATGTCACCAATTGATATGTTACTAAAGATTTTTCGCCTCATAATCATCTCAGATAGGACAATTGTAATGTTTTTCAATCCCATTGTTTGGGATTAGGGGGCATACATAAACATTATAATAATTAGCAGATTATAATAATTAGTATTTTAGATTTTGCACAGTTATTACAATGTAAAACATAAAAGTATTATAGTATTAATTAAATAGGAAAAATGAGAGATTTCTTACAATCAAACTGATTGATCAGTTTTGTAAGATTTTAAAGATAAATATTGTAAAATTAAAAAAACTGAATAAACATACTTAAAAAAAAAAAAAAAAAATTACCTGAGCAGTTTTTCTTCCAATCTAGACCCCCCCCCCTTCGTGAGATAAATTTGGGCCACTTCGTATATTCTTTTCAAGTAACGTGAGATTTTGGAATCTGGACCTCTCTCCCTTTTTAAGCTCACGTAATTAATCTATGCGCCCTTACATGATATGTGTTCAGAAATCGCCAATAAAACTCGAGGTTCGTCGATATTACAAGTTACTTTATTGAAGTGAAAGCTTCTTTAGCACCGTTTTGATTTGAAACTCGATGAACCGAAAAATAGCGACACTAAAAAGAGACAAACACCTACATCTACGGGATTCAGCCTGCGAGATAATGAGATAGTTTTTGTGCGGTGTTTCGTAGCCTCCCCACTCTTGCCTACTTTAGTTTTCTACCGCGTGGGAATTGCACACTCCGTTTTTTACGTTATCGTGTGGTTTAGAATGAATATTTAATTGAACCAAACGTGCATTCAATTGGATGCTCTGAGCAATTCTGCAGCCAGTGAACTTGACACTGAAGGAGCCCTGTCGATCGTATATCATCGGCTATTTCCGTAACCGTTCGCGTATTAGCCACTGTAAGTTGCCACTCTTCTAAGGTACTACTTAACTGACATCATCTGTTGAGAAGCCTCAAAACTACCTCTGTTGAAGAATATTAAAACTTCGTACATAATACTATTTACCACAACAATAAAATTGAACATATGGAAAAAAGACAGCATATTTTAAAAAGTTTGATTGGTTTCACAAGAAGTAAGGTAAAATTGAGCTTACTTTGATCACACGAGACACACCCACAATACACTTATTTCGGTTTATGTCTTCAGTTGAAAGTCCGCATGCAAATATTTTAAACAAGCTGGTAGTAATTTGTTTCGAGAAGTATTTCCACTAAGCAGTGTTGGGAAAATCGTGATATAAACATCCCACCGGGAAAATTTTGTAATACAATGTCACGAAATTTGTGGAAAATTTTTCGTATTTCGTTTTTAAACGAAACTTATGAAATTTTTCGTTTTTTTCGTGAAACTGTAGAACCGTTTTACATTAAGAAATATTGGGAGATGGAAGGAAATTCTTAGGAATAGGGTCACAGGGAAGAGGAAGATTCTAGATATTACAATGTGGTTACTAAATCTAATTAAAACCTATCTCTAAAAAGCATTAATTTGTGACTCGCCATATTTTACAATAAAAACATATTAATTTGTTGTATCACACAAACTTTCTAGTAAAAATCCCACTATCATCAGTCAATTTCGCGATTGAACTTTCAAAAATTAAATAAATTTCTCTAAATAATGATTATTCCAAACACTTAATTGATAAAATCCAAAATAAGAAAATTAAGCTCATTTCAACTAATACATTTTTATTTGGTACACCTGGAACTAATAATAAAATCATAAATCCCATTTAATGGCGTAGGATCTTGTATATTTCCAACTTTTCCTCACAGTACAAGAAAATTGCCTGCCCGCATTAAACCCGCGTTCTATACTGATAACAATTTAAGTGAATTACTGAAAAACACTAAATATAGAGATCATAAATTAAGCCACTCAGGCATTTACCAACTATGTTGCAATGATTGTCCATCGTTTTACATAGGTAAGACAACTAGAAATATAAATATTAGAATCTCTGAATATTTAATAATTTTTCAGAGTTAGCCAATCATCTCATTTCCACAGATAATTCACAGGACACAGGGGTTAAAATTCTTCACCGTAATAATAAAAGCAAAAAAATTGATAACTTAGAAGCACTTGAAATTAGAAATTAGAAAATAAAAAAGCATTTCCATTTATTGTGGTTACTGAAAACATAAATAAAACATTTCTAATATGTTTTAAGATTTTCACAGCCAAAAGCATTTTCCTTAAAGAAGGAGGTAGCGCGACACGGCGTAACACCCCAAAAACAAATAACGAAAAAAACATTTCTAAGTTCAACAATTATTTATTTTTTGTTAATTAAAATTAGTTAAGGTATACAGTTAAGGCCCACCCTAATATATATAGAAACCATGTACCTATTTGTATGCCTTTCTTGAAAGAATTGGGTTTTTATACTAACGAAACTATTTATTAATATTTACATTGCGTAGTTATGGGCACAAACAAACAATCTTACTTATACTTTACGGCATGACTTGAAAAAAAGGTTTTTTCCTAAAATAATTAAATTACCGCCGTCTATGTGAATGTGAATGAAATTTGTAATTATGTTACAAGTTACTACTCGTAGTTATCTAGAAATCCGTTATAACCACAAAAATAATCAAAATACTTGTAGGTATTACACATATAATAAATTGCTTTTCCAATTGGATTTGCGGTTTCGTTAAAATATTTTTAAACTTATTAATTTCTGGTTCATTTCGGGAAAAATCCCTAAGAAACATTACGAGCAAAACATATGTTTATTCTTAGTGTGTTTTTCATCACCACGAATATATTAAATTTAATGGGAAATTAAAATAGCAATGCAAGCGGAGTCTAAAAATGATCTTGATGATGTTTATTTATTTCGTTAATAATTTTATAAGAAAAAAGTTAATCGTGAGAAAATACCACAAATAATCTTAGTTATTAGGTTGTTTCAATGCGGTTATAGTTTTCTAATTCAAAATATTGTATCTACGCTCACGCTTTTATTTTTTTATAACGTAATTGATTTTAGCGATATTGAAGAAAAAGCTTCAATTAAGAACAGCTGTAAAATCTTATAAATCGGTTCAGATTTGGGGGAGAAAAATGGGAATACATGATTTTTATGATTTTATTTAGGAATCATCAGCCTGAGGTCTGCCTGAGGCAGTTGTCCCTTTCTCTCAGTATTCGGGTGAGTAAGACAGCAACCCTTTGGTAAAATACCTATTGTTCAAATTTCTCGAAGACCGGGTTTCCCCAATGGACGTAGGTACTTGACTTACTTTAACCAGTGATTTCTAACATAGAGTAAAAAATGCAAATGAAATTTCGGTCTCGTAATCTGGATTCTGGAAATTCTGGATCTTCTCGCGTATGTGACGCATGTTTGAGGACGGCGCGGAGACCCTATGGTTGCAAGGCTTTTGACCGGGTTTGGCACCGAGGACTTGTCAATAAACTGCGTACGCACTTTCCGCATCCTTGTGTACGTGGATTACTGACTTTTTGAGGGAGAGGTCAATTTAGACGGTTGCCGTTGGTTTCACCTCTTCCTCACACTCGATAAATGCTGGCTACAGGGATCGGTTTGTTTGTTCCGACTTTGTTTTTTAAAATAATTTAAAAAAAAAGATTTCAAAAAAGTCACCGGAGACTAAAATTTATTTTACCTTTTTTAATCTAAATAATGTCAGAAATCACTGAATCTCTGACAGAAATCACTGTAAGTCAAGTCCGTCGCTTAACACCCTGTACACGAAGTAAGATGAACATACTCTTTTCAAATGGCTTATTTATTAATGACGTTCACTTAGATCTAAAATAATACAAATTGACTTTCTGAATTGTGAAATATTAACATGAAGGTGAGTGTTATCACTGGCAATGAAATGCGTTTTGTTGCAATACAGTTGAGCGTGATTGGAAACAGCCATTTATCTTATTACGCTATATAGGTACGATTGTGAGCCATTCTTACATTTTTGCAATAAAAAATAATAGGCAAGCATCCATTAAAATGCGTACGGAGTCTAACGGTAATAATTTTAAATGCTCTAAATAAGAAAATAATTGATATTGTAGCAAATCTAATTATTTCGAGCGAATATTGATAAGTTTTCAATCTCGAATACTTTCCTTTCTCGCATCGCTTGTCTCTTACAGGTGAGGGACGAGGGATGCTATTGGTTAACGAAAGTGCACCCCACCGCTGAGGGTTTATAGATGATCTGACCGATAAAAGGTCGTGTGAGACCACGAGAAAGTTAAGTTGCCTTCCGGGTCTGTCCGCGCAATCTTCAGGAAGAACATTCTCTGGCAGGTCTGATGTTGTTCAGCTAACCCAGAGAAAAAGGATACTCGTAATCCCTTTATTATAAGTTATAAGGTTTAATGAGCGTTAGGGAACAATTAGATTACTTTGGGTTATTGGTTGTTAAAATACCCATAAAGCTACTGTTATAGTTTTGTACCGATTATTGAACTATGTCATACTTGAAAATTGATTGTACCTACTCAAATAAAGCCTAATTGTGTTTACCGTATAAACGTGTGGATTTTATTTAATTACCGCCGGCTGCAATCGAACAGTATCGTAGCGTCTGCGTGGTTGAATTTCAGAACCCAGCTATGAATGTATGTCGGACGCCATGCCACGCCTACGCGCCGCGCCACAAATAACATATGTGTACGTGGAGTTTCACACAAAGTTACTGTTATAATCGGTTTAGATTTCAAGAATTCGACACAAGATGTCGCCACTTCCGTCAGCAGAATGCGGATGGGGACGTCTAGCCCCTAGGTATAACTGCTACGAATTTGTGAATATGTGGTACTTCTCTGGATGTGAGAAGATTGACGGAAATACATGTTGTATCAAGTGGCTATATATTACATATGACGTCATTGCTCTGTCTCGGTTACCTTGTCCCGGTAAATAGCTACAGTGGATCTGAGGAAGGGGCTGTTTTTGGGATCAGTTCGTAAGTTCGTATTTTATCTATAAAATGGTCACCAACACTAACTGGGCGAAGCCGAACCAAAAGCGGCCCGCAGGGCCTTGCAGTAAAAACCCGCAGAACGGGTTTTTAACAGCTAGTAGGTACTAATTATTTCTCCACTGGTTGTATATATTTTTTTAAAGAGAAAAATCTATTTTCTTTATGAAAAGATGAATTATGTATTATTGTAGGATTTATGAATTATGTTTTATTGTAGGATTAAAATAATAGGCATGTGACCACAAAGTCTAACAGTAATAATTTAAATGCTCTAAATAAGAACATAATTGTTTTTGATTAAATTTATTCACTGGTTTTAGATGTATATTTTTTAAAGAAAACAATATATTCTCTCTAGGATAAGATGAATTAGTGTTATTGTAGGATTTATGAATTATGTGTTATTGTAGGATTAAAACAATAGACAAGTAACTATTAAAATGCGTACAAAGTCCAACAGTAATAATTTTAAATGCTCTAAATAAGAAAACAACTGACATTGATTATATCTCCGCTGGTTTTATGTATATATTTTTAATGGAATCAATCAATCTCTTTAGGAAAAGAAGAATTATGTGTTACTGTAGGATTATTGTAATTTATGTATGTGCGGTTATTTAAAGTTCTCACCAACCCGCTAATTTATCCGTTTGTACTTTGAATTATTTCAGTATGGACAGTTAGGTCATATTGTGGAACAATATAGATTTATCAGAAAGAAGATAATACGAATAAATCTAAATGAAATATGATAAACATGACACGGAAAATAAAAAGGTAACGGTCGCAACTGGGAATCAACAACGCAACATGGGGGAGGTTTGTACAGGCCTAGGCGGCTGATGCGTCTTTCCACCTGCTGCGTGGCAGGCCGGATCGATAGAGACTGGTTGAGGGAGGTTCTTTGACCTCTCCAGCCAGAATCCCTCGACCCATCGCCTTGCACCGCAGGCGGAGGGATGGATTCATACGTCTGTCAATCCTGAACACACTGACTCTAAGATTCGTACCCGCCCCTTATAAAAATTTCGTTCCCAGAACTTCCTCTCCTTCCTTTCCTTAAAAACCCGTTAGACAATATCCCCTCAGATGACATAGGCCCTGAGGGAAATTATTTTCCTCAGGGCATCTTCTGTGGAGCTAAGGTAAAAAACATCGTATCAGGATCCCTTATCTTTTTTCTTCTTCTATGATATACATGTTTGTTCAATTTATTTAAATTGTTGATTTTATTATTACAATCTTTTCATAGTATAAAATGAAGTCGATTCCGCTGCCTGGGCGCTTAGATAAATTAAACTACGCAACGGATTTTCATGCGGTTTTCACCAATATATAAAGTTATTTATGAGGAAGGTTTTTAGGTATATAATTAGTCAAGTTTTGTGAAAATTGGTTGAAATATATGATATATCTGGCCAAGCGGCAGCGGGCAGCGGGAAGCGGGCTGGTAAACGGGCGGTGTGGGCTTGATTTAACAGATGGCGTTGGTTATAAAGGTTGGGTAATAAAAGGTTTCGTTAGCCACAGCAACGTGTGTCCGGGTTTGCTAGTAATACATAATACAATGGCAAATGAAGAAATAGTGAAGTACTACAATTATTTTTAGTATGTCTATGCTAATGAGGACAACCAATCCTACACTAAACTGGAGATCAAACTCCTATATAATACCGTTTTGGCGTAGCAAATGTGTAGATATTATCTTAAAAAATAACATTATATTTTTTATAAACTTGAAACATAAAATGTTCTAGAGAAATATGCTATACGAGTCAGTAGAAATTCGGAATGCCTTGGTTTAAATTCCAATGCCCAATAGTAAATAAACACGCACAATTCCAACATCGTTCGTGCAAAATAAATACACACTAATAATTAGGCAATTTTAAAATCTATTTGTCTTTACTATTACGAAGGTTATCCCTGGATTAATGATAATAAGTAATAACTGACCGCTTTTCGTTGGAACGTGATTTCGTATTTAATGCCAAACACGTTCAAGCTCAGTTCCTATGGCCGGCGCGGTTTCTTAATCTGCCTCGCTTCAGTGATCTCCCGCAATGAAAACTTCTAACATCCACTTTGCCTTACCTACTGCTGCGAATATTTGATATTTACCATATAACTTTTTGCTGCTTCGCTGGAACTAATTGCGCCTACATATTTATCGATGGCTATTATTTTGATAGTTTAAGCTATATTTCAAATTGACAATAATTAATGCAAATAATTATTAATTTTATAATTTTAAAAGCTTGATGTATGGTCAATGGTCTAACTAACCTTCAAATCAAGATATGTGTTTAGAGAGCCATTGTTCTAGACTCTAGACGGTGTTTATCCCTTCCTGTTCAGTGCCGTCAACTTATTTTACGTATCTGTAATTATTTAAATCTATATATGTAAAAATCAAAATATGCTTTGGGATTAGTGAATAGATCTGAAAACTTTTGTAATCATTACAAATATTCTTGCGAAACTGTCCAAAATTTGAGTTCGGGCTGACACCGACTCCAAAAATAACAATCGTACCTACATATGGATGAGTAGAAAAAGTAAGTTGATTATTAAGTTGTAGAAGAATACGAAATTATTTTTTTACTTTTTAGTGCATTTTTTGAAGTCGTTTTTTTGTTTTGTTAAAATTTTTGTTTATTTTTTGATTTTTAGTGAATCTGAAGTACACTAACTAATTCGATTAAGATTCGGCCCAGTATCGTTAATTTGCTCTTAAGAATTGGAGAGTTCCGTTACTTTGTCATGGATCCCATAATCAGAACCTAACCAAACTCTCATCAAACTACCCTTGAAGTACATCCTTTCCAATAAAAAAAAGCATCATCGAAATCGGTTGGCGTGATATTGAGTTATTCGTCCATTTATCGCGCATGTACTTGAGGCAAATTTAAGACTTATATGATTTTCTCATGGATGCCATTGTCAGAACTTGACCAAATTAAAATGGGACCACACAGGAAGCACCAGCTTTCAAATAAAAAAAAATCATCAATATCGGTTCACCCAGTCGAAAGTTCTGAGGTAACAAACATTAAAAAAAATACAGTCGAATTGAGAACCTCCTCCTTTTCGAAGTCGTTTAATAAAGACAACATAATACCTATATTACTGGCTACCAGCCTACGGAGTAGCACGAAGATTCGGCAATTCGGCAAGATTCGATTGTATGATTGAAGGGCAAGCGGATGGTTTTTTAGAACACCGCGAGCGACTCTTATTTTCGTTTCGGCGTTTACCTACACCGGCGTTTTCATTTAGCTACGTCCGATACACGCATGTTACATGTTCTTTCGCAAAATCTATTGCAGATACTTGGATTTGGTACGTATTGCTTATACACAATTCGAAGAGGTCGGTCACTTAGGTGTAGCTCAAACACTTGAGATTCTTAGCCAATTCATCAATTTATTATTTTTTTTAATTGATGGTTGTTTACCTACCTGCGTAGAGTCGCGGCCATGATCCAAATGGGCACCGCTTGGAGCAGTCTGTACATTGGAAGAAAATATTACCACAAGGCCTCTGAGTATTTTCAAATAGTAATAATTAATAATAACAGATATAACCAAATATAATTTTTTGAAATCAGAGTGTGCGATTCACATGCAGTAGAAGTGAAACCTTCTGAAAACTAAGGTAGACAAGAGTGGTGAAGATTGCGAAGACTTTTATCAATGTGAAAGATGATTTTTTCAATGTGAAAGATGATTTTTTCAATGTGAACGATGATTTTATCAATGTGAAAGATTTTTTTTCAATGTGAAAGATGATTTTTTCAATGTGAAAGATGATTTTTCAATGTGAAAGATAATTTTTTCAATTTGAAAGATGATTTTTTCAATGTGAAAAATGATTTTATCAATGTGAATGATTATTTTTTTCGATGTGAAAGATGATTTTTTCAATGTGAAAGATGATTTTTTCAATGTGAAAGATGATTTTTTCAATGTGAAAGATGATTTTTTCAATTTGAAAGATGATTTTTTCAATGTGAAAGATGATTTTATCAATGTGAATGATGATTTTTTCAATGTGAAAGATGATTTTTTTCCATTTTTTGCGGTCGAATTCCAGTACCCTTTTCCTATACATTTGGTCGTCTTATTAGTATTTGTGTTTTCTTCTACGCAATCCCAAGACGTCGCTTTCTTTTGTGTTTTCTTTTGTCTGTTCATTTTGGAGTGGTTTGAAGATTGGATATTGATTTTACAAATATTTTTTTTTTCTAATTCGTAGGATTTGATCCTTGGTTCACTAAATGTCTGCAGAGGTTTGTCGGGCGCTTTATACCAATATACCAAAGGAATCTTGTGCGGGATTGTGGATTTATCGTATTCTATATTAATCCGTGAATTAAATAAATATTTTATTGCTATCTCATTCTCTTGCAGGCTAAATCCTATAGGTAAATGTGTTTGTTTCTTTTTAGTGTCGCTCGTTTCCGTTTCATCGAGTTTAAAATCACAACGGTGCTAAATAAGTTTTCACTTCAATAAGGGAGATGGGCTATAAACCAATAATATTATATATGAAACAGGAAACCGGAGTATTCCAGCGGTAAGGCTTTTGACTCGCACACGGAAGATCGCGGGATCGAATCCCGGCGTGGCAAATAAATTTTATTTGATTAATTTGTGTTATTTCACAATTAATTTATTTAAAATAATATATATAGTATATTTGCGGCAGGTTCCAGAGTAGAAGATACTCTCAGTATCGCCCTGGTGTAAGACCACCATTCAGAATTGAAACGTTACTTGAAATAGCATTAGCAGTGTTTGGTGACCAGATCTGAATAGCCAGGTACTTCCCCACCTTCCTCTTCCCTATCTCCGTCCCCTCCCCACTACCTTCAGCCTCACAACATACCCCAATTGGGGATGCCATAGGCTAACTGGCTTCAGACGGGAGATTGGGACTCTTGTGCGGTATTCATATAAAAAAGGACACACAAAAGTGTCGCCAACTTTCTTCACTCATATTAAATACACTATACAACAGAAATAAAAACACTATATATACCTGCATCACGAAGAGCTGTCTTTCTTCGACTTAGTTTAATTTTTTCAGACAATTTGTAAATACTTGAGGTATTTCGGCGCTCGCTAGTACAATCGCACCATCGCACTTTCGGCCGTGGCCTCTTGGGAACTGACTGGCACACGCTGTGTACTGATTGATATACGCATGTGACATTGATTGATAGAGGAGGTCGCAGGTTCGATTTCCGCTCAACCCAAAAAAAATCTAATTAATTTTTTCTTCAAGCACAGCATTTTCTTTTTTTTAATTATGATTAATAATGAGTAGAGCTTGCAATACCGTTATATCGTTACCGCAATTTCGCGCTATTTTTCAGTACCTCAAAAGCGAGATTAGAAATGCGAATTTCGCGGTATTAAAAACAAACCGTGATTGGGAAATCCCCGCTTTCGTAGCTTTCGGTGCGCCGGAGAGTTCCCGAACTCCCTCCCTAAGTTTTTTTGTAGTCTTAGTCAGTCTCACTCGCAACTACTCGCAGGACCGATAAGTGAGTGACTTATCTGTCCTATATTACTTGTTTACTACGTGAAAGCGTGAAAAAATAATTATTTTGACTAATATATTAACGTATTATACTCATATCCGTGTATCAAACTTTTTTTTGTAAAAAATGAATACTACAATTAATGGTATTGAATCCAAAGACTTCAAAAGTTTTAATATACTGTGGAAACATATGAAACTGAGGTGGAACAAGATGTAAATATCTGGAGATTGTATATAACTATCTATAATTTAAACATTTCATTTAAAATTTAAACACACATTTAAAACTACATAATTATAATTTCGAGGGGCCAACTGTCAGGGGATCAACTGTAGGGTCGCCTTATCCAAGACACTTTCTAGATTCCATTTAGTTCGGGAAGAATCTTGCAATAAAGCATAAATAGTAGTGGCCAATAAAAAAATGCGTCAAGAAAATGAAGATACTCGTAATGTTGGTAGTTCTTAGTTGAAGTACGATACAGTTAAATATGACCGAAGGGTCGAACTAGCTCAGTAATTACAGCAAAGCCCCGGCAAGGCAAAGGTTCTGCATTCCTAGATACGACTTAAAGATAAATCTTCTCGGAGGCGGTGTATGGGTACCATTTATTGGATAATCAACACATCTGCTTTAGGTCACCCCAAGTGGTTTGCTGTGAGTTAGCAGGGGTGCCCGGGTTCATGGGGTGAGGTTTTACCGGGTCTTGGCGGCGGATGCGTCTGCCCACCAGCTTGCATAGCAAGCCGGATCGAGAGAGAATGGTTGAGGGAGTCCCTTTGACTTTCGGAACATCGCTTTGCACCGCAGTGGGAGGGATGGATTCAAATATCCGTCACTCCTGGACACACTGACCCCCAGATTCCTACTCATCCCTCATTCCCTTTTCCTTCCCACTACTTCTTCTTTCTTTCCTTAAAAAGACCCTCCACACAGCAGTGGCGGTCTGTGAGTTTTCAGTGAGCTAGAGGGCTAAGATTGAAAAATACCACATTACTGATGTTGTTGTATCTGAAAACGAATTTTATTTTATTTCAAAATTACAACTTTTTTGTATGAAGATCTTTTTGTAGAAAGAATCCTGATCTTCATACAAAAAGTTGAAATAAAAAAAGCTACAACAACGTCAATAACTTCAAATTTTTCAATCTTAGCGCTCTAGTTCACTGAAAACTCACAGACCGCCACTGCCACACAGCGTCCCCAAAGTTGACATGGGCCCTGAGGAGAATTATTTTCCTCACAGTCTCCTATGAATGTGGAGCTAGGGTTGCCATCCGTCCGGGTTTCCCCGGATTTGTCCTAGTTTAGAGTGCGTCCGGGGAGCGTCCGGGCGGGGTTTCATGTCCGATGTCCGGGTTTAAAAAAAAAATTGTTTCAGTTTTGTTGCTTAAGATTTAAGAAGACTGAATTTAGTTCGTATTATGTTAAGAGATATTTTGTTGTTTAAGTGGCTGCTGATAAAAATTTAAAGATATAATTATTATCGAGTTAAAAGAGTTACCTCAAAAATTGTAAGACTGAATACTGGTCTGAAGTACCGAAGTACTGGTCTCAGTACTTTTAAGTTTTTTGTTTAAAAATTTAATTGAATTTGGTTAGGCTTAATATTTTGGTAAGGTTTTGTTTTTTTTAACAGAGTGTATTAATAATTTGTGTTTTATTTTAAGAATAAAATTCTAACTGATTATAAAACAATTTGTAACAAACTGTAATAAGATTCTATTTTGTTAGGTACTTTTAAAATTATGATAAAAGATGACTAAATTTATTTTGAAAATAAATAAAAGGTGATTTATGACATTTTCAACTGTTTTTTATTACACTGACTATGTTTAAAAAAACCTGTTGACATATCCGAGTTCTGGGCCCTAAAATCCGGGGTTTTCACGCGTCCAGGGCCGGATCTACGAAATCTAGCGCCCTGTGCAGTAGGTACCGATGGCGCCCCCCCCCTTACATTTTTATTTTGATTAAAAATTCGTTTACCCCAATTTTTTTTTAATTTAATTTTTTTTTTACACTAATTTATCAAATAAAATCAAGACATATAAAGGGTGTAACCCTATCTAAAGTTTTCGAATAAATAAGCCACGATCTATGTAATTCTTCTCCATTAGGCAGTTTCTTGTAATAATACTTAGTATTAAATTTACGCTTGTTCGTAATAGGAAAATCAAAACCTTTCAATTGTACAGGATCTTCCTGAACTAATAAACTAATGGAATTTTGAGATAACTTTGGCCAGCATCTGGGATCTTTCAATTCAAGCTCTGAAAACAGAATTAAATTTAAACTGCTATCAGTAACGTTATTTTTATCTTCTAATAATTCGACCGGAGGAATTTGTGCGATAGATATCTGTTTAGATGTGCTCGGGACCATTGTAACGTCATTGCGCGGGACATCATTTTTTATCGGTGCTGGAGAAATTGGAATTAAAAAATTCCCAATGGAAACGAGTGCTTTTATGTCATTATGCTCTTTAATTCTAAGTTTTTGATTCTGCGAGCCTGAAAGTTTTTTTTTTATTATTGCTCTATTCATTGTAATCCACAATCCACAACCTCTAACAACCAATAGAAATGTAGTTATAAATTAAAAAATCTAATAATATAACCTCAAATTTGTACCTTGCATTTCCATTTCCCCTGTGTTCTGTGTTGAGCGAACAAACACGAACGTATCTATGGTATCAACGGCTTACGAAAGACGCTTACACTGATTATTACTGACTGTAAAATAACAAATCTAATAGAAATTAATTATAGGTACATTTTACGAACTTCAACTGTCAAAACAATGATGAAACTGTTAACAAGTTGCAACCTTGCAAACCGTGCGATGTTTGTGCTAATGGAATTTTGAATTTACTGAAGATTTCATAAGAAAATGGTCTTTAACCACATTCTCCTAGAAACTTAAATCATACAAAAGTACTTTGAAAGGCGCCGTCGGTTTGTTTGTTCTCTTGAATAAAAGTACGGCGCTGTGATTGGTTAATGAATTTGGATCGCACTCATTCGTCGTAAAAGACAGTAAAAGATATATGGAAAAATAGATCTTACGTTTAAACTAAATATATGGAATTTGTAAAAAAATTCTGTAACTGACTATAAATTCGTAAATCGTTGAATTTCGTTGAATTAAAACCAGATGCGTGCGCAGTCTGTATCTTTGGAAATTGTTGCTAGAGCGTAATAATTATTTCGTACTATGGGTAATTTTTAAACGATTCAGGGAATATTATAACAAATTTTTATACAATATTTATTTTCTCACGGCGCCCCTTCGGAGTTGGCGCCAGGTTTTTTGCACGTTTTTGAACGTATGGCAGATCCGGCGCTGCACGCGTCTTGTCCTGGTTGCCAAATTTAAGAGATGGCAACCCTATGTGGAGCTAATGCAAAATAAGGTTCTCACTCAGGCAGCACTTCGGTTGGTAGGTAGATGACTTGACAAATACGTCGCCTCCGCAACGTGTCTGTCGGAGCCAGTTACACCTGCACCAATTGTGCTTGCCTGCGTAAGATTCAACCATCTTCTCCTATTATATTTTATATGACAAAGAGACTCGAGTTTACAGACCGGATACTCTGAAACTGAAGTTCTCCAAAGTAGGTCACAAATCTTGAGAGATCAAAAGAAAAATAACATTAATTAAATGGACTTTCAAATACCTACAATTTTTTTAATATATTTTTTTAAATTAATATTGTTCAATAAATAATAAGCTTTCTATCCAACCATTGACCTTTGCACTTTCGGAATGCAGAAATGCACTTTCCCCGTGTTTCTTAAGGCCCGGCTTCCCGCATTTCTACCGATTTATTACATATTTTCCTTAAACACTTATAGCCTTACTAAAAAACCCAGTGAAAATTTTATTCAATTGACAAACGGCCGCGGATGTGAAAACATTACTAATTAAAAATTTGTTCATTGAAAGAAATACACATGGTTTCCACGGCCTGAGAGGGTAGTTTATCTCTGTTTTAACCATTGATGTCCGAACGATATTTGTAATTTTTCCATAGTATTTTGAATGTTCTATATATTTCTTATTTTTGATGGTGTCGTAAAAACAAATACCATTTATGAAAACTAGATAAAATTACCTTTTTGATTTGTATATTTGAAATACAGTTTAGTTTTCAAAAACTGACATATTTTAAGATTAAAACTCGGAAATAAATGGAAAAAAATTTCTTACCAAAATTTTTTTGACTAAAATGTAGAGAAATTAAAAAAAAAAACAATATTTCAAAAACACAGTCCTTTTATGTAATAAATTTGGAAGGAAACTATCACCTCACTTTTTCCTCGTGCATACATTAAAAAAATAATAAAAAATTTCAAAGTTTTTTTTATTGCTAAAAAACTAACCTAAAAATTATACCGTCTTTTATATCAGATTTCTTGCATCTCTAAAGACGTTAATTACTTTGATGCATTTACGCACACATGTATTAGATAATATTATTTAAAAAAAAACACCACTGTCATAAAATTATCATAAAATAAAACCTTTAAATGTAAATTTGAATTCTCATGTATCATATAAAATAGTTTTTGACACTTCAATTTTCAAAGTACGATTATTGTTGTATAACTCGACTAAAACTTATGAAAAACCACAAAAAACACGGTAAATATATCAATGATATAAATATAAGAGTAAATTATTCATATTAATAGAAATTAACCATCACATAAGTAATATTGGATACACAAAAATCATTTCTCACGCACAGAAATCATTTCGCGCTTCCAGCATCTTTTTCGAGCGCGAACACGAATGCGCAGGCGCCGCGCCGCCGCGCCACCTAGCGGTTATGAAGGAAAACAAACAATTTAGTACTTAAATATGCGTTGTTGCCGGATTTACAATACGTTTTAAGACCAAATCTTATTAGTAATGTTATCGTGTTTTAGTGTATTTTTGTTTTATTCATGTTGCTGCAATAACACGGGTTATCTGGCGTGCTGTATTTTTTTTTAGTAAGGCTGTTAGGTTTTAAAGCTCTTAAAAAATAAATGTTATTCTTGAATATAATATCTAATAAATATTATCTGTATAAATAAAAATGAATCGCCGAAATGTATGTACGCGCATAACTTCCGAATGACTGCACCAAATTGGATAATTCTTTGTTTCTTGTATTTGTTATTGTCAGGAAAAGGTTTGTATAAAAACACTGGTGAGCTCTCACATTATGAAATTTGTTTATGAGCTGTTATAAAACTGAATGTACCGGGACCGAATGTATGGAATGCGAGAGGGGGGAGGGTAACTCGGGTAGGAGGTTCACTGGAGGGGTGGAAGGGGAATCACGGGGGGGGGGAGGGGAACCTGGGAGGGGGGAGGGGAACTCGGGAGGGGGGTTCGCGGGATGGGGGAAGGGGTGATTGGATTGGTGAGAGGGAAGGTTAAGTAGACGGAGTGTTAACGCGAGAGGGGAAAGGGACGCGGCAGAGGAAGGGGAGGCGGAAGGGGAGGCGGAAGGGGAACGGGGCGAATGGGAAAGGTCACGCAGGAAGAAATAATTTCTTTATTAAATAGCATAGCAACGCATGCCGGGTACCAGCTAGTTTCATATAAACGGCAATTATATGAAATTTCCTAGATAGAAAAAATCAGAACATTATTTTTTTTAACACTTTTTTTTTGTTATTTGTTTTTGGGGTGTTATGCCGTGTTGCGCAACCTCCTTCTTTAGCCAACGTTTCGGACAGCGTTGCAGTGTCCATCATGATGATGGACACTGCAACGCGAAAATACTTTTGGCCGTGAAAACCTTAAAACGTATCTCACTTTTTTTTCAGTTATTTAAAAAAAAAATCTATTTTTGATATTCCTCAGGAGATTTTTTTCTATTTTAAACGAGTCATGTTTTATTAAACATTTTCACAATTTGCGCTCCCTCTAACATTCGTATTTACATATTTCTACTTCTTCTTCTTTTTGAGCGAGTACCTACTACCGGGCCGGAATATGCCACTTTTGTTCTGAGTGGGTACAATCTGCGCCGCTAATGCTTCCATATAATTTTTTTTTTTTTTACAGTGATTACCACACAAGAATCTCAACTGCTCCCGTCTGGAGCCAGTGAGACTATGGCATCCCCAATTGGGGTATGTTGTGAGGCTGAAGGAAGTGGGGAGGGGAAGGAGGTGGGGAAGAGGAAGGTTGGGAAGTACCTGGCTATTCAGATCTGGTCACTAAACACGGCTAAAGCCATTTTCAAGCAACGTTTCAATTCTGAATGGTGGTCTTACACCAGGGCGATACTAATAGTATCTTCCACTCTGGAACATGCCGCAAATATACTATATATTATTTTTTTAAATGAATTAATTGTGAAATAACACAAATTAATCAAATAAAATTTATTTGCGCATGCCGGGTTCGAACCCGCGACCTCCGGAATGTGAGTCAAGAGTCTTAGCCACTGGACTATGGAGGTCGTTAATGGTGTCTGCCCTGAGATGCCACTAAGACAAATTAGATTTCAACGAATTCTCACGCATAAAAATATTTGTAAGTACTAATTGTTAGTGTTTTTATTTCGTGCATTAAAAATCACGTTCACTGAATGAAATCTAATATTGTAGGTGTAAGGTAGTCGAAGTCATTCAAACCTTGAAACCTCAAATTGTAATATTTAATAGATAGTATTAGCGATTCTCAATCGAAGATTTGAAACCGTAAATTCAAAAATAGATACGGTCGCATCTAGGAATTGAACCCAGGATCTTGGCCTTGCCGGGGCTCTACCACTGAGCCAACGGTGCCCTATCCCCTTATTAAACTACCGACATCTTTTGACATTTCTGCAAGTCTTTGATGAAAATTTATTTTAATTTTAAATTAACAAGTCGTAAATATGCAACCAGCAGTAGACCAAATACATGGCCGTAGGATGCACCCAACAAATCCCAACTCTCTCATGTGGAAACCAAAATTTCAAAACGGTACCAAGATTCACATACCTAGGCTCCCTGATAACAAACGACAATAATACCACAGAGGAGATCCAGAAGCGCATAGTGAACGCAAATCGCTGTTATTTCCGCTTATAAAACCAAATAAAATCCAGACTGCTCTACAGAAACATCAAGATATTAGTGTACAAAACATTTATCAGACCAGTACTTACGTACGCAGCTGAGACTTGGGTACTAACTAAGAGGAATGAGCAAAGCACTGGACGTTTTCGAAAGGAAAATTTTGAGGCGCATCTTCGGACCGGTTCTAGAAAATGGATTTTGGCGCTAACGTTACAACAAAGAGCTGTATACTTTGTTTAAGGAGCTAAACGTCGCAAAATTTATAAAACTGGGAAGACTTCGGTGGCTGGGTCATGTGGAGAGAATGACCGAGCATCAAGCGCCAAAGTGCTGAACTCAAGACCAATAGGGCGAAGGAGCCTGGGAAGACCAAGATTAAGATGGAGCGACAACGTTCTCAAAGACATCGATCTTGGAGCTTCTAAACTGGAGAGAGCTGGCACCTAACTACCTAACTAATGTGACCCTATCCTCTTCGATCATATTTATTATATACATATTGTCTTTTCAGAAAAGAACTGACATTTTAAACAGTGTTGAGAAAGCTTATCTTAAAAAAATGTCTGTTAAAACCGTTTGATGATGCCCTTGTCGCAGAGTCAAAAATCCCATATATAGTATTTTTCTGGTCAGTAATAATATCAGAAAATAGTCGCTACTACGGACCATGCCAGATGGAAAAAATCGACAGGAGATTTTTCACCTATATGCGAACCGGGAATAAGAAAATATATAGCTACTAATAATAATAAACCATTTAATAAATCCTTACTCTCCAGCATTTTATTCTGAGGCATTTTATCTCCGACAGGGTTGGATCTGACAATCCCGAATGTTGTCCACCTGTATTACGTAAGATTATGGGGTATTACCTGTCTACATATGTCTAGGTGACTTTATCATGCATCGAAACCGGTTTGGTAGATATCAATAATCAGGTTACAACTTGTTGCTAATAATTAAATTACAATCAAACAACAATTATCTTCAATGGAAAGATCACAGCATCACCACATGACATCTGTATTTGTACAAACCACATACATACGACGTATTTATGTGATCCTTTATGGCAAACTTCCAAGCAGACAGCGGCAATAATTTGCCTTATATAATGACCCGCTTATTAAAAACCCGCTCCGCAGGTTTTAGCTGCTAGGCCCTGCGGGTGCTTTTGGTTCAGTTTCGCCCAGTTTAAGTGGCCTACTAATAAAGGAAAAAAATCAATATAACTTACGACGTATATTCAATCCTTACATGGACAGTATCTATCCTTCCCTCTGCCCATCGATGATTTCTTGCCGCCGCTATCCGAATTTTTACCGAGTTTTTTTTCGCAGTTGTATTTTGAAAATTATTTTATAAAATTAACAGAATAACTCTTCAGTTTTCAAATATGGATATTTATAAAAATGAAAGGAAAGCAGACATCAGGGCCCACGCTTCAGAGTCTCTTTTGAAAAAACTCCAAACATTCCAGAATAAAGCCATAGGTATAGCCCTAGGCGCCCCCAGATGGATGAGGGTAGCCCAACTTCACAAAGACTCTGAAGTCCCCTTATTGAAAAAACCCGGGTTCTACCCGCGCATCTTGAAGGAAAAATCTCCAGCAGGAATGAAATACTTTCAGCTAACCCAGAGTGAATAACCTTTTTATTAAAAAGATTTAACGAGCCGTTGAGGGAACAATTAGGTTTTCTTTAGGTACTCGCGTGCCACCTATTGCAATTTTTTAATACAAATTTCATAATGCCAGAGCTCACCAGTATATAAAGAAACCTTCGCGGGGGTGCTCACATCAAATCCCCAAAGTTTCATTGCAATCGGATGAACGGTTTAGCAACGCATAATTTCATGACACTAGAGCTCCATATTATGTATAGAAACCAAGGCGTGCGCACATCAAATCCCCAAAGTTTCATCGCAATCGGATGATTGGTTAGAAACGCATAATTTCAGCTCACTATTGTATCCAGAAACCAACGCGGGCATGCGCACATTAAATCCCCCAAAGTTTCATCGCAATCGGATGAATGGTTTAGCAACGCATAAGAAACATACATACAAACAAGCAAACATAAATTGATTTCAATATACATATGTAAAAATGTATCCTTCCCTCAGTCTAACCATGTTACTGATCCCACGTATACAAACTTGGGCATCATGGACAGTATCTTTGCAACAGCTGATTGCATCTAATACGGCAGCACGGTGACCCACTGACTGAGTGCTGACTGGTGCTGACTGGCGGGCGGCTAGCAGCCCAGCACCGTGTCTCCGCTCCACTCCACCGTAAATTAAAATACTTGTACTTTCGTTAGGGAAACGGCATGCCGACGGTGTTACTATAATACAATGTACATGTACAGTCAATACCGAGCTAAGTAGAGCGATTCACTACTGAAATGCGCAAGTACAGTAACTGGTTTTCAGCACCACGCGCTTGCGATCACTTTAGCCGTGAGGAAAATGATAGGTCATCTGCGGCATGTGATAAAAATGGCATCATTTTAGACAGATTATTATTTTTTTCTTGAGTAATTTTATTAGTTGTGCATGATGAACACTTGAAGCAGATGAAAAAGTGGGTTTGGTCTTGTAAATCATGGTTTTACGAAATACTTTATGTTTTTAAAATAATAGTACTTAGATATATCGGCCAAAAAATGAACAAATAAAATTACTTTACATATAAGTCGTCGTTAGTAAACTTGAAAAAAATTTCAAAAATAAATCTATGTGGCGACTTCATGCAAATCAAACGGTAAATATACGTTATTAGTCAACAAGGCTGGCCCAAAGGCACATCAACTGTATTGCCCCAAAATTGTTCAATTCCCTACCCAATTCCATCAACATGTGTCAAAATCTGAACTTATATAAAAAAAAAAATGCTAAAAGCTGGGTAAACAACAATTTAGAAGTGAGTAATTTTTTCTATAAGGTTTATTTGTGCTATCTGTTTCCAAAACCCTAAAATATTCCATATCTTTCTGTATTTTAGATTTTAAAAAAAGGTTTAAGCGGCCTACGCACGACACTGCATGTAGTGACTGCGGCAGGGACTGCAGAGAGCGTTTGTTAAAGGGCCGCTAGAACGAGACAGCGCTAGTTCGCTCAACTCCACGCTCTCTGCAGTCCCTGCCGCAGTCACTACATGCAGTGTCGTGTGTAGGCCGCTTAAACCTTTTTTTTAAATCTAAAATACAGAAAGATATGGAATATTTTAGGGTTTTGGAAACAGATAGCACAAATAAACCTTATAGAAAAAAATTACTCGCTTCTAAATTGTTGTTTACCCAGCTGCAGAGAGTGTGGGTTTGAGCGAACTAGCGTTTGTTAAAGGGCCGCTAGAACGAGACAGCGCTAGTTCGCTCAAACCCACACTCTCTGCAGTCACTACCTCAGTCACTACATGCAGTGTCGTGTGTAGATCCCATTAATAATTTATTTTTTTTGATTCTACGGATTATTTCATAATCCTCTAACTAACTAGGGCTTTGCAATGCCCTTTTATGTTCTAACTAACTAGTTTTACGGCTCATTCGGCCTTATAACTATTACCTTCTGAAGGTGATTATTTACTTGACTGAATTTACTTTTACATTAATGTTATCGTGAGGAAAAAAGTCTTTACTGGATAAAAACCTCACCTGTATATGTATATATGCACACTGCATGTAGTGACTGCGGTAGTGACTGCAGAGAGTGTGGGTTTGAGCGAACTAGCGCTGTCTCGTTCTAGCGGCCCTTTAACAAACGAGACAGCGCTAGTTCGCTCAAACCCACTCTCTGCAGTCACTACCGTAGTCACTACATGCAGTGTGCATATATACATATACAGGTGAGGTTTTTATGCAGTAAAGACTTTTTTCCTCACGATAACATTAATGTAAAAGTAAATTCGCTCAAACCCACTGCAGAGAGTGGGTTTGAGCGAACTAGCGCTGTCTCGTTTGTTAAAGGGCCGCTAGAACGAGACAGCGCTAGTTCGCTCAAACCCACACTCTCTGCAGTCACTACCGCAGTCACTACATGCAGTGTCGTGTGTAGATCCCATTAAAAAAGGACATATGTATGTATATATACACACATACATATGTATATGAACGTGTGTATGTACGTATATTTTACATATACGTATAAATATATTTTTAATTCTAAGGAAATTCTCGGTAACTCCTGTAAAATCAATCACCTTGATCTCTAAAGATACTGTATATATATTTTTAAAATTCTCTTCTAACCACCACTGTTTAAATACCTATGTAATAACCACCACTGTTTAATATCCATATAATATAATGCTTCGCCTTTGTGGGATCTTTTTTTGTTACTCTCTTATATTTTATGCTATTATGTTTGTACCTATCTCCATGTATCAAAAAAAATTACAAATAAAAAAAAGGTCGACAATTAAAAATGTAATTTCATTTGCCTTTGGGTTGAGATGCAAAAAGAAATTAGAATATCTCATTACCAATAGATTTATAAATGATGCAAATACATGTTCAAAACTATACCTACTTAAAAAAAAATCGAGTGCAATTCACACGCGGTAGAAGCGAAACTTTACCAAAACAACCTCAAACAATAGGAGTCTTGATCATAATCAAGGCGGCCAATGAGCGCAGACCTAGCTTCATTTCCATTTCATATCTCAACCAACAGGAGCCTTGAAAAGTGACACCATAATCAAAGCGGCAAATGAGCGCAGTTTGATGCTTCGCAGGCGGTGTAATGCGTCATTTCCGTTTCATCTGAATTTAAAATCACAACGGGATAAAGAAGTTTTACTTCAAAAAACATTCCTGGGTTACGAACAACCTGACAATATTTATAAGGGAGCTAGCGAGTTCCCGGCATGCGTTGCAGTAATGCCACTAAAATTGTTTCTTTCTACGTGTCCCTTCTCATTCGTTCCCGTTCCCCTTCCGCCTCCCCCTCCCATTCCGCTCCTGCGTCGCCTTCTCCTCCCGCCTTCCTTCTGCACCTTCCAAGCCTTCTCCCCTTCCCTCTCCCGCTCTCCCGCGCCCCTGAATCTCCCTCTAACTATATGAAATACACACATTTTTTCAAACAACTCGCGCGCAACCTATTGCAAGATTTGTATGCAAATTTCATAACGCCAGAGCTCACCAGTATTATATAGAAACCTTCGCGCACAACAACTTACCAAAGTTTCATTGCAATAGTATAGGAAAAAATTTCATAAAGCTAGAGCTCATTATTTTATATGTAAACCATCACGGACACACGCATATAAAATCCCCAAAGTTTCATCGCAATCAGATCAATGGTTTGGGAACGCATAAGGGACAAACAAAGAAACATTCTTTTTTATATGTACATATTAGGGTGTTTCATATTGTTTTTCGTTTTTTGTTTGACTATTACGCGCCAAACACAGTTAGCGGGGGGAGGGGAGTGGTCTCAAACACTTGGCGGGCTTGTTTAGTTTAGTACAGTTTAATAGTAGTAATGGATCGCTTCACGGGACCGCGGCGCGCATTTTGCGTGCGAGCGTTTTATAAAAACAACGATTCGTACACTATTGTTCGACGTCTTTACAGGACATATTTTCATTTAACCACTGAGAAATGTGCCAAGTGTGAATTTAATCAAGCATTGGGTGTACAAGTTTGAACACACTGGGAACACAATGCCGGGTTAATCAACTGGGCGCAAAAGGACATCGAGGACGACCACGAATGCCGACCGCGTTCGCAAGGCAAGGAATTATCGGCCCTTAATTTTTTGAAGATTAAGATAATCGATATTGCCATATGATCAGGACTTTTCTGGCTACAAAAATGCAAAATCAGATCGGCTGCAACACATTTTTCCAACACAATGGAGCCACTTCTCATGTTACAACTGAATCCCTAGCTGCCCTTCACGAATTATTCCCTGAAAGAGTAATAAGTCGCCGAGGAGACATCTACTGGCCACCGAGGAGCCCAGATTTAACGCCTGCTGATTTTTTCCTATTGGGCTACTTAAAAAGTAAAGTTTACAACCCATTGCCACCCAACCTGGATGTTTTAAAGTAAAGAATCACAGACGAAATTAACGCTATTCCAAGAGTGATGCTCCAGCGAAATATTCAACATTTTAGTGCCAGGCTAAATGAGTGTGAAGAAGTCGACGGTGCGCACTTACAAACAGATATTTTTCATAAATAAAATTTTAAAACCTGCTCTTTAATTTAACAGTAATTATAAGAACTTTGAAACAATTCTAGTGTTTTATTTTTAAGTATCAAAAACGAAAAACAATCTGAAACACCCCATATTAAAAAAAATTACTACTATATCGTTTACGTGGAAGATGTTGTTTCATTGCTTGTCCAACGATAGAGATGACTTATGTAGCTAACAGAGGAATCTAACCCACGACGCCTGCGTAGGAACTAGACGCATTTTTCTACTCAGCCACTTTAACCGGTCATATTAGTTTTTTCTTTATTTATATTGTGTTTATGCGGTTCATGGAAACCATTTAAAACCCTTGATTTGAATACATATCTACTTTATTATGAATAAAGTTCGTTATCTTAATTCAGATAAACCAAGGTGAGAACCAAATGATTTCAGTTGTATGTTATTGTTCACCTTAAAAACGGTATCTAGTGACCTAGTTAGGTGAATACTGAAATAAAAAATAATGCCCATTTCCAAATGACATCAAATTGTTTATTTCTTTGAATTATTATATCAGTTGGCCAATCTAAATGTGTAGGTAGGTACCTTAATACCTTACCCAATAGCCCTTCGTGTTCATAATTCATAGCAAGGTCTTTACATTGTCCACTGTAAGCTGGTAAACTTATCTATCTATATTATATACAAATCAAGAAATGTTTGTTTCTGGGTTTGTATATAAATATATAGATATATATGTATACATGCTAAGCGTTGCTAAACCATTCATCCGATTGCGGTGAAACTTTGGGGATTTTTGTGTGCATGCCCGCAATGGTTTCTATATACAATAGTGAGTTCTGGAATCATGAAATTATGCATTGTTAACCGTTCATCCGATTGCGATGAAACTTTGAAATAGAAAGGGAAGAGGAGAACCCGGGAGGGGGGAGGGGATAGGGGAACTCGTAAGGAGGGTTCGCGGGACGGGGGAAGCGGGGGGGGGAGAGGGAAGGCAACGGATGCCAGGAAATGAATGAATGATTGAATGAGTTGAATGAACGCCCGAAGGGCCTAGCAGCAAAAACCTGCGGAGCGGATGCTTGCTTGTATGTAGGTATGTTTCTTATGCGTTGCTAAACCATTCATCCGATTGCGTTGAAACTTTGGGGATTTGATGTGCGCATTTCCGCGATGTGAGTGGGGAAGGGAACGCGGGAGGGGAGAGGGGAACGGGGGAAGGGGGAAGGGGGAGAAGAACGGGGATGGGATTTGCTGGACAAGGGAAGCGGGAGAGAGAAGAGGGAAGGCGGAGAAGGCAGAGTGGGATCGTGTGAAGGAAAGGGGACGCGGAAGAGGAAGGGGAGGCGAAAAGGCAACGGGACGAACAATTTATTTATTAAGTGGCATTGCAACGCATGCCTGCAAATCGCCAGTAACGAATAAAACATGCTCAATATTGGATGTGATTTGAGATTTTCACGTCCAAAAGTATTATCATGATGTATTTTTTGGGTTTTGTGCCCTGTTGCGGTAGGTACCTCCTTCTTTAGCCAACGTTTTGACAGGGATTAGGGTGACCATCATCAAGGCAGATGTTTTTTATTATTATTTTATGTCGATATATACGCCAATTAAGAGAGCTAGCTCTTGAGCTTGGTGAAGGAGTTATTTCAAAATTATATACTAGAGTGTACAATAAATATAATCTTAAGTTTAATGTTGTGAAGTTAAAATTTTATTTGGCATGAACCGAAGTTACAGCATTTTGATTGGTGATGTTAGGGTTGTTAATTTTTTTTTAAAGATTAATTTAACCTTTTTCTTGAATGATACGAAATCTGTTATTTTTACTTCTTCGGGAAGACTATTGAAATCTGTGGTTGAGGGAGGCCCTTTGAACATTCCAGCCGGACTCTCTCCACCCATCGCCTTGCGCCGCAGTTGGAGGGATGGATTCATACGTCCGTCATTCCTGGATACACTGAACCCCCGATTCCTACCCACCCCTCTTATCTTTTTCCTTCCCAGAACTTCCTATCCTTCCCTTCCTTAAAAAAGACCCTCCACACAGCATCCCCTAAGATGACGTAGGCCCTGAGAAAATTATTTTCCTCACGGTCTCCTGTGTGAAGCTAAGACCAGTGCCACAAAAATGGCTTGACGTATTTTGGCATATCGCTCGCCATACATTCCCAATTCCTATTGGGAATGTGTGGCCACGCCGTATGTAACGCCACATACAAATATGGCAAGCGATTTGTTGAAATAGGCCAAGCCACATCTTTTATAGCTGTGTGTGGCACCGCTTTAAGTTAAAAAAAAATAGAATGATGACTATTTGGTTTTTCTTTGAAGCAGTGAATATTTGGTTCCATGCCAATGTTCCTTGTTCTACTGGTATTACAATGGAAGATGCTCCGAGGAACTAGCATCATTGATCCCTTCGGCATCGGTGTATAGTCGGGAAATACGCCAAACGCGTGCCCAACATTTGTACACGGTTGACATTTGTCATATGAGAACGGGTCGTTTCTTCGACTCGCTCAGCTGTGGAATGATTTGCCGGCCTCTGTGTTTCCTCCTTCCTACAACATTGGTCTCTTCAATACCAATGTTTATTCCTTCCTCTCCTCAAAAAGACCCTCCACACAGCATCCTAGATGACATAAGACCTGAGGGAAATTATTTTCCTCAGGGCCTCCTGTGTGGAGTTGTAAAAAAAAAAAAAAACTCAGAAACAAGTCAACTCAACACCCCTTCAAAAAGTCATTAAAAGATAAGAAAAAAATAATTTTATAATAGCCGTTAACCCTAACCTAACATAACCTATTTTAGCATTTTTTTTCACTTTTTTTATCATCACTCTTTAGGACCTTTCTGGGGTAGTTCTGAGTTGACCGGTCACCGAATATTTATATAGGAATGTACCCTCAAATGCTGAAAGGTCCACTTCTTATGTAGGTTCCAAAAATTATGAGGGATTTTTGGGTAATTTCCTAAAGTCGTTCGATTTGTGTTGAAATGAAAATCGTTCACTTTGCGATGTATTTGGAATATTGCTTTAGCTCTATATTTTGTATTCCGAATTTTTACTATGAATTGGAAAAACATTACAGCCTTACTAAAAAAAAACCACAGCACGCCCGATAACCCACGTTGCTGCAGCAACATGCATAAAACAAAAATACACTAAAACACGATAGCATTACTAATAACGTTTTTTCTTAAAATTTATTTTATAGGTTTGGCAACAATGTAATTTTTCATAGTGTAAGTACTAAATTGTGTGTTTTCCTTCATAACCGCCAGGTGGCGCGCGGGCGCCTGCGCATTCGTCGTTCGGGCTGAAAGCAGCGCGAAAAAAAATCACTTCTCGGATGTGTGTGTATTATTATTACTTACTCAAATGTGATCGTAATTTCTAATAATATGACTAATTCACCATTATATTCGTATAATTAATATATTTAACGAGTTTTTGTGGTTTTTAATAAGTTTTAGTCAAGTTATAATAAAAATAATCATACTTTGAAAATTGAAATGTCAAAAAGGATTTTATATAAAACATGATAATTCAAATTTACATTAAAACTTTTTTATTTTATGACAATTTCATAAAAGTGGTGTTTTTTTAAATATTAATATCTAATACATGTGTTCCTAAACTAATCAAAGAAATTAACGTCTTTAGAGATGCAAGAAATGTGTTATAAAAGTCAGTATCATTTTTTAGGTTAGTTTTTTGGCAATAAAAAAACTTTGAAATTTTTTATTACTTTTTTATTGCATGCACGAGGAAAAGTGAGGTGACAGTTTCGTTCCAAATTCATTATATAAAAGGTCTGTATTTTTTAAATTTTGTTTTTTTATAAATTTCTGTACACTTTTTCACATCCGCGGCCGTTTGTCAATTGAATAAAATTTTCACTGGTTTTTTTAGTAAGGCTGTAGTGAATAATTTTACTATAAAGAAAAAAGTAAATCTATGGAAACAGTCACAGAAAACTTTAGTCACAAAACCGTATTTTTAAAAGGTTGTTTCGTATATGGATTCATACATTTCTAGTGAAAAACATTTGTTTTATAGTTATTTATGCTTATATTTTTTATAAAGTAATTAACAATTTTATTTTAATTTAACACAATGGAAACGGTAGGAAAACCTTCTATTCGTCCAAAGCACATTTTTAAATGTTAAACAGCCTTACTAAAAAACCCAGTGAAAATTTTATTCAATTGACAAACGGCCGCGGATGTGAAAACATTACACGAATGCGCAGGCGCCCGCGCGCCACCTGGCGGTTATGAAGGAAAACACACAATTTAGTACTTACACTATGAAAAATTACATTGTTACCAAACCTATAAAATAAATTTTAAGAAAAAACGTTATTAGTAATGCTATCGTGTTTTAGTGTATTTTTGTTTTATGCATGTTGCTGCAGCAACGTGGGTTATCGGGCGTGCTGTGGTTTTTTTTTTAGTAAGGCTGTAATGTTTTTCCAATTCATAGTAAAAATTCGGAATACAAAATATAGAGGTAAAGCAATATTCCAAATACATCGCAAAGCGAACGATTTTCATTTCAACACAAATCGAACGACTTTAGGAAATACTAAAAAACCCAGTGAAAATTTTATTCAATTGACAAACGGCCGCGGATGTGAAAACATTACTAATTAAAAAAATTGTTCATGGAAAAAAATACACTTGGTTTACACAGTCTGAGAGGGTAGTTTATCTCTGTTTTAGTAATGATGTTTTAACGAAATTTAGATTTTTTCCTAAGTATTTTGAATGTTGTATATATTTCTTATTTTTGAAGGTGTCGTAAAAACAAAACCATTTATGAAAACTAGATAAAATTACCTTTTAGATTTGTGTAATTGAAATACGCTTTAGTTTTAAAAAACTGCCATATATTAAGATTCAAACGCGAAAAAAAATGGAATTTTTATTTTACCAAAACATATTTGATAAAAGTGTACAGAAATTTATAAAAAAACAAAATTTAAAAAATACAGACCTTTTATATAATGAATTTGGAACGAAACTGTCACCTCACTTTTTCCTCGTGCATGCAATAAAAAAGTAATAAAAAATTTCAAAGTTTTTTTATTGCCAAAAAACTAACCTAAAAAATGATACTGACTTTTATAACACATTTCTTGCATCTCTAAAGACGTTAATTTCTTTGATTAGTTTAGGAACACATGTATTAGATATTAATATTTAAAAAAAACACCACTTTTATGAAATTGTCATAAAATAAGAACGTTTTAATGTAAATTTGAATTATCATGTTTTATATAAAATCCTTTTTGACATTTCAATTTTCAAAGTATGATTATTTTTATACTTGACTAAAACTTATTAAAAACCACAAAAACTCGTTAAATATATTAATTATACGAATATAATGGTGAATTAGTCATATTATTAGAAATTACGATCACATTTGAGTAAGTAATAATAATACACACACATCCGAGAAGTGATTTTTTTTCGCGCTGCTTTCAGCCCGAACGACGAATGCGCAGGCGCCCGCGCGCCACCTGGCGGTTATGAAGGAAAACACACAATTTAGTACTTACACTATGAAAAATTACATTGTTGCCAAACCTATAAAATAAATTTTAAGAAAAAACGTTATTAGTAATGCTATCGTGTTTTAATGTATTTTTGTTTTATGCATGTTGCTGCAGCAACGTGGGTTATCGGGCGTGCTGTGGTTTTTTTTTAGTAAGGCTGTAAATAAATAAAAACTACCATTGCGTTTGACACCGTGACCTCTGGACTCCGTTTGTTTGGGAAGCGTTTTATATGACTATTACCAGGGCCGCTGACAGCCAATCTGGGCCCCAAGTCTGCATCCGCTCCGAGTGTCATTGGCTTTTATTAGTCAAAAATCCGGGGCCCGTGAACCCGTCCCGGGCCCGGGCCCCGTGTTTCAGACTTGGCCAACGTGCCCTCTCGGCGGCCCTGACTATTACCTACGAGTATATTCGTAATTCGTAATGATAAAAGGCACACATACATTTTTGGCTTGTGGTCCTTGAAGATTGAACAGAAATAATGTTGAAGTATAAGTCAATTAAACGCTTACTTACACAAAATATAATATTATTTGAAATAACTGTGTAAAAATTTGAGTGGTCAAACACTCGTTTGGGGACGAAGTTTAAGTATTTTATACATTATTTACAAACCTGCTCATTTCAATGGTGAATTAAAACGGCTGTTATAATATAATGTTGATTTTGTATAAATACTTCCGCTCTCTTAGCAAATATTGTAGAAGCTTAAGAATTTGGGTGCTTAAATTATTAATTTTATTACACGAACATGCAGATCCTAAACACGAATCTTGGTATTATACCCAAGGTCTCGTAAATACGATTAGGTATGATTTTATTAAAACATGATGTGAAATAACCAAACAAATCAAACAAAATATTTCATTCCATTACTTGTTTAGTTACATCCTGCACGTTTGGTAATATGCGATATACAAAGAAACCATGGAAATAACAACTAACACGTATACAATTAAAAACACTACACCTCAGGATTAAAAACATATCCAACAAGTTACTACAAATACAACATTTGGACAAAAATGCTTTTCATACTATGGTACTAAACCAGAGTATCTTCTACTTCAGAGTATTTTCTACTGAGAGTATCTTCCAGAGTGGAAGATACTCTCAGTAGCGCCCTGGTGTAAGACCACCATTCAGAATTGAAACGTTGCTTGAAATGGCTTTAGCCGTATTTGGTGACCAGATCTGAATAGCCAGGTACTTCCCCACGATCCGCTTCTCTATCTCCTTCCCCTCTCCACTACCTTCAGCCTCACAACATACCCCAACTGGGGATGCCATAGTCTCACCGGCTCCAGACGGGAGCAGTTGGGACTCGTGTGCGGTATTCATGTTAAAAAAAAACTCTATTATAAAATCTCACTCTCACTTAAAAACCACAATATTATAACTTTTAAATCTTAAATAAAAAGCTGGATACAAATAATAGGGAGATCAGGCACCCTAGCACGGTCGATCGATACGTATAACTTTCGATAACTTCTCATCGTTCCCTAGTACAACTGTAGATCGTATAGGCTCTGACCAACCTCTAATTCAGATAAGTTTTAAGATTTTTACGGCCAAAAGCATTTTCTTTATTTGTTTTTGGGGTGTTATGCCGTGTTCCGCTACCTCCTTCTTTAGCCAACGTTTCGGACATCGTTGCAGTGTCCATCATCAGGGCAGATCCGGTAGATGTGCGAACCTCTAATTCAGTTTCTCAAACTCTAAAACAGAGCACAGTATGTATGGCATCGGTGTCCGTGAGTCCACCCAGGATATTCCCTGAATTTGCAGGAATACCTCAAGGGTCAAACTTGGGTCCTCTACTGTTCGTGCTATTAATAGATGGTATTCAATAATGCATCCAAAGTACTACTTATTTGATTTTGCTGACGATCTTAAACTGCTACGGATGATATGTGACATTCAAGATTGTTTTAAATTATAACTTGATTTAGACGCAATATCTTCATGGGCAGATAAGAAATTAATGAAAAAAGATGTGTCTCTATGATTCTATGACAAAAATTAAATTTGATTATAAACTAAATGATGAAATATTGTCATCAGTGAAATCCATATGGGACCTTGGGGTTACATTTGACCCCAAATTTACTTTTTCAGATCATATAGTGGAGTTGGTATCATCGTATTCAAACTTTTTGGATTTGTGGTAAGAATAAGTAAACAATTTTCCAAGCCCGAAGCGATGACATCGATGACCAACTGGCATTATAAGATTAAAATTAGAATACGCTTCTACTGTTTGGACTCCATACCAGCAAAAATACATAGAATTTATTGGAACAAATTCTAAAAAAAAAATAAGGTTGATCTTTATATGAAAATGCACGGTGAATAGCCGCGATTTATGCATCCCATGGATTTTTTTCATAAAGATAGCAGCTAATAATATGTACGTTAAGAAAATGAAAATAATGTTGGTAGTTCTTAGTCGAAGTATGATACAGTTAAAAGTGACCGAATTTCATATGGGTTCCGTAGCTCAATCGGTAGAGCTTTTGCCATGTAACCAAAAAGGGTCCTGGGTTCGAGTCCCAGCGGAGCAAATATCTTTTCTGATTTTTGATTGAGTTTTGGCTCAGATTTTCGATTGAGTTTCGCTAATATATTGTCTTCATTTAATTAAATATTTTTTCATTGTAATATAGATACCCACTGATCTTAAAATTAGAAGTGTATTATACCTTTGCAATTTTTGTGTTAACATAATGAAGAATAACGATATTGAAATTAAATATAAACCACAGTTTAGAAATTGCCCACATTTATTTAATACTAGCAAGTAGCTAGCGTTGCCCGGGCTTTAGATCATGTCTAATTTTGGATCTGAATATATTTAACTCATTCATATCTAAAAGTAGTTTAAAACTAAAGTCGCCATTAGTGATTCTTCCTTTCTACCTACTGTTAAATTCAAATTTATGTTAAACTAGCTAACCCGGTCACGCGTTGCTGTGGCTAATAAAACACAACGTCATCTACTGGATGGTTATCCAAACTTTATAACCACCGCTGTCTTTGAGTTTATCGCGAAGAGACAGACAGATGCCGCGGAGGACTTTAATTTATAATACGTAGAGATGGTGTGAAAGATTATAATGTGTATGAAATGCTTGGGGTAACAAACGTATTTTAGTTAATAAGGATTAATACTGTATCCGTCTAAATAACTTTTCAATTACCGCAATGTACGTGACCATTTTTTTAGAAGTTAGATTGGGTATAGTAAGCCTTCGCGGACTTTTTTGTAGATCTATAAAAGAGGAATATCCTACAATGCATTGTTTTGTTATATCCCAAAAGGATTATGCAGCGTTTTCGATGAAAGCTACCAGGCGGCTTGACTTTTTCCGACACTTCTAACAATTATCGTTATGTTTCAACCAATTTACACAAATCCTTGTCAAATTAAATACTTAAACCTTCCTCACGAAACACTCTATTGGTGAAAACCGCATGAAAATCCATTCAGTAGTTTTCGAGTTTATCGCGAACAGACAGACAGACAGACGACGCGGGGGACTTTAATTTATAATATGTAGAGAAGGTGTTAAATTACATTAAAATCAAATCACTTTGAAAAACACCATTTAATCAAATTTACATTAAGTAGGTAGGTACCTTAACAACAGTGCTTCTTCGATTTTTTTTTCTTTAAGAATAAAAAAAATGCTTTTTAAAATGTGATTTACAGTGTTCTGTATGTTCAGTGTCATTGCGCTTTAAAATAATATTTTATAGTTAAATTGGTGTTGCCAGCCTACAAATTTTGTAGTTCCGTTTTTAATATTTTCCATTCTTAATTGACACACTACATGTATGATCATCCTGTATCTGTCCAAGAGAATTCCAAGTGTCAATACTAGCCCTTGCTTTAGTGATGTTCATTGGAAATAACCACCTTCTCGGATTTCAAGTGTGCCATGAATAATAATTCGAGTGAGATTACTAAGCAAATTTAGCAAACTAAATATTTGGCATTCAAATTACCATAAAATATTAACAATTTCTGTAAAATTTTCCCTGCTCATTTCGAATTTACCTATGATTTCTGCAAAGAATATACTCTCAAGGTGAGATCATTGAGTTCAGAGCTACACATTTCGCAAGTCTTAAAATAGTTTAGCTATTAAATATAAGTAACAAAAATATTTTTATCGAAATTATTGCTCAACAAGTTTTATACATCTACCATTGGTATTTTGTATAATCATTGATACCTATCTAAAATTTTTATTTTATTATAGATAGTAATTTTAATAAATTTAAAACCTGCTTATTTACATAGCATACAGATTTTTATATAGTTATTGATACCTACCTAGAAATATTCATTATACATATTACAGATATTAATATCTATTTGGAAGTGGAGGTAATCCACCTCTTACCCGCCCTGGTATAAGTAACTGATGGTTACTCCTTCAAGGCTCTCGCAAGATTCTAATTTTTTTTGTTAAACGAAGCTACATTTATTTATTTTGAACGAATCTAGACCTCCAGTGTCCATGCATACGTTGTTAGTAAGCAGTATGCAAGTGCTTAACAGGAAAAACAAAATGCAAAAAATAGGTTAGTAAGACAAAGATAAATTAAACAGGGCAAAAGAAAAACTCATTCATGAAGCTCCATGAGGCGGCATTGCATCTGTAAAAACCCGCAAGCACCTGCATAAAATAGAGAACATAAGTAATAAAATAAATCTCAAATCAATTGGCAAGTACCAACAAAAAATGTGAATGGCTTTCGGTCTGATCATAAACTACACTTAGCTTCCGTGTCCCTTAGCCAACCACTCAGTGAAGCCTCAAAGAATGTTGGGGAATATTTGGGGTAAAATACCCGAAGACTCAAAGAAAATTCAGCGTTGGGTAGTCAGAGGCAGGACAAAGGACAGTCAAGGTCGTCTGATCAAGCCTCAAGCCTGCACATATCATTGGGGGAGGCGCAGATGATTTGAGAAGGATCTGCAAAATTAGTAATGTAACTAAATATGAAGCAGGGACGAGGTCCAGCACACCCCCGTATGGGGATAGGGAAAAAAAATTGAGTTCAGTTCATCCAGTAAAACATTGAAACAGTTAAAGACAAACAAAACAAAACAAGAACATGGCATAAATTAACAGGTAGATCTATTTGGAAGTGTAATTTTAACAAATTAAAACATTTTAAAACTGCCTTTTTACGTATATAAATTACGGTCAGTGGCTGAGTTTGCCCACCTGTCCAGCCGACTCCCCGATAGCCCAGGGACTCTCCAGCCGGACTCTTTCGACCCATCGCCTTGCACTGCAGTGGGAGGATTCATACGCTCTTTACTCCTGAAATCATTCCCAGATTCCTACCCTCATACTTTTTTCCTTCCCAGAATTTACTCTCTCTCCTTATCATAAAAATACCCTACACACAAGATAACATAGGCCCTGAGGGGAATTCCTCGGGACCTCCTGCGTGGAGCTTATTAAAAAAAATCTTTAGCTAAGGATAAAGAACGGGAATCCACCTCCTGCGTGTATAACGGTAGAGTCAATCTCCGTAAGCACCAATGTAGCAGCATTGTTGAAGACTTTATAAAATATAAAGTTATGCGCCTACCTTGGACACATAATCACCAGTAATCTGATTGACGATGACGACATCGATAGGCAAAGAAGAGCTCTCAGTGTAAAAGCAAACATGCTCAGTAGAAGATTCCGCCTTTGCAGTACTGCTGTAAAAAGGACGCTCTTCCTTTCCTTCTGCGCAACACTGTATACGTCTGAACTCTGGGCAAACTACAAGAAGAGTAGTATAGAAAGACTTCGGGTTCAGTATAACAACGCCTTCCGCATAATGTTTGGTCTCCTCAGATATTGCAGCGCTTTCCGGATGTTCACGGAGGGGCGAGTTCCTGGCTTTGCAGCCCTTATTAGATCCAGGGTGGCAGGAATGAGGGAAAGAATAACCAGCTCTGGAAATATCCTCGTCATGGAAGCCCGCCTCAGTCCATCATCCAGTATTGATGCACACTGGAGAAAAATACTGGCTCCTTACGTGCTCACAGAATCCTGAAAGCTTAATATTATTATTTCTTATGTTTTCTTTTTACTACTATTAGCTTATTATCTTTTTTTGTTTCGTGTACATTCATATCCACCTTCTTTTTCTTTTTTTTCCTTTCAAATACTTTGTACATGTATGTGTATATTATACCCTTATGGAATGTGTGGGATTGCACTCTCCTCCCCACATACTGGAATAAACACTTATTTATTTATTTATTTATTTATTTATTTATTTATTTATTTATTTATTTATTTATTTATTTATTTATTTATTTATTTATTTATTTATTTATTTATTTATTTATTTATTTATTTATTTATTTATTTATTTATTTATTTATTTATTTATTTATTTATTTATTTATTTATTTATTTATTTATTTATTTATTTATTTATTTATTTATTTATTTATTTATTTATTTATTTATTTATTTATTTATTTATTTATTTATTTATTTATTTATTTATTTATTTATTTATTTATTTATTTATTTATTTATTTATTTATTTATTTATTTATTTATTTATTTATTTATTTATTTATTTATTTATTTATTTATTTATTTATTTATTTATTTATTTATTTATTTATTTATTTATTTATTTATTTATTTATTTATTTATTTATTTATTTATTTATTTATTTATTTATTTATTTATTTATTTATTTATTTATTTATTTATTTATTTATTTATTTATTTATTTATTTATTTATTTATTTATTTATTTATTTATTTATTTATTTATTTATTTATTTATTTATTTATTTATTTATTTATTTATTTATTTATTTATTTATTTATTTATTTATTTATTTATTTATTTATATAAAAAAAGGAAAATTTCTCTTGGTCTAATTATGAAGGAATTACAAATTTATCTAATAACACAAGCCAAAGTTGAAAAATATGCGAAAAATGATAGAGATATTTACTCCACTCCGCTCCGCCGTTGTAGGCCGTATTCTGAGAGGTTAAGATTGATTCTATGAGGTTTCTGTGAGGTTAAGATTGATTCTGTGAGGTTAAGACAGATTCAGTGAGGTTAAGATTGATTCTGTAAGGTTAAATTGATTCTGTGGGTTAAGATTGATTCGGTGAGGTTAAGACTGATTCTGTGACGTTAAGAATGATTCTGTGAGGTTAAGACTGATTCTGTGAAGTTAAGATTGATTCTACGAGGTTAAGATTGGTTCTGATTGATTGTGTCAGGTTAAGATAATAGTCAACCTCCGATACCAGAAGGCCTTAGAAGGCACGTTTCAATATTTTAACTTGAATGATATTGGGAAAATTTATTCACATTATGTTCATATGATATTTTTTATAAATTTATTAAATTTTTTATTTTAATTCTACTCAAGCTAAACGATAGGAAAAGCTTCCCTTTATCCCAAGCATATTTTTTGTATTCATAATGTAAACCGATTCATAGTAAAGACTAATTGATAATAGTGATGTCGATGTCTAATAAAGTGTTATTTCTTTGTTTCAGGTAAGCATCACATTCATATTATAGCAGCTAACCGTAATTAAGAACCTATCAACGGATCTTCACAGAGTGGAGGATACTCGTACTCTCAGCATCGCCCTGGTGAAAGCCTACCATTCAGAATCGAAACGTTGCCTAAAATGCCGCGTTTGGTAACCAGATGTGAACAGCCAGGTATTTACTAACCTTCCTCTTCCTCTAGCAGTGAAAATACTCTTAGCATTTCCAACAAAAAAACATTGCGGTAGGCCTAATGGTATTGTAATAAAATTTTAAATTTATACTGATCTGACCTCATTTGACTGAATAACGTGTTACAACATTTTGAATTTACAACTTTTTTGTTTAAGTTTAAGGTCAAATAATGCTTAAAACAGATAGCAGATACTAGCATCAAATGAGCTTGACAAGTGTTGTTATATGCAAGAATATCTCATTTACGTTGACCTACAATAGTATCGTGATTACGTGTTTACTCAATAGACACGATATCTAAATAATAATATAATTGTAAAATTGCCACCCATGGAAAGTGGGCCAGTAGTGTGAGACACCCTCGTTAAAACTGTCCCAGCTTCATCATGATAACAGCTAGTAAAACGTCGGCGTCGTATCACTTTCGTTGCGCATACGTGCTTGTTTTTCTCAGGCGTGTTGTAATCGCAATGAGCCTAGTTACCAACGTCTGTAGGCCCTTGTGCAGCTCTGCTTAGAAGAAATATGTACTACTGGAGAAGAATGCAGACAGATCAGTCGCTGAGACTCGATTCTCCAGTCGAGGCCGCTCGCAATCGCCGTGGAAAGTGCCTACATTGGACGACTTTGTTATTCTCGAGTCTCATCGAAGGTACATACTTAGACGCTCAAACAACGAGTGCGAGTTGTCATCGCCAAAACTGTCAAAAACTAGTATTATTGTATCCTAATCTAAGGCCGTTTCCCGCGCACACTCTAACAGGAATCGTATATTTTTACAGAGTTGTTTTAAGGTTCATTGTAATTGTAATGACTGATTTATCGGCGATATTGGCTGCAATACATAATGTAGAGCAAACTGAAGCAGATGCTTTGAGACCAAAGATATTGAAATACAAAGAGATATGCTATGTTGGCCGCCCGACTGTCGGTGGACCTAATGGGCATAGTTTTAAATACGGAAAGAATTCGCTCATTTAGTTGTTTTTTTTAAGGTGTTCAGTAGTATTGGTTTAAAGTTCCTTTAGTTTATTCGTTAATTATTAGTTAATTTAGTTTATTCGTTAATTAGTAAATAATATTGGCGACACCCGGAAGCGCAGTCCCACCTAGTAACAACTGCAGATAGAACATCTCTTATATTTCAAAATCTTTGTTTCAGACCAACAAGAATATTTCGCCGGAGGCTAGATAGTTTTCGCATGAAAATTATCTTCATAATTAATCTTTTGTACTGTCGTTTTGAATATGTTATCAGCTGCTTTTGTTTTTCAGTAATATACCCGCCAGCCATTTCGAAGAAAATGCGCTCGTAATTTCAAATTCACACTAAAGAAACGTCAAAAACATAGAAAATATTTACAGGGCTGCCAATAAAATCGTCTCTTAAACCCTTCGACATTGAAGAATATGTAAAAATGAAACATTCGACAAAGTTTATCGAGATGGTGAATAATTTTTCATTCGTAGATGGCGCGTAACGAGTAACTCTTGATCGTTATTGGAGAATCGCAGCCCTGATTGTTAATTCGTTTGGCGAGAAACAATTTACCAAGGATTTATTTATGAATTGCGGAATCTAAGAGCAAAACGTTTCTAAAATATGTTTTTATTTCATCTCACATGGGTATTTTAATAATTTTCTATCATTGAATTAAATTAACATTAAAAATAATAATTAATAATATTTGTAAAAAAATTGGTTTCCAGAGATTTAATACTTATTAAATTAAATTTTAATTGCGAGGTTAACAAGTTCTAGCTACATTAGGAAATCAGAAAATCTGTTTACGTAACATTTGAAACAGCAAAAACTCTCGTAATGAAATTTGCACACCTTTTTTCGGAAGATTCTGGAACTATTTTTAAGTCAGAATATATTTTTCAACACTGGCTATGGAGCTTGGAAACATAATTTTGACTGTTAATGATATTGTGACTAAAAAATGATGTATGGTGTATTTTTTACTAAAAAATAACACAATGTGTCATTTTATTATTTGGTCATTTACAAAAGTTAAATTTAGAACAAAACAAAAACAAAAAACAGTGACGACATGAGTAAAATATTTTTTTAGTTTGTTTTTTGTTGTTTAGTTTGATTTTGAAGAAAAAAAGCTTGTTGAAACTCAAGAAAAGCCAAGCAAGTATTTTATAAGGCAAATTGAAATAAAAATATTATTAATCCGTCAAAAGATGCAAACTCTTAAGAGGAAACCGGGCGGCGTTTTGTCCATACAAGCGTATTTCCTCTCTGGATTTTGACAAGTATTTTTTTTAATTTGATGTATTTATCGACCATTAGCGGGTCGGTACGTTTTGCTTCTTATAAGAGTTAGGACCCTAAAAAAATCGTTAAAATTGAATGGTTCGAACAAACTAGATAATGTATAATATAATTTAAAAAGCATAACGTACACACTTATAATATTTTCTTCTAATACAGTTAGTAAAAAAATCTTAAAAATCGATCCGGTTTTGAGGGAGAAAAATGGGGAATACAAAACCTCGATTCTGATGATTTTATTTAGGAACTAGCTGAGGTACCCGGCATCGCTCGGGGAGTTAATATTCGCTCAGGGAGTTAATATTCGCTCAGGGAGTTAATGACGTTCAAACCCATGACGGATCTTGCCTTATATACCCTTACCAATGGGTATCCCCACCCATACAATGAATACTTCAATAATACTTCAAATGGTCCACAATGTTCCAGAACATTCCATAACATTCAAGAGTATTCTGGAATGTTCCACAGCGGTATTCCCGAATATTCCATAACATCCCAGAATGTTCTGGGATGTTCTTGAGTGTTGTGGAATGCTCTCAAACACTCTCGAATGTTCTGAACTGTTCTAGAAATTTCTTGAGGGTGAAACTTCCAGACCTTATATCTTCAAACGCACGCCATTTAGGTAAAACCGGGAGCCTTATTCATGGTTGGGGGATAGAGGGCTACACACCACATAACTCCCTTGATCGCTCCAGGACTCGTTTCTGAGTTTAAGCGGGACGTATACTTTTGTACACTTGCTTTTATAATATACTAGCTGAAGTCCCGGCGATGCCCGGGCTTTATATAGAGTTTTCGAAACCACATGTAGACAGTAACCTTCCTCTTGTTTTGAAGGTCACATGTGCAGTCATCAATCTCGGCATAAAAATGTAGATTGGGGTTCAAATCAAATCACACCGCCCGCTTGCCAGCCCGCTCGTCCACCGTATATAGACATTATATATTTCAACCAATTTACACAAAACCTTGACAAATTGTATACCTGAACCTTTCTCATGAATCACTCTATCACTCTATCTATTGGTAAAAACCGCATGAAAATCCGTTCAAAAGTTTTTGAGTTTATCGCGAACAGACAGACGCGGCGGAGGACTTTAATTTATAATATGTAGAGATATTGATTATCAGGCTGTGGTGCAGTTGATCCTTTTGCTCAGTATTAGAGGGCTCAGTGACAGCGACAGTGTGGTAAAGCACTTATTATTCAACTTTCCTCTTAATATTATCTTTTATTATTATGGTAGGTAGTAGGTACCCGATTCATTCACTATAGTGCATTCTGTGCAGTTAATTGAACCTCAGTTAGAGCCCAGAGGTGCATTGCGCCCACTTACGACTGTCCTATATTCACAAGTGCATTTGTACCGCCTCCGCGTGCGCCTGCGCTTAGAGATACGTCAGCATGAACGAAAATAAAACACACTGCTGACCTTGAAATTTACGCACTCGTGCATGTATTTTTTTAACGAGTGTGCGTAACTATTGTGTAATCACGAACAAGTTCTCCTTGTGAAGATAACATTGTAATTTATTTAGTAAACTAGAAATAATGAATAATTTAATTCTTTGTGGGCCGCTTAAAAAATTAGTTTCAATTATTAATTTAGTTCAGTAAATTGTATATCTTACTAGATAATGTGTTAAGATGTGCATAAAAATGGTATACAATCTACAATATGTAATTTCCCTTGAATAGTAGGTAGGTACATTAGCGTTTAAGGGATAAAGCAGTGGTTCTTAACCTTGTTGGAGGTACTGACCCCCACCAGTTTCATATGCGCATTCACCGAACCCTTCTCAATTGGAAAAATGAAATATTATTTTTTCAATTTCAACTTACGTATATATTTATATATAGGTGCACAAAATTAAGAAAAACCATTAAAGAACAAAACCATTAAGAACGAAGAAGAAGCCAATGATGGAAAGCGTGTCATAGCGAATCATACGAGCCGGGGGTGTGTCTCGACTTCCGCCGAACCCGCGAGACTGATTCACCGAACCCAGGAATTTTTTGATCCCTTTAACTGGGTTAAAGTTATCAAAATTCGTGTTGTATGTCGGTATTATTAGATTAGTTGTTTTTCTCTCCCTCCCCCCCCCCCCCCCGTAAAACCATATGTTTGCTGTTGATTCTTTCTCTCTTCCTCTTATTGCTATAAAATTTATACATTATAATATTTTCGTTTTTGTATGTTATCATTAACTCACAAACAATTGCCAAATATGCCTTAAAAAAATCAAGAAAAAATTTCAATCGCCTATATTTTATAATTTAAAACACAAATAAATACACATATCCGTACAAGATATTTCGTACTAGATACTTGCAGGCTGGAATAAAATAACTATACAAGTAATAACCACACAGATATAATAAAATTTAAAATGCCATTAGGTACCCATTGTCCATATGGGTCCATTGCTTCACGTGGGCAGCAAAGATGTCCACAATATTTATTTCTCTTCTCTGACGAAATAAAAAAACCACAAAGTTATAGAAAATACAAGGTGTCTGGAAACTTGTGGTATGAGCCGGAAACTAATGACTAGTTTCTTATTAAGTAATTTTTATTACTGTGACAGCTGTTTTGGCGTTTAAGGCCATTTTCAAACGTGCTTAAGTCACGTTGAGACTTATTTACATGATTCTATTTGCCCTCGTCCACTTATGGTGCAATGGTTCATTACCGGTTAAACCGATTTACTGAGAAAATAATTGTGACAATACGGTCTCTATTCGGCGGGGTACTTTGAAATCTGTTTTCCCATTTTAATTGTAATGTTTTCTTAATTGCTTAATTACACACATTCTTCTTCTTCTTCTTGGCGTGCCCTATCAGGTCTCCCCGACGTTGGCGATCACTCTGGAAAATGTCTCTCTGTCTTGCGCTGCCCGGAATAGCTCCTCCACACTTCTAATACCGGTCCAATCTCATTATTATTCGATTGAACGTCAACAATTTTTATAAAAACTGTCATGTTTATTTCTACAATGGTAATTGTAATGGTAACGGTAACTTTATTTTTATTTTTTATTTTATTTTTTTTTAATATTTAATAATATTATTATTTAATTATAAAAACAGTTCATTATAAACAAGTTCTGCTTCTGCTTCGTAATTATTATTATGCGTTACAGCTGTTTCGCTAAAAAAACCGTTTAATAAAAACTCTAATAATCAGAAAGCTATTTTAATTAATGAACAAATATAATTCGCTCGCCACTTTTAGATATATTCAAACCTAGTCCAAATACCTAACTGTGCTGTGAAGTAAATACATGAGTCATCGTGGGTTTATTCAAGACCATAATGACGACTATTTCAAATTTCAAATATCAATTGTATTATAAAGTAAATCTTGATGAATCATCAAGGGGCTTATTTTATGGAATAATTAACGACCTTCAGTCAAATTTAAACAATCCAGTAATTGGGAAACTTACTCGTAACCATTAACACTTCAGTCATTTTACTTAGAAGTTTAGGGGCACAGGTAATAAAAATAAAAAGCTATTCATTTTTTCATCATAAGTACCTGTCTAGAAATGACATAAACATAAATGTAGGTGGTAACAACCACAGTTTGAAAATGCCTTCAGAGGGCGAAACAGCTGTAACGCATAATAATAATTACGAAGCAGAAGCAGAACTTGTGTATAATAAACTGTTTTTATATACTGAATAATAATATTATTAAATAAATAAAAAATCAAAATAAACTCAACAACAATAAATAGGTAACGGTAACCCTGTAATGGTAACCCTGTAATTGTAATGGTAATGGTAAATGTAATGGTAATGGTAACCCTCGGCGACCATCTATCTTGCCTTTGAATACAAATTGGAGAAAGTGATACTTCTCCCCTCGAAGTATGTGACCCAGATATGAAATTTTCCTGACCAATGTAAGCAGCTCTTTATCTGCTCCAGCCCGCCTGAGAATTTCTGTGTTGGTGATCATGCCGGTCCATAGGACCTTGAGCATTCTCCGGTGAAGCCACATTTCAAAAGCTTCTAACCAATTACACACATAAACAATTAATTATTAGGTTAAATTCGAAAAAAAACGGCCGCTCTGTGATTACTATCAGCTATTTTTATTGATGCTGTGAAACCTATACCCGGAATTAAAAGTTTTTTTAAAACCCGTTAGTTTGCCGAAAAACAGGAAAAAATTAAAAATATAAATCGATTTGTTTGGCTTCTGTAGTTTTCCGATTGTGTAAAGCCTCGATTACGTTGAGCGAGTTTACAAGCTACTGTATGGGAAATTCACTATCTGTTAGTAAACTTGCTCAGTGCAATCGTATTACTAGCTAACTAGCAGATTGTGGACAATCTACGAAAAAGTTGAAAGGTAGTCAACTTTACTCGCTACTCGCTCCAGATGGCGGCTCACGAACAGCTGATTTCGTAAGTGTCAGAATTAGTTCTTGCGGGAGTCGTAATTCTCGCCACTGTCTAGCGTGTGGGCTAGCTGCGATCTCAAGTTTTTTTTACAAAATGTTGACAGAATTCACAACGTTTTCTATAAATATATTCGACGTATTCTATTCGATGTATTGTATTAGACGTATTCTAGACGCCGTGTAATTACCTGATACGCAATGCCATTACAGAATACCACATCGATTCCATTGTTTTCACGTTTAATGTTAACATTATATATTCTTACATTCGAGAGTTATTACTTGGCATAAACCAAAAAATAAATAACGTGGTTTTACACCCGATGCAACTTTTAAAACATTTATTTCGCAAGGAGTATTTCTCGCACGTGAAAAAATGTTTGAGGTATTTCATTAAACCGCATTACTCGTAAATTAACAATTAAGTAGAATCTTACGAATGTGATGAAATACCCGCCAGCAAGGCTTAACGTCTATAGTTTTACCTCTTTTGAATTCACGTGCTAACAGAAGATAATTTTGATTTGAACAAAAGCGAAGGATATCTAGTTATGTGTTTGAATTCGTGTGCACGGCGTAATTGCATTATTAAAACGTTCATTTATTTTTTTGAAAATCTCCTACTACCACCAGAGTAAGCGAAAAAAGTTGCTTTTGTCGTGATGGAGGAGCGAGCCGAAGAATCAAACACGCGACACACTGGTGTGACCCGAACGCAAATTCAAATCAGCCACTGACCGGTCATTTGACGTTCTGCAGATTGAATGGAATCTTGGAATAGTGCCTGTCTAATAATGACCTGTTTGTTAATAAAATTTTAAAAGCACTTGGTTCTTTGCCCATTTCGCCACACGGTACGTTTGTTGTGTCATGTGTTTAACGGTTCTTTTCAACCTTCACCATTGAAATTAAGTCTGCGAAAGGAAGACGACATTCGTTGTTACAGTGATGCAAGTTTATCTTCGTTTTTAACTGCATTGTACCACATTACCGCCATTACCACTGAAGACTTTCATTCCTACAGCTTTCCAAGGACGTGATTTGAAAGGCCTCGGTATACTCGGACACCTATCAGGGCTGATTGGTGGACTTAATAAGAAAATTACTGGTAGCCGTTACTTCGCACATTCTCTATTGAAGTCGGTCGTTTGCAGGTACAGGCATTCGGTGCCTGGCGGAGAGACGAGCGCCTGGTACCCGGTACCTGGTGCCTTGTACTCGGACTGTCGGTACGCGGGGCGCAGTAATATAAGTATTTAGCAGTAATTCTTGCAAGTACACAAGTTCCGCTGTCTTCCACCAGTCACCCATTTCTCAATCTGCGAGCCTGGTAACATTTAGCAACAAGTGCTGGTGCAATATGACTGAGTTTGAAGCAGGCTAGCCCGTTGGGTACTATAACCATGGATAGGTACTATAACCATGGATAATTGAAACAAGTGGGAATTGACATGGAAGGTGGAAGCTTGCCCACTGCCGCCGCGCAACGACCTAACTGCGCGGACTATCAAGGTGGCGGAGCCAATGAAAGTTATGCTTTGGTGGCGTACCTGTTACAGCCATATTGGTGAACTATGTTGGTGGCACTTTTGTGTCTACTATATTAATTAATAATGATTTATGGAATATCTCTCTACAACAACGTATTTATTTCCTCCAAGACCACTACGAATGATTAACTAGCGTCCTTCAGAATTCTCTGACCTAACAAATGAGTGATTACATCTTGTGGGGAATAAAAGGTAAATAACATGTCAAGGTTGGAAATTATTTGAAAAAAGCATAAGCGGTGCTATCAATAGTCAATAACATCACGGCAGCTATTAATAAAAAATATTTTGAATATTAAAATAAATGAAAACCTACAATGTTTTTAACATTCAAGAATCTCGAAGTTTATTGATCAAATGGAAATTCTTGAAGAAATTTGGATTTCAGGAAACCTGCATAAATTATTTGTAAATTATATTAAAAACAGAAAATTTTGTGTAAAAATTTCAGACCATTGTATCACCATAAAAAGATTTGCAGGCGTACCACAAGGATCGATACCAGGCCCTACATTGTATATTATACATGTTGATATTGATTGCAACGATATTGATTTTCTCTCTTTAAAACATTATGACTACACCTTTGACAATGCCGACAACACAGCATTAATTGCATGAAGATTTATTAAGGGCTAATATTTTATTGCAAATAAATTTTGTCACTCTTCAATATGGTCTGATTAAGGATTAATAATTAATGCCAAAAAACATCAAATCTCCCCATGCCAACTTCACCATAAATCCTAAAATTATTTCTCGCAGTTTTAATTGCATCCACAATTATGTAAAACAGCTGTGCTTATATTAATCATGTCAGAAAATTTAACATTGTACAAAATATATTTATCTGAGCTTAAAAGATGATTGTATTTTCAAAATGGTGTATTCATCTATCAAAACTTTGCATGCGACTTAAAACTTAGTGAGCAGACTTAATTTGTTTTGTTCCACGAAACAAGTTAAGAATAATATATCCATAGTTGACGGAATTCCTAATAAGGTACTTCAATGCTAATAAGATGTGGAATAACTAAATTAGGACATTAAAGAAAAACAAATCTTAATTTAGTTAGAAATGTACAATATTCCACAGTCAAATTACTCTTAAGCAAAGTGAAATACACACAAAGACGTGATATATCTAAATCATTGTTATACAATTCTGTACATTTAATATGTGTTCGTGCTATATTGTGGCTTAAAATTGTAAGTCAGTACACATCACTATTTAAAGATAACAAAATAGTGGAACTTGCTTATAATTAATTACAAGAGTAACTGCAAACGACAGACTTCTTATTCCCAGATATATAAATAAATACGGTCTAAATAAGAACCTTAGAATACAATGTCCCAAAATTTACAACATGTTACCAAACTCAATAAAATGTTGTCATCAAATTTTCAGAAGGAGAATGTTGAAAAAATGGTTAAGGGTAAAATGAATGCCTTAATAAAATAATAAAATCAAACCTGTACTAGAAGCTTAGCGTTCATTATTATTTCCTAAATAACTAAAGCAATGTAAATTTTCACAACATACAGTTTACGTTTTGTGGTACATTTGTATTTAGGTAAACAATGATGTAATATTATGTTAACAATATAAATTTGTATTCTTTGTGTAGTTTAAAGGCAAACTTTAAATCACAAACATAAAAACAATTAATTTTATTATTTTTTTAGGAGTGGGTGTTTTAATGTGATTCCTGGTCAATAAATGTTCATATTTAGGTAAACAAACACTCTATATTAAATTATACTTCCGTCTCACCAGAAGCGGAATTCCAACTAACACAAACACCTCGAAGTATGTATTTTAATAAGGTTTTTTTATAATAATATGTTTCATAGCCTTTGAATCCATCACGTCGTAGTCTTTAATTGCTTTGATCAAGGTTAGGTTGTCTTGTACAAACAAGTCTGTAAATAGATTAGGTATAAGAAAATAAAACTTCTAACTTCTAACATCGATGTTATGGACGTCCAGTACGTTGAAGTACATTGAAAATTGTGTAATAATACGAGAAGAATATGTTTATAAGTTGGACTGATAAAAAATACAGTACTGCGTGTGATAAATATCATCATCAAAGTATTAATAGGCTAGAGACTGTACAGTTGAAATTTAAGAATCCGGCTAAGAATGCAACTCTGATGCTGCGCCTTACGCAAAACCATGTTCGTACGCGGAGTTTGTTCACAAGTGTACTTTTGTAATAGAACCGAATTAAAGCAATGCCAAAAGATGGCGCCACTTACGTTAACAGTTTGCGTGATTAGCATCGCCTGGCAGTTGCGCCTAATTTCGTGTACATATGTCTCCGTTTATGGAGAGATTCACAATAATGTGATTATTATTGTAACTACTGGCAGTTGTGAATGATAGTACCACGCGGCCATATATTACATATGACGTCATTGCCTGTCGCGGTTACTTTGTCCCGGTGACTGGCTATCACTGGATCACAGTGGATCCGAGGAACCGGCGATTTTTGGAACCAGTTCCTATCGGATTTATAAAATGGTCACCAATGCTCAAGCTGGGCGAAGCAAAAGAAACCAAAAGCCGCCCGCAGGGGCTGGAAGCAAAAACCTGTGGAGCTGGTTTTTAACTACTAGTTATTAATTATTACTTCATTCTTTGTTATAAAAAAACCTTTTTACACATGAAAAACAAACCTTCGACCTCACACAAACTTTCGGTATTCAATACACATGCCAAAAATACTTTGTTTATATTGTTTATCACATCATGCTGGTTAATTGACCTGCCCTAATAAATCTGTTTTGATGATGTAAGTATTCAAGGCTGTCCGAAACGATGGCGTAAGAGCAGAAGGAAAAGCCACATGATTTAACGCCATAAAAGTCAATCAATATTATTATACTACCGGCAGTGATGATAATTCTTGTTTATTAAACACAATAAATAAATAAAGTATATTAAATCCATTCGTACATGGAGATACGTACAAGCGACTCGAGTTTGGTGTGCGTAGCATACGTTCGTGAATACCCGCCATACTACTTTGCTACACGTCGACTACGGGGTTGAGGTCAGTTGCTCGCTACTAACAGTACTGTGTCAACGTGCTATGCGAGTTTCATTCCCATCTGTTGCTCGTTTGATAGACCTGGCGTACGAATATGATTTGAATGGTAAATTGGTTCATCAGAACTGAGTTTAAAAATAGTGTAAATTATAGTTAATTATAGTAAATTGTAATTTACCGGAATAATGAAGAAATGAAAAGTTTGCAAAGATTGAAGAAGTATGTAATTAAGAAAGGATTTGGTATAGAATGCGTGAATTGAAGTTAGAAAATTGACACCATTCACCAATTCTTATTTAATCGTTGTATGGGTGAACCTAAAATCTTATTTTAGATCGTTTCTTATGCTTGCTCAGATAAAAAAGAACAACATTATTGTCTTCGTCGCTAGAGTCACTCGAGTCACAGACCCTCAAGTAACGTGAATTTTTTTGTTATCAAGTTATGAACATTTCGGATAGAGCTGTGTGTGTGCGGAAACCAGCATCAAAGAGTAGTGTGGCGGCCACAAACCCCCACAAAATACGTGCACGTTCTGTAAAAATAATTATGCTGCTACTGGAGTCTTCATAGGGGTCACGTCTGGCAACCGTGCTGCCGGGGACTGTGTGAAGGGCTTGAAGGACCACCTTCCCATCGCACTGCTCACTCTCTCTCGGGACTGCCTGTGACTTGCCAGAAGCTGTTCTTGTGTTGTACGCTGCCGTAGGAACGTGTTTGAATTTGCTTTTACTTTATAATGTATGTTCCTCTGTATATAAGTCACTCCACTAGCTTCAAGAACAGGAACCAACTGCCTCAGACGAGAACTTAAAAGTTTTTGGTGTGCATAAATGTATGTTGTGTCGTGTAGGGACAGTCGGGGGATTTGAGAATCATTTCGCAGTAGCTTCGTTTTAAAAAACAAAAGTAGAGTCTTGAAGTGAGATCCGATAGAAGTCTGGTCCTTAAAACAGTTCGGGAAAGTGGTGGGTGCCCTCGACTGCCACTGGAGTTGCGTGAATGCAGGCTGATCCGTGGTATCTCTGCCAATAAGGAACTCCAGTGAAAAATATTATGGCTTTAAAAAAATATGTTCATATAGACCAATAAACGCTGATTCTGAATATATAACTTTTATTTCATAATATTAAACGCAGAGTTTTTAAAAAATTATTAAAAAGTGCATTTTTAAACCTCTCCTGAAAACACAGCGTTAAGTTGGCATTACTGAAATGGTGAATGGTGACGTCACGCGTCACACTCACCCACTGTCACCTGGTGATCGCGTGTATTGTATTGTCAGTATTATTGTATTGACATTTGAATATGCAATTCAACATTTCGTGTTTTTGGTTTATTTTCATACTGTTTATAGAGATTTAGATAAATAATAGTTATTGTGTTTATTGAAACATAATTTAGGCCCTCAACAATTTACGAAAGGGGCTATATTTGCGGACAATCTGGAATAAATTTTGCCTATTTGAGGTTAGAGTCGTGTCATTTTTGAAATTTGGTTGACGATACATCGATCGTATTTTCAAATTCTTTTAGTATCAAGGGCTTTTTATACACACAATCGTCATGATCAGTGTATTATACCTAAATACCAGTGTTTCTGTATGTGTTACATAAAACAATGTACCTAAAAAGTAACGCCTAACACAAAACACGATGACACATGTATTTGCAATAAAGGAGAGAGATTTGTTTTTATATTGCACTTTGATTAAATACAATAACAGTAGCGGTGAAATGTGAACATTTTACCAATGTTTTTCAATATTAAAAGCAGTTAATCTTGAATAAAAAACGATTTCCCACACCTTAACATCACCAAATTTCATAGTAGCCTCATGATTCCGCCATATTGTTTATCATTTAAAACAGGGATGTTCTGCCCAAAAAAATTATTTCCCTAGATTTCGAAGTGAAATTTCCCCAGAATTTCACATTTACGCAATTACCTACGTAGCCACCTGATTGTGTAACACTAATCCTGTTATATATGTTAATTAATTGGAAAGATATCGGAACTTGGTAAATATACTAATAATACTGTGCTTTTCCAAATAAAACACTTTTTGCTACAAGAAGTAATAATTTAAAAGTACGAATGCACTCACTACTGAATTAGAAATTGAATTCCAAATAAAAAAAAAAACACTTTGCAAAATAAAAATTAACCACAATCACCGAAAAAACAGAACTTAAAACATAAATTAAATTCTTTTTCAGAGGTCCCATTTATCTTTTTAGATACATATAATATCATTTTGAGTTGTCAGTGTTAAAAATAGCATTGCATGTAAGTACATGAACAATAATTAAGATTCATAGGAATTCCAAAAAATATATATGTATACGTATATAATATATATATATATATATATATATATATATATATATATATATACAAAATAATACCAGTAATATTGTCATATGTAATAAACATTTTGCCAGAGCTCGAAATTTCCCTAGATTTTGTCCTGATTTCCCTTATCCCTAAAAAATATTTTTCTCCCCTAGATATAGGGAAATTTCCCTCGACATAATATCACTGATACAATATGACAACTTGAAGGTAAATAAAATATCGGTGGGTGAACCCTATCACCATATTAACAATTTACCATAGATATGGTGCTTTTCTGATGGTCTAGAAAAATTAAAACTTTGACAATTATTTTAACTATTAAAACTAACTATAAAAATAAAAATAAAAATGCAGTTATTTAAGTTTGAAGGTCTTTATTCATTAAAAAAAATAAAAAAAATGGACTGGAGTTCTCTATTACACTGATCCGTTCACACACTGCCGCTCTGCTCCCTCAGTAGTATATCGGTAGGTTACTTGCGGTTGCGTCACGGTCACGTATCTTGTAAGATGCTCCATGACTCCAGTACGAAGGGCCTTACTTAGCGTAAAGGAAAAAATGTAACCCATTTGTTCAGTGGCGGCGTAGGGTAGATTGGCACCCGGGGCGGTTTTGTATTGAGCACCTCTACTTAAAATAAAACACCGCGTACTAAACATGCTTACGAGACTTTATTTTACTAAAATATTCGATCGCATTATCAAAATTGATTTAAAGATTGGTTAGTCGCGCTTCGCTCATCGTGGACCTTAATTAAGATTTTATTAATTTTAACTTTGAAAAGCTATTTTCACGTGAAGCCACCGAAACACAAATTGTTAAAAAAAAACCTGCGACGAAGGTCTAATTCATCGTAAAATCTATCGTGACATTCTAACATTGTTCTCTGCAGCTCCTCAGGTAATGTATGTCCAGCATTTTGGGCCATTTCTCCAGGCATACGTTTTCGAAATCTCCTCCTTCCTATTTTTCCTTCAATCGGAATGTCTAAGTCCACACATTTTTTCGTTGCGTAGCAAATAGCCTTTTCCACCATTCGGTTGCGTTGATTTTGAAGAAAAAATTTAAGAGCTTTATTTTTTATCACACACTTTTCTATTTATAGCCCGGATTTTTGCATATACTTTTTTGTCTGATTAACTTCTTCCGGACTTCACACCAAAAGGAAAGGTAGCATAGAAAACTGAAGTCACATACAGCTGGTACGAGTGTTGATGCTGCTTCTCTTTTCTCAACGCTTTCTTTGCTGGTGCTGGGATCACACATCTCTTCGAGTGTTGATACAAGCTTCTCAAAATTATTATTTAGTGGTTAAACAGCGTCGTGATGAGCTCTCCATCTTGTCTCTGATAGTCGTTTAACGGACACGTCTACATTTTTCATTAATATTTTCCACCGCGCTCGATTTTACTTGCGGTATAAGATCAGATCAAGCGTAATTGCAAAGCAAGATCAGACCAAGTGTGATTTCGTTATTTTAGGGAATTGGAAATTATATTCGGAAAAAAACGAAAATATAGTTGCGATGCGTTTCAAAATATGATATTAGTATGTAAGTAGCTAGGTATAAGAGTAGGTAGTTAATTACTGACATGTCTTTACAGAGGGAGATTTTAAACGCATTCTTTACCTATACGAGTGAGTTGTCGTTGTCACCCCTTGGTGCTTGGCACCCGGGGCGGACCGCCCCCTCCGCCCCCCACTTACGCCGCCACTGCATTTGTTACTAACATCGATTCTACTACAACTTCTTCACATTATTATAATAACCCCCAAGCGTGTATTTATTTATTTATTGGAATACTAATTGTTGATGTGAATAGATTTTTCTAGAAATAATACGGAAGGGCCGCATTTTTTTAATTTATTCATTGCATTATATTGGCGATACGCTGTGCCTGTCTCACTAGGAACTCCTGTGTTGAGAACAAGCGCAGTTTGCAGTTTAAAATAAAAAATGAAATTACAACACAATATTACATTTAAAATTTAATTTAATCAGCTTCGTACTACTGGAAATACATTTAAAAAAATACGGGTTAGTTACACCGTTTATATCTCAAGAACGGCTGGACCGATTTGATGAATTGTCTTCGATTTGTTGGATTTGTCTTCGCCCCGAATAGCAGAATATCTATTAAAACATCGGAAAAATTCGCGAAAAAAAAAGTTATGAAGAAAATTCTTTTTCTCATACATTTTGTATGGAACGAATTCTCATCTTTTGAAAGAGCTGCAGCAATATTGTGATAAATATAATATTGAATGTTGAGTGAATTCCAAAAATCAAAAAACGTCAAATGTCAATGCGCTGATTGTTTTGCCTTTGTTCTTAAACATATAATGTCAATAGTCGAAAATGAGACAAACGGTGAACGCATGTCTGCACCCCTCCAAATGAAAAATACAATAATTATTATAAATCTCCCTCATACATATAAAGAAAATGAAATGCAATTCCCGTAAGTAAGTGGAAAAGTAAGAAATTTGCATCGATAATTGCTTCATTGTGTAATTTTAAACTTAATAAAAAAACTGAATTTAATTCATCTAATAAGTTCACACAACAGTTATTGATTCAGAGACGGAACGATTTTAGTAAGATCGTTGATATTTGACCTGTCTCATTTAAAATACCTACTTCAAATAATATTTTTCAGATTTTTTGTTCACTTATTTTGCCTAGACGTTATTGGAAATTTATAAATATTTATGATCAAACTATAATCAAAAAATTAAATAATTTTAGCATCACGCGTTTGCGCATTTTTATGAATGTGGTAAAATAATACAGCAAAATTTTAATGAAATAAAATTTATATTGAATTATTAGTTAAAATGCTGGTATAGAGAATAATTAATCTTTCTCATCGGAACCGCCCTGTACAGATGCAAAGGTACAACGCAACACCATCTTTCGACGAAATTTTAATTCTGGGCCGTTGATTCCTGCGTAATAAGACAGCTGAAGTTTACGTTTTTGTCGATAATTTACATAGTTTCTTTCAGAAAAAATGTCCTGCTCATTGAAATATATTTAACAATTGTTGGGATTATTTTCAGATCAAAGGAGGGCGTATTATAATAATATTGGGAAGCACTTGTGTCACCATTTATTTGTATTATTTTGTTGATCAATTTATTATTAAAGTAAATATAATATAATGTATCCATTGAGTAGGTTTTTGCAATTTGTTGTACCTGTTTATGTACGAGTATAACTGAGTTTTTATAACCGCGTTGTTCTCACTTGAGAACATCAGCTTTAATAACACATTATATTTTTTTCTTTATTCATTGCTTTGATGGTTACATATTTTTTTGGATTTTTCGACCACCAGGCTAGGCACATGTCCGTGTTTGGTGGTCGAAAATAAAATAATAAAGAAAATAATGAAATAAATATATAAACGAAATGCCTAAGACACATTATACAAGGAGAAGAATCTGAAGAAGAAAAGATAGGTACGTATTTATGATGAATACAATTTACCTAATCATACATTTGATTAATAGGTATACTCATGTGCCTACCCCATTAGTTCATCTACGTTATCTACAACCTCCAACTGCCCATTGCTTGCACATCTTTAATAATAATTATTAATGTAACTTGAGCACAATTATAATAATTGTTTATGGTAACTACACGTAATGAAAATACAAAGTTAAAATCATTAGACATTACAAATAAATGATGGACCTGCATTGAGTCAGGTTATAACGCCTTCGTGTTTTCTGTCTAAGGTGCAATAACTACTGTGCACATAAAAAAACAATGGTACGGAACTGGTCAATAATTAAAACGTTATAATGATACTGATAATTGCCGAGTGTGATGACGTTAATAAAATATTTAAATAATAATAGTAAACTGACAGTAATAATATTTTTATTTACAGTAACTCCACTTAGGAGGCCCTGGAAAAATTATTTCTTTCAGGGCCAATGTCATCTGTGAAGATGTTGTGTGGAGGGTCTTTCAGGGGAAAGGAAGGAGTGAACATGGGCCTTGAAGAGACCCATGTTGTGGGAGGGAGGAAACACAGAGGCTAGCAAATTGTTGCTCATGTGCGAACGACCCGTTCTCATGTGACAAATGTCAACCGTGTACATACGTTGTGCGCGTGTTTGGCGTATTTTCCGACTATGCACCAGTGCCGAAGGGATCAATGACCACAGTTCCTCGTAACATCTTCCATTTAAATACCGGTAGAACAAGGACAGCATTCCCACCCGACATATGTGCTCTAAGGATTGAAATCCGTTTAAGATAGGAGAATGTATCATAGGGAACGCCCGTTTTTTTAAGTCGAGGGTTATTTTCAGGTATTTTGGGGCTCCAGACCGGAGGTGGCTGTCAAATTCGACTGTGGGGCGTACTTGCTATTTGTACAAGGTTAGCAGCTGTGTACTGTTAAAGTAGTTGTTTACGGACAAAACTATTTATATTGGAGGTTGCCCACCACTTTCCCACGGCGTTCTAAGGAAACAGGTGGTTTCCTCCTTCACCGTACACGTCAGGACTCTAATTTTTGTTTATGAAGAAGCTACTTTTTATTTAAAATGACTCTAGACCTCCAATGTCCGGGCATTCATTGTTAGCAGGCAGTATGCGAGTGCGTACGTATTGTTGTTGTTAGTTATCTATTTCACAGTATCACGTTTCATCTCCGCCAATTGATGTAGCTGAAATAAAAGGAAGTTAAGTGAATAGAATTTTTTTTTACATATCATGATGACATTGTTTGACTTAACCAAAGCAGCTGAGTTGCAGTCGTCCGGCAGTCCCGCCGAGAATAAGCGGGTCCATCAGTCCAGTCGCAAGCGAGACTCGGTGTCCGCGCCCCTAAGCCGGCTTCCCGGTACGCCCTCGAAGAAAGTGTTGGGATTAAGGGGGCAAAGACCTGAAGACACCCGGAATAAAAGTGAGCATCGGGTCACCGGAGTCAGGGCGGAAGGGCACCGGTCCGCTATGGTTGGTCTTCAGGCCCGCTTTTGGCGACGGGGAGGCGCGGGCGGTTATGCAGCGGCTGCCTTGGGAGTCATCTCCTCGGTTGTTGCACGAATATATGTCTAGTCCACCCCCTTGATGGAGTGTAGGTCGTGTAGGACAATACGAAAATGAGATGTTAGTTCAGTTCCGGCTCTTTGAAAGATACAAGTCCTGACACGAAAAAAATGTTGATATATGTCTTAGATTTAGAAAAAGAGAATGAAAAATGCAAGTGAAGTTCGGATACATAGTTAGGATTTATTCATTTTCATATTCCGTACATACTTTCGCAAACAAACAATTTTATTTTAATACTTTAAAAGCATAACTCGTAAAGAGTGTGTTTCGCTAAAATAATTAAATTAGCACAATCTTTGAAAGAGCTGATTTTCTTGACAATATAGTCTATACTACTCTTTTATTAAATAAACGTAGTTAATTTTTTCCCCTTCGACATTTTGTCAAAACTTGTCATGTCATTGTTTAAAAAACTCCAGCCACGTTTTTAAATGTAGGTACTTACCTATTTGATACATATGTATGTGTATTGTTACAGGCATTTAATTTTTTTCATTATATATCAACAAAGGCTGTGTACAATTAACACTTGTTAAGACGACGAAGAGGCAATCCAAAGAATACAAGTTGATTAAAATTAATACCCGCGCAAAATGATTGACAAACATGGCATCCATCTTATCTATATATTTTCGAAGTACCTACTCAAGTATTTTATAAGAAATATGATGTAATTTTTACATACATTTTGTTTTAATCAACGTTATAGTAACCATTCAATTGTTTCAGGTGTTTATGTTAGTTTTACCTGTTTATGTTAGTTTTACCTGTTTTAGTTACCTTTGTAATAAATCCGGCATCCGTTTTTTTTTTTTAATAAATGTACATAATTGCCATTTGAATATAATTTTTTTAAGTAGGCATTTAAAAGCACATATTTTTAATATATTTTTTAAATATTATAATTTTATCACTTGACAAGTTCTCTATTGCACGGAGAATAAGTGTTATGCGTTAGAATAATACGACAGAGGTATTAGTTTCAAGGTCTCATTAATAACACTAATTATTTCTGTTTTCTGTGCGTTAGTCCTACGTGAAATCTGGTTGAATGAACTTAAATTTGGTTTGAACTGACTGCGAAGAATTCGGATAAGCTTTAAAGTAGGTACATACCTTCAATATAATGCTTATAAGTCATTTTAATTGCCTTTTAAAAAAATCGTGAATGGTCACGGATTTGCTTGCGTTAATTTATATTTGAAGACGTCACATTCACTTTTACACGAGTATTTTCAAATATACAAACATGTTTGACTGTGACCATTATGAAAATAGGTTTGGAATATATTCGAATTTGACTCTCCGAAATACCTAATAAAGAATGAACATTAAGTACTCACATTATAATATTTGAAGAATTTTAAAAGCATGCCAGGAACACTCGTTATATATGGTTAAAATATTAATATGTATAATATAATGATCACAGCCTGTGAATCACACAAAACACGTCACAAAAAATGTGATTTGTTTTGTAATCCTATTACTTTGCCGAATTTACAGATCCTGGTTGACGGACACATAAATAACGGTAAAACAAGTTTTTTGGCGAAAATCAATATAGATCTTTGTGTATTTGTATATTGAATTATACGCTTATCATTTCATTAAGAGGAACATTTGCGCGGCCCGTTTCTGCCATTTTTTCATACAAATCTCAATTTTGGATTTGTGATCAAAATCTCATCTCATCTTATCTTTTTTCCCTTATCCTATTCGGGTCGGGGACCCACTGCATCGACGAGGCACCTCCATTCATCCCTGTCTTGCGCTGATTGTCCGGCCTCCGTCCATGGCAGTCCCATCCTCTCCTCACACAGTTTCTGGAGTTGCCTCGCCCAACTAGACATCCCCATAGACATCCAAATTTAATAGACGAGAACATACAGATGAGGAGAAAAATCAACTATGGCGGTACGAAGAGCGGGAAGATGACTTGTGATTCGTTAAAAAATCAATCTGAGTATATAGGCACCTCACATTATAATATCACCATTTAGTTCTTAAAAGTAAAATCTGCTTTCGAATGAATAGACCTTTTTACGTGGGAGCGCGAATTGCTCGCCACGTTATTAACATATTTGCGAAGTCCAAATACGGCAAAGTAAAGTTCGCATCTTTTCACATACGAATATTTTTTTGCCGTATTTAGTTAAGACACTTTTACAAATGTTTCATAATTTACTTACCCCTGTAACCAGCGACGAGCACACTGGAGAACCGCCTACATTCGTTATGATCGAATATTATATTTAAGGGTGTAATGTATAGCACAAGCTAGCATTTTCGCCGTGTTATTTCGTAAAATGTACGATGCGAGCTCAACGCTTGTCAGGACAAGAATGATGACGTCACATTTTTTAGATTCAGGCGAGGCTCTCGCAAGCCCAGCCGGTTGCAAGGAACCGGTATGGGGAGGGGGAAATAATATGCTTTTATCACTTAGGGCAGGTCTATATATATTCATATGTCTATGGGCGGCCCACTGGACGTCTACCCTCTGGAATCGCACTCAGTATTTTCCTAAGAATTATCAGACATTCTTAGTACGTGCCCAAGCCACCTCAGTTGCGATTTGCGATCGTATCAAAATACCCAACCTAACTAGAAAAATATTTTTTGTAATCAAAAGGTATATCAAATATCTAGTACGGGTATGAGCTACTTTATTTATTTTGGCTTTAAATTGTAAGATATAGGCCATTAAATATTTTAATTGTTCGTGATTTTAGAGGCAACTTGGGCAAATATTTTGTCAGTAAATGAAAAACATTTATATAAAAAAAAATATTATTAAAAAAAAAGTATTATAAACAAGTGATGAAATATAAAATAAAAAAACTAATACAATAAATAATTTTGATGGCTAAGATTTTAATTTAGAATAACCTTTTTACGTCGGAACAAAAATTTATCGATTATATATTATAATTACTACCCAAAAAAACCCATTTTTAACGATTTTATTTACTCCTCTTGGATTGATTTTATGATTTTAGAGCCATCTTCATAGATGGCTTTAAAATCATGAAACATTAAAATCTTTAATGGCCCATATCTTATTTTATATTTTTACATGAGCTCCACACAGGAGGCCCTGAGGAAAATAATTTCCCCCAGGGCCTATGTCATCTTTGGGGATGCTGTGTGGAGGGTTTTTTTTAAGGAAAGAAAGGAGGAGAGTTCTGGGAAGGAAAAGGGTTTAAGGGGTGGGTAGGAATCTGGGGTTCAGTATGTCCTGGTCATCCGCCTCCAAGACCTAGACAAACCTCACCCCATGAACCCGGGCACCCCTGCTAAATCACCAAACGTAGGCCACCTCTGCCATAGGCCACCACTTGGGGTGGCCTATGGCAGAGGTGTTGGTTATCCAATAAAGGTTCCCAGGGCGGCGGTACCCATTCCCGCCTCCCAAATTGAAAAACTTATAATTTAAAACAAATATACTCGTAAATAAAGTAGCTAATATTTGTACTAGTTATTTTACATGCCTTCTGATTAAATACAAGAGTGTAAATACAAGTGTACGGTTCACACGAGGTAGAAGTGAAACTTTCATAAAACTTAAGTAGACATGAGTGAGAAGGCTGCGAAACACCCCACAAAGAGGATACATGTAGGCTACGATGCACCGCACGAAGAGGAGACCTATTATTCTCATTCTCTCGCAGGGTAAAACCTGTAGATGAATGTGTTTGTCTCTTTTTAGTTTCGCTTTTTTGTTTCATCGACTTTCAAATGAAAACGGTGCTAAAGAAGTTTTCACTTAAAAAAATAGGGTGTGCAATTCTCGCGTGGTAGAAGTGAAATCTTCAGAAAACTAAAGTAGACAAGAATGGGAAGGCTACGAAGCACCGCACATAGAGGAGACCTATATGCTACGATGCACCGCACAAGGAGGAGACCGATTATTCTATCTCATTCTCTCGCAGTCTAAATCCTATAGATGTTTGTGTTTGTCTATTTTCAGTGTCGCTATTTTTCATTTCATCGAGTTTTAATCACAACGGTGCAAAAGAAGTTTTCACTTCAACAATAATTGACCGAAAGAGGCCGCCCGAACGTTCCTCTTAATATATATAATGTGTCATTTCATCGGCCAAGTTCGGTTATTACATCAATGAAGTACTTACTTAAAGTACTCAATTCAACAACCAGTTTATTAGGTTCTTGATACTTTTGGCCGTAGTGTGCCTAGGTCACTGTAGGTTTAATTACCTCTCCGGTAAGGCCCTGCCTTTTACTATTTATCAAATTTTAGTAGAAGAACTGGACCTTATCCTTCAAGTGTCAAAATATTTCAGTTACGATATTTACATGACCCAAATATTAGAAGATTTAAGAAGAAATATTTAAAAATTATTACTTCTCCTCTACCTTTGCCCAGCCAACATTTTTGCGCTTATTTGATGGTAATAGGAAGAATTAAAAATATTTTCAAGTAATTTGTAACCTAGGTGATCTAATATTTAATGTAATAATTAAAACCTTAATAATATAATAATATCTTTAAAACGGCCTCCGTGCTCGAGAGGTTAGGCTCTTGACTTACAATCCGAAGGTCGCGGGATCGAATCCCCGCGTGGGCAAATAAATTTGGTTTGATTAAAAAGATTCGTACTTCATTCTCCATACTTTTAACTAATAACGAAATATCGATTTTATTTCGTTCAAAATTTAATATGATATGCTCAAATGTGTGATGACAAAAATTTTAAAATTAGAAGCAAAATAAGTGTAAAAAAATCGGAAATATTAGGTCCTTATGGAACGTACCCATACTACGTGACACGTTTAGGGGGGGGAAGGGTCTTCAAAATGTCAAGCTTGGTACAAATGAGCGGCGGCGGGCTTAGGTTTTTGGTCACCGGGGGGGGGGGGGGGGGGGGGTTAAAAATTGCAAAAAGTTGGTCACGTAGTATGGGTACGTTCCCTTACATATGAAATTGGCGTTTTGTATAGGAGGAACATAAAGTCGATTTTCTTTTAATTGTAATATATTTATTTAATCAAAGTATGTACCATTGCTATCTATGCACTTTTGCCATCTCATAGGTAGTTCATCGATCCCTTTACTAAAAAAAACCATTCGGACGGGAATCAATAAAATCTTTGATGGCCGTTTGGACTGCCCCATCGAAGTTGAATTTTTTCCCTTGCAAGAAGTTATCCAAATTTCGAAAAAAATGGTAATGGTAAAAAATGGGGCAAGGTCCGGAGAGTACGGTGGATGTCTTAGACATTCCAATTGAGGCTCCTCTAATTTGGTTGCCGTCTGTTGTGCAGTGTGTGGTCTAGCGTTCTAACGCGCGTTTGTTGAATTGCTTCACTCAATTCGTGAGGTACCCACAATTCAAGCTTTTTCACCTTCCCAATTTGCTTCAAGTGGATTAAAACAGTTTTATCACTAACACCACAGCCTACAGATAACTCGGACGTGGTTTACGACGGATCCGCTTCCACAATAGCTTTCAATTCTTCATTATCAACTTTGGTCTCCGGCCGTTCACGGGGCTTGTTCTGCAGGTCGAAATTGCGAGAACGAAAACGTTGGAACTAAAAACGCACTGTGTTTTCTTTTGCGGCACCGTCGCCATACACATCATTAATCCTTCGAGCCGTTTCTGCAGCACTGGTGCCACGGTGGAACTCGTACTCGTAAATAACGCGATATTTCAAGTTTTCCATTTTGTAAACTAAGTGACGCAAAGAAAAAAACCAATTAAGGAAAAAACAAATTAATTATAATTTTCGAAACACTAAAAGCTGTATAAATTTGAATTTGGAATTCCTAACCAAAGAGAAGATATTTGAGATCAAAGTTGCCAGTACGGCAAAACGCCAATTTCATATGTAAGGACCGTATTCGTTTGTAAGACCGTAAATGTAATGTCTGTGTGTATTGTATGAGTGCAAGCGAGATAGCATGCTTGCGTGAGTCTATATAAGGCGATGTATGCTAGATTCGTTCTCTTTTGCTTTGGCAGCTCCCCTAATAAATACCTGTACAGTAAACTGTTGCTCTCTTCATTTGAGTACTACCTACCATAATTCGTCTACACACACATGTAAGTCCGCATCTGATTTGGCTCGACACAACTGCTCAGACGGACATCACAGTAAATAAATAGACAAACTAAAGTATTTTCTTACTTCTTCAAAAATATTGAAGTATTTTCGTTTAAAAAAAACACCTACTCGAATATTTATAAAACTAAAATTAAAATTCTGAAAAGTAGCTTTCCTAGATAATATATTTTACTGTATTATATGATTTGAGATGTGTGTTGTATAAAACAACATTTCGTTTAAAAATTTAACAAATCTGCTAACGACCTTATTATAATAAAGTAAACAGATTTTTTCAATATTTAAAACATAGCTTTACTAGATAATAACAATATTTCGAAAATTTTTTTTTTTTTTAAATCGACACTTCTAGAATTTGATTTAAAAACGCCTGTTTCTGGTTATACCCTCTAATCCATTCGTATGTAAGCAAATTATTGATGTCTAATTACTATTTTTATTTTTTTAAATTGTAGAGGCAATTGAACCTTTTTACATTGTACACATAAATAGATTTGGTTTACCTATACTTGAAGATTGAAAATATCTTTGGTAGTTTTTATAAACAACACATCAATTTAGTATTTAAACAAATCAAAATCCCTGAAAATTTAAGTAATTTTATGTAAATTAAAATTTATTTTTACAATGAAAACAGTATTTTTTTCAAATTTAATCACATTAATTTGAAATGCATGTTCAAATAACACGGACTGTCATCATAAAATCATAAAAAAATCTATAAATAGGCGTTGCAATTTAATACGGGAAAAGGTTAATCTTAACAAGTTGCTTTGTGCATCATGATTAGCTTATTAGAACAGGCACTGCCTACTCACAAACTAATATTGACTGGGCCAAATGCATCGCTACCACGGACATATGAATATATCTGGACCTGCCGTAAGTGATAAAAACGTATTATTTCCCCCTCCCCATGGAGCCGGCTGGAGCTCCTCCTTGGAACCGGCTCGCTCCATGGGGAGGGGATAGAGCCTCGCTTGAATCTAAAATGCGTGACGTCATCATTCTTGCCGTGACCAGCGCGAAGCTAACATCCATACATTTAACGAAATAACACGCCAAAACGGTAGCTTGTGCTATACAATATACCTACATATCAATGTGCACATAGCGAATGTGGGCGGTTCTCCAGTGTGCTCGTCGCTTGTTACAGGGTTAAGTAAATTATGAAACATTTGTATAAGTGTTTTAACTAAACACGGCAACAAAATATTGCTATGCGTATTGGGGCGAATCTTTTTGGGGCGAGCATTTGGCCTTAGCAAATATGTTATTAACGTGGCAAGCAATTCGCGCTCCCATGTAAAAAGGTCTATTCTTTCAAAGCAGATTTTGCTTTTAAGAACTAAATGGTGATATTGTAATGCGAGATGCCTATATACTGTCAGATTGATTTTTTAACCAATCACAGTCATCTTCCTCTCTTCGCCCCCCATAGTTTGGTTTTACCCCCTCATCTGTATCTTCTGGTCTATTGAATTCTGATGTCTATGATCGCTACTTATCCTGTATCGATCGTCCATTGATTAGTCAGACGTCTCCAAATACTAAGTTTTGGATAATGAAGAAAACAATATTTAAATGTTCACCGCAAATGAAATATTATTTACGCATGGATGTGTTTTACATATTAAACATACTATAAAATAACACCGGAAGGTACAATGGTTCGGTACGTTTGTAAGACATTTTGAAATATTCTACTAGTGTCCCAGAAAACTTCAACATTTTGTTTAATCCACTTCAAGTTTTTCTGCATTATAATTGCTTTGATGGTTTTTTGAGTAATCTGAGTATTATACCAGATAGAGGGTACACTTTTACACATAACTGCATACTCACCACAAATTTAGATTTTTCGGAGATGTCTGAATAATCAACTGGACGATCGATAAATCTAATATCCGTGTGTACATTATTAGGCTTAATTTTGTAACTTATAATTTTCTGTTTCAAATGCGTAAAAATAATAATAATATTGTCAGAACAAATAAAAAATATTATTGGTATCGTAGCGAATATTCAGTTGAACTCACTAATCACACAAACGCATTTCTCGCATACATCATGTTTCAAAGTTGTTATTCTACTATCAATTCTGTATGATGGTCCTTCACCATGCTATTTTTAAAGTGAAATGATTAAATATATGTAAGTACCTACAAGTAAATCATTGGACCGGAACCGGAACCAACAAATTTACAGAAAGACGAAATGCAAAAACTCGAAAACACGCCTTGGCTATGCTCCGTCAATTATAAAAACTGATTTTGTTAGAATTAATTTCAATGATTTGTTCAATCGTTAAACAGACTGTTAAAATATGATGGAAAATATATTTTTGCACAAATAATTACATCCATCTTAAGTCTGTCAAACGGTAAATTTTAAACATAAATTAATAACTTCCTGTACATTAAAATAATTCATTTAATAGGCCTCTTGCATGCAATTTTATATTGACTTTAGATGGATGGATGTTTTTACTAGATACTAGGTGGGGGGTTCGCTGGAGGGGGGGGGGGAGGGAAATCTTGGAGGGGGGAGGGGAACTCGGGAGGGGGGTTCGCGGTACGGGGGAAGCGGGCGAGTGGAGTGGGAAGAGGGAATGTGGAGGAGGCGGAGTGGTAACGCGAGAGGGGAAGGGGAGGCGGAAGGGGAACGGAATGAATGGGAAAGGACACGCAGGGAGAAACAATTTTTTTCTTAAATGGCATAGCAACGCATACCGTGAACTCGCTATAATAATATAAATGGAGCGACCGATCAACGTGATTTTTTTAAACAGAGGTAATTGGAGGACTAGGAAACGACTCAGGCTACTTTTTATCAAGGAAAAACATTTCATTCCCGTGGGAAAATTCTTTATACAGTAATTTCCCCCTAATACCATGCGATGGAAGCCATGGGTAAAAGCTAGTTTTTTTATAATCCACGCTGACTTTTTTTTAAATATAGCAAATCTCAAATTTCAAATTCAGGAAACGTTGTTAAGCAAAATTATAAAGCAATAATGTGGCTTAAACAATATCTATGATTATTTTTCGATCCCTTAACATTGATTTTTTTATCATTAATTAGTCATTTTCGGATATTTTCTTTCGTTCTGGCTTAAAATAAATAATTTTGTTTAAAAATTTGCTGCAAAAGGAAACAAAATTGCAGTTTATTCTCACTTGAAATTTTAAACATTATATGGAAACAGTTGGAAATTCGGGAAACGTTCTTTTAATCAGTATTAGTTTCGTCTCATTTTGTAGAATCTCCGCATTTTCCCTACATTAAGGTTCTCTCCACAAAACACTCAATCGGTTTTAATTCTTATATATTCCCTGCAATTTGGAGTATTCCCCACGAATTGGCACTGTTACCAAGATAGAAAAATAATAACAAGATTCGCTCACGCAGGCACTTTTCAGAAAAAAAAATGTATTTGGCGTATTATTTTACAGTAAATTCAAATCTCCCATTGTAGAAAGGACTCCAAGCTGCGTCACGACTTTCTAGCCTACCCCCTCGGTACCCCCAAAATACATTTTCTACGAACCTTTTCTGAGCGGCTAGATTTTAAAAATTGATTTGTGTCTATTTAAATTTTTATTTCACCCAAGTACTACTTATGTCCAGGTTTTCCGGTTTCTAAAGAAATGGTTCCATTTTGTGGATTGAAATTTTCATTAAATCGCCATGGTTTCAAAAATACGATTAAAAAAAACACCGAATGCCTTAGAACTTTTGGGTAAGCCGGAAAAAATGTTGATGCAAGTGGCCTATTGTGTTCATTTTACACAATAAAAGAACGGTAGATTACCTACTATCTGGTATATAAATCTTATATTGCATAATATAAATAGTATCCTATATAAAATCGCGGCAATTAATATTATTAAGTAGGTGTCTGTTATTCAAGAACAAATTTTTAGAATGCAATGTAATTCAATTTCTTTCACGTCTTGGAACTAGTTTACGAGATTTTTATCGTATATAAAAATGTGAATTTATTATTCAGATTGAAGATTAATTGCGTTTGGGTTCTTAATTGACTTCTTGTGTATCTGAAGAACCAGCAAAATGATAAAATATAGAACACGAGCGCAAATATGTTAAACCTTTATGAAAATTGTGAGAGAAGCATAGATTGAGGACATCTTTGGATTGTCATGGAACTACTTGTTACACCTTTCTCGTTAATAACAATAAATCGACATAAGCAAGACAACATGCGGTTTCTCAGTTACGTTTGATAAGGGCATGACTGCATATACACTCATTCACACAATCCTAAGTTTGTATTGTTCGGTCAACTCTAATAGCACCAACAATATAAATAACAACCTTACGTGCTTTCGATAATGGAGAACAAAAGTTAGTAGGCATTCCATAAAAGTTAATAAGTTAATATAAACTCATTCGGGAGGCGGGAATGGGTACCGCCGCCCCGGGAACCTTTATTGGATAACCAACACATCTGCCATAGGTCACCCCAAGTTGTTCGCTACGTTTGGTGATTTAGGAGGGGTGCCCGGGTTCATGGGGTGAGGTTTGTCTAGGTCTTGGAGGCGGATGACCAGGACATACTGAACCCAGATTCCTACCCACCCCTTAAACCCTTTTCCTTCCCAGAACTCTCCTCTCCTTCCTTTCCTTAAAAAAACCCTCCACACAGCATCCTCAAAGATGACATAGGCCCTGAGGGAAATTATTTTCCTCAGGGACTCCTGCGTGGAGCTCATGTAAAAAAAAAAAAAAATTCGCTGCAGAAACAAACGATACTGGAGAAAGTCACATTTTCTTTTGACAAATTTAGTGACGCGTGATGATTTCGTCATTTTTCTTGTCAAAATGTGGTTACCTCATTAATCACAAATGAATGCTGAATTCAATCCAAAATCTAGTGAATGATGGATGAAAACGACTCTTTAAAGAGAATTGACTCGTAAAATCTGTTGCTTAAGAGCGTTTAACCAGCCAGCGGACGAAAATCCACATTTCGTCGAAAGTTGTTCTTCCGATCGTGCAGGGCGGTTACAATGAGAAAGATTGATTTTTCTCTGTACCAGCTTTTTTAAATTATAACTCAATATCGAATTTATTTCAATCCAAATTAGCTTTAATTTATACCTTCATCCAAAAATGCTGAAAGGCGTGATGATAAAACTATTAAAATAGTGTACTTTTTGTAGTTATTTTTTTATTATAAGTATTTATCATTTTTCAATAATGTCTAAATTTAATAAGAATGTTAAAAAAATCTGAAATATATTAGTTTGTAAGTGCGCAAATAAATACCCAAATGGACCAATTTTCGTCAAAAAACACATGTACGTACATATTTTTTAATGATTTTATTGAAACTAAAATTAAAATTCTAATACATAACTTTGCTAGATAATGTATTGATTTATTTTACTGCATGATTATATTATTTGAAATGGGTGTGGTATATATAATACAAAAACTTTTTTGAAAATTTAACAAATCTGCCAACGACCTATGGAATAACCTTATTATACTAAAAATTAAAAAAAAATCTAAAAATTTATTACATAACTATGCTAGATAAAAGAACAATCTTTCGAAATCCATTTATAATTTTTTGTGGAAAAGAGTCAATACGTCTAAAAACTTTTTTGAAAATGACGTATTTCCGGCTTTCTCTGGTAATGCCCTCTTAAGCCTCCACATTCAAATAAAAAATCATTATCTTTACATGTTACTAATAAAGGAAGACAATAAATCATTATTATTATCAAGCCGAATTTCTCCCTTTTTATAACATTCTTGAACACAAGGTTTATAAGGTTCTAAAAATATGTATATATTATTTTTAAAGAAAATATCTTTACATTTATCACGCCTAAGTTGTAATTACTTGTATATAGGAAATTCCTTCCAAAAAAAAATTGTAAAGTATGCTCCAAAAATTATTTAAAACCGTGGCTTTATTGACGTTTTTTGTGTTATTTCATAAGTTGTATGTGTGAAAAAATTCACGGTGATTCTTTAAATGCTATTTTTGCTCTATTTTAAATGAGTTGTGTTTTGTTAAACATTTTCACAATTTTCGCTATTATAATCGTTTTTAATATTAGCACGCTCCCTCTAACATTCGTGTTTACATATTTCCTCCTTCTTTTTGAGCTTTTACCAACCGCGAATCAATGAGCATGCTCACAAATCAACAGCCGTTTGATTTGTGAACTTGCTCTTTTGGGTGTGACACATATGCTTCTAGGTATCAGCAAGAGAGCATGTGACCAAAGAGCAGGTGTGTCCGTAGCTTAGTCGTAGTCGTTTTGCATTCTTATTTTTTATTGGGTTTTATGACGAGTTTTATGATCTTCTTTGCAGGGTAGGATTGCAATATATTACACCAAACTAATAGAGAGAGAATGAATGAGAACTAAGTAGGTAATTTAAATAATTTAATAATTTTTCTGAAATTCGATAATCGAAAAGCATATAATCAACATTATCTTCTATCTTCTATCTTCTATCTTCTATCTTCTATCTTCTATCTTCTATCTTCTATCTTCTATCTTCTATCTTCTATCTTCTATCTTCTATCTTCTATCTTCTATCTTCTATCTTCTATCTTCTATCTTCTATCTTCTATCTTCTATCTTCTATCTTCTATCTTCTATCTTCTATCTTCTATCTTCTATCTTCTATCTTCTATCTTCTATCTTCTATCTTCTATCTTCTATCTTCTATCTTCTATCTTCTATCTTCTATCTTCTATCTTCTATCTTCTATCTTCTATCTTCTATCTTCTATCTTCTATCTTCTATCTTCTATCTTCTATCTTCTATCTTCTATCTTCTATCTTCTATCTTCTATCTTCTATCTTCTATCTTCTATCTTCTATCTTCTATCTTCTATCTTCTATCTTCTATCTTCTATCTTCTATCTTCTATCTTCTATCTTCTATCTTCTATCTTCTATCTTCTATCTTCTATCTTCTATCTTCTATCTTCTATCTTCTATCTTCTATCTTCTATCTTCTATCTTCTATATTCTATCTTCTATCTTCTATCTTCTATCTTCTATCTTCTATCTTCTATCTATCTATCTTCTATCTTCTATCTTCTATCTTCTATCTTCTATCTTCTATCTTCTATCTATCTATCTATCTATCTATCTATCTATCTATCTATCAATCTATCAATCTATCTATCTATCCATCTATTCTTCTATCTATCTTCTATCTATCTATCTATCTATCTATCTATATAAATAAAAATGAATCGCCTAAATGTATATACGCGCATAACTTCCGAACGACTTTACCTATTTCATTCAAACTTTGGGGATTTGATGTGTGCATGCCCGTAAAGGTTTATATATATATTGGTGAGCTCTGGCATTATGAAATTCGTATTAAAAATTCAATAGGTGGCATGCGAGCTGTTTGAAAACTGAATGTACTGGGAATGAATGAATGGAATGCGATAGTGGGGAGAGGAACCCGGGAGGGGGAAGGGGACGCGGGAGATGAAGGGAAGCGGAATGGGAACGGGACGAAATGGAAAGGACATGCAGAGAGAAACATTTTCTTTATTAAGTGGCACAGCAACGCATTTCGGGAACTCGCCATAATAATATAAATGAAGCGACCGATCGACATACTTTTTTCAAACAGAGATAATTGGAGGACTGCGAATTGACATAGGCTACTTTTTATCCCGAAAAAAACATTTTATTTCCGTGGGAAAATTCTTTCTCCAGTAAATTCCCCCTAATAACATGCGAGTGAAGCCGCGGGTAAAAGCTGGTTTTATAAATTTCTGGAATATTTATGTGAAATTAAAGCGAAAAGTATTGACAATGAAAAAAAACGCCCATCTGCATCTATAATAGATCCGGCACTAGTTTTACAGCGACAAAAGTTGACCTGTTTAATATTTCATCAATATTACGTTAACAAAAAAAATAACATAACTTGACTATTTTAAAGGCATTTTTGCCATGTTATTGACCCCATGACATTGATTATTATTATTACATAACGTTCAAAACGCCAAAAGCTTGTGAAACTTCTTGTTCAGACATCAAATTTGTGTTTATTTGACAAAGCCAACGTAAAATTGACGTTAGCGGTGACAAAATAATATTTTTTTTATGTGACTTTTTCCTCAACCAAAAACATTATTGTTTATTATATTACCAAATATTTGCAGATTGAGTGATTCAATAAAATTCTTTTTTTTGTATTTCTTGGGCATTAACTATGTACGTAACAATTTTTGGCATTTTCTTTTGAATAGTTTTACTTCCCATGTATATTTGTTACTTAAATTTTAATTTCTCTGCTACCGGTTTCGACACATCCGTATTATTCACTAGGAAACGTAATTTATTTATGAACTTGTATAAATTTTAAGTTTGCTAGTGAATGACATGGATGTGTCAAAACAGGTAGCATATAAATTAAAATTTAAGTAACAAATGTCCATGACATTAAAACTCTTCAAAACAAAAATGCATGTTTTTATAAGAATAGCGAAGCTAGCAGCCCACTATAGAGTACTGGTACCTACCCTGATAAATGACAGTGAGGCATGGAACTGGCAGATGAAGGATGAAAGTAGACTGAATGCTGTTGAAATGTCATCCTTAAGGCGTACGTGTGGTAAAACCGTTTAAGATCGTGTGAGAAATGTGGAGATCTGCAAAGAATGCAAGGCAGATGTAAACGTAATGATTAAGATTAAAAAAGAGACCTTCAGATGGTTTGGGCACGCAGCGCGAATGGACGAAGAAAGAAGAATATATAACGCAAATGTGAATGGTAGAAGAAGTCGGGGAAGCCCGAGGAAAACATGAAGGTAATGGCACCATGATGACATTAAATCAGATACTTTTTTAATTTTTTTTTATAGTGATACCTCACAAGAGTCTCAGCTGCTCCCGTCTGGAGCCAGTGAGACTATGGCATCCCTAATTGGGGTATGTTGTGAGGCTGAAGGTAGTGGGGAGGGGAAGGAGATAGGGAAGAGGAAGGTGAGGAAGTACCTGGCTATTCAGGTTTGGTCACCAAACACGGCTAATGCCATTTCAAGTAACGTTTCGATTTTGAATGGTGGTCTTACACCAGGGCGATACTGAGAGTATCTTCCACTCTGAAACGTGCCGCAAATATACTATATACTATATATATATTTTTTAAATGAATAAATTGTGAAATAACACAAATTAATCAAATAAAATTTATTTGCCGCGCCGGAATGCGATCCCGCGACCTTCGGAATGCTAGTCAAGAGCCTTACTGCTGGACTACGCCGGCCGTCAAAGTCGTCAAGTCACTTGAGTCGGGCCATGTCAAGAGTCAGAAAAATAAAAGAGTATGTGTGAGACGATGTATGAATGTGAATGAGGCAAAGAGTGTGTGCCTAGACGAAGTTGTTTGGCGGTCCGTCCTCTCTGACTACCATTGAGGAGAAATGGCGTTATGGGTAATTAGTTAGTTAGTTATTTTTTATGCAACACGTTCCCTTGTACACTGTAGCGTTGTTTTGCATTTTAGAATACATAGTGTTATATATTTGGAAGGATTACCTTGAAAACTTGTTTAATCGGAAGAGAGGACATTTGCTCAAAAATCCGATATAGAATTGCTTGATTAATTTAAAACGAGTTGTAAGTTTCCTCACATTCTAAAATATATTACACCATGGTAATGATGTATTGATAACATTGACCTGATTTTTAGACTGAAAAAATAGACACAAAGACAAAATATTTGGTGGTTTCCTAACCAACTAACTAACCATCACGCCATTTCCCCGCAGGGGTAGGCAGAATGGACGGATCGCCAAACAACTCGATCTTGGCACACACTCCTTGCCTCGTTCACATTCATACATCGTCTCACACATGCTCTTCTATTATTCCGACTCTTCACACGGCCCGACTCAAGTGTCTGATTCACTTGGTCGTGCCATGTCTTCCTCAGGCGTCCCCGACTTCTTCTACCATTCACATTTGCGTCGTATATTTTCCTTACACTCCTTTCCTCGTTCATTCGCTCTACATGCCCAAGCCATCTGAGCGTCCCTTTCTTAATCTTACTCATTTTTTTTTTTTTACATGAGCTCCATACAGGAGGCCCTGAGGAAAATAATTTTCCTCAGGGCCTATGTCATCTTTGAGGATGCTGTGTGAAGGGTTTTTTTAAGGAAAGGAAGGAGAGGAGAGTTCTGGGAAGGAAAAGGGTTTAAGGGGTGGGTAGGAATCTGGGGTTCAGTATGTCCTGGTCATCCGCCTCCAAGACCTAGACAAACCTCACCCCATGAACCCGGGCACCCCTGCTAAATCCCCAAACGTAGCGAACCACATGGGGTGACCTACGGCAGAGGTGTTGGTTATCCAATAAAGGTTCCCGGGGCGGCGGTACCCATTCCCGCCTCCCAAATTGCGCATTACGCTTACATCAGCCTTGCATTCTTTGCGGATCTCCACATTTCTTACACGATCGCACATGTTTTTACAACACATACGCCTCAGGGATCTCATTTCTACAACATTCAGTCTACTTTCATCATTCCTCTGCCAGTTCCATTCCTCACTGCCATACAGCAGGGTAGGTACCAGCACTCCATTATGAACGGCTAACTTTGCTTCTTTGGACAGTTTTTTGTTGGCGCCAACGGGAGAATACTTCTCTTCAAATAATTTCGTATATTGTTTATTTTTAAACCATAATATAATAATTTTAAATTAAACAACAATGTCACATCACAAAGTATCTGCTTCGTATGAACAAATATAATATAATAGTTTTACGGCCCCCGTGGTCGAGGGTTAAGGCTCTGCAACTGGGCCCGAAAAGAAGAAGATGGAGAGATACGAAATTATGAATGTTAGAGGAGAGCGCTAACATTTACAGCGACAAAATCGATGGGAAAATTGCGAAAATGTTTAATAAAACACGACTCGTTTAAAATATATCATATCATTATCTTAAACAGTGTTTAAAGAAACAATGTGAATTTTTTCATACATATAACTTGTAAAATAACTGAAACAAACGTGTTAATAATAATTTTTGGAGCATACTTTTGCGTTTCGGCGCGGGGAAAGTCTAGATATTATCTTCAAGAATAACATATATTTTTTTAAGAGCTTTAAAACTTACCGTATTTAAGGGAAATATGTAATAAATCGGTACAAATCCGGGTTGCGGGCCCTTAAGACTTTCTACTAGCAGGCCGGAGATCACGGGTTCACATCCTGGCGTATGCAAGTAAATTATATTTGATTGATTTGTATTATTTCACAATTTACTAACTAGAAGTAAATATAGTATACTAGCGGTACGTTCCAGATTGGAAGTTTCTCACAGTATCGCCCTGGTGTAAGACCACCATTCAGAATTGAAACGTTGCTTGAAATGTTTTTTTGTCATATTTACCGATTAGCTAAACCGACAGCAGTGTATTTTGTACTGATTAGTTAAACCAACAACAGTCTATTTTGTACTGAATTAGTTATACCAACAGCAGTGTATTTTGTACTAAATAGTTAAACCAACAGTAGTGTATTTTGTACTGAATGGTTAAACCAACAGCAGTGTATTTTGTACAAAATAGTGAAACCAACAACAGTGTAACTTGTACTAAAACCAACTGCAGAGTAGGTATTTTATACTGTGTAGTTAAAACGGAGGCGTCTACTAATATCTACAGGAATTCCAAAAACTGAAAAAATCGAACTAATATCTATGAGAACCAAAGTGTTGACGAATATCTACAGCTCAAACTGTTGACGAATATCTATGAAAACCAAAGTATTGACGAATATCTACAGCACTGGCAGAGGTTGGATTTGCATTATGTATAGCATATTGGAATAACGTAATATTGCATATGCAGTTTAAAAAACTTAATTTATGTAAGTATGTATGTAAAAATCCCTAATATCGGACTATCGGACACATTTAGCTGATTAATCCAACCTACGCTCTGTAGATATTAGTCAACACTCTGAAGTTCGTAGATATTAGTTCAACATATGAGCTGTAGATATTCGTCCGATATACAGGCTGCAGATATTAGTATCTGGAGTCGTTAAAACCACAGCGGTGTATTTTGTACTGATTAGTTAAACCAACAGCAGAGTATTTTGTACTGAATAGTTAAACCAATAGCGGTGCATTTTTGGCGTGTTCGCGCCCGAACTAAGCTCATTTCCTCCATCAGACAAAAAATTGATAAAAAAGTCTTAAATCAATCTTATTCTTGAACATGGTATCAAGTACATTGGCCAGTTTGGGGCCTAAAAGTCAGAAGGTCTTAAAGATCAATATCGATCACACTTCTAGGAATCATCTGTGTTCTGTGGTTAAAATAAATATGCTTAGAACTTGTTGATTAGTATGTTTTAACTGTGGCAAAATTTCCCTAAAATTGATTTCTTACCTGTATAATAATAGTAATAGGTTTCATGCCAAAACATGTTTTGTCACGGGTCTGTTTTATTCGGTATCATAAGACATAAAAAGTGGCGTTTTTCTTAGAATTTGTTTTATTTGTTTCAGGTCTAGATGAGACTGTAAAGCTCGTGACCAGCATGGGAGGCACCTGCAAGGGGTACATCGTAGATCTCGCCAACCGGCAGGACGTCTACAGGGCGTCTGCACTCGTCAAGGCGGACTTTGGAAGAGTAAGTCGTCGTCTACCGCATGTTTATCTATCTCTATAATATGATAATATCCCTTCGCATTCAAAATCAATCAAATTATTAGTTTAAGATCGTGTGAAATTCAGCATCAGGCCGCTATCAATAAAACTTACGTAGATGGCGATAAGGTTTAAATTTGACACATTTTCACTTACTTTAACTCAAGTTTTTGTCAATGCTCTTCATCTATATGTAATCTCCTTTCATTGTGATCTCTCTTTTTTTCAATTCTTGTTATTGATATATTGTTAATTGGACTAATTGTCCGTAAATAAATAAATAAATAAATAAAAGTTTAAAAGTGGGAATGATACATGTGGCAAACGATCTCTAATATCTTCTTTTACAATTCCCACGGCAACGGCAAGATGGATAACACGCGGCATTTCATTTTTTTGATACGACCGATGGAGATGCAAGAAAATATACCTTTTTTCCTTTGGAGGAAGCAGACTTACGTATGTTTTTTTGTCTCATCGTTTATCTCACTATTATTTAATGTGTAAGAAAGAACTGCAACATTAGGTATTGCGATAAGGAACATACGTTTATCGCATTTTAGGAGGCGGGTGTCCGCTGAGTACCGCTGCCCCGGGAAACATTTATCGGATAACCAACACCTCTGCCATACGTTACCCCAAATGATTCGCTACATTTGGTGACTTAGCAGGGGTGTCCAGGTTCATGGGGTGAGGTTTGTCGAGGTCTTGGCGGCCGACGTGTCTGCCCACCTACTGCGTGGCGGACCGGATCGAGAAAGACTGGTTGAGGAGGTCTTTTGATCTCTCTCATTTTCTTCTGGGCCCCCTGTGCGAAGCTAATGTAAAAAAACCTTTTTTGTACGCCGTGCCATAACCGTGGGAATTATAAAAGCGTCCATTACCCAGAGATTTGTTTAAGTACCTAGTAGAAAATCAATAATAAAATACATTATTGAATTATAATAATATCCGTTCATACATATCAATACTTCCTTGTTTTGAATAGAAGATCATAAATTACAAACCTTTCAAGAATAACACCATAAGTTATTAATCATTCGTGTAAATTTCTCTATCGAGTTCGCCATGATCCATCATAAAATAATTAACTTGCGAGTTTCGTTTCTTACCGTACGTTGTTGTTATTGACTTGAAAAGAATTTCCTTTGACGAAGCTCGATAAAACTTTATATACGGTGGGCCATAAATATTTGCACTTTTGAAATAATCCTAAAAAATACAGATTGTATTTAAATAATTTCGTGAAAATGGCCGCCATCTCGCCGCTAGCATTCCTCACATCAGGTCCTTAGATTTTCGAAAACTTTTCGACACAAATATCGGGGCATGTTGATCATTTCTTGACAAATGTTCTCCTTTAATTGGAGTATAGTCGCTGGTTTATTTACGTAGACTCGACTTGTAATATAAAATATATTTGTACACAAATATATCCCATAAAAAAAACAGCTGGGGTTAGATCCGGGCTGCGGGGAGGCCATGAAATGTTTCCTCTGAGCGAGATCAGTTTGTTAGGGAAAATTTCCTTAACCAATTTCTTTTGCTCCATGGTCGCCCTGTTTGTTTTCCTGCCGGTTTCTTGAAAATTTTTAAACCGTGATTTAATTAAATTAACACTTGGGCACTGATTAATGCTCTGTAATTGGTGATGCGAATGTAATAGGCGGTGTGCATCATTGTTTTGTAAAACAGAAAAGAACAAAATCATTGTTTTTGTAAAAATGTTTTACCTAGAAAGTGCGTTGCTCTCCCGCGTAAAGTGATCCTTTGTGACTAAATTTCCAAGAAGCGAGGAGCCACGCATAAGTGACCCCGCTCTCCTCCCCTGTTCGGAATCCCCGCTAGCACGATTATAAAAATGCAAATGTTTATGGCCCACCCTATAGTAGTGACCGGACAACTCAGAATCATATGCAACGTAAACACCTCCTTTGCAAGTATTTTTTTTAAGTGAAAATTTTTTTAGCCGACGCTTTTATAATTACCGTGACGATTCACGGTTACGGTACCGTGACGGCATAAAAGGCAATAAACTTACGTTCCTTATCGTTATTATGCTGCAGCTCTTTCTTACACATTCAATAATCGTGAGACAAAAGGTGAGATACACAAAATACGTGTGTCTGTTTCTTCCAAAGTACTACTTTTTTGCTTTGGAGGAAACAGAAATATCTTATTGAGGCTCGGCCACGGCGACAGGAATCACGTTTAATTTTTTTTATACGTGTGAGGGAGATTTATGATAATGATTTTATGTTTCTTTTCTGTGCAGACATACCTTCACCGTTTGCCTCATTTTCAGCTGTTGTTATTTAGTGTGTAAGAAAAAGCTGCAGCATTCTACGTAAAACCATCAGCGCATTGACATTTTAAATTTTTGGATTTCACTCACACTTCAATATTATTGTTGTGACTATATTTCATACTTTGAAGATTATCATCACGGAAAGTAGTATTGTAAGGTCTATGGAGACGTCACGGTGCGGTGTGTGAGAGAGGTGCAAAAAATTATGCCTTTTTTTCCTTTGGGAGAAACAGACCTACGTACATTGTGTATCTCATCTTTTGAAAGAGCTGCAGCATTATTGTGATAAGAAACGTATGTTTATTGCCTATTTTATGCCGTCATGGTACGGTTACCGTGAATCGTCACGTTAATTATAAAAGCGTCTAATGTTTCTTTTAAAATAATAATAGACTGTGTAACTGTAATTTGATCAATATATATATATATATATATATATACAACGTGTCCAGAAACTCGTAGTACATCCGGGAAACTAGGGAATCTACATCACGTAGAGAACCCTGTTTTTTTCGATCTGAGCATTTCGATTTTAATTTTTTTTTCTATTTTTCCATTTTTTCGGCAACTAAAGGGTTAAAAAAACTTTTGAGCCCGGTTTACCCTTCGATGCATTTTAAAAGACATTACACAGCTGAAATCAACCTCCTGGTGAACAATTTTTTCAAATTTGACCAAAAAAATTCCAACTTTGGACCTGATTTACTCGAAAACGAAAGCTCAAATCAAAAAAGTTATATCACAAATCGACTCCGAATGTGATGTGGATTTACCAGTTTCTCGCTTGTACTACGAGTTTCCGGACACCGTGTAGGTATATACGTATACATAAAATAAAGAATAAGATAATGTGAAAAGAATTTCTAACAAAAAAGGAAATTTGAGATTCATGGAAACAAAACATGTGAAATTCGTTTTATCATCAAGGAAAAATTTCGATTAAAATTCCCCCATTTCTCGGCCACGCAAATTTATAAGGAAAAATCAATAGAAATATGTCAAATAAATAACGTTTTCAGATTCTAGAAAATGAAACAAAAAAGTTCGTTGACAATAAAAAAGATTTTACATTAGAGCACCCAGATGTGTAATAAATTAAATTTTATATTTCATTAATTTTCCTAAACGATGTTTAATTGCTCGGGTATTTTTAAATTTTGGAATAAACACGTTTTTAGGGATCAGTGAATCCATTTGAATGTTTGTAATTCATTCAACTCCCGCAGTAAAATATTAAAAAAAAAAACAAAATGACAAAAACTTCTGCAAAATACTCTTCTTTCATTTTTTTCGGCTTCGTCATATCATGTGAAATTTAAATAAAGTTGAGAATTAGTCTAAACTTTATTTAAATTTTACAAAATATTTTCACAAAGAATTATTTCACCTTCACCTCTTCAATTTTTTTCCACAGTCGGGAATACCATTGAAGAAAATATGTACCTAAAAACAAAGTCAAATGCAATAATAGATCTGACGAAAACATTTATTTAAATTGCTTTTAACGTAATAAAAATGTCATCACAAAGCATTATTTCACCTTCACCTTCACCTTTTCAATTTTTTTCCACAGTTGGGAATACCCTAGAAGGAAATATGTACCTACAAACAAAGTCAAATGCAATAACAGATTTGACAAAAACATTTATGTAAATTGCTTATAAGGTAACAAAAACGTGTTCACAATGAACAAACAGTGAGGGAATTGTGCTGTTTTTCATTAAATTAAAATATGTCAATATATAAAGTTTTCCTTGAAAACACTGAGGAAAGATCTTTATGACTTTCACAAAATCAAGCCTTTGTACGGAAGCAAATATTGAACTATACCGATATTCAAACACCGAATTCATCGCTTGTGCTATTCCTAGTATTTGTGAACACACATGTGTCGGGGTAAGTAGCGTTATTTTAATGATTTTCTGTTAAAATAGTCGCAAATAAGACACATATTCTCTAAAAAACATAGATGAAAAATTAGCACCACCAGAATAATCACTTTACTAAAGTTCCGTAAGGATACTATTGAAGATTTTAAGTTTTATCTGTTTTTGTATACTGGTAGGCTGACTGGTAAGTAAGTAAAGGCTCGATGACACAGGGCGAGTTTACAAGCTACTATCTACTAAGTTTAAAAGCGGATAAATCGGCGAGTGAGATTGTCACGATGACACACAAAACTGTCCACTCGCTCAGTGGCGTAGGAAACTGAGGTCGCTGCTAGCGCCAGTAACAATAATAACGAAGCCTGCGTGAACTAATTCTGTGATGTTTGACAGTCGAAATCAGCTGTTAATTGGCAGCCATCTTGAAAAACATAAATAAACCAATCACGAGCAAGCGTGTAGCGATTAAAGTTGACGACCTTTCAACTTTTTTCGTAGATTGTCGACAATCTGCTAGTTAGCAAGTAACACGATGACACTGAGCGAATTTACTAACAGATAGTAGCTTGAAAAGAGAATTTCCTAGATAGTAAACTCGCCCTGTGTCATCGAGGCTTAAGATAAACTTACAACTGTAGATAACCTTTCAACTTTCAACCCCAAGGCCATTCCAAAAATGGAATGTCATATTTTGTAAAAGTACCACTGTTTTCGAGTCAATTGTACTTTTTAACATTTTCTAAAATTCAGATCCTTTCCAACTCTTTTCGTTGCCATAGTCATAAATAAAAGTGTTAGTTGTGTGTTCTCCATCACGTCAAAAGCAACATTTTTCTGCTAACTGTGGAGGCAGTATGAGATTTTCAAATATTGAAGTAAGTATATTGTCGGGTTATTCGTAATCTGGGAATGTCTGTCTTTCTTTTAAAAAAAATGCATTATTATTATTTCGTAACTGCTGTAGTTTTAAAAAAAGAAGAAAAAAAAAATCCCGTAGGGGCCATTTATTTATTACTTAAGACATTTAGGGGGGGAGGGGAGTCGACCATGTCTTATTTTTTCTTACAAGTGGGTGGGAGGGAGTCTCGATAGTTCTTACGTAAGATCACAAAAATGCGCAAAGTTAAAATTATACTTTAAAAAAGTGCGGGCAACCGCGCGAGTGCCGAGGTTCGCTCAGATGCGTATAGGTAAACGATTTCCATTTCCATGGCAACGGACCCGCGCAAACAAACCAAACGTGTATTCGTTTTTTCCTTTAGTTTCTTACGTAATAAATATTAAACAGGGGGGAGGGTCGAAAACTACCAAAATTCGTCTTACGTAATAAATGAATGGCCCCTTAAGTTTGAAACTTGACTATTCCTTTTATAGCAGATTTTGAATGTAAAATAGATCTGTGACAATAACTCTTCATTCACAATAATAGTTAAAATAGTTATTTCTAAAAATAATAGCGTGTATAAGTGTTATATTAGTTTAGAATCTGTCACACGGAAAACTTTTAAGCCAATTGTTCACTAAAAAAATTACACCACGAGAGCTCAAACTGTATAAAAGCAATAATTATGTTATTTAAATTAAAAACAATAATATTTTTTTAATTAATCTCCAAGTAGGGCACAAGTAGGTTATTCAAAGAAAAATAATATTAAAAGGTAAAAAATATTAATAATATTAAAAGGGTTTTTTAAAGTAGTTCATTTTATAGAACTTGAAACGTGATTAATATTTTTAAAGTTTGTAAAAGCAATAAAAAATATAACCGATTTCGATGAGTTTTTGATGATATAATCAAGGTAAGCCATTAAAACATGTTCTTGGTTTTAGTGATGGCTTGCAATAAATTTGAATAATAATATGAATAATTAGCACAAGATCAGACCGTCCACTTAATTTTTATGATTTGGTGGTGGTTTTACTATGGTTAAATATTAATGGGCAGATTGACGATAATAAAACACGTTCGAGACTCATCTTAAGTTCAAGTTGAACAATAAATTATTATTTTGACATCTGTTGTTCGTTCAATTTTTATATATATCTTAAATTATTATGAATGCGGATTATTGGGATTTTTGGTTTAGTCCCAAGGTCACTTTACAAAATTATAAGATAAAAAGCATTCTTAAATAATAGTAATTATATATAATTAAATAGTCTTTTAGCATATTTCAATACGATATATATTAAGATATTGTTAAATTATGTATCGTCGCTAACAAGAATGTTTTTGAAAATATATATGTATATATTTTTTTAATTATTTATTAACCAAGATAAGCACAAATACATTTTTTGTTTTTATTTTACAGTTTGAAGTATAATACATATTTTTTGTTTTTGTTTTTTGGTAAACACCACCTCACTAGGCTGAGCCTGTTCCGAGGTGGCAGGAATTTAGTCAAATTTTGATTACTTAATCTTGAAGAAAAGAATAAGATAATTTTTTAAATTTATATATGAAAAGATAAATAGAATGAAAGAAAAAGAAAATGAAAAAAGTTGGGAAACATAAAAAATATTCATACCTACAATTAATAAGAAATATAAAAATTTAAAATGATTATATAAGAATACTAAGAAATTTAGAAATAATAACAAATATTTGAGAGGAAAAGAGAAAGATACAGTTTAGTGTGTTGTTATATGAAATAAATTATCTGCCCGCAGTATACAACGCCTTTGTTGAATATCCACGTATGAATTTTGTGTTTTAGATTAGCATTTTTAGTCACATGAATATCTTTAATATCTTTTTCAATTAAATTAAAAAATTTTAGAGCCAAATTACGGTAATGTCTTTGTCCATAGGTAGTATTTGTCTTTGGAGTCATGTGTTGGTGTCTGTGTCTTGGGTCGTAATTGTGTTGTGCAGTATGATGGTTTAGTTTGTCCTTTTGGTAATGTGTAATTATAATTTTGATGTACAGTTGTTGTATGTTCAATACAGCAAAGTCCTTAAATAACTGTATTGTCGGGAATCTATAGGGTTTTTTTGTAATAACTTTAATTAAGGCTTTTTGTGCTTTGTCGAGAGGGTCCATATTAGTTTTAGCAGCACTACCCCAACCAATCATACCGTGAGTGATAATTGATTGGGCTAGTGCGTAGTATATCGTTTTTAGAGTCTTCATTGGCATTATGTTTCGTATGTTTTTAAAATTAAAATTTAATATATATATATATGTATATATAACAAAATATAAACATAATTGATAACAGAATAATAATTACATGTACCTACATATAATATTTGATACATTTCATCTTCATAATTTTGTATAATTAACTATAAAGTAAATAAGATAGTGTTTCTTTTTATAATTCAGTTCACTAGATTCGTTTTTTTGTTTTTTTTTTTTTGTTTTTATTTATTTATTTATTTAAGGAACATAAACAGTCTTCATAACATAATATACACAAAAGAATAACAAAAAACAGACCAATTATTAATGTTTTAGTCTGTATTTGATATCAGTATATTTTCTATTTATGATCTCCCTATATTTAGTATCCAGCTTTTTATTTGAGATTTAAATGTAATGTTGAGTGTTTTTGAGAGAGAGCGGTATTTTATTGTAGACTTTATTGCCATAATATAAAAAGCTTTTTTGCCCAAATGTTGTGTTAGTAGTTACTTATTGGATATGTTTATGACCATGAGATCTAGTGTTTCTAATGTACGTGTTGGTAGTTATTTCTTGGGTTTTTTATGAATGTAAATGAGTATAGTTTGAGAATAAAGTTGTTTAATTGACATGATGTTAAGATTGTTGAAGATTTCGTCAGTGTTAGTTCTTACAGGAACTTTCAATAACATTTTCATTTTGGCTTTTTGAGTTTTAATTAGTGTATTTAGTATGTTTTTATTTGCACTGCCCAATCCGATAATACCGTATTCTAACAGTGGTTGGCAGAAAGCCATGTAAATAATTTTAATACATTGTTTTCAGGTGACGTTATTGATCAACAACGCCGGTTTGGTGTCCGGAACTACGTTATTAAAGACACCTGACCATCTTATTCAGAGGACCTTTGATGTCAACATATTAGCACATTTCTGGGTAAGAGTGACCTTTACTCCTATTTTTATTAATAACATTTTTTCCAAAAAGTATTTCGTTAGGTATAATATATTATTAACATTCTGAAAAATAATTCATACATAAATGTTTCGATAAGATCACGGTTGTCCTTGAGATAAAAAACTAATTTATAAAATATTTACAAATTGCTATTATATTAAATAGATACGAATGTCTTATCGCTTCATAGAAGAGAAATAATAGATATGTACATATATTTTTTATTTTATATTAACTCCACATATGAAGACCTGAGGAAAAAAAATCCTCAGGGCCCCTCATCTTTTGGGATGATGTTTGGAGGATCTTTTTAGGGAAAGTAAGGATGAAATTCTGGGAAGGAAAAGGGTATGAGGGATGGGCAGTAATCTAGGGGTCAATGTGTCCAGGTGTGACGGATATGTGAATCGATCCCTCTCACTGCGATGCACGACGATGGGTCGAGAGAGTCCGACTGGAGAGTATTAGGTTAGGTCTCTCTCAACCAGTCTCCATCAATCCGGTCCGCAACGCAGTAGATGCGCAAATACATGTGGCCCTCCGTTCATAGAGATACTTACAATCTACGTAATTGTGACGAAACCACAAGTACCCTGCTGATATACCACTTTTTAATGCTATCCGAAATATACTGAACTTGATCATTTTTCACGTGCAGCCGTGGAGTGAACACGCTGTCATGCGATGTCATATGACTTTTTTTCCAACATCAATCCATGCCTTCTCCACTAAATCGTTTCTTACGAATTCTGGTAAAGTATAGTTACGTAAAAAAGCATTTTTTCCACTTCCAGAACAAATCTAACATAATCTTCATGTTCCGACGCCATTTCTGTCAAACGTCAAACGAATAAGTATCAGACAAAAATGATGCGACCGTCGCGTACGACCAGCACTGTCGGTATCGTGATACTGATTGGAAACCGACGGCCACCGCGTAGCGCCGTGAACGGGCACCAGCTAAATCGTACGGGGGGTACTTACGATCGGCGCGTATGATACGCGCACGATGATCGAGTAGCTTGTAAGTATCTCCGTGAACGGAGGCATTTCCAGGAACTAGAAAAACGTCACCCCATGAACCCGGACACCTCTGATAAGTCACCAAAGTAGTGAACCACTTGGGGTGACCTGTGCGACATATATTGCCGTCATAAGCAAATAACACATTTTCAATGGTCACATTCTGATGTACCTACCAAACCTTTCATGTTTAAAAGTATCTATATTAAAATGTGATCATTGAAAATTTCCTATTACTTTTTTCCTTATGCCGAAATTATGGGTGCGTTTCGCTTATTTTTAATAATGTTCTATAAGAGGGAAAGAAAAATATGTTTATGTGTTTTTAATGGAGATCAGTGTAATAAAAAATAACCTAAGCTGCTTCCGCGTAATAAAAAAGGTAATAATAACGTTATTTATATTATATGCCAGTCTTTTTGGTATTCATATATTTCTCATGTCAAATTGATAGCTTATATTCAGGGGGAGAATTGAGGAACTATTTGTTCATTTATTAACAAAAGTAACTTTTAGGAACTTTTATAGAAAAAATTAAACCGCATTTATTATACATAACCGATCTGTCTCGGTAACAACATTTTGGGTTTGTTTAGTGATAAATTGAAGATGTCCACTGACTTGGTATAATTATTTCCCACCATTCTGGACAAAGAATAATACATACGTAAGTCTTAGAATTTCTGCATTGAAATAAAACCTGACTTCTAGTATTACGTAGTGGAATCCGAAAGCTTATCAACGCAAGCACTTCTGGACTATCAATTACGTAATTTAAATTTTTTTGTGAAAATACCAAGTCAGCCAAAATCCTTCTGAAGAGGGAATAACCAGACACAACTGGAAATATGCCATTTTTAATTCAAATTCTAGATGTGATTTACAAAGATTGCTATTTTATCTAGTAAAGTTAAGTTTTAAATTTTGAAAAAAAGTTAATTTTTATCATAATAAGGTTAAACCGTTGCCCGTTGAGAGATTTATTCTTTTTTTAATCAAAATGTTGTATTTTACATTTATACAACACACATTTCAAATCATATGATCAAACAATGAAATAATTTAACAAATTATCTAGGAAAGCTACTTTCCAGAATTTTAATTTTAGTTAAATAAAATTATTGTTAAAAATCCGCGCACGAGTCTTGCGGCGAAAATACCTTAGTTTGTCTGTTTATTTTCTGTCTTACAAAATGAAGTATTTCAGATTTTTTTAACAAAAATATTTTTATTAGACATTATTGAAAAGTTATAAATACTTACGGTAAAAAAATAATAACAATAAGTATATAATTTAATAATTTTATCATAATGCGTTTGAGCTTTTTTATTGCTAACTTGAATATAGATATACATTAAAGCAAGTTTTTAATTAAATTAAATCGATTTTGAGTTATTAGTCAAAATTTCAGGTATGGAGAATAATCATTCTTTCTCATCAGGACCGCCCTTTGCAAGGGTACGATCGCAAGACCATCATTCGACGAAATTTGAATTCTCAGCCGCTGATTAATGGGCCTTAAGTATATTCATATCATTTAAAAGAATGTTGCAATTTAAAAAAATGTTGGAATACCCTTTTTAAACACCCCAGTACACTATTTTAGTACCTACCTATCAGTTCCTAGTAAATCAGGAGAATAAATCTGTACCCGGGAAGCATACGGATGCAAGTCCAAAAAGGTAAATGGTAACTATGGTCTTTTAACTTCTTCGGATATCTGTGCTGATAGATAACAAAAAACAAGTAATAATTAATTCAATTAGTTTTGTTTTAAAAACGAGCAAGTAAAACGAAATATTTTATATGTAGGTACGTACAGCCTTTAAAAATATTGTTTAAAAAAAACGTTACAAAAAACACGGACTTGAGTCCTTCTGCTTCAAAATGAAATGGAAATTGTATGTGGTGTATTACGAAAGGACAATATTTGATAATTGTTTACTTCCATAGGAAGCGTAGTAATGTTAGAGGCAGAAGGATGCAAATGGATTTGAGTCATAATACTCAAAATGCAACTAAATCATAAATATCGTCCATGTACATCTTTCTGCTTCATAGATAGTTGTTGCGTCAAAGGTATTGCATCCGTATACATTTTTGAAAATCCTATTTTTCTTCATGATAGGACTTGTATCTTTCTGCCACTGATGAACATGATAATTTACTGCAAGTCTACATCAAAAACTCATTTCTTCAAATTTTGGACTTGCTTCTGTATGCTTCTCAGGTACAGAAATACGAAATACTCTTTGCGATCGCACTTGTTGAAAATCGTTACATGCAGTAATATATTCGTAGGTTATATAAATTAATATTTTATGTTCAGCGAGTCCAAAGTGCCAAAAATCTTGTGACTCACTTTATTAACTTAAGGCGTCAACTGAAGTTGTTTGTCAATTATTAGAGTTGTTTTTTACCGTTGATGAAAAGGGGATTCATCAGAAAAGTTGTTTTTTATCAAATATGAATATATAATTTTTTTAAAATTTTATGTGAGAGTGAGTTAAAATTTGTACGTAAAAAATTAATCAAACAATATTTCTGCTGTGCAATATAATCCAAATAAATGAAATATTTCTGAACGTATCCGGAAACTAAATCTGTTTTTGAAAGGTGATAAAATACGTTTACAAATTTATTATTAGCAATAAAAATATAGTCTATAACATCTTTTGGCCAAAGAAACTATTTATACCAAGCTCCACTTATGTTTAATATTCTGCCAGACAACATTAAATCTTCCAATTCATTAGCTAAATTTAAAAAGAATGTTAAGATATTTGTGTTAACAGAGGATTGGCATACTATTTTTTCATCCTTGTCCTTTTTTAAATAATAAGATTTCAATTTTTAAATAATAAGATTTGTTTTTTAATAATATTTGTTTTTTAATAATATTTGTTTTTTGAATAATAAGCTTTTTTTATAAATAAATAGATTTTATTTGAGTTCCATTTCCCAAAATTGGAGTGTCACCCTAGATGTTTTGAACTAGCTTTGTTTCTTGGTGGGTATAGTAATTAAAGATTTATTTATGGTCTATATTGTTACAAATCATACTTAAATTACCCATCTGCTCACTAATATGATATTTTTATTTCTTATTATTATTATTATATTATAATATTTTAGTGTTTTAAATGTAGTGTATTTTAGTATTTTGTGTGTATAAAATCACTCAAATTTGTAAATGTTAACCTCAACACAGGCTGTTAGTCCTAGTGAGGTTAATTTTTTTATGTAAAAATAAAAAATAAGAATGTATGGTGAGAAGTTTTAATTAAATAAATAGTTTTTTAAATACTAAATTTTTTAATATAAACAAAAAGTTTTAAAAACGGCTCACCTTACGTTTATTCTATCTAAAACTAATGATAACGAAAAAAAAAGAAAAATTCATCCATATTTTATTAGGCGATTGTATTACGAATATTATTATCACCACACGTTTTTGTCGTTTCATACAAAAATAATGAATAAAAAATTCTCGAAATTTTAAACATTTTTCTCAAACTGCTATCGGAAACTTTGGTTTCAAAGATGTGCACATTATAATTTTTCTATGGTTAAATTCTTAGATTTGAAAATGAAGAGAAATTTTCTATTTCACCGCGACGATTATATTTCTCACCATAGACAGTAAAGGAGACACAACTATTTATATGAGATTTATTGGTCAGCTGGGACAAATATGGTATCCTGCGATTAAACGGGTTAACATAAGACCATCCTTTATTTGAATTTAATGTTTGTAATATAATTAGAGAGCCACATTGGTCGCTAAATAAAATATGATACTACTTTGGTCAATAAGCTTTGAACTTTATTAAAATGTCCCCAAAACCACAATGAAAGTTTGTTTACTACAGCATTCCATGTTTTCACCTTTTGTAAATATTAAATACGCATCATGGATGTGGAGGCTAATTTGGTAGCCGGTTTGAGGACCGCGTCTCCAGGAACTATGTATTGGATAACCATAATCTCCGCCATTGGTCACCCCAAGTGGTTCGCTACGTTTGGTGACTTAAAAAGAGTGGAAGATAGTTTTAGTATCGCCCTGGTGTAAGACCACCATTCAGAATTAAAACGTTGCTTGAAATGGCTTTTAGCCGTATTTGGTGACCAGATCTGAATAGCCAGGTACTTCCCCACCTTCCTCTTCCCCGTCTCCTTCCCCTCCCCACTACCTTCAGCCTCACAACATACTCCAATCGGGGATGCCATAGTCTCACTGGCTCCAAACGGAAACAGTTGGGACACTTGTGCAGTATAGATATAATTTTTTTTTTTAAAGTGTCAGGGTTCAGATCTTCACGGTGAATGTATCTTCTTGCCAGCTGCGTGGTAGGCCAGATATCAGGCTCAGGGTCATGTCACCTCATTGCAATGAAAAAATATTTTTTTCACTTTTATGCCTTTTTAATTTTTTAAGTACATAGGTTGTAGGTTTTTAATTCTAGGTTACACAGATTTACATATCCACCATAAGTTATATTTTTAGTATTACCATTTTAACAACACTGGCGCCCGCCTATGTTTTTTTTCTTTTTCTAAATACCCCCGACTATACTTATTTATATTTACAATGTTTTGATTACTGCCTATGCTTTCGGTAGTTGTGAAAAATATTACAAAAAAATACAAGTGTGCAGTTCACACACGGTAGAAGTGAAACTTTCAGAAAACGAAAGTGGACAAGAGTGGGGAGGCTATGAAACACCACACAAAGAGGAGACCGATTATACTATCTCATTCTCTCGCAGGCTAAATCCTATAGATGTTTGGGTTAGTCTCTTTTTAGTGTCGCTCGTTTCCGTTTCATCGAGTTTCAAATCACAACGGTACTAAAGAAATTTTCACTTTAAAGATAATGTAACAGGGAAAGTGTTAATAATAATTGGATTCATACAGAGTCACACATGGTATGATACATTCAGTATCGCCTTGGTGAAAGACGTGAAAGACCATTATTCGGAATCAAAGCATTGCTTGAAATGGCTTTAGCCGTACTCACAAGGGAAATAATTTTTTTTACAATAGCTCCACACAGGAGGCCCTCAGGAAAAAATCCCTCAGGGCCCATGTATCTTTGGGAATGCTGTGTGGAGGGTATTTTTAAGGAAAGGAGGGAGAGGAAGTTCTAGGAAGGAAAAATGTACGAAGGGTGGGTAGGAATCTGGGGTCAATGTGTCCAAGAGTGAGAGAGTGAGAATCCATCCCTCCCACCGCGGTGCAAGGCGATGGGTCGAGAAAGTTCAGCTGGAGAGATCTAGACTCAAGCAGGCTCTCCCGATCCGGACCTTCACGCAGTAGGGGAGGAAACGCATTCGCCACCAAGACCTAGGCAAGCCTCACTCCAAGAACCCGGGCACCCCTGCTAAATTACCAAACGTAGCCACTTGGGGTGACCTAGGGGTGTTGGTTATCCAATAAGTAGTTCCCTGGGCTACGGTACCCATACCTGCCTCCCTTATTAAAACATGAAATAATATTGTTTTATAATTTTTATTTCTGTATTTCCAGACCACTAAGGCCTTCCTCCCCGACATGGTGGAGAACCAGGAAGGCCACATCGTGACCATCGCGTCCATGGCCGGCCACGTGGGAGTGGCGAAGCTGGTGGACTATTGCTCCACGAAGTTCGCGGCGGTGGGCTTCGACGAGGCTCTGCGGGCCGAGCTGGAGGCTATGGACGTCAAGGGCGTGCACACCACCGTCATCTGCCCCTTCTTCATCCGCAGCACGGGCATGTTCGAGGAAGTCCACTCCAGGTTTGTAATTTTTTTTTTCTTTTGGCATTTCATCCTCCATTTATTTATTGAATTACCAGCACCTCTGCCAGGTCACCCCTCGTGGTTCGCTATGTTTGGTGACTTAGCCGGCGTGCTCGGGTTCATGGGGTGAGGTTTGCCTAGGTCATGACGGCGGATGCGTTTGCTCACCTTCCGCGTGGCGGGCCGAATCGGGAGAGATTGGGTGAGGGCGACCTTTTGACCTCTCCAGCCGGACTCTCTCGACTCATCACCTTTTTTTGTACAGTGAAATTTAAGGGAATATGGAGCAGAAGGAGATTAACACCTCTGTCATAGATCCCCTACAATCATTTGCCACGTTTGGTGACTTAGCAGGGGTGCCCGAGTTCGGGTCTTGGTGGTGTACGCCTTAATCTGCCCGCAAGCTGGATCTGGAGAGACTGAACTTGAGGAAGACCTTTTGATCTCTCCAGCAAGACTTTCTCGGAACGTCGCCTTGCACCGCAGTGGGAGGAATGGATTCATACATCCGTCACTCCTGGACACTCTGCCCCTAGATTCCTACCCATCCCTCATACTTTTTCCCTTCCCAGAACTTCATATCTTCCTCGCCCTAAAAGTATCTACCCTCCACGCAGCATCCCCAAAGATGAAAATGATTGAAATTGTTTATCTCGGGGCCTCCTGTATGGAGTTAATGTAAAAAAAAATGCATTTCATCTGTCAGTTAATTTGTTTGTTATGTTCTGATACTTGCATTTGATTTATGATACTTGGCGTATTGGATTATACTTTTTATACCGCTTGTGATTTCTAGGAGCAATCAAATCGGAATAATCATTATGGTAGGTACCTACATACCGGCCTGAAGAAATTTTGAAAAAAGAATTTATTGTCATTGAGATGCGACATTTTTTTAAATAATTGTAAAATTCCTTATTTGAAATTTAAAAAATGCTACGTAAAATATTTACGGTTTATAATAAATTAAATACGATGGTTTTTCAGTACCTACTTACAAATATAATAATTTCTGAAGAAAATTTTTTGGATTTGATTAATGCTCGTGTTAGACCACGCTATACTCTTCATGCGTTTTTTATGCGCCGCTTATACAGATAATAATATGTTGTAGATCACACAGAGGTATAATCTACTTCCCTTTCGAAATCAATTTATATTTTTTATATTGAAAAGAGTCAATACGTCTAGAACTAGAATTTGATTTAAAAATTACATATTTCCGGTTGTGTCTGGTTATTCGCTCTCAATCTTTGGTGAGTTGTTTCACGTAATAATATTATTAATTTACATGAATTACACAATTCACACTCTTTTGATTTAAGAATTTTTAATAAAATTACCCAACTAATGGGAATCAATGCATAAAAAAACATGTTTATTTCCTAAAGTATTTGACGGCCGGCATAGTGCAGCGGTAAGGCTCTTGACTCGCACTCCGAAGGTCGCCACGCCGGCGTGGCAAATAAATTTTATTTGGTTAATTTGAGTTATTCACAATTTATTAATTTAAAATAATATATAGTATATTTGCGGCACGTTCCAAAGTGGAAGATACTCTCAGTATTGCCCTGGTGTAAGACCACCATTCAGAATTGAAACGTTGCTTGAAATGGCTTTAGCCGTGTTTGGTGACCAGATCTGAATAGCCAGGTACTTCCCCACCTCCCTCTTCCCTATCTCCTTCTCCTCCCCACTACCTTCATACCCCAATTTGGGATGCCATAATCCCATTGGCTCTAGACGAGAGCAGTTGGGACTCTTGTGCGGTATTCATGTAAAAAAAATGTACTTATTTCCTAAAGTATTCTTTCTTTTCTAACGACATTCTGCAATACATCAAAAAGCAGCTCTACGTTAAAAAAGGTTTTTCCAGACAATAACCATTTTCTTACGAAAGTTGTCCTGTTTTAATTGAGGTTGTTCTAAGATTAATTGTATTATGTATGTTAAGATATGGTCGTATAACGATACAGTATATTATATTAGTATGTAGGAGGGTTACGGAGAGTTCCATGTCAACTCAGAATCATGCAATTTCAACACCCTTCTGAAAAGTCATTAAAAGTTATGAAAAAAAAACAAAAATAGCCCATAAGCCTATGTCATCTTTGGGGATGCTGTGTGAAGGTTTTTTTTAAGGAAGGGAAGGAGGGGAGAGTTCTGGGAAGGAAGAGGGTGTAAGGGGTGGATAGGAATCTGGGATTCAGTGTCCTGGTCATCCGCCTCCAGGACCTAGACAAACCTCACCCCATGAACCCGGGCACCCCTGCTAAATCACCAAACGTAGCAAACCACCTGTGACTTATGACAGAGGTGTTGGTTATCCAATAAAGGTTTCCGGAGCGGCGGTACCCATTCCCGCCTCCCAAATTAAAGAACAAACACAGCCTTTTCTGAATAATAAAGGTTGTCGTACATCCCAGATTCTAGCTATGGTAAAAATGATTATTGTTTCTTAAAATGCCAAAAAACACTTGGGTATAATTTTTGAGAATATCATACAGCTTATATTTGTTAGAATTTTTAATACAAACATCCTAGCGGGATCAGGATATTTTCATAAATAAATATTAGCAAATTTAATCGAACATTGCACCCGGTAACAAAGTTTATTTTCCCTAAAACTCTAAAGTTTAAACTTTAAACCTTTAAAAACATGAATTTATATCCGAGTCACATTGGCGAATTGTGAACTTTGACCAAAAATATTAAAATTATTATTATGCTATTCTTGCATTGTGATTTTCAGAAACAACTTTTTGCAGTAATTTGCGTCAATTTGCGCTAATAAAGTATCAGACGACCATGAAGAGATGAACACAAAAAAATGTATTAATAGTTTGAGAAGTTTGAGAAGTTTGTACAAGTATTATTGAGGTATTTTATGTGGTTACCATTGTTATGTTATTAACTGCGCTTTTTTTAAATAATGATCTTAGATAAATACAATGAAACATTAAATCAAAGAATTTTATACAAATATCGGATAACGGCAATAATATCTGCAGAAACTTTTCATACTTTTCAAATTTTTCAATTTGGGAGGCGGGAATGGGTACCGCCGCCCCGGGAAACTTTATTGGATAACACCTCTGCGATAGGTCACCTCAAGTGGCTCGCTCCGTTTGGTGATTTAGCAGGGGTGCCCGGGTTCATTGGGTGAGGTTTGTCTAGGTCTTGGAGGCGGATGACCAGGACATACTGAACCCCAGATTCCTACCCACCCCTTAAACCCTTTTCCTTCCCAGAACTCTCCTCTCCTTCCTTTCATTGTGGCACTCGTGTTCTTGAATTGTAATATTATGAAAAAACTTCCTACTTCTTCTGGCGCTAATCTTAATTGTAAATATGTATGTTATTAAGTCACCAGTTTTAAGTCAGAATCTATATGTCTTAGGGGGTTTTTCACCATCCTCCCGATAGCTTATCCATACACATAATGAATATTTTGGATTAATTCTACAGGATTTATTTATTTAAAAAGTCTGAGTTTACTATTCGGTACTTAAACCTATGAACAATGGCTACATATAGGATAAATTAGCCCAAGTTTTTACCTGTTGCTAGTATTTATTTGTTTTTTTATTAATATTCGTTATGTGTATGGATAAACTATTGGGAGGATGGTGAGAAACCCCCTTAGTCATAAGTCACTAGCTATAAGTCTTAGATTTAAGTCACCAGTTATAATTGTAAATCTTAGTTATAAGTCAGTAATATTAATTATTTTATATATTTATTTATACAGCGCCCTTGGGGTGATATTCCACGAAAACGGCGCTATATAAATTAGCCAATTATTATTATTATTATTATGAAACAATTTCTAGTTCAATTTTATCATGAGTTATGAAACAATAAAATATTAATTTTATGTATCTATCACACAAAGAAATTGTTGGATTGTAACTATAATGACAAGAATCTCTTGAATATACCGTGAAAAGACGGATTATACCCATTCCTGCTAACGTACGTATTACTAAACGAGCTTTGTCCGCGAAATGCATTTCGAAATAAGGTTGAATTCAATCTGCAATGTCAAGGGTTTTAGGTTACCTGCGACAAACTCGTTTACCCTTTTAAAACATACTGTTTATTTTTACAAGTGAATGAACTCTGCATGTTCGTTGCGATCACGTGCAATCTTTTTGGTAATATAATTTTATTTTATTGATATAAAAAAAACTATTAAACATTCAAATCAATAAAATGTGTTGCTTCATTAGCTAACAGGACAAAGCTTATTTAAACTTCTTCTTTTGCAAAATTCGCTATATACAAAAATCACTAATTAGTAGACTTCAACTGGCGGATTTACGTTAATAAATCCGCCATTTTGATATTTACCACTTGAAATAATATGTTGACGGTCCGTCAATACCGGAAACCGCTAGATTTCGGGTGAGCAGAGTCTGTCGAAATTTGATGATGGTTTCTCTTGACGTCTGCTCAAACAATCTAATTTATGAAAATGACATTGATTGACCATTTGATGATCGAAACAACTTTACTGTCTACAAAACTGTGTTTTGACTTATAACTTTCTATGTTCTACTACTTATATAGGATCTTCATAAAATTCTGTGAATTATAAAGTCTGCGATTTGCAGACCACGCGTAAAGAATAAAGAATGCTAGATAGGACGCCAAAATCCTTGACGAAGCGGTTGACTTAGAAGTGACCCAATGGCAGACCGAGGAATCGACTTCCTAGAATATACTGGAGAAAAGGCTAGTAAGTGGATTGGAGAAAAGTAATTACTAGAAACCAGAGCTGAGACCATTTCTGGGGCAGGCTAAATCCAAAATGCGAAATGAACATAGATATCCAAATTCAATAGACGAGAAGATACAGATGAGGGGTAAAACAAAACTATAGGAGGCGGAGAGGGGAAAGATGACTGCGATTCGTTAAAAAATCAATCTGACAGTATATAGGCATCTCGCATTATAATATCACCATTTAGTTCTTAAAAGCAAAATCTGCTTTTGAATGAATAGACCTTTTTACATGGGAGCGCGAATTGCTCGCCACGTTATTAACATATTTGCGAAGTCCAAATGCGGCAAGTAAAGTTCGCCACTTTTCACAGACGAATATTTTGTTGCAGTATTTAGTAAAGACACTTTTACCATTGTTTCATCATTTACTTACCCCTGTAACCAGCGACGAGCTCACTGGAGAACCGCCCACATTCGTTATGATCGACATATTTGTATAGCACAAGCTATCGTTTTTGCCGTGTTATTTTGTAAAATGTACGATGTGAGCTCGACGCTAGTCAGGACAAAAATGATGACGTCACATTTTTTAGATTCAAGCGAGGCTCTCGTAAGCCCAGCCGGCTCCATGAAACCGGTATGGGAAGGGGGAAAAGATACGCTTTTATCACTTAGGGCAGGTCTATATATATTCATATGTTTATGGAAATTAATGATAAATGTTGATGGTTGTGGATGGATTTACCACTTTTTTTTTTAATTCGCTGTTTTATCGTTTTCCAGATTCGTTCCCCAGCTGAATTCAAATGATGTTGCTGACAGAATCATCAAAGCCGTACGATGCAATGAAAAGTTCGCCATCATCCCTGGATATCTGCAAATGCTGCTAGCTGTCAAATGGTAAGTTCATGGATTTTTACGTTTATAAGAATTAAGATTTAAATCGCCCAGTAAAAACTCACTTCCGAAAGGTCGTAAAATATTACGTTGTACATTTTTGTTTTGTTTATTAATCAATTTTGTAGATAATATGATGTTGGACTTTATTGAAGTATTATCTTTGTATGAATATTTATTTATTTATTTAGTTATACATGCATATATATTACAATACAATACAAAATGCTGTCCAACTGGGAAGGATACCCGTTTCAGGACAGCCAAATTGTATATTTAGTTCATAATATTCTTAACAAAGGAATGGTTTCGTTCAAGATATCACAGGAATTTGCTTCTGTTAAGACAACTTTTGAGAACATTAAAAATTGTATTCTGAACGAAGGGATGGTTTCTTTATGTCTTTGAAAGAATCGCAAAGATGTGATTTTTTTTCAAGGTAATTTTGGAGAAAATTAATAATTGCATTCAGAGTGAATGAGTGGTTTCTTTAGTGAGATCACAAGTACGAGATTCTTTTCAGGCCATTTTAGAGAACAATTACGATTGCATTATTTAGAATTTACACATTTATAAACCAATATTTGATATTGGGCATAACATGATCGTATTATCTTTGTATGAATATGATGTTGGGTTTAACATGATAGTATTATCTTTGTATGAGTATGATGTTGCACTTTATTGGAGTATTATCATTGTATAAATATGATATTGGGCTTAACATGATAGTATTATCTTTGCATTAATACGATGTTGGGCTTAACATGATAGTATTATCTTTGTACGAATCTTATGTTGGGCTTAATATGATAGTATTATCTTTGTATGAATATGATGTTGGGCGTAACATGATGGTATTATCTTTATACGAATTGTTGGGCTTAATATTATAGTATTATCTTTGTATAAAGATTGTAGACGCGTCGGTTGCATAGTGATAGGCTCCTTGACACTTTAACGTAAATTCCGGGTTCAATGAAAACTTTTTTTAATTGACTGATAAATATGGCATCACATTAATTTCTACCACTTTCGAGAACGGCATGTTCTCTTATTATAAAGATCCTTCTGAGTTCACATAATGTAACCGGATAAAACAGAATATCGATCGTCCAGTTGATTAGTCAGACTTCTCCAAATACTAAGTTTTGAGATAATGAGAAAAGCAACATTCGAATGTTCACCATAAATCAAATATTATTTACGCGTACCTATCATTTATTGCTATTTTACATATTGAATATACTATAAATAACACCGGGAGGCATAACTGTCCGGTACATTATATGTCATTTTGATATATCCGACTAGTGACCCAGACAACATCAATATTTTGTTTAATTCATTATAAGTTTTTGTGCATTATAATTGAATTGGTGGTGTTTATGAGTAATCTGAGTATTATACCAGATAGAGGGTACACTAACACATATAACTACATACCTCAAATTTTGATTTTTCGAATATGTTTAACTAATCAACTTAATCGATTTGTTAAAATAATAGGTTAGGTTAGGTTAAGCTAAGTTACATTTTTATCGAAGGAAGCAAATACTTTATCGTGTGTTGAAAAACACACTCTTTAAAACACCACTTTTTTTAATTGTAATAATTTGGTCTCCGTCTTTTCTATTTTTATCTCTTTCTTGCGCTAATAGGGCGCAAGAAAGCGCTAATAATAATATTTTATATATAGGGTGTCCGGGGGTATTCTAAGTGCATTAACTTCGGGACGTGATTCTACATGATGGTAGGAGTAAAAAAGATAAAAAAAACTTTTTTCAAAATTCCAACTTTTAGGTGCAGTTTTGAGGTAAAAAGATAAAATTAGTCCGGCGTGTGCGGCCAGATTTATTATTTTCCACTGTTACGATTCGGGTCAACCACAATAGAGTCGGGCGCCCGGCAGGCTCTCAGCAGGTAAGATCGTACCTCGCTAAGGATTTTTAGTAGGTACGTCTTTTTGTTTGGGAAAAAATGTTGGAATTTCGGAAAAAGTTGTTAATTTTTTTTACTCCTTCCGTCATGTAGAATCACCTCCCAAAGTTAATGCACTTTACCCCCGGACACCCTGTATATAAAATAAAATAAAAGAAAGAGTGAAAGAGATTGAAATAGAATATACGACACCCTATTAGCGCAAGAAAGAAATACAAATAGAAAAGAGGGAGTCCAAATTATTACAGGATAGGAAAGTAGGGTGGGGTGGAGGGAGGAAATAGTTTCAGAAGAGGTTAACGGAATAAATTAAATATGGAACCATCAGTTAAATTGATTTGGTTATTAATTATGTTTGATTTATTATTGACGGTTTTCTTAAATTTCGAGGGCTTCTAGATTGTTTACCTACCTACCCATCCTGTAATAATTTTGTCTCCCTCTTTTCTATTTGAATCTCTTTCTGGCACTAATAGGGTGTCGTCTATTCCATTTCAATCTCTTTCACTCATTCTTTTATTATCTTTTATATGTAATTATCTTTAGTTGATTTAATAAGCCCTGATGAAGCTTGAGCTAAGCGAAGCCTGGTTGGCTGTTAAATATTAATTCAAATAAAAGTAGTGTTTTACAAAGGGTATTTTTTCATTTAATATAAGTTAGGTTAGGTTGTTTTATCGCGTAACCTTCACACATTCACTTACTTTAATTACGTGTTATAATGTTTTATTTTTTTATTTCAGGATGTTCCCATGGGGCTGCGTATCCGGCTTCCTGACTCGTCTGGTTCCGGATGCAGTTCCCGACGATGCTTCCGCCCTCTCACCCCCTGCCCCCGCGACTCTCAACACGCCCCAGGGGAAGAAGGAGCTCTCCAGCAGCGATATGCCGGTCAGAAGGACCATCACCACAGAGAGGCAGCCCTAACTCTGGCACACCCCTGGCAAAACACATCAGACGAATAAAAGAAAACCTAGGCCAAGTCTCTCTTCAATAGACTATCGACTTTTCGATTTATTTGCTGCGTTTTTTGGCCTAGCCTCTTTAGACAAGTTTATTGTTTACGAAAAGACAATTGATATTAATTCTTAAGTATTTTGTATATTTTTAGTGCAGTGAAAGTGTAGAAATATCTACTTTAGTATATTTAATGTTGCAATTTTTGCCATGTGTGACCGGACAACTCAGAATGAAATCAACTAACACCTCCTTTGAAAAGTCATAAGTTTTTGAAGTGAAACTTCTATAGCACCGCTGTCATTTGGATTTCAGATGAAACAGAAATGACGATTACTGAACCTACAACGCATTATCTGCGCTCATCGGCCGCTTTGGTTATAAACTCACTTTCCAAATATTGGTTGAGATTGTTTTTTTAAAGTTTCGCTTCTACCGCGTGTAAACTGCGCTCGATTTTTTTTTAGGAAGCATACGAGGCATACGTATGTCATCTTAGGGAATACTGTGTGGAGGGTCTTTCTAAGGAAAGGTAGGATAGGAAATTCTGGGAAGGAAAAAGGTATGAGGGTGGGTAGGAATCTGGGGTCAATGTGTTCTGAAATACATTTGAATCCATCCCTTTCACTGCGATTCAAGGCGATGGGTCGAGAGAGTCTGGCTGTAGAGGTCAAAAGGACTCCCTCAACCAGTCTCTCCCGATCCGGCCCGCCACGTGTTGGTGGGCAGTTTGACAAGACCTTTACAAACCTCACCTCATGATCCCGGGAACCCCTGCTAAGTCATCAAACGTAGCGAACCATCTGTGGCGACCTACGGTGTGGGAGTGAGGGACGTATGAATCTATCTCTTCAATTGGAGAGAACTATCGTCCGGCTGGAAAGGTCGAAAGACCTCGCTCAGCCAGTCTCTCTCGATCCGGCTGCCACGCAGCAGTTGGGCAGATGCATCCGCCGCCAAGACCTGGACAAACTTCACCCCATGAACCCGGGTACTCCTGCTAAGTCGCCAAACGTAGCGTACATATTGGGGTGACCTATGGCAGAGGTGTTAGTCATCCAATAAATGGTTCCCGGGGCGGCGGTACCCATACCCGCCTCCCAAATTGACAGTTATGAAAAAAATATTCGAAAAATTGGTTAAATAGGTTACATTATGATAGCTTAAGGGATATTTTTTCAAAGCTTTTAATGGCATTTCAAAGAGGTATTGAGTTGATTTGTTTGTGAGTTGGCATGTAACCGTTTCATAAATATGATAATTGATAAAACTAGTTGTTGCCGGTGACAAATTAAGAAATATACATAATTTGACTTGCCAATTGGAAAACTGATAAATTTTGTTTCAACAGAATTAAAAATAAAGAAAAGATATATTGGTCTTGTAAAATGCATTATAAGTACCTTCTTGGGTACGTAATCGCTTGTCTAGATTTGAGAAGATTCTTTTTTAAATATTCACAATACAATTCAAAATTGGAATTGATTGTTCGTTGTGTATTTGGTAAGATTCTTTTTAAATGTTCACAATACACAACGAACAATCAATTCCAATTCAAATTTGGAATTGATTGTTCATTGTGTATTTGAAACAATCCTTTTTTAAATGTTCACAATACACAACGAACAATTAATTCCAATTTTGAAAATGTAAAAGTAGGTACGCACAAAGAAATTATTTAATTAATAAGTAAAACATTCGAATTTTATTTCACCATTGTGGCGCAAAACCGATTCAACAAGAAATAATTTTAAGAAAGAGAAATTGATTGTAATATTTTTTTATATTAATACCTACCAGTGTCGAGCATTGCTTTATGACCAAAGGTTTTATATGCTATTTTTTTAACATTAGCTCCACATAGGAAAGAAAATCCCTCCGCTGATGCTGTGTGGAAGGTCTTTTTATTGAAATGAAGGAGAGGAAGTTCTGGGAGGGAGAAATGTATGAGGGGTTGGTAGGAATCTGGGGTCAATGTGAACAGGAATACGTATGAATCAATCCCTCCCACTGCGATTCAAGGTGATGGGTCAAGAGAGTCTAACTGGAGAGGTCAAAAAGACAAAAAGTCAAAAAGGTCAAAAATTCAACCAGTCTCAACCGATCCTAGACAAACCTCATCCCATGAACCCGGGAACCCCTGCTAAGTCATCAAACGTAGCGAACCAACTGTGGCGACCTACGGCAGGGAGTGTTGGTTATCCAATAAACGGTTCCCGAGGCGGCGGTACCCATATCCGCCTCCCGAAGTGTAAAGAGATGTAGTTTTTCAAGTTCGGGTATAAAATATTGGTAAATATTTGAATATTTCATATTTTTATACATGCATTGAATATTTTTTGTCATTTTATCATCTACATCACTGGTTCCCAACCGGTGGTCCGCGAGATCTAAAATGTGGTCCACGAAATATTTATTCGTTTACTACAAAAAGCAAATCGAAAGGTATCCAAAAGCTGATTCATAACCCTTTGGTATTAGAGAAGTGGCTGAAGAAATTCAAGAAGAGCACATTGAATTGCAAAATGATCGTAATTGCAAGAACGCGTTTAATTACGCGATTAACAGTTTATCATTATTGTACCTTGTAGTCCCTGTGAGAACAAATAAATGTAATAGTGGTCCATGGTCAAAAAAAGGTTGGGAACCAATGATCTAAATAAAAGAGGACACAAGTTCTCACCCATTTCTTAGACATTTTTCGTATTTTTAAATATCCTATTATCTCTGATATTTCCTTATAGTTCATTGTTTTTCGTAGGGTAGTTTATGGATTGAACGCCACTGATAATGCCGGAAAACTTGCCGAAGAAATATAAAAAATTATGCACGTCATTTAGAAACATCAATCAATACAATTCAGAACAAATACATCACAACATGATATATGAATCTTATTATCAATTTATTCACATAAAATTTTAAAAATAATTGTTAAAGGTCAACTGTTTGAGATGTTCGTCAATCAATGTTTTATGAAGAAAAAAAAATTGCGTAGCAAAAAAACTGAAGTCAATGTCTGTTGGAACACGAACCTGAATATTACCATAAATTATATTATTATTATTTTAAATGTGTGTAACTTTTGACACTGCTGACTTTGAATATAAAAATATCATTATTGTATTTTTTTTTAAATAAGTTACTTTTTCTCTGTATTTAATATTTAAATAATATATAATTCGAAAGGTTCTTATATCTACAACAGTCATGACCTGAACTTTGCCACTGTTTTTGTTGTTATTAACTACTTGCATCAAAATTTTTATAATAACTTAGCCATTGTTTTCTTCGGGAATATATCACTATCGTAGACAGATATTGTATGTTATAATTTTATTCATTATAGTATAATCACTAGACATTTAGTTTTTTTTAACGTTAGGTCCACGCAGGAGGCCCTGAGGAAAATAATTCCCCTCAGGGCCCATGTCATCTTTGGGGATGTTGTGTGGCGGGTCTTTGTAGGGAAATGAAGTAGGGGAAGAAAAAGGTATGAGGGGTGGGTAAGAATCTGGGGGTCAGTGTGTCCAGGAGTGACGGACATATGAATCTATCCCTCTCACTGCGGTGCAAGACCTGCTGGAGAGATCAAACGATCTCCCTCAACCAGTCTCTCCCACACAGTTAGTGGCAAACGTATCCGCCGCAAAGATCCGGACAAACGTCACCCAATAAACCCGGACACCCCTGCTAAGTCACCAAACGTAGTGAACCCCTTGGGTGTCCTATGATTATGGCAGAGGTGTTGGTTATACAATAACTGGTTCTCTGGGCGGCAATACCCATACCCGCCCCCCAAATTGAGTTGTTATAACTTTGTTGTGTGTTATTTTGTATATTAATAATTATTTTGTGTATATAATGTTGGTCAAGGACGATTAAGATTAATCTTTGCTCAATTCATTTAAGTTCTATAGGTATTTGTTTACTGTAATATACATAACGTGGGTGCTTAATTTCTTTCTTTTAACTATTTTTGAGAAATAATTTATTGTCTTACAGAATGTCTGTATTATTTTTGTCCCATTTTAACTAAAATTGAAGTTAAAATTGAAAATAAAATAATTAATGACGTAGCAATTCAAGACATTTTCTTAATCATTTCAACTTTACGTTGAAATGATTAAGAAAATATTTTTAAATATACTGTTACTGCATCAGTGGTGGAAGTATTTTTTAAATCATAATTTCTGGTATTTGTTCCCCGTACTCCGAGGATCTCTTTTGCGTCAGGTGCAATTCATGGTCAATACATAGAATGTGTCCATTGAATTGTGAATTGACCATTCTAACTCTGTGCAATTCATGGTCAATACATAGAATGTGACCATTGAATTGTCCATTCTAATTCTGTGCAATTCATGGTCAAAGATAGAATGTGACCATTAAATTGTGAGTTGACCATTCTAGTGTAATTCATGGTGAATACATAGAATGTGACCATTGGATTGTGAATTGACAATTCTAATTCTGTGCAATTCATGGTCAATAGATAGAATGTGACCGTTGAATTGTGAATTGACCATTCTACCTCTGTGAAATTCATGGTCAATACATAGAATGTGACCATTGGATTGAGAAATGACCATTCTAACTCTGTGCAATTCATGGTCAATACATAGAATGTGACCATTGAATTGTGAATTGACCATTCTAACTCTGTGCAATTCATGGTCAATACAAAGAATGTGACCATTGAATTGTGAATTGACCATTCTAACTCCGTGCAATTCATGGTCAATACATAGAATATGGCCATTGAATTGTGATTTGTCAATAGATAGAATGTGACCATTAAATTGTGAATTGACCATTCTAATTTTGTGCTATTCGTGGTCAATACGTTTCAATTCTGTTCCAATTCTGTTGCATGTCTTAACAGACACGAAAAAATAAGAAATCTACAAACATATAACTAGTATTTTCGTTTACTATCGATCTGTTTGAAACTTGATCTGGCAAGTCATGGCATTTGATGCAATATTAATCTTCCTACTTTCCTCAATTTCGCAGCCTCCCTCGTCTCTCAGATTAGAGCCAAGTAGACAAACTGTTGCACCGTTTCGACGTTTCGAGGTCAGTCAAATCGTTGGAAAGCATGTGATTATGACGTCTATCGGTTGCCATTAATACAGCGTTAGACCCGTTCTTGCTAAGGTCGAGATTTTGACTTTCTTTTCCAATGCGATCGATGTGTATTTTCATTTCAAGCTTAGTTGTTGCTAAGAGAGATCTGCTAAACTGAATTTTTAAGCTTTATCAACAAGTCCTTCTAGAAAAAATGTTCTTTCATGCGTCCATAACTGCTTTGATAACCTTGAAAGTCTATCTTCGTTGAAGAGAGTTTTATTAATTTTGAAGATATTTATATACAGTTACTATTAATGCATTGTTAGTTGTGTAAGATATTTTCACAAGGTTTGTACGGTTCTCCAAAATATGAGGGTACCTCCCACTGGCCATAGTGGGTATACTGTGTATGGTTCAGAAGGCGCAGTGGGTTTACTGTGTATGATTCAGGAGAAGTAGTGAGTATACTGTGTATGGTTCAGGAGACATATCAGGTATTGGGTATACTGCGTATGGTTCAGGAGATGTAGTGAGTATTCTGTGCATGGTTCAGGAGACGTATCAGGTAGTGGGTATCCTGCGTATGATTCAGGAGATGTAATGAGTATACTATGTACGGTTCAGGATTCGCCTCTTTTTAATAATTTGATAATCATTAAAGATTGACTTCCGCGTGCTCAAAGCCGATTTTTTTATTGTAATTTGCGAATTTAACTGTTAAAGCCTATTATGATTCATATGAGTATTCACTTAACTAACTTTAAGCAGTGATTCTTGACTTTATTTGGAGTAAAAATGTAATTTTGATCTCTGTTGACTTTTTTTTTCTAAATATTTTTCTTAAAAATCAAACAGCAAACAAAAAGTTTTTCCGCATGTCGTCACTGGTCACTCAGCCGAATAGCTGACCTATCCCTCATCCCGTCTCCAACTGTCCAATACCTACTATTTTTTATGTTTTGTAGAAAAAAAAGCAATAATGTCAATGGAGACCAAAATTTCATTCACATGTTTTAATCAAAATAATGTCAGGAATCACTGGTTAAAGTAAGTCAAGTAAGTACCTTAACACCCTGTATATAGACAATCTTACAATAGTTGTTAAATTTCACAAACTAAATTACATAAAATTTAATAATTTTACCTAGGTAGTTGGTACTTATTGATAAAAATAAAATATACAAAATCTATTTTTATGGTATGTTTTTAGATTTTCATGGCCAAAAGTATTATCGTCATTTGTTTTTGGGGTGTTATGCCGTGTTGCGCTACCTCCTTCTTTAGCCAACGTTTCGGACAGCGTTGCAATGTCCATCATTAGTGCAGATCCGGCAGAATCGCAACTGCAACACTGTCCAAAACGTTGGCTAAAGAAGGAGGTAGCGCATAACGGCATAACACCCCAAAAACAAATAACGAAAATCTATTTTAATGGTTTGAGTTTGTATTCCAATATCTTTGGTTTGAGTACACAAGCTAATATATTTAATATTTAATATTTCTTTTTTTTTTTACTTACATTTAATAGGTATTTTTTAATTATTCAATAAGAGATAATCGACCCTGGTGGTGAGAAATATATTAAATAAATGTATATTAGGTAAAAATGTGATTTTAAAATAGTGATTATTGTGACATGCCTAATGCTTAATCTGAATTTTATTATTTGAATTAAGATTCCTCGTGAAATAATGTTACCCGTTTTCTCTTATTTTTGGTAAAACTATGATTGTATTATTAAATTTTGCCTTAAATTAAATTAGGGGGTTTGAAAATATGGTATATTCATCATATATGGTTTACCTGTTGGAAGAGATTCTTACCTAAATGTATTGAAAAAGATGTAATTTCTGTTGAATAAATCTGATATAAAAAGAGTACCTAGGCATTCATTATTTATTTCATAAAAAAATGGCCCTCATCAATTTCCAGAAAATACAAAACATAAAACATTGGTAAACACGTACAAAAGTCATCATAAGTAACATAATAATTTTCAAATCTTAAAATAATTATCAACATTTAAATGATTTCTTACCAAAAACTCAATATGGCTACCCATAGAATTTCTTTAGTATTTGTGACTGCCAGTTTATTTACACTGACAAAAGATTGAACAAATTAATTCACATATAAAAAAACATTATAGTATACCTAAATAAATTTCATAGAAACTAAAAAAACTTATTCGTCTGATATACAGATATCGTATTTTAACATAACAAATTTGTCATATTTTGGAAGCCCATTTTCTTCGTGCTATTTATTAGTACTAATTTAATGGAATCTTCAGTAAGTTGGTATAATTACCAACCTCTTTGGTTTTTTGGGCTCAAAAATATTCGTTTGATTTCAAAACGTAAATACGGTCACAGAAAAGCATTCATACTGTGCTAGTGCTGGGAATGGGCACGGCTAACAGGTGATTGGTGAAAATCAAACACCATAAATCTCGTTGTTCGTTGGGCAAGAGAAACAAAGATCGCTCACACAAGAGATGCTGTTAAAATGGATGATAGATGATGTTAAAATGGATGACAGATGCTGTTAAAATGGATGATAGATGATGTTAAAATGGATGACAGATGCTGTTAAAATGGATCATAGACGATGTTAAAATGGATGACAGATGCTGTTAAAATGGATGATAGATGATGTTAAAATGGATGACAGATGATGTTAAAATGGATGACAAATGATGTTAAAATGAATGATACTAGGGGCAGTCAAAAAGTAATGCCTCCTATTTTTGTGTATTTAATAAAGTCAGTTAGGTGAAAATTTTGGTGCAATTCCTCAAATTTGTTTCTACAATCTGCTGCAGTAGTAACTTTTTTGCGTCAACAGGTGGCAGCACTGCAGTCGTTTTGCAAAATGGCCGGCATCGATGTTCGTATTAGACAGCGTTCTGTGATTGATTCTTCACTGTAGAAGGTGAAACGCCCATTCGCAATCATGAAATACTGAAAAATGTATTCCGTGATGCAATAGTGGACGTCAGCACTGCTAGACGATGGGTTCGTCACTGTAACGAAGCTGAAGGACAAACACCGCTGGCTGGCGAAAAGCGGAGCGGTAGACCGTTGATTGCAGAGACTGCACGCAACATTGAGCGAGTTGATGACATCATTTGTGGTGACCCCAGATAACTACAGATGTCGCATTCTCTCTCTCAGTAAAGGCAGTGTGATTACGATTATTCGACAACTGATTAATCAACATAAGTTTGATCAAGGTGGGTACCAAGAAAGTTTATCGGCCAGAATAAAGAAACAAGAAAAACAATACTTGCTTGGTTTCTGGAAAAATATTGTGACCGGAGACGAAATATGGGTTCATTTTTTAACCTGGATTAAAGAGGCAGTCAATGGAATGGCATCACACAAACTCACCAAGGACAAAAAAATTTAAAACTGTGTTATCGGCGGGGAAAGTTATGGCGATGGTGTTCTGGATGTGACCGTGCTTTTTACAACACTGTGGTACATACCCTTACTAAAAGATAAACCAAAGCTGTGAAAATGGACGGAGATTTTATTGAAAAATAACAAATTAATCGTCAATAGTGTAGTTTTCAACCCATGCAATTGCATTTTTTATACCTCGACAATTAAAGATGAAAAAAATAGGAGGCATTACTTTTTGACTGCCTCTCCTAGTACATGATGTTTAAATGGATAAGAGCTGTCAAAAGTTGGCAAAACTGGTTGTAACATACCATGATGCTTATGAATATTCTTTTTATATTTTTGCAGTTCTCGGCACATAAATGCTGTAATTTCTTTCGTAAAGTACTCAGTACCTACAATGAATCTAATAGAAACTCGACGGAGCTATTTGAGAACATTTTGAAGCAGCGGAAGATGTACTCATACCAATGACTAAATCTGTTATTTCATGTTCAATGATACTTACAAAAACACACAAATCATTTTAAAAGTTTGTCATAAAGATGGATGCCAGGCAAATTACCCTCACCTTAGATTTCTTCAACGTCATTTATACCAAATCGCACTAATGCTCTATCCAAGGTTTTTACCTTAATCCCCCCTTTTCCTATTAAAGTCTGCCGGCATTTCAAACTTTGAGATCGGTGATCTGTAGAGTGGATTTTGTTGTTGGTCACCCATGGCTTCCATTTGCTGGACTTCATTTGCCTCAAATTTCCTAAACTCAATCCTCTCCCTCCTGACATCGAGGATCTTCCAGAAACATATGGTGAAGAATCCCAATATCAGAACAACTACGGCAGGGAGGAACAGGCTAAACATGGCCACCTGCAAGAAGGTGCTGCAGGTCTTGGGGTAAGCCCTTAGCAGGACATTCCAATTTTGCTGGACCTCGTAGTTGAACCTGTATTGGCAGGTGCCGTTTCCTTCTTCCTTTCGGGCGATGCAGAAAACAGCTTTGGGTGGGGCATCTGAAAATTTGATCATATTTTTTCGAAGTTTGTCAAGGTTTCATGGAATGTATATCATGGGGTATATAGTCATAAATTCTTTCTGAGTAACAATCATTTTTCGTTCACCAGCATTCATTTGGTAATGACTCAGTACAGTTGAGAGGATCCATTGCTATCCCGCCGTGGTATAAAGAAACAATTGTTCCTCCATCAAGTCGCACTACAAGGACTCTAACTATTCGAAATAAACGAAGAAACTTTTTTTTGATGAGCTCCACACTGGAGGTCCTGAGGAAAATAATTTCCCTAAGGGCCTATGTCATCTTTGGCGATGATGTGTGTAGGGTTTTTTAAGGAAATGAATAAGAGGAGAGTTCTGGGAAGGAAAAGGGCTTAAGGGGTGGGTAGGAATCTGGGGTTCAGGGAGTCCTAGTCATCCGCCTCCAAGACAAAACCTCATCCCATGAACCCAGGCACTTGGGATGACCTATGGCAGAGGTGTTGGTTATCCAATAAAGGTTCCCGAGGCGGCGGTACCCACTCCCGCCTCCCAAATTGATATTTAAAAACTACTCTAGACCCTCAAGTGAATTAACGTTATGTACGTATGTAGGGGGTCAGGAGTGACGGACGTATGAATCCACCCGTTCCACTGTGGTGTGAGGCGATGTTCCGAGAGAGTATGGCTGGAGATGCCAAAGTGACTCCCTCAACCATTCTCTCCCGATCCGGCCTGCCGTGCAGCTGGTGGGCAGATACATCTACCGCCAAGGCCCGACAAACCACACCCCCATTAAACCGGGCACCCCTGCTAAGTCACCAAACGTAGCGAACCACTTGGGGTGGCCAATGGCAGAGGTTATTCAATACATGTCTTTTGGGGCAGCGGTACCCATACCCGCCTCCCAAATTGCTCTCTGCCTTCTTAGGGCAATCCTAAGCATAGTGTACATCCTGGGGGCATAACTTACTTACGTGAGTTTAGTACACAATAGTAGTATTACTCACCAGCGTCTTTCCGGACAAGACTGGAGATGACGGTCGCGTTGGTGGTGGCAGCACATATGGCGGACGCGTTGCTGCTGCCCCTGACGGTTGCCACCGCGCAATCCTCGTACAGCTGACACATTGGGTTCTCGCAGTTGGTACAAGTCTCGCAAAAGGCACCCGTGTAGAAATTCTCTAAACGGGAACAGCGGCATTCGCCTGGAATTTGAGTAAACCTAGTTTTAACAGATGTCAAATAACTCAGTGACATTGATGTATTGCGTTAATTTGGCATTCGCCTGGAATTTGGGTAAACCCAGTTTTCACAGATGTCACATAATTTACTGACATTGACTATTTCGCAATATGGCATTCGTCTGAAATTTAGTAAACCTAGTTTTCACAGATGTCACATAACTCACTGACATTGACTTAATATTACGTTAATATAACATTCGCCTGGAATTTGAGAAAACTAGTTCTCACAAACGTTACATAACTCGGTGACATTGATATATTGCGTTAATATGGCATTCGCCTGGAATTTGAGTAAACCTACTTTTCACAGACGTCACATAACTCGTGACATTGATATATTGCGTTAATATGGCATTCACCTGGAATTTGAGTAAACCTACTTTTCACAGATGTCACATAATTCACTGACATTGACTATTTCGTTAATATGGCACTCGCCTGGAATTTGAGTAAACCTACTTTTCACAGACGTCACATAACTCGGTGACATTGATATATTGCGTTAATATGGCACTCGCCTGGAATTTGAGTAAACTTACTTTTCACAGATGTCACATAATTCACTTACATTGACTATTTCGTTAATATGGCATTCGCCTGGAATTTGAGTAAACCTACTTTTCACAGATGTCACATAACTCGGTGACATTGATATATTGCGTTAATATGGCATTCGCCTGGAATTTGAGTAAACCTACTTTTCATAGATGTCACATAATTCATTGACATTGACTATTTCGTTAATATGCCACTCGCCTGGAATTTGAGTAAACCTACTTTTCACAGATGTCACACAACTCAATGACATTGGTGTATAGCGGTAAAACCATTGTAGGTTTTCTCCAAGGATCACAATAGCAGTATGCAGTCAGTTCTCAAATAATAGCTACAATGAACAATACAAATATGGATTAAACTCACGGAATATATAATAATAATAAACGTGAATTTCTCATAGTAAGGAAAAACTCATAACAAAACCATTGTAATAATGTAACCAAGACTAAAAAACATACTGTACTTTGAACAACGTGCAACAACTTTTTTTAAATATTAGAGTCCTCAATATACTCGGTGGACTTCGTACCTTCATTTGCCCGATCTCTTTACCATCACTACTCCCTTCAGCCTCAAAAGGGGATATCATAATGGGGCAGTTGGGATGATTGCAGAATCTGCAGGGATCGATGGCTGGTATGCCATTTATTGGTCGGACTATGGTAGTAAACCTTTAAATTTATCAAAAGTTGAACGTGACGACACGACTTTGAATCCAATTTGTTTTATGTCTGTTGTATCCCCCGTGCAAAGCTTGTAACTTACAAGTGTATAATTTAAATGACGTGTATGAATTACCGCAAAGACATTCGCCCCTGTCGGAGCAAAGATATGTATCGCCGGGCAGTTTGCACAGCTCCGTGCGCGTGGAGCACGAGCACGTGGGGCCCGACCAGTCCGCCTGGCACGTGCACTCCCCGCGGGAGCACGTGCCCTGCTTGGGCCCGCCGCACTCCAGACCATTTACACTGCAATAAAAAAAATTACATAATATGAAGGAAGCACTGAACATAAAACAAAACAAATGTAATTTATACCACACATAATTTACACAATTCGAATATTACAAAAGGAATATAGGTAAACATTGTAAATTCTTTACATCCTGTATACTGTATACTCAACAACTGCATAAAATAATAATGCTTGGTACTAGCTAAACCCTTCGTAAGAAGGTCCGTTGGCATTTCAGCTGCATATTTCAGTTCCACAATTTTATCAGCCGATGAAGCCAAAATCGTAAGTAGTCAAGTGTTTTTGGTTTGAAAATTTGATCGCTTAGAAATATTATCGAAGTTTCAATTAAATACTGCGTGTAGAACATATCTTGGCCTTGGAAATAATGGAGTATTTTTTTTGTAAGTCTGGAAATAATAAAGTTTTAGGCCTACAAAAAAAACTTTCAAGTGCCAAATCTCCTACTAATGAGACATGAAACCATTTTCGGAAAATGTTTTAATATATAATGTGGATTAAGTTTTTTACAAAATAATCGAAACACATTTTAATATTTGTGCGTGAATGTTACAAAAAATGCAATTTCGCACTGTTTTTTAAGGCATGAATCAAAATGGGCGAATTTGGAATTCAGAATTAAAGCTTATATGCCGTCTGCATAAAGACTATTAGCAGTGTTGCCAACTTAGCAACTTTATAGCTAGATCTAGCTATTATTTGATGTCAGACAGCTACATTTTAATGAAACTTGTAGCTAAACTTTTTAGCTACTTTTTATAGCAACTTTTCGTCATTGTTCGACATTTCGATTTCGTCATGAGATGTGAGGCTATCGAGCAAAGAGAATATAAAACGCTACGTCGTACAGTAAAAAGTAAAAACCAAACGCGACTCTATGGTCATAGACGCTATGGTATAAGTGGCGTTGGCCGGAAAATCCCCGTTTCTTGCTGCACTAGCTCTCCCTTTTTGGAGTACAGAGCCACAAACTTTGATATTTCTATGACATATTTGTTCTCAACTAGCGACACCACCACCAGAACAGATAACTTTGTGGCACTGTAATATTGTTCTGTGCGCTAGCTAGCTACGACAGACAGAATACAACCAAAATGTAAGCACTAGGTACTCTTATTCTACCTTGTGTTGTTTTGTTTTATCCATATAAAACCTGGAAATAAAAACGATTGTCAGAATTTGTCATTTTATTGTAACTTAGGGAACGTACCCTTACTACGTGAAACGTTTAGGGGGGGGGGGTCTTCAAAATACCACGCTTGGTACAAATGAGCGGCGGAGTGCTTAGGTTTTTGGTCACCGGGGGGGGGGGGGGGGGTTAAAAATTGCAAAAAGTTGGTCACGTAGTATGGGTACGTTCCCTTATCTACCTACTGTAACGTTTAGCTACTTCCAGCAACTTTTTGGGGTAAAAAAAACTGGCAATCTAGCAACATTTGTAAGATGTCTAGCAATTTGGTATAGCTAACTGTTGGCAACACTGACTATTAGTTAACGCCCGCTGCGGTGGCGCACGGACGTCCCTAGACTCTGCGTAGCTTGGTTCCGTGAAATCAATTTTTAAATTCCTTGTTGTATACTTAACAATGCGTAAGAAAGGAGTTAATGTTTTTTACAGGTCTTTGCGCAGTCAACCAGTAAAAACAACTCTCAAATACATTATCCAACCTTTGCGAAAATCTTCTGTTTTCAAGTATTTATAAATCCCTCCCGAAAAGAGGCGAGCGCTTCCGATTTCGAATTTTTCAAGGAATAGCGGATCACCAGGGTATTGTATATCAAAGAAAATATTGAAAGTGTCCAAAAGAAATTTCTGCGTTGCCTCAATTACAGAATGAGCGCACCTAAACGGGGATACACAAATATGCTCTCGAAATATAATGTCTCCAATCTATCTAACCGGCGAACATACCTTGACCTAATGACCCTGTATAAAATCAGCAACAACATTATCGACTGTCCTTACTTACTCAAACTAATTAATTTTAAAATACCACCCAGAACAACTAGGCTTATAATTCCACATTAAACGGACACGTACAGTGTCAGGGATCCAATCAGAAGAATGTGCGAATTGTTTAATAAAAACCACAACCTTAAGGATTCCGATATATTTTTTGATACTTATAGCACTTTTGGTAGAAAATTGAAAGCTGTTTTCCTATAAAAAAAAAAGAAAACTCATATATCATTTACTATACTTTTTATGTGCTTCTTTTTAAACCATTTTCGATTCATTATTAATTATGACTTATTTTTAAACACGTATAAAAAATGTATTTTAAAATCTTTATTTATCAAGTCAATCAGTGAGAAATAGTTGGGGTGCAGGCGAATTCTCAAGTTATTGTTCATAATATTGTTTTGTTAATTATTATCTGTATCTGTGTTTTCTCATTAAATAAAAATATATATATATGCTTAATTCTTGGTTACGCCCATACATATACCTACACATACACATACCTACACAGCACGCATACATACTGTCACTGCTTGGACTTGGTATTAATTATTGTTGCAAGTCCTTTTGTCCTACCTATTCCCCAATCGCCTACCCGCCAACCTTATTCAGTCTGCAACATAAATATACAAACCACCCACGTCTGCAATAAACTCCCGCTGCATATAGCCATCACTGTGCTCTGCTCACGAAAAATCCGCTATCAAAATAACTGCGCCGTGTACTATAAAATAACGAACATTTACGCCTATTGTGATTGTGCCAATTGGATGGATAAGGGAATGCAGCATTGCCAACATACAAAGTTCTTATCCTTTTCGGTGAGTCATTCCTTCTATGCAACATATATTTTATCATTTTCAAGCAGTGATTAGTAACACAAAAATCAAGGTCCTTCGCCAGTCATTTTACAAAACACATAAATCCACTCTCACAACATAAAATAACCATTCAATTCTTTTTTTTAAGGTTTTTGTAAGGCACCAATCTACATAATATAGGAAAAAAATTTATAACATAAAATAATAAAACATGTAGGTACCTACACTAACATACACAAAGTAACACACAATATTATACACATTCGTAACTCATAACATATGCAGATCTTTATTTTCATTACTGCCTTTTTGTATTTTATTCAAATTTATTTCTTCATCTTGCCGAATTTCGTATTGTAAAATGGGGGCCTCAGCACGGGCAAAATAAATAAAAGATAAACATTCGGTTCGTGTACACAGAAACGCCCACAATTCACTCTCTGTAGTGAGAGAAATGAACGGCTATCTTGTCCGAATTTCGTAAACAGAGATTATAATATGCATACATTGTATAGTACTCGTATGTTGCATACAGATTAGCGTCTGGTTTTACAAATTATTGCAATAGTTTGGTCGAATATTTTCAGAAAAATTTACAAGGAGGGTTTTTTATATGATTTCGTTTCGATGTTTTTTACCAATGTATTATTTGAATAAGTTTTCGTATTTGGGTGCTATTTTTGAAGTAATAAGATCTCGAGTAAATAGGCACATCATCAACCGCCTGTCGATATACACAATTTAGTTCGTCGATAATAATAACAATGAAAACAATAATAACGTAGTATTTATACCGCGCAGTTATTTCACTTCAAGTGATACATTCATACAAGTCGATACATCCTACATTCCTACATATATATTCACCAGGAGCAGTCCGACTTCTCATCGAACTAGTGTGTGAAAATATGACTATTGATGTGGAAAAAATCGTTTTCAGCTACAACAACATCAATAATGTCGTATTTTTCAATCTTAGTACTCTAGCTCCCTGAAAATCACGGACCGCCACTTATACACGATATACACCGTGTTCCACTCTCATACCGCGAAAAAAAATCAACATTTTTACTGCGTTTTTCATGAACGATCTCACCCCAACGTTTCGCGGTATTAGCGTGGGACGTGGTGTATAAGAAATTGGGTTTGAACAAGATTGGCGGCCATCTTGGGTGTCCGTGTTTGAGCCTACTTACCGACGGTGACGATAAAACATAAGCAGCCGGCCCTGGAGTAAAAAGATATGTACCTACCTACTATCTTGCTCATTTTTTTACATTAACTCCACACAGGAGGCCCTGGGGTAAATAATTTCCCTCGGGTCCTATGTTATCTTTGAAGATTTTTCTGTGGAGGGTCTTTTTGAAGAGAAGAAGGAGTGAACATTGGTCTTAAAGAGACCTTGAAGAAACTCACTTTGTAGGAGGGAGGGAGAGCATTGAAATGTGCTCGCAGACTTAGCCAATCTACTGACCTATAGTGCCACACTTTTCTCTTCAGCCTCTCGTTTGGCGGTGGTCAAACGATTCTAAAGGCATTGTGACTTCAATATTGTAACTATGTGGCATAGTGGTTAAAATAGATATAACAGACTGGAACGGTGAATCTGGACATCATGAACCCTTGTAGGCTCCTGAACCATTCGTTCCAATCCGTGACAAAGGGCAAAGGATTCCGCCTGTCGTCCAGCAGAGTCTGTTAATCCTGAAAATTTCAGCCATGGTTCGTTACGAACATTGAAGTTCCCCAAAACTACAATTTCGGCCGAAGGGTAGCGGGGCAAGAGATCATCAATAGTCCTGCTCAAATGTTTGAATAGCTCGGATGTGTCTGATTCGCTAAGGTTCGGTGAGCGAGATAGACACGCGTAGAATCGTATCGTGCGGACAAGACTGACGCGCATCTACATTATGTCGAATATGGAGTTTTCCAGATTCAACACTCGCACACAGTTGACATCAGCTCGGCTACAGAGGAAGACACCTCCTTTAAATCTGAACTTACCTGCGAGGGTCAAGCCCGGGCAGTCCAGATAGGAGGCATCAAGAGGCTGAATGCCTATGCTAGAGGAGGAATTTAAATTTGTATGCAGGCCGCGAATGTTGGCGAAATTCACCAACAGTTTGGGCCGCACCGAGAACTCCCTCTATTCGCTGCTGCAGAGATGTTGATTTTTGTTGTTTTGTATTCACGATTTCATTGTTTTCTTTTTGTATTTTTTGTTTTTTCAGGTGGTGAAGGGAAAGGAAGATCTGGGATGGATAAGGTGCAAGCGTGAGTATCCAGGAGTATCCTGGAGTGTATCCAGGAGTGACGAACTTATGAATTCAACCCACCCACTGCGGCGTAAAGCTTGGAGAGTCCGGCTGGAGAGGTCGCCCAATGCGCCTCAAACGCTGCTGCTGGGTCCTCTCCTGTCGAACTCTTGAACCGGCACAACAGCAGCGGTGAGGTTTTTACACTCGTTGATGGGGCAGCCCACCTTCAGCCGTGAGCCTGAGGGTCGGGCCCCTGCAATACCGAGCGGCCCGGAGAGCCGTAACCAGTTGTAAAGGGTCTCTCTCAACCAGCATCTCCCAATCCGAACCGCCACGCAGAAGGTGGGCCGACGCACCAGCCACCAAGCGTAGCGAACTATTTAGGGTAGCCTGTGACGGAGGTGTTGGCATTCAATAAATGGTTCCCAGAGCAGCCGTACCCATACCCTCCTAAAATATTGAAAAACATAAATATTTTTAATCGACGTGTTGCAATCCAGCTAGGCAATTTTGTCTAGATGAAAACCCTTAGACACATTAGCAAAACTGCCGCTCCTTACACATGTTTATTATTTCTCCAAGCAGCCCACCTCGTAAAAAAGTTAAAGATGTACTTACGGGTTTGCGCCGCAAGTCCTATACTGGCAGTACGCACCCGTGAAGCCGGGGTCGCATTGGCACTCGCCGCACAGGCAGTCGCCGCTCAAGGAACAGATCTGGCCTGCCGTACCCTCGGGGTCCGTGCACTTCTCAGCCAGCTGCTTCTCGTTCTGCCCGGTCTCCAGTAGGTTGCAGTCGCAGTTCTCACCCGACCTGGAAACACATTGAATTTCTGTCACCCCTCTCTCTTATCACAAACCGAGTAGAGAGATCAAGAAACACACATCCAAAATACTCCTAAGCCGAATAATTTCCACAAAGCTGCAGTACCTACACGATAGACCAAGCGCATTTTTAAGGGACATGGGGAAGATTGAGAGCGTCTGGTTTATAAATAAAGGCGTTCAAATATTTCCACCATGGAGGTTATTAAAGAGTCTCAGAGACTTACTATAGACATCCTGGGCTGACGTTTTAATTCACGGAAAGTCAATGACAAATTTGATGTGCTACGTTTTCAGAGAGGAAGAAACTATCGATTTTGCCTGGTGATATAGATATACCACCATTCAGATCCGAAACACGCTTTGCTGGAAATAGCTTCAGCTACCTTTAGTGACTAGATCTCAATACCTTGGCACTTTCACACTCTCCTATTTCGTCCAGTCTTTCATCATTATCCAAATGGGAATGCCATAGATCCATTGGCTCCGGGTAGTTGAAACTCTTGTGTCTTGGTATCACGTTTAAAAAATATGTCACAAATCGTCCTTTCACACAGCATTCTACATTACGGAGAAGGATGAAAAATAGTTATTATTGGAGAAATAATAACTATTTTTTTTAATCAAACCATCAAATAATAACTATTTGTAAAAAAATCAACCCATTAAAAACAATGTTTAATTCATAAAGTTCAAAATTCATCAATTTTTAATTTTCGACCTTCGCCAAGTTTCGCCATCTTTTGGGCCGGCTAGTAGCCAATATCAATGATTTTTTGTTTTATTTAGGAATTAACACAGCTACCAACTGAGCCAAATCCCGATTGGATAAGACCGACATTTGTTTTGTATACTGCTGTAATGTCATCAATTTTTAGAGAAATGCGTAAATATCCGCTTGTGATACAATGCATTGTCGTCGACAATGAGTCTGTTTACCGAGTTTCAGCTTGATTAGTTATTTTATTTTTTATTATTGAGTTAGTTTATACTACATGAATATAAACTAATAAGCACAATGTAACATTTCATTTGATAAATTTAAATATTTTTACAGTAAGCACTACATTTCTTTTTAAATACATTTATTCTTTCTTCATTCTTCATACTTTCAGGCATTTCATCATACATCTTTATTCCTCTGTACATTAGGCAGTTCTGTGATTTTGATTTCTTCATTTGTGGCAATCGAACTCTGTTTATATTTCTTGTTTCGTAATTATGAATGTCTCTATTAAAAACAATTTCATCCTTGTTCAGTTGTTGGGTTAATTTCAATTTCCAAGATTTCATTCATTCGTTAATTCGTATGTAGATATTTATTACACATATTTTCATGATTGAATGATCAATAAATCATGAAAATTAAAATCGGAATTCAAAGGGATGTATTCAGAAACCACTCTAAACTGTTAAGCAACGTTGCGTTTGGTCAAGTCATATTTTACAAGGACGACGATTCACGGTTACAGCACCGTGACGGCAAAAAAGGCGTAAAACATGCGTTTTAAAAATTTGTCACAAATGTTCCTTCACACAACAATGCTGCAGCTCTTTCAAAAGATGATATACACAATGTATGTAGGTCTGTTTCCTCCAAAGGAAAAAATACATCAATTTCTTGTATCTCTCCCACACACCGCACCGTGACGTCTCCGTAGACCCCTACCAATACTAGGTACTAGCCGTGACGACAATTTTGAAAGTATGGAATATGGTTATAAGGATTATATTGAAGTGTGAGTGAATTTCAAAAATTCTGAAAGGTCAAATGTCAATGCGCTGATGGTCTTGCTTTTGTTCTTAAACATATAATAAATATATAATTCTGGAAATGAGACAAACGGTGAACGTATGTCTGCATCTCCCAAAGGAAACATACAATCATTATCATACATCTCCCTCGCACGTATAAAGGAAAAGAAACGCAATAAAATTAGTACTTTGGAGGAAACAGGCTCACGTATCTCACCATTCGGTGTCTCACCATTATTAAACGTGTAAGAAAGAGTTGCAGCATTATAGCGATAAGTTTACTGATTTTTTTGCCGTCACGGTACCTTAACCGTGAATCGTCATGGTAATTTCCTGAACATCCACTTACCATCCAGCAAGACAGGAGCATTTCCCGCAAACCAGTTCGGAATTTTCAGGGCACAGACTGGACGCGAGCTCCAAATTGGGTGCTTTGCATTCACACTTGCAGTGCAGGTCAATGTCAATCGTCATTTCCTTCCTTCCTATTTGAGCGTCAAATATGTGAATCGTCTTCACCTATCACGTAAATATAACCAAACAGAAATCATTTATTTATATAGGTATATTATTATGTATTTTATTTCGTACATTGTTAACATACTCGAGTAAACAAAATACTATGTACAACTCCTACACTAGGCAACTTGAAACAGCAGAAATGCGAATGCTTAAATGGTCGGCAGGAGTATCACTAAAAGATAAGATCAAAAGTTCACGCATTCGTGGTAGCCTGGGTGTCACAGACATAAATAGTAAGCTGGAAGAACAACAGTTGAGATGGTATGGACACATAAGACGGAGACCATCAGACCACACAGTGAGGCAGGCAATGTCTATGGGGCTTCATCGACAGTCATCCAGAGGAAGACCGAAGAACTCCTGGATGACTCAATGTTCCAAAATTCTTCAGAGAAACGTCCTGGATGAAGGCGATACCCAGAACAGAAGATATTACAACCTGAGAACGAGAAGAGCCGACCCCAACAGCCTACCTAGGCAATGAGTTGGGACAGCGCAAGGAAGAAGAAGATACTCGAGTAAACAATTTTTTTTTTTCAAAACATGAAAATTCCACCGAGAGTATATATGAATCGATTATTGGGTTATGGCAATCTTTTTTAATATTCTAGCGATTGGTACCGTGTAAAATGTTCAATGTGTGAAGGAATGCAACATGAAATGTCACCCGTAAACGAAAAACTATGTACAAAAAAGTTTTTATGAAATATAAATTCAAATGCATATTTTTCCATCTATCTTGACTGAAACCAATGTTTCTTGTTGTAAGTAAGTTTAAAAGTTGTGTATTTTCCATAACCTATGCCTATTAAAAGTGCGGTGGCTTATGGAATAATTGATATTTTTTCCTAAATACTTTCGACTCCACTTAAAGTAGATGTAAATAAGATTTGGTAGTGCAATGTATTGCAAAAGCTTTCCAACTACTCCGAGAGATGTCAGCAGGGAAGTAGTTCTCCGCTTGACCGACATAGGCGCCGGTGTCGCTTTTGATTCAATCTTCCTCTCTTCCAGTTAGGTCGGCTAACTTATAGCCTTATTGTAAAAACGTGAACAATATCATTGATAAAACCTCCACATGTTAAAGTGTATTGGAGCATTTAAAAAGTGCTGAACACTACAAACAGGTACTTACTTTCCCATGGCCATCTTTAGGGCACTCGTCCATCGTGACGTTGACGGTGAATTTGTAAGTCTCTCCTATCTTTACCCCTTCGCATTTGGACGTTTCCACAACGGTGCCGTTGTTTCCACAGTCAGCGAAGTAAGTCAACCTGAACGGCAATTCAGAGTCGTCGTCAAAGCTGATGACGCTCACAAAGTCTTCGTATCCCTGTTTGACGAGGCTGAGGATGTTGGAACTGTCGTTTGCTAACCTCCCCACGTAGGTGTGGTCAGGCAGGAGGGCATTGATTTGCTCGTAATAATCCTGGACTTCTTCTGTGACAGCAAATATCACATTGATCTAAAACAAAAAGTACATTAAACTACCGCAATTTTTTAACAAGCGCTAAAATTTTATTTCAAATAAGATAACATCAAATCAATAAATTTAATATTTATATTTTAAAATGCTAAGGCCCAGTGGTTTCGCCGAAATTCACGGGTGACAAAGTCATCAAATTGCTAATCGGTGCCTTTTTGTTTTTTTATAGTTGAAAGGTTCCCGTTAAATGCCGATTCAAGTCCGTTTCATATTTTGAACAAATTGTGATCTGCATAAGAAGACAACTACCGTGTTGTTAAGCTTATAAGCTTGTCAGCTTATTACAATTTAATATAAAGCTGAAACGCGCCGTTTAACGACGACCTTTCAAATGTCAAAACGGCACTGAATGACCATTTGATGACAATGTCACATTTTAATTTCTGCCAAAAAACCGGGCCTAGAAACATTGACGACAGTATTAACGACTCTCAAAGAAACATGTGAATGAGAAAAGACTGAAAAACTTGTATTCGCATCTGGGAATTGGGTCCAGCACCTCTTCCTTTCCGTGGAAGAGCTTATTAGACCATATCAACTTAACGTCATTTTTAACCGTCTCATACTTCGACTGAGAGCTACTAACACTGTCTTCATTTTCTTATCGCTAAAGCAGAACTGTAATATTCTGTTGACTACTGAAATAATATTAACAATCTTCAAGACAGAAGAAAATTTTAAAAAGTCATGGAAAACAACAATATTATTAGATTTGTGACCGAGACTAGAACACGGGACCTTCACTGTGTCCGCAAGTTATGCGACTATCAACTCTAACATCCCAACCAATTCATTCGCCGTCATTTTTATTTAAATAACTTTCTCATTCTTCTTGAAAGCTAGGACGATGAAAGATCTGGTTGGACGACATTTATTTATTTATTCTTAGTACATTTACTTATTTATTTATTTATTACACGCCCTGATGGGCTTTTACATTATAATTTATAAGTTGAGTAACAAACAATGAAGAAAATATAATACAATGAGAAAAGAAAATACACAAAACAGTGTAACAAAAAAACATATTATGTAAAAATGATAAGAAGTCTCATATTCAGTTTGCCAAGTGCAATTTTAAATACTTTGAACGGTTGTATCTCCCTCAATTTTGCCGAGCGCGCCTTAATTTTTGTTTTATTCAGCTTTTCCACACTTTTCTCATCTAGAAAGTGCCTTTTTATTTAATTTCCAGACATTGGCGGGATCTGCATTCCTCCCTAATACATTGTTGGTAGATGCGTTAGGATACAGTAAAAGGCCCGAGTTCGAGACTCTTCGAGTTCTTTTTATATTATTTTTCTATTTTCAAGTTTGTTAAAATTGTTTCAATAATCAATTACGTGGATATTTAATTAGATAAGTTGTGTTGCCTTGTACTCATCCAGTATCCGATTAATTTGTGCTAATGATGGATAATCCATTGCGGTAGATTCCGTGTAGTTGCCGTCATTATCCATGTGACATTTTTCATCATTGGGTTTGACGACGCCTCCTAAAAATAATGATAATATACATATAAACAGAGATTATTTGACCTAGATGTGCAATGTTTCGATATGATACTGACACAAAAATAAAGGTTTCGATATGATAAAATCCCAAAAAAAATGTGGTCCAGTTTTGAACCTTAGTCGCTCCAGTGGTTAAGGTTAGTTCTTTCTGTTCTTATTTACCCCAAAATATGAACTTAAGAGCCTAAAATAAGTGGGTTTAATTAAAATATTAATTTAGAAGATCAGCCTAAAAAATTAATATTATTGCGTCAAAACATGGCGTGAAGAAAAGACGTCATACTGTCAGTTTGTTTCTCAACTTAAACAACTGATACAAAGTGTTTTAAATTTTGCCTGTCAGCAGTGTACCGTTAGTTTGTATACTTACCTCTTTTTGAATCAATCATCCAACTCACCCAGTTTCCCCGACCCAGCAAAGTGCATCAGCCCGTCAGTGGCCAGGATGACTATCTTCCTGGAGTCCTGGTTCCAGCCCAGCTTCTCCCCGCAGACAACCACCTGCATGAGAGCTTCCAGGGTGGCTTCCAAGTTGTCCAGGTTGCCGGTCACCCCTGTTGCGTTCACCACATTCACAAAGTCAGCGACCTGTCATTTTTCACAGTATTAATATACTAATTTTTAAGGTTCTGCAAAACTTTGGAAGCCGATTTCATGCATTGTCCCAGCTTTGTGATCTAGGTGGTTTTGTAAACGTTGTCATTAAAAACGGCCATTCAGCGCCATCTCTTTTTTATATTTGAAAGTTCCCCATCAAACGCCGATTCTAGGTGCGTTTCAGCTTTGTACTAAAAATATAACTCATGGTGGAAATGAAAAGCTGTCTAACCTACATTTAATAAAAAATAAAAAAAGCATAAAAGTGAAAAATAAATTATCATTGCCATATAGATACCCACTGATCTCAAAATTAGAATTGCGTATAGGTATATTATTATTATACCTTTGCAATTTTGTGTCATTATTAGAGATGAAACGGATAGTTGTTTGGCCGGATACCGGATATCCGGCTAGCTGCGAGGCCGGATATCCGGCGGCCGGATATTCTACCCATTGTCTCGTTGAATGTCGTGACGAGTTTAGCGCCGCACAGGTGCGGCGAACGCGACCAGATCAATTCGGGCGGTTTCGGTTGCCATCGTGAGTATTCGTGAGTGATCGCGAAAATATTCTCTTTGATAAGGAGAAGAACAAGAGGTATATTATGGTGCTTCAATGTTAATATTAAATCATTTCAATAATCTCTGCGTTTTTTACGATTTTTAGTTCACTAAAATGGTGATTGTGATTAGTTAATCGTGTTAATTTAAGTTTTCGCTACTCTGCGAGGTTTTTCTAAGTTTTTACTAAAAGTTTTTAGTTTAGATTTTTACTATTTATGTAATTATCATTAGAGTGAAAATCGCAGAAGAAAATTTTAGTTTTTTGGAAGTCCTAATGGATTTTTTTGTAACTTTTTCGACTTTAAATAAAAGCCGTCATAATTATAAGCTATTTTATTGATATTTACCTCACAAAGATTAATGTATTGCATTTTATTATAGGAAATTGTCGTAGTTTTTGAATATCCGGTATCCGGCCGGATAGTACATTTAGGCCGGATACCGGATATCCGTTTCACCTCTAGTCATTATAATGAAGAATAACGATATTGTAATAAAATATGAAACCCAGTTTAGAAATTGCTCACATACTAGCTTAAGTACTTAATTTTAGATCTGAGTATATTTAACTCATTCAGATCTAAAAGTAGTGTAACTAAACGCACCATTAGTGATTATTCCTTTCTACCTACTGTTAAATTCAAATTTATGATAAATTAAATAAAAGCAAATCACTTTGTAAAACACCATTTAATCAAATTTACGTCATTAAGTAGGTACCTTAACAACAGTGCTTATTCGATTTTTTTTCTTTAAGAACAAAAAAATGTTTTTTAAAAATGATTTACAGTATTCTATATGTTCAGTGTGATTGCGCTCAAAATAATATTTGACAGTTAAGTTGGTGTTGCCAGTCTATGAATTTTGTAGTTCTATTTTTTATATTTTCTACTCTTAATGGACAGACTATATACGAAAGCGATTTACCCAGAACATGACGTTTGGGATTGCGGCGGTATTTTTCTAGATGTTATATTAATGTAATATTTACCTTGTCAGTTAGGTTTAGCCTGTGCCTGAAGGCGTAAGTAGGGCCGCAGACGCCCAGCTCTGTGGAGCAAGGGTTCAGGGAGTGCCGCCTATCCATATTGGCGTACGGCATCATCGGCTTGTCGGCGAAACTGCCGAATCCTAATCTAAACAAACCATTCATACAATTGATAATTAACAAATTAAATTGTGCATTGTAAATAGATTGTTATAATTAAATCTATCTATCTATCTATCTATCTATCTTCTATCTATCTATCTATCTATCTTCTATCTATATATCTATATATATATATATATATATATATATATATATAAATAAAAATGAATCGCCGAAATGTATGTACGCACATAACTTCCAAACCACTGCACCAAATTGGATAATTCTTTTTTTCTGTATTCGTTATTATCAGGACAAGGTTTGTATAAAACTACTGATGTGCTCTGGAATTATGAAATAGGTATAAAAAAATTGCAATAGGTGGCACGCGAGTTGTTTGAAAAATGAATGTACACGGAATGCACTGTATGTGTGGAATGCGGGAGGGGAGAGGAGAACTTGGGAAGTGGGTTCGCGGGACGGTTGAGGGGGGGAGTGGAGTGGGGAGAGGGAAAGTGGAGGAGGCGCAGTGAGAATGCGAGAGGGGAAGGGGACGCGGAAGAGGAAGGGGACGCGGAAGAGGAAGGGGAGGCGGAAAGGAAACGGGACGAATGGGAAAGGACACGCAGAGAGTAACAATTTCTTTATAAAATGGCATAGCAACGCATGCCGGGAACCAGCTAGTAATTTTATAAATCGGAAGTATTTGTGTTTTTGTTTTCAAGCGATAAAGTATTTTTATTTGCCTTTATGAGTAAAACCACAAATTGTAATATTTAATTAAATGGAGACAATATTAGCGAAACTCAATCGAAAATCTGGAGACAGAAAAATCAGAAAAGGATATTGGATACCAGAGAAAACCAGAAATATGTCATTTTCAAATCAGATTTTAGACGTATTGACTCTTTTCCACAAAAAATTATAAATGGATTTCGAAAGATTGTTCTTTTATCTAGCATTCGCATGTAACAAATTTTGAGAAATTTTTTTAATTTTTAGTTTAATAAGGTTATTCCATAGGTCGTTGGCAGATTTGTTAAATTTTCAAAAAAGATTTTGTATTATACCACACCCATTTCAAATAATATAATCATGCAGTAAAATAAATCAATATATTTTCTAGCAAACGCATGTTTTAGAATTTTAATTTTAGTTTCAATAAAATCATTAAGAAATATGTACGTACATGTGTTTCTTGACGAAAATTGGTCCATTTCTGTATTTATTTGCGCACTTACAAACTAATATATTTCAGATTTTTTTAACATTCTTATTAAATTTTGGCATTATTGAAAAACGTTAAATACTTATAATCAAAAAATAATTACAAAAAGTACATTATTTTAATAGTTTTATCATCACGCCTTTCAGCATTTTTGGATGAAGGTATAAATTAAAGCTAATTTGGATTGAAATAAATTCGATATTGAGTTATAATTTTAAAAAGCTGGTACGGAGAATAATTAATCTTTCTCATTGTAACCGCCCTGCAAGATCGTAAGAACAGCTTTCGACGAAATGTGGATTTTCGTTCGCTGGCTGGTTAAACGTTTTTAACTTGCCAATATCTTTTTTTCTCATTTTTCTATCTCCAGATTTTCGCTTGAGTTTCGCTAATATTATCTTCATTTAATTAGATAAAGTATCTACCTATAATGTATTATTTTTAAGAGAAAATTATTTTAACTCTTTTTTCAAAATTGGAACTGATTTTTCGAGAATTCAAGCAATCCGTGATTTTTCATGCGTCTGCGCTAAATGTAGATAATAAACGTCAAAACGTGAATCTGCGTCGACAGAAACAAAATACCAGAAGTACATAAGTGTCACTGGGTGTGTCATGAGCGTTTTTTTCGCAGTGGCAAAAAAATATGAAAATTAAGAATCTGTTCACGAGAAAAAAATACCACCTTGATATCTCCATTTGATTAGGTATTATCACAAAAATATTTTGCTCAGTGAGGTATTGAAAACATATTGGTTATTGAAAACCATATTATAACGATGAAACAATTTTTCAAGAGTCTGAGATAATGACCAATAAAATGGGATGTTTTTGAATCTTTGCGTAAAAAAATATACGTAGATAAAAAATGTCACCGGAGACCGGAGACCATGTGCTTCAGTTCAAATTAGCTTAGGAATCGATTGTAAAAGTATGTCGAGTACACCTAATTACACCCTATATTATTTACGAGCAGTAATAATTCTGCCGTCATAAGCAAAAAAGCAGTAGGAAAATATCAAAGACCACCTTAGGATAAAATTTAAAATAACGATTTCTGGGGTGTGACAATCTTTTTTAATATTTAACGATTGGTACCGTGGAAAATGTTAAATATGTGAAGGAATTCAACATGAAATATCAGCCGTAAACGAGAAATTACATATCTACAAAAAAGTTTTTATGAAATATAGATTTAAAAGCATGTTTTTCCACCTGTCCCGACTGATACCAATGTTTCTTGTAGTAACTAATTTTAAAAGTAAGGTGCTTTTCAAAATCTGTGCCTATTAAAAGTGCGACGGCTTACGCAATAGTTAATATTTTTTATTGCAATAGGTTGATAAACATGAAACTTCTCGTAATGTGACCATCGAAAATTTCCTGCTGCCTTTTTGCTTATGACGGCAGAATTAATATGAAGAGGAAAGCAAAGAAATCAAACGCAGCAATCAAATGCACACAAGTACAGCCTACCTGAAACGGTCGGTAAGATCCTTCAGGGCAACCGGTAGATCACTCTTCAGTTCAACCAGAGTCTCCTTATCATCAGCCATAGACCAGGTCAGGTCCATCAGATAGTATAAGTCCAGGGGATAGTTCTTAGATAGTCGGTACTCAAATGATACCGAATGAGTTTCCCCTGTAAACATATTTTGAAAACCATTAAATAATTATAAAGTCATAGAATAATGAAGAACAGAAACAGTCGTTGTCGGCGGGCCGGTTTCCGGGAGTAGGAAGTAACGCTAGTGACACACCCTGCGTTAAAAGCGCCAGCATTTGCTTGGCCTATTTCAGCATATCGTTGCCATACATTCCCATTGGGAATTCTGGCGCTGTTAAGACGCGGTGTACCCGCTCAAAAATGAGAAGATGGAGAGATATGTAAATACGAATGTTAGAGAGAGCGCACTAATATTAAAAACGATCATATTCAAGCGAAAAATGTTTAATAAAATAATGTGATTTAGCAGGGGTTCCCGGGTTCATTAGGTGGGGTTTATCTAGGTCTTGGCGGCGAATACGTTTGCCCACCAACTGTGTGGCGAGTCGGATCGGGAGAGACTGGTTGAGGGAGCCTTAATCTAGACCCCTCCAGCGGGTCTCTCTCGACCCATCGCCTTGCACCGCGTGGGAAGGATGGACTTGAATGTCCTTCACTCCTGGAAATATTAACACCAGATTCCTACCCACCACTCGCATATTTTTCCTTCCCAAAACTTCCTCTCCTTACTTTCCCTTAAAAGACCCTCCATAGGCCTTGAGGGATTTTTTCCTACGAGGCCTCCTGTGTGGAGCTAATGTAAAAAAAGTGCTCACTCAGAAAAAGTACTCAAAAACCATGCATACTCACTACGGTAAGCAATCAATTGGTTATGAGGGGGCAATTTATATAATTGCCTTTCAGGCGACATAAAAAAATTTAAAATCTAAGTGGATTTAAAAAAAAAAAAACATTTTTATTCTTAACCACCAAAATAAAGAAAGTGAATTATATTGTTTCGGAATGTAAAATGTATTTAGTTCAGATATTTCTAGTTAAATAAGTGAAAACGTAATTTATCTTTTTCTAGAATAAAAAACTTAAAACAAAACTCTTCTAATTTGTTTTTATAGTAATACCTCACAAGAGTCTCAGCTGCTATGTCTGGAGCCAGTGAGACTATGGCATCTCCAATTGGGGTATGTTGTGAGGCTGAAGGTAGTGGGGAGGGGAAGGAGATGGGGAAGAGGAAGGTGGAGAAGTACCTGGCTATTCAGATCTGGTCACCAAACACGGCTAACGTCATTTCAAGTAATGGTGGTCATTTCTGAATGGTGGTCTTACACCAGGGCGATACTGATAGTATCTTCCACTCTGGAACGTGCCGCAAATATACGGTACATTATATTAAATGAGTTAATTGTGATAAAACACAAATTATTCAAATAAAATTTATTTGCCCACGCCGGGATTCGATCCCGCGACCTTCGGATTGCAAGTCAAAAGCCTTACCGCTAGACCATGCCGGCCGTCAATAAAATGGAATTGATAACTAATGGAATTGTGCAGGTACTCATTATTATTAAAAAAAAATTTAACTTATGCAAGGCAGGCCGTAGCTGGGGGGGATCAAGGGGGTTTGATCCCCCCCCCCCCCCCGAAATCTAATAAAGCACACTGAAAATATGATGTTAAACGCTACCGACGCCCGACTGTACAAAATTAACTTATTGCAATTGACTGTCTCTTTTCTGAAACGGCTCAGAAATTCCAGGAAAGACTAAACGGTTTGGCGTTAATGTTAATCCACCAATGGAAAAATTTTAAAATGATATTGTATGTTCTTACAAAATTTATCAACAAAACTTGAGTTTTATGATTTTTGTCAAAATTTTCTTCTTTCTAGCGCTGTAAGTCATTATAGTATATAAGATTTATAAAAAGAACTTCGAACAAAAACAGTAAGTAATTTAGTCTTCTTTAAGTTTGCAATAGACATTTTGTTGTAAAGTCAACTGTTGAGGAATTATTTCGGCAAAACCAAATTTTGGCGCCTTCACCCCAAGATGGCGGCTTAATAAATATTAAATACCTACTCGTATAAACTGCTTGACCTTACTTTAACCAGTGACTCCTGACAGTAACTATGGAGAGTGGAAGATACTCTCAGAATCGCCCTGGTGTAAGGCCACCATTCAGAATTCAATTGTGCTATGACTGCTATTTACCTTGTTTTAGTCCCATGGTAATTTTCTGTGGTTTCATTTGATTAGCTGCATGGGTGGAGTTCATGTCAATAAGAGGGGCATCTTCGTTGTAGTAGATATACGTCTTATTTCCCCCCACGATGCTGCTCGCTGGACACCTATCTCTGCGAAGACTAAAAAACGAATGACATATTAATCCATCATAGTTGTACCTCACCAGAACACAATTTAGCTCAGATTTTAATTTTTACTTGCAATATGCATGCAACTTGCTGTCAACAAGATAAAAACAATGTAGATTGGCAGTGTGATACTGTGCTTAATTCATTTGCAACTTGCATTTATTGAATACCTGCTGGCAAGTGGAGTGAGAAATAAGAAGTAGGAAACATATGGCTTTGAAATTTTTAATAACTCTTACAAATGTCAAATCTATACAAATTATCCCTTGTGTGATTAGTTTGTCCAAATCATGTATTAGTTCAAGTTTAAAGAATTTCTAAAAGAAGGTACGCTCGTACGATCGCGCGTTAGTTTTAGTTCCGTTCTCTTTAGATGTTTATGCTCCACGCTATGGTTCCCGAACTTTTAAAATTCAAAGCCTCGTATCTTTATGAGTTTTAGAGATACATTCAAGGAACCCAAGATAAATAATAATTCATATACTCTTCTTAAAAAACAATTAGTTTTCTTGAATTGGATAATTAGTTTCTGAGATATGATCTCGTTTATGGACACGTATCGAATCCAGGAAATCAAAAAACGTTTTTTGATTTCCGAAATGTTATTTGACACTTTGCGCGTGCGTAGTTCACGATTTACAGCAGCCACTAATATCGAAGTAGTGCTGGCATAAATTGTCATCTTTCTTCTTTCAAACGAAGTTAAGGTTGTAGCGCTATGTTTATTTTTATCCGAGTATTAGAGGTTTGAAATTACCCCGACAGAAAGAAAAGCACTAAATAACTATAAAAAATTGGAAAATTATTTAAAAAAGAGAAAATTTAGAATTCGGTTTTGTCATGGAATCCGCGTCTACAGTGTGTGGTAAAAATGTGGTGATTTATTTACCTTTCTTCCGAGTTGCAAGCGGGTCTGTTTGACTGAATGAAGGGGTGATCATCGCACCAGTAGCAGAAATCGGCGGCAGAAATACAGCTCAAGCAATCCTCCTTCTCAGCGCACACCAGGCTCTTGTACAGGTCGTCTGTTGGGGAAAAGGCATATAAATGAGTATGAAATAAAATTATTGGAAAAAAAATTTCCAAAGATGTTAGTGAAGCAATAACACAACTTGTATGTTGTAACTCCGGGTTGTCTCAGAAACTCTAATCCAGGATCAACAAAATACTTTATACTTTCATTGGTGATTTATTATAATGAGCTCGTATGGATTTTTTTGGCAGGCGGAAGGAATGATTTTGGGCCTTGACCTTGGGCTTGCAATCGTATTTATCTAAGTCTCAATAATATGCGTTATTGAGATAGATTTATTATTACCAGTTCCATCAAAATAATTAAATTAGCGCCATTCTTGAAAGAGCGTATTATGAATTAGTAAGGGTCGACCGAGACAGGTTTTTCGTTCTCGGCCGAGACCGAGACCGAGAATAAATTAAAAATAGATAAATTGCGAAAAAAAATTAAAATGCGCTATTTTTGCATAATATCGTATATTTAAGAATATAATAATAATTTGTTTTAAATCCCATTAATAATCAAAATTGAACAACATGATGTTGTAGCACATAAAAAGCCATTTTTCTGCGTTTTCATCCTTCAAAGAGTGTCGCCTCATGTTGTATAATTGACCAGCTCTGCTAAAGAGCTGTTTACTTGCTACACTAGTAAACGGTGCTGATAAAAACGTTTATCACAATCGACAGCTCTCTCACGCACTGTCACCAAGTGACGAATGTGGACGCGCGCGGTAGATTTGAATCTCATTATCCTATACCGTACTTACAACTTACAACGGTCTCGGTTATGGCCGAGAATCTCGGCGATTTTTCGCCGAAAACTGAGACAGAGTTCTCGGTAGAATTTGTAGCCGAGAATGCCGAGACCGAGATCTCGGTCGACCCTTATGAATTAGTATCACCAAACGAATCTCTGTTCTTCAGGTCTACAAAATTAAAAATGCAATCTTTTTTCGAAAAATTTACTTTTAAATTGGTATATTAAATTAACACGTCACCCTAAATTAAAATGCCATCTATATTTTTGCTCTAAATAATCTAAGAAATCTCTGGTTAAAGTCTGTCGGGTAAGTCCTAAAATGCCCTGTATATATCGCATGCATTATGCATATTACTGACAAGTGATACGTTAATATTTTACGAAGACATTTATCATCAGGTTCCCGGAAAATGTAATTTTGAGAACTGCCCGGAAAACTGTTAGATTACAAACAAATCTTCAGAAAAATATAAATAATGTACGTGCAATCAGGATTACGTGATGATATGGGTACCGGTTTTGCCGGAGGTTTTTGGAGGGATTCTCGGTAATGCAATTTTGCAGGCAATAAAAATATTTAATTAAAAAACTAAGTGGCTTAAAACTCATTTGGCTCACCGCCCACTTTTCAGGTATAATTTTCTTCGATTTCGACTGCTTATTCTTTGTCTTCAACATCGTTCCGACTAATCTAGTAACAATCTAATTTAGTAACACCGTAGAAAAAATAAGATTGAAAAGAAAAGCTAATCTATTTATAAATCAACGATTCATCCAATGCACTTTTCTCCACTTCACCAGCTCCCTATTTACTCTCAAATTCATCTCCTAAGAGCTCTCAAACGCCCTTCTCTAAAAATCTCACTTGAAACCGCGCAACCAACCTCTCGAACCTACTACACAACCTATCGAAGTTACTAATATATGTATACTCGTTACTCGACTAAAGTACTCTCCCAGTGCGAACCGCTATTTTCTGTTTGAATTTTTTGTTTTTTTTTCAGAAGGAAAAAAGTCACCGAAGCCAAAAATGAGACCAAAATGCACATATTAGGTACCTACATATTTCCTCCAAATAAGCTGGTTAAAGTTTTTCGGTTCCATGCCAACTCAGAATCAAGTCAACTCAACACCTCTTTAAAAAGTCATTAAAAACTATGAAAAGAATAATTTTAAAATAGCCCTAACCTAACGAAACCTATTTAACCATTTTTTGTATATTTTTTCAATAACTTTTAATGACTTTTCAAAGGAGGTTCTGAGTTGATTTCATTCCAAGTTGTCCGATTAAAAATGAAAAATTGGTAATCAGATATATATATTTTTTTTTTTTTTTTTATTATTATTATTTGTTTTAAATCAGGTAAGGAGAAAAGCTTACCTTGGCCATAAGCAAATAATATATTTGCGAAGAAGATTATGAAAATGACGGAGTAAGTTCTTGTTTTCATTATATATTAAAAATCACTAAACGATCAGACATTTAAAATATATTTTATTGTATTCAACACTTTAGCGACATAATTCACAACTTGCCGACAAAAAAAACAAATATTACTAATTCAAAATGTAGCCAATGTAATCTTGTAATAATGCAGGGCTCCGCAACCAGTTGCAGTGTACCGTTGAGCGACGCTGTGAAAAAAAATCATAGTGCAATTCACACGCGATAAAAGTGAAACCTTTAGAAAACTATAGTAGTCAAGAGTGGGGAGACTACGAAGCACTTTTTTTTACCAATGTGAAGGATGATTTTTTCCATATTCTTTTCGTAGAATTTCAGTGCACCTTTTCCTATACATAATTTTGTTGATGTCGCTTTCGTTTGTGTTTTCTTTGCCTGTTCATTTTGGAGTGGTTTGAAGATTGGATATTGATTTTACAATCAGGCACCTCGTACCGATAGACCAAAGGAGGGTCGCATGGGACGGTGGATTTATCTATTATATTGGAACCGAGTATCCGTGAATTAAATAAATATTCTATTGCTATCGCAAATAGCAGCAATTTTTATATTTCTAAAGGTGAAGTTTGTGTTTAATTTCGACTGATTTTTTTTTGTAATGTAAGTTTTGTAGGTATTTTTTCAATTTTGAATTCTGGGAAGAACATTGCTGTGCTGTGGGTGGGTAAGAAAAGGTTTCCCTACAATGTAACCCTACATCGTCAATGACGAAAATGTAGATAAGATAACGAAATAGATAAGAGATAGGAGAACTGGTAGTGATAATAATGAAAGGAAAAATATTCGAAAATTTTATTTAGTATTGGGAAAAAATGATACAATTACGATTGTAGGATCACTTCGGTCCCGGTGAGACCGGTACACCGAGGGGCACTGATTTGTAAGGACTTGGAACACGTGCTCTGAGAATGGGAAGGAGGTTGGAGTTTAATCGACCGGTATACATGGCAACCTAATAAGCCAATATTGGAATTTAGGATGGGCAGAAAGAAAGGAATGGATTAAGCGTTATGATTTTTCTTTCTTTTTTCCTTTTTTTATGCCTTCCTTCTTCTAGCCTCTTCTCGGCTTTTCTCGTCTCTTCTTGCGTCTTCTCGTCTCTTCTTGGCTCTTCTTGGATCTTTATGGATCTCTTGGATCTTCTCGCCTCTGCTTGGTTCGTCTTGTCTCTTCTTGCCGCTTCTTGAATCTTCCCGTCTCTTCTCGGCTCTTGATGCTTGTTCTTTCCCTTCTTGCCTCTTCTTGGATCTTCTCGTCTCTTGTTGGCTCTTCGTGACTTTTATTGTCTCTTCTTGCTTTTTTCTGTCTCTTCTGGGATTTTATCGTCTATTCTTGGCTTTTCTTACTTTTTCTTAGATCTTCTCGCCCCTTCTTGGCTAAGCTTGTCTCTTCTTGGCTCTTCTTGCTTCTTCTTACCTGTTTTCACCTCTTCTTACCTCTTTTCACCTTTTCACCTTTTCTTGCCCCTTTTTGGCTCGTTTTGAATCTTTTAACCTACTCCTTTTGTTATATTGAATCTTCTAACCGTCTGTTCTTGTCTCTTCTAGTGTCTTTTTGGCTTTTCTTGACATGTCTTGTCTCTTCATGTATCTTCTCGTATCTTTTCTCTCCTTGGCTCGATTTGGCTCTTCTTGAATTTTATTCCGTCTTCTTGGCTCGCCTTGTATGGCTTTTCTTGCGAAGTTTAATAGACCAGTACGTAGGTGCAGGAACAAAGAAGATGATTGAACGCTGGTTTCTTGCTTCCCGCTTCTTCTGCTTCCTACCACTCCCTTCCTTAATTTCGCGCCTCTACCAGTCTCTTATTGATTATTATTTTTTCGTTGTGGCTCATATTGGTTCTTTCTTGACTTTTTGAGCCATCTTCTTGCTTTTTTTATTCATCTAGCTTTATTTTGCTTCTTCTTTTTTCTTCTTGCTTCTATTGACTTTTCTTGGCTCTCCTAGTCTCTGCTGACAGTTTCTTCCTTCATGTCGACTTTTTTTTCTTATCGTGGTCTTTCTCGCCTCTTCTTGCATCTTATTAATTTTTCTCTGTTCTTCATACATTTCCTTGCCTATTCTTGCTTCGTGGATTTCTTGGCTTTTCCTGTCAGTATATAAATTCGAATGGATTCGGATTTAATTCCTCTAAAAAAAAACATACAAAAATCATTTTAGAATCTTTGTTGTTTATGTAAATGTAAGAAGGTGTCATACATCTTCGATGAAGACATCTTTGAATTAATAGTGGGACACAGCCACAGCTATTCGATGTCGTCTTGAGTTGGAAGGTTGGCCTCGGGGTGATCGATAGCCACCACAGCCTCCACACGATCGGTCAACCTTCTAACTCTCGAAATTGGAAGGTTGGCTTTGGTGCGGAAGAAGCAAAACACATTTTTAAACATTGGTAGGTATTTATTTTACGCAAAGACTATTAAAAAGGGATACTATTGTATTATTATTTGTTTATGTAAAAATAGGTGGGTACCTACATCCTACACATAGTTATTTTTTATGTATCTACATCTAATTCCTCGATTTCTTCTGGAACGCTTTCAACAGTTTTCTTAGGACAGGAAGAATGAAAAATATTCATGCGAAGCAGCTTGACATTATTATTTCGATTACTCCCAAGCCAAGAAACATCTTGTCTGTCAACAAACATAACATTCCCAGTCGGTTCATTTTCCTTGAAAACACACCGGATAGAGCTTTTGTCGGGGAAGGAATAAGTCCCCCAACCAGAATATTGTCCGTTCTCCATTGAACCGTGGTATTTTGAACTGTCGCAGAATTCAATGACGATGTCTTCACTCGGGATCAGCTGGTCGTTGACCCAATTAGCTTTGTACACGTGTCCGTCCCATGTTGTGTATTCTCCATAACCTGGAACAAATCAGGTTACCGTGCGATTAGAATAGATTATTAGATTTCCGTAATTTTGTGTCGTAGGTCGGCTGTATGCAGTGCTGTCATCCAGCGGATTTCCGAAAATATGTTTCGAGCTTTGTTGGCTGGTATTACGTAGATGTAACCAAACATTTTTGCTCTAAAATGAACAGTTCAATTGTTATGTTAAGATCTCTATGATACAATATTGTCTATGGGAGATCCGGAAATGGGATCACCCACTTTGTACTCTCTGTTCAAGATGTCAACAAGTATTCCAAATAAATGTTATCTCAAATAATAAATCTTTTAATGTTAATACCTAACATTATAATATGGTGTCAGAAGTTAAAAAACATCAAAGTCTCAAGTGTAAAGTGTATTATAAAATAATACGTTACGTGAAATTATAAAAGATTGAAAAGATTCTAAGTGATTAAAATTAAAATAAAAATGGCGAGTGTAAACGCCTGTTCGCCAATGAGTTTCGATGGAAATCTATCACACAACTGGTCGAAGTGGATCTTAAAATTTGAATTATTTTTGCAAGCATGCAATCAAGATACCGCTACAGATTCCAAAAAGGTTGCTCTACTTTTATTTTCAATGGGCGAGAATGCTATCGAAATTTTCAACACATGGACCGATATCGATATCAAGACAGCAAAATACACCGTGGTTATTAAGAAGTTTGAAGATTATTTTATGCCGAAAAAACATAAAACGATGGAAAGGTATAAATTTTTCACAAGAAAACAAAAATTAGAAGAAATTAAAAAAGCAACTAGGGAGGACACAGCTTTACAAATTCTAATAAAGTACTACATTGAAGGTTGGCCGACATCCAAAAATAAAGTTAATTCTTTAGTTAAACAATATTGGAATATACAATCAGAAATAAATGTTTGTAACGATTTAGTTTTTAAAGGTCATTCTTTAATAATTCCTACAGTTATGATACCAGAAATATTAAAGAAAATGCATGAAGGGCATCAAGGGATTATAAAAACAAAGAAATTGGTTAGAGATTTTCTATATTGGTCAAATGTGAATTCAGATATTAAAAATATGATTGAACAATGTCAAACATGTCTAAAATTTAAACCTTCTAATCAACCCGAGTCACTTATATCACACCCAATATCAAACTACCCTTGGGAACGTATTGGTGTAGATATTTTAACATTTAATAATACTTATTATTTAGTAGTAGTTGATTATTACTCAAAGTATATAGAAATTGCAAATATGAATAAGCATTACACAGCAGATGTAGTAGTAAAAAATTTAAAATCAATTTGCAGTCGACATGGAATACCATTAGAATTAGTCAGTGATGGAGGTCCACCATTCAATTCAGTTGCATTTAAATCATTTACGTATGAATGGGATATTTATCATATAACAACAAGTCCGTATCATTCTCAGTCAAACGGACAAGTTGAAAGTGCAGTCAAAATCGTAAAAAATATTTTAAGAAAATGTCAAGAAGATAAAACCGATCCATATATTTTTTTTTTTTTTTTTTTTATTTATTTAGGAGAAAATACAGATACAGATATTAATTGGCAAGAATATACAAAACATCAACTAGAGAATTCACCTGCATCCAAACTATTTCTCACGAATTGACTTAAACAGCAGTTAAAAACATATACAAATATTTTGTCTTATAAATAGGGGAAAAAATATATAAGTACATAAGAATATTATTTTAAAAATAGAGATATGAAATAAATGCGCAATATCCTTATAAGAATTTACAAATTATTTTTGAAACAAAAAAAATATAAATATAGATAAACAATGTTATACAGAAATTTAAAAAAAATATATATATATAAACGAATGTATGTCTAAGTTGTTTACTTTGAACTTTGTAGGAAAACAGCCTTCATTTTTCTACTAAAAGTACTGCGTGTATCAAAAAATAAGTCAGAATCCTTGAGCTTTTGATTCTGATTAAGTTATTCGCACATTCTATTCTATTTGTCATTATTACATTATCGTACGACGCCAAAAGAGAATTTACCTTCTCCGTCACAATTATTAATGTCAAGACAACTTCGTTGTAACTTACCGTCTACTAAAAGTCAGTTAAAACCAAAAGTAGTCAAATTTAAAGAATATAAAAAAGAAACAGAAAATCGTCAAAATAAAATGAAAAAATATGCCGATAGAGGTAGTCAGAATTTAAAACCATTAAATATTGGGGATAAAGTAGTTTTTAAAAGAAAACCAGAAAGTCATTGGGAGCCAGCAATAGTAAAGGAGTTGTGGAATAAAAGTCCAAGGTCATACATAATTGAAACTTCAAATGGAAATAAATATAGAAGAAATAGAATTCATTTAAGATATGATAAGTCAAATGAAAATAATAATTATAATAGTCAAGAAAAAAGTCAACAAGACAGTCAATCATCAGAAGTAATAAATAAAAGTCAGAATACTAGTCAAATGTATTTTCCAAGTTTAGATTTTGCGGTTCCATCTACCTCAAGTCAAGTCATTACTAGATCAGGAAGAGTTGTGAAGATTCCTGACAGATACATGTAAAACTAATTAAAGATATTTACATAAAATACAAACATATTATATGTTTTAAATGTGTTTATATAAAAGCATAGTCTTAAGAAAAAATATGTTTTGTTTTGTTTATATAATTTATTGCAAATGTATATGCATTGTCTAATGAAGAAGACTGTTTTTAGTTTGTTAAAAAACATTAAATATGTATTTAAGTTTTCATTATAATTTTTGTTAAAAATGTCATAATTTAGTAGTAAGTAAAAATGTTGAAAAATATTTAGAGACATGAGATGAAAATTCAAATTTATTATATTAATTAAAAAATAAAAAATATTTATTTTTTTTTATAAAAAAAGGGAGATGTTATGTTAAGATCTCTATGATACAATATTGTCTATGGGAGATCCGGAAATGGGATCACCCACTTTGTACTCTCTGTTCAAGATGTCAACAAGTATTCCAAATAAATGTTATCTCAAATAATAAATCTTTTAATGTTAATACCTAACATTATAATTATATAATTATATTTCTAAGTTCGGCTGTATGCAGTGCTGTCATCCAGCGGATTTCCGAAAATATGTTTCGAGCTTTGTTGGCTGGTATTACGTAGATGTAACCAAACATTTTTGCTCTAAAATGAACAGTTCAATAACGAGAGGTTACAAGGAAACCTACGGTAATCTAAGTCCAGAACTGAATTGAACTATCCAATTAAATCACAAATCAGCATTAAGTGCCATTTTTAATTTTTGACCCCTCTTCGCCAATTCTCAGCAAGTGTCAGCGTTCGTTTGTTGAAGAAAAATAAACTTATAGGTACCTACTTATCATTCGGGGAAATGTTTCAAAAGGAAAAGGTCCAAAAAGTTTGAAAACCTCTGATCAATAATATAGATGAGCTTTCGAAGTAGAATTGCGTAGATTTTCAGAAATCCCGATCTCAGATTGTCCTGATCATATTCAGACTCCGTCCCAAGTAGTATCTTTATCATAATTTTTAGGAGGTAATCGAAAAATTCAAGCCATTCTCTACAACACAGTAAATTTTTTTACCATTTTTGGTCACAGTTAAGTTAATTTTCTTCGCTTCAAATCCGCCAACGTAATGATCACCATTGGGAAACTTGAAGTCTCCGTCGCCTTGCACGATATCTGGCAGAGGGACACGAGGAGCCTCGACTTCAGTAAGGTCAATCGCTTCTACATTGTTGTTTTCCATAACTACATTCATCTATCCAACGAAAACCGAGGCAATAACTTTAGAGATCTATAATATGAAATATCCACAAATTATTATTGTCATTTACGTGTTATTTGACAGCTGTTTGATTTTAGAAATCATATTAGAGCATACAACAATATTTACACTGCACCTTGAGCAACCCTGAGTAGGTTCGTGTTCGAACTTGCCTAGAGGTACCTACAGGTTGGCAAAATATCATGAGTGCGATCAGGCGGGTATAACTCCGATCCAAAATGTGAACCATGTGAACTAAATCTTTGGTGATATCATAAGTCCCCTTCGATTTGTTTATAATAATAATAATAATAATAATTGGATAATTTGTATAGCGCCGTTTTTGTGAAAAATCACCTCAAGGGCGCTTTATGGTCCCCAGCTACTACCTCCGCCAATAGGAATCTTGGATTTTTGTTGCATTTCTCTGCTTTATTTTCGTTTGACGTTTACAATGCATTTGAGTGCGATTTTGCATGGATGGCATCGAAGCCGAATCTAGTGAGAGGGGAAATTGTCTGACAACCATCTTGTACCTATGACAATCTTTTGAAATGATTTGTATGCAAAGTGATATACTTTTGATAAACTATTTTTATTTTATACTTGCTGGTTCCCGGCATGCGTTGCTATGCCACTTAATAAAGATATTGTTTCTCTCTGCGTGTCCTTTCCCATTCGTCCCGTTCCCCTTTCGCCTTCCCTTCCTCTCCCGCGTCCCCTTCCCCTCTCTCGTTCCCACTCCAATTCCTCCACCTTCTCTCTCCCCACTCCACTCCCTCCCCCCCTTCCGCGTCCCGCGAACCCCCCTCCCGAGTTCTCCTCCCCTCTCCCAGGTTCCCCAACCCCACCCTTGTCGCCTCCCCCCTCCCGCGAAACCTCCCCCTCACGAGTTCCCCTCTATGGCATTCCATACATTCATTCCCGGTACATTTAGTTTTCAAACAGCTCGCTTGCCACATATTGCAATTTTTTTATACAATTTTCATAATGCCAGAGCTCGTATTATTCTGATGTTTTATTTTTATCGATGATTTTCAGATATATTCTGTTGCCAATATTTTGTTGATATCCTATATCTATAATTATATGTATTTTTCCAATTGTGCAAATTTTGTAATATCTTACAGTATTTTTGAAACTATTTTATTTTCATTATTGTAACTATACATATTAGGCCAGTGCAATTAGCGCAAAAAAGGGGGTCGCAATCGGAATTATTTCGGTAGTCCCAATTTTTTTATATACTCATCTCCTGATGAAAAATCTGAGTTTTCGACCTTGGGTCACTTGAGCTTTCGCCGCCATTTTGAAAAAACTAGCCGAAATCGAGCCAAAATCTAGTTTTCCTCAAATATCTCGTTTCCAATAAAACTATTTGCTAAAGTTGCTTTACAAGTTTAGTAGAACATAAAATTACCTACAATTATTTTTTAAAAAGTTTTATTCTATCTCTAATAAATATTGAGATATGCAGTCGTAAATATGTGTATAATTTTATAAAAACAGGTAAATTGCTCGATTTGGTTTAGTTTTTTGTGCGTATCTTTTTTCCAGTACAATTTTGTGAAAAAATTATTGATATCAATTTTGTAGAAAATAAAATTTCTAAAAAGACCTGTAATTTTTATTTTTTTTGTAATTTTTTTTTACTTATATAAAGTATAAACGAATATCGGAGTGAAAACAGAAAATTTATCACAATTTATTACCATGTTATACGATTTTTGTTTACATTACATTTTAATATATTGTAATATTTTTAACATATTATAACAAATAAAAGAGAGTGGGGGGTCCCTCCTCCCCCCTCCCCAGCGGTTCCCTGTAGTTGCCGCCAATTAGCCACTCCAGGACGGGCCATCAGTGTTGCCAACTCTGCTTCTTTAGAGCTACATTTAGTTCTAAATTCAGGTCGTCAGATCCAAAAGTGTGGTATAGCTTCTTAGATAATTTTTTTTTTTATATAATTTAGATCTTTTTAAATACAAACAAAAATAATATTTTAGAAGTTATTTATATGGAAATCGGTTATTTTTGTATGGAATTTGTTTTTTTTCTCACAAATACTCTATAGCCGCCAGTCCCTGATTGATGTACTGAACATTTTAAAAGAAAACGGACCTACTTCCCAGCTGTGGGTTCAGTACTTCCAGATGACTACACTGATTGAGCTGTATATTGAAGCGGAACGTGCTGGAAATTGGGAGCTCCATCTTGCAACGGTCCAAAAAATGATACCTTTTTTTCACGAAGCCGCCCACTTTAATTATGCCAAAAGTGCACATCTGTATCTCCAAGATATGTTGACATTGAAGAGAAGATGGATCCAATAGAATATGAAAGATTTACCAAAGAGGGTTTCTTAACGATTCGACGATCTCATAAATTTTCGACAATCGAACAAACTCTGATGAGATCGATGAAAACATCTGGAGGTTTGACCCAAGGACGAGGAATCACAAACAGTTCTATTCTTCGTTGGACTGCTGGATTTGTTTATCTGCATACTATTTGTGAGGGTATTGAGTTATTCTGAGGAGTTGAATCAGGAACGTCAGAGCAACATGTAGAGATGAGGCCTACACGAATTAAGAGGGATGACAAAGACGTTCAAACTCTCATTGATTGGTTTTCTTGCCATGAACCATTTCCTAAAACAAACATGATTATGTCTATAAGCAGTGGCATTGTCGGGGATAGCAAAGTAACTTGTCACATGGCTGAAAAGATGGGGAAATTTGCTATGTCTAAAGTCGTCAACCAGAACTTTGGAAACCTACACTTAAAACGTAAGGATGCGATAGTTTCTCTTGCAGCGGTGACCAGCAGCATAAAAAATCAGGGTGTGACTGTGACAATAGATCCATTAATGCTATTCCATCGTATGTGTATTGCTAAAAAGTCTGAAATTGAACTTAAAGAATATTTCCAATATGAACTATCTCCGGTCCCACTGTTTCTTTTCTCAGAGGAAGGCATGCGCAAAGGAACCAAATCCATATTTTACTCATCGTTCAATCCTCTACCAAATAACATAGAACTGGGAGGCAGTAAAATACACGTAGTTGATGGGGGATATTTACTGCACAAAGTTGTATGGGGTCGTGCACAACCTTTTTCAATAATTTTTCAGCAATATGTCAGGTATGTACAAAATCATTATGGAGCCAATGCGGTAGTGGTATTCGATGGATACCCAGATTCGGTTGAAAAGAAAAGCACTAAGGGGGTGGAAAGAGCACGGCATGCCAGAGTTACAACTTCTGCTGAAGTTTTGTTTTATGAAACCACTCACCCACAAGTGCCACAGGAAAAGTTTCTGGGAAATGAGAAGAACAAGTCCCGTTTTATTTCCCTACTCAGAGCCTCATTTGAACGATCGCAAATAACGACAGTACAAGCTGAAGAGGATGCTGACGCTCTCATAATGACCACAGCAAACTCGTTGTCATCTCAACATGATGCAGTCGTAATCGTTGGTCAGGATATCGACCTGTTGGTACTCATCACAGCTCTCTCACCTTCAAACGTATATTATCAAAAAGTCGGTAAAGGTAAATCACTTAACGCGTTGTACTCCAACAAATGTTTTAAACACATTGAAATAGTAGAAAACATTTTATTCATTCATGCCATAAGTGGCTGCGACACAATTGGTGCTCCGTTCGGTCAAGGCAAAAACAAATTTTGTGATATTCTTCTTAAGAACCACTCAGTGAATGAACTTGTTCGTGTATTTCAAGATCCAAAAGCAAAGCGAGAAACAATCACTTTGGCTGCCGAACAATTCTTTGCACTTTTGTATGGCGGCAATGAGAAATCAAATTTGGAAAATTTAAGGTAGGTACATTCTTTTTGTCAAGGGGGTGAAAAAGAACAAATTCAATTTATCCACAATATAAAACACATATAAATTTGTTGTAGACCACTTTTATTTTATACACACTCTACCGGTTTCGGAAGCACCCTTCCTTCGTCAGGAGAATATTATAACTAAACTATGATACAGAATGTTGACAGATATACAAATCAGGTGTTTGAGTGAGAGGTAGGCAAAGGGGTGGGGGTAATTAGGGGATTTCCGGAAAGAACAGAGCGGTTAATTGGAAAAATATTTAGAATGGGACTGAAAGATAAGTTAATTTGGTTATTCAAAATACTAGCATTATTATTTAGGGATTTTGCTACATGGAAAAGATACGTGGACGATATCTTTTGTATCTGGACAGGAACAGAGCGGCAACTGAGTAAATTCCTTCATCTTATAAATTCTTTCCACAAAAGCATCCAATTCACTTTAGAGGTAGGCAGTAATGCATCCATTAATTTTTTAGACTTAACATTAACTTCAGTAAATAACAGAATTGAATTCAACATTTTTCGTAAACCGACGTACACAGATATAACAATACATAACCTATCAAATCACCCGGTTTCACATAAACATTCTGCTTATCATTCAATGGTGCACCGGCTAGTAAAAATCCCTCTTTCATCTGTTAATTTCGCGATGGAACTTTCAAAAATTAAACAAATTGCTCTAAATAATGGTTATTCCGCAGATTTAATTGATAAAATCCTAAATAAGAAACTTAAACTCATCTCAACTAAAACATTTTTATTTGGTACGCCTGAAAATAATAATAAAGTAATAAATCCCGCTCAATGGCGCAGAATCTTATATATATCCAACTTTTCCTCACTTAGTACAAAAAACTTGCCTGCCCACATTAAGCCCGCGTTCTATACCGATAACAACTTAGGTAAATTACTAAAAAACACTAAAGATAGAGATCATAAATTAAGCCACTCAGGCATTTACCAACTATGTTGCAATGATTGTCCTTCGTTCTACATAGGTAAGACAACTAGAAATATAAATATCAGAATCACAGAACATTTAAGATGCTTAAATAATAATAATTTTTCAGAGTTTGCTAATCACCTAATTTCCACAGATCACACTTTTAATAAGGACACAGGGGTTAAAATTCTTCACCGTAATAATAAGAGCAAAAAATTAGATTATTTAGAAGCACTAGAAATCAGAAAATCCCTAAATAATAATGCTAGTATTTTGAATAACCAAATTAACTTATCTTTCAGTCCCATTCTAAATATTTTTCCAATTAACCGCTCTGTTCTTTCCGGAAATCCCCTAATTACCCCCACCCCTTTGCCTACCTCTCACTCAAACACCTGATTTGTATATCTGTCAACATTCTGTATCATAGTTTAGTTATAATATTCTCCTGACGAAGGAAGGGTGCTTCCGAAACCGGTAGAGTGTGTATAAAATAAAAGTGGTCTACAACAAATTTATATGTGTTTTATATTGTAAATTATGGCGAGCCACAAAGTTAATGCTTTTTACAAAATCAATTTATCCAGGCTACCACCCACCAAAGATGCAGTCCAGCAACATGCTTTAAGAACATACTTGCAAGTGCAAACTTGGCTTGGTCACCATAAAGATCCAACTGAATGGGGATGGAAGAAAGATGCTGTTGGGTTACTAACTCCAGTACCAATGCTGAAGGAGGCTGCACCTCAGGCGTTGCTGAACTTTATTTCATGCCAATGCAAAAAAGGTTGGGCTGGAAAGTGCACATGTAGAAAGTCGGGTTTGAAATGCTCCCTACTCTGTATTCACTGTAATGGCAGCTCTGTGCTGCCAGAATCATTTCATGATGATGACGAGGAATTTGGTGAGCCAGTCACCACAAATACGGCTGATGAGACATAGGAAGACTATATTGAAGTTGTTCGGGGCCCGTAAGTTTCATCGTTAGTCAAAAGTGATAAATTTAAAGAAAATACTTTTTTTTCTTTTTTTTACGGCATCTATGTAACTTAATTAATATTTTTTTATTTGTATGTTGTGATTACATTGGTGGTTAATGTTGCTGTTATGTATTTTACATGTTATTACAACAATAATTGTTTAAAAAAAAGAATAATAAAGATATGCCAAGATTTAAACACTTTTCTTCTGATTCAATTTTTGACCCAATTTTTGTGTAATTTTTGTGTTAGAACCTGGATACTCATTGAGTCTTTTTTGAAATTTTAAACCTACGTCTTTTATGAAATTTTATTCTCTACAAAATTATTATCAATAATTTTTCACAAAATTGTTCTGGAAAAGAGATACACACAAAAAACCAAACCAAGTCGAGCAATTTAGCTGTTTTTATAAAATTAAACACATATTTACGACTGCATATCTCAATATTTATTAGAGATACAAGAAATTTTATTAAGTAAAAATTGTAGGTAATTTTATATTCTACTAAACCTATAAAGCAATTTTAGCCGAAATTTTTATTGGAAACGAGATATTTGAGGAAAACTAGATTTTGGCGCGATTTCGGCTGGTTTTTTCAAAATGGCGGCGAAAGCTCAAGTGACCCAAGGTCGAAAACTCAGATTTTACATCACGAGATGAGTGTTTAAAACATATAAAAAAATTGGGACTACCGGAATAATTCCGATCGCGAATCGCTAATTGCACTGGCCTATATTACACAGCTATGCCCTGGATATCTCTGCGGATTTTTATACTTTCAAGTATCCAGTTTACGGATATATTCATAAAAGTACTGAATTGGCTCTAGTTTTTATGATTTTAGCGTATCTTATACCATCATTACATAGTATAAAGTAGAGAATCTCCCGTTGTCTATACGCTTAGATCTTTTAAACTACGCAACGGATTTTCATGTGGTTTTCACCAATAGATAGATCGATTCATGGGGAAGGTTTTAAGGCATATAATTTATCAAGGTTTTGTGTAAATTGGTTGAAATATATAATATATGTGGCAGCGGCAGCGGGCTGCGGGAGATAGGCAGCGGGCTGGCAAGCGGGCGATCTGGATTTGATATGTATGCAAATTAACAGGTGGCGTTGGTTATAAAGGTTGGGTAATTGCGTTGTGTTTCGTTAGTCACAGCTATGTGTGGTTGGATCTGCTAGTTTAAAATAATTAGCAGTGTAAGTTGGCTCTTCAGAACTAGAGTTATTAATAGGTGTTTAGTTTTTTGGTGAAATTCGCTTTCTGCGACATCACGTGACCTCCCCGATTTGAAAGTCCCCCACCCCCCCCCCCTAAACGTGTCACGTAGTATGGGTACGTTCCCTTAACAACAGTGTTTCTTCGATTTTATTTTTTTCTTTAAGAACAAAAAACTGTTTTTAAAATGTCATTTTGATCTGTATTTTCAGTGTTACCAGCCTAAAAAATTCACAGTTCCATTTTTTATATTTCTACTCTTATTTAACGGACTCTATGTATATTATTAACATATTATTATTGTAAACATTTACTTTTTGTCTAAATAAAAAATAAATAAATAATGAGCTATATTATTGTTAAGTTTCATTAAAATCCATTTAGTAGTTTTTGCGTGAAAGAGTAACAAACACACAAACTTTAGCCTTTATAATATTAGTAAGATTTGTACTGAATGCAATTACAACAACAAATACTTTGAAATTCTCAGTTTCAAAAACTTTTTATAATTTCCCGCCCCATTTTCCTAGCTTTTATCCAATTTTCAATTTTCCCAGGAGAAATGTTTAAAACTTGAAAAATTTCTAAACATCGGACAACAAAATCAACAAAAATAAAAAAAATAATTTCGTATTCTTCTACAACTTCATAATCGACTTACTTTTTCTACTCATCAATATGTAGGTACGATCAGGGCCGGATTAACCATGTCAGGGCCCCTAGGCAATGCACGTCTCGGGGCCCCTTTACCAATGGTGGACTAACGGGGGGGGGGGGGGGGCTTCCAAACTCCCCCTTGTTCCCTTGATCAAATCCTTAAAAGGCTTTAATGGGGGGGGGGGGGGGGGGTAGGTTTTAAAACTTTTGATTTTTTTCAGAATGTAAAACATGTCAGTTAGGTAGTGTAGGTAGGTTGTCCCAAGCAGATAGGTAGTGCATACTGGAGCTTGTACAACATTTATATTTTAAACATATGTATATGTAATTAGAAATAAAATGAAACAAATGCCAATATAAACCACACACGGCACCTTCAGTCACTTCAGATACTAAGTAATGTTTACATATTTGTTTTAATTAGAAACTTTTTATTTATTATTTGTCCATGATGTGAACATTAGTTTTTTATTGGGTTATAACCTAATTATTATAATTTTTTGTTCTCTTTAATGCGTGTACCTAATGTTATTAATAAGTAATTGTTCCTAATAAAAAAAAAAAATCTTGAAAGCTGACTTTTTCCGAAATTTCGTTGCTCACTAATTGAAGCAAGTCATTTTTTCCCGGGACGCGGGGCCCCTAGCCGATCCGGGGCCCCTAGGCAGTTGCCTACTCTGCCTTAGGGATAATCCGGTACTGGGTACGATTGTCATTTTTGGAATCGGTGTCAGTCATGGTAGGTTTGTAACTACATACATAGTTATAGGTGAGATGTGCTTGTGTCGCACAAGCGGCTTGACGAGGCGAGAGCAGGGCCGCGGCGTGAGGGGAGCTGTCAAGTAAACACGCCGCGCCGGGCCGGGTACCTTTGCTGACACCGACTCCAAAAATAACAATCGTACCTACATATTTGTAGAAGTTGTAGAAGAATACGAAATTATTTTTTTACTTTTTAGTGCATTTTTGAAGTCGTTTTTTGTTTTGTTAAAATTTTTGTTTATTTTTTGATTTTTAGTGAATCCGGAGTACACTAATTTGTCTGAATATGGGTAGCTCTACTAAACGTGCTGCTCATATGAGACAGACATAATTTGACCATAACGACATTAGGGTCAAATTAAGAGATTCGGCCGAGTTTCGTTAATTTGCTCCTAAGAATTGAAGAGTTCCGTTACTTTGTCATGGATCCGATAATCAGAACCTAACCAAACTCTCATCAATCTATCTTTGAAGTACATCCTTTCCAATAAAAAAAGAATCATTGAAATCGGTTTGCGTGATATTGAGTTATTTGTCCATTTGTCGCGCACATACTTTATGCAAATTTAAGACTTATATGGTTTTCTCATGGATGCCATTGTCAGAACTAGACCAAATTAAAATGGGACCACATGGGAAGCACCAGCTTTCAAATAAAAAAAGAATCATCAAAATCGGTTCACCCAGTCGAAAGTTCTGAGGTAACAAACATAAAAAAAAAAATAAAAATAAAAAAAATAAAATAAAAAAAAAAATACAGTCGAATTGAGAACCTCCTCCTTAACTTCATATAATAAAAAGATAAATGTACTTATATATTTTAAATTCCCGAACTATTTTCCGATTTTTCCAGATTTTTTTTTTAATAATAAAATTTTCATTTTCCAATTTTCCTAGCAAATTTTTTTCACAAAAAAAACTCAACATGGACAGTTTCCAAAAGATAAATGTTTTTATGTAAATCCCAACCTAATTTCCGATCAATTTTCTGATTTCCTCAAAAGAAATACTTGATTGAAAATATTAAAAATGGTAGGCTGGCAATACCAATTTAACTATCAAATATTATTTTAAAGCGCAATGGCACTGAATATATAGAACACTGTAAATCGCATTTTAAAAAACATTTTTTTGTTTCTTGAAGATTATAGTATCGTTATTTTTCATTCTTTTAACACAAAATTGCAAAGGTATAATATACCTATATGCAATTCTAATTTTGAGATCTATATAGATATATATTGCAATGAAAAATATTTTTTTCACTATTGTGCCTTTTTAATTTTTTTACAAAAATGTAGGTTACACAGCTTTACATTTCCACCATGAGTTACATTTTTAGTATTGCCATTTGAACAACAGTAGCGCCCTCCTATGTTTTCTACCCTTATTTGACAAACTGTATGTGACAAGTTAATTTTTGGACAAATGGGGGCAAAACTCTAGTATCAGGGAACTTTACCAAATTGGGCGAAGCGGATCAAAAAGCCGCCTGCAGCAAAAAACCCGCGGAAGCAGGTTTTTATCTGTTCTACCTACACAATGTTTTAAGTCAATAATTTTCACAACACCAAACAGTGCTTTGAAATTAGTGGTACTTCCTGAATTGAGATAGTTACACATACATCTAAGTAAATTTTATTAAGTAAATAATACACAGGTATTCGGATGTGTTGTTATTTTTTTAACATTTATTGTATGAAAAAAATTATGATATATTAATTTGAAGTGTAAGCTACATGCTACCAGAGATGCCATTTTTTAAGATAAAAAAAAAAAAACTATTTAGAAGAAACATGCAATTTCAGATTTTTATTATTTATATTAGAAAGAAAAGTTGAGCTATACACAATGACGTTATATAAAATAAATAGACTCGTTATAGTCTCACATACTCACAATATAATGTGGAAAGTAAGGAACACTCTTTTGTTTTCAGCGATTTTCAATAATTTCTTTAATTCAAAAGTTTATTCCTGTGTGATAAAGATAGACAATCAAATAATGTGTATGTATGAATGGCACGGATAAATTAGCGGGCGGCGTATTAATTTCTTCGCTGAATACTGCTTTCACCCTTTCACATCACGGGTGTGACTGAGATAACAAGATACTCTCACTCGGTTACACTACGCACAGGGGAGGGTAAAGGCGGGTAAAACAAGACACACGGGCAAATATTTTTTTTATTATATTTATATGAGTTATAATTAGTAATACAATATTGGTACTATTATAGTAGTATTGTTAAAAACATATTTTACTATACAGTACAGGTCATAGGTTCAAATGAGTATACAAATCTATTTACAATTTTCATCAACGACATTATAAAATGCTTCCATTATGCAAATGTTCTACTCTTCGCTGATGACATCAAAATATTTCTTCCTATTAACGCCTTATTGACTGCTTTAAATTACAAAAAGATCTGTACAGGCTTAACCCGTTGAATAGCACGAGACCATTTTTGTCCCAGCTCACACAGGTCTCATATAAATCACTGTAACTCCCTTACTAACAGAGTGAGAAATATGTTCTAAACGGTGTTAGAAAGACAAAATACCACGCTTTATATTCAAATCTAAAAATGACCACCAAAAAAGTAAAACGTAAAGTTTTGAATAGCAATTTGATTTTTTTTAAATTTTTGGGATTTTATTAGGTATTAATTATTTTCATATGAAATGACAAAAAATTATATTTATCAACAGAGCTTAACTACAACTAGCGTGTTTACGTGTATTAAATTATAGTGTCTTGTCATTGTCAGCAAGGAAGCTCGGTTCGAGCGTTATGACAATTCAAACATAATTAAGTTAATTAACGATTTACCCTTTGTACGTTTTACCCCATCTTTCCCAAAAGAAGAAAACTAGTGCGGGACGCTGTGTGAACCGACCTACTGTTAGCAGGTTGTCTTTGTTATGCTTGTTACTTTTTAATGCAACGTTCTCTGTCTCGTAATGACGTGTAAAACCGCGAGCGGGAAACATGAAAATTAATTGTAATATTTATAATAATCGATAATATTAAGTAATTTGCGTGTACTTCCAAATGAAATGTTATTCATTCGCCTTTACTATTATTTGCAGTGTAATTAAAACATTTTCTCATCACACAGGAGGGCATTTTGACACTTTTTAAAATGCAATTTACTTACTGGTAAGACGCAACCTTACTCGACGCGTAGCAGTTAAGTACTAAAGTACTAGAAATCGAGACCGGTACAATTGTCTTGCCATTGTCTTCCCACTTTGAGATTTCTACCCCTCGTCTAATATAGTATGTAACGTCATTGGCTATACACACCATTTTACCCTGTCCATTGACACAGATTTCGAAAGTCAAACATAACCTTGCTTTCGAATCTACAATACTTTGTTCTAAAATCGGCATTGCCATGGTAATGAAAAAAAATTGTTTAATTTTATAATTGTTTGACTGATTTGTAGATTATACATTTTATTTACAAATCATGGAAACAATTTATTTATTCTTACTTTAGGGGGCATGCATTAATTACGTGAGCTCAAAACGGGGGGGGGAGTCCAACAAAATCTCACATTACTTGAAAAGAATGTTCAAAGTGGCCCAAATTTATCTCACCAAGGGGGGGGTCTAGATTGGAAGAAAACTGCTCACGTAATTAATTATCTCGTATGCCCCCTCATTATAACATTCTGTTCCAACATACTTACATTATATTGCACTACTTACTGTGGTCATGGCTACAGATTGACATACTTATCTCTGTAGGCGGCAAAAAGAGGAACCGAAGAATGAACAATTTTTTTAAACTGTAGATTTTTGGTACATTCAATACGCATATTGACAATAGCGACGCCCCCTACTACATAGATAAGAAACACCTACTTTCGATTTGTTACCATACATAGAACTAATACAGTGGTGTAACTAGCATGAGTGGCACCTGGTGCGGATAACATGGTGTCACCCCAATAATGAAAACTATTAAAATTAATCAAAATCTGAAAATCGTAAAGTATGATTAAATTTAATAAGTAATAAAATGAGAGTCTCAAGTAGCGAAATTATGATAGTAATAGTAGGTATTGTTTTTTCTTACATTCTTTCATATTGATTTATGAAATTGAAAGTTGGATATGGCAAAAGAAGAGTGAGAGTAGAATTAACATTACCCCCCCCATAAACAAAATGTGTATATGTACCTACTTAAACACGTAAAATCTTTTCTTGCGGATTTTCATGCGGTTTTCAACAAATAGAGTGATTCATGAGGACGGTTTAGGTATATCATTTGTCAAGGTTTTGAGTAAATTGTTTGAAATATATAATATACAAAGGAGAATGTCTGTATGCGGTGAACTAGTGGGCTGGCAATCGGGCGGTGTGAATTTGATTTGTATGCAAAGGAAGGTCGCTGTCTGCATTTGATTTCGAAAACTCTGTGAAAAGCCCGGGCATCGCCGGGGACTTCAGCTAATAATTTATAATTTGTGTTGCCTCATGCTCAATTGTTACAAATAACGTCAATCACAATGTACAAAAGAAATGAGAATGACACAAGTGACGAGCAAGAAATATTTCAGAGGAGTTCTCAGCAGACAACACATGAACCATCTTGTTTGCAGTAATGCCGAATGAAATCGTAGGTATGAAAATAGAGGTGAAAATAGAGATCGTGTAAAGCAAAAATTTTTGTCTTTGATCTCTATATAAGAATCGGGCTGAAAAAAGAGATGTTGTAAAACGGCTATTAGAGGTAGGAATGAAAATAAAACAGGATTTTTGGGGAATCTCCGACCGACCGAGTCATTGAGCTACGAAAATAACAGACAGTGTTCATGTGTAAAATATTTTTGTGGCAATATTCTACTTTCGTAAGTTTTATTTACGGTCGGGTGTCCCCTCCATCGGGTGGCACCCGGTGCGGACCGCCCCTCCTAGCGACACCACTTAACTATCACCCAATGAATGTTTTTGTGGTCTTTAGTGCATTTCTGAGAAATATGTGTAACATTTTGGCCTGATTAATCCAGTAAAGATATGTAAAAAAATATGTATTTTGATGTTTTTCTTCATCTGGTTCCTTTACCTGGAAAATTGGATATCATCAGGGCAATCCTCACACCTCAGCAGAACTACACTTACGCCAGTCATGGAGTGCATGGTCTGCAATTACTATGACTTACAAATGGTCCCCCGGATTATCAATAACTGTAGTCTTGTATTATTTGTGGCTCATAATGTGACCAAGTATTAATCCTTTTAACTCTACAACCAAGGGCGGATTTAAGGGGGGGGGGGGGGCACGGGGGCACGTACCCCCCCAGACGGTATTTTTGTGTACTGTGGAGAATCCATCACAGTACATACTTAGAAGCTAAAACTGTATTTTTTAAACAGTTAATTTTTCAATAATGAATAACATTTCACTTTGTTTAAACCACTATAATATAAACAATATCTACATGTTTCGATAACAATGTTATCTTCATCAGGATATGTCAATATATATTATACAACGTGTCCGGAAACTCGTAGTACAAGCGGGAAACTGGTGAATCTACATCACGTAGAGAACCCAAAAAACTTGTTTTTTTCAATCTAAGCATTTCGATTTTAATATTATTTTTTTTCTATTTTTCCATTTTTTCGGCAACTAAAGGGTTAAAAAAAATTTTGAGCCCGGTTTACCCTTCGATGCATTTTATAAGACATTACACAGCTGAAATCAACCCCCTAGTGAAAAATTTTTTCAAATTTAACCAAAAAAATTCCAACTTCGGACCCGATTTACTCGAAAACGAAAGCTCAAATCAAAAAAAGTTAAACCACAAAATCGACTCCAAATGTGATGTGGATTCTCCAGTTTCCCGCTTGTACTACGAGTTTTCGGACACCTTGTATATCAATATATTTAATTTTTCAATTGTTTTGACACTTTCATAAACCTTCCTACACATACTTGAACTTGTAGAAATAAACTTGAAGTACGATACTTCAAGTTTATTTCTAACAGTAATTGTTAATTTTTTTTCCCGTCCGCCCCTTGTGCCCGCCCAGAAAAAAATCCTTACAGTAATTGTTGATTTTTTTGCGAGTCCGCCCCTTGTGCCCCCCCTCCCCCCCACCCAGATAAAAATCCTAACAGTAATTATTGATTTTTTTGCCCGTCCACCCCTTGTGCCCCCTCTCAGGAAAAAATCCTAACAGTAATTGTCGATTTTTTTGCCCGTCCACCCCTTGTGCCCCCACCCCAGAAAAAATCCTAAGAGTAATTGTTGATTTTTTTTCCCGTCCGCCCCTTGTGCCCCTCCCCAGGAAAAACCTAACAGTAATTGTTGATTTTTTTGCCCGTCCGCCCCTTGTGTTTAGTTAAGACACTTTTACAAATGTTTCATAATTTACTTACCCCTGTAACCAGCGATGAGCACGCTGGAGAACCGCCCACATTCGCTATGTCCATATAATATGTGGGTAAAATGTATAGCACAAGCTACCGTTTGTGGCGTGTTATTTCGAAAAATGTATGGATGTTACTTCCGCGCTGTTCCAAGACAAGAATGATGACGTCACATATTTTAGATTTAAGCGAGGTTCTCTCCCCTCCCCATGGAGCGAGCTGGCTCCAAGGCGGAGCTCTAGCCGGCTCCATGGGGAGGGGGAAATAATACGTTTTTATCACTTAGGGCAGGTCCAGATATATTCATATGTCCGTGAGAGTGAGTGAGACACTGTTTCGATGCTAAATGTCCCATAAAGTGACCCAGCGGCAAGGAAGAAGTGGACTGACTGCTTAGAATACGATCGGAGAAGGATGGGAAGGTCTGAGAACTGGAGAAGATTGGCTAGGAACCAAAAATGGGATGATGAGAATAATAAAAAATCTTTTTAAATTATGTTAAAGTTAAAATTTTTGTTTAATCATACAAATTTACAAGCATGTACTCCAGTGCACTTACACCATTATTAGTATAAATAATTGACCTGAGCACTTAAATAAAAAATAAAAGTGCCTATTTCATTATTTTTGAAAACCAGTTTACCTGTGAGTATGTAATAACATCTCATGGACTCTCGAATGTTATAAAATTTACTGCATTTCTAAAATGCAATTTTCAAAATTTATAACAACATTTATATTCATATATTATTAACAATGTTACAACTTTCGCAACCAAGATGTGACAATTTGCTTGCATACAATTTCCAAACAATAATATAAAAGTGAACATCATGACAACACGTGATGTATTAACATTTTGTGTAAAGCTTGCTACATATTTACAGGATGAACCTAACCTGGAAACACAGGACGGGTTCCTTATAATTAACATCTCAAAATTATCAAAAGAAGATTCAAAAATATATCAACTTTCACGAAATGAAAAAAAAATCAAAATACAATTTAAAAGTAGTTGAGATTTAAAATTGTTTGTCGTCATACGCTCTTAGCATGTTGTTTCACCTTTTATAATAAAATATGTTTATGTACACCAGAGTTCAACATTATGTCAATTATACTGTATAATTCATAATCATGATTCACATAAAATAAATATTAGATACTAAATAAATAAAAGCCAAAAGTTGTTGGCTGTAAATGTCTTTCCAGTGACTTCGGGAACATACCAGATAGCTTTTAAAGCCAAACTTCAATCTGGAATGCTTACCAAAGTCGCGTGGAATATTCACAGATGTGGTCAATAAAAATTGTGCTGTATTTCAATAAAATTAAAATCTCTCAATTATTAAAATGCTAGATTTCCCGGCAGTGACAAAATGTTATTTCTATTTAATTTACGATGCTTACTGAAAAAATGTATAAAAGAAGAGGAGTTCTCAGAAATTGAAGATGATCATTCACCGATGTTTCTAATAGCCTACGATGTCAAGAATTGAGTGTTGACTTAAAAACCTATGGTTTTGGGTGGTGTCATCCTGGGAACTGCGCTTCGTTGCCCTTACGTTTAAGCAAGTTCTTTCCGAATAGTGGTCTAGTCGGAGTTCTGTGGATCTCAGAGAAGCATGTTGGTGGGATCCTCGAGGAAACTCCTGAAGGCCATCAGCCACTGGGCGCCCACAGCTCCGTCCACCACGCGGTGGTCACAGCTGAGGGTTACATTCATGAAGTCAGCCTTTTTCCATCTGAAAGAAACATTGTCGTTAATAACAATATTTGACAACATGTACTTGAGTTTGAATTAAACCCACGACAACTGTGTGAGAACCCGATGCTAATCTGCTAATACTAGGTGAAAGATGAGTATAGCATTGTGGATAACAGCAAGTAGAGATAATTAAAGATGTTGATGACTATCACTGTCTTTATTATGCAGACGGTTGTGTATAATAATAATAGTTGGATAATTTGTAGAACGCCGTTTTTGTGAAAAATCACCTCAAGGGCGCTATATATCACAATGGGATAGAAAACATGCGCGGCAGGCGGAGGCTTAATGATGATGTCATAGTCAACTGGCCGTGAAGATCACGGATCTTCTTGGTCCTCCAGGCCGAAGCTCGACACCGTAGTGGTGGAGACGTGTGAGACAGAGACTTGGTGAAGAATTGAGGTGTGTAAATCAAATGCAGCAATATCCAAAATGCGTTATTTTGAGAAAACCAAAAAGAAACGTTTCATTTCAGTAATTCTCACGCATTCATAAATTATTAATTATATTCACAAAGTGATATAAGCTTAAAGAGTTGGTTTTAATGCCAAAAATAACTGCTTTTATAGGTAAAAGAGTGAATCATTAACAAAGTTGCATTATTAGTCCACTTTTGAAAAAAATGGAGATTACTGCATTTGATTCTACACACCTCAATTAGTCAGCTGGTGGTGCACAAAACCGGAGACACGAGTGAATCTCGAACAGACTTGGACTTTAGAGTAACTAGACTAACTGGCCGGCGCTACACTGCGTTTTACAATAAGCAGGTGCCTTGGTGGAGCCACCCAGAGGCAACAGTTCTCGGAAGCTGCAGGGCGCTTTCTGCAGTGAGACAGTAAGTCTCAAAGCTTGCAGGCTATGCTGCATAGCCAGTAATGCAAGTCTCGAACATTCTAGGCTGCACTGCAAATGGCATGCATTATTCTGGTAGCTTGTCACTGCAGTGTCAGCATTATTTTATTTATAACAAGTAATAACAAGTGTAAGAATGGTGACGTAAATTAATTATATTAAATGAACAGTGGCGGCTGGTGCAGTGGCGTAGCGAGGGGGGGGTGGTGGGGGAGGACCATCCCGGGTGCCACCCGAAGGGGTGTGCCACTCGACCAAGATATTGCATATACGTAACCAAGATATTGCATACACATGAACACGGTCTGTTATTTATATTTTCGTAACTCTATGGCTCCCCGTGGAGTGCCCCGAATTTTGTGTCGGTCAGTCTTTTATATGCGGAATAGCCTATATTCTGAAATTCTCTAGTCACCCCCCCCCCCCCCTCTCCCTCCCCCCCTTCCCCTCCCTCCCCCCCCCCTCCCTCCCCCCAGGAGATGGACCAATTTTATGAAGTTGAAAAGCGTTTTTAATTTCTCAAGTCCACTTTTCTAGGGGGGAGGGTGACACTACGCCCCGGGGGGGTGGGTGACATCCGCCCCAGGTGCCACCCATGCTAGCTACGCCACTGGGCTGGTCATAATATGTGGGGGTTCACCGTTCACCAGAGGCATTAAGTCACACAATAAATTTAGTAAAGGTACATAATTATTTATAAAGAAGTTCTATTCTATGTTTCTTTTGTTTAGCGAAGACCTCTATGACCCTCTTGTTTTTAGATCCAGATTTACATTCTTGTTTTTTATCAGTTCTGGTTTAGCCGGACCGGCATTTTTTATTTTCACTTTGTTTTCAAAATTTGATCTATTGATCTTAATATATTCCACATTCAAACTCATTTTGAATGTAAACAATGAACAAACTCAAAAGTAAACATGGGTTGATATAACCTGGAATTAAAGTTAAAAACTTTTGCAGGGCAAGAAGTGTTCCGAATTCGACAGACAATGACCGACAACTAATCAGCTAATCTGAGTTAATCACTCATTCTATAGTGACATGTTTTGACTTGAAGCAAAGGAAGAGTGGAACATTCGTTAAAAGTAGTCAATGCTGTTAAACTGAAGACAAAAAGTCGACAAAAACATTACACGTAAGCGTTCTCGTTTAACACGTCGGGGGTAAAATTTCGAACACCGTTCGCGCTTTCCTAAAATTGAATCGTATCTTGACTGTGCACGGAATTTGCACACAAAAGTAATAAAATTCTGGAACGCAACCGAAAACGAACCACTACGAACATAGGTGCAGTCTCGTCGCTCTGAAAGAAAGCATGTATAATAGGTACCTACCTTCCTTCTGTACAAGATCTTGAGAAAATATTATAATTTATAACTGAACCGCGTTTCGTTTCAATTTTTGTGGGTTGTGCGGCGCTCGGGAGCTCTTATTAACTAGCTGCCACTGGTACTGAATATAACAAGAATTATGAATTTTTGAATTTAAGAATGTTACGTACGTCACATCACATCTGAAATTTGAATGCATTAACCCGTCAAAGGCCAGGCCATTTCGCGGAAATTTGTGAAAAAACACTAAAAAATCACCACTTTGAATTTTGAATTGAATGTTTTGTTGATAAATTTTGAGCTATTGTATATTTTATTGACTGAAACACGTTCACAACACAATAAACTATCTACCAAAACCACATTACTTGCATTTATTACGTAAATTAATAGGTTTTATGATGTTTTATGATTCGCGATACATGCATTTATTGCGACCGTTAAATTCGCGGCAATTTATGAAATCGTTTTAAAAATATTCCAGGGTGACTAGGAGAATGAAACTTTTAGCATCACCTAGAGTAATGATGGCGCAAGCGATTCTGGCACTGTTTTTCATACAAATTCTGTACATAGAAGGGTCCAAATCGCAGACGAAAAGTTATTCGTCGACAATATTATTCAAATATTTGAATTATTTTCTCGCACATGCGCATATGATGCCCGTATTTTCGCGTCTCCGGCCTTTGACCGGTTAATAGTTAAAACTATTTTGATAGGAACTTGAAGGAAACTGTTAATTTCTTACCCTTGTTCAGACACTTTACAAGGAACAATCCTCTCCTGTGTTCCTCCCACAGCAAGAATGCAAGACTGCGGAGGATTAATAATGGCGTTGAAAGAAGTCACACCTAAAATGAAAAAAATACATTCAAATATATACATAATAATAATGGGAAAAAAACAGTTCTTGGATTAGACAGCTGTCTCACTGAAATTAACATAAATCAATAAAATGATTACTTGACTGTGGACAATAAAGCCTAATTTAGTGTACAGACCATACCAGAAGCAATTTAATAGCAGGAAGTTAATTTATTTAGATTTAATTTTTGTCCTTGATAAAACAATTTTGTTGACTTGGATGTTTTTATTAACCCTTGACCGTGTTATATGGGCAGAGTGAACATAATACATTATCTGACATTTACGTAGGTAAGACACATGTTATGATATCAAACATCAATAATTACACTTAGAAATACTAATAATCACCAACGCACATATTTCTCTGTGATGGTTTGCAGTTAGGCTCATTATTCAAGGGTAAAACGTGGAATTTAATACCAATATTTGGCAGCACATTAAAATGTCTTAAAGAGGTAATAACCAGACACAACCGCAAATATGTCATTTTTAAATCAATCGACTCTTTTCCAAAAAAAAAGTATAAATTGATTTCAAAAGATTGTTCTTTTATCTAGTAAAGCTGTTTTAAATTTTTTTTAAATATGTTTATTTTTATATAATAATATAAGCCATACGTCGTTGGCAGATTTGTTAAATTTTCAAACAACATTTTGTATTATACAGCACACATTTCAAATCATATAATCATGCAGTAAAATAAATCAATTAATTATCTAGGAAAGCTACTTTTCAAAATTTTAATTTTAGTTCAACTAATATCATTACAAAAATGATCCGCGCACGTGATTTGTGACAAAAATACTTCAGTTTGTCTATTTATGTATGGTCTTACGAAGTAAAATATTTCAGATTTTTTCATCCTTTTTTTGCTTAGACATCATTGAAAAATTATAAATAATTGTGATCGAAAAATAATTAAAAAGTGTATAATTTTGATAGTTTTATCATCACGCGTTTGAGCATTTTGAATGTAGGTATATATAATAATGCTCCATTACAGAGCAACTCAACTGCTTAATGATTCTGTATTGAGAATAGACATCTTCAATGTCACCTACAGAGAGTTCAGTAAATATCTTTTGACAAACGTCACAACATAGTTAAATTGCCCCCCACGCACTTTTTTTTCTCTTAAATTTTGTAATCTTCTCCATAATGTTTTAGTGTATTTTATGGAGAACCTGTAAAAATAAATAAATATCAAAAGAAAATATTGAATGAAATAAAACCGATATTGAGTTATTATTTAAAAATGCTGAAATAGAGATTAATTAATCTCTCTCATCGGAATCGCCCTGTACGGTTCCAAGGGTACGATCGCAAGACCATCTTTCGATGAAATTTGAATTCTCGGCCGCTGGTTATTGGCCCTTAAATTTCTATACAACGTGTCCGGAAAATCGTAGTATAGTCTGTCAAAATAGAGTAGAAAATATAAAAACTTGAACTACTAAATTTGTAGACTGGCAACACCAATTTAACTGTCAAATATTTTTTTGAAGTGCAATGACACTGAATGTGCAAAACACAGTAAACCACATTTTAAAAAACATTTTTCTTCATGACAGAAAATTGATTAAAGGTTGATTTATAAAGCGATTTGCCTTAATTTAATTTAACATAAATTTGAATTTAACGATAGATAGAAAGGAAGAATCACTAATGGTGAGTTTAGTAACACTACTTTTAGATCTGAACTAACTAACTAAGGGAGCGTTCAAGTATTACGTAACGCAATTTTTGAAGATTTTTGACCCCCCCCCCCCCCCATGTAACGCGCCGTAACGTTTTCCTGTTCAACCCCCCCCCCCCCCCCCCTAAGCGTTACGTAACACCCAAGTAACAATTTTTACCCGAAAGTCACAATTAAGTTGCGCAACGTACTGAAATGTCGCTTAAATACCCTTTATCTTGATTTTATCTCGTTTGCGGTAATAAATAAAACAAGAGATTTCTAACTCGTGATACATTATATACATTTTATATATTCATATTGTCATTTTGAAAAAAATTGAGAATATTATTATTTTTATCGGCCTTGTATTCCTTCCAGATCTCCACAATTTAACACTGTCTGACCTAGAATAAACCTACATGGTTTTACAACACATACTTTTTTTTACATTAGCTTTAGTGAGGAGGCCCTGAGGAAAGTAATTTCCCTAAGTTTTCCCTGTGGAGCAACACTTTACTCCACTATGGTTCACAAGCTGACTCATAGTGGAGTTAAACCTTTTCCACGTCCCGAATGCAGTTACGCAAGTTCTCAAAGGGAAGATTTAAAAATCAACAGTATGATTCACAGAAGAAAATTCATGTCCTGACTGCAACTATTCGTGTCCTCTAAAGAGATATCTAAGAAGTCACTTGCTGACTCACGGTGTAGAAAAACCATTTCATGTTCTGACTGCAACTATTCATGTACTACGAAGAGAAATCTAAAAATGACCCATGTTTACCCACAGTGGAGAAAAATCCATTTCATGTCCTAACTGCAACTATTCTACTTCTCGAAAAAAAAATAAAGAAAACGGCACTTACTAACTCACAGTGACGAAAAACCTTTTTCTTGTCCCGATTGCGAATATTCATGAGCTACACAACGGTATCCAAAAGTTCTCGCGTTGAACCACACTGGACAAAAACCTTTTTCATGTCCCGACTGCAATTATTCATGTAGTGCAAGGGAACTTCTTAGAAATCATTTGCTTACTCAAAGTGATACAAAACCTTTTGCATGTTTCTACTGCACTATTCATGTTCTACAAGGAGTCACCAAAAATCACATGTTAACGCACAGTGGACAAAAACCATTTTCCTGTCCAGATTGTAGGTAGTTATACAAGTTCTCAAAAGGACAATTTATAAATCCACCGTGCGATTTACAGAAGAGAAAACCTTTTACATGTCCTGACTGCAACTATTTGTGTTTTTAAAAGGGATATCCAAGAATTCTTTTGCTGATTCTACTCATTGTGGAGAAAAGCAAGTTTCATGTTCCGACTGTAACTATTCAGAGAAATAAAAAAATCACATGATTACTCACAGTGGTGAAAAACCCATTTCATGCCCTGACTGCAACTATTCTACTTCTCAAAAAAAAAAACTAAAACGGCACTTGCTAATTCACAGTGATGAAAAACCCTTTACTTGTCCCGAGTGCGACTATTCAGGCGCTACAAAATGGTATCTAAAAATTCACATGTTTACCCACACTGGACCAAAACCTTTTTCGTGTCCCGACTGCAATTATTCATATTGTACAAAGGAACTTCTTAGAAATCATTTGCTGACTCACAGTGCTTCAAATTCACTTACATGTTTCTACTGCAACTATTCGTATTCTACAAAGAGGCATGAAAAATCACATGTTTACCTTCAGCAGACAAAACAATTTTTTTGTCCCAGCGTGATTTTTCAAGTTCTCGAAAGGGAGATTAAAAAATCCACCGAACGATTCAAAGTGAAGAAAACCTTTTTCATGTTCTGAGTGTAACTATGCATTTACTACGAAACCTAGCTTTAGATAATATTATTAAATTTTAGCAGTAAACTAACCTGTGTGTAATAACTAAAAAGCGTTGTTCTTACTAAAAACTCTCGTATAACATCCTTCATATGTTGCATAATTTTTTTTTTTATTTTTTTTTTTTTTTGCTGTCTTCCAAATTTGGTTGGCATTTTTTGGTTGCACTGCGCTGGCAAGTCAGCATGAGAGCCTTTATAGGCCAATAACAGCTGATGATGTAAATCTCCCGGTTTGGAGGACATTATAATTGCTAAAAACTCACATTAACAACACTGACTACAGCAAATTGTGTTTATGCGTATTTCGTGTTTAAAACACTAACGAATACTGACAACGAAAATAAAATGAAAGTGACGCACAATACAGTCGACGAATTCCCCGTACAACATGAACTAAAAGGCTTGCCAACTTGGAAGATTTCAAATTCCTTAGTTTATTATTTAAATAAAGAAAAACATGTTACGTAACGCGTCCTTCGAACCCCCCCCCCCCCCTCCGTAACGCGCCGTAACGTTTCACCAGACCCCCCCTCCCCCCCCAAGTGCGTTACGTAATACTTGAACGGCCCCTAACCATCACGCCGTTTCCCCGCAGGGGTAGGCAGAGAGGACGGACCGCCAAACATCCCGGTCTTGGCACACATTCCTTGCCTCGTTTACATTCATACAATGTCTCATACATTCTCTTCTATTATTCTGACTCTCGACATGGCCCGACTCAAGTATCTGATTCACTTGGTCGTGCCATAGATCTGAATGAGTTAATATATTCAGATCTAAAATTAGAGATATGATCTAAAGCCCAGGCAACGCTAGGTACTTTATCTAGTATTAAATAAATGTGAGCAATTTCTAAACTGTGCTTTATATTTCATTACAGTTATTCTTCATTATATTAACACAAAATTGCAAAGGTATAATAATAATATACCTATACGCAATTCTAATTTTGAGATCGGCGGGTATCTATACTGCAATGAAAAAATATTTTTCCACTATTATGCCTTTTTAATTTTTTATAAAAATGTAGGTTACACTGCTTAACTTTAACACCATGGGTTATGTGTTTAGTATTGCCATTTGATCAACAGTGGCGCCCTCATTTATTTTCTACTCTTTTTTGACAGACTATACAAGCGGGAAACTGGTGAATCTACATCACGTAGAGAACCCAAAAAACTTATTTTTTTCGATCTAAGCATTTCAATTTTAATATTTTTTTTTTTCTATTTATCCATTTTTTCGGCAACTAAAGGGTTAAAAAAAATTTTGAGCCCGGTTTACCCTTCGTTGCATTTTATAAGACATTACACAGCTGAAATCAACCCCCTAGTGAACATTTTTTTCAAATTTAACCAAAAAAATTCCAACTTCGGACCCGATTTACTCGAAAACGAAAGCTCAAATCAAAAAAAGTTAAACCACAAAATCGACTCCAAATGTGATGTGGATTCTCCAGTTTCCCGCTTGTACTACGAGTTTCCGGACACCTTGTATATTGGGGATCACTTTAGATTCCGAGACAAAGATAAATTATGGTAAGTTTATGAATATGACAGTTAATGAATATGGCAGATTATGAATGTGCCACTTAATGAGTTTATTTTTTTTTTTAATTTACTTAATTCAGGAAATACACACATTTTTTTTTTGGGTTGCAAAGTAAAGTTTCCGCTTAAAATATATTTTTACAAAAAAGATGAAAAGTAAAAAATGATTAAAAAAAACACATATTGATATTGGAATTAAGAAAGAAAATACTAATAATGTTCTATTTATCTAGTTCAGCGATTCCCCATGGGGCGCCCTGGGGGCATTGGTATGATCCAAGGGGGATGGTGGTGGCCTCAAGTGTAAATGGGGGCGCTGAAAGACAACAAAGGGGCTGAAACGGCTGTCAAAGGAGTATAAAAAAAATAACACAAATTTTCCTAATGAATTTAAATAAGTCGTAAGTATACCTTTGCTAAAATCTTGAATCCTGCACTTTTCGAATAATAATAACGCAGTGTATGAATACAACAGTTTATAAGTATCACAAATTATGAATACGGCAGTTTACGAATATGGCATTTTATCAGCATTACAGATTATTATGAATACGGCATAGTTTGTGAATAATAAGGCAGTTTACAAATAATGTGGCAGTTTACAAATAATGTGGCAGTTTATAAATGTGACATTTAATGAATGTGGTAGTTTATGAGTGCTGTAGATTATGAATGTGGTAATTTATGAACGTGGTAATTTATGAACATGGCATTTTATGAAATTGGCATTTTATGAATAGCACAGTTTACGAATATGACAATTTATGAATTTAGCAATTTATGAATATGGCAGTTCATGAAGATGGCAGTTTACGAATATGGCAGTTTATGGATATTACACTTTGTGAGCATCACAGATTATGAATACCTATGGCATTTTATGAATATGACAGCTTATGAGCATGGAAAGCTGACTTACCGAACATTCCCAGGTTGGATATGCTAATGGTGCCGCCCTGGAACTCGGCGGGCTGCAGTTTGTTGTCGCGCGCCTTGGCGGCCAGCGCCTTCACAGTCTTGGAGATGTCGGACAGGCCACGGCTCTCGGCACCAAACACTATCGGTGTGATCAGCCCCTTTTCGGTTGAGACCGCAATGGAAATGTCTACGGTATCAAATCTGAAAATAAAAAGAAATCAATCTCATTAGTTAGCGATACTAACCGTGGGATTTGTATAAAATTTGTCATGAAATAGGTATAAAAGTGATAAGTCGAAAATAAAGATCTCTAACAAAACAGTTTAAAATTAGAATGAAGATATGTATTAGAGTGAAACCCGAATTTTACGTCCCCAGATTTAACGTTTTCCCGCCAATTACGTGTAATTATTTCAGTCCCAATATATTTTAGTACATTTATTACTCGTTTTTATCATTTTTTTTTCTGCAATTTACCTAGAAAATATTCAAAATATGTGAGTTATGCGAGCTTGACACGGCCGTGCCGTGATTGGTCGGCATACAACGCGCAACATGGTGATTGGCCGACATCATTCCATTTAAGCTAGCCGTGATTGGTCGGCGTGCAATGCGGTGATTGGCCGACATCTTTCAATTTTAGCAGCATAAGTCGGTTTGTTTATCTATGCATCTGTCATTTGGTTTTCGACTCGATTTGTGCAGATTACAAACAGAAAAATTAAATTACAAGCATAATTTAAACAAATTTACAAGCAGTTGAATCTACATACTTCACATAGAGGAAACAAAAAAAAAACCTTTTATTTTCAATCTTATGATAATTTAAGATTGAAAATAAAAGGGTTTTTTATTTTCAATCTTAAATAAACAATCTTTTCAATATTTTCAGCGACTAATGGGTTAAAAATACTTTTGGAGCTGGCCCTACACCGCAATTTTTTTTTTTTTTTTACAAGAGCTCCACACAGGAGGCCGTGAGAAAAATAATTTCCCTCAGGGCCTATGTCATCTTTGGGGATGCTGTGTGGAGGTTTTTTTTTAGGAAAGGTAGGAGAGGAGAGTTCTGGGAAGGAAAAGGGATTAAGGGGTGGGTAGGAATCTGGGGTTCAGTGTGTCCTGGTCATCCGCTCCCAAGACCTAGACAAACCTCACCCCATGAACCCGGGCACCCCTGCTAAATCACCAAACGTAGCGAACCACTTGGGGTGACCTATGGCAGAGGTGTTGGTTATCCAATAAAGGTTCCCGGGGCGGCGGTACCCATTCCCGCCTTCCAAATTGCAATGCATTTCAAAAGACATTAAACAGCTGATATTAACCCCTAGGTACCAATTTTTTTTCAAATTGAACATAAAAATTCATCTTCAAACTCCATTTACTCTAAACTGAAAGCTGAAATCAAAAAAAGTTATGTCACAAAATCGACTTCAAATGTGATGTAGATTCACCAGTTTCAGCTTGTATTACAAATTTCCAGACACCATGTACAATAGGAAAGCAAACAGATACTATCATAAAAATTTAAGTGTGACTAAGATAACACAGATAAAAACACCGCTTATAGAAAAACTGGAAAGTAAGTCGACTCAAAAGATTAAATGTGAAAATCAACATGCTAACCTCCCACACCCACGTTGGTTATCCAAGCCAATGTAGGAATTTAATTTGGAACCAATTTCAATGATAAAATCTAATTGTCCAATGCAATCCAAAAACAAATTATGCAATCGCATAATGCGCGGAATTGATTTGTAGGTACATCATAAATTTCAACAAATAACTAGCAACGAGTTTCTACCGTCACAGAAAATCACATGGTGAAACATTTGAACATTTTAAACATTGCTACGGCCTCCGTAGTCGAGGGGTAAGGATCCTGACTCACAATTGGAAGGTCACGGGATCGAATCCTGAATTTGATTAATTTGTGTTATTTCACAATTAATTAATTAAAAATAATATGTAGTAAATTTGAGGCAGGTTCCAGAGTGGAAGCCACTCTCAGTATCGCCCTATTGTGAGACCACCATTCAGAATTGAAACGTTGCTTGAAATGGCTTTAGGCGTGTTTGGTGACCAGATCTGAATAGCCAGGTACTTCCCCATTTCCTTCCCCTCCCCACTACCTTTAGCCTCAAACATACCCCAATTGGGGATGCCATAGTCTCACTGGCTCCAGACGGGAGCAGCTGGGACTCTTATGCGGTATTCATATAAATAAAATAAATATTTTTTAAATTGCAAGGTGTGGAGAAAGTGTCAATTCATCGCCTAGTTCTTAATTGTTCAAACGACCATTAGAAAATTTTACAGGAGAAGATTTTCTTTCATTATTTCAATGAAACATTATTACAGGTGGTTAAAAGCCCCAAAAAAGGGCGTTAATCAATAAATAAATAAAGCTATTTCCGTAAAAGTATAGGTCTCGTTAATTTATACAATTCTTAGTTATCAACTATAATGTTTTATACTTTACTAGCGACTTCCCGGCATGCGTTGCTATGCCACTTAATAAAGAAATTGTTTCTCCCTGCGTGTCCTTTCCCATTCGTCCCGTTCCCCTTCCGCCTCCCCTTCCTCTCCCGCATCCCCTTACCCTCACGCGTTCCCACTCCGCCTCCTCCACCTTCACTCTCCCCAGTCCACTCCCCTTCCCTCCTCCCTCTCGAGTTCCCCTCCCCCCTCCCAGGTTCCCCTCCCCCCTCCCGGGTTCCCCTCTCCCCCTCCCTCGAACCCCCTACCGGAGTTCCCATCCCCCCTCCATACGTTCATTCCCGGTACATTCAGTTTTCAAACAGCTCGCGTGCCGCAATATTTTTATACAAATTTCATAATGCCAGAGCTCACCAATTGTTTTATACAAACATTGTCCTGACAATAAGAAAGACAAAAAATAAAAAAAATTATCCAATTTGGTGCAGTCATTCTGAAGTTATGCGTGTATACATTTCGGAGATTCATTTTAAAAGAAGATAGAAGATTGAAGATAGATAGATAAAAGATAGATAGATTTTTAATTTTAAAATGGAGATTGAACCAAAACTAAAATGGTTGTTTGGACAATTAAGAACTAAGGTGACGTTCTGTCAATCAATCACTCATTCCAAAACACAAACATTCTTCATAACATATATAAAAATGTAACACACTGTCTGATGAAAGTGTCCATCCACGCAGAATTGGCAGCCGGAACTTTCTTGCACGCCAGCGCCACAGCCTTGACGATGAAATCGTTCACAGACAACTTCACGCCGTCCTTCTCCAGCTTCTTGTTGAACTCGGAACGAAGCTTAGAGATCTTGTCCACGTTGATGTCGCACGACAGCTGGTAATGCGGAATGGAGGTCTTGGACTGCAGCAGGCGCTTGGCGATGATGGCGCGCATGTTGCTGAGTGGGATGTCCACGTAGCGGGCACCGGGAGCGGGCTGGGGAAGGGGTGCAGCGGCTGCGGGGGCAGCAGCGGCCGCTCCGGCCAGGTCGCTGCTGACGATGGAGCCGTAGATTCCACTTCCGGGACCTGGAAAAACATACATATGTAATTTACTTCAACTGTTCCATGAATGATTTACAAATCACACAAAACACCATTTAAAATAAACAACAAAAAAGAATTCAAAATGCTATTTGTTTTATATTGTGCTCTTGGAGGATAGGAGTGAAGTGTCCAAAAAGATGAGCAGTTAGTTTCAATGTTTTTAATAGTCTCTATAAATAATTGTAGGAATCTTCTTATACAAATGGGAACTAAATTTTTTTTTATGAATGAGTTCCAGCTGCTCCCGTCTGGAGCCAGTGAGTCTATGGCATCCCCAATTGGGGTGTTGTGAGGCTGGAGATAGTGGGGAAGGGAAGGAGATGGGGAAGAGGAAGGTGGGGAAGTATTTGGCTATTTAAATCTGGTCACCAAACATGGCTAAAGCCATTTAACTCGTTGAATGCCGGGGAACAACACGGAAATTTCACGACCTTGAATTTGAATTGAATGTTTTGTGGATTAATTTTGAGCTATTGTATATTTTATTGACTGAAACACGTTCACAACACAATAAACTATCTACCAAAATAACATTATTTGCGTTAATTATGTAAATTGATAGATTTTACGATGTTTTAGTCGAGTAAGACGCATAAATTATGACGCGGCAGAAATGACATTTCGTGTCCAGCGATTCTGGCACTGTCCTTGACAAATTTTGTACATAGAAGGGTCAAAATCGTACATAAAGAAATTTTTCCCGCGCATGCGTAAGAACTGCGCACATCCCCGCGCTCCGGTAAATTATTAATATAAATTATTTGGAGCGACTAGGCGCATTGCAGGTTTCGCTATGGTAAAGGGCGATAATAGAGCAAGCGATTCTGACCGTGTTCTTCATACACTTTCTTTATACATAAGGGTCAAAATCGCGTGTAAAATCTCATGACACACCGGTGCACGAGCGGCAAATGTTGGGTTAAAGCAATGTTTCAATTCTGAATGGTGGTCCTACACCAGGGCGATACTAAGAGAATTTTCCTCTCCGGAAATATGCCGCAAATATACTATACAGGGTGTCCGGGGGTAAAGTGCATTAACTTCGGGAGGTGATTCTACATTATGGTAGGAGTAAAAAAGATTAATAACTTTTTCTGAAATTCCAAATTTTTTTTCCCATACAAAAAGACATACCTACTAAAAATCCTTAGTGCGAGGAAAAAATTACTCGATGAAGTTGCTGTTAGCTTGCCGCGCGCGATTGTTGCAACGTTGCTTGGTAATAATAATGATGCCCGCACGCGCCCGTCTAATTTTATCTTTTTACCACAAAACTACCCCTTAAAGTTAGAATTTCGAAAAAAGTTATTTATCTTTTTTACTTATACTATCATGTAGAATCACCTCCTGAAGATAATGCACTTTAACCCCGGACACCCTGTATAATATTTTAAATGAATTAATTGTGAAATAACACAAAATAAAATAAAATCTATTTGTACGTCGGGATTCGATCCCGCGACCTTCAGATTGCAAGTCAAGAGCCTTACCCTCGACCACGGAGGCCATTGTACATGTACATACATACTTTGTAGCTTATTTATCTATCAAAGTTACTTATGGGCCCCAAAAATATGTCCACAAGAACAAAAGTCAGTTAATCAATTTCCAAGGACATGTTATGTACAATTCGATGAAGTCGAAAACAAAAATTGATATTTAAAAACCAAACTGGATTTAGTGTAATATGACCTTGTTAAGTCAGTTAAGTTTTGCTAATGTACACTTTCTACGGCTTGGAATGACCTCAAAAGATACTTTTACAAACATCAAAACACTTGCTCATTAGTTTTTTTTCCTATTTTTATTATCAGAGGTTTTGTTAGGATCACAGGATCATACTTTTTTTCGATATGAGAAAGCCTCAAAACGCTGCTAATAATTACTTAAGAAAACTCTTTAACCACTCGAGCGATAACTACCCAAATTTAAGTAGGTGATTTTTATAAATTAAAGTGAATTATAAATTTAAAGAATTTAAATTAATGTTTTTTTTTTTGTAAAACCCTTAATATGGGATAAAACAGTGAAATCTATGTGGATTCATTGGCTTTAAACGGCAGTAATCAGTTGATATATTTTGGTATTAATATTTGGCGATAGGTTACATATTAAATCAAATGGCGTGATCGAAAACTGAACACCCGGAAATCTTCATCGCTCGAGTGGATAAACTAAAGGTACAACAATGTGTAGAGGAATCACTTATGCTGGAATTTAGCAAGTTACAAGCATCATGCAGGGTACAAATTGAAATTTATATTTAACTCAGGTTTCACAGCGGGAACCTTAAACTAAATGCTAAATTACCCAACATAAATCTTTCCCCGTGGTCACCACCATTGCTCAGCTTTGTAACTTGCTATCTTTCTAAAAATATCTAAGTGATCCCACTCACCCATTGTGATTCCTTCCCTCGCTAACCGGGCTGAAAATAATCAGAAAAAGAAATTGTTGCATTTTACCAAGATAAGCTACAAAATTGGACTTCACAAAAAACATATTTAATGCTAGATATTTTCTGAATGCAGGAATCACTTATTATAAAATAACGTAATCAAAAAGCCCACTTTTCTTTGCCCTAGTGCTTAATTGTCCAAGCCACCATTTTAGTTTTTGTTCAATCTCCATTTTAAAATTAAAAATAAAAATAAAGTATCAAAAAAGATATTTGGTCACTTTACTAAGAATTATATAAACGAATGAGACCTTTAACCCCTCAGAAAATCTCCAATATGCACTTTTAATGTCTTTAACGAAATGACATTTTACGAAAACTTTGTATTATTACCGCTTCACAATTAAAGCTCTATAAATGAAACATTTCTGAACGTAGCCGAATAGTAAAAACTGTTTTAGACAGGTTACAAAATAAGCTTTCGAATTATTATATTACAAATAAATATTAATATTTATAAATATTAAAATTTAGAATGCAAACATTAAAAAAATGTGAAAATGACTCACGTGATGTTTTTATGTGAAAACGGTACTAAAATCACAGATTATGTAAACAACAATACTTATTCTATTGTATAAATGTGTAAAAAAAAACTTTTGTCGCCTCACTTTTTTATCATTTCATATAAAAATATTTAATAAAAATTAACAATGTCGGGCGCCCGTAGGAAATTTGGCGGGAAAAATTATGTGTCAGACTGCGCGACTGACAGAATGTTCTTTTATGTATTTCTATGGACAACTTTAATAAAGATGTGCAGCATGATTCACTATCGACCTTTCACTTTTTATTTTACGGATGTAACTAAAACAATAACGGTTTCTATGGAGACACACGCGCTGATGTGTAAACACGCTTATTGTACTTGACTGCTGTCGTATTTTTAACGCATATATCTGCTTACGTTGCGGAGGGGTTAAGGAAATAGCTTAATCTTAAACACCTATCATAATGTTTCATTGAAATAATGAAAACCTCTTCCTCCTGTAAAATTTACAAATGGTCTTTTGGACAATTAAGAACTGAGGCGACGCTTTATACTAATAAATAAATATATGGTAATTGTTCGGAACAAACGTCAACGATTAATACGCACTTTTTTTTGATAAAACTTTTAGATTCTTTTTAATTACCATAAAAGACAACTATTTGCATTCGGGGAGGTTGAAAATGTTACATTTTTAATTTTATTTATGTAAATTGAAAATTTGCTTTCACACTGTCAAATCACTCTGTTTGCAGTTCGGAACAAACGTCAACGGTTAATACGCACTTTTTTTGATAAAACTTTTAAAATTAAGATAATATACACAAGCCCGCTGCTTTGCCAGACAAACCATTCAAAAACGTAGGCTGTTTTTTAAAGTAAAGATAACATACACAATCCCGTTACATTACTGTTGACGTTTGTTCCGAATATTTACCAAATATATATACAGTAATAATCATTGTACAGAATACAGTGTCATGTTTAAACCTCACGATACTGGTAGATAACTAATTAAAACTTGCTATTACATAATTATTTCTCTTTAACCTCTATGCTTCAGAATATATACATATAATTATACATCAGGCATCTATGTAGAGGAGGGCCAAGAGTTTTTACGCAGAGAGACCACAGATTTTTTTCTTTAGATAAATGCACACCCTTGCGATTTATACGATAGTTATGTATACATTGGCTAGCTTTACACTCGTAAGTAAAATTTACAACTTAACACAAGTTTTTGACAAGTTACTCACAGGAGTGTTTACATATGCATCCAACTTTTGGTAATTAATGCTCACGGAAGTTCAACTTGTGTAAATGCTCGTGCGACCGTTTACATCTGTAAATTTATTTACGGTAAGATGGCTTCCTGTCAACAATGATGTGCTACTGTCAAATTTACGCGATTTTGACAATAAAGACACAAAGGCCCAAATAAAGTGTTGAAATAGAATTCGGCTTTAATTAAACCATTCTACATGCGCTTTTGTACCATCAAAGGCGGAAATTAATAGAGTTCTTTCATTTTATCCGAATGACAGCTGCCTGACAGCAACCGACTTCGAATTCAAATACGTGATGTTTTAAACAGAAACATTGAGATTAAAAAGGATTGGACTGATAATTAAATAGAAGGATGCTCATTTTCAGAAAACTTAAATAAGTATAAATAAATACTAGTTTTATAGGAAAAAAATCCTACGAAAACAACTGTCAATTTTTGACATCTCGCACGGCGCATTTTGGTACCATTTTTTGGGGCAAGTCTCTCAACTTATCAAATTGTTTTTATAAACTGTGAGAAGACTGGAAGTTCACGCGGATGCAATTAGACCTGTCAAAAAGCTCGTGAAAGAATGACTTCTGTAACATACTCTAAATTACGTTAAGTGACTTATGGTGTCGTTTACATTGGTAATTTGGACGACTTATGGGAAAAAACTTACGAGTGTAAAGGCAGCCATACAATAATTACTTACACAACAATTTATAACAAAGGGTTAAGTAATAACATAACTGTGGTGGATACGGTGAAATGGCTTGTAACTCACCTTGCAGTCTGATGTTCTGTGCCTCAGCCAGCCTCCTGGCCATGGGGCTGGCGTACAGCCTGGAGCCGGGAGCCGCTCCCGGGGGCGGTGGGGGCGCCGCCGAGGGTGTGGGGACTGCGGCTGCGGGGGCCGGGGTAGGCGGCGGGGGGGCCGCCGCTGCTGGAGGTGGGGCGGGGGCAGAAGGTGCAGGGCCATCACCTGACAAAATGATTAAATAAAATATTTATTGAACAAGGTATTTCGTAATCAATACTTAAAAAAAGTAGTAGTTAAAGAAGTGTAAAAAATTCATTGATTTTATGCACCTAAATATACAGTGTGTAAATAAAGTTCAAAGTCAAAATTTTTTACGTAAAATTTGAAAATAATCAGTCATTAGTGGGTTAATATCAGCTGTTTAATGATACATAGAAGCTTAGATCTAGCTATAAAAGTTTTTTTAACTGTTTAGTTGCTAACAAAATTAAATAAATTCCTTCTCTTCAGGATAAAGTGGTGCACTTCAGGGTGCTTCTTTGTAGTGCACGGGATGAGTTATATAGCCGCACTGCTCCAACACATGATTTGCCATTATGAGTATAAACTGTCTCTCTCATGTCACCATTTCAAAATGCCGATATACAACACTTTCATTTAAGTGTCAGTCTTTCATTATCGGTCTGTGAATTATTCTTTAGTTTTTAGCATTTGCAGAGATCAATTTAATTTAAAAATTAGTGGCCATTTCAGAAAAGCTGTCGAATTAAATAATAAATACCGTCCGTTTAAATCAGGAGAGAAAAAGCACTACTCAGAAAAATGGCCGAACTAAAAATGGCTTGTGAATGAAATTACCAGCTGCGCATTCCACTTTTAAAATGTATGCAGTGTGTAATATAGGTGTAGCACATTAATGAATGAGTTATCCACTAGTTACCCTTACATTTGTAAAATAATTGAATAAATAATAAACCACCACAACACGCATGTGCATGTGCCTAGCATGGTGGTCGAAAAATCCTCAATTTATGTACAAATAAATAAATCAATGAATAAAGTAAACTTAAGAAAAACTTAAAAAAAAATAGCACTGCTCCTTCAGCATTTGCAAAATCATCGCAAGAGCAAAGGACATGGACATGTAATGCTGAAAATCTCGCAAAATCGTGTAAATACACAGCGTACAAATGTGCGAATATTGTAGCGCTATCATTGTAAATTAGTATTCCTAAATGAATCCATTCGAGATGCTTTGGTTTATGCATGATCAAAGTGGTGCACTTCAGGGTGCTTCATGTAGTGCACGGGATGAGTTATATATCTGCACTGCTCCTACACATGATTTGCCATTATGAGCATAATCTGTCTCTCTCATGTCACTGTTTCAAAATGCCGAGCTGTCTCGATATAGGATGGTAAAACAAATTGTTGTGCATAATGAAATATGCACAAGTCTTTACTAGAAAACAGCTCAAATAATGACCTGGCGGGAATTATGACTGGAGCAGACTTTCTTATTTCGATGACTGGGGCACAGACGTCATTGTCAGACGTGAAACTGAAGACAAGCAGCGCAATACACAAATGCACATACCAAGGAACCCCCTCTGTTCCTAACTGATGGCAATAATTATATTGCACTTTTCAGAAACAGAATAGAAAAACTTTTCTAAAATTTATTTTTAACTTCAAATATTTTTTGAATGAGTCGTATTGACGTACACAGAGATATGTGACTGCAATGCAATCACAAGTCGCCTACTGATATGTTACTCTTTAATGGCAGTTTGTCAGTTGGGCAATCGTCGCCGCCAAGGAACTCTACACACTGAATGATGTCAAATTGCATTTTTTCCAACCTCAATTCTCGTTTTCTCCACTAAATCCTTTCTTACACTTTCTGGTTAAGTATAGTTACATAAACATGGATTTTTTTCCACCTTCAGAACAAATTGAATGTTCAAATCATGTTCGGGCGCCATTTCTATCAAACGAGTAGTGTGCAACTGATGTCAAATCCGTAAAGTCATACCCATACTATTTTGCTAATGTATGAAGACTAGCAAAATAGCATGGTGGATACTCACAAGCGACGTGTATGCTACACGTGTAAAACTCGAGTCGCTTGTAAGTTTCTCCGTGTACGAATGGCCGAAGAATTTGGGTAGTGTTATGCAGTAACCAGTGAATAATTCTTTAATGAATTACTTAATAGTAAAATCTTTTGAATTATTACTTCAAAAACTTTTTTCATTGGGGGGGCATACATTAATTACGTGAGCAGTTTTCTTCCAATATAGACCCCCCTACCTTGGTGGGATAAATTTGGGTCCTTCGTATATTCTTTTCAGTTAACCGCTAGAATGCCGTTCGTGCACCGGTGTGTTTGAGATTTTACACGCGATTTTGACCCTTATGTATAAAGAAAGTGTATGAAGAACACGGTCAGAATCGCTTGCTCTATTATCGCCCTTTACCATAGAGAAAACCGCAATGCGCCTGGTCACTCCAAATAATTTATATTAATAATTTACCGGAGGGCGGGAATGTGCGCAGTTCTTGCGCATGCGCGGGAAAAATTCCTTTGTCTCCGATTTTGACCTTTCTATTGTACAAAATTTCTCAAGGACACTGTCAGAATCGCTGGACACGAAATGTCATTGGGTGTCATGGATGCCATTTTTTGCGAACGCTAATTGGTGGACAACCAACCCCAACTACCCTGGCAAACAACGGGTTAAACCCCTCCCCCTTTTGAGCTCACGAAATTAATGTATGCCCCCTTGCTTTCTTACTTTAATTACATTCTTATGTTGTGGATACAAATGTTAGAAATCCGTTGTGGAAACGCTGGCATTCATATATTTTTATTTGCTTTTGTATTTACTTGATATGGCTGGTTTATCGAGCACCCAACCACTCTGGAATATTTGCTGTTGTAAATTTTGCCATAACCCATTATGCACCAAAATCAGGAGTTAAACAAATCAACGTTTTTAGATCATTTATTAATCGTTGATCTCCATTAAGGTCGGATTAAATAAACACAGTGTCATGTTGTTTATTATAAATACATATCATGTCATTGGACAACACATACATTTATGTATTGAAATAAATAATAACAGAAAACTTATATGTATATTTAAATGCAGGAAGAGTGGAAATAAATGCTATTATTTTCAATAAATTAACAAATCGAAAACATTAACAGACCTTAAATTTATTATACAATAAAAATAAGGAAATAACATTAATGAGATTTTACTCATTATATTGAAAGTTTAAAAAAATAATTGAAAAATGACAATTAAAACTTTTAAGATTCAAGTTCAAAATCCGAACTTTAATCTTAAAGTCTATCTGTACATATCAATAAAATCACCATTTTCAGAGCTATTGAAATGTTTTTGTATCTTTAGGCACAAACATCATCAATATTATTTAAGTCAACATTTTCTTTTGATAATTTTTTGCACTCTTGTGGTCATCATCAATTCCTTCTCCTGCATCAGTGATTTTGAGCAATGGCAACAGCAATTTGCCTCTATTTAGCTAGAAAAAAATATAATATTAGCATATTTTAACAAATATTACTAAAAATATCGGCAATAAAATTAAATTCAAATATTATCAACTGTAAATCATTATTTTAGATGTATCATTTTCAAAAACACACTAATGGCACATAACAAAAGTTAATCAAATTTTGCAATACTCTACCAAAATAACAGTTTATTAACCATTAAAATGGTTATAACTGATAGGCAATAAGTAATTACGTGAAGACTCTTGTGACTTTTCCTAAATATTGCGATTTAAATGTTATTTAACTTACCTTCACTCCTGATAGTCACTTTTACACACGTAAGAAGATTTTAACTTAGTTTAACCAATTAAGGCATCTGTTATTGTTATTGAAAGAGTTATTGTTATTTTGAAAAGTTGTCATTATTGTTAAAAAGTATATTGTTATTGTAAATATTGTTAAAAATTGCAAAATAGTAAGAGACACAACAACTGTATACTGTAAAATATACATTTTTCTTAATTCGCTATGCATTTATTATAAAAAGCTTAAACTTGAAATTTTCAATAAAATGAAGAATATTCACAATCATCTTGGTACGAAGTTGAAAAATTAAAAACTGTTTAGGGTTAACGCCTAACACTATAAATTTATCCTTAAGAGCTTGTTAATATTCATGAAATAAAAACTATTAAGAAACATTGTTTCATTGAAAATGAGGACAAACTAATGACGGATCCCATACATAACCTCTTTTTTTTCAAATTAGAATGGGTTAGAAAGGCAAATAAAAATGGCCAAAGAGGTTTGCTGTAAGCGGGAAATTTTTCTGTAATAATATATAGAGCACTATACAGTACTGTGCGAATTAATGTGAACACGTGATAATTAGCACAATTACACTTGTTCTTGCAGTTGTATGTAGCATATGGTAATAGTGGCCATTTTGTGTTCGTGTACTATCATTCAGTGAGTTACGAGACACACCAAACTACAGATGCGTTAAATTTTGTAATTTTTTATAATTACAGTTTTTTTGCAGAGGTAAACCTAACTAAAGCTTTTTGTTTCTTATTTTTAAAGATGGATATTCCTCTTTAAAAACGCACAAAGATTGTTAATATTTCAAAGACAAAAAATTACCAGCCAGGTAACTTTCCGGATCTTAATCCAATTGAAAATCGGTGGGCTATAGTTAACTCGTTGAATGCCGTTCGTGCACCGGTGTGTTTGAGATTTTACACGCGATTTTGACCCTTATGTATAAAGAAAGTGTATGAAGAACACGGTCAGAATCGCTTGCTCTATTATCGCCCTTTACCATAGAGAAAACCGCAATGCGCCTGGTCACTCCAAATAATTTATATTAATAATTTACCGGAGCGCGGGAATGTGCGCAGTTCTTGCGCATGCGCGGGAAAAATTCCTTCATCTACGATTTTGACCCTTCTATGTACAAAATTTGTGAAGGACAGTGTCAAGAATCGCTGGACACGAAATGTCATTGGGTGTCATGGATGCCGCTTTTTGCGAACGCTAATTGGTGGTGCTTTTTGCTGGCCTACCCTGGCAAACAACAGGTTAAAGCAAGGCAAGTACAACAAAAACAAAGCTGATTGAGGCAGTAATTTAGAGACACGCAAATATCAGAAAATTGTTGATTCTATGCCAAACCATGTACAAGAAGTTATAAAAGTTAAGGCAGGACACACTTCCTATTAAAAAAAAATTAATTGTAATTGTTTCTCTATTTTTTTCTTCAATAAAGAATATTTATTATTTTTTCTAATTCAACACTTGTGTTCACATTAATTCGCACAGTACTGTATATTATTAAGAAAACCTCCCCATCATGTTTTCGAATGTGACTTACGTCATTCTAAAAATTGTGGTCTGTAATTTGGTAGATTTAATAAACTCATGATCGCTTGTTACTTCTAAAGTTGTAAACAAACTTACGGTTGTTACCTTTAGTTGTAAACGAGCTTATGGCTGTTATTTTTAACCATTAACATTAAAAGAGATAGACATGCTGTAATGCAAAATCTGGGTATCATTTCGACAAGCCGGAGGCAAACCATGTGACTATCTTTTTGGCACCAGAAGGGTATGAGAATGCCTTGAATAAACTACGACATGAGTCGACATCATTGACCGTCGAAGAGCGCACATTGAAATAACTAAATCCTGCGCACAAAAGTAAGGTAACGGTTTGCAGCGCAGTCCATTGTGGGAATTTCTGACCGTCAGACGATCACTCATCTTTCATGTGTTCGTTTACTGTGGATGAGTAAATTATAAAAGGGTCAAACTAAATACTCTAACAAAATATTCGATTTTGAAAATAAACCGAAATTTTGTTCACCCTTACTTAATTTGGGATTTGCAGATAAGGTTTTACACAATCAGCAAGGACTACTTATTAGTAAGCAGATTTTATTTTCGAAGACTAGATAGTGATAGTTCAATGCGAGTTGCCAGTATACTGCCAGATTCATTTATTGACAATCACTGGAAGGGAGACGGTCATGCCACCTTCCCGCGCCATGCAACTTGGTTTGTTCCCTTACGGGCAGGTCTATTAGTTTCTTATATCTATGCTTTTAATGCTGTAAATAAGCTCAGGTTATTACTTTATATGTTGTAAACGTGCTTAATATGTTTGTTACTTTTAAAGTTGGAAGGATGTTTACTTTTAATGTTGTAAACATGCTTATGGTTGTTATTTTTAAAGTTGAAAGGATGTTTACTTTTAATGTTGTAAACATCCTTACTTTTAATGTAGTAAACATGCTTATAGTTGTTACTTTTAAAATTGGAAGGATGTCTACTTTTAATGTTGTAAACATGCTTATGGTTGTTATGTTTAAAGTTGTAAACGTGCTTATGGTTGTTAGTAAGGTTTAACAAACTCACTTCCGTCGCTGACGTAATCCTTGAATGCGGCCACGCTGGCCTCATCCTCCACGATGATGCACATCAACTTGCCGATGGGGATGCCCTTAGTCCCGGCCGGGATCAGGATCTTGGCCAGATATCCTTCTGAGGGGGTCTCAAAGCCCATAGTGGCCTTGTCAGTCTCAATTTCACACAGGAGGTCACCTAAAATAATAATCAAATATTTAAAACCGTAATTTAAAAATATTGTATATATGTATATTGGTAAAAAAACTGATTATCTTACAAAATTACATATTAAGGACGGGTTGTTTCACAGAATTTGAACAATTCATCAAATTTCAAATTTAAACTAAAAAGTCAAAGTTAAAATTCAAGTTCTGTGAAAGTTCTTAATATCTCTACATATTATAAACTAAACTCTCCTGCCGTGTCAGTCTGTCTGTCTGTTCGCGATAAACTCAAAAACTACTGAAAGGATTTTCCGGTTTTCAACAATAGAGAGTGATTTATGAGAAAGGTTTAGGTATATAATTTGTCAAGTTTTGTGTAAATTGGTTGAAATATGTTTTGTGTAAGTCAAATGTTTTGTGTAAATTGGTTGAAATATATAGTATATAAAGGAAAATGCCTGTATGAGCGGGCTGGCAAGCGGGTTGTGTGGATTTGATTTGTACGCAAATTAACAGATGGCGGTGGTTATAAAGGTTGGGTAACCATCCAGTAGATAGCGTTGTGTTTCGTTAGCCACAGCAATGCGTGGCCGGGTCAGCTAGTGTATTATAAATATTAATTTCTACCCAGCTTTGCCAGAGTTTCAAAAGTCTCTTTTCTGATAGATTAATTAATAAACATGGTAAAAAATCTTGTCTTAATTTTTTGACAGTTAAACGGATAGCGCTTCAAAGCTTCATAGTTGATCATAAAAATGATATTGCAAACTCAAAATAGGACGCATTGGGCAAGAAATTCTTGATACCTTGAACTTAGTGACACCGGCACAATTTTTTTGGGGGGCCACACTACCATCAACGTCACTCGTGTGAGCCTGTTCAGTCAGTGCGATTGTGACTGCCCATCTGATCACCCGTCGTCATCGTGTCTTATTTTATAAAAGAGCAATTCAAAATTACGGGTTTCCGGTTTCAAAATTAATAAATGCGAAATAAACCACATATATACCAGCTCGACCAAAAAGTTTTAGAATCACCTGATTGGAATTATTTTGTTGTTGTTAAGTTACCACATCTGTCATTAACACTTCCCTCCAAATTTCAGCGTCGTAGCTCGACATTTGCAAAAGTTACGCTGTACTAAGTACATCGACCTTTGTGCGTGTTTTCGATTTTTACAACTAGTGGATTTTTCACCACGATAACGCACCGTCGCACATTGTGATCCTTATCCATCAGTTGTTGACCAAAAACAACACAAAAACTATCCAGCAGACTTTGAATTCATCCGATTTTAAAAATGCGTTACGGCACCTGAGAGGACGTCATGAAAAAATCGAAAACGGCTCTGGTAGACATACCGAAAATTGAGTACCAGCGGTGTTTCGAGGATTGGATCAAGCGCTGGCGTAAGTGAGTTGCACTTGAGGGGGAGTACGTAGGGAACCATATCGATTTTGATGAATAAACTTGTATTTTCGATTAATGAATCAAGTCCTAAAACTTTTTGATCAAGGTATTATATTATATTCACATTAGAGTTACCAAAGCTATTCATTCTACATTTATTTTCCACCAAAATTTTATTTAATTTGGTGAATTAATTGTTTGGCAAGGAGCCCAGCATTGTTGCATATTTAGATTTTTGTACAAAAACAAGCGACAAAAAGAGCTTCACTTAAAATTTATTATTATTTTGTATTTCCACGTAGACCTTTCTAAATTCGGATTTAATCACTAAGCCTAGAAAGGTCCAGAAGTCTGTCCCAAATAACTAATCAACAAGCATTTATTTTATCACCAACCCAGAAAAGAAGCAGTTTTTAAAAATAGACCGTGTGCCCCCTTTGAAAATGTTTCAGCTGTTAGAATACAACTAGAATTATGTTGGATTCTGATCGCAATAACTAAATCAATAATAAGCAAAACAACATCAGAATGCAAATAATTATTAATCTCGAATACTGGTTGATTCTGAATCGGCGATTTCACCCTTTCTTTATCTGAATACCTCAAGAGTCCCAACTGCTTCCAACATTCTGGAGTCAGAGGGACTACTATGGTATCCGCAATTAGGGTAGGTTGCGAAACTAAAGTGAGTGGGAATGGGAAGAATATGAGGAAGAAAAATGTAGGGAAGTACATCTGGTCAGATCTGGTCACCAAAGACGACTATAAAGTCATATCAAGTAATTCGAATTTGAATGGTGGTCTTTTTCCAGGGCGATACTAAGAGTTTCTACCGCTCTTCCCGTATAACATTTGGAACAAATTAAGAGGGCAACAAATTTTATGGTAATGCCAACATTCAGGTCATGTTTAATTCGTTAATATTGAGAATTCCCATTTACAAATTAAAATTAAGATGTTAAAGCATAACGCTTCCATTATGATTCCAATATGAATCTAAAAACAGATAGAAAAGCAAAAACATTGGGTGTGACTGAGAATCGAACTTATGACCGTTATACACGACATCTTTTTTCAGCCTAATTCCAATTAGACACAAAAGTCAACATTTTTCGCTCTATCGCTATTTTCGTCTCTATTTTCATATCTACCGTTTCAGTTGTCATCACTGTAAACAATACTTGAACCATGCTATTTGCTGTAATGCCAACTGAAATCGTAGATATGAAAATAGAGATGAAAATAGTGATCGAGTAAAGTGAAAAATGTTGACTTTGATCTCTAATTGGAATCAGGCTGAAAAAAGATGTTGTGTATTGTAAGCATTAGAACCTTCCGCTCGCCATGCTGCTGTGAATGCTGTCATTTTCATTAACCACGATTTCTTGAAAATCATAATGTTTCAATTTGTTTTGCGTGAGATGCGTCCATATAATATTTTTGTAATGCATGTCCACTCTCCGAGAAGGCAATCATTCATTCATTTTCATTATTTTGTAAAAACTTGAAACTGAATCTTAAAATAAAAATTTTGATTGACCAAAACAAATTAGACTGTTTGTAAACAGGGGTAATAAAAAAAATTATAAATTACTTCTTTATTCTAGAACGTGGGAGAATTTGAACCGGGCTTGTTTTCAATGTTATTTATATTTAGTAAACACCAGAAAAAAATGTGTTTCCAAGTAAACTCTATTTTTACCATAGAATAAAGAAGAACAAAATAAATGCCTTGTGGTGGACGTGCTTTTTGATCCAAATATTTGGCCAATCGTCAATTAATTTCCAAAACAACTGTGTTTCCCCCATGATTTCAAAATTCAAACGGAATGGAGATATACGATGTCAGGCGAGAGTAAATGAGACACAGCATAGCTAAATGGAACATTTGTTTCCATTCAAATTTGTGCAGAAGATATTTTAGTTTTTCTTTATTCTACGATTTTTACCCATACAATGTATGAATAATGTTATGATTCGTTAATTTCAACTAGAAAACTAATGAATCTGATAAATAAACTGAATTTGATTTTTATATGTGAAATACGTTTCATAGAATACAGCGTAAACAAAAATACAGCACATTACGTAGTGGAAAATGGGAGAATTTTGATGAGAATGAATATTTTCATTACGTTTTGTTGACCGTGTTATCTTAAGATGTGTAAAAAGAGAATTGAAAGTATTTACAAAATGTTAGCAATTTTTACTGACTGAGGTGGTGTAATATCTAGTTGGAATTTAATAAATTATTAATAAGCCTGATAAGGAAAATTGCATCTTTACATAGTAGAAAATGAAGTCACTCCCACTGTCTGCGCACTTGGAACTTACAACGCGACGGATTTTCATGCGGTTTTCACCAATAGATAGAGTGATTCATGAGGAAGGTTTTTAGGTATATAATTTGTCAAGGTTTTGTATAAATTGGTTGAAATATATAAAGAAAATGGAGCGGGCGGTGTGGATTTAATTAAACAGATAGCGTTGGTTATAAAGATTGGGTAATTAAATTGAAAGAAACTGTTTCAAGTTACTCTCACACGAGCGCCTTACTCTCATAATATATTGGGTCTTGACTAATTCACCAAATTGCTCACCTGGAAGTGTACGGCGAGTGATATGGTGAAAAGCGCCAAGTCAACATATATTATGAGTAAAGCGCTTGTGAGACTAGCATTATAATGGTATATCTACATTTACTATAAAATATATGTGTTCACAAGTAATAAAGCCAGATTTTAATGTAACAGGAAATGATATAAATCACTAGTGGGTACCTCAAAATGATTTGTGAACAGCTTTTTCCAATTTCTAATTGGACACATCCATCCTTTTTGCAAAACATCAACGATGTTTATCTTAATATGTATCTTAATAAATAGAATCTGTAATGGATTTCTGTTTATCTGATGTACGCAAATGTTAATTATAATGATTATCGGCACTTACCATCATTCAATTGGTCTCCCTCTTTTTTCTCCCAGTTGATGATGGTTCCACTCTCCATGGTGGGAGAGAGGGCGGGTAGGAGCACCTTGGTGTTGGGGGGGAGGTCGGCATAGTGGCGGATCTGAATGTTACTCCAACCCCCCCACTGGCTCTTCTTTTGTAATACTGACACTTCTCTGAAAACAATATTAGCTTTACCATCAGATTAAAAATTTATCCGTAAATCATATAGTTTTACAGTAAAATTTGGGAAAAACATGTAAAAAAAATAGGTTCTTATTTAAGGTTGTTTAAATAATTTGTGCATATTTATATTGAAGCAGAACCTTTCGGAAAACGTCACATCATACTAATAAGATACATGGCATAATAAATCTTGAACTTTTATTGCACAAATGAAACTTTATCTTTTACCATCTCACACAACATAAATAGTTGTTTTGTGTAGTAATTAAGTAGAAACAAAATGTTAATTTAAATAATTTGTGCCTATTGAAGTAAGCGGAGTACGAAAATTTTACCATACTCGCTATTCATACTTCTTTATGCATAGATTAGTAAAATAACACATCGTTTCAACTTAATTACTTTACGAAACAACTTTATAAGTTAACAGAAAAAGAAAATAACGCCTTTATTACAATTTCCTAAAAAATAATATTATGTTTTTAGGTTGGGTTTTTTTTTCATAGACTAGATATTATTATGAATAATTATTATGAATATTATCTCTATTAGCAAAAGTGGCGAAAAAAAACAACCTAAACCTTTATATTTGATACAAAATATGTTCTAAGGTTGGGTTTTGTGTATGAACGAGTCTGAATAGTAAAACTTTACCGAGATTTTATTATTATTGTAAGGTGGTCAAATTCATATAAAACGGTAAATACCAAATGGCACATTGGAAAACTGACAGCAAAACGGTTATGCAATTTTACCATTTTGTGAAAATAACATTACACGTATTGATAGTGTTCATTTAAGGTTAAACGGTATAATTAGATAATTTCAAAATGACAGGTTGTTATGTCAAGGCTTATTTATAATAAAATGAGATATCAACCTGTGAGGATTTGCCCGCCGCATACACTCGGTATTTAGGCATCGTACTACATTTCCCCTGATAACCCTTTTCAATCCACACCGGAGAACCTCGTTTCGCACAGCGATCGTTCGGAACATTGCTTATGAACTAATTTAAAATAATTAACTACCGAACAACCGAACGTCTCTAAACCGAATCAAAATATGCCTCGATCGACCTTCTACACGTCCTTTAGTTCGTGATTCTTGAACACAGAATAATATAGAATGTAGACAGGAGACCGGAGTTTAATTTCCCTGCCACAACGTCACTTTAAAATTCGAACTTTCTCAACTCCGTAATAAGTAGGTACCAGTCATGTGAGTAAATATATCGATCGATGTAAATCGAAATGCCCATCAATGTAATAAATAAAAATATTCAACCACTGACTGTTAATTTAATTTCTCCTTGGACATTTATCTATTCTAGAAGTTAATATAGCCATTCTAATTCAGTTATGTAAAGATATTTTTTTAAATGCTAGTTGCAATTTAAAAGAATAATTTATTCTAAGAAATCTTTCAATATTTTTTAAGTAATGGTATGGGTCGGCTTATCTTGTCAGGAATCCTACCAGCGAGCAACTTGAGGGATATAAATATCTTCAAAAGCGAGCTTAGAGCAGCTGAAATATTCGGCCAGGCATCCGTAATATTAATTATGACAAGTAAAAAGAGAATACCATTATGTTTCGCGGTATTTTTTTAAAGCATCTTTGGAATTTATGTTTTATGGCTTCGTCTTTTCATACGTGCGACACTTTATTATATGGTACGTTGAACCGATAATGGTTCAGAAAATAACCTAAAAAGTTATTACGAATTTAAATAAAAATTTACTCACTTTTCTGAGTAATGGTATTATTATAATTCTCACCTCACTTTATTATTTATAATAGTCATTCTCATCTCACTTTTCAAGTAATCGTTGAGATTGTTTTGTTAAAGTTTCGCTTCTACCGCGTGTAAAACTGCACTCGATTTTTTTTGGTTTTGTTTTGAAAAGCATATTTGAAGAGTGAATAATTTTATTTATTTACACTGGTTAATAAGATCAACTTAACTTTTCAATTAACTAAGCAAGCGTAGATAACTGTTCATTTAATTATTTAGAAAACCTCACAAATATATATTTATATATAACTTTAATAATAATAATGTTTTTCATACCTAAACAAAACAAAGTCCATTTAACCTTTCTAACCATCTTGAATTTCTTTTCTCATAAATAAATATAATCGTTATTAGTGTCTCCCGGGGTACAACCCTACTTTTATTTTTGAACAAATGGTAAGCCTGGTTTTACATGGCGCTAACTTCTCTCTTTTTCTGACGTATCTCTTTTACTAGCGCCTGTCAAAATGGTGAGGGTCGTTTTTCTAAATAATCTAAGTAATCGCGTATTATTTCGAGTGTTAAATAGTGTGTTTTATCTTCTTTAATGTCGATTGTTCCGATCCAGTGTTTCATTTCCACGATTTTTGTGGTTTTTGTTATTAATTCTCTCTTGCCGATTTTCGATGATGGTTGACTAAATTCCTTGTATTATTGTTTCATAGGCCAAACGCACTAAGAAGGTCGGAATCACCGGGAAGTATGGTACCAGGTATGGTGCCTCACTTCGTAAAATGGTGAAGAAGATGGAAATCACCCAGCACGCCAAATATACATGCTCCTTCTGCGGAAAGGTATAAAACATAACCTAAAAATCTTAGCGGTGTTCCTCCATGTCACCTTGTATAATTTACGAGTGGAAAATTGTATCTGCATCAGTGTTATTTTATTATTTCAATATTTCCCATGAAGTGACAGTTGTCAAAGTGTCAACATTACAAGTTAAGTTAATAAACTAGTGAATCCTCTTCAACCAAACCATGTAGGAAAATTACCACCCCAGATCCCAAGTGTCAATCATCCCCTAAATTTGATGCAAAAGGCATTCCACCATGGCGGGAGTCGACTATAAACCGTGTAATTCTTGATGATGAATTCATTACAAAATCTGTGCTATTTACCTACATCGGAACAAATATATGTCAACATCTTTTTGCAAAATATGTTTGGATAATGCAAGTGGTAACAATGAAGATTCAGACAATTCCAAAGTAAATATTTGGTTCAATTTCATTGACAAACATACATTTTCTATTAGAAGACACTTTGTTCGAATGTGTTGTGGTGTAGTCGAGCAATAGCTTAAAATGTTTTTGATTATCAATAATTCAATCACTCGAACCCATAAGCTTGTATTCACGTTAATATAACATTACCAGACATATGTATGACATATGGTCTCTGTTAAGTTGACTTCATCACAGTACTCACACAGATGCAAAACTTTCATACAGCATGATTCGTTTTGGGCTTTTAACAAAAAGCAATTAATAATTATTTCACAATTGAGAATTCGAATCCAAAGCGTGTTTAAATCGGTAACATAAAACTAATGTTGTTTTATAACATTTTTATAGAAATATTGAAGGTTTAGGAAGAAAAATAAGTTCTAAATGCGATAATCTTCAGGGTTGAATTCAAAGGGGTATTCATAAATAACAAGGTTAAAAAATATTATGTTATTTAAAAAGATTAATTTATTATTATATTCATACTTATATACACGTTTAATAGGTATAGATTTTGAAAAGTAAACTACTGTTAAACTTGCATTTAAATTCGGTTTTCATTCAAAGTTAAAAATTTCCCATGTAAAACATCTCCATTGCCGCCATTTTTTTACGGATTTGACATTTGTAAAGTTTCGTTTAAAACTCAATACGCATGAATTACTTGGTTTACCTAAACTAAGAACCTAATGTTGAAATGAAGTGTGATTTCCAAAACCTGGGCTTACAAATTTGGCTGCTTATAAGTTATTTATTTTTTATAATTATGTGTTCGCAATCATCAGCAACACTAATTATTTAATTATGTACCAGTCATCATCAGCAAATATCTATACGTATATTATCTAAAATATAACAGATTACTAACACAAATAGGTACTAGTCTGTGATACTCCAGTTGCCTTAGACGTCAAATCATACAAGACATTTATGCTTAAAAGTTGACCACCTTTTTTTTTTTCATTATGAATAAGTAAAATAATTAAACACACGGAATAAAATTTCACGATTTGGTCCATTCAGTGATTAGCCACGTTCCGTTTCGTAACAGGACTCCATGATATCGTAATAAATATTAAACTTGCGCACGTTACAAACACTATTTATTATTTCAAATTTATAAATTTGTCATTTGTCACTTTCGAAATGTAGGTGCACGTATGTTTAAATCAAATTACGAACCGAATGAATAGAATAGAACATCCTGTAAGTACAGCCTCAAAAGGGTGTCGTTAAACTTGCCTCTCTTCTAACTAGTTACAATAAGTAGGCGTAAGCAAGACAGAGAACCTTATCGGATTTGTGGGCGTCGCTTGACATTCACACAGATAGACCAATACATCAATACTAAGCATTTTTATTGCTTCCAACTTAAAGTGTTTTACCTATACCTGACCTAAGAAAACAGTTGCTGATTTACCTTTTACCAATCTGACATTTTCAGTTTAACTCGTTGAATGCCGCGAGTAAATGGGGTTGGTTGTAACCAATTAGCGTTCGCAAAAAGCGGCAGCCATGACACCCAATGTCCCGCGATTCTGACAGCGTCCTTGAGAAATTTCGTACATAGAAAGGTCAAAGTTCAAAACCAAAGAATTTTTCCCGCGCATGCGCAAGAACTGCGCACGCTCCCGCGCTCCGGTAAATCATTAATATAAATTATATGGAGTCACCAATCTAATTGCGGTTTTCTCTATGGTAAAGAGCGATAATAGAGCAAGCGATTCTGACCGTGTTCTTCACACACTTTCTTTATACATAAGGGTCAAAATCGCGTACAAAATGTGATTATCACCGGTGTACTATCGGCTAGCGATGGGTTAATTCAAAATAAATTTTTGGTAAATATGCAGTTATTCCACCTCACGGATAATACGGAACGTTCGTGTTGTTGAAGTTTGATGCACGGATAATACGGAATGTTCCTTTTTTAACTAATAGGCAATCAAATATGACATTTGTCGGAAGTACCAATCTTATAAAATAAATTCTCTAAAATTAACTCGCATTTCATCATAATTTTAAAAAAACATCCCAGGTTTTGAATTGTTTATTGGCAAAGCAGGATTTGTCTAGCGGGTTTGTGTAATTATTCTAATACATTTCTTTCCATGTTCTACTGTTATAAATACAGGTACAAACTTGTCAATAATGCATTCACTTTGTTTTATGCAAAAATATTTTTTCTATGATTGGCAGCATTGTCTACGAAATGTTAAAATAAAAACAACGAATAAACAATGGCGTTACTGCGAGAGTGAATTAATTTTAACAAAATTAAAATGTTAATTGCATATTTTTTGGTCTCCCCCGGCATAAATACTCACTTTTCGTAATAATAAAGCTAAATCTAACTGTTTGGATAAAAAGTATTCCGTATTAACGAGTAAGCGGTTTAATGCATAAATAATAAAAAAAATTATCAAGTACCGGTAGTCTCTACTGGGTTTCACTTGAATTTCAACAAATTTTTTTCTTATTGAACAATGCAACTTCTATTATCTTTCACTGCCTGGCTGGGCATTTTACAGTTCCATAACTCACTCAGAAAATGATCTTGTAAAGTAGAAAATAGTTGTGTTGTTGACTATAGATCGTAGACAGAAAGGCTGTGTGATTTTTATTACACAATAAGTTAGTGTTTGCTGCTTCATAGCAAACAGAATTTTTGCTTTACGGTTCAACCGGTCAAATGTCGGGCCATTTCGCGGAACTTCACAAAAAAACACTAAAAAACCACCACTTTGAATTTTGAATTGAATGTTTTGTTGATGAATTTTGAGCTGTTGTATATTTTATTGACTGAAACATGTTCACAACACAATAAACTATCTACTAAAACCACATTACTTGCATTTATTGCGACCGTTAAATTCGCGGCAAATTATGACAGCGCATTGTCATGGATGAAATCGTTTTAAAAATATTTCAGGGTGACTAGGTGAATGAGACTTTTAGCATCACCTAGAGCAGGGTTTCCCAAACTTTTTCTGCAATGGAACACTTTGCAAACCCGTAAATTTTAACGGAACACTTGGTTCATTTATTAGATTGGGTAATTCCTAATAATAAAGTTAAAAAAAATGTTAATACATATGTTATTAAGTATAAAATGTTATTAAGTATACCAACATATAACATATAACAAAAATGGAATATAAATAAAAAATGGAAAATAAACAAAAAAAAAATGAAATTTAAAAAATGGAATGTAAATAAAAAAAAAAATTGGAAAATAAGCAACAAAAAATTGGAGTATAAACAAAAAAAATGATTATAAACAACAACAAAAAATGGAATAAATAAAACATCAAATTAATGGCTATGACGATTTTGAGTCCTTTAATTGCATATCTTCTTGATATCAGGCACAATATTGGTAAGTTGTATTCTAATATCTGGTGTGGCATCTCGAGCCTGTTCCTGCAATTTGACTTAGTTGCTGCAAAATCCCGCTTCGAATAAATAGTTCGTAGAAAACAGAAGTATAACAACAATAGCTTGTTTTGATAAATTGGGGTACTCTTCTGACAAACTCGCCCAGAAATCATTTAAATGAGAATAATATCAGCATTGTTGAAATATGAATATGTGTATAATACTATATTAAATTAAATTCTTCCGACAAATTGTCGCGGAACCGGGGTACAGGTTCGGCGGAACCCTAGGGTTCCGCGGAACACAGTGTGGGAAACCCTGACCTAGAGTAATGATGGCGCAAGCGATTCTGACAATGTTCTTCATACAAATTCTGTACATAGATAGGTCAAAATCGCAGACAAAAAGTTTTTTGTCAACAATATTATTCAAATATTTGAATTATTTTCTCGCGCATGCGCATATGACGCGCGCAACGGAGTGGCTCCGGCCAACCAGGGGTTAAGATTGTGTAGATTTATATTATGTTTATTATTTAGAGCCAAGTTTTTTCACAGAATTTCAACAATTAATCAAATTTCGAAATTAATTTTCATGTTCTGAAGTTCAATTGAAGTTATTATTTTAGTTCTGCAAAGTAAATGGCCCATAATAAAATTAACTTTGAAATTTGATGAATTGTTCAAATTCTGTGAAACAACCCGTCTTAACATTATTTCTTATTATTCAAGTTACATTGATTTGAGTTAAATCCACAATCTTTATGAAGATTGTGTTAACTTCGATAATAATTTTTGTGCAGTTCTCAATCTAAAAATAATAAATATAATCTACATAGCCCGACAATTAACTATCACATTTCAGTTTGTAACAATAATTTCTGACTAGCATTTAAAAACCCGCTCTGTAGGTTTTTGTTGCTAGGCGGTGTGAACAGCTTTTGATTCGACTTCGCCCAGTTTAAGTGTTAGTGACCATTTTATAAATTTGATAGGAACTGGTTCCAAAAATAGCCGGATCCACTGGGATCCAGTGACAGCTAGTCACTGGGATAAAGTAACCGCGACAGGCAATGATTTCATATATGATATATAGGCCCTTGATATTGTTATTCACAACTGCCAGTTATAATAATAGTCATATTATCGTCAATCTCTCCATATCTGAACAGATTCACGAAGTTACAAATTGACTAGTACTTACGCCTGCCAGGGAATGCTCATGCCAGCTGTTAATGTAAGTGGCGCCATCTTTTGGCATTGCTTTAATTCGGTTCACTTGCAAAAGTAGATTTTGTCGCCTCAGTTCTTATTTGTCCGACAGACCATTTTAGTTTTTTTTTTAATCACTTAACTAAGAAATATTTAATTTTAAATATGCCGCCATTGACCCGATCTTTAAAGCCCAGAAACTAATTATTAAGATTATATTAAAACTACCGATCACAAGCAGTTCGGATGAAATCTTTAGGAGAATCTGTGTCTCGGACATTAGGCAAATTTATGCCAAAAACATATTAGCATACCTCTTCAAACACAGAACTACCTTTGAAAATGTCCAAACTGCTCGCGATACTAGAACCAAAGGGCATAATCTCCTACTTATCCCTTTTGCTAAAACAACCTTTGGCCAAAGAAATTTTAGATACTTTGCAACAAAAGATACTATCAGTATCGCCCTGGTGTAAGACCACCATTCAGAATTGAAACGTTGCTTGAAAATGGCTTTAGCCGTGTTTGGTGACCAGATCTGAATAGCCAGGTACTTCCCAACCTTCCTCTTCCCTACCTCCTTCCCCTCCCCACTACCTTCAGCCTCACAACATACCCCAATTGGGGATGCCATAGTCTCACTGGCTCCTGACGGGAGCAGTTGAGATTCTTGTGCGGTATACACTGTAAAAAAAAAAAAAAAAACAGAACTATATAATACACTTCCACTGGCAATTAGACAAAACACAATGTATCTTAAATATAAATCTGACACCAAGTCCTGGATTACCAGCCAAAATAGATCCAACATCAAGGATTTTATCAAAACTAACTTATAAGTATTTATTTTTTCAATTTTACGTTGATGATTAACTGTTACTTGTAATATTGTGTTATTATTTGTACTTTGTATGTGTTATTATTATAAACTGCTCATGCTAAGCGCCTGCTCTCAACACAGGTTCTCCTAGTGAGACAGGCATAGAATAAAACAAATTGTAACTCAAAACTAATAAAGATGAATAATTAAAGAACTAATGAGACCTTTACGGAAATAGCTTTATCTTAAACACCTGTCTAAATGTTTCATTGAAATAATTCAAGAAAACCTTCTCCTGTAAAATTTTCTAATGGTCTGTTGGACAAATACAAACTAAGGCGACGATTTGTACACAAACTCCACATATGACGTGGCGTCAGAGTTGCATTCGTAGCCGGATTCTTAAATTTCTACAGTACAGACGTAAGCTATTAATAACGTCCGATAGCAATGGCTTTCTTCTTTGGCTTTTAGATTCTAGTAGAATAAAACGGGTTTGTTTCTATGATGTATTTGCATCGGTCCTCAAAGAAATGCGCTTTTTGAACAAGTTTCATGGCTGGAGCACGGGAGGCTATTTCTACAATAGACCAAGCATACTGGATTTTAATTGATGTTACTTGTGATTTTAATTCCAATGTTTATTTGAATTCCAGGAAGCCATGAAGCGTGCGTGTGTGGGCATCTGGTCCTGCAGGCGTTGCAAGCGCGTCGTGGCCGGAGGTGCGTGGGTGTATGCCACCATTGCCGCCAGCTCCGTGCGCTCCGCCGTCAGGAGGCTGCGAGATGCGTAGACTCGTCTGCACCACCGCCACCATTTTGTCTTAAGTTAAAATAAACTATTTCCACACGACTGCAAACCTTTTATTTCCCTTCCAATAAATATGAGTAAGTTTTGATTCTTTGAATGAGTCCATATAAAAAAAATATTCACTAATTGTAAAATTATTAGCTCTGCATTACATTTTAATGCTTTCCTTTCTGCGTTTCATTGTAGCTTGATATTGACTGTAATTAGTTAAAATGCTCCAAGCCCATAGACATCCAAATGGATAGACAAGAAGTTGCAGATGAGGGGTAAAACCAAACTATGGAGGGCGAGAGGGGAAAGATGACTGTTATTCGTTGAACAATCAATCTGACAGTATATAGGCATCTCGCATTACAATATCACCATTTAGTTCTTAAAAGCAAAATCTGCTTTGAATGAATAGACCTTTTTACATGGGAGCGCGAATTGCTTGCCACGTTCATAACATATTTGCTAAGGCCAAATGCTCGCCCCAATACACATAGCAATATTTTGTTGTCGTGTTTAGTTAAAACACTTTTACAAATGTTTCATCATTTACTTACCCCTGTAACCAGCGACGAGCACATTGGAGAACCGCCCACATTCACTATGTGCACATTGATATGTAGATATATTGTATAGCACAAGCTGCCGTTATTTCGTTAAATGTATGGATGATAGCTTCTCGCTGTTCACGGCAAGAATGATGACGTCACACATTTTAGATTCAAGTGAGGCTCTATCCCCACTCCATGGAGCGAGTCGGTTCCAAGGAGGAGCTACAGCTGGCGCCATGTGGAGGGGGAAAAAATACGTTTTTATCACTTAGGGCAGGTCCAGATATATTCATATGTCCGTGTCCAAGCCACAATTTTTGGAATGTTACTCAAACAGTGTCATTGCATATTGTGTGAAACTATACATATACAGGTGGTATCTCCTGAGCTATGGATCAGACCATGAATAAACCAAACCACACACAATCGGATGTGGTGGGGAGGTTATCTGCGGTCAAAATGACTATTTAGCTGAAAAACACTTGGCAAGCCACAATTTTTGAGAATGTCACTTTTCAGTGGTTTCACATAGAAAAATCATTCAGGTACGACATGATAAAATAATTTTTTTGTGATAAAGCATTTTTAATACTAAATTCTGAATTTGTGTAATTTTTTTTGTAGGTTTAAAAATAACCATATAAGAAATTATTCAAATCTTTCATAATTATAAATGGCTGGTCAGTGGCTGAGTTGGCATCGTGTTTGTGTCCCACCCTGGCATCACATGTTCGATTCCTCGACTGGCTAAATCCTCTATCATGACACAAAGAACATTTTCTGCTTACTGTGGTGGTGGTAGTAGTATAAGATTTTCTAATATTGTCAGGTTATTTGTAACCCGGGAATGTTTCTTTAAAATAAATAAATTGCAATATTTTACATCAAAATTTAAAAAAAAAAAAAGTAAGTACCTAACCATTTTTGTATAAATTTTAAGATTACAAATTTGTTAATATTAGTTTTTATCGTCTCCTGTAAAGTTTTCATTTTGTGGCTTGAAGGGTTTTACCAAACCGCGACTGATATCTTTGTGAACCAAATTTTGTTTCTTTTAGAAAATAATAGTTGCATCTCAATTATACATCATTTTGGGAGTTATTTCACTGAACAGATAAAATTTACTAGAAATACCTTCCATGTTAGAAACCAATGTCGCCCTCAACTTAGTACCTTTTAGTTCTAGCCCATTTAGCGTGTACTCTGTCTCTCTTACACTTGCCTGACATCATATTTCGCCATCCCATTTGAATGTAATAATCGTGGTGAAGCAGTTCTGCATATGGAATTTTTGTTTTGAAAAGTTTTATTTTTCGATGTACATTTGTTACTTTTAATTTAAAATTTTTTTGCTACCGGTTTCGACACGTCCGTATCATTAACGAGCAAACTTAAAACTAACTTAAAAATTCTATAGAAGTACACAATTAATTAGGCGGGGGTAGTGGGAGGATGGAATTTGGTGGAGGGGGAGGACGGTGGGAGGAGTCAAAATTACATGGAAACATCGTATAATAACTACTCAGAGTTTGCTAACCATCTCATAGAGACAGGTCATAGCTTCAAAAAAGAAAAAACTAAGGGAATGTACCCATACTACGTGACACGTTTAGGGGGGGGGGGGGGTCTTCAAAATGTCACGCTCCATACAAATGAGCGGCGGGTTGCTTAGGATTTTGGTCACCGAGGGGAGGGGGGTTAAAAATTACAAAAAGTTGGTCACGTAGTATGGGTACGTTCCCTAAATTTAAACATTGCAATGTAAATTCATGTTTTAATTTGTGCGCGTTAGAAACTTTAGAAATCAACAAAAAAATTAACATTTAGTTAATAAAATAATAGCACCATGTAAATCACCTCTGCTTACGATGTTTCCATCTAATTTTGACTCCTCCCACCGTCCTCCCCCTCCACCAAATTTCATCCTCCCACTACCCCCGCCTAATTAATTGTGTACTTGTATAGAATTTTTAAGTTTGCTCGTTAATGATACGGACGTGTCGAAACTGGTAGCAAAAAAATTTAAAATTAAAAGTAACAAATGTACATCGAAAAATAAAACTTTTCAAAACAAAAATGTCTAGAAATTGTTACATAGTCAGTGCCCAAGAAATACAAAAAACTGCATGTGGAATTTAAGCAAAGAATGAGGAGACTTTTGGATCACGAAACAAGCCTGTTGGGCATTTTCTTATGTTCGTTATTCTATAGTAAGAAAGAACAAGCATACAGCTGGAGAACAAGAGCGTTCTTTCTTGATCTTTAGTATAAACAGTAATTCAGCATTTACACCAAAAGAATAAGAACTAGAATTCTTGCAAGTGCTCTAGGGATGTGTAGATCAGGCGAGAGAATGCTAATTGTAATTCTTTAACAATCAGTGGTAGTGTTCACTAGACCAAGTCTGACAATGAGAGCGGTATTTTGATTTCAAGTGCTGCATTTGTGGAAAAATAAACGAAGGAAGAGACGTTGGTGGGTAACGAATTTAATTAAAAGAAGAACACTAGATAATGTAGAAGTTACTATGATAGGATATGCGACGATAAGAAGAAAGTGGTCAATAGAAAAACTTTTACAGAATGGCATCAAAGGATGTTAACCATTTACTTATTGTCTTGAACCGCCATACCTTTGGGTTATTATTAAAAAAGTAGGTAAAAAAAATTGGGTATTTTACCTACGTTTTTTTACCACTGACTAGCGGCGTGACTTGTATGAGAGAGATGAAAATACCCAAACACATCCGTTAACTTCGGCTGACCTTGAAATACTAAACGCAGGAACAAACTTGATGTACAACGAACCTATCACAAGCGTTTTGTGGGTTTCGGATAGTTATTTTTTACCTGGGATTTACGGGATGCGGCTTGTTGCGTTCGGGCGATAATATAGCAGCCGCATCATGTATGGGTAGGGCGGTTAACTTCTTCAGGACTACATTTCATTATAGTTGTGATTTCATGCCAAGGATCTCTTTGTGCGATTTATTTTTATAATTTCCTTAAGTTGGATCCCACGAACATGAAATTTTGGTGTGCTTCTATCATTTGTAGACATTTTTCATTACTCCAATCCATAATTAGTACAAGCAAGTTCCAGGAACACAAGAACACTTTGAAGAGATCGCCCCGGGGAGCGATTGCGTCTGAACACAAACGAATGCTCTAGGCCAGGGGTCTCCTAACTACGGCCCGCCAGTGTCACCAATCCGGTCCGCGAATAGCAAATTTAGCACTTAATAGAGAACTCCAGTCCAATTTTTTTAAATGAATAATGAATGGCCTTCTAACTTAAATAACTGAATATATATATTTTTTTAGAGTTAGTTTTAATGGTTAAAATAATTGTCAAAGTTTTAATTTTTCAAGATCTCCCGAAAACCACCGCCATGTGTAATGAATCGTGTGACGTCATCACTTCTGAAAAGTTATTTTTATTTTCAACAGGGTGTTGTCATTTTGTATGATAATTATACGGAAGAAAGATGATACTATTCGATAAGTTAAAACATTATTTAGGTGGAATTATTTATTTATTATATTCTTCAATATTATTACGGGAGTGTGGTATAGAAATTATTATTTTTTTAGCTTTTAAAATCAATATTATCTCAAACGAAGCATCACCTACACACTGCACAAATAAGATACTGCGCCGATCAACTGATCCAAGGCGGCCATTTTGATCTGGAAGTTTGCAGTAGCAGAGAGTCGTTCGCGAACGAGTCGGCTCAGTGGCCTGGATCTTCATACGGATCCGTAAGATCTGGTTCTGTAAGATCGATGTTCAAAGCTATGGACACACTAGCTCGCGGATCTTTGCGAACGAGTGAGCGGGTAGCAATTGCTACTTGGTACCATGCTCTTTGGCTTCTAATGAGCAAGTGTGTCCGTAGCTCAATTCAGTTGTTCAATTGAGCCGATTCACTGAACCGGATCTTTTCATTCTCGTTCAACTGAGCCGCTTTGCCCGTCTCTAGGTAGCATTTTGTTGTAGCATGTTATACAATTTTTTTGTACAGTTTAAAGTTTTTCAATATTTTAAATAATAGAGATAAACTAATAGAGAGACCTCTATTTTTGATACTGCATTATTTAGGTTTAAATATTGTTTCAATAAACGCAACGACAAAATCTCTATAACAGGATGAAATAACGAATAACATGAAATGTTGTTAATACTGATGGCTTCTGTCATACCTACATAATCAAAGTTTCAATTCAATGACTGGTGACGCGTGATGTCAGCACTAACCATTCAGTAATACCAACTTTGCAGTGTGTTTTGACGAGAAGTTTAAAAATGCACTTTTTAATAATTTTTTAAGAACTCTACGTTTAATATTATGAAATAAAACTTATATATTCAGAATCAGCTTTCATTGGTCTGTATGAACATATTTTTTAAAGCCATAATATTTTTCACTGGAGTTCCTTATTGGCCCTTGGAACTTACTGGAGTAATCAGTATGGCCGGCTGGAAAGTTTGGAGTTTTTAGGCAACTGTTCAGGTGCACTTGCGGCATTCACTTCAAACGACCGAGCATTCTACAAAATTTCGGCGAATATACTCGGAGCACTGAAAGAATACTCTAACTGTTTACACCAAAATAATTTGTAAGAACAGACTAGAATGAACATTCACCTGTATATTTTGTGTTTCTACAAAACCTGTAAAAATAGCTTTATAATGATAAATGTGTGGGGTAACTCAGTGATCCTTCATTGTAATAAAAGGCAATAAATAAACATGGCGATTAATAGAATGCACACAAATATAATTAAAAAATACATTTTTATTTTTGAATAAATTTTATTACTAGAAAATTTGAGCAAATGTATGAAATGTGAATCATCATTAACAATATGCAAAATCATTGATGGGCCACATTGTTTAGTACACGGCATATATATTATTAGATATAATATGTTACTAAATTAGATATGCTCAATACTTTAAACATTCTCCACCACTTCCTCCGTCAGCCAACTAAATGATACAGCTGTGATGAAACACACACAATGATTATTTTTCTCTATTTTTGATTCTGATTTTAGAAAAATATACATTTGTTAAGATATTTATACTGGAATCCAAGGCTATATTATTTGTAGTAAATAAATTCTCTTGCGTAGATAATATTAAATATAGAAATTTGTATGGAATTATGATATGCATTTCATAATATATAAATACATATATATATATTATAATCTCAAATGGATGTAGTATATTGAGAATATTATTTTTAGTATGTATATCGCTTTATCTTCCAATTTTATTTAGATTAGAATAGAATAATATTTACATCAAATGGCAGATTAATCTAGATATTACGATACGTTACAGACGATAATGAATACATTAGTCTTATTTCATTTAAAATTATGCAATACATAGATTTTTTTCTTTTAAATACTCAAATAAAACGTGGAAGAACAATACATAATATAAAGGAAGAAGTTGATGTGTAAATATAAGAGTATTGATGTTAGGTTCCAATCAGTTACTCAATAAACTGGACCTCGGCAATTTAAACAATAAAAAATATCATAGGTTCTAAATGCATTAAAGTATTAAGAGTTTTTAAAGTAAATATTGGCACACTTACGGCTGCTTACACTGATTGAAACAAAGCCAATATTTGGTTAAGTAAAAAAAATTATCTTAACGGAAGTCTTAGCGAAGGATTACTCTATTTAATTTTATCGATATTATTTTACTGTACGTTTCTTTAATATCAATAGAGGATTTTGTAAAAGTAACACTTCCAATTAGTAAATCAACATTAACTTAATAATATTGCTAATTTTATTATTGCAAATTATTTGTTAAAAAAAGTAAAAATATTGCCTCCGCGGTTGACCTGTTAAAACCACACAATTTAACTCTGTATTTGCGAGAAGTGCCCATCGGCCACGAAAAATTCGAAACATACTTTCTTTTCATGAGATCTTGTATCGTAAAAAATGTTCGTAGCTTACTAAAATAAATCATAATCAATTGGCAACAAAATAAACAATGAGAAAAGAGTTCTTGCTTTTCGTTTCGTTAAGAGCAGCCATTTTAAATAATAACTAAATTACTATTGCGTCATTCTTCAGCTTGCAGTTTGTCATGTGTTTTCCCCGTGTTTAGCTCCGTTAGAGTGGTTTGAAATTCGGATAAAATGGAAATGACGCACCACGGCACCTGCGAAGCATCAAACTGCGCTCAAGGCTCCTATTGATTGAGATATAAAACGGAAACGACGATAGGTCTGCGCTCATTGGCCGCTTTGTTTTTTTACAGGTCGTCGGAATATAATGCGTAAATTCACGCCTCGCCGAGCGCGTCTCTTAGCGCAGCAGTATAGTGCATCGCAAATCTCAGCGGCCAGAGAAATCCAGCGAACGGAGGTTTGAATCTTATGAAATCTAAAAAAAAAAAATTTTTTTTTTTTATCAATATCCAATCTTCAAACCGATTTAAAATAAACAGGCAAAATAAAACGACATCTAGCGACTTTCTAGTTTCACTTCAGTTTCACAATTACAAACTCAAATTTTTTAAAATTGTTAACATTTTATTTAGTTTTATGGAAAGTATAAAAATAATTTTTTCCACATTACTTTAAAATATTTTTTATAATGTGATAGAAAAAAATATCTTTGAATATAATGAGAAGCTTTTCTGAGGAAACTATCTACATAAGGCAGATTAGATACTATTTTTATAAATATATAAACACATCTGTTACAAGCAAGTTATTATGAAAATAGAATCAGCTGGCGCACGTCTCGCCGTGCGAAAATTTAGCATCGGCACACGACGGAGGTATTAGGTCACAGGAGCTCGCCGTTCTAACGGTTAAATCATGCAAATAGATCACCTAAGTAGCAAACTGCTGAAGAAAATTAAGTTTAGTCAAATTGGTGACACTGAAAATGTGCTTTTGAAAAAAAAAGGTTGTCGCTCTTTTCAAAAAGTGTAAGACCGTAAATGTAAAAAACTCATCTAAGTAACATCGTTGAACTTTTTTTCTCTATATTTTAGACACGGTTCTTGTTGTTGGTTTCTGTAGAACCATGTAGGGGTGAGTACCTAATGCAATGACTTTTTGAATTTAAAAATAAAATTCATTCTCCCACATGACAATGCCTTCAATGTCTCGCTACAATGTTCACACACTCTAGACATATGGTTCAACCATGTGAAAGTGTTGTGACAATAAAGATATTAAATGTATTGGACTGAATAACTCCATTAGTTATATTGACAAACAATAAAAAACCTAATTAATTTAATAACCCTATCTATTAACAATTATTAAGTTCTAAGTATTATCAATAGTTTTTGATCCGAGAGATACAATGTCTATTAACACATTAGCAGACACAAAGCATCTACAAAAAAAACATCGATTTTGAGTAGATGTGCTACGGTAGAACCCAACGTTCATAGACTTGTTTAGTGTAGAACGCGATAATACACAACAAGCACGGTGTATTGAATGTTATTGTCTTGTTTTGTATTGAACTTCATTGTCATAATGTAACTTCAAAAGACAATAGGAATAAAACACAAGTTAATACAAGTACCAACATTTTAGAAAGCATCATATTATTTTACTCGGTTTTTTGACTTAAGTGTCTGCCAATGTGTTAACTTGTAAATAAAATTTGCTAAATATAATTTGGTAAAATAAAGATAAAATATATATTTTGAAAAAAGCTGTATAAAAGATTTTACTAGCAACAGCTAATGGCAAAAATACAGGAAAGCGGTAGATTGGGCTCCCAAAGTACCCACAGTAATTCACAAACAACATAAAAGTACAAGTCCTGTACATAAAACGACAAAGTTACGGAAAATTTCACCACCTTTGAATAAACTAACGATTAATGCTACTTGTTGAGTAGCATTGAGTATTAATCATCAGTTTCTTAGATGGTGAAATACTCCTTTAATCAAACAAAACTTTATATACATAATACAATTAAAGAAAACCACCGTTGATTGAGTTGTATCAACTATCAACTTAAAGGTGTACAGATACGTTTTAAGATTTTCATGGCCAAAAGTACTTTCGTTATTTGTTTTTGGGGTGTTATGCTGTGTTGCGCTACCTCCTTCTTTAGCCAACGTTTCGGACAGCATTGCAGTGTCCATCATACACATCTACCGGATCTTCCCTGATGACGGACACTGCAACGCTGTCCAAAACGTTGGCTAAAGAAGGAGGTAGCGCAACACGGCATAACACCCCAAAAACAAATAACAAAAATAAAGATGTACATATTTTATTATTATTTACAAGTAGGCTGAATTATACATTTAAAAAATGGAGATAATATTCTAAATAAACTAGCAACAAAAATAATAGGATACGGAAATTAAATTGTTCAATTAAATTGTATTTTTAATGAAATTTGATAAAATGTGCCTTAAAAATAGGAATTAGTAAAATGATTCTAGGGATGTTGGGCTATATTAAGTCTAGGATAAATATTTTTAGAAGTCCGTACTTAACAATATTTATTTTTCTTTTTTATATAAATTACTATTAAGAAAATTAATAAGTCATTGTATTTTATTCTAGCGTTGGAATGTCAATGCAAACAGGTTTTAATACTTGGAAAAAAGTTGAATTAATTCATTTAAATGTTTGAACAAAATTCTCCTTTCAAGTTAAAAAGAGGATTGGGGGAATTATTGTAAATACATGCACACTTACAACTTACTTTAAAATCATGAATAATTTTTTTTTAAAGAACATAAATAATATGGTCTCAATAATAAAAACAAAGAAATGCCGACGACGTGGCATTTTCAGACATTTATAATAAATTTCTCAAAAAACTTACTCGTAACAATTTTATAGGAATTATTTACAAAGGATGATATTTCAAAATGAAAAAATCACTTTAAGGATATGCAGTGACATCCTTCATTTTGTTAATGAATGTATGGAGACAATTGTCTAGTCGAGGTTGGTTGCGTTACACATGTAGATAAGTCTTTAGAATAATGTTTATTACGCAATAGGATTAGAAGTACAGTTTAAGGATATCGTTCCGGCTCCAGCAGAAGGAAGACAAGACTTGAACACGAGCACCACTGCAATCAAAACATTTACATTACACATTGTTATGAGCCAAATATATTTAAAAATAGTATACAGTTTATATATTGAAGTGTTACATACTAAAGTTGCATCAAAATTAAATTGAAACACGAAAATGACTTTTAGCAGATCAGACAGGCACACACATTTTTCAAAATCATTTTGCAAAAAGAATCATTTTGCAAATAGAATCATTTTGCAATTAGGAAAACTCTTACCTATGCTTTTTTTAACACTAAAGAATAGAAAAATGGTAAACAGAAACTATAACAGCACTTCAATATGACAAAGATAAATAAATAAATTAGGGCTGTCTATTTCAACAGAAAGATAATCGTGAACTAAATTCAAATTTTAATCTTCATTTAAAGTAACAAGGACAAAATAGGACCACGCGCTGTTTCAAGTGCACTTTTGCTAAGGTAATAATTGTTATTAGGGACAGAAAAAGGAGAACATTCCTCGAAATTTTGTGAAAAAAACGCACCACATTATTTTTTGGTGCGGCCACACCATAAATTAAATTTGATTTGTCAAGCTATCCCGCTGTATTTTGTTTCGCGTCATTCTAGGATCTGATCATTCTTTGTTCCTATAAAAATATTATAATAACTAATTTGATAATACGATATTCACAGAAAAAAATATAATTTACTTTTCAGTATTTGTAACATCTCCTTGAATTTGACGAGTTACAAAATTTTACAAGATCTTTTGACAAATTCGTGCCAAAAATTCGTTTAACCATATTATTAACACAGGGTCAATATGTTTTTGGTTTTCACTGCAACACTTTTAAATGACGAATTCATTGTCACTATCATCATCTTCTATAATATTAAGTTTAATAAACACAATAAAATAACTTTGTTTCAACTCCACTTTAATATTTCTTAATCCAACCGGTTTCGGTACATCCTGAACCTTCCTCAGGGGTGAATAAAAATATATCGAACATAATACAGATATACATGGTATTTAAAAGAAAATTAGAAGAGGGAGACAGAACATCAACTTAGGTGGGGGCGAGGAGGGAGGTGCCTAAGAGGGAGGGGTGAACGTGGGTGGGGGTAGTGGAAATATTTAAAAAATGGGGGTGTTAGACAATCTAGTTGTTTATTAATTAAATTAGTTTTATTTATTTTTAATGGCTTTTTTATTTCAAGGGCTTCGAGATTATTAAGGCATAGTAGACCTATCCCATTTCTAAAATTTTCATAGTAGAGTAAGGCATAGTAGACCTATCCTATTTCTAATGCAGGCGCCAGACATGAGTTCAAAGAAGTGATCAAATAAGTGTTCACATGTGTGGTACGGGCATTTGATACTGTTGTCACATATGTGATAACTTAAGTGCGCTTTGCCGTTCAGTATCGGTTTTTTAGCGCACATCAAAGGGATCAAAGTTCAAATGTTTGCGTGCCTGCCACACTGCGCGAAGCCCAGTTGCGCAAGGGGCACCGTGGAGACTTGTCGTGCGTAAACAGCCAAACGATGGAGTGGAATAATGAGAGCGTTTTCGAGTTTATAGAGTTGATGCAAGTAGAGCCAGATATAAGGGCATAAAATTTTTTGTTTATTTATTTGCACATGTAATAAATAATTAGACGCACATAAATAATATAAGCAAACTGTGTCGACCAAATTGTCGTCCATGTTGTGTGAAGTCTATTTGAAAACTGTGAGCTCAAAGGAGTGATCAAATCTTTGAACACATATCTGGCAGATACAACAATGTGTGACCAAATGTGTGCGCAAAGTCTTCAAAGAAGTGATCACTTATTTGAACTTCTGTCTGGCGCCTGCATAAAAAAAAGGTAGACCCCAAAATCACTATCCTTCTTATATCTACTTAAATATATGAAATATATTTTTAGTATTTTAGGTATTCCTGCGCAAAGGATTAATTCATAATGAGTCGTTTAAAAAAAAAGTTAAAAAATCGTTGATCGCAGGAAAAAATATTTTGTAAAATATTGGTAATATTCCCTGCCCAATAAATGGACAAATAAAAAAGGGATTTCTATGGTTTAAATGGAAAAAAAAAATTGCATGGGGTCATCGGCTGACCCACATGGTTACAGATGTTATGTTTGGCATCTTGGCCTGTCGAGAGTTAATAATCTATGTTGAAGTGCGCAATGTTGTACCTTACCTCCAACAGAACTGTCGAATATGTTAAAATGGCAGAGTAACACTAGAGTAACTATGTATCGGTTTTCGGAAAGTAAAAGCAAAAGCTAAAAGTGACATAAAACAGGCAGTTAAATTGATTGAAAAATGCATTTTTGTGATATTAAAGAATAGCAATTTCTTTTACTCTACCAACCGTTGAAACAGATGGCCTCTAATAGAAAACAGGAAGTAGTACTGATGTGATTTTCTAGATATACCCTACATGACCGCAGGATCTACCCTCCTCGAGGTTGTCATCTTAGGTACTGAAGTGCAAGATCCCGTCACTACACCCCAAACACGATGCCAACTCAGCCACTGACCGGTCGACTACTCAGCCACTGACTACATTTGAAGTAATATGCCCTGTAGCAACATTGTAGCTTGCCCCCATGTCGGTGTGCTTTATACTCACATATGGCGTGACTAGCTGGCGTGGCCGTTGTGCTGTTTGAGCGCCTCCCCGTCCGCCTGCCACTTGAACTTGGTGTCCATGAGCCACTGCTGGCCCGCCTCGCCGGTGCACGGGCGCAGCACGGGCAACGCCGGCTGCTCCGCCTCCGCCCGCTGCAGGCACGCCCCCGTGTTGGTGTGCTTTATTGTTTTCGCCTGAAAATACCAAAAGGATTTTGATAAATTGCCAGAAAAATACGGTGGCAAAATTTAATATGAAAGTGGTTGACAAACTGTACAGCATTGCTATTAATTGATGTACCGTGTACACCCGAAGCACAGTTCAACAAGCACATGTCATGTAAATTGGGGAAAGTGTAAAGGGGGTACAATCAATAGGTAATGCATATTGCATAAATGCAGATTCCTTCATGAAAGTGCGTATTTTCTTATTAGTGCATATTGATCCTGTTACATAAAAGATGTGTAACAAGGTGTGTGCACCCTTTTATACACACTTTATTTATGGTTTCGGTGTGTGGCACCTTAAGTACTTGCTCACTGACAAATGGGCATTGGTCATATTGCAAGCCCTGCAATATTTTGGAATGAAACAGTTGTCGATCCTGCAGGCAGATTCAAATCAGCAGATTTAAAAAGCATTCATTTATTCATCATAACAAAATAAATATGTATGTTTGTACAAAAACTACACAATTGGAAAGAATTCTTTCACTCTACTTGATATTATTACAAGTTATGTTAGAATTTTTTTAATAGCTGTTGTTTTTTCAAGATTGAAGATACTACTCACCAATCTTTCACCAGCACCATCAAATATCTCTAACATTGTACGACTTTTGATAACCACTTTGACAAACCATTGATTGAATACACCTCACTTAAAAATTTAAAAACTTTCACATCAATTAACTATTTAATTGAACAGTTGCACTCACGTGATTGTCATACATCCAGGCCTGGTTTCCTGCCATTCCGTGGCAGCGCACGAGGCGCACGGGCCCCCGCGGATGCGCCGAGTCCAGGCAGTTGTCGTCCGACATGATCTGCTGGCGCTTGGTGTATGCAAACACCTGGTTGCCACCCAGCTCGTGGCAGTACGCCATGCCGAGGTTCTCTCCCGACTTGTGGCCCATCGTGTCCAGACAGTTTTGGGTCTCAGAGTTGCGAATCTGTAAAAAAATATATTATATGATAATACATTCAATATAAATTGCTCACGTACGTCAGTATAAATAAATCTGTTAGATCCGAAAGTCAAATATAACCTCACATTTGAATTTACTATAATTTTGTTCTAAAATCAGTGTTGCCACAATGATGAAATTTTGTGTTTCAATTTTATTAAATTTTAACATTTTCTTGAACCGAGTACATTATCATGTCAAAAACAAAGTACTTTTCTACTTTCAGAAGACCAGGGGGGGGGGGGGGGGTAAAAGTTGTACAGGTTTCATGTAGGTTCTATCACACCCGCAAATTCATAATTTTTTTTGTAGCAAAAGGAATATTTGAAGGGAAGGAAAAAGGCAAGAGATTGAGACACTTGAAAGGGATTCTAGTATGATCTCTCAAAGTCAGTAAAAACATGCACCTAATGAAAATTCCTTGCCTTAACTGTACAGCAGAAACCTTATTCTTAAACCTTACAAAGTAGCGAAAACACTGGTCACTGGTGTCATGAAATTTGGATAGATTTTGTTTTCTACAGTAATATTTAGAATTTATAGATTAAAGAAACTGCTTTCTAAGGAGCTTTGAAACATCCATTTGCATTTTGAAGAAACTATTTTCTAAGGAGCTTTGAAACATCCATTTGCATTTTGAATGTCAAAGAATAAAACATGATGGAATATTGTCTGTTCCATATTATTCAATTCAAATCTTGGGTGAAGTCAAGTGTAACTTTTTTTTTCATCAACTTCACACAGGAGGCCTTGAGGAAAATAATTTCGCTCAGGGCCTATGACATCTTTGAAGATGCTATGTTTTTTGAGGAGAGGAAGTATTAGTTCAATCAAACTAACTAGTAACTACTAGTTAATCAAAGTTAAGCACAATTCTTTTGAATTAAACAAAAAACAATCTATCACACATCGCCACTGATCACACTGCTACACGTCACAACGGATCACGTTACACGCCCTGTCTCTTATGTTACCATGCTGCTGCAACGAGACGGAAGGCATATCACGTGACCCGCTAGGCTGTACCCAACTACCCATTGGTGAGGCATGAAGGAATTTTTTTTTTTTATTGAAAAGAAATATCATACGACAGCAAAATGACATCCAAATACGCTCAGCAATCGCTGGTTAAAATTCTTAGGATAATTTCTGAAACAACCTGCTTATATTATTCAAATAAAATAGGCTTACATCTCCCAGGTAGTAGTAATCCAGAGGCATTTGACTTTCTGGGTAAACATTCTCCAAGTACCATCGGAAGCTCTTGCATTTGAGGTTTTTCCTCAACTCCTGTCTCTCCGTTATATTTCCCAGAGGGACTAAACGAGCACCTGCGCAGATTAAATACATTTTACAATACTAATTACAAACCAATATTATTTCTTAAATTTAAACAATTTATTAAATTAACTCTTGGTGGAAATTCACTGTAATCAAACTACTTACGGTCTGACATATATTATAATAGTGGTGGCACTGCGAGTTTAAAAAGTTTTAAATGGCAACACCAAGATGAATCACAGGAAAATTCAATGTAAATTTAAAAAAGTACTTTTTTAATATAGCGATGAATCACAGGGAAATTTAATGTAAATTTAAAAAAAGTACTTTTTTAATATAAACCTAAGGAAGATTGCATGGAAAGGTGATTTTTTTTTAAATTCTGAAATTTATGAATCAAAATAGACATCAATCAGACGTTAAATCAAAATAAAACAAAATCTAATTCACAGATAACCAAAATTAAAAAAAAAGAGATATTGTTTTCCATAGTTTCTTTGAATGCGAAGGACAAATTTCAAAGACAAAGTCAGTAACTTGGTGTCACCACAGAAATGATTTTTTTTATTTGTAATTGAATAAATTTCTAGTTTGCAGTGCCGAACTTCATTATTCCACTTATTTGTTTAGGATCTGAATAGTTTCACCGTGCTACGGGCATTTTCAGACTGGTACTATTAAATGCGTGCTATGATATTATTATAACATTTAATAGGAGTGTAAAAAAATTGTAATAAAGCGTCGATGACACACGGCTAGTTTACAAGCTACTATCTACTAAGTTTAAAAGCGGGAAAATCGGCGAGTGAGATTGCATGATGACACACAAAACTGTCCACTCGCTCAGAAGCGTAGGAAACTGAGGTCACTTTTAGCGCCAGTAACAAGAATAACGACGCCTGCGTGAACTAATTCTTCAGATGTTTGACAGTCGAAATCAGCTGTTTATCGGAAGCCATGTTGGAAACGTAAATAAACCAATCACGAGCAAGCGTGTAGGCGAGTAAAGTGGACGACCTTTCAAATTTTTTTCGTAGATTGTCAACAATCTGCTAGTTGCTGCTAGTTAGCAAGTGACACGATGACACTGGGCGAGTTCACTAACAGATAGTGAATTTCCTAGATAGTAGCTTGTAAATTAGCCGTGTGTCATCGACGCTTAACACATCAAAAGATTTTGTCGGCCTCTGTGGTCGAGGGGTAAGGCTCTTGACTAGCAATTCGAAGGTCACAGTTCACACCATTTAGAATTGAAACATTGCTTGAAATGGCTTTGGCCTTGTTTGGTGACCAAATTTGAATAGCCAGGAACTCCCGCACCTTCCTCTTCCCCTCCGCCTATATTCAGCCTCACAACATACTCCAAATGGGGATGTCATAATCTAACTGGCTCCAGGAGAGGGTGAGGTTTGACCAGGTCTTTGTGGCGGATGCATCTGCCCACCTGCTGCGTGGCAGGTCGGATCGAGAGATACTGGTTAAGGAAGGCCTTTTGAACTTTCCAGTCGCACTCTCTCGACCCATTGCCTTGTACCGCAGTTAAAGGGATGGATTCATATTCTCCTGGACACACTGACCCCCAGATTCCTACCCATTCCTCATACCTTTTTCCTTCCCAGAACATCCTATCCTTCCCTTCTTTAAAAAGACATAGGCCCTGAGGGAAATTATTTTCCTTAGGGCCTCCTGTGTGGAGCTAATGTAAATAAAGAGTAGTTGGGACTCTTGTGCGGTATTCATATAAAAAAAGAAAAATTTTGATAAAACATGTTTTTCACCCCTGGATGTCACAAAAAAACCTAAGAAACGTAAGTTTAAAATAAATCAGTCTGAAGAAGCCCGTAGAAGGGTAAAACCAGTCATGTTCCAAATAAACGATGTTTCACAAATACATATTTTTTTAAATTTATATTACTCGTATTATTTATAAACAAGTGGAACAAAGTTATAATTAATGTTTTTTAATCATAATATTTTTAAAGATCCTTGAAAATGATTGTTAACACTACTAAGTATGGTATTAAGCCTGGGTAACCTAAGTGTACAATCTATGTACAATGAAGTATCAAATAGCAAAAATATTATGCATCACTTTTTATGCCAAATTAATGTTATAACTAACTACAATGGATTTAGTAAATAAGTCAAAAATAATTTCTATGCCCGATTCTAAATACCAAGCGAAATGTTCATGTTAAAATTATTTTTTAAATCAATGCAAGGGCAAACCAATCTAGTTTAATCAACTATGAATGTTGTTCTTATGTTAAGAATGTAACAAGGCATCATGAAAATGAATGAAAACCTTTAAAGTTTATTAGATGTTAGTATGATGACAATGTGGCATTCTTCACCATGCCTTTTAAAATAACATGTACCAACGTGTTATATGATTGATGGGTGTTAGTGCTACACTTTACATTTTGATTGATGTAATGTTTTGATTTATACTAGAATAATGTCACAATAATGCACCATGTTTCACATTCAAACCACAAAACTTTAGTAAAATCTGAAACTTGTGTAAATCACTGGAAAATTGATTGATAACCAATTTTAAGGAGAATTCTTCTACACACAATAGCTTTTTCTCGTAAGTGACTTATGGCATAATTAACAATGTACGTGACATTGTTTACTGTAATTTTTAGCAAGTTGCCTTGGCGCGAGTTTTTAACAGATCTAATCGCGTCCATGTGAACTTTCAGCCTTCTCACAGCTTATGAAATCAGTTTGATAAGTTGAGACGCTTACCTATCTAAAATCTTTAAAGGATTATTTTTTCTTAACACTGGTATTATAAGTGCTTAATTATCTCCCGAAAACAATATAAAATAAAACTTAAATAAGCACTACAAAAAACAAATGTAAATGGAAAGAAAATTTTGTGATTCAAAAAACCGAAGATATACAATTTATTTTTCTGATGGTAATATGTTTCTGAAAATTAGCATCCTTTTTTTGATAGCGATCCAATCCTTTCTAACCTCAATGTTTTTGTTTCTGAGATGACATTGAAGTTAGTTGCCGACATCTAGCTGTCAGTCGGATAAAATGAAAGAACTGCTATTGGTCTTCCTTTCTTGATTCTTCTCAACTTACAAGAGTACTGATTGCTGTGAGCACATACATAAGTTAAACTTACGTGAGCATTAATTACTATAAGTTGGTCGAACATGTAAACATACTTTTGAGTAACTTATCAAAAACTTACACAATTCGTAAATTTTACCTCCGCGAGTAAAGCTAGTCTAAAAATGTACCCCCATCTTTCAGATGTTTTGAACAAGGGAATACCATAGACACAAAAAACCCTGGGAAGCAATAAGTAAACTATAAACACACATATACCATACTCCACATAACCTATTTTGGGATATTATAAACTTTTTTCTTGGAACATCACGAACAATCAATCACCGTATAGTGGTGAAATGCATTGCTTAAATCAGAAATATAAACTTTTGTTTTAAAGGTTTAAAAGTAAATTATTTGGAACCATGAAACCGCGGTTTGTTCGGCGAAAAACACCAAATTTTTTAAAATTTTGAAAGCAGTAAGTTTATAAGATCAAAGGACAAATTCGAAGTAATCAATCAAAACATAGAGTGCATTGCGACAGCGAGTTGTTATAATATTAGTGTTAAAACCTGGGTTTATGCTGTAGTAGAAATTCTTCCACGAGTCAAGCCACACCTCGGCGAGGCGCGCATTGTTGTGATTGACAATACGGCTCGTCCCCCCTGGGAAGGAGTAGGGCGTGGACTTCCTGAACACGTGGCCCACGTGCGAACACGGCACGATCTCCAGCACGCCCCCGCACATCCACACCTACACACACCAACCGCACCATGCCAGACATCATCACACCCAACGTACTCGTTTGTTATTGCCTGTGTCTCTCTCATGCTGTACGTGGCCAGAGTACTGTGGTGTGCTTGCGTCAGAGCTTGGATATTAACCTTTACAACGCAATTGACACGATGTATGTGTTTTAGTGAAACTTCATGGATCATATTTGCGACATCCACATACGGCTGATGGACCACACGTGCGATAGCAGTTTCCATCTGTTTAAATTATGATTACTCCTTTTGAAAGATGTAAAGCCATTCTGTTTTGTGAAACACAATCTACTTCGCAAAACCCTATTCGTATTTCATTTTTGTCATAAAAAATTGAAGATTGGGATATCGACTGCTTTAATTTTAACTACCCTAACTTCAAGTAAGGCAAAGCTTTCCAAAATATGGTCCATGCTTGTTATTGTATGCCAAATCGTTGCAGATAGTGCTAGTTAGATGCTATAGAAGCCGTATCAACATAATTCGCAGATTAGGTAAGAGAAAAAACTGGAGCAAACAATGCTTACACAAAAAGATATATTTTTTGCCAGAAAGGGAATCGAATTCACAACCCCTACAATCAAATTTACGAGGGCTGTTCGTAAAATAAGGTCTCAAGGTTATGTGGTAGCGAGGAACGATTTTACGTGCGATCCGGCAACACTGGCGTGTAGCCTGGTTTCCCCTTGCCAAATCCCCATCATGCTGCACACTTTGTGACTCTTAGTCTCGGCGTGGCAGCCGTTCGCGATGGAGCTTCCAATCGCCGCACCCGCCAGGCGTAAGTTATGAAACTTTGCTTCAATGAATCTGAATGATGCCACTGACGGGATTGTTCCTTTGTCTTTGTTTTCGTGTAGTGTACCCAGGTCTCGTCCCCAGTTACAATTGAGTCCAAGAATTCTTCGGCATCGATGTCGTAGCACTCAAGAAATTCGCAGGCTACTTTAACCCGTTGTGGTTTATGATCTTCGGTGAGCATTTTGGAACCCACCTTGGGCAGACCTTGTAGTCACCCAAATGTTATGTCAAAATCTTGTCAATAGTAATCTTACTGACGTCAGGGATCATGTCACAGAGCTTCCGAACCGTCATCCGAACCAATCTGCAATCATTGCCTTTTCCACTTTGGCAATGGTTTCATCCGAAACCGATGCCGTTTGGCATTCTTTTAAATTCTCTGCACCATTTGCGCACGTCTTTCTCACTCATCTACTATTTTCCGTACACTTCAAGCCTCTGAGAATGAATGCCTACCGGGGTTTTGTAGTAATTCACGCCTGGCGGGTGCGGCGAGTGGAAGCTCCATCGCGAACGGCTGCCACACTCAGACTAAGTGTTGCAGAGAGTGCAGCGTGATGGGGATTTGGCGTAGGGGAACCAGGCTACAAGCTAGTGTTGCCGGATCTCGCATAAAATTGTTCCTAGCGACCTCAGCACCTTGGAGAGCTTATTTTACAGATAGCCCTTGTAAATTCATAGACCGTAATATAGAGGCTAACTAACAGGTCACAAGCTATGCCAGTCTATACAGACTACAACATAATTGTTGTAGTCTACACATTTAACATTGGGTCAAGCAAAAACATATTGACAATTTTTTTTTTTATTTTCCCTGTAATATGGGCCCTGCCGTCTGGATGTTGTGATGTTGATTATTTGATAAATCTCACTAAAATATCTCTACAGCTGTATCAAAGAACATTGTTAAATAAACATCAGTACATGCAACAAGCGGGCCATAGACAGCCGTCACTTGGCTGCTTCATTATTAGCATAATAGGGATCTACACAATTCAAAATGCAAATGCCAATGCGTAAACAAGCTCACGGTCGCACCACAGTACTCTCACCACGTGCTATACTGCCTTACTCTTACATGGAGCTTTGTTAGTGTCGCATGATGTGAGATCAAAACTCAATACATAAGGCGTACGGGTGATTAGTTAACAATACAATGTTTTAAATGGTAAAGGGTTAACAGTAGCTATTATAATACTAATTTTTGCATGGTTAAACAACAGTTATTATGGGCAACAGTGGGTTAAGATTGTTTTCAATTAAAAAAAACATTACAACAACTTTACGGCAACTTTTAAAATTAACCTCCATCCATTAAACTACATCAAAAAATTTATTTTCCAATGTAGCGGCACTATTTTTTTATGTACGCAGATGATTGGTAGATTGATTAAGCAAATTTTAAAAGTAGAGCATGTTCTCGGCTTATCTAAGATATTTAAGCTATTTATTAATTTAATATGTACTTTAGTTATTGTAAAATGATTACATAATATGGGGAAGTCAAATGTTTAATAACAATAATGTGCTCAGATGAAAGAAACCAAGTGAAAAATATTATGATCTAAAAAAATGGCCAACTTTCGACCAAACTGGACTCGCCTAATATGAGAAAAAACCTTCAGATTCTCTTAATTACTATAAAAGACAACTTTTTGCATTCGGGGCGATGGAAAATAATGCATTCAAAATATCAATTGCGTAAAATGAAAATGTATTTTCGCATACGAGAGACTGCATCAATTTGCGGCCATTTACAATAATTCCTGTCATTTTGTTATGTTAGTATTCCTGATACTACACGCAAGCCTAGATGCTAGTTCGTAGCCAAATTCATGCGGATACATGAAATGACGAGTACTATTAAAAGCACAAAAGCCTTTTTTCATTTTATTTTAATATACATCCCAGATTTTGAATGGTATGTATGGCAAGCAGGTTTTATCTAACAGGTAAGTGTAATTATTTTAATACCTTTCTTTTGCCCAAAAGCCTTTTTTTATCTTATTTTATTTCCAGAATTTTGCCAAACTATTCTCCGTCCAAAATAAGATCAACCCGTGACCGCGCATGTCTCCACCCCTCCCCCCGTCTGCTGCTTGAATGCGCGTTAACCCATTAGATTCCCGTGTTTAAATAAATTAACTAAATTATTTAATTATTATTTTCCACCCACCTGCAATCAAAAATTTTAACAATTTATTCATTTAAATAATTATTGTAATGGTTCTCCAATAAACGCACTGCATTTTATCAATTTTTGAAAATATGCTCAATGAAATCACCGATTTTTGTATGATGTTTGCGAAATTTCATGTTCTCCAGATATTTTTTTTTACAAATAATAATAATTGTGAGTTGAGGTTTGTGTACGGCCTATAAAAAAATAAAACTGATTAACACCAACATTCAGTAATTTTATAGTACAGTACGTAACACCATTGTTTTATAAATATGCATTGTTCATATTGTTACAATTCGAATATAAGGACATAATTATTAATGTCATACTTTCCTATTTTGTTATTTGCAATTAGTGACAGTGATATCTAATGAATTAGGACTTGGCTGAAACATTGATGTTTGAATAATCGACCACCATAACACGGGCATGTGCCGTAAAATGTAAGCATTGTCGTAAAATCCGCAAAGTGTGTTACCATAGAAAGCAATGAATGAAGAAAAATTAGTAATAATAAATATACATTTTATCACAGGGTCTGAAAGGGTTAAAATTTCAAGACACGTACATACAGCGCGACAGCCGACGAACGACTATGGGCGGAGTAACACAGCGGTGGTGAAGGGACCGAAGAAGGGGGCGGGGTATGCGCAATACGAACCAAATTTCGTACTCTCCCAAGTTGATCTAAAGGTGGACGGAGAATAGTGCTTACCTGATACGCGTAGATTACATTGCAGTAACAGAAAACGACAAATTATTTTAAATGGCCGAGGATTGATGTGATCCTGTACACAAAAGTAAAATTTTTACGATAATTGAAATTTTGAATGCATTATTTTCAAAAGTTGTCTTTTATAGTAATTAAGATGAATCTAAAGGTTTTTTCTAAAAAAATATTTGTATCAAGCGTGTCCAGTTCGATCGAAAGATTACCAAAAAAATTATCAGTATTGATAATGTTTTATTATAGATATGAATTCAGCTCAGCATAAAGCAACTTTGGGCAATATTAATATTAATATCTGTCAGATTAGAACTTAATACATTTATTGACTCCATAAAATTGATTAACAAGCTGTACATATAAGCCTTTAATATTTTTAATCACAAAGCCAAAGTTAACAAGCAATATGCTTTTACAACACAAGCTTAGCTTAATGTTATTTTACCAATATGTAATTAAAACAAGTGTCTTGTAAGAAACATAATATTAATTAGATACTATGTTGTTATGTCATGTTAAAAGTTACATCATCTGTTATTATTATATCTGCAATCAAATAAATAAATGATTTGTTATTTGGATGGATGAATGTTGGTTAGCAAAACAAAGTGCGGGTAATTTATTAGTAAAATAAATAAATATGTACTGGTTCTCTGCGCCTAGGTAAAGCAGTACATTGTGATGATCCGTCCATTGTTTAGTTTCACAGAATGGGGATGGTTTTGTAATAAATATACGTATGTAATGTTATTTCTATTAGGCCATGAACACCCACTACGGAATACCACCGCATCATATCAATCTCAATCTAAAGGATATTATCAATATCGTCAAGTTTATACGACAAATTTTATATAACTCTTTTTATAGGATGAGAAGATTAAAAAAAAAACAAAAGAGAAGTAAAGCAATACGTAAATAGAAGCCACAGAAAAGCTACAAACAAAATTGAACACAATATCAAGATGTAAAATCAATGTGTATTATAAAAGAAAGTGCGCATGCTGCTAAAACTCAGAAATGAGTCCCGGTACATTCAAGGAAGTTTTATATGGTGTGGTAGCCCTCTATCCCCCCATCCATGAAGGAAGAAGGTTCCCATTTTTACCTGAAAGCATGCCTGAAGGGCGTGCTTTTGAAGATATAAGGGCTGGAAATTTCGCCCTCTAGAAATCTCTAGAACAGTCCAGAACATTCGAAAGTAGTCGAGAGCATTTCACAAAATCCCAGAACTTCTCGAAACATTCTGGAATGTTCGGGAATAGTCTAGAACGTCCAGGAACATCCCGGAACATCCCAAATCATTGTGGAATATTCCAAAACACTTTCGAATGTCGTGGAATGTTCTGGAACATTGTGGATCATTCGAAGCTTTTTTTGTATGGATGGGGCTACCCTTTGGTAGGGGTACATAAAGCAAGATCCGTGGTGGGTTCGAACGTCAGTTTAATCTCATATCAACTCCCTGAGCGAAGCCGGGTACCCTAGTTAGTTAGTTGATAATAAGAGAAGGGTTTGCGTGTCTAATTTAACATGCTATGGGAGCAAATTAAATATGTTTTGATTCAAATGAAAAACAACAAAAAATATTGAATATATATGTACCCATGAGAATAAATAATATAAAACAGACATAATATAATATAAAATAGAATTGGGTGAGACATGCAAGCAATGAATTCTTGGTAATGTGACCACCTGTTCATATCAAGTACTGATTGGATCAACAGGCCACAATTGTACGTCAATTTGTCTTAAGGCAGTTGCCAATAGTAATTAACAACACGGAAATGCAAAAGATAACTTGAATGTTCCACACGGATGATAAGCAAATACTGATTCAATAAATAATATTGTGTGTAAGAAATTTTGTTACCAAAGATGTTTATATTGATATAATCCACGAAATGACAATTTTTATGGAGCTGATATTACACTATGTAATAGATAAATAAATATTAAATAAAGCATAAAATAGAGATAGCTACAAAGATAGAACATGGAAAGCATGAGATAGAAAATAAATGAAAGAATGACAGTAAAAAGGTTATTAAATTCTCAAACAAAACCTCCTCCAAGGGAGGATGCATAAAAATGTTAGTAAAATTTTTAATTTGGTTAAAAATGATTGCATGTTATTGTTCGGATGGCGCGTATTATTATTGGTCTGGTCGCCTGTTAGTGTTAGGTTCCAACCTGGGTTCATGGCGTAATAGAAATCCCTCCATTCGTCCATCCAAACTTCCGCCACTCGGGCCGCGTTGTGCAGCACGATGCGACTCACGCCGCCGGGGAACGTGTACGGGGACTTGTCCCTAAACACGTGGCCCACGTGCGAACACGGTATTATCTCCAGAATGCCACCGCACTGCCACACCTACGCGCCAAATCATGTTCAAGTTACACAGACAACACAACGCCACTGCAAGATAATCATTGTATTAAACTTTTCAAAACTAAATAATACACACACTAAACTTACGTTCTTTCTCGTTAACATTTCTATCTTTAGAGCATTATTTAAAAGAAAAGAGAGTCGTCAAACATCGTCAGGTTAAGAATAACCTGACAATATTTTACACCAAATATAAAAAGTTTAAATCGTTGCTTGTGCAACTTTGCAGAAGATTTTGAATCTGCAAAGCCTGAGTGCAAATACAACACTCTGAATCTGTCACAAACCATTAATCGTATATATTTCCACAGTTTAAATATGTGACCAATTTCAAAAAAATGCGTATTAAAATAAAACCTTTTTTTTTCAATTATTTCTGGCTTTCACCCTTCAAGGGTGTTCTATGTCATAATTTAAAATTACAAAGAAAGAAAAGGTGAAATTATGTATATATTAATGTTATTAAATGTGTAAATAATAGAGAATTAGGATATTATAACTTTTAACTATTTTTTTTAACATATAACGTCACTGCTAATCAAGCTTAACACATTTATTGTTATCAAAAAATTTGCTAGTAAAACTCTTTGTTTATCCACAAACTTATAAAATAGAAAATAACATTAATAATCGTCAAATCATGTATGTAATAAAAGAAATATATGTACACCTAAGAAAAATGATTAGAAATTGATATTTATATTGGAGTTCAAATCCAGGTAACGGCAACTTTTTTGTTGTGTCTTTCATTAGATATATAAATGAATGATTATTAATACTTTTTGTTTGGTTGTTGTGGTTAAAACATTTGAAATAATTTAATTTGGTTGGAGATGGTGTTACCCTAAAGCTCATCTCGAGGTTCTCGCCGCCCCAGATGTCCATGCCCTGGTCGTAGGAGCCGATCTTGTAGAAGAAGTCCCGGTCGATGGCGAACAGGCCCCCGGCCATGGTGGGCGAGCGCAGCGGCGCCGTGCGGTCTCCGCCTCTCCGGGCCATCTCGCGGTCGGGCACTCGGTACCTGTGTGCGGTTTTAAAGTTAAAAAATTAAGAAACAAAGACAAACACATCCTCGGGCTACGAATAACCTGAAAATATTCGAAAAACACCTACAATAATTATATCATAAACTTGAGAGTGGATCGGTGGTTTGGAGCTCGCACCAAATAAAGTGTTGAATGTTGGAGAGGGTTCAGAAGAAATTTCTGAGATTTCTCTACCTGAGGAAGTATGGCTACTACCCGTGGCTCTACCCTACCCACTTTCTCTTGGGCATGCTCGGTATGAGCCATCTATGGGTCGAAAGGCATGGGCTCATTGTAACACATTTCTTCAGATTGATTCGTGGATGGTTCAAAAACTCAACTATCATGGAGAGCATTAGGTTCTATGTTCCTGATGGTTATCTCCGTCACCGACAGCATAGATTGTTTTATCTCCCGGCTTGCAGAACTAACTAGCCAATGGTCAGCTGTTGAGCTGTCTGGTTTTTAAATAGAATCACTTTGAATATCAATATGCTTTGTTGCTGTTAGTATAAATCTACTTATCTTATCTACATATTACCTTTTTCTTAAAAATGCTTTTAAATGTTAATTTTGTAATGTTTTTAAAATGAATAAATTGAATTGATAAGCAAAAAATGATGCTTGTGCTATGATGGAGGACTCAGCTAGCAGAAGTATTGAACTCACGAAGCCTGGGTGAGAACCCGATACATTTGTTCACTCAGCCATTAACTGGTTTTACTAGTAACCTCACAGCTTTTAAAAATTGCGGTCGGAATCATAGTCGTATGGAGGTGTACATTTTAATGTTTTGCGGTTAACTTTTAAATTTGAATATAAAGCGTGGTATTTTCTCTTTCTAACACTGTTTAGATCATATTTCTAACTACGATAGTAAGGGAGACACAACGATTTCAATGAGATCTAAATGAGTTGTTCGGAAAACTGAACAAATAGACTTGACGGGTTAAAATAATATTTGACTACCATCTGAAGTTCAGCTTCCAGTTGAAACCGCCCCACGTCATATCGGAAGCGGTGATGTACTCGAAGGTCTCGTCTGATATGACGTCAATTATTGGACACACCACAGTGGTGCGGTCCTCCACTATACGTGCCAACAATGGTTCTAGCCAGCCCTCTGAAATCACCATTGTTAAAAAGATAAAATTAGCTACAGTGGACATGAACATTAATTACAATAATTTACAATGCTATTGTGTTAGAGTTACTTTCAATACTGCATTATGTTTTTCCTTTCAATATTGAAAAAAAAATGTTGTTGGTGATTATTAAAACATTGAAATATTGTTATTAAGAGGAAATACGAGCGCAAATAAAATTGAATAATACACATTTTACTAAACTGTTGCTGTCATTGTTGCTGTTGCCCCTCCGAATACTGAGCGAAAGGGACAACTGCACCTCAGACTGATAATATCTAAATAAAATCATCAAAATCGAGGTTTTTTTACTCCCCATTTTTCTCCTCCAAAACCGGACTGATTTTTTTACCAACTGTATTAGAAGAAAATATTCTATGCCTGTAGGTTTTGCTTTTTTTAAAAATACATCGTTTAGTTTGTATATCAAACATCTATTGATGCATTCAAACCAGGCAATTTTAAGGATTTTCGGGTGGGTCCTAACCAAAGATATTGAAATATAAAGTAGATGTGCTATCTGCAGTTTTTACTATGTGGGACTGCGCTTCCGGGTGTCGCCGATATTGTTTACCAATTAACAAATAAACTAAAAGAAAAAATAATAAACAAATAAACCCAATGAACGTTAAACTAAGTGAACGAATTCTTTCCGTATTCAAACTATATTGTTAACCAATACTATTGCACATCTTCAAAAAATCAACGAAATGAACAAATTCTTTTTGTATGCAAACTACTCTAATTAGGGCGTAGTCCGCCGACAGTTGCGCGGACACCATAGCATATCTCTTTTGTATTTGAATATCTTTGGTCCTAACTCATATAAGAAGTAACTTATCAAAAAAGCAATACGTACCGACACGCTAGTGGTCGATATCTATATTATATTAAAAAATATTTGCATTGGTGTCAAAATCCAGAGAGGAAATTGGAGAATACATTTGTACGGACAGAACACCGCCCGGTTTCCTCTTAAACCTACAATACACAACTCATAAACTGCAAATAAAGAAAACATGCACAAAGAAGTTTTTTCATTCAAATTTAAAACATTTTATTTATAAAATTGCTGATGGAAACTAAATATAACAATAACTACAAAAAGGCATTATTGAATTGTGATTCAATGCACTCCATTCATTTAACGGAATAGGAAATTGGTCAGCAATTATTTAGTAGAAAATTAATTTGCCAATCAGTCAAAAAACAGTATTGTAACTGGGAATAATTAAGTTATGATTGTGAAATACAACTTCTAAAATGAATTAGAAATTCTCAGAACGCATTTAATGTAGTTTTCTGAAAATAGTAAAGTGAAAATTTTATGAATGGTTATTATGCAGTGTTTGTAAACAATATCAAAGCAGCAGTTGATGTTTCAAAACACGACAAAATACAAATTTATGAAAATGATGTAGGTCGATAGTATTTCACATAATATATTTGTATACTGCAGAATAAAAATAGTATTCTTGGACGTCTTCCAAACTGGAAGATACTCTCGGTCCGGAAGAGAGAACATCATTTAGAATCAAAGTATTTCTTATAATTTATTTTTTTATTAATTCGTCTTTATTAATTTTAGACTTGTTAGACTTATAATTTGTGATGTCCTACGCCTGTCTCACTGGGAAAACCTGTGTTGAGAGCACGGTAGCTATTCTCATAGTCATGACGAACTTTGTCAAATATTTCATTTTTACGAATTCTTGAATGTCGAATGGTCGAAAAGATGATTATATTGGCAGCCCTGTAAATATTGTCTATGTTCTTGATGTTTTTGAGATTTCTATGGTGTAAGTTTGAAATGTCAAACAGTTGATACACATATTTTTACCACATATAATTTCTACGAGTTGATAATTTTCGACATGGCTGGGAGTTCAGGATATATTACAAGCAACCAAAACATCGCTTGGAAATTAGCCATTGTAATATGGAATCTTAAAACGACTTTATAAAAATATACAATGTCTTTGCGGGCGCGAAAGTTAGCGCGAGAAAACAATACTAGATTAAGACAGCCAATTGCATAGATACGCAAACAACCCACCACTCGCTACTCCGTTTCGACTGGTTCGACCCACTCATTGTTGTGTGGAATGACTTTTGGCGTTTGGCGTCTAAGTATGTAGTTTCGACGAGGCTCGATAATAACCACGTCGACCAATGTACGCACTTTCGACGGCGATTGCGAGCGACCTGGCTTGGAGAATAGTTAGCCAGGCCGGTTGCCTGCTTTAATTGTCTTAGCAGTTTAATAACCACTTCTAAACACTGAACTTAACCCGACCTACTTCTCTTCTCCACAACTCCTTCACCTCATAACATTCCTCAAATACTGAAACTGCCATAATCCAAGTTATATCGAGAGCCAGTCAAGCCACTTTATGAAAACAGATGTATGAAAATTATAGATGGCAGCACTTCTGTTAGTAGCTAGAACATGGAGCAAGATATCTTACCGGTACATTCACAATGAGCATCTAAGAAAGTGATGACATCTCCGGTGACGTGTTTGGCCCCCAGCAGTCGAGCCCTGATGAGGCCTGACCTGGTCTCCGTCCTGTACACATAAGTGGGCACGGGAAGAGTGTTCACATAGTCTTCCAGCTGTCTGCCCAAATGATCTGCGACACGCAATCAATAAGGAAGTTACATTCAATTTCAACATTTCATTTATTTATTTGGCAATGTTCATTACAAGTCGACAGTCAAATTGGTAAGGTTCATAAAATTGAGCAATGAACATTACAACATTTAGATTTCAAACTGATAGCGCCCATTTATGAATTGAAAAAAGTGTCATTTCACTTTTGCGCTCCAACGGGAATTCAAGTCGCAACTTCAATATCAAATTGCAGACCAGTGATGCATATGCTTTTTAGCAGGCAGGCCGCATTACCTATTTTTCAAACTTTCACAAATATGATTGTGTACAAATGTGTTACAAAATAGGCCACATGATATGGACAAAATAGGCCACACGGGCAGCAGGCCATAGGTTATGCATCACTGGTGTACACCATTGCGCTTCAAAGGCTGTTATAATAGGCCACTTGCATCACATTTTTTAAATTTTTTTTCCGGTTTAGGCAAATATTCTAAGACATTCTGTATTTTTTTTTTTTTTTAATCGTATTTTTGAAACCCTAGGGATTTTTTGAAAATTTCAAACTGAAAAATCAGACCATTTTTTATAAACCGGAAAGACGGGACATAATTTAAAGGTGTGAAAAAACGATAATTACATAGCCGAAAATCATTTAAAAAAAAAAAAATGTTTTCCATACGAATGGCACAGGAGAATAACGAGGCATACCAAAAATATTACATCTCATAAATATTTTTTTCCTTGATCCATCTTATTGATCATAAATCATTATAATGTACAGCGTCTATATTACTAAATTCAATGTAATATACTTGAACTTGTAAATTGTAATAATAATAAGAATATTATAAAATTTTATTTTGTTAAAATCAGCACCATAATCATTATACCTCTAAAACATGTACCGACATCATCTTCACGTTCTGAAGAGAACCCCGTACCCATTAATTGTACGGGGTTCTCTTCAGAACATCTGTCAAAAAATCAAACCAAATGATAAGTTCGCAGAGAACAAACAATAAATCTAGTGAACGAATTCAAAAATTCGCCTGAAATCAAAGTGATGCCATATAAAAAAATAAATCAGTGTGGAATTTTATAAATTTAATAGGAACATTTTTGGAGACGGGACATTTTCATGTAGTGACGTCACGAGCCCAAATAATGGATTTATTTATTTAAAAATAAAAAAAACTGTACATTTCTAAAAATTTTTACTAACATTTTCGTAATCTTAGTAAAAAACTCTATCCACACGATTTTTTCCAAGTCGTTATGAAGTCCATGCAAGTGGCCTATTGTCGATTTTTCATTACCTTTTTCGCTAGAGTCGTCGACTAATATAATTTCCTTCAGCAATGGCTTTGGAGAGCGGTTGATGACGCTCCACACGGTTCTGAGTAGGGTTGTCCACGCTTCGTTATGGAATACTATCACAATGCTGGTAGTGGGTAAAAGCTTAGCGTAAGTCTTACTTTTACACCTGCAATTAAATAAACACGTTAGTAACAAAGGAGAGAATATAACACACTACATCGAGAACTAACAAGAATGATAACGACTCAAAAGTGAATGTATTTATAATTGTTTTGCTTACCCTTCCATTCTAACGTCAACGAGAGATCTGTTTAAAGAAATCATATCACTAGCCATTAAATTAAACTGATTTTCTTTAAATTTCTCTTTCATTATTGCTTCCTTCTCAGGGGGTATAACTACAGCCCTACCTGCAAAATTAGAAGTTTAAATGTTAGTTGAAGCTAATCATTTTAAAGAGTACAGTTTGAAAGAATTTAAAATATCGAAAGCTTCAAAAAGGTTTTTCGAATTAATGAGAAACATTCGCCCGCAGTCCTCTCTTACCCCGCAAATACCCAAAGATGTTGGATGTGCAGGGACGGTTATCAGGTCCATTTAAATTTAGACGTGAGATTCAATTCGATAATGTTTTTTTGGTTCATTCTTCAGCTTCCTGGCAAAAACCAAATTATTATGTAGCAAATCTAATTACGTCAAGTGTATATTTATGTATAAGGGGTCGTCCATTAATCACGTGATGTTTTTAGAAACTTTTTAACCCCCCCCCCTGGTGATATGTGGTGAGGTTTTAGACTAACCCCCCTCCCCCACCCCCATCCCCAAAATCACGTGTATTTTTTTAGACAAAGTATTTTGAAATTTTCAGAATATTATCACGAAAAATAAATACACGCGATTTCTCATTATGACCCCCCCCGTCGTTATATTTGGTGATTTTTTCCGAACCCCCCCCTTTTCGAGCCTCACATGATTAATGGACGACCCCTAAGTATTCAATCTCGAATATCTTTTCTTTCTCGCATGGCTTCGTCCCTTACAGTTAGAATTGCACTCAGGTGATATAAGATCAGATGGTACCTTGGGAAAGTTAAGTTGCCTTCCGGGTCTATCCGCGCAGTTTCAGGAAAAATCTCTGGCAGGTCTGAAATACGTCAGCTAACCAGAGAGAATAATACTCGTAATCCTTTTGTTAGAAGGTTTAACGAGCGATTGGGTTACTTATTGTTAAGTACCCATAAAACTACTGTTATAGTTTTGTACTGTTTACTATTACATATTGAACTGTGTCATACTTGCAAATTGATTGCACCCACTTCAAACTAATTGTGTTTACCGTAAAGTAATTGTGGATTTTATTTAATTACCATCACTTTTTTTAATCCGTCCAGTACACCACAATACAAGCAAGGGTCGCATTAAAATGATTTACCTCCACATGTGATGATAAAATGATGGTGTGATTAATAGACAAGTAGAGATTTCACAATGCACAATGTCAGGGTGACATTAGAAAGTTACCCTTTAAAATATGCTGAACATTTATACTTTAAATATATTTCGTCGTCAGTGGCGTGGTCAGGGAAGTGTAATGGGCCCTGCACTAGGCATCAAATGCACGAAAAATATTGATGAAAATTTCAAAAAGAAACTTCAAAAACAAAATTAAGTAAAAAAAATAAGGTAAATATTCGGAACAAACGTCAACGATTATGTAACGGGATTGTGTATGTTATCTTTACTTTAAAAAACAGCCTACGTTTTTGAATGGTTTGTTTGGCTACGCAGGGTTTGTGTAGCGGGCTTGTGTATATTATCTTAATTTTAAAAGATAAAAAAAAAAAAAAGTGCGTATTAACTGTTGACGTTCGTTCCGAACTGCAAACAGAGTGATTTGACAAAAGCAAATTTTCAATTTACGTAAATAAAATTAAAAATGTAACATTTTCAACCTCCCCCAATGCAAATAGTTGTTTTTTTTAAATAAAACAATAACTTTGTAAACACCACTTTTATTTTTATACTTTATGCCGACCGGGTTTCGCTACAACCGTAGCTTCATCAGGGCAGTATAATACTCTACTAACATTAGGTTACATTTGTGTTATAATATATAATTTACCAAAGATGGGCTGGACTCGTCAAGTGGAGGAGGAAGAAGGAGGCATAGATGGAGAATTGGGAAGGGAACGGACGTGTTCTTTATCAATAGGGAACAATCTTAGTATGGGACTTTTATTTAAATTAAGTTGGTTATTTACTACCTTACTATTAGTGTTTATGGCTTTCCTAAGTTCAAGTGCCTCTAAACTATCCAACCTTATAGGAAAGCCATAAACACTAATAGTAAGGTAGTAAATAACCAACTTAATTTAAATAAAAGTCCCATACTAAGATTGTTCCCTATTGATAAAGAACACGTCCGTTCCCTTCCCAATTCTCCATCTATGCCTCCTTCTTCCTCCTCCACTTGACGAGTCCAGCCCATCTTTGGTAAATTATATATTATAACACAAATGTAACCTAATGTTAGTAGAGTATTATACTGCCCTGATGAAGCTACGGTTGTAGCGAAACCCGGTCGGCATAAAGTATAAAAATAAAAGTGGTGTTTACAAAGTTATTGTTTTATTTTAAATTAATAATGTCACATCACAAAGTATCCGCTTCATATGAGCAAATAGTTGTCTTTTATGGTAATTAAGAAGAATCTAAAAGTTTTATAAAAAAAAAGTGCGTATTAACCGTTGACGTTTGTTCCGAACAATTACCAAAAATAATGTTAAAATTTTGATGGTTTGAAAAGAAAACAATGTTAGTTGGTTCAATTTTGGTGTACAAAATTCCGAAATTCTAATCTTCACTAAAATGGTGAGAAAAATACATGATTTAATTCACATGTTCACAGTGCTCGCAATAATGACCATTATCTAGATGTGCAGGCAGCAAAGTGTGTCACTACATAGTAGTTTGTTAGGTTGCATGTTTAGCTGGTACAATCTCTGTTGCATGCACAAAATGCACACCCATTCGTCTCGAGATGCACAATTATCTTTTAATCTCCAATAAATTGGTTTATGGTCGAAGGATTGGGCCTGTTGCTGCAACTGTCACAAACTTAATACTTTCTAATGATGGTGGATATTTTAAATGTTTCTCGAGCCTATTTTTTTGGAAGGTCAAAATATTTCAGTTTTTTGATAAAATCCAAATATGTAAATGGAACATTTCTGAAAACAACCGAAAAACGGTTTTGAAAGGTGATGATATTACGCTTTAAATTTTGTAATTCAAAATAAACATATAATTTTTGAAAAATATAAAAAAAAGTTTTAATCTTTAAAGTCTATTTGTTTGGTTTTCGAAGCAACTCATCTTTTTTTTTTGAGCTCCACACAGGAGAGGCCCTAAGGAAAATAATTTCCCTCAGGGCCGGTGTCATCTTTGGGGATGCTGTGTGGAGGTTTTTTTTAAGGAAAGGAAAGAGAGGAGAGTTCTGGGAAGGAAAAGGGTTTAAGGGGTGGGTAAGAATCTGAGGTTCAGTGTATCCTGGTCATCCGCCTCCAAGACCTAGACAAACCTCACCCCATGAACCTGGGCACCCCTGCTAAATCACCAAATGTAGCGAACCACTTGGGGTGACCTATGGCAGAGGTGTTGGTTATCCAATAAAGGTTCCCGGGGCGGCGGTAACCATTCCCGCCTCCCAAATTGAAAATCTTTGCTTCTCCCTTATAATCATAGTGAGAAATATGATCTAAACGGTTTCTGTAGTCTGTCAAGTCGATTCTCTTAACACAGTATAATTTAAAAAATATGACTTGCGAAAAGTTCTACAAAACTATTATTAAAGATTCGGAAGTATTGAACAATATTTCTGGGAGCATTTAATATCAGAAGTGATGTTTTTACTTTGATTTGTAATAAAAATAATTTGGTTTATTTTATTTTTTGTATCAATCTCCACTTAATTGTAGAAATTCCGGACTGTTTAGGATTCCCCCCGCATTCCGGACAAAGACCTATGTATATTTCCGGACTTGTCCAGAAAATTCCGGACATATAGCAACCCTAGGTGAGGATAACATTAAATACATTTGTCTAATAAAACATGTATGGGTTTTTATTTTTTTCCGTTATCAGTAAATAGATAAAATGTAATGTGAGCCATTTTTAAAACTTTATTATTTATGCATTAAACGGCTTACTCGTTAATACGGAGTCTTTTTTATTCAAACAGTTAGATTTAGCTTTATTATTACGAAAAGTGAGTATTTATGTCGGGGGAGACCAAAAAACATGCAAAAAATATGCATTTAACATTTTAATTTTCTTAAAATTAATTCACTCACGCGGTAACGCCATTATTTATTCATCGTTTTTATTTTAACATTTCATAGACAATCAATCAATGCTGCCAATCATAAAATAATATTTTTGCATAAAACAAAGTGAATGCATTTATTGACAAGTTTGTAAGTACCTGTATTTATAATAGTAGAATGGAAAGAAATGTATTAGAATAATTACACAAATCCGCTAGACAAACCCTGCTTTGCCAAACAAACCATTCAAACCCTGGGATGTTTTTTAAAATTATGATGAAATGCGAGTTTATTTTAGAGAATTTATTTTATAAGATTGGTACTTCCGACAAATGTCATATTTGATTGTATATTAGTTAAAAAAGGAACGTTCCGTATTATCCGTGAGGTGGACTAACTACATATTTACCAAAACTTTTTTAATGTTCGCATTCAAAATTTTTATATTTCAAAAAATTTGTCATTATTTCGAATTATAAAATTTTAAAGCCTATTTTATCACCTTTCAAATACAGTTGTTATTTTTCGGATACTTTCACAAATGTTTTTGAATTTTATTGCAAAGTGGAAATATTTTTACCCTCTGACAAAATACGGTCGAGGGGTTAAGGTGGAGTTCTGAGAACAGTGATAACAGCGTCAGTGTCGCTGCATCAGTATTACCGTGATAGAGGGACAGTACATGACACTATAGAAATTTATGAGAGCGTGTTTTAACACAGCGTAACTGTCACAGCATCAGTAACGAGGATGTAGCACCAGAGTCGCATTTATGCAGGCTGCAGTGATTATAGTTTTACTTGTAAAAAAAGTGAATATGACAGAGTTTTGAACTTGACTTAGTTTTAGTTATACATAGTACTTTGTATTGAGGCATAGTAGGCTCCCTTGGATTGACTAGCAATGTGTCAATGCTCTGCCCAAACATTGCAGGATCTTTCTTTGTGGATGGAAAAAAAGTCAGATAGGGGAATGTGGTTTACGAGGGTAAAAATAGTGTTCCATGCTCCTTGTTTTGCCAAAGGAATCCGCAATATCGTTACCCACAATGTCAACATGTCTAGGAATCCAAATCAGCGATACGGTTCTTCCAGAGCTTGGAATGAAGGCAACCAACACTCAAATAAGCCGAAGTTGTTTCTCAGGTAAATATAAAGAATAGTGGGACATGGTTAGGTACTATTTTATTTTAAAAACACTTTGTATCAGTTAGATAACAGTGAGAAACAACTATTTTAGTAACCGAAAATGGAAAATAATGCATTGTAATAGCAAATTTTGTTTAAAAAGACAGATAATTTGAGATATTTTCATCACAATAAGAAAAGAAAAAAACTCACCTTAAAACTTTCACATCAATAACAATGATAATAATAATAATAATAATAATTGGCTAATTTATATAGCGCCGTTTTCGTGAAAAATCACCTCAAGGGCGCTGAATGATACTACTCATTATTATCTAACCGATACAAAATGCTTTTTTTTTTCAAAAGTGTGTATTACGGTCGTTATTTCAATAATTTGTGCTTATTAATATTGAAGCAGAATATGAGAATTATACCAAAATCTGTATTGGCAAAGGTTTTTTAAATCATACCGGGCTAAGTAAATGGGATTAGCACGTAAATAAAAAATGTGTTAAAATAAAGAGAGAAAATAAACATAAACAAATGATGGCTTACCCATCTCTCCTGCTAAGCCAGGGTGTTCGGTAACTACTGGTGCGGGGTCCCACTTCTTCAGCCTTGAGGGAGGGTAGAGCCCCATGTAGTGGATGGTTCTTTCATCACTATGCTCTTTTGTTTTCTGTCCGTGCAACAGAGAGTCTCTTTTCCCGTTATTGTTGTGGAACTTCAGGTCGTTTTCATCATCGGATTTCAGATGGCTCGCTTGCACCTGCCGAGTGAGGGGTTTTTCATGATACAAGAAACCATTGAATTATGACACACAGAAAGATGAATGAAATAGTTAAAATAATTCTTTTTTCTATGCTTATGTTTCATACCCTGCTATGAATGTGAGACTTATCAAAATGTCATATGCTTGACTCTACAAGTCATTGCATGGATAAAATAAAACATCAATTCTAATGGTGCTTATATTTTTTCATTGTGACGGATGTCTTGTGACAGTGTGAAACATACAAACAGCCAATTGTTACATGAAAAAACAAAAGAAAATAACAACACAAATTGATTCAACAATTTGAATTAGGAAAACCAAGTAATGGTAGTAAATGTTTTCTTACCAGCACATCATACTCTCCAGGCTTCTTCCCACAGTCCCAGGAGCCGAGGCAGTCTGCATAGAACATGAGCAGGACTACATCTATCATCAGCCATACTAACGATGTCAGAAGGATGATACGACATGTGTGGATTCTTATTTTACTTCGAAACATTTTATATATTTATAGACGACACTGTTAGACATAAATGTCACTACTGTCATGAAGACCACAAATCACTTGAATTCAAACACTCACAACTGTACACAGCTAAGCAAAGACGGAGGTTACCGCTTGGGTGTCATATTGATAAAATATGACTAACAGGTATTAGAAAAATACAAAATGCTCCTGAAACAAAGACATAAAAATAATTAAAATAAAGTAACATATGTAAAAGATGTGTTTCGACTTCAACTAAGTTAATATTAACGATAAAACCAAACCACATACTGATTTTCGTACAAAAAACTGTCAATTTAAATTCAAAACTATAAATTTACAGGTTTAGTGGAACAGGTAGGGCAAAAAGTGGTTTAGCGTCACGCTAAACATTTTCAAAGCAAGTTAAGCAAAACTGTACCAAATTTTAATCAATAAATTGTAATTCATTCATATACAGAAAAGCAATTAAGCAATTTACATTCACCTGTCTTAATCTATTACACGTCGTATAAATGCAGCTCCTGCAAAAGCAGCCATCGAAGCAAAATTCATACGTCAAACGAGTATGTTGAAAAACTTTCTCATTTGTTTCTCGTGCCGTACTCTTCTCGATGCAATTCGCCGTATATGTCTGTCTCTTTTTTATCAATTCTACTGAAGGCCGAAGATAATAGCGCCGTTTACACGCACACTTCGGAGCGACCGAGTCCCGCGCCACTTCAGGCCGCCGCGCAGAAAAGTCTCACAGTGAACTGCGCTGTAAACCTATCGGTCGTTACTTTTTTTGCGCGGCGGCCTGAAGTGGCGCGGGACTCGGTCGCTCCGAAGTGTGCGTGTAAACGGCGCTATTGCAAGAAATGCTGGCAAATGGAAATGTTGCTATCCGGTAAGAAAACTATGGCGAAAGTAAAGTAGGTACACTACGTCATTGATAAATTTCCAATAAATTTACCAAATACATATTTTTTTAATTGATGTTCTTTCCAGAGAAGATGACTATTGCTTTACACTACTGAAATTAACTTAAACATCGTACTGACATAAAAATAAAAATGTTAGGTTAACAAAAAAGTGAAACGATTATTTGGGACCCAACTCTTCTGGTTTGTGCCGTACTGTGACAGAAGGGGGTATGGGTTCAACTTCTCCCATCTTTTTACCCCCTACTTGACATTGGCTAGAACACCAATTTGGAGTGAAAACATTAAAAATAAAAAAAACAGATGGTATTCCTTTAAAAATATTTTTAATCGCGTGAAAATAGTATTTTTTCCAGTATTAACATCATTTTGGGAAACGGGAATGGGTTCACCTTTTACTTCCCTCCTCTTTTTATCCTTTAATATTACTGTTAAAAAAACTTCCGATCGCCTGAAAGAATTTTATTTCGGTAAGCATTTTAATCATTTTGGAGCCGGTTATGGATATTGCCACCCGGGAACCATTTATTGTATAACCAACAGCTCTGCCATAGGTCACCCCAAGTGGTTCGCTACATTTGAGTTAGCAGTGGGGCCTGGGTTCATGAAGTGAGGCGTTTTCAGGCGATCTAGGAGGCAGATGCGCCTGTCCACCAGCTGCATGGCAGGCCGGATCAGAAGAGGCGGTTTAAGGAGACATTTTGACTTCTCAACTGGTCTCTTTCAATCTATCCTCTTGCATCGCAGCAAGAGAGATGGATTCACGCGTCCGTCACTTTTGGATCCCTAGATTCCTACCCACCCCTTACACCTTTTCCTTCCCAGAACTTCTTCTCCTTCCTTCCCTTAAAAATACACCACACACACAATCCCTAAAGATGACGTAGGCCCTGAGAAATAATTTCCTCAGGGCTTCCTATATGTAAAAAAAAATCATGAACTTCCACTGCTTGCTTTCAATAGAAAGTGGCAGCGGAAAAACTTTGCCAACCACAATATCTTTGTTTCCGGATTAAATTGTTGCCTAAAAAAAATCAAACTACAGTGACTGAGTAAATTTGCCGTACATCGCAACTTAATTACCGATGTCTGGAATTTTTTTCATCGCGTTTTTCGAATATCACTGAGCCCAGCATAATGCATAATTAAACTTACGATGGCATCGATGTCCCGAGCACGATTTCACCGTTGATAGCCGAATCAAAATGGTGAAAAACTGCCCAGTTTTTGGGATATCCAATTAAAAATACTATCAAAGGGATCTCCTTCGACTTCAATTGAAAAAAAATGAGATAATTGAATTGTACCTGGCTTGTCATCAAATCTGGTCACCACACACAACAAAAGCAATTTCAAACAATTTTCAATAAAGCATTTCAAACAATATTTCAATGGTGACTATAAAAAATCCTTGTGTTATCTACTTATCGAATCTCTAATCTCTAGTAGTGACAATTGTGATACTGGTCACACTGGTGACCTGTTCTGTCAGCAACATAATGTATTTTATCTATGGTCAGCCATCAACCTGTCAGCGCTGTCAGCTGTGTGTATTTAATTTGAAGCGCGGTGGTTAATTTTTGTGTGTGCGCATCGTGCAATTTTATCAGTAGTATTATTGTAGGGGCTTTAGAGATCCCGATAGTCACGTTTTGACTGAAAACGGACTTTTATATTTCCAAAGTCCCCAAAAATAACTAAATTTTGTGTTAAACCTAATGATTAAAATTATATAAAATTGTGTTTTGACGCCGAAAGCAAATAAAACATTTGATAACATTTACTTACGTATACATACGTGTAAAGTTAAACCTGTTTAAGATAATATGAAGTTTATCGTCGACATCAATTGACTATTAATAGTTCCGAGGTGCCACCGATGATGTTATTTTTAACATACTATATTCAGGTAGTTCTTAATATTTAGTGTTAATAGGAGTGTATAATAAAATATTTGCTACCGCCGGAGCACCTCGTCAGGAACAGTAAATGCCCAGTACAGATTGTTTTGGGAATATGCATCATAGATTGAAAAGTTCTACAGTTACAATGCCTCAAGACGCGGAAAGAAAAGGTGAAACCGATTCTTCGGACAGTGATCGAAGTCATTTACTGAATAACAATTTAAAAGTACGGGATGTCGGTGATAGCGGAGAAACTTTGTGGATTGTGGCAGTTCAAATGTTCATTCCATTTCTGCTGGCCGGATTTGGAATGGTCGCTGCCAGTCTTCTGTTGGATACAGTGCAACATTGGCCGGTATTCCTGCAGGTCTCTGAAGTTTATATCCTCGTTCCGGCTCTTCTCGGACTGAAGGGAAACCTGGAGATGACCTTGGCATCCCGGTTGTCTACCCACGCCCACATGGGTCACTTGGATTCTAGTATGTCGCCTTTGATTATTGGCAATTTGTGTTTGATTCAGTGCCAAGGTGTTCTCGTTGGATTTCTAGCAGCAATGGCCGCCGTGGTGATGGGCTGGGTGCCCGAAGGGGAGTTTGACATCCACCACGCCATGCTGTTGTGCGCCTCCAGTGTCCTCACAGCCTCTGTGGCCAGCTTCGTACTCGGATGCATCATGATCCTGGTCATAGTTTTGTCTCAGAAGATGAATATCAATCCTGATAATGTTGCCACCCCCATAGCTGCAAGTCTGGGAGATCTGACAACTCTGGCTCTGTTGTCTTGGATCGCATCACTTTTGTACAAGAACTTGGGTAATAACGTGGTCTTTCCGGGCTTGATAATTATTGCTGGAGCCATTATAGTTCCTGTGTGCGGTTACGCCGCTGCCAAGAATCATTTCACCAAGCAAGTGTTGGACGAGGGATGGTCTCCCGTTATATCTGCTATGGTCATAAGCAGTGTGGGGGGTTTGATCCTGGACTATACTGTGTCTAGTTATAAGGGAATTGCTGTTTTCCAGTTAGTTATTAATGGTGTGGGAGGGAACATGGCTGCTGTGCACGCGTCTCGGCTATCCACCTGTCTCCACACGGGTGGCGTGGTCGGCCCTGTTCTGGGTAAAACTACTAAGCTCCTGCTCCTCATGGTGGTGCCCGGTCACCTGATCTTCACATACACCATCAGCTACTTGCAGGCGGGGCACACTTCCCTGACTCCCGTCTTTATAATGGTGTACATGTGTGCCGCGATAACGCAAGTATTGTTGCTACTCACTATTAGCCATTACCTAGTTCTGTGGATGTGGAAGTGGGGGATAGATCCTGATAACTCGGCCATCCCGTACCTCACAGCTTTGGGAGATCTCCTGGGGACGGCATTCCTGGGTTTGGCTTTCCAACTGTTGTACGTAATTGGTGATAGAGATAGTGATCTTGGAGATTAAATGTTTTAAAAAAATTGCAGGTAGTTTAATCTCATGTTTTGTATTATTGATTTTACATGATATAATTTGTTTTAGTGTGCATTTTAAAATTCCCAATATTAATGTGAAGTCGGTACTTAAAATTTTTTTTTGATTATTGAATGGAAACTTCTAACATTGTGTGTAAAATGATACTACTTAATTTTATATGTAATTGTTTTTTAGTTGTCTGCTTATCCCACCAAATACTTGGTACTTCAATTGCGCAAACAACCTTGTGCAAAAAACCATTAGCCACTAGTGTAATTGACCTCTCTAGAAGGTTAACCATCTTTTTTTCTATTATTTTCTGTTTGCCTTCATACCTAATTATTATTACATATATCTTCTTTATGAATGCAGTATGTTGTAAAGATTAATTTCTTAGAATTCGGATTTGATTTTGGGAATTTTTTAATAATATAAAATAAGAAAGAATCGTTTGATGAACGTTCATATAAAAGTAAACCAAAAAAATCATTCCTAGTCTCTACACCTATTAGAAATTAAGTTAGGTTAGCGATTATTATTTTAGGTATTTTTGTTGATATTATGAAATTTATTCATAACTTTCCGAAGATAATATTTCGCTAGTGCCTTATTGTTATAAAATTGAGAAATTAGTTCAGAAACCATGAACATAAAATTGTTTATATGTTCAACATTACTTACTATACCTATTTTATTTTGCCATTAACTTACTTAATAGTTATTACTCCTTTTATTTTATAGGCGTCCATAAAGTTCATATCTATTTAAATTTAAAAAAAAACATAAAGAAATTAGTCACTTCCCTCAAGTAATCAAAAACTACTCTTCTATATTCATTGTAAAGTTTAATGGTGCTGATGCACTTGCACTGTATTCTCGTGGCCTGACACAGGCATTATTTACATTGATTTAACAAATTACAACTTTTATGCCCTCTGCTGTGTCCATTCAGAAGGCTAATATCATTAAAATGGCTACAGTCCCCGTTTTACATAAAGGTTTTTAGAGTACAAAATTTCACAAAGAAGTATCAGCATTCTGCTTTTTAAGGGATGGGAATAGGAGATGGGGTTGCTTTTCGAAATTTCACATAAGCGCGGGTCACATCACGCTGGTTGCCAGCCGCGAGTTGAAGAAGCCGCTTCTGCCAGCCGTCGATCAGCTTGGTGTGACCACAAAATTCAGCGCTGGCGTCGCCAGCCGGCGAGTATTTGTCAGCGGCTGACGAAGTTGAACATGTTTAACTTTTGGTAGCAAGCAGCGGCGAATAATCAATCACGTGACCGCTGACACCAGCCGGCAGCGCAGTCTGACCACTATTGCGTCTATCAGCAACGAGAAAGCAGTGTTTTTTTTGTGAAGTTGTAATATAATAATATAAATAGTTGTGACTATTTTATAATTTTTAATTGATATAATTAAAGTTATTTATAATGTCTGAGTTAAAGTGGACTGCGAAACAAATAATAACATTTTTAAACGTTTTTCAAAATTATCCTTGTTTTTTTTTAACTCTCTCTGGTTAAGCATTTCTAAACTAAGTTCTCTGACACCCTCTCTCAACAACTGCTTAATTAGCTTTTTACGTGAAACGACAGACGACATAATAGTGAATGACTAACTGGAGAGTGCGAGACGCGACTAGCAGCGTAGTGTGACCAGATTGCCCGCCGCTGCTAGCTGCTACTACTACCAGCCGCTGGTAAGCAGCCGCTGGCAACCAGCATGATGTGACCCGTGCTATAGACAGTAATGTTCATCTTGTTTTGAAGGTCAAGTAAGCCAAATTTCTTATCTCTATATTAATTCTAAAGGCATTTAATAATCCTTTCATATTGCCAAATTTCTACCGCCATATATACTTCTTTTAATTCATTCTATTGACTCATTTAATCAATTACTGCTGTTACACAATATGTTTTTTAACTGATGTACACACCTCAAAATCCCAAAAAGTATTTTCTTTTAGTAATTAGAAATTTTTTCATTAGTAAGGTAGTGGCGGTTACAGCAGTATTGCTTTCCTGCGACAATATGTAAATTACACTGTTTTAATTAATAGGTTGGAACTTTATGGGCACCCTATATTATACTCGATGAATCTATATTTATAATGTAATGAAATACTGATTATTTGAACAGCTGTTGGTTCTGTTCTTTTGATGTTACTTATTAATTTATTATGTATACGTACTTATTATTATTTTGTTTAAAATACATCATTATAAAATTGAACTCTGTGATACCACAGTGACATGCCAATTTTACTAATTCACAAGTTGCATGTTAACTGTTGCATATTTATGATTTAATAATTATTGATTGAAAATTTGTTTTTATATAATGATTTTTTAAATTAAATCTTGCCATACTTTTACTAGTACATAGTATTATACTTGCATACTAACACCGATACTTTCATTGATTGGAGAAATTACTCAATTTTCTGCAGACTAAAAAATAATTTCGATTGTTTCTTGAATCATAAAGACTGTTCAACTAAATTCTGAAAATTGTTAAGAAAAGTTTTTGTAATGGAAAAGTAATCTGCATTTTTGCTAGATATTTTCACAAATTTTGTAAAATTATTATTTTGGCAATTTTGTAACAGAAATGGATTGTATGTACTTGCATAAGGATGTGTTGAAAAAAATATTTTTTTTAAATCTTTCTAATTAGGTACCTACTTAATATTTAAACAAGAATTTATTTCTCAACATTTAAGACTGGTTGTTTCACAGAATTTGAACAATCAAATTTCAAATTTAATATTCAAGTTCTGTTCCTATCCAAGCACTCTGAAACAATCGGCCCATGATGAAATACTATTCACTGAGAAATACGTATTTTCAAAAACCTACTTAATATTTAAACTAAAATTTATTTCTCAACAAGGACTGGTTGTTTTACAGATTTTGAACAATTCATCAAATTTTAAAGTTGATACAGTAGGGCCTCGCTAATCCGGATAGGGAAAAACAAGACCCCTTCCAAATTATCGAGGCGTCCGGATTATAGTATGCAATTTTTTAATAGGAATAAAACACATTTTTAACTTGGGTTTCATTTATTAAAGTAAAAATTTAAAATCAATTTAGACAAGAATAAGTATGTACGTATAATGTATTTATAAAAAATTCAAACATGTAAGAAATTTGGGCACTTAACATGAAAAAAAAAAAAAACTAAAAGTTAATTAATGAGTGATGGCAAATGATTGAATATTGACACGTATTGACCCGCACGCACCTGTCCGGATTACAGCGTGCACCGAAGTAACGGGGGTCCGTATTAGCGAGGCTCTACTGTATTTAAGTTCTGTTGCTATCCAAGGTCTGTGAAACAATCGGCCCATGATGAAATACTATTCACTGAGTAATATGTATTTTCAAAAATAAATAAATATTATCCCATTTTATACTGTTCACGGAGAAGAAATCCTTTTTAAAAACAATTTATTAAAATAGACACAAAGTGCCTTGCAATTTTATAATATACACACTATGCATGCGCTTTGAAATTAAAATATTTAAAAGTTAATGTATAAGGTATTCATTTTTGGTCATCCATTTGTGTGTACTATTAGAAATTTCAAAGCTCATGATGGAAATGACATTAAGTTGAACTAGAAATTCAAGACAGATAAAGCTGTTTCATAACACCTGAGCTTTATTTTTTTGGGTGAAATGCAGATCCCGCCAATGTGGGGGATTTTAATAAAAATGCACTTTCTAGATGAGAAAAGTGTGGAAAAGTTGAATAAAAAAGAAATTAAGGTGCGCTTGGCAAAATTGAGGGAGATACAGTCGTTTAAAGAATGAATAAAATGACACTTCGTGAACTTATACTACGCCATTTTGTTACTATTATGTTGGTATCTCAGACTTGCTATAAACGAAGGTTGATACGATTGTAGCCAACTTCGTGTGATATATAATAAGGCGCGTAATTATGAAAAACAGAATTAATAATGGTCACAAATCATGTTACACAAACCTGGCGTAGCCGCTAAACTATTTGAAAACTGGGATGTTTTTCTTGCGTTGATGCGAGTAGGCGTTATAAAGGGGCACAAACCATGTTACACAAACCATGTTTAGCGTAGTCTTAGGTTAGGTTAATTTAATTTGGAAGGTGATAAACAGTTTAAAAAATCATTGAAAAAAAGTCCGCTAGACAAATTTCATAATTACGCGCCTCATCTATCACATGAAGTCGGCTACAATCGTATCAACCTTCGTTTATAGCAAGTCTGAGATACCAACATAATAGTAACAAAATGGCGTAGTATAAGTTCACGAAGTGTCATTTTATTCATTCTTTAAATGGCTGTATCTCCCTCAATTTTGCCAAGCGCACCTTAATTTCTTTTTTATTCAACTTTTCCACACTTTTCTCATCTAGAAAGTGCATTTTTATTAAAATCCCCCACATTGGCGGGATCTGCATTCCTCCCATTTTTTTTGTTGACGTTTTGCTGCTTCTGACAATCAAATTTCTGTTTTATAGTTAAGAATACATGCATCCATATGGACAGTAAATCAAATACAAAATATTAAACAAAGCTTAAAATTGTGTGCACATTCAGCTTGATATTTTTGTAGATTTTGTGCATACAAAAAAAATGACTAAAAGAAAAATTCAGTCCACAGATAAACGTGTCAAGCTATAAATTTCAAATGTTCCCTATACAAAGTATAAGAAAATTCCTTCTCAGTGAACAGGATCTTTGAATCTTAATAATTCAGGTACATCATACGTATGTCTAGTAATGTTACATTGTCGTGTAAATAAGCTTATGGGTCTGAGTGGTTAAATTAAATTAATTTGTTTTCTGATAGTGTCACTCATGACACGATGATAATTCATTTGGGAATGTCTTACTTATCTATTTTTAAAATTATTTGAATGTAAAGGTGTTTTTGTAGAAAATTTATAATCTTCTTCTATCTTCTATATGAATAAAAGGCAATGTTCTTATATGTGTGTGCCCTATATGTCTATAGACTCAAAAACCGCTTGGATCGATTTTACTGAAAATTTCAAAGTTTGTTCTTAGTGCCTCCGAACATGACGCTACTTACAAGCTACTCGAGCCAAAATTCTAGCAGCCGCCTTTTATGTTTTTCTGTTATCTTTTTTAATTAGTTTATCCCTGACTTACTTTATATTATTCACATGTTGTATATTATGTAAGCACTTGCATACTGCTTCCTAACACCGTATGCAGGGACACTGGAGGTCCAGATTCGCTCAAACTTAAATGTAGATTCGTTCTTTCAAAAAAATTAGAGTCCTTGCGAGAGCCTTGAAGGAGTAACCATCTGTTATTTATACCAGGGCGGGTAAGTGGTGGATAACCTCCACTGCTCGTGAGTACCCCCCGTACGATTTTTCTAGTGTTCGTACACGGCGCTACGCGGCAGCTGTCGGTTTGAAGTCAGTTTCACGCTACCGACGGTACTAGTAGCACGCTACGCGTTGCATCATTCGTGTCTACTACTATTCGTTTGATGTTTGATAGAAATGGCGTCGGAATATGAAAGTAATGTTAGATTTGTTCTGGAAGTGGAAAAAAATGCGTGTTTACCAGAATTACTTTACCAGAATATGTAAGAAAGGATTTAGTGGAGAAGTCATGGATTGATGTTGGAAAAAAAGTCATTTGACATCGCTTGACATCGTGTTAACTCCACGACTGCACGTGAAAAATGATCGAGTTCAGTATATTTCGGATAGCGCCGTGTACGGAAACCAGCATTAAAGAGTAGTATATCTGCAGGATACTTGTGGTTGCATCACAATCACACAGTTTGTAAGTATCTCCATGAACGGAGGGCCTTATTAGTGTCAGGAGTGTTTAGAAAGTTGGCTGAATGGTAAAAGAAGTCGGTGACATCCGAGGAAGATTAAAAACTTTACTCCAAACCATTCATAACCCCAAGCAACGAGATAGTTGATAATAAATTTAATAAAATATTGATTACTAGCTAACCCGGCCACGCATTGCTATGGCCTTCCTCATGAACCACTCTATCTATTGGTGAAAACCGCAAGAAAATCCGTTCAGTAGTTTTTGAGTTGACTTTAATTTATAATATGTAAAGATGAGTAAAAATAATGATGTTTTCATTTAGTATTCTATTTTTTAACCGGAGTCAGCGGTTTTACTAATCTAAAGTCTGATCTTTGGGTCAATCGATGAAAGCAATTTATAATATTAAACTGGTCCTATTGCAATCGTTGGCAAGTCATTTGTTATTAAATACAAAGTAACATCTTTAATTTACATGTAAAAATTTAATAACACATGTATTTCTATAAAATTGTTTACCACCGGATTAATTTTAAATGTAGTATATTGTAGGTTATGTATTAATAAGTATTTACTTGCAAAATTACTTTGTGGCGTAATTTTAATTAAATAAAAACAAATCACTTTGTAAAACACTCTTTATTTAATCAAAATTATCTATATGTTTCAAAATCAAAGGTTTCTTCGTCAGGATAGATTAACAATAAAATTATTAAATAAGTGGTGTTTTACAAAGTGATTTTTTTTTCATTTTATTCATATTTCTTTTGCAGTAATTTGCCCTCGAATAAATGTTTTTCTCTAATTTTTGTGCTTTTAGTTTATAAAAAACTATAGCAATTTTTCTTGGTAAAACGCTTTTTTTATCTTAATCTTCGATTTTGATTCAAATTTCATATAGTGCCATTATCTGTCGCGAGCCCTAGGATTTCAAGCGCGAGGCCTATTAAAGAGCCCTAGTAGCCCAAAAAATCTTTGTTTTCTTTTTAAATGCGATTTTAACCCTTATGTACAAACAACCTGTATGAAGGACAAGGTCAGAATCGTTTGCGCCAATATCATTCTATAACCTAGGTACTATTTGATTATTATAGCTACTCTGAATTATTTTAAAAGAATTTTCTATGAAATTTGCGGGCATTTTTTCGAAATACCATCCAACATTCAACAGGTTAAAGAGAGGTTGTCTATGGTGAAATCAGGAACTACAGATCTCAAAAATAAAACAAAAAATAATGTAGGTACATATTTTCTGATTTCGCAGGGTTTATCTCTATAGTGGCCTGAATATACTTGTGTATAGCATAACATGTCTTTCCTATAGAAATTATCACTGAGATAGGTAAGGGAACGTACCCATACTACATGACTAACTTTTTGCAATTTTTAACCCCCCCCCGGTGACTAAAAACCTAAGCCCCCTGCCGCACATTTGTAACAAGCGTGGTATTTTGAAGACCCCCCCCTGAACGGGTCACGTAGTATGGGTACGTTCCCTAAGTATGTGTATTATTTTGATAACTTCAATCGCCTAGTTGAATTTTGATGTGTCAGTACTACTTAGTTGTGTAAATCTAAATGATAATCTGAAGAAATCCCCCTGCTGTTTTAGGGTACGAGAGAAATAAAAAAAAGTGTTTTGAAACAATAGCTTTAACAAATGCACAGGGTTAAAACGCTTTCCTGGAAGTCACAAGTGACAATGTATTGGAAGAATACGTTCAAGGAGCAGGGAAAGAACCCTGGAAAACTTAAATGCCAGTATAGATTATTAATCACACTATGTACTTGTATATATTTCGTGTTTATTTGTCAAGATATTTCAATTTGTTTTTTTATTATTTAATTGTGAGAAGATACAAGAGCAATAACCCACTTTTAAAATATTTTATAATATTTGATAATTTTAAATGCATATTACATGACGACATGTCTACATTTATTTTAAAGTGATTAATGATGGTTTTATGTATTAAAGAGTGTTTTTGGTTTATGCATTTAGTAAAAAAAAATATTAGAAAGAAAAGAGTTTTGTGAATTTTCCATAAATGTGAGATAAATATGAACTTTTGTTTTTTCCATGGTTATGTAATACAGGATGGCGAATCACAATTCACGAACACAATTCATGCCACGTAATATATTATTTTATTTAAATGTAAAAAAAAATTACAATTTGAAAAATTGGTTTGCACATTTGATCGCCATTTTCTGAGTAATAATGTGCTCCCATTGTTTTTCCACCAGAATTATTGCACTAGTTGTACCTTGTAACGGAAACGTTTTGGTTTTTGAGGTCTTCTTTAATACTCTCTTGGAAAATCCAAGTTGATTTTTTTTAAATTTCGAAATACGGTTTTATAAAGAGCTTTCTCTGCATGTGTTGATTTTTTTTTGTGTTTTTGACTTATGCACTATCCTGTACAAGATTTATTGTTCTTGTAAGAATGTAACTATATATATATTATGTATAAATTTGTAAAATTTAAGTGATAAGGAAGTCATAAGTTTGGAAGTCGTAAGAAGGAAGTTTGGTCCACGTCGAATTTGTAATACATAATTGTTTTAAAAAATGTGTAATTTTGGATAATCAACGAATTAAATATTCTTTTGGATTCATACAAGAAATATTTATATATTGTAAAATTATGGTGCTATTTTATTAATAAAATTTGATTTATCAATGTTTTTTTTTATTACTTGAGTACTCCAAAAGTATTTAACTTAAAAAACACCTGCTCATAAATAACATTGCCAGAGTCTTATGTAATCAAAAGACAACACAACACTTGCAGGTGTGTGCTGGATGTGTGAATGTGTTTTGGCGATTCAAATGTCAAAGTATTCAACTTTTGATAATATGTAATATGGAAATTCAGATGGTATTTAAATATTGGCATTTTACTTGAAAATATTTGTCAGTAAACAATAATAAATCATTCTGTGACAGAGATCTTTGTCAAACTGAAACACAAAAAAAAGATGTGCCAGCGTATCAATTTTTTATATTAACATCACTATGTCATCTTTGGGAATGCCAAGTGGAGGATCTTTCCAAGGCTGCTTACTTTATACCGTTGCTTCGTTCCTTTCGAAAGGCAGAACTAAATCCGGGTCTTGAAGAAATGCTCGTTGTGAAGAGTGGAAACAAGTCAGCTTAACTGATTGCATATTTATTTTTTATTTTTTGCTTTTCACAGAATACAAAGCATAATTTTTCATATAATAATCAACCTCACCAGGACCAAGCCTGTATCGGGGTTGGTTGGTTTGGGAATTGCTTTGGGACTTGAAAACCTTGTAAGTGAAATTTAACATATAACTTTGGAAGTATAAATCTTACTTACGAGTTCGCTTTTTGGAAATAGAAAAATTTATACATTAAGCTGATTCAACAGATGGGGTTAGCGAAGAATAACCCGCCACCATCGGTCAGATTTACCTTCACTTTGACCTACAACTTGCGCTTATTCAATGAAGACTATTATATATCGTGGGTTATTACTGGTCCATTTTAAACCTAGGGCTTACAAGCGAGGTTATCAGCAAATCTGTCCATGATTGCCGTACACAATTCATGATAGTTGATCCGCTGGCAATTGGCCCCCCGGCATCCTTATATACAATGTACAGCTGGTTTAGGGAAAATACGGTGTACCTAATTACATAAAATATAACTAAGTGACCCCGAAAGGATGTGCAGAGAGGATGTACCGCCGAATAACAAAGAATAAAACATATTTTCATTCAAATGCATCAATGAAAAATCTACTTGTCTATATAGGGTGTTAAGGGAGTACTTGACTTACTTTAACCAGTGATTCCTGACGTTATTTGGAGTAAAAAATGTCAATGAAATTTTGGTCTCCGGTGACTTTTTTTGATGACTTTTTTTTTTTTTTCAAATTTTTTTTCTTCAAAATCAAACAAAAAAAAATTTCTTCCGCATATCCTCACTGGTCACTCAGCCGGGTATCCGACGATCCCCTTACCACGCCTCCAACTGTTCAATAACTACCATTTTTTTACGTTTTCGAGACCAAAATTTCATTTACATTTTTTACTCCCAATAATGTCAGGAATCACTGGTTAAAGTAAGTCAAGTACGTCCCTTAACACCCTGTATACTGTGTATACCAGTGCATAAGTACAAAAAATCGACACTGTATATAAATTCGTTTTGATAGTTATAATCATACCAACTTATTATTAAGGGTATTTTTGAAGTCGATTTTACGTTTGAAATTGGTAAATAATGCACAAAAAATTATAATTTTATAATAAATATCATTTTAGGGGGCCAATTGTCGGCGGATCAATTGTCGGGTCACCCCGCACAACGGATAGATTTCCAAATTGAGTTATGATATCTTCACAAGACTTGATCTTCTGCTCCATGTTAGTCCTATTGGTCTCAAGATGTGGGATTTTATTTGCAATGCTCTAAAGCAGGGGTTCCCAAAGTATGCGCCGCGGCGCCCTGGTGCGCCGTAGAAAGTAAAGAGGGGTGCCGTGAGTCGATCCTCTATCATTATCCGAAACCACAAATATTCGCGGGTACTTATAAAGCAACAATTCTTCAATCTTTAAAGAATAGTACATACTCGTCGGCATCGCTCACTCGCCGAAAAGTACCTACGCGCTTGAAAACCGTTGATACCCTACCCCTCCCACGTCTTTACCTGCCCACGACTACTTGCTCGCAATGTCCGTTTAATATTTTACTGAACCAGATTTTTTGCTAAAACTAACTTTCTTTGCAAGGCAACAACACGCACGTTCTGAAACTATCTGAGAGAATTGCGGCGTTTAGGAAGAAACTGCAGTTGTGGATAAAAAAAATGAATGAAGGCAGCGGTCAAGATTGCTTCCCGCAATTGTATAAATATGCGGTATCTAATGAACTGGTTGTCTCACAAGACATGATGGCCCTTCTAACCGAATGGTTTTCGAAGTACTTTGCAGACGATGATGTCGAAAATTTTGCGTGGATCCAAGATCCTTTCCGTGCACAAGCTCCGCCAGAATTCACAACACAAGAGCAAGAGAGTCTCATTGAACTCTCTTGCGACAACAACCTCAAAACTACACATTCCCGGTCCGACTGCCGCCCGCGACAGTCGCACCTCTCTGGCTTGGCTAATATGCCATTCTTCACCGCCGACGCAGGCTTGTACCGCTCCAGTTCGTGAAAACCACACCCCAGTGAATTAAAAGTGCCTTTCTACCGTGCTTGTTCGCGCCACACCATACCGTCTCGGTGCTCAGTGCTTTGTACATCAGTGCTTTAAACATTCGTGCCCAAAGTTATCAGTGCTTCGAACATTCGTGCCCTCAGTTATCCTCGTGTTTCCCCCCATTCTATACCATCATGTCCTCCCCCCTTCTCCAAACCTCTGATGAATACCAACGCCTTACCCTCGAGATTCAGTCCTTCTTTGAAAACCACCCCGACCCCAGTCTGCATCCTGGCCTCCCGCAGAGTTCATGGTTCCCCTCCCAACTCCCCCTGCAACTCACCCCAACCCGACTCAGGATACTCCTCCCCAATAACCCCCCCCCCCCCTCCGCATCTCTAACCCCCGCCCAAACAACCCCCCCCCCCTCCTCATCTCTAACCCCCGCCCAAACAACCCCCCCCAACCTCCCCCTTACTGCCCCCCAAACCAACCGCCCAACCGATGACCCCCCTGTCACCCCTCAAACCGACCACCCCCTTACCACCCCTCAAGATATCCGCCCCACTACTGCCCCTCAAACCGTCTGCTCTCCTATCGCCCCTCAATCCGATCGACCCCTCACCGCCCCCCAACCCGTTGACCCTCTTATCGCCCCTCCAACTGCCCCCCAAACCGATTGGTCCACTATCGGTTTAGGGTTTCTTACCCTCCCCCCCAATCTCCCAACCAAAGGACAACGATATCACTTCACACCCTCGCGCTCCAGCGATACCCAAGAGCCCACCCAACCAACTTCCGACTACCCAGGCCCCGAGGAAATGGTCTGGGGCTGCATCAAACCATCCCGCAAACGAGTCCGTCTAAAGAAACCCCCCCCCCCTCGTTCTCATTCCAAAATACCAAGCAGTTCCTTCCCAATCTAGTAAAACGATCCCTCAAAAACACCCCCTTCAAGCTCAAGTCTCACCCCTCAGTCTACTACTCCCCTCGAAATGCCACCGCCCCCCCAAGCCTTCCTGCCCTCCCCCCTCCCCCCGACATCTATCTTTCTACCCCCCCCCCCCCATCTCTCTTACTACCCCCCCCCCCTCCCTGCCCTTCTCATCCTCCCCAAAACATTAATTAACAAACACTAAATACCATTTTCTACAACCATATCAAACACACGATGAAAAAGAAAGGGGCCTCATTGGCCCGGTGCTCTGAAAGACAGTACATCACAAAAGTCACAACCTCAAAACTAGATTCACCAATTCCGAATTGGTGGAGTTTTGGTTATCGATTCAAAATGAATATCCAAATTTAACTTCGAAAACTTTAAAAATTTTCATTCCGTTTGCCACATCATATTTATGTGAAGCTGGACTTTCAGGTGTAGCTGTAATCAAGAACAAATATCGCTCAAAGATCAATGTGGAGCAAGAAATGAGAGTAGCTGTCTCAAGTCTTATTCCTTGCTTTGAAAAACTGTGCGGGAATCATCAAGCTCACCCGCCAAATTGATATAATAAAACTCATTTCATATTGTGGATGTTACTGTGGACGTAGGGCGCCGTGACAAAATACTAAACTTGTAAGTGCGCCGCTGGCTGAAAAAGATTGGGAACCCCTGCTCTAAAGTATTCACTGAATTGTCACTGTGCTATTGAAAGATAGCGATGATTGTCAAATAATGTTTCCTGCCTTATGAAAGAAGCAACGTCTTTGCAAGTTAAATTAAAATTAAACTGCAGTTATACAGTGTCGGGAAACTGATACATCTACATCACATTTGGAGTCGATTTTTTGGTATAAATTTATTGATTTGAGCTTTCATTTTCGAATAAATCAAAAAATCGATCTCTAGGGGGAATATCAGCTTTTTAATGTCTTAATACGCACCAAAATTGAACAGCCGGCTCTAATTTTTTATTTACCATTTAGTACCAGTGGAAGATACTCTCAGTATCGCTCCGGTGTAAGACCACATTCAGAATTGAAATATTGCTAAAATGGCTTTAGCTGTGTTTGGTGACCAGATCTGAATAGCCAGATACGCCCCCATCTTCCTCTCGCTCACTTTATTCCCCTCCCCTCTACCTTCAGCCTCACAGCATACCCCTTTTGGGGATGCCATAATCTCACTGGCTCCAGACGGTTGGGAGCAGTTGAGATTATTGTGCAGTATTCATATAATTTTTTTTTTAAAAGTAGCGTAAAAAAAAAATCAAAATGATCAGATCGAAAAAAAAAGCAGATTCAAAAGTTTCCCACTTGTATTGTGAGTTTCCGGACACCCTGTACAGGTAAATGGTGCAAGTAATTATGTGCTATCTCTGCAATTTGAAGTAAACTACAGAATTAATTATTCATACAGTAATAACATTGAACTGGCTGTTTCACAGAATTTGAACAATAACAAGCTCTATTCAAGTTTTACTATTATTGAGTTAATTGGCCCATAACGATATAAAAACAGAACTTGAAAATAAACTTTGAAAATTCATGAATTGTTCAAATTCTGCGAAAAAACTTGCCCTTAATGATTTTGAAGGAAGAATGAAAAAATAATTTTAAATGCATTTATTAAAAACACAATACGTAATCATAAACAAGGCCTTTACATTTTATTATGAATCTATGTAAAACAGTGACAACGGTAACAATTTAGATGTGAACATTTGGTTTTTATGTATCTACATACAAAATTAACAGTTTTCGATCTAAAAAAATTCACCCATAATAAACATGGTGATGTATTTTTTGCATACCCAAAAAGGATATTGTTTGATGGTATAATTGTAACTTAAATTGAATTTAAGTTTTTTGTAAAAATATACATCGTTTATGTAAGTTCAATAAAAATGCTTTTTTAGGCGCTTTCAGATGAACGGCACAAGCCGAATTAATTGGCACATTCAAATTTTGAAACTGACCAATAGACTGCGTGCACTCGGTTAAAGTCAATACTCCAAATAAACCATCACATCTATAGAAGCAAGCATGATCGATATCCCTAAATCCGATATAAATGAACCCATGGCAATTTAATTCATTTTTTTTACTAGCTCCACACAGTAGGCTCTGAGTAAAATAATTTCCCTCAGGGCCTTTGTCATCTTTGGGATACTGTGTAGGGTTTTTTAAGGAAAGGATGGAGGAAGTTCTGAGGAAAAAAAAGGTATGACGTGTGGGTATGAATATGTGGGTCAGCGTGTGCAGGAGTGATGGATGTGTGTATCCTCCCACTGTCGTGCAAGACGATGGGTCGAGAAAGTTCAGCTGGAGAGATCAAAAGGTCTCCCTCACCCAGCCTCTCTCGATCTGGTCCACCATCCGACTTCAAGACCTGAACAAACCTCACTCGGCCACTCCTGCTAAGTCACCAAACGTAGCGAACCACCTGGGATGACCTATGGTGTTGATTATCTAATAAATGATTCACGAGGCGGCGGTACCCATTTCCGCCCACCAAATTGAAATGTTGCCTATGGGCCACAACTAATTTTGCATAGATGCAAACGATCATTAGAAAAAAATTCTTATTCAAAACAGGATCCCTGCCATAAGTCACCCCAAGTGGTTCACTACGTTTGGTGACTTAGCAGGGATGCCCGGGTTCATGGGGTGAGCGAATGCATTTGCCCACCTACTGCGTGGCGGGCCGGATCGGGAGAGACTGTTGGAGGGAGACTTAAACTAGACCTCTCCCATCAGACCCATCGCCTCACACAGCAAAGAATGGATTCATACGTACGTCACTCCTGGACACATTGACCCAGAACTTCCTCTCCTTCTCCTTCCTGAAAAGACCCTCCACACAACACCCCCAAAGATGACATAGGCCTTGAGAGATTTTTTGCCTCGGGGCCTCTTGTGTGGAGCTAATATAAAAAAAGAACACAAAATAAACTTTATTTATATTTAATTTTGACAAATGGTTCTTCTGCCGTATTAAACTTACACCGACGATAAGGTTGGAATGACACCAACAACAGTGACATTATTTAAATCTTACAAAGTAAAATATGATCAACTATATTTTCCTTAAATCAAATAATAATAACAAATTATCTTTCCTTAATACTACGTGTGATAATACAGTAAATGGTGTGTAAACAATTTCACTGATAACATAAAAGAGTAATGTTATTTGACAGAGTTATTCGTGCAAATAACATTCTGCTGGTATTTGATAGCAACGGTTGACGCACAACTGCGGTATTATATATCCAATAGTTTGTAAAATATGGACTAATTTACTTCTAGTAGAGCTAGGCTCTATTTGAAGATAGAAAAAAAAAACATGTTGTGATGTCAACTTAGTCAAATGTTTAAATAAACAAATGTGGTGGAATGACATTCTACAGAACCCGCAGAAAAGCAGGAGTTAAGGCATCTTTAAGGTCCTACATTTAATTTAATTTAAAACAAATTAATTACATATATTATACAATTACAAAAGGTACAATGAATATAAATACATAGATATTTTGTTGTGATGAAATTAAAACTAAATTTAGCTCAATATTAAAGAGCTAGACAAATTCAATTTAAACTACATTATACAAATCTCATATACATTACATGTTATTAAAACTATTATATAAACAAACAAGTTATATTTTATCAGCGCAGAGGTATTTAAATGATAATCATGAATCAATAGTGATGTTAAGTTGGTAGGTTTAATGCTTGTGATATTCTCAATGATGATTTTAAATTGGTAGGTTTAATGCTTGTGATATTCTCAAAAATGATTTTAAATTGGTAGGTTTAATGCTTGTGATATTCTCAATAATGATTTTAAATTGGTAGGTTTAATGCTTGTGATATTTTCAATAGTGATGTTGAATTGGTAGGTTTAATGCTTGTGATATTCTCAATGATTTTAAATCGGTAGGTTTAATGCTTGTGATATTCTCAATAATGATTTTAAATTGCTAGGTTTAATGCTCGTGATATTTTCAATAATGATTTTAAATTGGTAGGTGTAATACTTGTGATATTTTCAATAGTGATGTTAAATTGGTAGGTTTAATGCTTGTGATATTTTCAATAGTGATGTTGAATTGGTAGGTTTAATACTTGTGATATTTTCAATAGTGATGTTAAATTGGTAGGTTTTGCTTGTGATATTCTCAATAATGATTTTAAATTGGTAGGTTTAATGCTTGTGATATTCTCAATAATGATTTTAAATTGGTAGGTTTAATACTTGTGATATTTTCAATTGTGATGTTAAATTGGTAGGTTTAATGCTTGTGATATTTTCAATAGTGATGTTAAATTGGTAGGTTTAATGCTTGTGATATTTTCAATAGTGATGTTAAATTGGTAGGTTTAATGCTTGTGATATTTTCAATAGTGATGTTAAATTGGTAGGTTTAATGCTTGTGATATTTTCAATAGTGATGTTAAATTGGTAGGTTTAATGCTTGTGATATTTTCAATAGTGATGTTGAATTGGAAGGTTTAATGCTTGTGATATTCTCAATAATGTTTTCATGTAGATAATCTGATAAAAGCATAATTTTATTTCTTCAAAATTCGCAAATACACCTTGTGGTGTCATTATTGATTTAAAGAAAGTTACAAAGTTATTTGTTTTCATTAAATAATTTTATTTAATTACTTTGAAAGTATTCCAAGAAAAAAGGTGCTATTTACAAAGAATGTCATTGATTGAGCATGATCCCCAACCCTCTTTATTTTTTCCACAATATACAGAAAGTAACTAAAGTAATTTTATCATACAGAGTGCCGTCGATAATGAAAATGCACACCTATAGGCAGTGGCGTAGCTAGCATGGGTGGCACCCGGGGCGGATAACGTGGTGTCACCCCCCCCCCCTTAATTTCGACTAGGGTGGCTAGAGAATTTCAGAAATAGGCTATTTTCGTCTATAAAACGACCGTCAGGCACAAAATTCTCCCCGTTTTCTGACATTCCACGGGGAGTCATAGAGCTACGAAAATATAAATAACACCGTATTCAATATTTTTGTGACAATATCCTTCATTTTTTTTTTTCCACGGTCGGGTGTTACCTCCTGTCGGGTGGCACCCGGGGCGGTCCGCACCCCCCCTCGCTACGCTACTGCCTATAGGCATAGGTCTCTTACCTGCGTTATAATTACTTTAATACGGGGTTTAGGATCACAGGTGAATGAATACTTCTGCTTAATTTACATATACAATATGATCCTAATAAACAATGCGGTTCGGTAATTCAACAAAAGGTTTATGCGCCGATAAAACATTGCACTTTTGTTAGTTTTACTACCACTTAAATAACATACAGAACACTAAATAACTTTATTGTTAAAAAAACGTTAGAACCCACTAGACGAGTTATTAAAAATACTCAAATGATTGATTTTTCTTCCAACAAACCATATCCAATTATACAGGCTTTTGTACACGATGCAAAATATTTAAGGACATCATAGAGAAAAACACATTCAAGCAAATTTTTTCATGGGAACATTGCATAAATTCTTAACCATTTCGGACAGAGATGATATTAAAAGTGAAAAACAATTAAAATTTTATCCAAAATCAGCAAAACAATGGAATGATCTACCTGTGTTGCTGCACAAGAGTGATGTTTAGGTACTAGTACCGGCGAGCAATCTGAGAATGTTATTCTTATTAAATAATATGCATTCTTTCAAAATTCTACGATATGCTTCTAATAAAATGCCTGAAATTGTTTTTGAGCATAATGGGCTTTTGGCATTAGCCATCTTCCAACAATGAATACTTATTAACTATCAGAGGTCTACTAGGTCTGTTTTAGGTTTATAACATATAACAATAATATTGAGGGTTGACACTATGTTAACATGACCTTTCTTGCTTGCCCGTGTCTCTATTATGTCTTTTAATATTTAGCATCAAGCACAATTTTTTTTAATGAACTTCTTATTAAAATGAAGTGGGCTTTAATTCACTATGTCAATAATGACACGTAGAATATAATAATAAACATACATTCAATAAAATCAAAGTTTTCTATCATTTTCAAAATGATAGGATGTGATGTTTAGACGACAAGTATATTTCAATAGAAACAGTACGTAACGTAGAACACTTTCAATTAGTCCCTCGGGAAGACACAATGCGATAAGGGAACACTTTGCATCCTAGTCTCATCACAGATTAGATTGGGAGCCTTTTGCTGCTCCATGAGGCTTCAGTCGTGCGGTGACTCGTCCGGGATCAGGACCCAGTCATCGTCAAGTTGTAAGGGACTGGCTCCCATTAATTCTAATTGTTTTTTTAAGCTCCAGTAGAGTTTCACTAAGGAATCCTGGAAGATAAGTGAAATTCAGATATAAATACACATAAAAGCATCTATTAAAATCATTTTCAGATAATTTTATTCACGGTCTAAGGCAAGACAAGATTTAAGTTTTAGTAGACAGAATGACAATTGCATGTCTTCGATCTTATGAAGATAATATTATGCATGTTAAAGGCTGCCTACAAGTTCTGATACAATTAAGCGTAGGTTTAATAAAACAGTGCATTAGACACAAATAAGCCTTGGGTCTACTTGAGCATAAGTTAGTTTTATCCCTAATGCAGAGATTGGGTAAGTACAATGGCTTATACATTTAGACAAATTTTAAACCGAACTCTTTTTTTTTCCATTTATTCACTGTAGTAAAAGTGTTGTGAAAATAATGTTAGTTTCTTCTAGCTTTCACAGAAATGTTTTCTTGGAACGTAGTTATAAATAAATCAAATCTTTGAATGTACCTTCTCGTCTTCCAGTTGCATCGCTTCCCGTTTTTGTCTCAGGGCTTCTTCATCAATGTGTTGGTCAATGAGCTCTGAACGGTACCTCGATAAGTAGGCAAGTTCTGTTTGAACCTACAAAATTAATACAAATTGTAATGCATACATCAATTTATAAAGCAATTAAAGTCTGGTAGTGTTGTTCATAACAAGTTGGGGAACGTACCCATACTACGTGACACGTTTAGGGGTCTTCAAAATGTCACGCTTGGTACAAATGAGCGGCGGGGGCCATAGGTTTTTGGTCACCGGGGGGTTAAAAAATGCAAAAAGTTGGTCACGTAGTATGGGTACGTTCCCTTATTTTGCTTGTGATTTTTAACTCTATGAGCTGTGTTATTTATTATCAATTAGGAGACAGCCTACATAGCTTCCAAAAGTACTCAAGCCATAGGACGCTTTTATAATTGCTACAGGCACAAATAAAAAAAATATGTATATTCTTTATTACAATAATGTTGCAGCTCTTTCTTCCACACTACATAATAGTGTGTAAGGAGCTGTTGAAAATGACACAAACGATGTACATGTGTCTGCTTCCCCCGAAGGAAAAATGTAAACATTATCGAACACGATTTCTGTGCAGAAATGGGCGGTCCGTTTGATAGAGTCTCCCATCTTAACAAACGGATTGCATTGTTTAGAGCACAGGCGTCGGGTAGGAATGCTATCCTTGTTCTACTGGTTCTCTGAGGAGCATCTTCCATTGATATACCATTTTATCCAGGCCCGGACTGGCCAGGTCCGCAGGTCCGCGATCGCGGAGGGCCCCCGGCGCGAGGGGGCCCCACAAAACGTAAAAAAAAAGAATTTTGTCTTGTTAGTAGTTACAATGCCCGGTGAAAAATCAACGAAAGATGAAACTGACTCTATTTTAACAGTTTAACATTACAAAATTGTATATTTTGATATTTTAGACTGTGCGAGGATGAGTATTGAAGAAAGATTTTGCGCAAACAAAGACGTTTTTACAGAATTGCTCTTGGTTGGACCTTCGACCCCAAAAAGTTTGACTTTATCTTGAAAATCCAAACATTTCCCACAGAAGCTGTGCACAGTAATTCTAAACTTCTGTATAAAATTAAAAGAAGTCGGCTGTTGATAGAGCTGTTTGCACAACAATACAGCAACTTCATAACGGCAGAGTCCACTGAGAACTACGGAGCCACATGCAGTGACGAAGAAGACGATTTGGACCCAACGGCAGCGGAAACAAATGCTGACATTTACTGCTCTGAAAATAGACAATGTTTCCAGTGTTTGACATGTGCTTTTTCTGTTCTGTTTGAACTTACTCAATCTCAATGACGTTACATTTATTTATATAACGTCATTGCTCAATCTGGACTGTTTACCAACCTGTATATGAATTTGTTCTTACCATACCTTGTACCCAAGTCACATGTGAACGACTTTTTTCTAAACTTAAAATCGTCAAAAATCGAGTTCGGTCGACCTTAGGCCAAGACCTTATGTCCAGTCTGCTTTTTATTAATGTTGAGAGAGATTTATTTTATAATTTGGACAAAATTAAAATAATAGATGAAGTAGCTTTAACAAGTGAGTTGCTTACAAAGGAACTGTTACTTTAGGACTAGGGAAGCAAAATGTCGAATAATTTCAGTTAAGTTAAGCCCCTTCTATTCTAGTATACAACATTGTAAACTGTTAAACACACAGGATTTTTTTAAAATGTTAGTATTATTTTTCTAATCCCTAAAATCCGTTTGTCATTATTTTTACTACACAAATAATTTTGACATAATTCTTTAATGCTTTGTTGTGAATAAAATCCTGCCCTTTATTTTGAACTCCGTTATAATTATTGGCAGTTCTACAGCATGTGTTTAGTAGTGTTGTGGTATCCTAAAAATACTGTGAATTTCTTATTTCAATAAATAATAAAGTCAACAAAAGTCGAAAATATATTCGTAAAATATAGTCGAAAGTATAAAAACCTATCTGAATTTCTTCTTCTTTATAGGTGACAATATATCGTAGAAACGCGTTTTCATTGTTTTCAAGCACCTAATTTTCAAAAATTATCCGGGGGAGGCCCCCGGACCCCCCGTTTTCTAAAACCCCCCCCCCCACGTTAGGGGGCCCCTTTACAGATTTTAGCGGAGGGCCCCAAATGGTCCCAGTCCGGGCCTGATTTTATCCCTCTGCACCAGTGTACACAGTTGCCAACGGTTACACGGTTGACATTGTCACATGAGAATGGGGCGCTTCTTCGACTCGTTCTTGTTCTCCTCCTCAACAGTTCAACTGTGTTTCCTCCTTTCTACACTGTGTTTCCTCCTTTCTGGGTCTCTTCAAGACCAATGTTCATTCCTTCCTCTCCTCAAAAAGATCCTCCACACAGTATCTTAGATGACATAGGCCTGAGTTAATGTAAAAAAAAAAATCTCCGTCGTACGTATTGAAGAAATGAAACGCCATTGTCATCGCTGTGCCGTAGCCGTGGAAATTATAAAAACTAACTCATGTTTTGTTTTATCTTATTCCTTCGACAGTAGCGCAATCCCCGTAACAAAGGTTGTCATTGGCAATAAACCCTGGTACAAAAGCATGCCTCCCCAGGTATCTGAGCAATCTTCCCATTAAGTTGGGAAGGTGGGTAAATCAGTTGGAGCAATGTAAAATTTTTTCATTGAGAGAACAGAAATGCTTTCCTTTGCAAACCGATTTTCCCATTACAACCGTATTTGATAATTGAAAATGAGCATACCTTGAGGTACTCCTGTGCCAGCTGCTTGTGCTCCTCGAATATCCTCAGCGAGGTGTCATTGGAGAGGTCGGGGGTAACGGGTCGCAAGTGTGGGTCCAACATCATGTGCATGGAGTCCAGGGCGGGGTCCTGCGCCCCCTGCTCCGGGGGAGGAGACCGCCCCGAGGGGGGATCGCCACCGCCCACTCCGGACTGGCTGCTATTACCTGTAAGAAACACTGGAAGTTAGAATACAATAATTGCAAAAGTTAACACATATATACTATTATGGAGGTGATTCAAAGAAATTTAAATGTAACAATGTCATCAAATGACCAATCAGCGCCATTTTGTCACTGTCCTTCATGTCCTCGTTAAATGCTGATTCTAGGTTCGTTTCAGCGTTTGAACAAATTGTGATCAGTGGAAAAGCACAACTATCGAATTGTCTTGCTGATGCTATCAGAATTTGATAGAAAGCTGATATGTACCGATTGACGTTTAACGGGAACCTTTCAAATGTATCAAAGCCCATTGATCTTCACCACTGCCTGAATTTTTTTAAATATTTGTAAATCTTTTTTTCGGAAATATTATACAATATGTAATTTTTTATATGCTTTAAATAAAGTTTGTAATGTATAAAAAATTTAATTAAAAAAATGATTATTAAAAACATAAAATGCCATTTGACAACAATGTTTTGAATTTCAATGAAACATCCCCAACCAAAGGTTAAAATCCTGGAGGTTATTTGGTATAATTAAATTCAGAGTTAACTCTAGTCATATCCCAACTAACTAACTAAGGGAATGTACCCATACTATGTGAGCCACTTTTTGCAATTTTTAACCCCCCCTCCCCCCTCAGTGACCATGTGTAGTATATTCCATGACCCCCCTCCCCCTACAGTTTTCACGTAGTAATTCATAAATATGGTTTTGAATCATTTCTTGCTAACAAAAAGTTTAAAAAAATTATTTGGCTTATATTTGTCTTTATTAATATGGCGCTTGCTGCTTGACAGCAAGAGTGCATGCATACCTATAATTACAAGTGGAAAAAATATTATCAAGATAAAGCTTATGTCAAAATATATTGTAACCAGAACTTCTAGATTGACTCCGAGATAAAAACCTAAGCCCCCCGCCCCTCATTGTGACCAAGCGTGGTATTTGAAGAATCCCCCTCCCCCCCTGAACAGGTCACGTAGTATGGGTATGTTCCCTAACTAACCATCACGCCGTTGACATGGCCTGACTCAAGTATCTGATTCATTCTGATTCACTCGATCGTGCCATGTATTCCTTTATCGGGCGTCTCCGACTTCTTCTACCATTCACATTTGCGTCATATATTCTCTTTACACTCCTTTCTTCATTCATTCTTTCTACATGCCCAAACCTTCAGAGCGTCCATTTCTATGTTACTTATTACTCTTACAACAGCCTCGCATTCTTTTCGGATCTCAACATTTCCCACACGATCATACATGGTTTTCAAACACTTATGCCTCAGGGATCTCATTTCTACAGCATTCAGTCTACTTTCATTCTTCCTCTGCCAGTTCCATGCCTCACTGCCTTACATCAAGGTAGGTACCAGCTCCATTGTGGACTGCTAGCTTCGCTTCTTTGGACAATTTTTTTGTTAGCATCAACGACTTTCAGTCCTCTAATAATAATGGATTAAGGGAACCCCCCCCCAGTGGCTAAAAACTTAAGCCCCTACGTTCCCTAACCTGCATTTAGCCTTCTTTCAATATCTCTATCAGCCTTCCCATCTCTCGTAAACATACTACCCAGATACACAAGCTCATCCACCTGCTCCAAGTATTCATCATTAACAACTATATTGCACACGGTTTTCGTACTCTCTCTTTCAAACACCATGACTTAAGACTTACTTACATTCATCATTAACTCATTCTTCATACATACTTCGTTCATCCTAGATACGAGAGACTGTAGATCTTCTGTACTGTTAGAAATCAGCATCGCATCATCAGCATACAATAGGCAACATACTTTCAGATTATTCAATTTCACGCCCAATCCCATCTCTTTCAATTCTTGCATACAATTATCCATGTATTGATTGAATAACCACGCAGCCTCGCTTAACACCTTTTGAATAAAATATAAAAACTGCAAAACGATAGTTATATCCTAATGGTGTAAAGCTTGAATGGTTTTCCATAAAACAAATGATTCTGAAAACTTTGTAAAACTAGCCGTTATTCTGTGAATCAATTAGACTTGATTTCATAGGAGTAACTTTATCTAAGAATTATGACGCACAAGTGGATGGAAGAAGAGTTGGAAAGATACAGTACGACAAAGTGAACAAAATAATTGTTTGGGTGTAACAGAAGGTTTTTTTGGAGGAGGAAAACTATTTCCCTCGGGGCCTGTGTCTGGGCCTGGGCCTGCCATCCTTTGGGGATGCTGTGTGGAGGGTCTTTTTAGGGAAAGGAAGTAGATGAAGTTCTGGGAAGGAAAAAGGTATAAGGGATGGGTAGGAATCTGGGGGTCAGTGTGTCCAGGACTGATGGACGAATGATTTCATGACATTAATGTAAAAAAAAAAAAAATTTCACCTAGCAATGTCATTTTCATCACAAACTAAGAAGCTTCGAAATATCCAATTGACTGTCAACAATTAAGTATTTTTTGTTCCTTTATCATCATCATCCATCAAGCATTCATATTTTTGTTCCTTTGTCATCAACATCATCCAACAAGCATCCATATTTTTTGTTCCTTTATCATCAACATCATCCAACAAGCATCCATATTTTTTGTTCCTTTATCATCAACATCATCCAACAAGCATCCATATTTTTAGTTCCTTTATCATCAACATCATCCAACAAGCATCCATATTTTTAGTTCCTTTATCATCAACATCATCCAACAAGCATCCATATTTTTTGTTCCTTTATCATCAACATCATCCAACAAACATCCATATTTTTTGTTCCTTTATCATCAACATCATCCAACAAGCATCCATATTTTTAGTTCCTTTATCATCAACATCATCCAACCAGCATCCATATTTTTTGTTTCTTATCATCAACATCATCCAACAAGCATCCATATTTTTTGTTCCTTTATCATCAACATCATCCAACAAGCATCCATATTTTTAGTTCCTTTATCATCAACATCATCCAACAAGCATCCATATTTTTTGTTTCTTATCATCAACATCATCCAACAAGCATCCATATTTTTTGTTCCTTTATCATCAACATCATCCAACAAGCATCCATATTTTGTGTTCCTTTGTCGTCAACGTCATCCAACAAGCATCCATATTTTTTGTTCCTTTATCATCAACATCATAGAACAAGCATCCATATTTTGTGTTCCTTTGTCGTCAACATCATCCAAGAAGCATCCATATTTTTTGTTCCTTTATCATCAACATCATCCATATTTTTTGTTACTTTATCATCAACAGTGTCCAACACACATCCATATTTTTTGTTTCTTTATCATCAACAGCGTCTAACAAACATCCATATTTTGTTGTTCCTTTTATCACCAAAGCATCCAACAAGCATCCATATTTTTGTTCCTTTTTCATCAACATAAATTTCGGATAGTAAAGCAAAAATGTTATAAAAACAAAAATGACAAACAAAATTAAGAAAACTACATAATTGGCTCTATTTTTTTGTAAATTTAATAGGAACAGACATATTCACGTGTTAAAAAATGTAAATCACAAAATTCATACAGGATATATATTTCTCAGAGCTATTAATTTTATTTTCTTTAATTTCTTTTCGGTTCCTCTCATTTCTTTCTTTTTATACCTTTTTCTTCTCATTTCCTTAAATATATTAAAATTACATTAAATTTCTGCCACCTCGGAACAGGCTTAGCCTCGTAAGGTGGTATACACCAAAAAAATTATCTGTATATCTGGAGCCTAATGTTTGAAATGCCAATGTCAGATTTCCGAATTTTTTTTATCGAATTTCGCCATAAAAAGCTGAATCAAATTGTTGACTCCTTCACAGGCCACAACTTCATAAATCTAGAACACTGACATAGGTATTCAGAGCAAAAAAAGGGAGGGCTTAGAGTACTTTCTGGTACCTAAATCAAATGACCAAAACTGAAAAATGGACTTTTGGCATTATCCCCCAGAATAATGTGTTTGGTAAATAATAAAAAATATTGAAATTAATAAATTACTTGGTTTTTACCACTTTTATTGTTTATAAAACCGACATGTTTCGTCAGCAAAGCTGACTTCTTCAGGGTTATGACAGAACTAATTTTAAATATAGACATATATATAGGTAATAGAAAAATAATCGACATAAACAATAATAAAATTAGAAAGAAAATAATGTTTAAGGGACGAGGGGCAATATAGAACAATTTAAAAATTTAAAAAAAAAAAATTTTTTTTACTGTTAAAATTAAAGGTATGTGAATAGAATTAATTTTAACAGTGGAATAGAATTAATTCATTGTAATGTCAATGGCATTCAGTTAGATAAATTAGAAATTTTAGAGATTAGAAAGAGTGTTAATGCAAATTTAAATATTATTAATAATCAAAAATTGTTTTTAAATGACCCATTATTAAATCTATTCCCCTTTTAAAATTTTTCTATATTGCCCCTCGTCCCTTAAACATTATTTTCTTTCTAATTTTATTATTGTTTATGTCGATTATTTTTCTATTACCTATATATATGTCTATATTTAAAATTAGTTCTGTCATAACCCTGAAGAAGTCAGCTTTGCTGACGAAACATGTCGGTTTTATAAACAATAAAAGTGGTAAAAAACCAAGTAATTTATTAATTTCAATCATAATGGTGCCACAAAATAAGTTTGCTGTGTTAGAAGAAATAAAAAATATATTTATATTAGGTTAAGCAGTCGATAAAATTTTATTAGTATATAAAGCAAACCATTTTATAAAATGTAAAGTTGTTCATGTTAAAGAAATATAAATGAGTTTACAGAAAAAAATCGCGAATAACCGCAGTCATGTGTTTCACATTTGGCGAGGTTACAACATTTTTTGTCAACAACAATGATAAAAAAAAATCCAATGTTCTTACGCATTTAGCATCAAGAAATTTGTTGATAAATGTTTATGACGATGATCTAAGAGTATGTTGACCCTGATGGTTTTTTCTGGATAGAATGGTAATTCGAAAAGTATCAGAAACATGAATAAACAATCGTTCAAGGATATTGCATTCAAAATAAATTTCTACACCGAACCATAAATATTACAATATCTAAAGCTGACGTACATGATTATTTTACAAGGTGAACAAAATAAAGCAATCGAGCGAGTTCTTTTAAAAATATTGTTGAGGTTGTGTCATGTCATTCAAATGATAGAATGAAACTAGGAGAAATATTCAATAATTTTTTTTTGAGATGTTCTGAACAAGTCAAATGAACAACGAGGTAGAGCTTATTTTTGGAACGGAGGAAAATCATTATTCGAAAAATTCACAATCCTAAATAAAGTTAAAAACGAAACGTTATTTTTCGTAATCTTCTCGATCGTAAGTCGTAAATCTGTTTCACTTATTCTGAGCTTGTGGGGTATTTGGTATATTCCTAGCAACAGACAGTTTCCGCAATAAGGAATATTCGGGAGAGGCGCCTGCGGAGACTGTGTACAGTATAGATTGGAGATGGAGTGTTGTACACATTCACCGGTACATTGTTTATGTTTGCAGATACGATTCTGCTGCCTGTCGGGATCTCACATCAGTCATCGCGTCGTGAGTTCGGCCTAAACCAGCACCAGCACTACCAGCAACAGGCTTATCCACTCTTCAGTCTCATCACACATCACTCATGCAGCACATGCTGGACGAGCTGGGGGAGGTTTGTTTGCTGCTCGAGGAGACTGCGCGGGAGAGGAGGCCGTTCGAACCAAAAATAATTCCACACCGTCGCGGCGCCTCGTCACCTCGTAAAATCATTCTTTCCGAAACTCTTTGGGCATTCCGATAATTTACGTCATTTTGGCGAGGACACATCGCGCGTATTTACGAAATAAACGATGCGAAGATTTGTTTCCGTGACGCGGACACTTTGTTTCATTCCCGAATTGAACGGCGATTCGCAAAATATGAAAATGGATAAAAGCGCGATCAACTAACTATCCACAATTGACTCACTGTAGAAGACCCAACTGCAGGTGACCGTGTCCCTGACGGTGGTGACGATGCTCGCGGGGATGTCGCACATGATGGCTGTCGAGACTGGGAGGGCGCTACACCTAGAGCAAGAGCTACAGGACGGAGCGGCCCGCGCGACCTCGGGACCGGGGACCGGGGGCCGGGGCGCCAGGGCCCAGGGGCGGGGGGAGCACGTGACGCGTGCACTGCTGCACCGCGCTGCAGCGCGTCTGGCGCGCCCAGCCACCCACCCACCACCCCACCACCCTCTCCCTCCCCCGCCAGGAGTCCACGAGCCGGAAGAGCTACCACGTCACAGCCGAGCGAAGGACCAACTAGTTTCTCACTTTATTCCGGTTTGCACATCTATCACTGAACGAACACAAGGCGAACTTCCTATTATCACACTAGTTAATTCACTGAGATGCTGGGATGTCGGGATAGTGGGAACACACAAGATGGCAAGTAGTCGAGTTAGTTTGGTAGGCGGCGAGTGCAGGATGTGCGAGAGGAGAAGTGTGTCGCGGCTCTCGGCGGAGGGCGCTGCCCCTAGGGGGCGCTGCACGGGCCCCCGCCCTGCTCCCTCGCCCCGCGCCCGAAGCGCTATTCCCGGCGCCTGACTCACGGGCCCATACGGGCTATATCGGGGCCCGTGTGCACGCACACCACACCGCACCATCTCTTCTCTACCAACACCGACACTGTCGTGATACTGCTAATGCTACTGTGCAAACAGCCAGATTAACGTACAAAACAAACTTCATTTCTTTTCAAATATAAGACATTTTTTATAACAAATAATGCAGCCAGGATTTCCCAGCTTGAGAAGAAAATTACACAGCAGGGCGGTACGGAAGCTTCGGATGACTAATAGCTGTCGCTTTGATCTTCGTCACTTCACGCAGTAACATAGAAATCTTACAATTATTAATGGCTTTTAATGTACAAATCGCACTTCCTACAACGAGAACCAAGACACACGACGATATGAAAGAAAAAGTACATATTATGTATATAACAGGTGAGCAAATGAAACGTGAGGATTTCAAGTAGAAAACAACCAATAAATCATCTTTTGTAAAATTTATCGATTAAAATATAATATACACGAATGGAAATTATGTGTAGGTTTATTTTTTTAATAATGTCCGAAAGTTGGCCTCCATTTAGAACCTTGGGGCATTTATTACTTTGGATAGTCCTTGGGGGTCACTTTGAAACACTTGTTGTTTTTAGGTACCCTCAAAGGAAAAAAGTTGCATGCGGACAAATCAGAAGAACGAGGTGGTCAGGGAATATCGCCGTTCTTGCTCAAAAAACGACCGGGAAAATCCTATCTCAATAAACTCATTGGCACTCGTGCTGTGTAGCATGTCGCACTATCTTGGGTATCTAAAAACAACACTATCAAAGTAACCCCCAAAGACTAACCAGACATTAAAAGAAATGATTCGACGTTAAGTAACGGCAATACCGTTAGAAATGCTGCGCAAAGTTGTAGGCAGCTTTGCAACGAGGCTGCAAGAATGTGTGCGACAAAATGGAGCCCACCCCAAGGACTTTATTTAAAAACAATGGACGATTGTGCTGCACTTGCACAAAATTCCATTCGCGTAGAATATGTTTTCATCAATAGATTTTATAAAATATGATTCATTTAATTTTTTCTGATGTTTTTAAATAGTCACGTTTCATTGGCTCACCTGCTATTTACCAACGTCGCGTATTAAAAAGCATACCTACTAGCAGAAGTCCCCGGCGATGCCCGGGCTTTACACAGAGTTTTCGAAATCAAATGTAGACAGTGACCTTCCTTTGCATACTAATCAAATTCACACCGCCCGCTTGCCAGCCCACCAGTCCACCACATACAGACATTCTCCTTCATCTATATATACTCGTATATATAAATCTCGTGTCACGGTGTTTGTGGTCGCACTTCTCCGAAATGGCTCGACCGATTTTTATAATTTTTTTAATGTATATTTGGTAGGTATGAGAATAGGTCGTTAAGTATATTTCATACCGCAAGGTGATTAGGTTGTCCCTCTTATTAGGGTGTCCCTATAAATAATTTATATGGCAGAACCACGTTCGCCGGCTCAGCTGGTATATTATATATTTCAACCAATTTACATAAAACCTTGACACATTATATACCTAAACCTTCCTTATGAATCACTCTATCTATTGGCGAAAACCGCGTGGAAATCCGTTCAGTAGTTTTTTTTAGTTTATCGCGAACAGACAGACGCGGCGGAGGACTTTAATTATAATATGTAGAGATATTTACTTTAGCATCATTGTGAAAACAATGAAAACTCCTACGTTAGTCGGTATTATAACTTTTTGGGGTTGTTGTCGCCTGTGTTGAAAGCTCTCGAAAAGCCGCATTTAAAGTGATCTCAGATGAGCTTATAGTGCGAGCAGCACTGAGTCACTACATGAAAAACTGCGGGCATTGTTTTTGTGTCGCAACCATTGGGCTCGCCTCCAAATTAAATAAATGCAAAACGCTGCTACAGGTTCGGCACACTCATTCTCCAACAACTTCAGTCCCGAGATATTTCGAAAGCTTGATTAAAATAATAACAAAAAAAATAAAAACACACACGCGATAATTTCTTGCGTGATCGGTCACAATTTCTTGTGTGATCGGTAGTTAGTAAACTAAGAGGAGGGTGAATTGAAATTTCGTGTATATTGCATCATAAACTCGTAGACGGTTGGGAGCTTTTTATCTTTAGCTCGCGGCATATGGTCGACTCAAACGGCTTCCGCATACAACAGATTATAATAATATTACCGATTTATAAAATCATCCGCGCTGGCGGCCAAAAACGGAACTAACGAACAAAATGTTATTTAATCCATTTTTTGGGGTCTAAGTAAATTGACCGAATTGCAATTTTTCGAAATCAATTCTTCGAATTCAATTGTTCGAAATGCAATTTTTCGAACTCCAATTTTTTGAAAACATATTTTTCGAACATCAATTGACCGAAGCACTAGTTTTTCGAATTGATATAAGTATGTATTCAGTACGTACAAGAGTATTTTATTATAGGATGGACAATATCAACTAACCTAACCTAACAGTAGTTAATAAGTCATAAGAAAGTGAAATATATATTTTAAAAGTTGATTAACAAATTCGAAAAACATCTCTTTCGACTAATTCGAAAAATTAGTCTTTCGAAAAACTGAAATTCGAACAATTGATTTCCAAAAATTGAATTCGAAAAACATGTCTGCTCCCCATTTTTTGTATCAAATTTTTTTTTTTATTGGTGCCCTTTTTTACTCATTTAAAGTACGCTCTAGCGTGTTTAAATCGCACTTTATGGAACGCGCGTTTTTAAAGTTACCATGGCAACATCAACAAATCAACAAAATGTGAAGTCTAAATGTCAACTTTTAACTATAAATCTGACAGGAATATTTTAAACGTCAAATACCGACATTTTCTGAAGGTAAGCAAGCACAACTCGTTCATCTACATCTACTACGTTTTGCTCCTCCATCCATGTTATGAACCTTTCATATTCTTTTTTATAAACGTCTTTGGATTTTTCAGGTATTAACCGCGATTCTGCTTTGGTATTTAAATTATCAATGTTAGAACTCATTTTACAACACACAATAACTAGTAAAAACTGTGATGTCAACTATTAATCTTATGTGACAGATTGCAAATTAATGTTTGTGTTTTTCATTTCCATGACAACAAGATATTGTGATGTCACATCACGAATTCATTAATAGTTCTTATTTCCAAATTTTTAATAATAATATCAATATTTATGTTTTCAAAGTGTACCAATAAAAAAAAAATGCGTAAAGTATTCGTGGATAACTGGTCTTTAAAACACTTGCTTTATTTCTAGCACTTGGCTACGCCGTCGTGCTCGACAAATCGCACGTGTTTTAAAGACCTGTTTATCCACTTATATTTTAATATACTATTATTGATGAAGAAAAGATGCTTGAATTTTTTAAAGTGAAAATTACTTTAGCACCGTTAATATTTGCAACTCGATGAAACGAAAAAGCGATACTAAAAAGAGATAAACACGTACATCTAAACTAAAGGATTTACACTGCGAGAGAAAGAGACCTCTTTGTGCGGTATTTCGAAACCTCCTCACTCTTGTCTACTTTAGTTTTATTCTACAACGAGTGAACAGCGTGTGAATTTTTTTAGCTCCACACGGGAGGCTTTTTGATCTTTGGGGATGCTGTGTGGAGGGTATTTTTAGTGAAAGGAAATACTTATATGAAGTTCTGAGAAAGAAAATAGTATGAGGGGTGGGTAGAAATCTGGGATCAACGTGTTCAGGAGTGACGGACGTATACATCACATCCCTCCCATCGTGGTACAAGGCGATGGATCGAGAGAGTCTAGCTGGAAAGGTCAAAAGGTCTCCCTTAACCATCGCACCGATCCAGTAGGCAAATGATGCAAATGCATCTGCCGTCAAGGCCTAGACAAATTTCATCCCAATAACCCTGGTACCTCTGCTAAATCACCAAACGTGGCGAACCACTTGGGGTGACCTTTGGCAGGGGCGTTGGTTACTTGATACTACAGTGCACTAATAATAACGATAACTAAAGGCAAACAGTGTAACTTTTATCTTTCTCACAAACGAAGAAAGGAACCAAAATTAATAGAAGTTAAAGGAGGCTAGCAACGGCAGGACTATAATAGGTATAGTACAAGCCAAACTTTAAGACCGGCTTGAACGTAGTACGATTAATTTTTGCGTAGTTACTGACTGTACAGTGAACGTAAGCGAAAGGGAAAGATGCGTAAACACATTCGTGCGACAGAGAAAGGCGTTGGCGGGGGGGCACACAACTTTTCTGTCCTCAAACTCGTCTATTGCGACGATTTCTGTTATTCCGGTCTTTAAGTTTGGCGTAAACTATACCTACTTAACCGATGAAACAGTGGGTAAAACATATTTGGTTTTGCTAAACCATTATATTAAACACAACGATGCGTGTAAGTCTGGAAGATATTGGTTAGATTTTTTAAAGTACGAATGCAGGCCGCGGGTTGGGGAGACCTGCGTTGGATGCATTATCGAGGGGATTCAAGAGTTTCCCGCCGATCGGCGTGAGTCACAGGCTAAAACAGACCACTAAAATGCCACACGACGCCAGCATCTTTTGAGCTGTTTTCATAGTAACTCAGGGACTAGCAAGCTAAGGGTCGCGACAAAATAAACGATGATCAATAAATTCAAGGATTGTTTGGTTGTTGAAATTACCCGATCTAGGGTTGCCAAAATAAAAAGATAATCTAGATGTTAATTTGGTCACAAAATGAGCTAAAAACGACCTCACCCTATAGATCAGTTCCGTGACTTTTCATCCTACGGACAAAACATCCCTAAAAAAAGTCTACTACAACCTAACCTAACAAAAAAAATGGGACAAAAATAATACAGACATCCTATAAAGACAATAAATTATTGTTAAAAAATAGTGTAAATGGAACAAAAATAATACAGACATCCTGTAAGGATAATAAATTATTGTTCAAAAATAGTACAATAGGACAAAACTAACACAGACATCCTGTAAAGTTAGGTTAACCTAACCTAACTTTACAGGATGTCTGTGTTAGTTTTGTCCTATTGTACTATTTTTGAACAATAATTTATTATCCTTACAGGATGTCTGTATTATTTTTGTTCCATTTACACTATTTTTTAACAATAATTTATTGTCTTTATAGGATGTCTGTATTATTTTTGTCCCATTTTTTTTGAACGTACCCATACCACGTGACACGTTTAGGGGGGGGGGGTCTTCAAAATGTCGCGCTCCATACAAATGAGCGGCGGGTTGCTTAGGTTTTTGGTCACCGGGGAGGGGGGGGGGGGTTAAAAATTGTAAAAAGTTGGTCACGTAGTATGGATACGTTCCCTTAGGTTGTAGTAGATATTTTGTTGGAGGATGTTTTGTCCGTAGGATATTGTGTCCGGGATTGTGTTTTCCTTCCCAGAACTTCCTCTCATTCCTTTCATTAAAAATACCCCTCCACACAACATCCCCAAAAGTGATATTTATTTATTTTTTATTTTTTTATTTATTAATTTCCAACGCCCTGATGGGCTTTTACATAACAAGTTTATAATACAGAGACAGTTTTTTTTAATAAAAAAGATAAACTATAAAAATATAACTAGTAGGTAAACAGAGAAAGAAAATAAAAGAGAAAGTTTCTAAGTTGTAAGTGACATAGAAATAAACTAGCAGGTATGTTAGTAATTACAAAATTTACAGGTGACTGATTAAATGTCATGAATAATACATGACAAAATGCAAGATACATAAAAAGAAAACGTTAACAAGTTTTTACATTGTAGATTAATATAGAAATACACAAATATATGCAATAGACCCTAGGTGATGCTCCTTAGATATCAAAATAATCTACATAAAAATATTGTTCAGATATTTCTTGAATAAAGGTAAACTTGTATTAAATACATCGATATTTGAGGTGTATTTGTTCCCTAGTGTGTGAAGTCGAGAAATTGATGCATGTGTGTGGTAGTTGGTTAGAGAATTATTGTTGCAGAATAATATGTTTTGCCTTGTCGTTCGAGTTGGTACCTTAAAGTCAATGAGATGCAGGAGTTCGCAACAATCTAATTCGGAGTGAATAATTTTAAACAAAAAAGTTAGGTCGTTTATTTTTCTTCTGTTTTCTAAGGAATGCAATTTAAGTGTATTTAGTAAAGATGTGTAGTTAATGTGTTGAATAGGTATGTGTAACTTGAAGTTAATAAATCTTAAAAATTTGTGCTGCACTCTATATATAGGCCCTGAGGGTTGTTTGTCCTGTGTGGAGCTATAGTAAAAAAGACCCTAATAGTATTAATAGCCTTACGTTTGCGTATACACTCGATTCACAAGTGCTGCCACTATATTACGCTAAAAAGCTACTTTTGTAATTAGGTTTCGAATTCAAGAATTTATCAAAGGATGGCGCCACTTACGTTAGCAGGTCGCATGAGGACGTGCACCCCTAGGTACAAGTACCTAATATGGATTTATAGAATTTAAGTATTTCTCCGGAAAAGTATTTCTCCTTTAATACTTGACGAGTTGTGAATAATAGTATCACGCGGCTACATATTACATATGACGTCGTTGCTTGTCACGGTTACTTTGTCCCGGTGACTAGCTGTCACTGGATCACAGTGGATTCGAGGAACCGGCTATTTTTGGAACTAGTAGGAACTAGATTTGATAGGAATTGGATTTATAAAATGTTCACCAACACTCAAATCAGTGGAATTTTGTCTCAAATAAGTGGGCGCAGCCGAACTAAAAGCCGCGGAGCGGTTAAAACTGCTAGTCGTTTTTAAATGTCAAGAAAAAAATGGTATTCCCACATGAGTTCTGTGACTCCAATGTTATTACATTATTTTATTATTTAATTACAAATATGCAAAATCTGGGGCTGTTTGTTATACGGAATAGGTCACTTGCATGGATTTCATAATGACTTGGAAAAATCGTGTGGATAGATTTTTTCTACTAAGATTACGCAAACTTTAACGTTACTAAATTTTTTTTGAAATTTAGTTTTTTTTTAAAAGTAATAAATCCATTTTTTGGGCTCGTGACGTCACTACATGAAAATGTTCTGTCTCCGATAATATTCAATTAATTTTGTAAAATTCCACTGATTTTTTTTATATGGCAACACTTTGATTTCGGCGAATTTTTGAATTTGACATTTACAATTTACTAAATTTATTGTTTGTAATCTGCGAACTTATCGTTTGGTTTGACGTTTTGACAGATGTTACAAAGCCCCGTACATATTATGCCTTCTGTACCTGTCTTATAAACGTAATGGTAATGGTGCTGATTTTAACAAAATCAAATTGTATACCTAATACATAATTATAATTTAAGTACAAGTTTATTACATTGGGTTTAGTCATACACAGACGTTGAACATTATAATGATTAATGATCAATAAGATGGATCAATGAAAAAAATATTTATGAGGTGTAATATTTTTGGTTTGCCTCGTTATTCTCCTGTACTATTCGTTTGGAATACGTTGTTTTTTTTTTAAACGATTTTCGGCTATGTAATTATCGTTTTTTCGCACCAATAAAATGATGTCCCGTCTTTTCGGTTTATAAAAAAATGTATGATTTTTCGGATAGAAATTTTCAAAAATACGATTAAAAAAAACGGAATTTCTTAGAATATTAGCCAAAACCGGATTTTTTTTAAATGTGATTTAAGTGGCCTATTTAGATATAGTTTTTTTTAGATATGTAGGTAGGTAACTACTTGAAGAGTAATGTTGGTATTGGAAGTATTAAAGGTACTACATATTTTAAAGAAATATGTAAAACTGAACTAGTTACTGGTAGCAATATTTTTTAAAGCTACGTGGCGGTGTCACCAATCTATAACCAGCGTAATGATACGACAATCTCTTGAAGATGCATTAATATCCTCTCCCACTTCCCACGTACAGAATAAGTAATTACAAAAAAAAACATCTTATAGGAAGACCTTCTCGCAAGATTTATCATTATCACGCGCTTGAGACAGGAAATTAAATAACGAGGAAAAATAGTGGAGTTAAGTAGAAAAAAAAAGGTAACAGAACTTTGAGATTCAGCTCGATCAGAGATGACAAATTCAAATAAATTGTAGAGTGCCTGCTTGAGTTTATATGTATTATAGTGCCACTATTAGAAGATGAATCATTTAATCTAATGAATACGACGTTAATATTAAGAGCGTTTAACCAGCCAGCGACCGAAAATCCACATTTCGTCGAAACTTGTTCTTACGATAGTGCAGGGCGGTTACAATGAGAAAGATTAATTATTCTCCGAACCAGCTTTTTAAAATTATAATTCAATATCGATTTTATTTCGTTCCAAATTTGCTATAATTTATACCTTCATCCAAAAATGCTGAAAGGCGTGATGATAAAACTATTAAAATAATGTACTTTTTGTAGTTATTTTTTGATTATAAGTATTTATCATTTTTCAACAATGTCTTAGTTAAATAAGAACGTTAAAAAAATCTGAAATATATTAGTTTGTGAGTGCGCAAATAAATACACAGACGGATCAATTTTCGCCAAGAAAGACATGTACGTATATATTTTTTAATGATTTTATTTAAACCAAAATTAACATTCTAAAACATGCGATACCCAGATAATGTATTGATTTATTTTACTGCATGATTATATGATTTGAAATGGGTGTGGTATAATACAAAATCTTTTTTGAAAATTTAACAAATCTGCCAACGACCTTTATATTATTATACTAAAAATAAACATTTTTTCTCAAATTTTAAAACATTCTAATGTTAGATAAAAGAACAATCTTTCGAAATCCATTTATAATTTTTTTGTGGAAAAGAGTCAATACGTCTAAAATCTAATTTAAAAATGGCGTATTTCTAGTTTCCTCTGGTAATACCCTCTTAACTCCTTTACTGCTGAATATGTAGCAAGCGAACTTATTCTCTGTAGGGAGTTCATTTTATAATTATCAAATTGCATATGGGAAACGGCTGCGCAGCCCTTTTTGTACAAAACTTATTTTTGGATTTGAGGCTAAAATACTTAAATAAACTGAAAAATAAAAAATAAAATAAAAAATGAAACAATTCAACTTCGTATAAACCACTTATATAATGCGTAAATCCGACCGGTTTCGGAACAAACGTCCCTTCTTCAGGGAAAGCTTATACTAATAATTTATTTATTAGCTATGAAAATTTATTTTTTTAATCAAAGGTATTGCAAATATCTTGTACGGATACGTGCTATTTTATTTATTTTTTAAAATTATAAAGTGTATTTAAATACAGAAAAAGATTTTTCCCTACCCTACCTCATGGGTTAAATATTAAGAAAAGTAAATAATAAAAAAAACATAATGAAAAAAGTATTTCTTTGAATAGAATTTTTAAATTTTGATTTTTTATCACTTTTATTTTTTTTTAATTTTAATTATTATTTTATATTATATTTCAAATGTGGAGATCCGCGAAAAATGCAAGGCTGATGTACGCGTAATGAGTAAGATTAAGAAAGGGCCGCTCAGATGGTTTGGGCATGTAGAGCGAATGAACGAGGAAAGGAGTCTAAGGAGAATATATGACGCAAATGTGAATGGAAGAAGAAGTCGGGGACGCCCGAGGAAGACATGGCACGACCAAGTGAATCAAGTGAAGAGTCGGAATAATAGAAGAGCATGTATGAGACGATGTATGAATGTGAACGAGGCAAGGAGTGTGTGCCAAGATCGAGTTGTTTGTCCTCTCTGCCTACCCCTGCGGGGAAACGGCGTGATGGTTACTTAGTTAGTTTTTTAGTTCAATTTGTGGCGTCATTTCAAGTGAATTACATCAAATCATTTTGCAAAACACAACCTATTTAATTAAAAAATTTCTACATGTTTCAAAACCACGTCAGGATAAAATTAAATTAACTTCGTCACGATAATTTTTTAATTTTAATTTTTTATTTTATCCTGACAGCAACCATTGGGTTTGAAACGTGTAGAAAAACGGAAAAAAATATAAAGTAAAAAAACACATTGCGAATAGCTGGAAAAGCTCGCATCGCACATGGCGCTTGAATCAAACATGGAAAACAGACCCAAGCGAGGAGTATCTTTAGAATCGCGTAAAAAATGAATCACCGGCTAAAAATTGACGAAATTAGGAAAATCTTCGAAACCGAACGGAGCTATTTTCGCCTGAATCAAAGTCATCTTAACCCCTCAGGCTAATTTGTTCTGTTTTCGCGGAACAACTCATATAGGCTCATGGAAATCGTTCTATCTTCCTCACTATAATGATTAGAAATATGATCTAAACTTTGTTAGAAAGAGAAACCACCATGTTTGTATTTAAATGTAAAAAATAAACCACAAATTATTTAAAATGTACACCTTTATGAATCTAAAGTTTCCCGTCGCAATTTGAAAAAAAAAATCCAAAACTTTGAGAATTTTTAATTAATTATTTTTACATGAATCGACAAAAAAGTGAGTTTTTTTCGTTATCAGTAAATTTAGTTAGAAAAAACTTTTAAATTGCAAAAATTATTATGTTTAGGGGTCGTCCATTAATCACGTGATGTTTTTTAGCAACTTTTAACCCCCCCCCCCCTCCCCTGGTGATATGTGGTGAGATTAGACTACCCCCCCATACCTAAAATCACGTGTATTTTTTTAGTACAACGTATATTGAAATTTTCAGAAAATTATCTTTGTATAATCTGATTAAATTTTGGAAAATTAAGCATCGTGAGAGAGACATTAAGGTTGCAGGTTGTTTTTTACTGGCATTTGGTTTAGAAATCCTCTGTTCAACGAAAAATAAACACAAGTGTTATCTCATTATATCCCCCCATCCCCTCCTTGTGACATTTCGTGATTTCCCCCCCCCCCCCCCCTCCCCCCTTTCGAGCCTCACGTGATTAATGGACGACCCCTTACTTCGAATTATAAAATTTGAGAGCGTATTCCATCACCTTTCAAAAACTGTTTTTAGTTTTCGGATGCGTTCAGAAATATTCCATTTATTTGGGTTTTATTGCGAAGCCGAAATATTATGACCTTCCGACAAAATTGGTTCGAGGCCTGAGTGGTTAATAGTAATATACAATGTCGCTTTTGTGTACTGTGTAATAGGAAGATATGTATACTATTGTGTCGGTGTAAAAGGGCGACATGTTTTGTTTGTTTGATGAGGATCTTGTCTAGAGGGGGAGCGGGAGGGAGGGGTGTTGACGGATGGGCTGTTGCACTGAGAGGAGTGACTCAGCGTCGCGACAGTTCCGGGAAATCTAAAAGCGCGACATTCACCTTTGGGGGACTAGCCGCTGCTTTCTCGGGAAAACGGCTAAAGCGCTTTTAACACTTTTCTAGTATCATGTCGTTGCGAACGAAAGATTGTTATCTCGTAGCGCATGAAAATTTTCAGACTAAACGCATTATAGTGTAGGGATCACGAGTACACCTACACACAATGTCATTAGCCTAAAATCAAACCATAAAATTGACGACCTCCGTAGTCCAGTGGCTAAGACTCTTGACTCACATTCCGGAGGTCGCGGGTTCGAACCCGGCATGCGCAAATAAATTTTATTTGATTAATTTGTGTTATTTCACAATTAATTCATTTAAAATAATATATAGTATATTTGCGGCATGTTCCAGAGTGGAAGATACTATCAGTATCGCCCTGGTGTAAGACCACCATTCAGAATTGAAACGTTGCTTGAAAATGGCTTTAGTCGTGTTTAGTGACCAGATCTGAATAGCCAGGTACTTCCCAACCTTCCTCTTCCCCACCTCCTTCCCCTCCCCGCTACCTTCAGCCTCACAACATACCCCAATTGGGGATGCCATAGTCTCACTGGCTCCAGACGGGAGCAGTTGAGATTCTTGTGCGGTATTCACTGTAAAAAAAAAAATAAAAATAAAAAAGAGCAAACTAAATCAATTGTGACCGTAATAATTTTTAGGCGTTTGCATTTACGTTTTTAACTTGAAATGATAATGCTTAGTAAGCACCCATTCTTAAAGTCGGTTGTTGTGCATTAATTCGAATTGATTTTTAATTACTATTTGAAAAGCCAAAATTTGAATAAAGGAATCCTGCATTCTTCTGTTGATTAAAACATACAGTTTGGCAATTAAGTGTGGAAAATAAATGATGGCGCTGCAATCGCTTTCTAGGTTTAATAGTGTCCAACATAAGGACAACTGCTCTGATGAACACTGTAAATTTATCCGAAACGATCGCTAAAGAATGAGGTAGCGCAACACGGCATAACACCCCAAAATTAAATAACGATAATACTTTGGGCAGGGAAAATCTAAAAGCATGTCTAATATTAATTTATTTGGTATTATGAAGGATTTTTCAGGAAGGCTTCGCCCGGCTTTCATAACTATTTTTTAATTGAAAAATTGAACAAAATATACAATGAACAATGTTTTATATTGATATTTCATAGCTTCAATTTCATATGTGACCAAATTGACGTTGCGAGATGAAAATAGTTGCGTTGACCTAGAAATCAATTTAAGACGGAAAAACCTATACAAATTTTATGATGCTCACTATTCTGTTTAAATTTTGATAAAAAATAATAATATTACCATTGAACGCATTAAATTCTCAGATATTACGAGAGTGATCTTGGTTTCAAAAGTGCATTTCTACGACTCGACAGATTTCAACAAATATAGTATTATAACATGTTCGGTAGGTCTCTGTGCGTCATAAGAAGCTGGAGTCCTCCCCAGACATCTTTTTAAACTTTTGAAAAATGACATTCAGTGAAAAAAAATGTATGAAATCATTTTTGCTCAAGATAATTAATTGTTAATTTGACGCGAACATTTGTCACAGAATCATGAGAGACATATTGACGCATTGTTTTCTAAATAGGAACCGTTAACATAAAGCTGGGTCTCCTCCGACCGAAAGCACATACTTAAAACATTTCGAAAACATTGGTTCAAACATTATTGAAACACATTTTGTTTAATTTTCCAAAGAAAGCTTCTTCGGAAAGGTTTTCACTTTGTGATGGCATTATTTAATTTTGTTTAATGATCTGCGGTGGAGACGTGTCTACGCATTGCACACTTGATGTTTGACGTCTACGTAAATAATTACGTCGATGTCAATAAATGTTAAGTTGAGTTGAAGAGGAAGAGATATACAGGGGAGAAAACACAGATTTCAAGTTATACCGTACTACCTCGAAATTTTAATTCATTAGGAAAGATTTCTGGCTATTTTATATATTAATGCTTATCGATTAATACGCGACCTTAATGTGCCATTTAAGAATATCATCTACGTAATTATTTACGTCAAAAAATGTCAAGTTCTGATGGGGTAGAGATTCTTACGGTTTAAGCGATAAGATTGTAGTTGCTACGAAAGGGAGAAAACACAGAATTCAAGTTAGACCGTTCTACCTCGAAATATAATAGGTATTTATTTATCAGGAAAGATTCATGGATTCATTCAGATTCATGGCTAATCGATCGATTCGTACACAATCTAAATGTAGCATTTAAGAGTTTCAATTATTATCAAAAATTGTTATATATGTTTATTGGTTTTGTACAATATATTTAAAGGTGAGTTCATGATAAAAACGACATTATTTATTAAACTTACATTGCATAAAACCTAAAAAACTTGTGCGATTTATTCTCAACTAGCAGACCTGGCCACACGTTGCTGTGGCTAACGAAACACGCCATTACCCAATCTTTATAAAATCCTCACCACGCCCTTGCCAGCTGCCTGAATTGAATATTTGAATTTATCGGCTTTTCTCTACTATAATAAGCATGTATTATACATATAAACTAATTAACTCGCCACTAATTATACAATGCTTGCAATGCAACACTGGATATTTGAAAAGGGAAAATCAAATACCTACTTACTTTAGGACATCTATTTTCCAATTTCTTCCGTAGAACGAATTTCAAAAGTGACTATAGTACGGCCCGCCAGCCGTTTTAAATCGCACAAAAATATGTTTTCTTTGAATTTCTCGGCTTTTCTCTAATATAATTTACATGTATTATACATATAAACATTCCTCTTCAATCACTCTACCTATTGGTGAAAACCGTACGAAAATCCGTTGCGTAGTTTAAAAGATTAACGCGCACATACATTTTGAGCGACTTCATTTTATACTATGTAATGATGATGATGACTAACGCGCTAATGTTGTCAAAAATGAAATAGTCCCCTCCTCTGCCTTCATTGTTTCACCCGGGAGGATAATGTTTCCCATCGTCCACGAAAAACACAAATATTTCAAGGCCACGCCCTCAGTTTGAATCAATGCTTTCGAAATGTTTGTGTTTTCGGTTGTCGGAGACTAGGCTTGAGGTGTGATTAGTCACGACCCCGAAGAACAAGCCGATGCCGTATGAAGAAGCTGATTCAGCTGGATGATTATAGGATTGTTGATTAAAGGTTTCGCGAACAAATAACATGGAGTAAATCTAAAGAGAATGTTTAGAAAACCTATAAAATATCTATTATTGAAAGAAAACACGTCTGGTTTGGTTTCTCAATCTCATTACTTTTCTTCTCGGTAGTTATTAGCACAAACTTTTCCACTGAAAAAGAGTTAAAAACAATTTAATTACATATTTAGATACCATTAGAGGCCCTATGCAATTAGATTTGTGATCACTAGGGCCCGGATTAATATGTAAATACATATTTTTAATTTACACGATATTCGGTCTCGTATGTGTTCTCCACCTAGATTATCATATATAGATTGTGAAAAACTAATTTTTATTTTCCATATTTTTCCATATTTCATGCGTAAGTCCATATTTTACAAAAAATATCACAATCATCCATATTTTTGATTTTTATATCATAAAACATGAGTTAGTTCACAAAAAATTAAATAATTTTACGTGTTTGCATTCGCGCCACCACACGGCCGCGCGTGTTTCATTTTTCTCGCGTATTATTCGTCGTTAATTTGATTTTTGATTCTCTTCCACTACTTGCTTGCTGTTGCTTGCGCGTCTTTTTATTTTTACGTACCTACTCAAGTCACCTACTACTACTGTCTAGGTACCTATCAGTTCAATTTCAAAATGCCCAAGGATAAACAACATTTTCGTATCAACTAAAGTATATTTTAGACAAAAATAAAGGATTCGACACCCTAAAAACAATTAATAAAGTTCTGAGAGGAAGCTTTGAGGGTACTGCGGGCGTGCCTTACACAATTTCGGAACTAGGCGTCTTTAAGTACACTCCTATTATATCATGTGACGTGGAAAGATCTTTCAGCCAATATAAGGCTATTTGGGAGGCGGGAATGGGTACCGCCGCCCCGGGAACCTTAATCGGATAACCAACACCTCTGCCACAGGTCACCCCAAGTGGTTCGCTACGTTTAGTGATTTAGCAGGGGTGCCCGGGTTCATGGGGTGAGGTTTGTCTAGGTCTTGGAGGCGGATGACTAGGACACACTGAACCCCAGATTCCTACCCACCCCTTAAACCCTTTTCCTTCCCAGAACTCTCCTCTCCTTCCTTTCCTTAAAAAACCTTCCACACAGCATCCCCAAAGATGACATAGGCCCTGAGAGAAATTATTTCCCTCAGGGCCTCCTGTGTGGAGCTCATGTAAAAAAAGGCTATATTTAGACCAAATCGACAAAGTTTTAATTTCGATAATTTAAAAAAGCATGTGATTGTGTACTGCGATCAGTTTATTAAGACAGATTTAGAGGAAGATGAATAAAACTTAATTTTTTTATTTGAAAAACCTGAACATTTCGCATCTTTTTATAATTTTTTAATGTAACTGTTACTGCGTAGTAATTTAACACAATAAACATAGTTTAACATGAAAGATATTCTTATTTTATACTCCATATTTTTTCCATATTTTACATTTTTTAGTCCATATTATATGTACATATTTTGAATTTTTTAATACATATTTATCCGAGCCCTAGTGATCACCATTTATATCAAGCTCAAAGTGTAAACAGTAAAATAACTATTATATCATGTCACCCCTCCGGCCGTTAATCTTCATTGGGTATTCGTGACAATCACGAAGAAATGTGAAATTATTTATTATGATTTTACTTATATGTAAAAACTTTCGATTGGGTTTCGCTAACATTGTCGTCATTTAATTAAATATTACAATTTGAGGTTTTACTCATTGAGTAAAAAAAATCATCCTAGACTTGTAGAAAAGTCAATAGATGTCGCATATTAAAAATAAATAAGGATAAAAAATTATCCAAGACTCTATCTAGACAGCATTTAATTCGGGTTTGAATCTTGCAATCATTCATAAATAGCAGCTAATACGCTAATATTGTCTTCATTTAATTGAATATTTAAATTATTGAGAATATATATCTCAGAACGAGGTGAAGTGAAGTTAGAATACTGTCCAACAAAATTGACGATTTGTCTGTATGGTGCTCGCGTTTCCTTGATACCCTAAGCACGCGCTTAAATCGATAATTAATCTAACACTGCTTAGCACCATGTATACCTACACAATATTTATAAAAGCTTCGGTAAACTTTCGATCGAATTGGACACGCTTAATACGAATATTTTTTAGAAAAAACCTGATTTAGATTCACCAATAAGGAACTCCAGTACAATTTTTTGAAATGAATGAACCTTCTAACTTAAATAACTGCATAATTTATTTTTATTTTTAGAGTTACTTTTAATAGTTAAAATAATTGTCAAAGATTAAATTTTTGCGATTACGAAAACCACCGTATGTGTAGTGAATCGTGTGACGTCATCACTCCCGAAAATTACTAAAAGATCGGACAATCAGCTGTTCAACTGGCGCCATTTTAAAATTCAGAGTTCGAAGTATTCTTCATAGAGTATAGCATTACTATTTTTTTTTGTGCAGTAGTTTTTGAATATTTTCAATAATAGAGATAAACTAATAAGAGATACCTCTATTTTTGAAACTGAATTATTTAGGCCTAAATAATGTTTCAATAAACACAACAACTAAATCTCTATAAACAGTATGTAAATAAACGAATAAGATGAAACGTTGTTAATACGATGGCTTGTGTCATACCTACATTCCCATACAATGACTTTACGGTGTTCAGTGATGTCACCACTAAACATTTCAATAATAACAACTTGACGGCGTGTTTCTAGGACCCGATTAAAAATGGACGTTTTAATATTTTTTAAAAACTCTGCGTTCAATATTATTTAATAAAACTTACATATTCAGAATCAGCGTTTATTGGCCTATATGAAAATAATTTGGCCAAACTAGTGCTTACCTAATATGAATAGATTACGTGGTAGTAACGTAACTTCTAGCTCCTCGTTATGTTACAATAGTAGTATATCGGGAATACCAACATAACAGCATGACAAAAATGTATACGGCTTAGAATTAAGGCGATCTCGTACTTTAATTTTACGCAAATGAAATTTTAAATGCATTATTTTCTGTCGCCCAGAATGTAGCTGTCTTTATAGTAATTAATGTGAATCTAAAAGTTTTTTCTAAAAATATTCATATTAAGTATTTCCAGTTCGATTGAAAGATTACCCAAGCTTCTAGTAATAGTTAAGTTTCAAATAAAAGCCAACTAATTTCGATTGACAAGAGTACGGATTCAAATAAAATTAATTTAATATTTTCATTTTCTATTTAGGTTTATTACCCATCGGCAATCGCTGTAAAATGAAATGTGGTCGGTTTCACGGATATGTTTACTTAGTTGTCTGAGACCGGAGTGAGTGACGCACTCAATAAAGGGGTCAGGGAGACCTATCCTATTCCTATGTGATACTAATAGCGCATTTAATATCGATCGTAATAAATTGATGCCTGTGAGACTCCACAAATTATGCCTAGAGATTTCTCTGATCAAAATTACTGAAACCTGAAACTTACTTCGAGTCGAAATTAGTAGGCACAAGGAATATATTATATTACGTATTATTTAATCAAAACAATTTTCATGAGGTAAACTGAGGTAAACCGACTAAAAACCGTGAGAGTAATATATTTTTTATAAGATTTTAAACTATAATGAAATTCAAAAGAAGGGTGGATGCCGGTAACTCCATTAATGGTGGACTGAATGCCGTTGGCACTAATAAAAAACTGTCAAAAAAAGCGAAGCTAGCAGTCCACAATGGAGTCCTGGTACCTACCCTGATGTATGGCAGTGAGGCATGGAACTGGCAGAGGAAGTATGAAAGTAAACTGAATGCTGTTGAAATGAGATCCCTGAGACGTATGTGTGGTAAAACAATGTATGATCGTGTTAGAAATGTGGATATCCGCAAAGAATGTAAGGCTGATGTAAGCATAATGAGTAAGATTAAGAAAGGGACCCTCAGATGGTTTGGGCATGTAGAGCGAATGAACGAAGGAAGTAGTGTAAGAAGAATATACGACGCGAATGTGAATGGTGGAAGAAGTCGGGGACGCCCGAGGAAGACATGGCACGATCAAGTGAATCAGATACTTGAGTCGGGTCATGTCAAAAGTCAGAATAATAGAAGAAAATATATTAGACGATCTATGAATGTGAGTGAGGCAAAGAGTGTGTGCCAAGACCGAGTTGTTTGGCGGTCCGTCCTCTCTGCCTACCCCTGCGGGGAAACGGCGTGATGGTTAGTTAGTTAGTTATGAAAATCGCACTGCAACTACAATATAAACAAAATTATATGTCTGGTGTACAGCGACTAGTATAACAAAATTATTATAACAAAGAAAATCATTTTTTGGTAAAAGAATTACGAAATCTGAAATGTAATCTTAATTTTAAGCTCTAAGCTGAAAATGAAAATTAGTGTGTGTGATTGAATTATTTATTTTTAATATTATTTGCTTTAATTTGAATTTTGATTTATATGACTTAATTTAATTTGAATTATTTATTATACAGGTGTTAAGGGACTTACTTAAACCAGTGATTGCTGACATTAATTGAGTAAAAAATGCAAATGAAATTTTGTACTGCGGTGAATTTTTTGACGTCTATTTTTTTCTTCAAAATCAAACAATAACAAAAAATCTTTTACATGTCGTCACTGGTCACTCAGCCGAGTGACCGACCAACCCCTATCCACTGTCTCCGCCCGTAACTGTCCAACACCTACAATTTGTTTATGTTTTTGTAAAAAAAAGATGGAAATGTCACGGGAGACCAAAATTTAATTTACATTTTTTACTCCAAATAATGTCATGAATCTCTGGTTGAAAGTAAGTCAAGTATGTCCCTCAACACTCTGTATTATATTATACTAGCAGACCCGGACACACGTTGCTGTGGCTAACGAAACACGACGCCAATACCCAACCTTTATTCCTTACCAGTTGCCCGCTGCCCGCTGCCTGAATTGAATATTTGAATTTCTCGGCTTTTCTTTACTATAATAAGCATGCATTATACATATAAACCTTCCTCTTGAATCACTTTATCTATTGGTAAAAACCGCATGAAAATCCGTTCCGTAGTTTAAAAGATCTTTGCGCACATACATTTTGAGCGACTTCATTTTATACTATGTAATGATGTTTTTTTTTTTTTTTTCCGTTATTTGTTTTTGGGGTGTTATGCCGTGTTGCGCTACCTCCTTCTTTAGCCAACGTTTCGGACATCGTTGCAGTGCCCAATCCGGCAGATCCGGTAGATGTGTACATGTGATGTGTACACATCTACCGGATCTGCCGGATCTGCCCTGAAAACGAAAATGCTTTTGGCCGTGAAAATCTTAAAACTTATCTATGTAATGATGTATTATATTAGAGGCACTGCTGAAAACCACCTACATTCCTGGAAAAATCCTGAATGTATAGCTGAGCAGTGATACTTTTGTCATAGAATGAATGTTAAATAAACAAAATGTATAAATTTGTAAAAAAGTATTGACAAATAAACGTTTTAAATATTATTATTATTTATTAAATGTAACTCTGCTTGCCTAATAACATAAAAATTGTGTTCATCTATAATTCTATTTTGTATAACTTTATAATAAGAAAAAATATAATTAATTACATTTCAATAAATTACGGCTTCTGAGAAGGAATGCAGTGGCACCATAATATGTTTGGTGTACGGTGACTTGTACTGGCCAGTAAAACTTAAAGAATAGTAGAGGTAGATACACAAAATATGACGTTTTTTTTAAATGTAAACACACATATTTTAATCACGAAAGTCTATAGGTATTCATTTAACATAAGGAAGGAATGTAAATGAAAAAAAAACTGGCGAAATTACAAACACGTCAAAAGAACTGAAATCGAAAATGACTTGAAAATGTGTTCTCGTTGAATTTTGTCACTTTTTGGCAGTTGTTGGAATATCGTTGTTTTTTATAATTCGCTAAAAAACACATGTAAAAATAATAGTTTTTCTGTTATTTCGGAGAAGTGAGAATATTTGAAGGATTACCAGGAAAACCTTGCAGACGAAAAGCGTCCAACTCAAAATCTGAACATTCATGAAGAGCGATTTATAGGTTTAGAGAACAACAAAATTACATATGACGCAAATGTGAATGGTAGAAGTCGGGGACGCCCGAGGAAGACACGGCACGATCAGGTGAATCAGGTTCTTGAATCGGGCCATGTCAAGAGTCAGAATAATAGAAGAGTATGTATGAGACGATGTGTGAATTGAATGAGGCAAGGAGTGTGTGCCAAGACTTACGTTGACAAGTTATTTTACTCTCTGCCCACCGCTGCGGGGAAACGGCGTGGTGGTTAGTTAGTTATGTTTGTTTGCTCTACCCAAATTGTTATTTTTTGTGTGAGTATTGCACAAGAATCCCAACTGCTCCAAACCGTCTGAAGCCAGTGTGACTATGGTATCCCCAATTGGGTTATGTCGTGATGCTGTAGATAATAGAGAGGGGTAGGAGTCGAGGACGAAGAAGTACCTGGCTAGTGATTTTTTGGTGATCATTTTAAAATTGAGTTTTCATAACAATATCTTTTAGTACAGGGCCCTAGCGGTGACATTTCACTAAAACGGCGTTATTTTAAATTTACGCTAAAAATTGTTATGCGTGACTTTCCTGAGGCATATCAATGTAAACAACGATAGGCCGCTTTACAACACCAAGAGTGAGTTGTTTTCTGTCACGCTTTAAATGATGTTTGGGCTATATTTTGAAACGGTGGAAGACGCTAATTTATAATAACTAGTAGGTATGTAGTTAAAACCGATTTTTCTTATCGTACAATTAGTAAAAAAACGAGCAAACAATTTGGCGCCTTGTTTTATCTTTTGACAGAAAAGTATATTACTTCTTTAAAACTCCAAAGTGGAAATGATGTTGTGGGATGACCTCGTGTTACAGAAAAAGCTAAGCAATGTTGACAATTGCAGGGCTACAATTAGTAAAAAAACGAGAAAACAATTTGGCGCCTCGTTTTATCTTTTGACAGAAAAGTATATTCCTTCTTTTAAACTCCAAAGTGGAAATGATGTTGTGGGAGGACCTCGTGTTACAGAAAAAGCTAAACAATTTTACTATTGGAGTAAAAATAACTTTACTGGTTTATGGTGAAGGAAAATAGATTTTCTGGTTTATGGTGAAGATAAAAGGATCAGATAGTTGACAAGGAAAACTCTTTGGCAAACGGTTAGTCTTTGCAAAACAGTATCGTCCCGGTGACAGATCACAATTTAAAATCAAAACGTAGCTTGAAATGTGTTTGGTGACAAGATATTACCTTCAGTCTCACAACATAACCCAATTGGGGATGTCATAGTCTCACTGGCTTCAGACGGTTGGAAACTGTTGGGATTCTTGTGCTATACTCACATAAAAAAATAACGACATTTTCTACATCAACATGTTGTTGGCATATGCAGAAGTAAAAAACGGGAATTCATAGTCCGGGCCCAGAACAGTGCGATAGATGAGTCAGTAAGTCAGGCGATAGTGCGCCCTTAGAACTTAGAACGCCAGAGACGTCCGGGCGGTGATTTACGAGCGGCGCGGGAAAATGTCGGGGAAAGCGGCACGCGAAAATGGCGCTGGAAAATGGTGGACCAAATAGGCATATACGCCCCTGAGGTGATTTTTGGAAAAAAATGGCGCTATAAAAACACTCGAACATTATTTGTATATATCTCATCTTCTTCCCCTTACCCCATTCGGGTCAGGGACCCGCTGCATCGACAAGGCTCCTCCATATGTCCCTGTCTTGTGCTGATTGTTCGGCCTCCGTCCATGGCAGTCCCATCGTCTTTGTATATCTTTACATGGTGTAAAGCAAAGTTGCTCCCGCTGTCTATGCGCTTAGATCTTTTAAACTATGCGACGGATTTTCATGCGGTTTTCACCGATAGATAGAGTGATTCATGAGGAAGGTTTAGGTATATAATTTGTGTAAATTGGTTGAAATATATAATATATAAAGGGAGCGGGCTGGCAAGCGGGCAGCGGGCCGGCAAGCGGGCGGTGTGGATTTGACATGTATGCAAATTAACAGATGTAGTTGGTTATAAAGGTTGGGTAATGGCGTTGCCAGTAGATGGCGTTATGGTTCGTTAGCCACAGCAACTTGTGTCCGGGTCTGCTAGTATATTATATATTATTTGACTGGCACAATGGGAGCATTTTTGAAGAAAATCGAAAACTGATTTTTTTTCGAATACAGGGAAATTTTAACTTTTGAAAATAAATTATATGAAATTCCCTCGATGGAAAAAAATAGCAAATTGCTCCGAAAATTATTATAAACACTTTTTTCTGTTATTTTACAAGTTTTATACGTTCGAAAAAATCTATTTGTTTCTTAATGCTACTTAAGACATTTCCCACGAGATTTTTGCTCCATTTTAAACGAGTCGGGTTTTATTAAACATTTACACAATTTTCACTTAATTTTATTGTTTTTAATATTAACGCGCCCTCTCTATCATGCTATTTACATATCTCCCCATCTTCTTTTGAATGCTTACTACAGGGCCTTAAAAAAAAAAGATCAAGCACTAAAAGAGAATTTCAGAGTACTTTGTAAGTGGCTCACTGGAGGGAAATTCAGACCATCACTGGGCCCGATATATATAAGTCGAGTTGTGTTCGAATGAGGGGGAAAAAATGCCAACCGTTTGCCTGAGAAAAATCTCACGGTTCTGCATTAATTCTAACGGCTTGGCACACGAACACCGAACACACTGGCTCGGGCTTAATCCGGTCGACAAATTTGACAGCTTAATCCGAGATTAAACGATGCATCAGTGATATTAAATGATTGTGTTTTTAATGTTTTAATTCTTTATCTGAGCGTAATAAATAACACACATATATTATAATAACAACAGAACAAACACACGTCTCTTAATGGTGAGGAAATATTACGATTTTTATAATTGAAGAAGTAGATAATCATGAAACAGAACATCCCAAACGATTTGGTGATTTAGCAGAGGTGCCCGGGTTCATGGGGTGAGGTTGGTCCGGGTTTTGGCGGCAGATGCGTCTGCCCACCTGCTGCATGGCAGGCCGGATCGGGAGAGAGTGTTCTTTTTTCAATATTTTTATTTAGTTTTATTACAATATTTTATCTTACTTTAATCTTACAAAACTGATCAAGCAGTTTAATTGTAAGAAATCACTCATTTTTCCTATTTATTTGCTTATAATAGTTTAATTTTAGGGGGTCACTTTGACTCGGTACATCGCCTTGCACCGCGGTGGAAGGGATGGATTTGTCCGTCACTCGCGGACAACACTGACCCCAGATTCCTACCCACCCCTAATACCCTTTTCCTTCCTAGAACTTCCTTTCCTTTTTTTCGTAAAAAGACCCATCACACAGCATCCCCCAGGATGACATAGGCCCTGAGGGGAATTATTTTCCCCAGGGCCTCCTGTATGGAGCTAATGTAAAAAAAAAACAAGACACAGACTTCTTATCTTACCGGGACTGTGCCTTAACCAACTCGGCCATTGGGACTTAATTATTTTTTCGTAATTTTTGTCAAATGTTTCTTCTTCTTCTTTGTGTGCCGTATCAGGTCCCCCTGACGTTGGCGATCACTCTTGAAAATGTCTCTCTGTCTTGCGCTGCCCGGAATAGCTCCTCCACACTTCTAATACCGGTCCACTCTCGTATATTACGCAGCCAAGACATTTGTCTCCTACCAGGCCCTCGGCGACCCTCTATCTTGCCTTTCAATATTAAATGGAGCAAGAAATGTTTCAAACTCAGAATTAAAAATATTATCTTCAACTAATTTTTCCCATACTTTTGGTTGCTATCCTTTTAAATGATTACAAAGTTCTGACGAATTTATTTGTATTGTCTCGGATTAACACTTCCGAATTTATTTATAGGGGACACCTATTTAATCCAGTCAATTTAGCAAAATTCAATGCAAAAGGTCGGGTAGTTTGGCCCCGCCCCTAACTGTTTAATGCATACTGATTTATAATGTTTTTAAATGAAAAAAAAAAAATGTCACCGGAGACCAACATTTTTACTCCAAATAATGTCATTAATTTAAAAAAATATATATAAACATTCCCGGGTTACGAATAACCCGACAATATTTGAAAATCTCCTATTACCACCACAGTAAGCCGAAAATGTCACTTGAGTCGTGATGGAGGATTTAGCCGAGGAATCGAACACGGAAACGCCTGGGTGGACCCAAACGCGATGCCCACTCAACCACTGACCACTGATTTCGCAACCAACTTTTACGTTAATTTGGCCCCTAGTGTGGAAAGCATCAGGCATACTACTGATAGCTCCTTTTTAACCTCCCCTTTCTCGTAAACGACGAAAAACAAAACCACTAAATTCTGAGCGGTTGAACTCTACTAAAATATAATCGAATTCAAAACGAAGCAATTATTGTTTTCAAGAAAAATATTAACAGCCAAGCGACTGTACGGTTGAAATTTAAGAACGCGACTTCGAATACATATCTGACGCCGCGCCTTACGCAAAACCATCTTCATATTTCAAGTTTGTTAAAAAGATACTTTTGTAATAGAACCGAATTCAAGCAAGTAGCCAATAATGCCAAAAAATGGCGCCACTTACGTTAACACCTAGCGTGAGGAACGTCGGCCGGAAGGCCTAAGTACCATTGGATTTGTAATTTCGTGAATCTCTCCGGGTATGGAGAGATTTATGATAACATGATTATTATTGTAACTGGCAGTTGTGAATAATAATAATACGCATCTATATATTATATATGACATGTCGCGGTTACTTGTCCGTCGGTCTGTCACTAGATGCGGGGAACCGGCTATTTTTGGAACCAGTTTGGAGAGATGGATCGTGTGATTATTATTGTAACTGGCAATAATTGTGAATAATAATACCACGTTGTGATTTCTACTACGCGTCTATAATCTACATATTATGTATGACATCATTGCCTATCGCGGTTACTTTGTCCCGGTGACTAGCTGTCACTGGATCCGACGAAACGGATATTTTTGGAACCAGTTCCTATCGGGTTTATAAAATGGTCACCAACACTCAAACTGGGCGAAGCAGAAGCAAAAATATTTAACTGCTAGTCTTAAATTACTGGTTTTTTTGGCGGAAAATGAATCCGTACATTGAATAATAATACGAAATTAATTCAAATGTAAATAAAAATACTATGATAAATCGACATTAAAACTCTGGCCTGTGAATCATCCAAACCGTGTTTCGTCACGCACAAGTGGACCCGACATCGATTAAAAGTAAAATAGACACGCCTGGTCATCTCTGATGTACGAGTATGTTCTACATACAGGACTATGTTCTAAATACGAGACTACGATCTAAATCTATATATCTATCTGTATAAATAAAAATGAATCGTCGAAATGTATGTACGCGCATAACTTCCGAACGACTGCACCAAATTGGATAATTATTTTTTTTGTGTGTTCGTTATTGTCAGGACAAGGTTTGTATGAAACTACTGGTGAGCTCTGGAATTATGAAATTTGCATACAAAATTGCAATAGGTGGCACGCGAGCTGTTTGAAAACTCAATGTACCGCGATCGAATGTATGGAATGCTGGAGGGGGGAGAGGAACTCGGGTAGGGGGTTCGAGAGAGGGGGAGAGGGGAAACAGGGAGGGGAACCAGGGAGGGGAAACTGGGACCGGGGAGGAGATCTCGGGAGAGGGGGGGTTAGCGGGGCGGGGGAAGGGGGGAAGTGTAGTGGGGAGAGGGAAGGTGGAGGAGGCGGAGTGGGAACGCGAGAGGGGAAGGGGACGCGGGAGACGAAGGGAGGCGGAAGGGAAACGGGACGAATGGGAAAGGCCACGCAGGGAGAAACAAAAACACAAAAATTTCTTTAATAAATGGCATAGCAACGCATGCCGGGTACCAGCTAGTACAAGATTATATTCTAAATACAAAAGAAGTATAAGGTGTGTTCGAAATACAAGATTATATTTTAAATAATACTATTTTTCTAACTGTGGCATATGGCGGGTTCAGACGTTTCAATTTTTGTTGATCCACTTTTATTTAACGTAAAAAGTTGAATGAGATTATGTTCACACGTTTCAATTTAAGTAGAACCGAATTTGACATTCAAGATGGCGTCAACTGAAATTGTCAGTGCGTGCGTCTCTCTAACTTATGATGTTTTGCGAGATGAGCTCGAGATTATGAAAAAGCATAAAAAAACGTCGTATTTGGGCGAGAAAATGGATCATGAATTAGGCGCATCCAACACAATTTTGAAAGAGATGGAACTAGAAGACTCCAAAGGATATGGATGACAGAAAAACAATTTGATGAGCTGCTTTCCAAAATTGGCGATAAAATTTTTCAGAGTAGTTTAAATTAATAATAATAATTACTACTAACTACAATAACCGGAGTAGCAAGGAAATAATCCATATTTCGTTAAAATTAGCTTTACCATAACCTAAAAACAACAACGCCAAACGTCATAGTTTGACATAGGTAGTTATTGTTATTAGATTTGTACAAAGTTTTTTTTTTCTTTTAATTAATGGTGACGCTCTGAATATTTACCGTTATTTTTTGTCATTATCATAATATATTGGGTAGGTAGTGTAAATGAAACACATATTATTTATTGCAGTATCACGGGCATTTCTATTTGTGTACACTTCTTGCTTTTGATCCCAAAGACAGGGATGCATAAATCTGAACATCAAATCATCCGACCATTTCAAATATTTTTTCGTTGAAACGGATTCCATGTCGGTAGAACTAGGAATGTCTAACGAATATGGACAAATGTTTGACGTCTAGTTGCGAGTAACTATGGTAACCAAGATGGCGCGATCATACTTGAACGTCGAAAGTAGACGGGCTATCAACTTTAGCTAGTCAACAAAAAACTTGTTCAACTTTGTTGAAAGAAGGTTCACACCTGTCAATATGCTTTCAAGTGTCGAGTTGATCAACTAAAGTTGAACCGTGTGAACCGGCTATTTTCTGGCCGACCAGTGACGACATTTGGAAGATTTTTTGTTGTTTGGTTTTGAAGAAAAAAAGTCAAAACCATGAAAAAAAAGAGCGGTACTTAATTATAAAAGGGGTAAGGTCGAAAGGGTCATATTCCGATTTTCCACCGGATATATTTCAAGGGGGAAGATCGAAAAGAAAGCTACAGCCAAAACCGAAGCATCGAGGCACGTGGAGTATTTCGATCACTATTATTTTATGTGCCTCAATGCTTCGGGTAGAATAGATTTAAAATTCTGCTCCAAGAGCCAATTTATTTATTGTTATCAAGTTTATTTTGTAGAACTCCATTTTAATTTTAATTTTTTTTTACATTAACTCCGCACAAGAGGCCTTGAGAAAAATAATTTCCCTCAGGGCCTATGTAATCCGGGATGCTAAATGCCGGGAAAAATACGCTGTGCCAATAAACATAGAGCTCATTCGGTCTGTTCTATAGTATTTTGTGTTGAACCGAACTCGTTAAGGTAATATTCGATACTTAGTTTTTTTTTACATCACGAAAACGCTATAAAATAACAATAAAACCACAAGTACGCAGATACGTAATTAAAATGACATAACTTATGATTGACACACAGTCGTATTCACCGTCTTTGGAAGTCGCGTGGGGGGCATAATAAGTAATGAGACCTCTTGTGTTTTAAATGGCACTCGATTTAATTGTAAGTGCTAATTAAATTACACGTGCACTTATTCTTTTGTAATACATTGCGCAAATAAATAAATAAAAGTGCACCAGTAAACAGATTTAATATTTAATAAATTGGTAAGTTATAGTTCTGCAGGCCAATCTCCCCATTGGTAAGTTATAGTTCTGCAGGCCAGGAGATAAAACAGTATATGCTGTCGGTGACGGAGATACTGAACCACCGGGAACATAGAAACTAATGCTCTCTATTTTCTTTCAAATTGCGGTCGGAAACATTGGTTTCATAAAGGTGTACATTTTAAAAATGTTTAGATTTAAATATAGCGTGTTGTGTTCTCTTTCCAGTAACCTGTAGATCATATTTCTCACTATGACAACGATTTCTACGAAATATATGTGAGCTGGGACAAATATGGTCTCCTGTGATTAAATGGGTTAAAATAAAAAAAATAAAAAATTGTGATGATTTTTTGCCAATATCGCAATAAACATTCATTTACAGGCAAGCAGAATTTAAGAAAAGTAAAAAAAGGCGCAGAACAAAAAAAGCAATGTTACCCGAGCGAATGAAAAGGTTTTTTGTATAAACAGATTATCTCAAAAATCAATGTTATCGTTTGAAGGATAACTCATGTTCGATAAGAAAATCAAAATGTGACTATATTATAGTAAAAATATCCTTCGTTTTAGAGATATTAGCACTTTTATGATTTTTGTGGAAATCGACACCTTCGATCAGTTTTTCAAGAACACGAAAATTAACGTTTTTTTTTTTTTTTTTACTAAAAGTCATATTTTGATATTCTGGTCCGTAATCAGCCGTCCAGTGGATACTTTTGACCTTTGTGACACCCCGTATAAGAAGAAAGTTTCGTGACAGACCCAAAAGTTCGTGAGAGCGAATCTCCGGAGGCGCTTCGAAAAAAGTTGTTACGCGGTGAACACCATAACTCGTTACCGGATCATTTGAAACAAAAAAGTCGTTTTTTTTTTTTTTTTTACATGAATACCGCACAAGAGTCCCAACTGCTCTCGTCTGGAGCCAGTGGGACTATATCATCCCCAGGGGTATGTTGTGAGGCTGAAGGTAGTGGGGAGGAGGAGATAGGGATGAAGAAGTTGGGGGAGTGCCTGGCTATTCAGATCTGGTCACCAAACACGGCAGAAGCCATTTCAAGTAACGTTTCAATTCTGAATGGTGGTCTTACACCAGGGCGATACTGAGAGTATATTCCACTCTGGAACGTGCCGCTAATATAATACATATTATTTTAAATCAATAAATTGTGACATAACACAAATTAATCAATAAAATTTATTTGCCACGCCGGGATTCGATCCCGCGACCTTCGGAGTGCGAGGCAAGAGCCTTACCACTGGACTACGCCGGCCGTCTTTTTAATGCGTTTAAAAGGGGATTTGTTTTTCTAGGTGGTCAGAGGGAGTTTTTTTCGATTTTTTGTTTTTGTTTTTGGCAGCATTTTGAAGTGAAAAACGCGATTTTCGCGTTTCGTGAATTTGTTATTATTTATTATAAAATGTAAAAAAACCTCCCTCTATTACCTGTTGATTTATGTGTAGAAGTAATGTACAAAATTTCAAAAGGATTGGTCAAGTAGATTTTGAGTTAAGATGTTAACGAACTTTAAAAATGTGTTTGCGAGAAAATCGATTTATACTCGAAATATACTTGAACCGAATATGAGGGCCGATCGCTTGAAATGCTGAATCGTCGTTAGTTTTGCTCCGATTTACTTGAAATTTTGACAAAACATTCCCGACATTGTACATTCGGAAATTTTTTTATAAACAAAGTTAAAAAGTTTTAAAACGTTACCCCCCCCCCCCCCATTAAATAAACTTAATTAGCTACAGATATAAAACGCAAAAAAGCTTGTTCCAATTTATATCGAAATACATATCTATATTACAAATCACACATGAAACGAAATAATTTACTTGCAAAAAAGTGCCCTTTTAAAATATTAATTTCTTATTTTCTGGGTGAAATCTCGATCATAGGGAACACGTTCATTATTTTAACAACTCACACATTCGCCGGGGGGTCATAAACCTCAAAGATATTGGACATTATTTTAGTGTGCATTTTATATAGAAACGCGCCATTTGAACTATGCCATAATTTAAATTAAATTAAGAATAATATTCTCTACGGATATAAATATAAAAGCTAACTTTCTGAAAAATAATCAATTCAAGATGTGGATACGCGCCGTAAATATATTTAAATCCATTTGGGCATTAATTTCTTTTAAATTAATAATTTATGCTATGGGACCATGAGGGCGCCATCTATGGTTTTTGTATTATATTGAATTTACCTACGTGACATTGAAATTCAGTATATTCATGCATTTTCTTACCTCTGTGAAGCAGGCAATTACTTCCGACGTGAGTGAAAGCCAAGAGATGTCACTCCTAGTCAGTCATTATCAAATAATTCACCCAATAATTGAATTATTGTTGTACCTAAGATTTTGGCACGTATTATTAATATGCAAATTTATATTCATTGTTGAAACTTCCTTCCTGTGCTAAACACGTGTTGAGATGGTGCACTTACCGCATTGGCAAAAATCGATATTTTGAATGAAAACTAGTGTCGTTTTGTGCTGGACATCGTACAAGAGCTGCATTCTCTGAGTGAGTATTGTTTTGTTTCACTTAGGATTTTGGAATTGCTGTTTGGTGCCACATAGGGAAGATTTCAACTTTCCTTAATTTACATAGGGTAGTCATTCCCTCGTGTCAGGGGCTATTTACACGCCCCTACAAGATGCTTATCAAACACTCCGAAGGACGTAGGTAAAATTACCAGATGTGGGTACTTTCTGTGCCACCAGACTAACCTCTTAAAATTATCATCGAAACGTGCCTGAGTGGAAGGACGATTTTTTTAAACCGTTTTATTCAATTAGGCGACCTAAATATATGAAAACGAAGTTAGGCGCCCATTCAAGTGAATTGTGCTTCTCATAAATCAATTAGTAAATAAAAAAAAAACATTGATGTGCATACCATCACACAAAAAGCACCATCAATATGAAATTAGAGATGATGCCTATGTCCTCTTTGAAGATGATGTGATGTGTGGAGGGTCTTTTTGAGGAGAGGAAGCAGTGAACATGGGTCTTGAAGAGTCTTGTAGGAGGGAGAAAACACAGAGGCCGGCAAACCGTTTCACGACCGAGCTGTTGAACTCAAGAACGAGTTGTAGAAGCGAGCCGTTCTCATGTGACAAATGTCAACCATGTACATACGTTGGGCGCGCTTTTGGCGTGTTCCCCGACCATGCACCGGTGATGAAGAGATCATTGATGCTAGTTTCTCAGAGCATCTTCTATTGTAATACCGGCAGAATAAGGACAGCTTACCTCCATGACGCCTGTGTTTTAAACATTGCAATCCGCTTGTAAGCGCCGCAACCGGGCTCAAAAAATGGAGAGATTATTAATGTTCAGAGAAATTACGAATGTTAGAGGAGCGCGCTAGTATTTAAAGCGACAAAATCGATGCGAAAATTGTGAAAATGTTTAATAAAACACGACTCGTTTAAAATAGAGCAAAAATCTCGCGGGGATTGTCTTGAAGAAACTCTGTGAATTTTTTCATACATATAACTTGTAAAAAAACTGAAGCAAACGTGTTTATAATAATTTTTGGAGCATACTTTGCAATTTTTTTTCTATCGAGGGAATTTTATATAATTTGCGTTTCGGCGCGGGGAATGTCTAGATATTATCTTCAAGAATAACTATATTTTTTAAAAACCTTTAAAACTTAACGTGTTTAAGGGAGACATGTAAGAAATCGATAGAAATTCGAGTAGCGGCGGCTTAAGATAGGGGAATCAATCAAACGGACCGCCCGTTTCTGCACTGAGTCAAGGGTAGTAGTAGTCCAGTGGCTAAGACTCTTGACTCACATTCCGGAGGTCGCGGGTTCGAACCCGGCATGCGCAAATAAATTTTATTTGATTAATTTGTGTTATTTCACAATTAATTCATTTAAAATAATATATAGTATATTTGCGGCATGTTCCAGAGTGGAAGATACTATTAGTATCGCCCTGGTGTAAGACCACCATTCAGAATTGAAACGTTGCTTGAAAATGGCTTTAGCCGTGTTTAGTGACCAGATCTGAATAGCCAGGTACTTCCCAACCTTCCTCTTCCCCACCTCCTTCCCCTCCCCACTACCTTCAGCCTCACAACATACCCCAATTGGGGATGCCATAGTCTCACTGGCTCCAGACGGGAGCAGTTGAGATTCTTGTGCGGTATTCACTGTAAAAAAAAAAAAAGGGTTTTTTTCAGGTATTTTGGGGCTCCAGATCAGAGGTGGCTGTCAAATTCTATGGCGGGGCACACTTGCTATTTGTACAGGGTTAGCAGTTGTGTACTATTAAATTATCTGCGGGCCCTGTGCAGTTAATTTAATAGTACACAACTATTAAATTCTGAGAGGGCTAACTTGACTGGCTTCGATAGAGAACAAACATCAATGAAAAGCATGTTGGGAAGATTGTGAAAAACTTTATAAATAATGTAATATAATGATTAGAAGGATGTTATCGTCATCATATTTAACTCGTCAATCAGTTATTTATTTCGGCAACTAGAACAACAAATCTAATTGAACGAACTGCCTAGCCCCTCTTTGGTTTATTTCATTTATTTATTATGCGACTGACACGTCCATCATTATTTACATACACTGAATAGTCCAGTCAAGGAAGGAGGTGTAGAGTGCGTGAGCAGGGACCTAAGCGATTCTTTCAGGACTTGTTTAGGGTGCTTAGGGTGTGAACATACTAAAAGTCCTGACGTCCAGGTGGTGAGCTAGGGGGGGGAGGGGGGGGGGGAAGGTCCCAATTTTCAGGTTTCCGCTTGTATCTCAAAAACAGTGCGTCGCAGAGGAAAATTTTCTAAGAATAAGTAAAAGCTTATAAAATTATCTACAACTTTTATTCTACATGTAATTTTCTAAATCCCAGCCGTTTTTGAATTACACGCTCCAGAAATGTAGATATTTTCGAAAAAAATCATTTTACCTCATATTTTTCATCAAACATTCCTTCATATCGTATAAAATATTCATCACACAAAGAAGTTTATTTGAAAGAAGTTGTAAAGAATTTAATTCCCTTTTAGAATATGTATACATATACAAATAAATCTTCAACCAGTAAATATTTACAGCAATTTAAAGTTTTTTCGTAAAATGTCGTCATTTTCAGAAACATAGAAGTTACATCAAGCACATAAAAATATAAACCTCATTGTTATCACTGTTCTCAATAACATAATGTTACACTCTCATCCTCTTTGGACGTGAGGATCCTGGTAAGCGTTGTTCATCCATGGCATCTTCATCCTCAGTAGTTGATGGCTCTTGCTGAATAGGCTCTACGTTGTCTTCATCGTCGTCCTCGGCAACGCTATTGAGGCATCTCCCTTGGCAGTGGAGGCACGCTGTAGAACAGGTCAGCATTGCTTTTCGGCATCCACATTTGCCAATTGCACAATCCTTGATACAGCGGCAAAATATAATATTCAGAAGGACCTCCGATGCTGGTGGATCTTCTGTTGTAATTGGCAACAGGGTCTCTCCTTCATGATTCCACCCCCATTCTTCTGGGGGCAGCTCAATCGGTGCACTGGGAATGCTGTTTAGCTGCACTCTCTGTTGGAGGGAGGGAGCTGATGTCAGGCTTCATATTTGCCCACTTATTAGGTCCCACATATTAGGTCCACCAACCTTGGGAACGACTGGAAGCGGTACTGGTTAAGGGAGCTCTGTCTTTTTGGCGCCGCATACCATCTAAAGAAACATTTATTTACAGCCTCTTCAACCTCGTCGCGAGTAGAGGAGGGGTTGTAAAAGAACATTGCCGCTTGCTTGATGATTTCTGACTTCAAGTACAAATTTGAGAAGCCCACCTTGCTTCTCCTGAAAGTTGCAGATGTTGTATCGCAGCCGGTAAATGAATGTAATGTGTGTTCAAATCAACGTGCTGCATCTCTTGAGTGTACAGTGTCATTGTTTTGGTTTTCCCTCGTCCAGGTTTCAGCAGCAGAATATCTTGGGTGGGAGGAGTGGAAGCAATCAATAGGACAGTGAGTTCACATCTTCACCAACGACAGTCACAGAATTGTGAGAGGATTGTTACACAGCAGTCTTAACGACAAGGACATCGGCATCATCGGTGGCGTGAAGAGTCTGTGTCCCATTCTCCCGAAGCTTTGTCTGTAGGAGATGAAGTTAATTTTATTGGTAGGATTGAATAAAAAATCTCCCTGTTTAACAGGTGTTCCAAGTCAAATTGATGTCAGCTGATCTTCTCAGTCTGTATCATCGTATCTGTTCTTGTGATTTCGTACTGTTGGCTGGGTTTGAATACCCATCAAATATCACAGTGCGAGTCATCCAGGATAGTGTTGGTTGACGTAGGTGATGTAACGATCACAAATTGTGGCAACGGAGGCATCTTTTTGCCAAATTACTCTGTGTAGTAGAAATCCTTCGTCCACAACTGCGTTCATCTGAGGCAGTAGATCAGTTTTTTAGTAGGTTCGAATAAGCTGTACAGGACAGATTTAGTGGTCTTTCGCATCCCACTTTCATTGAACAGTGCCAAGAGAAATGTGGCCAACTTATACTCAAAGAATTTAATCAAATCCTCATCTGATCGTCTGCTTATCAGTTTGCTTGATCGTTTGCTTATCCGCTGAAACAGCAATATTGGGTCAACTGCAACCTTTTCATCGTGAATTTTTATCGACGAGTTGACAGAAGACATTGGGAATTGACATTATTTCACTGGCTTGTGGGAAGGGAGGATGTGCATTAAACCACTGACCGAGTTTGGAAATGTCTGCTGTATCTCTACTTCGGTGGGCTTGTCTGAGGTCCTTGTGCTGCTTACTTGACATGAAGAAGATTTCACAAAACTCTTCAGGGGAAGTGCAGATCTCATGAGTTGCGCTCATACCAACTAACCAATTGCTGACTACATTGTGCGAAACATCTTTGGCTCCTGTTATGCCTCCTCGGCTATTGAATGATCGCATCAATGTGGTTTCAATGGTCATATCTGACCATATGTCTGACTAAAAGCGATCAGAGCATCGCATAATCATCGTTGCGCGTCGGTGTCAAATAAGATAAAAACAGCATTTTCTAAAAATGGCGACATTTTACGAAAAAACTTTAAATTGCTGTAAATATTTACTGGTTGGAGATTTATTTGTATATGTATACATATTCTAAAAGGGAATTAAATTCTTTACAACTTCTTTCAAATAAACTTCTTTGTGTGATGAATATTTTATACGGTATGAAGGAATGTTTGATGAAAAAATGAGGTAAAATGATTTTTTCGAAAATATCTACAGCTACTGGAGCGTGTAATTCAAAACGACTGGGATTTTGAAAATTACATGTAGAATAAAAGTTGTAGATAATTTTATAAGCTTTTACTTATTCTCAAAAAGTTTTCCTCTGCGACGCATCGTTTTTGAGATACAAGCGGAAATCTGAAAATTGGGACCTTCCACCCCCCCTCCCCCCCCTAGTTCACCACCTGGACGTCAGGACTTTTAGTATGTTGACACCCTAAGCACCCTAAACAAGTTTCTGAAGGAATCGCTTAGGTCCCTGCTCACGCACTCTACACCTCCTTTTGGAGCATTCATTTACTGAACTAGAAGTGATTAAAAGATAAAAGTGTGATCTTCGTGGTTTGACCTACTTTGGGCAAACCAGCAAAACATTTATATCGGCTTATCTCAAGGAAAACGCAAGCCAAAAATGTGTATATTTTTAGTGTCCCTTACATCACGAAATTTTTTAATTTAAATTCCCTTAAATGACGATTTTAGAGCAATGGTTGTTTTTTTTATGAATTTTGTGAATCATTTGATAAGAAAGAAAAAAAAAGGGAAACTGACACGGCTAATCTTAACCATAAAAAGGTATGTTTGTAATGTAGTTTCTCATATGCGTTCATGCATTTCTTATGAAAAAATAAAAAATTTTGTAGGTTAGGCTTATATTTTTTTATAAAGTAATTAAACAATCTTATTTTAATTCTACTCAAACGAAAAGATAGGAAAAGCTTCAATTTATCCAAATTATATTTTTGGTATTCATAATGAATATTCAAAAGCAATAGATCAATAGAAAATAGTGATTTCCGAAGTGTCTCAAAATCTAGCATAATGTAAAATGAACATTTTTATTACTTAACTACAATTTTTCCACTTTGCATTGCAATATTTATTTGTTGTTGTGCACATTTATATGTTCTTTCTCTTAAAAAAATAAATACAATAATGAACTATACCGTATTGATAAAGATGAATGATTATGTGAATTACGTTTATTCCTATTAACTCACTTCAAGTAGGACTAACGAGTAGTTTTTCTTCAGAACGATATTTTTTTCTGTTGGATCTTTATTTTATTGTGACTATTTATTTACACGATCGTTTTTCTCTGGATTACGAAAAAACTTTCGCGAACTTTTACAATTGATTCTGGAACACCGTATGGACGATTGGTTGCCTAGGGCCATTGACAAGGAAGAATGAGGATATATTATTACGTTCATCCCTGTTAACTCACATCTCTTGGACTGTGTTTCTTGGAACCCATCAAAGTGAAGATAATATATATAATGACTCAAGCAGGAACGAAAAAGGGTATGCAAAACACGAGCACGCATCGGCTCGAATGAGTCTCGGATAATTCTAGGGAATAATGAGTAATGTGTAGCATCAGTGACGAGACGAAATTATGTTTACGACCGCGATTATGATGGACAGCAAAACGATTTAGGACGCCGAGTTGAGATTTGTGTTGTTCTGGAGATTCCAGATAATATACAAATATTTTTGTTTAACCGATAGTTCGAGGGTGTCACCAATTATTGAGTGTACATATTTTAGGGGTGTGCATGTTATTTTAGGGACAAACATTCCCAGATTGTGAATAATAATCTGACAATGTTCGAATTCCACCTACTTCCAGCACATAAACAGAAAACGTTGCTTGTACAATGATAGAGGTCTTGTAGCGGATTCAGACGGTTAAATTTTAGTTGATTTAATTTAACTGGACACTACTTGAAAACATATTGACGCATGTGAACCTTCTTTCACAAGTTTTTTTTAGTAACCGACTGAAGGTTCGGTTTCGGTTTCGGCAAAAAATCTAGTTCGGCAACCGAAACTTTTTTAGACATGTTAAAAATCGATTGTTTACTGTTATTTGGCTTATTTTTTACACTTATTCAGATAGTTAGCACGTGTTAAATTAAATAAATAATAAATAAAATAAAAAAAACAATAATTGAAGTATGTGAATTTTTTTATATTACTTCTATAAAACAAGCAAAATTTATAAAAAATAATATAACTACTTCTTGGAACTTCTCGTTTGGCTGACTTCGAGTGAGTTCGTGACTCGTATGTAACCCGCCATCATCAGCAAAGTACTCAATTAATGACGTCCTTCCTTTAAGTGTTGATTATTGACAAATGTTTGTTCCAAGAAGTAGTTAACACGTTTGTTAATTTTGATTTGTTTTATAGCAGTAATATCAAAAAAAAAATGTGTTTACATACTTCAATTATTGTTTTTTTTATTTCATTTAACACGTATAAAAAGAGTTTTGTGATGAAAATTAAAATACTCAATTAATTAGGTCCTTCTTTTATAATGTAAGTGTTGATTATTGACAAATTTTTGTTCCAAGAAGTAGTTAACATGTTTTGTTATTTTTTTATAAATTTTGTTTGTTTTATAGAAGTAATATAAAAAAAATATTATTTTTTCATATACTTCAATTATTGTTTTTTTTTTTAAATTTATTTATTTAATTGAACACGTGTTAACTGTCTGAATAAGTGTAAAAAATAAGCCAATAACAGTAAACAATCAATTTTTAACATGTCTATTGTCTAAAAAAGTTTCAGCTTCGGCCGAAACTGAGACAGACACCAAAGATTCGGTTTCGGTGGAAAGTCCTGTTTCGGTCGGACACTAGTTTTTTTCATACAATTTTTGACGTTCAATCAAAGCTGATCAACTAAAATTGAATCGTCTGAACTCGCCATTTGCTAGCAGAGGATTTAAACGGAAACCAGAATCATTTCTTCACTTAACTACTACTAACTGGTCGTAAATATGACAATTTTTAGACCGCCAATCTAACACATAAAAAATGATTTTCAATCGATTCCGTTAATGAAAACCCGCAAAGGAAACGTCAATTCAACTGGAAAGAGGTGAACTAATTTAAATGGAACTTAGCCCTATGTCAAATTTCCGGTTGTTGACTACAGCAAAAATAGAAAATGTGTTGAATATCTATACAATACATTTTTTAAATATTTGCAGTTTCCTAGGTGTAGTCGTCACGCATAAGATGAATTTAAAAATTTGAAAAGCAATGAAAACAACACTATAATCTGTAATAATACATTCACTGATAATGACTAACTTGTAAGTTGTACTCAGTTTACTTAAATTTCTAAAAACAATTAATAATAAATACTCACTCATAATTAAAACATGTAGCAATTTTGTAAAGTTCACACAAATAGTTTTCACAAACAACTAAATTGTTCACATAATAAACAAAAAAAATAAAAAAATGTCTCTGTTATGTCACGATAGAAGTCATACACGCATTAAAAGATTTATAGGAAACAGTAAAATACATAAGAAAAATTTGGTTTTCCTCGACGGTAATAAACAGTTCTTTTGTAAGTGTTTTTTTCGGAACCGGTTCTTTGAGTAACAGTTTCAAAGTGATGTGATTGTTGATGAGACCGGTGACGGAGTGACGGTGGATGCACTAGGGAGGCGGAGACGGCAGACTGCGCGGCTGCACGTCTGTTGGCTGCTGGCTGGTGCTGGCCGGGAGATGCACCTGAGGGGGGTGCGGTGAGGGGAGGGACCGGGATGCAATTAACTCGGCGAAGAGACAATAGGGATATGTGCACCGAGCGCTGTGCCTGCTGCAGTACACTACGAGGGTGGACTACCAGGGGAGATCAAGCGGACAAATAAACGCGTTTGCAGATATTTCGATGCAGTTCGTATTAAAAAAATCTAATCGATTGAGCGTAGCGAAGTCCTGTTTTAATTCGATTTTGATTTTTAATATATGTCGGTAAATTTGTTTCGAAAATCTGTTGCATCCACTTATTATTCCAGCGCTTACTTTACTTTGTGGTTCAGTCCAGATTCTTTTTTCAAATGTCAAATCGTCGTATTTATTTGGAATTTCATAGTGTTTTCAATTTTACGATACCTACCTGCTCGAAGAAAGTTTGAAAAAATTATTTATTTATTTATTGTGAAAAACAGTTAACATATATATGTATATCCAATTACATTTCACAATTTTTAGTTAATAGTGTAATACATTAATTATATAGGTACATTAATAATGACAGGTGCTAAATAATACCTTTATTTCGCTCTTGAAATGATTTATTTATTTATTTGATGCAATATATTTACATTTTATACACAATTCAATGATGTTGGCCTCACTGGGTGGTTTACCCGTGCTGAGGCCTCCATTTCATATACAAAATTATGCACAATACATATATATATAATATTGGTGAAAAAACAGAAAAAAGTAAATAAAAAACATACGATTAAGATAAATTAAACTTAAAAAGTAGAGATTTAAAATTAACGTAAATTTAAGAATAAATAATATTATATAAGATTAAAAACGAAATTTTTAATAAGTGTTGTGTGTTTGTGTTTTATATTGGTTTTGTGTGTTACTTGTATGTTTTTTTTATTATTTTATGCTATAATATTTTGGTAGTATTGTCTATTTTGGTCTTTAATCCATTTTGTAATTTTGTGTCGGAATTTATTTTTGTTTTCCTCAATTTTATTTTCAAGTGTTAGACTGTTGAATGCTTTTATAGCTTGATATTGGTAGTGTCTTTGTCCAAAGCTTGTATTTACCGTCGGAGTTTTTAAGTTTTCTTTGTATGCTTGTCTAACTGGTCTGTTTGTGATATTTTGTGTTTATTGAAGGTTGTTTTTTTTGGTCGAAAATGTAATTTAGTAGCGATTTAATGTATAATTGTCGTATGTCTAGTACGTCACAGTGGTTGAATATTTGGTCTGTATCAGTAAGTCTATGTTTTTTAAGGATTACCTTTAAGATCGTTTTCTGCGCAATTTCCAGGTGTTCGATAGCTGAGTTTGTTGCTCCTCCCCAAGCAATTATTCCATATTCTATTATAGACTGACATAGAGCAAAATGTATTGGTTTCAGTTGTTGTATTTTGTATATATTTCTTATGTTTAGGAAAATGTGTATCGTTTTGAGGAGTTTATTTGTGACTTGTTTGATGTGATGTGTCCATCGAAGGTTATGGTCAATTATGATTCCTAGATACTTTATTTGTTCTTTTTGTTCTAGAGGAGGGCAAACGCAGATGTTGGTGTTTAAACATTCGTGTATTTTTATGGTGTTTGTGTTATTTTTTGGCTGTCCTGTGCTATTTATACTGTACGTTGTGAATTTTGTTTTCGATATGTTTAGTGTAAGCGTGTTTAAGTCTAGCCATGATTTCACTCGCGTGATTCCTAAATTCGCTATGTTGTATGCATTTTTCCAATCCTTAGATTTAAAGAGTAAGACTGTGTCGTCTGCATAACTAACTATTTCACCGTCTATTTTCATGCTGCAAAGTTCATTAATGTAAATAGTGAAAAGAACGGGCCCTAGTTGTAGTTCGATTGAAAAATGTCAATTTCAGAAGAAAGGTTTAATAGTGAGGTCATTCTCCCCAGAGGCATAACCATTGGTAGGTTGGTCCTGCCTCTAGGAAAAGTAAAAAGTCTGTGTTGCCTTGCCCTGGTGAAGTTATCGGGGACATAAAGTGAAATCCTTTCCAGGACATCAAGATTACAAATGTGCCCATTTAGCAGCTTGTGTGCTACTAGTACCATTGCAATTTTTCTCCTAACGTCGAGACGATTTAGTCCCAGCATTCCTGCGAGAAAATCAGAGGGATATAACAAAGGGTAGTACCCAAACTCTCGCATGTACAGGTACCGCATAAACTTTTTTTGCACCTTTTCAACATCATTTGCGTATAGGGCATCTTCGGGTCCCCATATTAATGATCCACTTTCGAGAATGCTGCGAACCAGAGTGAAGTAGAGCATTTTTATGACTGCTGTGTTGGAAAACGATTTTGCGTTGCAGATTACAACAAAGCCCTAGCATTCGCATCGCAGAGTTGCACACCGAATCGATATGAGAACGGAATATCAGGCGTGTGTCAAAAGTGATTCCTAAATCCCTCCTTTGTGAAATATGTTTTAACGAGGTACCAGACATTTTGTAGTTATAATATAGAGTACTCCTAGCCCTTGTATAGCACATAATGAGATAGTGACGTTATTGTGTACAAACAATTCCCTATTGGAAATTTTAAAAAGGTACATATAATAATATTCATAAACGGTTAAAACTGTGTTTAAGAAATTCAAATGGGATGGAGATCTACGATGTCAGGCGAGTGTAAATGAGACAGAACGCTGGGCGATTGGGCAAAATATAACATTAGTTTCCATTCAAATTTGTGATGACGGTACTCACTTGTAGTTTTCTTAGTGTCTATGAGTTTCGTGATGTTCATAAGACAGTGATTTGTGATGACGGTACTCACTTGTAGTTTTCTTAGTGTCTATGAGTTTCGTGATGTTCATAAGACAGTGATTTGTGATGACGGTACTCACTTGTAGTTTTCTTAGTGTCTATGAGTTTCGTGATGTTCATAAGACAGTGGCGATCCGGGACTTTTGATCGAAATAAAAAGACGACATTATTAATGTTATCGTAGCTGAAACATTAATAAATAATGTCGTATTTTTCATTCTTACCACTTTAGCTTGCGTAAAGTCTATAACCGCCCTGTCATAATGATGTTTTGTCATAACCTGTCATTATATGCCATAACATAAAGTGTTGTTGATTTTGACTCGAAATTTCGAGTTTTTTTTTTCAATTCGAGTCGTAAGAAAAACGTTTTATCTAATACTAGCAGTTAAAAACCCGCTCAACAGGTTTTTGCTGCTAGACCCCGCGGGTGGCACTTAGTTCCCCTCCCCGCTCCCGAGTTCCCCTCCTCTCCCTCCCCACCGCACCCTTCCGAATTCACCTTTTTCCCCCTCCCCCGTCCCCCTTCCCCAATCCCCTCCACCCTCACTCTTCCCCCTCCTACCCCCCTCCACCCCTTCACCCAACGCCCTCCTTCCTCCACCTCGTCCCCTCCCCCTCCTCCCACCCACTCTACCCTCCCGCTCCCCCTACCCACTCCTCGGATGAACGGTTTAGCAATGCATAATTGCATGATGTCAGAGCTCACTTTTGTATACAGAAACCATCGCGGGCATGCGCACATCAAATTCCCAAAGTTTCATCGCAATCGGATGAATGGTTTAGCAACGTGGACATATACATACATACAAACTTGAGTACAATTCTCCTGTCTGGAATCCACATTATACTATACATGTACAAGCTGTTGAAAGAATACAAAACAAATTCTTACGTTTTCTAAATTTTAAAATGGGTATTCCAGCAATTATGTTGAACTACAAACCTATTTTAAATGATATGAATATGCTCAAATTGTCCGACAGAAGAATTTTTACTGACTTGGTATTTCTATATAAAATTCTAAATGATTTAATTGATAGTCTGGTATTGCTAGAATTGATAAGCTTCCACTACGTAATACTAGAAGTCAGGATTTATTTCAGTGCAGAAATTCTGGGACTAACTACCATATGTATTCCTCTTTGTCAAGAATACTAATGGAGGGAAACAATTATACCAAGTCAGTGGACATCATCAATTTATGTTTAAATAAATATAAAATATTGTTACTGAGACATGTCAGTTATGTACAATGAATGCTGTATATTCTTATTAGTCATATGTAATGTTTGTAAAAGCCTCGAAAAAGGGCCTAAATAAATAAATAAATAAAATCCAGGAAAAAACATATTTTGATTTTTATATAAATCGATAAGCATAAAACTCTTACACATCTATTGAAAAGCATGTTTTGACATCATTATCAGTAAAATACAGTTGCCTAAATCGATTAATTCGGAAGTCGAGTTAGTTGAGAGAGATGCTACGAGTATTAAGACGTGGTGATTTCTGAGTGTTCAAGCGGACCAATAAACTTGATTGCAGTTCGGATTTTAAATAAATCTAATCTACGGAGCATAGCGAGTCCTAGTAAGTCACGTTTACCTTGATTGATTTTCATTTCGTCTTCTATCTAGAAGTTAAAATTTGATTTAATAAAAACTGCAAGTGGCAACGGCATTGAGAGTCCCTGAAAGCTGTGTGCAGTGGGCACGTGTGTACATTAATGAGCATGTTGTATCACACGTGGTACGGAAGATATACGATAATTCCGCATAAAAATAGAAGGGCGGTAGAACCAAAACAAGGAGATTTCTGGAGACCAAAATCTCATCTAATTACAAAGATGAAAAAGTAAGTAAATAGTAATAATTAATTAGGTAAATATGCATAGAGTCCACCTAACGGATAATACGGAACGTTCGTGTTGTCGAAGTTTGATGCACGGACAGTGGCGGATTTACCAGCAGGCTGAGTAGGCTTGAGCCTAGGGCGGCGGATTTTAGGGGGCGGCAAATTTTCCCCCAAAAATTTTATTGTCTTACAGAAATAAAAAATAAATAAATACCTAAATGTATTTAGATTTCACCACTGTCACCTCTTAACTGTCAAAGTGGGGAATTTGACGTTTGTCAATCTGCTAATACTTTTTTATACTACGTATTTGCGTAGGTAGTCTTATTTGGAGTTTGGAGCGAGCGCGGAACGAATGACACGACCATTCGTTAAGAGTGTCTGGCCTAGGGATGGACGATATACATCGATGTATTGTAAACACTCGATGTATTGTACCGATGCATCGTATTGAAGCGATGTATTGTTAATACTTCAACATCGAATATATATCGATGTTTTTTATTCGATGCATCGAATAGGCAAACTTTTTGTTTTTTGGCTTTTCTTTATTCATTGAATTTTTTTTATTACATACATTTTTACATAACTATGAGATGAGTGTCTATGAATGACTATAAATAAACCAATCCCAGTAAGACCAACACTACGACTGCAGTGACTTTCACGTCGTTTCGTAATCAGTTCGGCCAATACAATAAAACCAAAATAACAATATGGCCGACCGAGTTTGTATTATATTATAGTATTTGCTTCGATTTATGAACAGGTATGTGTATTAAATAGAATAATTTATTTAGTGTTATTGGTTTTGAAAGATTACTAGTAATACTGCCATATTGTTTTGTTGTTATATATTTATATTATATGAATGATTCACGCTGTAAACCAAATTCAAAGTTCGACAGCCCCCCCCCCCCCCCCCGACGCGGGTTGATTTGTACCACCGAAATATAGGAAATTTCACATCAGAAATATATCGATGTATTGGAAACATCGATGTATTTCTCAATACATCGTAATAACATCGATGCAACTGTTCGATGCATTACATCGGAAAAAACATCGATGTATTTTTTGAATGTCCATCCCTAGTCTGGCCGAAACGGCCGAAATGAAATCCACGGTCGGGTCGCCGAGGATGCCGAACGTTACGCTACGTGTGGCGGCATTGAGTTCGGGAGCAAGAGAGAAAGATGTTGAGCGGTGTCAGTGACGATACAAACTGGGAAGTCCCATCCCGTATTTACTGCTTGTCAAAACAAAAGTCACCTCGGATAATTGCGTCTTGCAATTTCTAATAGAGAACTCCAGTCTAATTTTTTTTATTTTTTTTATTGAATAATGACATTCTAACTTAAACAACTACATATTTTTTTTTAGAGTTTGTTTTAATATTTAAAGTTTTAATTGTTCAAGATCCCCCGAAAACCACCGCATGCATGTGTAGTGAATCGTGTGACGTCATCACTCCTGAAAAGTTATTTTTATTTTCAACAGGTGTTATCATTTTGTATGATAATTATACGGAAGAAAGATGATACTATTCGATAAGTTAAAACATTATTTATGTGGAATTATTTATTCATTATATTATATTTATTATATTTTTGAAAATTATTACGGGAGAGTAGTATAAAAATTGTTTGAAATTATTATTTTTTTAGCTTTTAAAATCAATATTATCAAAAACGAAGCATCACCCACAAAAGTATAGGTAAACGATATCAGCTGTTCGATTGCGGCCATTTTGATTTGGCCGTGGAGTAGTAGGTAGCATTATGATATAGTATATTTATACGATTTTTTTTGTACAGTTTAAAGTTTATGTCAAGAAAAGCTAAATGCCTTAGCTCTTTTGTGCATAGAGTCAGGACTAATGAACAACATTTCATACGACGATATAACTGACGATTTTGCGGATATAAAATCGCGCAAAAGGTCATGTAAAACTTTAATAACTTAATTGATTTTATTGTGATCATCAAGCAGATTGTTAACAGATAATTTAATAGGAATATTGTTTGTATTGTTTTTAAACTTAAGTCCAATAAAAAATATTTAACAACATTTACCGAATGTACATTATTTTGTAATCTGTGTTCATTCATATTGTGTAAGTAAACTTTAGCCCATCTTATAAGCAATACATGATTGAGCTTTTCTTAGCTCAGAAATACAACTACTTCTTGTGTGACCTACACTAAGTCGTGGGCTGTAAAAATATCCCCTAGATATTATACTACGATCCCTAGTTTACATTCATTCCAATAACGGAAAAAATATGATATGATGAAGACAATAATAGTACACAAGCCGTGTTATTCCATGCAAGTTGCAATTTCATTGACAAAAAAATTAATATGATTATGAACTATACGGAGAAAAATATCATACTGAAAATTAAAAAAAAAGTGATATTCAGTTTTTAATGTTAAATCAGGAATGAAAAGTACATAGCAATAATTATCAAGCTTCAACAAAAATTATATTTCTCAAGTTACCAAACTTTACTTACTGGAAACTCAAAAAATTACAAACCGGCTTAGTAAATTTACAAACTATTTTTTTTTTCAACCATATGTAAAGGAATACCTACCTAGGCATAGGGGATTCCTTCGTGTTCCAATAATGAATTACTTTTCAAATGTAATTCATTGATGTGTTGTCATGGTGACATACAAACAGATTATTATTGTTTTTGACTAGCGATATAGCAGACATTCAAATAATCAAGATATCAGAAAAATAAGTGTTATAATGTTTTTATAATCGACAAATAAACTTTAAATGTAGTTTCTTTGTTAACAGAGAAACACATACTTAATTTATTTTATCATTACAAATAAAGAACTACAACCAATAGACAAATTGTCTTAAAAAACTACATTTTTAGTGAAGAGAAACAATGACGTTAGAAATGGAAAGGTTACAATTCACATTTACAGTGTCAGCAGCATCGGATGGTAAAACCAATATAATTTGCATAACCTCAATCGAGACACCTAATGGATGCATATTTGATATTCCCGATGATTTCAAACATGCAAGCAAACACACAGCCATAACGACCACGGATGTTTATGCCAAAATAAAGAATTGTCTAAAGAAAAGATACCAAACACGTAAAATATGGATTCCCTTAACAGAAAATTTGAGGAAAATTTATTTAGATGAAGGTGAGAATTTACAATTTGGTGACCAATACCTGGAAGAAATTACATATGAAACGAAACTTTCTGACGATAATATCAGTAAAGGCACTGAAAATAAAAATCTAGGAAAAATAGCAGAAAGATTTTTACTCGAGAAGTTTTCAGGAAAAACATCAAATGTTAACCAATGGATCAATGATTTTGAGAATGAATGTACACGTTTCGAGATATTAAAGGAGACAGAAAAAATTGAGACTTTAAATTATTTACTTGAAAAACAGTGCCTAGATTGGTACACTAGTATGTTAATAAAATGTACAGTAAGCGCAGGATGGGCAATATGGAAAACAAATTTTTGTGAAACATACGGAAACAAAGGTTGGTCACAAGTTAAATATGCATTTGCATTTAAATTTCAAGGAGGTTCATTACGGGAATATGCCACAAAAAAAGAAAGATTGTTATTAGAGATAAATAAAAATATTGACTCTCGGACATTAATTCATCTTATTGTTATGGGTCCAGCAGATTATATAATGTACAAAATGGATAAGGAATCAATAAAATCGACTGCAAATCTATTCAATGAAATTGGTAAACATGAGCAAACAGTCAATAAAAATAATTGTAATAAATTCAAGAAAAATGCATTTGATAATAGAGTAAGAATTGATAAAATGAAGCCTTGCAAAAATTGTGAAAAATTAAATAAAGGTAGCCGTTTTCACTCTGAAGAAAAATGCTGGTTTAAACAAAATGATGACTATGAGAACAAGAGAAACTATAATAAGAATGTAAACAATACTGTATTAGATGTTGAATTGAGTGATAATGAGTCAAAAAACGAATAAATACACCATTAATTAAAGTAAAACTAACATTAGAAGGAAAATTAGACATTTTGGTATATATGATTCCGGATCTTAAATTCTAAATTATTAAGAATAAAGGATGAAGGAAAAAATATACACAACAATACAAACTTACTAACAATTAATGGTGTAAAAAAGACAAAAGGCTTAACAACAATAAAAATTAAGATATTTAATATAGAGAAGAAAATTGATGTTTATATTGTAGATGGAAGAGCTTTCAAATACAATTTTCTAATTGGACTTGATACTATAAAAGAGTTTAATTTGACTCAGAATGAAAATTTGGAAATTGATCAAAAATCTGAAGAAAGCTTGAAGAAAGAGGAAATACAATTTAAAAACAATCCTAATGAAAATGAAGATAAAAAGAACTTGAACTTTATAAACTTTAAGGAACATACAAAAGAAAAAGAATTTACAATGGATCTGAGTCATTTAAATAGTCAACAAAAGTCTGAAATAAATAAACTTATTGATAAAATATAAATCAAGCTTTGCAAAGGATAAATATGATATTGGAACAGTAAAGGATTATGAAGCACGCATTGATCTACTTGTGGACAAATACTGCAGTAAAAGATCCTACAGATGTTCAATAGAGGATAAGTTAGAGATAGAAGAACAAATAAGAAAATTGCTTGAAAGAAATCTTATAGAGGAATTATACAGCCCTTTTGCAGCACCAGTAACCTTAGCTTTCAAAAAAGAAGACAATAGAAAAACAAGATTGTGTATCGATTTTAGAGAAATAAATAAAATGGTGGTACAATTTATAAGACAATTTGTTTATTGGTTGTAGTTCTTTATTTGTAATGACAAAATAAATTATGTGTTTCTCTGTTAACAAAGAAACTACATTTAAAGTTTATTTGTCGATTATAAAAACATTATAACACTTATTTTTCTGATATCTTGATTATTTGAATGTCAACAAACAAACAAAAAAACAATAATAATCTGTTTGTATGTCACCATGACAACACATAATGAATTACATTTGAAAAGTAATTCATTATTAAAAGTAATATCAAAAATTACTACAAGTATTCTTATACAGGGTGTTAAGGGACGTACTTGACTTACTTTAACCAGTGATTCCTGACATTATTTGGAGTAAAAAATGAAATAAAATTTTGGTCTCCGGTGACATTTTTGATGTTTTTTTTATTTATTTTTTCTACAAAAAAATGGTAGGTGTTGGTCAGTTGGAGGCGGGGTTAGGGGTTGGTCGGTTACTCGGCTAAGTGACCAGTGACGACATGCAGAAGAAAATTTTTTTGTTTGATTTTGAAGAAAAAAAATAAAAAATTCATCGGCGAAAAAAGCATAATCACAGTTTAATTTTGAACCAAGGTCATTTATGAATATTAGAAAAAGAAGAGGACCCAGATTTGACCCCTGTGGTACACCAGAAGTTACATTTATAGGGAATGATTTGTATCCATTAATAAATACTATTATGAATTAGAATAAATGTTATTAGTTTAGAAAATTTACTGGATGAATGTAATCAGTTCTTTTTCATAATAAATCAATTTTTCATAATATACAAATTAAAAAAAAAATAGAATCATTTTTTAGTCTTTTAATTCTAAAATATTTTCTTCCACCTTCTTTTGTCCGTGTAGGGTATCGAAGGTCAGAAGGGGCGGCAAAATTTGAATAGCCTACTGGCGGCAAATGTCTTAATCCGCCACTGTGCACGGATAATACGGAATATTCCTTTTTTAACTAATAGACTATCAAATATGACATTTTCGGAGGTGCCAGACTTATAAAATAAATTCTAGTCAAAATAAAAATGTACCTACTTCGAATTATTGGATTGATGTTTAAACTAAGAAAGCTGCATGTCATCATAATTTAAAAAAAACATCCCAGGTTTTGAATGGTTTGTTTGGCAAAGCAGGGTTTGTCTAGCATCTAGCGCAGGGATGGCGAACCTTTACGAATCAACGTGCCATTTTTCTAAAGAAATGTTTAATGAGGTCATAGACGTGCCATCAAATAATTTTGACTTTGTGATTATTGGGAAAATAATAATAATAAATACTTGCTATCAATTAAAAACTCTTTATTTACTACTTTTTATTTGAAATAAACTTATGAAACCATTTTTTACCCACCATACTTGGAGCACCATCTGTTGTTACGAAAATAATTTTTTCCAAATCGATTTCTTTTTCCGTACAAATATCAGTGCCCTTTGTAGTGTTAGCAACGATTTTATCGCAATTAATTCTTCCTTAATGACGTTTCCAACGCAATATCGAGCAAAAACAGCTAAACGTGCAGATTTAGTGACATCAGTGCTTTCGTCAAGACAGCGATATAAAAGAAGCAGAGCTTATGTCAATTTTTTGTTGATTTGTTACCTTTTCGGTCAGTTTTAAGATTCTTTCTTTTATTGTGTTTCTGGACAGAAGAGTATCTTTGATACGCTGAATTATCTTATCTTTATTATCGATATCATCAAAAAGAGAGGGCGAACATGCAATCCAGGCTTCCTTCGAAAACTTTCCCTCTTGAAAAGGTTTACTATGCCGAGCAATGCAGCCGCGTAACTTGCCACGCTCGCATGACATTTTTTTCGTGGTGCATAATAAATTTTGTGATCACTGCTCAGTGACGTGCCCAAAATATTCGTTGCCAAAAATTGTCGCGTGCCATTAATGGCACGCGTGCCATTGGTTCGCCATCCCTGCTAGCGGGTATGTATAATTATTCGAATACATTTCTTTCCATGTTCTGCTGTTATAAATACAGGTACAAACCTGTCAATAAATTATTGTTTTATATAGCAATAATATTTTTTTCTATGATTGGCAGCATTGATTGACTGTCTATGAAATGTTAAATAAAAACGATGAAATGGCGTTACCGCGGAAATGAATTAATTTTTACAAAATTAAAATGATAAATGCATATTTTTTGGTCTCTCCCGACATAAATACTCACTTTTTGTAATAATAAAGCTAAATCTAACTGTTTGAGTAAAAAATATTCCGTATTAACGAGAAAGCGGTTCAATGCATAAATAAAATTAGATAATTATTATTATCATTGTTATTTATAAAAAAAATATAAACCGGGAAAAAGAACAACAAAAAATAACAATGGGAATAGCGAAATAAACATAAACTAAATAGCTTAAACGTACAAGAAATAGGTACACACTAACTATCATACCGTTTTTCCGAAGGGGTAGACAGTAAGAATAGACCACCAACCAACTCTGTCTTGGCGCACACTCCTGGTATCATTCACATCGTTTCATATAATATACTCTTCTGTTATTCCGACTCAAGTACTTGATTGATTTGATCGTGCCATGTCCCCGACTTCTTGTATTCCGTGTCATATATTCACTCAACACCCCTTTCTTCGTTCATCTACATCTATCCAATACCTATTATCCAGTATTTCAGTACTCTAAAATAAAAAAAATCCCACAAAACGTTTACGTTTATCGATATTTTAAGTATTTTTGGTTGAGGTCAACAATAACGACTTTTAAAATTTTTTTTTAAAGAAAGAAAAACATTTCAGGGTTACGAATAACCCAACAATGTTTGAAAATCTCCTACTACCACCACACAAAGCCGAAAATGTTGCTTCTGTTGTGATGGAGGACTTAGCCAGCCGAGGAATCGAACATGCGACGCCCGGGTGGGACCCAAGCGCTATGCCCACTCAACCACTGACTGGTCAATTCTTCTTCAAACTTTGCAAATACACTTTGTGGAGTAATTTTTAATTAAATGAAAACTAATAACTTTGTAAAAACACTATTATACGATCAATATTATCAACATGTTTCGAAAACAAAGTTTTCTTCGCAAGGGCAAGAAGAACACTTTGTTTTCGAAACATGTTGACAGTGGTGTTTTAAAAAAGTTATTTGTTTTCATTTAATAATGATTTCTTCCCACCCACCTGATTCATAATTTCAACGAAAAAATAGACAATCTGTATACATGAAGAATACACACGCCCTTGGGGTATTTTTCACAAAAAACGGTGCTATACAGATCATCCAATTATTATTAATATACTTTTGACATAATTTTCATTACGTCTACGCAATAGATAAAATGAAATAATATTAGTTTTTTTCCCGACAACAATTAGTATATCGATGTATTAAGAAAGCGTCTGTCTTGCCGAGACATTATCGCTAAACAAACATCGACAGCTAAATTTATATATATATATATATATATTCGCCGATATCGCTTAGTTATCGATTTGGCCATACTAGGCATCCAGAAAGCGGAAAGCTCGCGGGGCGTTGCGACGTCGACGCCTCTCGCCGCCGTGTCAGTGCCGTCATTGGACGATGGCGCGTCACAATATTGAAAAATGCTATTAAACTGCCCGGCCCAACCTTCCTATTTAATATGAATATAAGTTTGGAGTCGTATAAGCCGAATCAACACGGAGCTATTATTAAACTCCATCGCGCACGGCGAGGAGAACTTTGAATGGCAATAATAAACATATTATAATATCTCTTTCATCCTTTCGTGCTATGTTATATTAAATAATATGACGCTCTACATCAGTGATTCCCAAAGTGGTCCAGGTGGACCCCCAGGGGTCCACGGGAGACTCGACGGGAGTCTACGTTGGCGCGATAAAAAAATGGGGGTTCACAAATTGTAAGTGGGGGTCCACGAATATTTATCTGGTTTCAATAATAAAGTACAAAAATGTAGGCTTGGCTTTAAAACATTTTGGCTGCAGGCAGAAATACCCGAAAAATATCCTGGGCTGTGGGAAATTGCGAGAAAACTTTTGATAGCGTCTCCCTCGTTATACCTTATCGAATTTTTTTTAGTGTCGTTACAAACCTATTAACAAAAAAATTAAGCAGATTGAACATCCTAGGATCGGAAGTTTTGCAGTTATTACTTACTAAGCTGAAGCCAAATATTGATCCATCCATCCATCATTAAATCCATCAAGTACATCCCTCCCATTAAAATTATGACTATTTTTTTAAAGTTGATTTGCATTCTTGAAGTTTCTATTAAGCCTGTAATCATATTATTTTTATAAATAAAACATAAGAAAGTATACTATTTTTCTAATATGGTAGAAATGTAGCAGCAGGGGATCCACCGAAACCAGACAAATTTTAAAAGTGGTCTACGAGAAAAAAAAGTTTGGGAACCTCTGCTCTACATTATATATTAATTAGCGAGTATCCGCAATGCGTTGTAATGCCATTCAACGAAAGAAATTGTTTCTTCCTGTGTGTCCTTTCCCATGCGTCTCCGTTCCCACTCCCTTTCCACCTTTATCCCTAAGGGGGGTAATCAAGTCTTGAAGCATGAATTGTTGGTATTTTTTCAGATACAATAAAAAAACAATAATATTTTGAAAGCCATTATTTTACCAAATATTTATTAAACATTAAAGAATACACAAAAAATCAAACAAAAAAATTTTAAATTAGAAAAGTTACAGAGTGAAAGTGAGGGGCCTAAAAAATGGCGCGCCTTTGTTGACACGATTGCAACCCTCCTTGTAATAAAAAAAAAAATAAGCTATATTAATTCTTAATCCAAACAAATGCTGCTATGGCCCGAACTAAAGTAATTTTTTTTTCGCAAAATGGCGGCTATCTGAACTAAAAAGACATTTTATTACCAGTTTTTTTCCGAATTTTTTTAAAATAGTAAAAATTGATATTTTCTTACAGTTTTAGTTAGCGCGAAAGAGTAATGTATAGAGAAGGCTCACACCAAATTTCAAGTAAATTGGTTTAGTAGAACTTGAGATATCGTGTCAAGCGTCTCGAAAAAAGTAGTTTCGAGAAACAAACGTTTAAAGTTTTGCTCTATTTAGATTCTAGCTAGATTGCGTCTAAACCAGTCGAACTAAAATGACTATAACTTTTAAAATAATTCAAAATTTAAAAAATCCTTTTAAGGATATAATATATAGTTTAGATATTCTCGAATATTATTCGTGATGAATAATATTCGTGAATATCTATCGAAACTATCGAATATGAAGAATTTTTTTTCTAGACTAGAATACCCCCTTAAGCTTTCCCTCCCCGATTCCACGTTCCCCTTCCATCTTCCAGAGGCCTTTCCACCTCTCTCGTTCCCTCTCCCGTGAATCCCCCCTCCCTGATCCCCTTCCCCCACCCTGCTGCTAAACTATATGAAATACACAAATTTTTCAAACAACTCGCGAACAAACTATTGCACAATGTTTATACAAATATACCAGAGCTCACCAATATATATGTTTTTATATATTCATTTTTATATCTCGTATTAAGACGATTGTAATTTTATGTAGAAATGTGTCATCTCATTTCTTACGAATTATAAAGGTGCTGTCAAGATAATAACATGAATAGAATGAAAAATAATATATTGTGTGATGAATGTGTTATTAAGGAATTAGCATTAAGTTTCTCGGATTTAAGGGTCGTTACCATTTGCGATCTTTATGAGCAAATTTATTTTGGAATTCAAGAAAAATAAATAATGGAAAATCAGTTCTCCTCTCTGAATCTCAAAACGGCTTTTTCCAGCAAATTTTTTTAGGGGCTGTTTGACAAGTCTAACTATTTATTCAGTAAATTGTTTTTTTATTATTTATTAACAGCTGACCCGACACACGTTGTTCTGCCATATAAATTATTTCTAGTGAATATTTTGGTTGTTAAATAAGAAATAACGAATGTATTGTAATGTGTGGGGATGGGATCTATGACAGAAAGAGGAATGGAGCGCTGTAGACGATGACCGCCGATAAAAGCAAAAAAACACCAACTAAAGTAGGAAAATGAAATAAAGAAAATCAATATGAATTTCGAAGAAGTGTGCGATATTTTTTGTAATTCCGTCTTTAGCCAACACAAATAAGCTCAATGGTTTGCCCACGCGAGAATATGATGCCGAATGAAATATCAAAATGACGCGACGCTTCTCGTGAATGTCTTGCGCATGTGTGGATGAAAGTTCGATGAGGCGGACGTAGCGCCATCTGCGATTAAAAAATGGGAGGGTAGGGGTAGGAGGGTTATATTATAACCTATTCTCATACCTACCAAATGTACATACCAAATTTCATAAAAATCGGTCAATCCGTTTCGGAGGAGTGCGACCACAAGCACCGTGACACGAGATTTTTTTTTATATATAAGGGAACGTACCCATACTACGTGACACGTTTAGGGGGGGGGGGTCTTCAAAATGTCACGCTCCATACAAATGAGCGGCGGGTTGCTTAGGATTTTGGTCACCGGGGGGGGGGGGGGGGGGGGGGTTAAAAATTGCACAAAGTTGGTCACGTAGTATGGGTACGTTCCCTAAGAAGATTAACGATTTTTTTTTTATTTATTTCAGGAGCTTCTAGATTATTTAGGCGTAGACATCTATGGGGCCATTCATTTATTACGTAAGACGATTTAGGGAGGGAGGGGGGTCGACCATGTCTTATTTTTTCTTACAAGGGGGTGGGAGGGAGTCTCGATAGTTCTTACGTAAGATCACAAAAATGCGCAAAGTTAAAATTATTAGTACCTTTGTAAGTACAAATTATGTTTTTTTGCTTGTAAATAAAATTTATTTATTGTTTATTTGTAAATATTACATAATACAATATAATGAACTTAAAATGTCCAACTAGGCATATGCCCGTTTTAGGACATTCCAATATGATAATGTTTTTACATGTAAATTATAGTAAGTTATAGTGTTGACCAGTGTTTCCCAATTTTTTTTCGCCCGGGAACCCTTATCGATCATACTTTTCTAGGCGGAACCCTATTTTTATAAGAAAAAGATAAACTCATAGTTTGAATACTTTCATGTTTACCTTGAAAAGAAAGATCTAAAGTTTTGTGTAAAACTTACATTAATGTGAAGAGTGATATCTTTTTAATTTTTTTGTTAAAATAGCATTGAAATCAGGCTTTGTGTCCAACAGCTGAATACGAAGATCTGGAGCTGCATCCAGTCTGTTTCTGTTCTTGTTTTTTTGTGTAAGCGTAAGCCGAAAAATCAGTTTCACACCGGTAAGTGGTCACAAACGGTAACAAAACTGTGATAGCCTTCTCGACGATTTCTGGATATTCGTTTTTAAGTCCATTCCAAAACTCATCCAGATTAGTTTCTTCTGAATTAAACAAACAAACTCCAACAGCTCGTAAGGCTTTGAAGCAAAGAATGGACGGTTACCTCGAGAGTGTTTTTTCTTGGGGTAAAAATAATCTCGTTGAATTTAATGTTTCAAAGACCCAATTTTGTCTGATTACGTCTAAAAGGGATCGAAATGAAAATCTAGTCGCTTTCAACGGAAGCAATCTTCCGAACAGGCCCTCCATTGATATGCTTGGTGTAACCCTAAGTGACCAGCTGAGGTATGGGGGCTCCATCGAAGCCAGAGTAAAGTTAGCCTCCCAAAAACTGGGCGTACTGTACAGGGCCCGCAGATACTTTAATAGTACACAACTGCTAACCCTGTACAAATCGCAAGTGCGCCCCACGGTTGAATTTGGCAGACACCTCTGGTCTGGAGCTCCAAAATACCTGAAAAATACCCTCGACTCTGTGCAGAAACGGGCGATCCGTTTGATAGATTCTCCCATCTTAACAGACGGATTGCAATCTTTAGAGCACAGGCGTCGGGTGGGAATGCTATCCTTGTTCTACCGGTATTACAATGGAAGATGCTCCGAGGAACTAGCAACATTGATCCCTTCGGCACCGGTGCATAGTCGGGAAATACGCCAAACGCGTGCCCAACATTTGTACACAGTTGACATTTGTCACATGAGAACGGGTCGTTTCTTCGACTCTTTCTTGTGTTCAACAGCTCGGCTGTGGAATGATTTGCCGGCCTCTGTGTTTCCTCCTTTCTACAACATGGGTCTCTTTAAGACCAATGTTCATTCCTTCCTCTCCTCAAAAAGACCCTCTACACAGCATCCCAGATGACATAGGCCCTGAGGGAAATTATTTTCCTCAGGGCCTCCTGTGTGGAGTTAATGTAAAAAAAAACATTTGTTGTAAGGAAGAAGAACATTTGATATCTATCAAAGTCTCGTACTCGGTTGCTGTACGTTTCCTGTGAACTAAGAATGGATTCTGTACCCAGTCAATGTCCTGCAGGTTTTTTTCAGGTAAATACTCTTCCAGAGATTTCTTGAGGGCCATCAAATGTTAGTTAATGCATTTTTCAATATCTGAGGTTACTCGCAACTCTTTTTTTTCCAGAAACTCGTTTAAAAGAGAAAAAAATTGGTACTGTTTCTGTTCAACACATTCTATCCAGAAGAAAAGTTTCTTTCTAAGAGAAGAGATTTTGTCGTTTACTGTAAAAGTATTTGTGTTTCTTCCTTGCAATGATCCTTGCAACAATCCGGACGGAACGCGGAACCCTTGTGATACTTCTACGGAACCCCAGGGTTCCGCGGAACACCTTTTGGGAAACGCTGGTGTTGACTATTCTGTTGGTAAAATAATACATATGTATATTCATATTCTAGAATACTTTCAGTTTTACCACGACATTTTTTCTATTGTTTAGCTGACATAATAAACTAAAGAAATATTAATAGATAAAACAAGAAAAATGAATTTGAAAATGAAAATGAATGAAGAAATTCTGTTGGTAAAATAATACAAATATATATTCATAAACTAGTATACTTTCAGTTATACCACGACATTTTTTACTATTGTTTAGTTGACATAATAAACTAAAGAAATGTTAATAGATAAAACAAGAAAATTAAAAATAAAAAACTGAAAGTAAAGAAGGAACTTTTCCTTTAACTCGTTGAATGCCGGGGTATGCCAGCAAAAAGCACCACCAATTAAAACGCGGCATTATGACACCACGTGACAAATATATAATTTCTAAAAATTGTTAATTTAAAAAATAAAAATTAAAACAAACCAAACGTGTATTCATTTTCCCTTTAGATTCTTACGTAATAAATATTAAACAGAGGGGAGGGGGTCAGCCTATTCTTATTTTTTCTTATAATAGGGGGGGAGGGGGTCGAAAAGTAGCAAAATTCGTCTTACGTAATAAATGAATGGCCCCTATCCCCGAAGATTTTTTGAACGAATGATCTTTATCTATAATAAACACAATTACATAAATAACTTTGTTTCAATTCCACTTTATTATTTCTTAATCCAACCGGTTTCGGTTCGTCCTGAACCTTCCTCAGGGGTGATCTTTATCTATTAGGGTCTTTGTTATCTTTACCTAATAGATAAATATCACTTTACTAATATGCAAAACACAGACACGTGCAAATAATATTTAATTTATTGTGAGCATTGGAATAATAATGCTTTCCCCATTACCTCAAAACTTAGAATTTGGAGATGTCTGACTAATCAACTGAATGATCGATATATTTAACTTCCCTGGGTATACCTTTCGATATAAAATTACTTGAATAAGTAAAAACATATTTAGTTATATTATATGTACATTAATAAAATGACACATTTGATTTGAAAATGTTACTGGATCTAAGTCACGCATTTGTGGATATTATGAGAATTAAATTATAGTAGGTACCTATTTAATAATCACATCAGTCGATCAATCGTATTATTTCTATAGCCTTGTCTCTCATGAAGAGGTATGTTCTTAAAATAATGAGTAATGCTTAACCCCCCAGGCCTCGGCCACATTTTTTCGTCTAAATATTTCCGCTTTGCGATTAAATTTCAAAATAATAAAATTAAAATTAACGCTTCATAAAACTAAAGACTGCCTTTGAAAGGTGATGAAATACACTTTCAAATTTTATAATTCTATTATATTTTTTTCAAATAAAAATGCATGCAAACATAAAAAGTTTTAAAAATGGTTCACCTTACATTTTTTCCAACTAATATTAACTGATGACGAAAAAAAAACAAACATATTTTATTAGGCAAATGCATTATGAACGTTATCGTCAGCTCACTTTTTTATCGTTTCATACAAAAATAATTAATAGAAAATTCACAATGTTTCTTAAAATTGCGGTCGGAAACTTTGGATTCATAAAGGTGTACATTTTAATTAATTTGCGGTCAACTTTTATATTTGAAAATAAAGCATGGTGTTCTCTTTCTACACCTTTTAGATCATAATACTTCTAACCATGATAGTACCTAAGGGAGACACAACAACTTCTACGAGACAATTTATATGAGTTGTTCCGAAACCCGAAAAAAATTAGCCTGAGGGGTTGTCATACCCGACACGCCATAGATTTGGTGCGTTTTGCGAGCCTTGAAAAATAAAAATTTTGAATTTTTTTATTATGTATTAAAACTAGGGATGCGACTTTTACACAAATAATCGATTATTTTTCTTAGCATGAAAAATCGATTTTTTAGAAAATTAAAATCGCTTAAAAAAATCGATTTTTTTCATAATCGATATTTTTTACAGTCCTATTCCGGACTAATGACTAAGCGTAGCAGGGCTGCGAATTAGGAATGTGACTTTTACATAAATAATCGATTATTAAATAATCGATTCTTTTTCTTAGCATAAAAAATCGATTTATAAATAATCGATTCTTTTTCGTAGCATGAAACATCGATTTATAAATAATCGTTTTTCTAGAAAATTAAAATCGACTTCAGTTGGAGAAAAAACGATTTTTAATCGTTTTTTTCATAATCGATAATTTTTTCACATCCCTAATTAGAACTTATGAAAATAAAAATTAATTACACTGGTATTTAAGTTAGAAGGTCATTATTTATTATTTAATGAAAATTATTAAAAACTTGAATGGAGTTCCTCATTGTTCTGCAAAAGGCAATTTATCTTGCTCGTTTACCAGCACCTTAACCCCAAGCTGATTTGTTTGCTTTTCGGAACGACTCATGTATATACATGTCTCATAGAAATCTTAGTGTCTCCCTTACTATTATGGTTAGGGAACGTACCCATACTACGTGACCAACTTTTTGCAATTTTTAACCCCCCCCCCCCGGTGACCAAAAACCTAAGCAAACCGCCGCTCATTTGTATGGAGCGTGACATTTTGAAGACCCCCCCCCCCTAAACGTGTCATGTAGTATGGGTACGTTCCCTTAGAAATATGATCCAAACGGTGTTAGAAAGAGAAAACATTACGCTTTTTAAAATGTACCTACACCAAAGTTTCCAACCGCAATTCGAAAAAAAAATGAAACTTTGGGAATTTTTTATTAATAATTTTTAAATGAAACGACAAGAAAGTGAGTCGAATAAAACGATTATAATACATTTGCCTAATAAAATAGGTGTGTTTATTTTTCTTCATCAGTAATTTTAGTTAGAAAAAACGTAAGGTGAGCCATTTTTAAAACCCTTTTCATTTTTACATTAAAAAAGTATATGTTTATTTCGATTTACAAAATTTGAAAGCTATTTCATCACCTTTCTAAAACGGTTGTTAGTTTTCGGAGGCGTTCAGAAATATTCCATTTATTTAGATTTTGTTTCAAAGAGGAAATATTTTGACCTTCCCAAAAAATAGGGTTAAAGAGATAGGTATTGACGTAGCTACCGAGGTAGGTACTTAACTAGATCGGTAGGTACTGAACTGTTGAAATAAGTAGGTACTGATCAGATTGAGCTACCGAGGTAGGTACTAGGTGCCAGTGAGCGTGAGTAGTGAGGTGATGCCCCCTGACGTGGACAAACGACAACACGGCTCGCAGCGGCCGGAGCCAGCTCACCCAGCTGGGGCCGCTTGCAGCTGCATTTCCAAGAAGGGCGGAGAGGAAATACGGCGTGACGCAAGCCACAAGCAAGCCCGGAGCAGCAAGTCGGAGCTCGGATCTGACACCACAAATCCTTGGATACATTCATACTGAATTAATCCAAATTATTCATACACAACATTACTTCATGTCAGTCTTTTATCACTTATACGCGAAATTTACTTTTTCCGAAATTTACTCATAAAAGGTCTATTGACTTTTTTGTTTTTGTTTACCGAGTAGGTACCTAATGCTAAAGCACATTTTCCGAGATGAACAGCGTGGATTAATTTTGATTTTTTAAAAGTTACATGCAAAACGTAGATAATTTTGATTTTGTTTAAGTTATACGCCAAAGTAACATTTTCCGAGACGTAAAACGTGGATTTTTTTTTTTTTTTACATGAGCTCCACACAGAAGGCCCTGAGGAAAATAATTTCCCTCAGGGCCTATGTCATCTTTGGGGATGCTGTGTGAAGGGTTTTTTTTAAGGAAGGGAAGGAGAGGAGAGTTCTAGGAAGGAAAAGGGTTTAAGGGGTGGGTAGGAATCTAGGGTTCAGTATGTCCTAGTCATCCGCCTCCAAGACCTAGACAAACCTCACCCCATGAACCCGGGCACCTCTGCTAAATCACCAAACGTAGCGAACCACTTGGGGTGACCTATGGCAGAGGTGTTGGTTATCCAATAAAGGTTCCCGGGGCGGCGGTACCCATTCCCGCCTCCCAAAGTTAAATTAATTTTGATTTCGTTTCAGTTATATACTAAGTAGCATTTTCCGAGATGTAAAAACAGTTATTTGGAAAAGTTAATTTTTCTATGATTCATTTTCCGCGTAATGGCGGCCACCTACAGTAGGTGCGAAATGACTTTATAAGAATTTCCATTACCCAGAGAAAAAAAAGGAAATCTGGTTGTACAAAGCATTAAAAACTCGCGAACGGTGAATTCTGGCGTCATAAAATTTGCACTGCTGTTTCTGTATGGAATTTATAATTGAACGCAATTTATTTTTATTTTTTACATTAGCTCATTAAGGAAAATAATTCCTTAGGGATGCTGTACAAAGGATCTTTTGAGGAAAGGAAGGAGATGAAGTTCTGGGATGGTAAAAGGTAAACGGGAAGGAATCTGGAGGTCAAAATCTCCAGGATTGACGGACGTATGAATCCATCCCTCCCACTGCGGTACAAGACGATGTTCCGAGAGACCTGCTTGGGACAAGGTCTCCCTCAACCAGTCTTTCCGGATCCGACATGCCGCGCAAGCTGGCGGGCAGATGCATCCATCGCCAATACCCCGACTAACCTCACCCTGTGAACCCGAGCACCCCTGCTAAGTCACCAAACGTAGCGAACCAGTTGGGGTTACCTATGGTAGAGGTTATATCAAATAGAAACTGATAGTGAACTAAATTTTATTTAATTGATTTGTTTTTTCACAATTTAATCATTACAAATAATATATTGTATATTTGCGGCACGTTCCAGAGTGGAAATACTCTCAATATCGCCCTGGTGTAAGACCACCATTCAGAATTTAAACGTTGCTTGAAATAGCTTTAGCCGTGTTTGGTTACTAGATCTAATTTAATTCTAATTCCCACCTTCCTCTTCACCGTCTCCTTCCCCTCCCCACTTACCTTCAGCCTCACAAAATACCCCGATTGGGTTTGCCATTGTCTCACCGGCTTCAGACGGGAGCAGTTGGAACCCTTGTAAGATAGTAACATAAAAAAGAGAACTGTTTTCAGCTCACATGTTAGTTATTTCATAGTATCAGAAAAAAGGCCGGAAAAAACAGAATAAAAAAGACGCCTATAAATAAGATGAAATTCAAAAATTTTACGTGTTTTCCCATAATTACAAAAAAAAGTTATTTTAGCGTATAACTTAAACAAAATCAACATTAATCCACGTTTTATATCTCGGAAAATATTACTTATCGTATAACTGAAACAAAATCAATTAATCCACGCTTTACATCTCTGAAAATATTACTTTAGCTTATAACTGAAACGAAATCAAAATTAATCCACGCCTTATACATTTCTGAAAATATTATTTTAGCTTATAACTGAAACGAAATCAAAATTAATACACGCCCCATACATTTCTGAAAATATTATTTTAGCTTATAACTGAAACGAAATCAAAATTAATACACGCCCCATACATTTCTGAAAATGTTATTTTAGCTTATAACTGAAACGAAATCAAAATTAATACACGCCCCATACATTTCTGAAAATATTATTTTAGCTTATAACTGAATCGAAATCAAAATTAATACACGCCCCATACATTTCTGAAAATGTTATTTTAGCTTATAACTGAAACGAAATCAAAATTAATACACGCCCCATACATTTCTGAAAATGTTATTTTAGCTTATAACTGAAACGAAATCAAAATTAATACACGCCCCATACATTTCTGAAAATGTTATTTTAGCTTATAACTGAAACGAAATCAAAATTAATACACGCCCCATACATTTCTGAAAATGTTATTTTAGCTTATAACTGAAACGAAATCAAAATTAATACACGCCCCATACATTTCTGAAAATATTATTTTAGCTTATAACTGAAACGAAATCAAAATTAATCTACTCTGTTCTCGGAAAATGTTACTTTATAACTGAAACGAAATGAAAATGAATCCACGCTTTACAGCTCGGAAAATATTACTATTGCATATAGGGAACTGAAACAAAATCCAAATTAAACCACGTTTTACATCTCAGAAATGTTACTTTTGCGTATAACCGAAACAAACAAAAAAACATGAACATTTACAAATACATTTCGAAAAATTTGCATAGTAAATTATAACGGAGCATCCATTCCGTGTTGACAGCATGTTAGTCAGTTAGTAACTCGCGCGTGCTAATGTGGAAAGTCAATCATGATTTGCACAACTACACAACATAACTAGATGATAATCAACTGCGATTGCGTGCATCTTGTCAGCTAAAATATTATTCGAATTAACAGAAATCAATTGATAAAATCACTGTAGGTATTTCTTTTTAGAATAAATTGGCACGTGATAAGTTATATTTATTTTGCACCATTGAGATAGTTAAATCGGTGATATACATACGTCAGCATACATAAAACATATCGTACTATATATGCAAAGGTAGAAAACAACCCGGAGCTCACGAAATGGGTTTACGTTTTTTAAAAGAAGGGGAGGGGACAATTTTTTTTTTAATTTTTCGGTCCCATTGGAAGTTAAATTTAAGCCCTAAATACAGAAAATTGAAGATTTTAACTCTTTCTTGTAGGTGCTGATTTGACATGTCTATAATTATTTCAATAGTTATAATCTACTAAAAACCGAGTTGATATTTTAGGTGTTCCTCGGCAATTACCCCATCGGCGGTCGAGGGGTAAGGCTCTCGAATAGTAATCCGAATGTCGCGGGTTCAATTTCCGGAATACGCAAGTAAATTTTATTTTATTGATTTGTCTTATTTCACAATTTTATCATTCAAAAATAATGTAAGGCATATTTGAGTCCCGTTCCAGAATAGAAGAACTCTCAGCATCGCCCTGGTGTAAGACCACCTGTTGGAATTGAAACATTGCTTGAAATGGCTCCTGCCGTGTTTGGTGACCAGTTCTCAATAGTCAGGAACTTCCCAATCTTCCTCTTTCCTATCTCCTTCCCCTCCCCACAACCTTCAGCCTCACAACATACCCCAATTGGGGATGCCATGGTCCCACTGGCTCCAGACGGGAGCAGTTGGGACTCTTGGGCGGTATTCATGTAAAAAAAATAAAAATGTCTGTGTGCGTTGATAACTTGCCGAGTGAGCGAGGGGGTTGTCAGCTGTTGCAAGGCTATCTGCCGGCTGTAATGGATCCATCAGGCGTTTTTCGCGTGGCCGATATTTTTTTCATATAAAATATACTACTTGTGTCCATGCGTACTATTGAATTCATGTACATAGAACCGGCGCTCGAGGGATTTTTTTAGCACCGCAAGGGAAGAGTTTAAAGAAAAAAACATATCAGAGCTGAAAGGGATACACGATTTGTTTTCTTCTGCAAACGCAGACAGACAGCAGCAAAAGGCTTCAAGAAATTTGCACTGATTATTTTTAGCTCCATAGTCATTTCCATAAAGGGCCATCAGGCTTATATTTGTTTAACAGTAAAAAATCTGATAAGAAGCCGTATTTGTCAATCATTATAAAATTTAAAAAAAAATTCAACTTCGTAGCTGCAACGCACGAAAACATGTGCAATAGTATCTAGTTATTGCATTTGATTGTCATGTGATATATCGAAAGTCGTTAAATAAAATTACATAAAAAAATCACACATTGCCTTTATACAGGGTGGCGCAAAATTAATCATTCAATTTTGTTTTTGAATAAATTTATTACTAAATAAAAAAAATGGTTTTGAGTGATAGAAATCTTTATTTGGACTTTTAAAATTTTTTCTGTTAAATAAAAAAGATGATATCCGTCAAGTGGCTGCCGCCAGTGTTTATACACATTTGTGCCCGTTTTATCGCATTTTCCATGACTTTCCTGCAAGATTTCCGGTGATAACTGTTCGCATTCCTGTCGAATATTCTCCTTAAGGGCTGCGATTGTCTGAGGCTGGTTGGCATAAACTCGCGACTTCAAATAGCCCCAAAGAAAGAAGTCTGGGATGGTTAAATTGGGCGATCTTGCTGGCCATACCAAATCGCCAAAGCGAGAGATTACGCGACCAGGAAATGCTTCCTTCACAATATCCATTGTGGCTCGTGCTGTGTGCGTGGTTACACCGTCTTGTTGAAACCACATGTTCACCAAGCCCCGCTCATCCAATTCCGGAAGTAAGAAGTCGTTTATCATGGCCCTGTAGCGTTCGCCAGTAACAGTGACCGTAATGCCAATGGCGTCCTCAAAAAATACGGCCCAATCACTCCTCCCGTGTTAACGCCGCACCACACAGTGGCTTTGAGTGGACGTAATGACTTTTCGTGCATCGCACGCGGATTTTCAGTGCCCCAGAAATGAATATTTTGCTTATTGGCGTAACCGTTTAAGTGGAAATGCGCCTCGTCGCTCATGATGACTTTAGACACAAAATCGCTAAAAGCGTTAAAGCTTAAATCGACACAATTATTCCCCGCTCTTGCGGAGTATAGCGCTCCATTGCTTGTCTGTTTGTATTCTGCAGCTGTCTAGTTCACAAATGTCAAATATGATTGAGGTACGACGCCATTTGCAAAAATTATAACATCTTCCGATAGGGTGATTAATTTTGCGCCACCTTATATATACTAATATTTGATTTTAAAACTACTTTTTCCTGCGTTTTTTTTTCATTTTTTATTACCCGTAAATGGCAAGACACGGGTTTAAAGTAAAGCGGCATATATTGAAAAGAAAAATTAGACAAAACTTAATTTCAAGTGTTAAAATATGTTTTAATTTATCGCCGAAATCGCTTATCAAAATAACAAATCTAGGCGCAGACATCTTGCACGTATGATACGTACACACGTAATGCGCTAATTGCTTTCACCTAACTTATTCGGTTCAGATTGGTCTTCGATAGATAAGAATGATGTCATGACAATATTCTACCTCTGATTCCCTTTTCTATGAGAGGTTCGCCATCATGAGGCCAAACTTCACTCTAGACAGCAGCAAGGATTGAAATCGTTCATGTCACTTAAATTTCAAAGCCATAGAACGCTTTTAAAATTACCATGACGATTTACGGTTACGGTACCGTGACGGCAAAAAAGGCTATAAATATATGTTCCTTATCACAATAATGCTGCAGCTCTTTCAAAAGATGAGATACACAATGTACGTAGGTCTGTTTCCTCTAAAGATAAAAAAGTAATCATTTTCTTGCATCTCTCTCACACTCGGCAACCCTTACAATAATAACCGATACTTTTGAAAGTATGGAATATAGTTACAAAGATAACATTAAAGTGTGAGTGAATTCCACCCCCCCCCCCCCCAAAGAAGCATACAATCATTACCATACATATACATCCCCCTCAAACGTAAAAAGAAAATGCAATTCCCGTCGCCGTGGCTGAATAAGATATATCTGTTTCCTCCGAAGGAAAAAAGTAGTACTTTGGAAGAAACAGACACACGTATTTTGTGCATGTCATATTTTGTCTCACCATTGATTAATGTGTAAGAATGAGCTGCAGCATTTTAACGATAAGGAACGCATGTTTATTGCCTTTTTTAGCCTTTTTTTATTTTTTCTTTTTTAGCAAGCGTGAATCATAACGGTACTTTTAAAAACGTCTTAGAGCTGCTTATTTCTTTTCAAGTTTTCCATCGATCATCCATCCCATTGATGCTGGATTATCTTTAGGGTATTGTTGGGTATTATTACCACATCAATATCTTGTTGCAACCAGTTGCAACAAGATATTGATTTTTTTTCTTTTTGTATCTAGTAATAAAATCTCATGTTGTCACATCTTTCGTAATGTTTGGTATATTACGATGATGCCACAAATTAAAAAACTGTTTACACCTTTGGCAAGTACGATAAACGTAAAAAAAACGAGCAGAGGACAAACTATTTTTTTCGGTGCTTCGTAGCCAATCGGTCTTCGTGTGGTGCTTCGTAGCCTTCCCACTCTTGTCTACTTTAGTTTTCTGAAGGTTTCAGTTCCACGTGTGAACTGCACACATTTTTTAAAAATATAATATAGATACGGACTACTGGTTGTCGGTATGTTTTGCTTTTTTGATAAGTTACTTCTTATAGGACTAGGAGTTAGGACCCTCAAAAAATCGCTAAAATTGCCTTGTTTGAACGCCACGACGACGCGACGTTCGGCATACAATGACAAGATAATTAATTTTTTAAAGCAAAACGAACAGACATAAAATATTTTCTTCTTATTAGAAGAATTATCGATTTTTAAGATTTTTGTTTACTAACTGTATTCAGTTAGTAAACAAAAATCTTAAAAATCGATCCAGTTTTGGAGGGAAAAAATTGGAAATACAAAATCTCGATTTTGACGATTTTATTTAGGTATTATCAGCCTGAGGTGCATTTGACCCTTTCGCTCAGTACTCTGGGGAGTAAGAGTGACAGTGACAGCAACAGTTTGGTAAAATACCTATTATTCTAATTTCTCGTCGAACGGGTTTTCTCTTAGATTAAAGCCGAGTTGGAAGTTCAGGTGGACTGCGTTTTAAGTTTTAACTTGACCATGTCAGCATAAACTATGAACCGCGCTCCGGGCGCCTCCAAGGTATCGTTTTGGAAGAACGCCCACTGTATGCGCACAAGATAGCTTGGACATTTTTCCTGATTGAGAGGAGTCCAGCATGAAGATTGGTGTTGAAAATAAGTTTGCGCGAAGGGTACCGCGATTGCCAGATGAGAGAGCAGATGACAAAAAAGCAAACGAATGGACATTTTAAAGCGGTGTTTGGTGATGTTTAATCACAATCCGAACGATTTTTCTGACAATTTTTACTAGGATCCATCACTACATCTCGTCTATATGGTGCTATAGCATCACGTGATGCAAAATGTTGTATCCAATGGCGACATGTGGTAGAAAATATATGTTTTGTTTTGAATTTAAAAAAAAAGTCACCGGACATCAAAATGACGGTATATTTTTTACTCCTAATAAGCTCAGTAATCGCTGGTTAAAGTGTGTAGGGTACGTCTTGATACACCTCGTATAGTGGTCCACCGAGCGGGTTGAAATAGAGCGCATTCCCTCGAGTGATTCAGCGATTAGCGCTGATCAGAGTGTCGCTGGTTGTAGTGTCAGGGTGTCAGCGTTATGCGTGATGCGGTGTCAGGTGATATCACCGGCACTTCCCAGAAGGACGCCGCCCGCCGCAAGCTGCTGGCGTCGCGGCGAACGGAAATAACGCGAGGAGCGACGCCCGTTCAAGGACCAGCGGATGGCCAAAGGTTTTGGATGAAATTCCTCGGCGATGTTGCCCATTTCCGAGAAGGATCTCTGTCGAATGGCAACGCATGACTAGAACGGCGGATTGACAGGATTGCGGAACGGGAGTACGTTTTTTAAAGGTGACCAGATAATTGAGAAAGGATTTTTGTAAACAATATTGGGAGGTCGCCACATCCAATTTGAAAACCTATGGATTTCCAACCAAAAAATCTGTCAATACGCACTGTACTAACATAAAAATACATTTCTGGTAAGCAAAAATTCATTATTTATGAAAATATGTTTTATAACAGTTTTCCGAAAATTTTCTAGAATTTGAGAAATATGTGAAGTAAAAATTTGTAAAGGAATGAGGGGAATCGAAAATAAAAGAAGGTACGGACAGAGTAATTAGTGTTAGCAGAATTTGAGGCCCCACGAAGACAGACATGGCACGATCAAGCTAATCAAATAATCGTGTGATAAAATGTGTCAATAAAAGATGAGTAGGCATGAGGAAATGTGTATGAATATCGATGAAGCAAGAAGGAGTAGATGTAGTAAATAATGTAAACAACTAAATATTTTATTTAAAACTAGCGAGTTCCCGGCATGCGTTGCTATGGCCACTTAACAAAGAAATTGTTTCTCCCTGCGTATCCTTTCCCATTCGTCCCGTCCCCCTGCCGCCTACCCTTCCTCTCCCGCATCCCTTTCCCCTCACGCGTTCCCACTCCGCCTTCTCCGCCTTCCCTCTCCCCACTCCCCTCTCACGCTTTCCCCGTCCCGCGAACCCCACCCTCGAGTTCCCCTCCCCCTTCCCGCATTCCATACATTCAGTCCAGGTATTCAGTTTGCAAACCGCTCGCGTATTGTAATTTTTTTTATAGAAATTCAGTTTTCAAACAGCCACCTATTGCAATTTTTTTATACAAATGCTGGAGGTCACCAGTATATATACAAACCTTCGCGGGCGTGCTCACAACAACTCACAACAGCCGGACCTCGAAGCCAGAACCCGCAAAAGAACTCGAACCCGGGACCTACTCCCGACTCACGAGTGGCTCGGACCGAGACGCACGAGTTCGATCTGAGCCGGACCTCGGAGCCGGAACCTGCAAAAGAACTCAAACTCAGGACCTGCTCCCGACTCGCAAGCGGCTCAGACCGAGATGCACGCGTTCGACCGCAGCCGAAACCCGCAAAAGAACCAACATCTTTTTTTTTTTTTTTTAAGAAAGACAAACATTCCCGGGTTACGAATAATCCAACAATGTTTGAAAATCTCCTACTACCACCACAGAAAGCCGAAAATGTTGCTTGTGTTGTGATGGAGGACTTAGCCAGCCGAGGAATTGAACACGCGACGCCCGGATGGGATCATCCGCACATTTTTTGCTGCTATCTTTAGGTACGATTGTAAAATTCTCTCAGAATTAATTTGCCATCTGGATAGTGTTTTGTATAAATATATCATTTTTTTAATTTTTAATATGCAACATCTATTGACTTTTCACAAGTATGTATATGACGAATATTCAACACCTTTGTAGGGGAATAACTTATTGAATAAAACCTCAAATTGTAATCAATACAATATTATCTCTACATATTATAAATTAAAGTCCCCCGCGTCGTCTGTCTGTCTGTCTGTTCGCGATAAACTCGAAAACTACAACGGATTTTCATGCGGTTTTCACCAATAGATAGCGTGTTTCGTGAGGAAGGTTTAGGTAAGTGATTTGTCAAGGATTTGTGTAAATTGGTTGAAACATAACGATAATTTATGAAGTGTCGGAAAAAGTCAAGCCGCCTGGTAGCTTTCATCGAAAACGCTGCCTAATCTTTTTGGGATATAACAAAACAATGCATGGTAGGATATTCCTCTTTTATAGATCTACAAAAAAGTCCGTGAAGGCATATATCTATCTTTTACGGATAGCTTACTATACCCATTCTATCTTCTAAAAAAATAAAGACGGCGGTGGTTATAAAGGTTGGATAACCATCCAGTAGATGACGTTGTGTTTTATTAGCCACAGCAACGCGTGGCCGGGTCAGCTAGTATATTATAAAAGAAAGTGTATGAAAGTTTGCGTCCCGTTAAAACTCAGAAACGAGTCCCGGTAGAAGCAAGGGAGTAGCCCTGGTAGCCCTCTATCCCCATCCATGAAGAAGGTTCCCATTTTTACCTGAAGGGCATACTTTTGAAGATATAAGGGCTGGAAGTTTCACCCCCTATCAATTTCTGGAATAGTCCTGAACATTCCAGAGTATTCAAGAACATTCCACAACATTTTAGAACGTCCCGGAACATTCATTTCAATCGAAGCCTTTTTTTTTATGGGTGAGGCAACCCATTGGTAGGGGTATATAAACCAATATCCGTTATGGGTTCGAACGTCAGTTCAATCTCATATCAACTTCCCTGAGGGAAGCGGGTCCACCAGCTAGTATTTAATAATTTATTGAAGACGATATGTATTACATCCTATGCTCATTCCACCTCAAAAATATTTAAGATTACAATAATTGTGTTTGTAAATGTCATCAATGTGCAGGCAAAAGTCACCAAACAACATACAAGTTTTGAGATATCAAAATTTGAATATTTGAGAAAAAATCTTAATTGAATAATAACTTTAGGTAGAGTTTGGCAATTAAGTCTAGAAATTTATTAAATTGGAGCAAAATTTTTTCACTACTATGGCAACACCGAATTACTCGCTTTGTCTATGACGTTTCGTATGGCTGTTGGCTGTCATCCGATTTACTGTCTTAAAACAGCGTAGAACACAGTGAAGATCGCTCATTTAATAATTATTTTTTTCATTGTTTGCCTGTGCATTGTTTGAATTAAATAAAAATAAATAAACCAATACGTAGTGGTGCAAGAGAAGTTATATACCTACTGGGTTTTTTGAAGCTGCCTAGCCGATTATTAATAAATTTTTAGGAACCTACGTTTTTATATCGAAATAAACGCCCACTTAAAACTTGATTTTGATTTATTTTACTTCTATTAAATTTTAATATATTATTTTAATATATTATAATTATAAAGTTTTTTGTGCAAAATTTTTGAAAATACAAATACGCCATGAAATATGCCTTTTGGCAGAGGTGTTTTTTAAAACATACATTCATTGTCTTACGAGCCATCTTGGTGTTGCCATTTAAAACCTAGAAAACGATCGCAGCGCCATCATTTATTTTCTACACTTAATTGCCAAACTGTAAAGCCGGTTTAAAATTTGATTAGAGTACCTGTATATCAAAAGGAAACTAGATTATAAAACATATTACAATACGGGTTAAATCTTAAAAAAAAAATTTATGTGCATTACAGATTTATATAATCCTGTTACAATACACATAACACATACATAACTTTAAATGAAAAAAAATTATAATAATACATATTTTAGAGCTCTTGCCTAAAATGACTCTTGAAACCTTTAAGATCAATGTTGAAAATGTCAAGAGACCTAGAGATATCATTTAGCAGCTGCTTACCTCTTGCATGCTATGCTGGGCCGTGTGGTATTATTATTCACAACTGCCAGTTACAAAAATAATCATATCATCATCAATCTCTCTATACCCAGAGAGATTCACGAAATTACAAATCCAATTATTACGAAATTACAAATCCAAATTACAGCCTGCCAGTCGACGTTCCTTACGCTAGCTGATAACGTAAGTGGCACTATCTTTTAGCATTTATAAAGATATTATATAAACATTTTACATTTCATTATGTTCCGCGTGTTATATTCTTACTTTGTAAATAATTAAAATACCATTTGTAAGTAGTAGTCATATCAATTTTTTGAGTCGGACATATTGGACAGTATTCTGCATAGAAACCACCTGATATGGTGACCAGGTCAAACCAAGCGTGGGAAACCGTTACCACGGCCATAAGAAATCTTGCAGAACAAATTGGAGGACTTAAAGATCACATCAAGGAACTTAATAACAAAATTGGTAAATTTATTGTTATATTGCGCAACCAGCGATCCAGTTACCTCATCCACCCCACCTACTGACAATAACCCTACCACATCTGAAGCACCTATTTCTGTTGAAATAATACTAGACGGGGAGGATAGCCCTGGAGAACCGGAAAAGCTAAAAAAAAAGAAAAAACCGAGAAAGAAGAAGGTGACACCTACTGCACAAGAGGAACCAAACCGTTATTCTCTCGTCCTTGGTAACCAAGAAGATTGGAAAGTTCAAGCCCGCAAGCATCGCCAACGCACGCGAGCAATAACGGGTACGAGGACCGACACATCTTTACACGCAATAAAAAGAAAATTCTATATTCACGCTTGGCGTTTCAACCCGAATACAGAAATACCACAAATACACCGCTTTCTCAAGTCCATAGATCCAAACATTGATTTTGACATTGTCAAACTGAATGCCAAAGGAAATTACAATTCCTTCAAAATTGGCGTTCCCCAAGAAAAGGAAAATACTTTCTTAGACGCAGCAAATTGGCCGGCAGGAATTGCAATAGCAAAATACAAATTCCTAGGAAAAAGCGTGCCTACTTGATGGCGAAATTAGAAATTAAATATCAAAATGTCCGTGGCCTTAACACAAAAATCGACGAATTTTCAAGAAATATTATTTCTCAAAATTCAGAAGTGATTGCGTTGACGGAAACATGGTTACAAACATCTATTTTTGATAAGGAACTGTTCACTGATCAGTACACAATACATCGACGTGATCGAGACGGGCAGCGAGGGGGAGGGTTCTTCTCGCTGTTCGTAAACCGCTTGCTTCAATGCGCCTAATGGAATTAGAAACACACGGAGAACATCTATGGGTAAAGGTTTTTAAAAATAACTTTACCGTACTTATATGTGTAACTTATTTTTATTGCACAGATGATGGTGAAAATAGACGCAACTTCTATGAGCATTTAGATACGAATTCGAATTTATTATTGAATAAAAATATTATTTTACTGGGTGATTTTAATCTAAATAATAAACCTGAAGAAATTTTAAATGATTTCAAATATTTTTGTTGCTCAAATGGATTAACACAGCAGAGTGAAGTATTTAACAGTTATGAAAATATGCTGGACCTCGTCCTAAGTAACCTTTCAGTATGTGAAGTGACGAGAAGCGAGGAGCCGTTCGTCAAAGAAGATCGTCATCATCCAACACTGGCCATCATGGCGAGTCTCGCGCGAGCCACGCGCACACGACGTAACGGTCACAACAATCCCCACGCCTGCACTCGCCCCGCCTCGTCTGCACAACCTACCAACTGCTACTCGCAATATAACTTTAAGCATGCTGATATAAAATTGTGTCAAAACATTTTATCACATTTTGACTGGACATTTCTTAAAAGCATACACTCTGTTGATGTTGCGGTAGATTATTTTTATAATGTTTTAGCAAGTGTTTTTGATTTATGTGTACCAATTAAGAAATCAATAAATGTGAGTGCAACCTACCCGACATGGTTCACAAAATCAATTATTGACAAAATAAAAAGCAAGGAAGCGCATCGCAGAAGATATAGGTTGCACAAGAAGCAGTCTGATTACTTGTTGTTTTCTGCGGTGCGATCCGAGCTCAAAAAAGATATTGCTGTAACTAAACAGCAATATTTAAAAAGAATTCAGGACGGGATTAAAGACGATGTCAAATGTTTCTGGGATTTCATAAAATCACAGAAAGCAAACTCCAGATCGCATAATGGCCTGAAGAGTGGAGACGAATTTATAACAGATTCAGAATCTATTTGTCAGATGTTCGCAGACTACTTTCGGTCTGTATATGATAGTAAAACCCCGGATCTCAGTACGGAATTTACGAAAACAGAAATTCCATGGAACTTAGGTGACATATCTCTTGGATTAACTAATCCGAAAGAGGTTGAAGCCTACATTCGTAAGCTGAAGACAGACAAGGCTACAGGACCGGATGGAATTCCTTCCAGTATTATCATTAGCATAGCGCCAATGAAAAGTGAAGCCCTTTGTTATATATTTAACTCTAGTATTTTGACTTCTACATTCCCCCAAATTTGGAAACTGACCCGAGTCAGTCCTATTTTTAAGGCTGGAGATAAGACAGACGTCAAAAACTACAGACCGGTAGACGTATTATCAGTGCTACCCAAATTTTTGAAAAATTTATTTGTGACAAATTAAGTCACCAGATTGCGCCATTCATTGGTGAAAATCAACAGGGTTTCCTTCCAAAGAAATCAACAATCACAAATCTGCTTAATTTTTCGCGGTTGGTAGCCACCAGTTTGGACTCGAGGCACCAAACAGATGTAGTTTACACCGACTTTGCCAAGGCATTTGACCGTGTTAACCATGATATACTTCTGAGGAAAATGTTTAAAATAGGCTTCGATCTACCAACACTGAACTTTTTTTCATTTAAAATCCATTTTCATTTAAAATCCAGAAGTCAATTTGTTTCGATAAATGGACATAATTCAAAAAAATTCCAAGCGCAATCTGGAATTCCTCAAGGGTCTAACCTCGGACCTATGTTGTTTCTAATACTTATAGATGACATCCAAAACTGTGTTAGGAACGGCAAATGTCTACTATTTGCTGATGACCTTAAAATAATGATGGAAATAAGCTGCCAACAAGATTGCTTTAAAATGCAAACTGATCTGGATGCACTATCTGAATGGTTGTTGGCAAACAAATTAGATTTTAACACAAAGAAATGTGTCACAATGTCCTTCACTCGTTGTAAAAACATAATAATTTACGATTATAAAATAAAAGGCGAAACGTTATCACATGTAAAATCCGTGAAAGATCTCGGTGTCGTCTTTGATCCCGAACTGACATTCTCGTGCCATATATCGCAGCTCACTCAGTCTTGCTACAAACTTCTTGGATTCATCATCAGGACTTGTAAGCAATTTGATAACCAAGAAGCTAAGCTAGCGTTATTCGATGGCATACTGAGAAGCAAGCTGGAGTACGCGAGCGATGTTTGGACACCGTACCACCAGAAGTACATTGATATGTTAGAGCAAATCCAGAAGAAATTCCTCAGGTATGTTTATATGCGGAAGCATGGAACCTATCCAAGGTTCATGCACCATATTGACTTACTTGAGGAAACTGATTCTGTGAGCCTAGAAACTAGAAGGAAAGCAAGTCTTGCTATTCTGTCTTTCAAAATTTGGAACAATTTCATCAATAGCCCATTTCTCTTGGGATGCTATGATTTATATGTACCAGACCACTACAGCCGAAGTCGACATCATGACTTATTTTAAGTACCGAACGGCAGAACAGACGTCTTGGCAAAGCATAGCATGGCGAGGGGAGTGGTGCTGTTAAATGAAATTGCAAACCATTTGGATGTAAGTGGCTGTTCTTTATATGCCTTAAAAACATTATTGAAGAGTCACTTGCCTAAATGCTGATGGGGTAACTAAATTGTACTGTAATTGGAATTATTCTGTAGTACAATAATAATAAAAAATAAAATAAAATAAATTATTGGTTACTTGTTTGAATTCTGTTCTATAACAAAAGTAGCTTTTTAACATCAAGTACGAAGATGGATTTTGCATAAGGCGTGGCGTCAGAGATGTATTCGAAGTCAGGTTTTTAAATTTCAACCATACAGTCGCTAGGCTATTAATAACGTCCGATAAAGCCGGTTTAAAATTTGGCAATTGATTAGAGTACCTATACGACATTTTCAAAAGGAAACTGGATGACAAAACATATTACAATAGTGAAATCTTCATTATAAATTCCAAAGGCGACCAAGAGTCTTCCGAAGATGTGTTGCAGGATTCATCTTAATTCGACAAATAATAAATCCCTTGGTATGGATTACATGTAACTCTACAACCGCTCCAGAAATTATAAAATTCCTACCTTTCTCCTCCTGTCTCATAATCTTGTCAAAGCCGGCCATGTTCCTCATCTCCAGGCTTTCTGCCAGTTCATCCTCTTCATCGTTGGTCAGATCCCAGGCATTCTACACAGCCAAAAATAAAGCGTATTAGCACATTGACATACTTTTACAATTTTGTGTTGTTATGTGTAGTGTGGAAGAGATACGTATTAGTAAAAATTATGATAAATTACTTCAATCATGCCGTGTGCTGTTACATATACTGTGACCATAGATAATAGAAAATAGGGAGATATAGGAGAAATGAAATGTGCCGATAGTCACTGAGCCACAACCAAAATGCCAATGAAATTTATAATTACCGTGACGATTCACGGTTACGGTATCACGGCGGTAAAAAAAAGGCAATAAACACACGTTCCTTAGCACTATAATACTGCAGCTCTTTCTTACACACTAAAAATTGGTGAGACGCACAGAATACATGTAACTGTTTCATCCAAAGTGCTACTTCTTTGCGACGAGAATTGCGTTTCATTTTCTTTATACGTATGAGGGAGATGTATGATAATGATTGTATGTTTCCTTTGGGGGGGTGCAGACATACATTCACCGTTTGTGTAATTTATTTTAGACTGTTGTCATTTAGTGTGTAAGAAAGAGCTGCAGCATTATATGTTTAAGAACAAAAGCAAAACCGTCAGCGCATTGATATTAGACATTTTTGAATTTTTGAATTCACTCACACTTCAATGTTATCCTTGTAACTATATTCCAAACCTTCAAAATTATCGTCATGGGAAATAGTTGGAAGTAGTTGGTAGGAGTCTACGGAGATGTCACGGAGTGGTGTGTGAAAAAGACGCAAGAAAATGATGAATATTTTCATTTGGAGGAAACAAACCTACGTACATTGTATATCTCATCTTTTGAAAGAGCCGCAGCATTATTGTGTTAATGAACGTATGTTTATTGCCTTTTTTATGCCGTCACAGTACCGTAACCGTGAACCGTCACAGTAATTATAAAAGCGCACGTTAGGTGTGCACGTTGAAACAAGGGCAGGGTGCGGCTGCGGGTGGATCTGATTTGCATCAGTATGGGTCAAAGATATTCAAATACAGAAGAGATATGCTATGGTGTCCGCGCAACTGTCGCCGGACTACGCGCTAATTAGCGTAGTTTTCATACAAAAAGAATTTGTTCATTTCGTTGATTTTTTAAAAATGTGCATTAATATTGGTTAACAATATATTTTGAATAAGGAAAGAATTCGTTCATTTAGTTTAACGTTCGTTTGGTTTATTCGTTAATTATTTGTTTTTTTAGTTTATTTGTTAATTGGTAAACAATATCGGCGACACCCGGAAGCGCAGACCGGCATAGTAAAAACAGCAGATAGCACATCTACTTATATTTCAATATCTTTGGTATGGGTGAACCATATTGGCGATACTTTTATGCGTGCCGTTTCATACCAGCAATGATTCACGGCCATCCACCGACAAAGTCTAGAAAGGGCGTGTGGATGTTAAAAATGACACCGAAACCAAAATTATTGGTTTCGAAAACTTGGGTTATGAAATATCAAAAAGGAAGTGCATTATTTTGCATCGCAAGAAGTATTGCTTTTTATCTTTTGTTAGTCTGCAAGGACCAAATTTGTCACACAAGATATTATGCTTTCGAAGAGAGGCAACAAAATCAGATAGGGAATTTGGTTATAAATTAATCACAGGTGGGCCGAATTCGTCAACCGAATTTGTAAGACAAGCCGTATATCGATGTTTATGGCCCATCTCCCTTGTTTATATTACCTATGGCTGTTGCTAATCATGTTTGAGTGGTTATTATTCAAATAGATCATACATTATTAATAACTAGCAACTAGTGAGCGCAGTGGCGGAGCGAGGGGGGGGCGGCCCGCCCCGGGTGCCACACGAAGGGGGGTACCACCCGACCAAGATATACGCATATATGTAACCAAGATATTGCATACACACGAAACACGGTCTGTTATTTATATTTTCGTAACTCTATGGCTCCCTGTGGAGTGCCCCGAATTTTGTGTCGGTCAGTCTTTTGTAGGCGGAATAGCCTATATTCTGAAATTCTCTACCCCCCTCCCTTCCCCAGGATGGACCAATTTTATGAAGTCGAAAAGCATTTTGAATTTCTCAAGTCCACTTTCCTAGGGGGGGGGGGGGGGATGACACTACTCCCCGGGGGGGTGACATCTGCCCCGGGTGCTACCCATGCTAGCTACGCCACTGAGTGAGCGTGAAACTACACAAAAAATAAAATTTTAATATATAAAAAACTAGACATAATAAGGATACTACTAAATATTTGAGAACCAAACCTAAAACCATAACATGAATTAAAGTTTCTATTCGCAGTATTCTATTGAAAACATTTAAATGGAGTTGCGAAGTCACCAAACGTGGGTAAAGAAGCTTGGGGAATATTTCAGGCAATGGATTCTTAGGGTTATGTGTGCTCAAGTTGCATAAAAGTGCGCTTTTAATAGTAAAATACTAACATGATCGCCGCCTCAGTTCTTATTTGTCCAACAGACCATTTTTTGTTCAATCTCCACTTTAAAATTAAAAATAAAGTATAAAAAAAGTATTATTTAAACTAATGAGACCTTTACCTTTATGGAAATAGCTTTAACTTAAACACCTATCATAATATTTTATTGAAATAATGAAAGGAAACCTACTCCTCCTGTAAAATTTTCTATTGGTCTGTTGGACAAATACGAACTAAGGCGACAATTGTGGCATCCAAAATATAAATCTTCACACTCTAACATTAACACATTTTTTTTTTTTAATCAAGAGCTACAAGAATTACTAATAAACCTGTTTTAAATTTCACACAACTATAAACAACCATTTACCTTGCGTGGTTGTTATGTTAACACCAATAATATACAGAAATAAATTATAATTTTATATAGCAAAACCAATACCTAAACCCGTTAACCGTTGTTATCTTTATAATCGATAAATATTATAGTGCAGTCATTGAGTGCTGAAAAGGGATGTTAACAAATTGTGGTGTAGTTCTGATTTTCCTCATTTATGTGTTTTGTGGTGTTGATTACGAATCATGGTTTCGCCAACAAAAAATGGTTGGAATTAGAGTTATACCCAAAAAACATGAAAAAAATCTCAATTTCTTTATTATAACTGAAATTATTATCTATGGGAAAAATATATTCTTCACTAAAATAATTAGCATAAAATTTTTATAATTTAGGGGCTTACAAGTTTTTTCAGTCACGTGTTACTTGTTAAAGTGTTGATTGTTAAAGTTTGACGAATGTTTGGCTTATCTGTTTAGTTCAGTGAATAGAGCACGGAAATGGCTATTCCTTGCAATTTTTCTCAATTTGAGAGGCGGGAATGGGTACCGTCACCCCAAAAAATATTTATTGGATAACCAACACCTCTGGCATAGGTCACCCCAAGTGGTTCGCTACGCTTGGTGACTTAGCAGGGGTGAGCTTTGTCCATGTCTTGGCGACGGGTGAGTCTGACCACCAGCTGCGTGGTGGGCTGGATCGTGGGAAGCCTGTTTAGGGAGACCCTTTGACTATTTTTCTCCAGCTGGTCTCTCTCGACCCTTCATCTTGCACCCAACACACTGACCCCTAGATTCCTACCCATCCTCATACCGTTTTCCTCATCACTCATCATTTTCTCTCTTTTTCAATTCTCTCTTCTCTTTTTCAATTTGGGAGGTGGGTATGGGTACCCATACCTTTATTGGATAACCAACACCGCTGCCATAGGTCACCCCAAGTGGTTTGCTATGTTTGATGATTTAGCAGGGGTGCCCGGGTTCGTGGGGTGAGGTTTGTCTAGGTCTTGGAGGCGGATGACCAGGACACACTGATCCCCAGATTCCTACCCACCCCTTAAACCCTTTTCTTTCCCAGAACTCTCCTCTCCTTCCTTTCCTTAAAAAAAACCCTCCACACAGCATCCCCAAAGATGACATAGGCCCTGTGGGAAATTATTTTCCTCAGGGCCTCCTGTGTTAAACTTAAGTAAAAAAAAAAAAAAACAATATTGAATTTTTGATATATCGTTTGGGTTACCTCAGTGATGTTAAAATTAAGTTTTGACCTCGGCGAATCGCCGCGCCTGGCTTTACCCAGAAACAACAGCAAAATTAAAGCATTTGTTTTCGTTTTTTCAGTATATTTAAAAGAATTTAAGTTCGTCGAAAAAATCGTTACAACCCTTTTGAAAGTAGAACAAGTAAACTTGCAACATTTTGAGCACTAGATGAGTTATACAGGAGACAAATTCAGAGACACAACTTTAAAAAAAAATAGCGACTTATTTTTAAAAATTATCACAACCTCTAAATTATGTTAAATTTCTCCTAAAATGTAAAAATTTACAAATATCTGTTTTTTGTTTTGTTTTTTGAGAAGTCAATATTTTTAAACAGTTTACAAGATCATACCCAAAAATCACATTTTTTTTTAAGTTAACAAGATCACACACAAAAATCACTGTTTTAAAAAGTTTACAAGATCACACACATAAATCACCGTTTTTTTTAAATTTAAGACCACACCTTAAAATCACTTTCTTTTAAAAGTTTATAAGATCACACAAAAATCACTGTTTTTAAAAAGTTTACAAGATCACACAAAAATCACTGTTTTTAAAAAGTTTACAAGATCACACACAAAAAATCACTGTTTTTAAAAAGTTTAAGACCACATAAAAAAAATCACGGTTTTTAAAAAGTTAACAAGATCACACACAAAAATCAACATTTTTAAAAAGTTTACAAGATCACACACAAAAATCACAGTTATTAAAATGCTGTATCTCGGGAATTGTCAAACATATATGTATAGCTTGTATTGTAGTAAATATATTGTACTTTCAAAAGGTTTTAAATGATTCTTACGGCAAAACCAAAAACAAGTGCGTAAATTTTGCTGTTTTTACCAAGTAATGCCGGAGGCGGGGTTCGCCGAGGTTGAAGTTGTATTTATAACATCCCTGTGGCAACCCAAATGATAAATGAAAAATTTAAAACTACCCGTAAAACTACTACTTTTGCAAGAAATTGCCATTTTTTGTGCTATATTGACTGTACTAAACTAAACAGGTAAGCCAAACATTCACCAAATTCAACTAGCAAATGCGCCTAAATGGTATGCATGGCAAAAAAACTTGTAAGCACCTAAATTACAAGAACTGTTAATAAAATAGGTTTTAAAGGTGCTGCGATCACGAGGAACGATTTTACGAGCGATCTGGCAACACTGGTTTGTAGCCTGGTCCCCATGCCAAATGCCTGCCACGTGCATCCGTTCGCGATGGAGCTTCCACTCGCTGCACCCGTCTGGTGTGAATTATGCCCTATAATTCGTTTTTGTTTGCAAAGAACAATACCCTAGCAGAAATTCATTTTCAGCTGCATAAAGTGTATGGAAAACCATACAAGCGCGAAAAGTTGATTTAAAAAGTCTCGTCCCCTGTCACAATTGAGTCCAATGTTAGTCTTTCTTTAAAAAAAAAAAAAAAAACTACACCAGAATTTGTTTCAACAAACTGCCTAATGACTATTACTTGAAAACAGAGAAAACCATAAATACAATTTCTTCAGGAAGACTGTTCGCAATAATGCTCCAAAATCATACTAACAAATACCATTACGCATGTTATTTCTTTTGAATCCTGTCAAATCAATACTTTTTTTACTACAAACAATTTTGAAAGTATGCACGTATATAATATGACTTTTTATACCAAGGCTTGCCTATAAGAGATGAAGGAGGCCGTGAATTAGAAGCAGAAAGGATAATTTGCATGACAAGAAACCGTGAGTAAAATGCAAAAGATATGGAGTGACAGGCGTAGTAAAGATCACCAAGATGAGACTCGTCAAGGAGTTGATTTCCCCCATATTACATAGAAGATGGTGTGGAAAGAGCCAGCGAAAGAAAGCAGACAGACACCCTCGAAATGTGGTGCTGGAGAAAAATGCTCAGGATTCCATGGACAGCCAGAAGCACAATTGTGTCCATTCTGGAAGAGCTACGCGTCCACAACAGGCTTTCAACCATCTGTCTACAAGGTATTTTGGACATGTTGCTCGCCAAACTGAGCACTCCACCCAGGAGAAACTCATAGTCACTGGCAGAAAGGAAGGCAGGAGAAGCAGAGCAAGGTCACTAATTCGTTGGTGTGAGATATCAATGGATTATCACTGGCGTCTGGTAAGTCAGTGTCTGCAGCTCTCTACGAGAAGTAGTTCTCTAGTGGAGAAGTCTTGTCAGCCAGACTTACAATTATGTCAATTCTGAAAGAGCATTTTATCCAGTGGCGGCTCGTGAGTTTTGGGTGTGCTAGAGTGCTGATATTAGAAAAAATGGCACTATTAATGTTGCTGTAGCCAAAACAAAGATTTTTTTTTTTTTCAAATCATTTTTTTGTATGAATAATTTTAGAAAGTTTCAGTTAGGCCGTGTGCCGCACGGATTTCCTGAAATTTCTTCATACAAAACATCAATTTTTGAAAAAAAAAAAAATTTCGAATATGACAACATCCATAATGCCATTTTTTTAAATATTAGCACCCTAACACACCCAAAAGTCACGAGCCGCCACTGATTTCATCCACAATAGACTTTCAACCATCTGCCTAAAACGTATTTTAAGATATTTTGGACAATTTGCTCGCCAAACTGAGCTCTCCAAGTCAGAGAAACTCATAGTCACTGGCAGAAAAGAAGGCAGGAGAAGCAGAGGAAGGTCACCAATGCGCTGGAGTGACCAACTATCACTGGCGTCCGGTACATCGGTGTCCGCAGCTCTCCACGCAGCGCAGAACCGCGAGGAGTGGAGAAGCCTTGTCCACCATGGAAATTGGAGTGGGAGTTACGATCCTTAGTAATGAGGAACCGACTTTAGAAGACATAATTAAATAAAAAATTTGAAAAAGTAAAATCCTGGCTAACAACCAGATCGTTGATGAAAATCTTAACCAATACTTGTTTGACAACACCAGAGCGGAAGATACTCTCAGCATCACATTGGTGTAAGACCACTATGTGTTTGGTGACCAGATCTGATTGACCAGGTACTTCCCCACCTTCTTCTTCCCCATCTCCTTCTCCTCCCCACAATCTTCAGCCTCACAATATACCCCAACTGGGGATACCATGGTCTCACTGACTCTAGACGGGAGCAGTTGAGACTCTTGTGCGGTATTCACAAAAAAAAAATAGAAAATCTCTAGAGGTATGATCTAAACTGCCGATTTGAAAGAGAACTGGTGTCACCAATTTAAATAAACCCTTTTGACTCCTAGGTCCCAGACAGACCAAAGATATTGAAGATCGGTTGATCTTGACTTTGGGCACATAGACACGCCCGCAACACACACTTCAATCGTTTCATCTGTTCAGTATGTGATGCCAATTGCACGGCACCAATTGAAACGGTGAGTCATTTTGGATGACATCAACTTTTTGGCATTACTAACAGAGGTCTCTCTTGTCATTTAACTTCTTCTCGAGATACTGATAGATAAGTTGGAAGGGTAACAAGCGGATTCAAATGCACATCTGTTACTTAGATAATGTGTACAGAAGATTGATTAGAGGTCATTATTTAGATGTTAGAATAATTGATCGCAAGATGTTAATAGCAGATTAAAATCATTAAGTAAATGCTTGCATCGCTTATTCATGGACATGTATAACAATAAAACTAGAAACTTGACAAAGAAGTATATTGGAGTTGTTTTGAGAAAAAAAAATGCATACTTTGAATTTGTTTGATAATAATATCATCTATTTTCACGCATATTTTTTTGGTGACCGGACAACTCAGAATGAAACCAACTCATCACCTCCTTTGAAAAATCATGAAGTGATTAATTTTTTTTATTAAAAATTGGTATAGGTTACATTAGGTGAGGTTATGGGCTATTTTTCAATTTTGTTTTCATAGCATTTAATGACTTTTCAAAGAGGTGTTGAGTTGATTTGATTCTGAGTTGGCATGGAACCATTTATTTATATGTTCACCGGACAATAAAAAAATTGACAGTACTTATTTTATTAATGCTGATTAACTCTTAAATTAATAGATAATAATTTATCACCCTTTAATCATATTTTTAGTTTTATTGTTATTACAGTGAAACCCCCTTAAAAAGTTTTCCAAGGGATCGGAAAAAATGAACTCCAAGGTTTGATGACATTGAGCGAGTTTACAAGCTACTATCTACTAAGTTTAAAAGCAGGTAAATCGGCGAGTGAGATAGTTATGATGACACACAAAACTGTCTACTCGCTCATTAGCGTAGGAAACTGAGCTTAAAGGTCGGTGCTAGCGCCAGTAACGAGAATAACGACGCCTGTGTGAACTAATTCTGTCAGATGTTTGACAGTCAAAATCAGCTGTTTATTGGCAGCCATATTGAAAACACAAATAACCAATCACGAGTAAGCGTGTGGCGAGTAAAGTTGACGACCTTTCAACTTTTTTCGTAGATAGTCAACAATCTACTAGTTAGCAAGTAACACAATGACACTGAGCGAGTTTACTAACAGATAGTAAATTTCCCAGATGGTAGCTTGTAAACTCACTCAGTGTCATCGACGCTTTAAGCAGGAAAACACTATATGTGGGAAAAATTGGGCCAATTTTGGGCCGAGGGACCGAAAAAACCAAACTTCTTAAGCCACGAAACGTCTTAAAAGAGAACATCTTAAGAGGGTTTCACTGCATTCCAAGCTTTATGCGTTAAATTATATATTAATCATAAATCATGGAAAAGTGTAAAAAAATCAGTTAGTTTAAATTTTAAATATTTGTTATAAAACGAAAACATTGAAAATGAAAATAAATAAAGAACGCTAGTTGAAGTGTGTGAGTGTAATATGCGTGTAATTGTGTGTACATAAAATAAAAATGCGCTGCAAAGCCACTGTGAGCCATGAAGCAAGTAGGAAGAATACTGAATACTAACGGGGTTGACATTAATTTGTAAAGGTGCTTGTAATCTAGGATCCGGAACGGCTAAGAGTCCGCCAGGGAACACGTCACGAACGTTGCCGTTCAACAGCGGCTGATTGTACACGCCGCCTTCGTTAGACGAAGCTACTTGATTCCAATATCCCTCGTTACTCCGCTCTCCGGGGCTACTATTCCAGTTGTCTTGACTCTGAGGATAGAAGTAAGTGTTTGGATTAGGCGACAAGGTATTTCTCATGGGCGATCTATTGCTGTTTTCGTGCTCTTGGTTCCAGTAGGCTTCAATGTCGGTGTGGCGCGGGTTCATATTGCCCACGTTGTAGTTTAGCATGGGCGACCTCCTCGGCGAGCTGCTCTCGCTGAAGTACACGGGGCTTTTATTCATGAATCTAGTCTCGTGCTGCGTGGCGTTCTGAGGGGTGCTGCCACCGGATGGGTGTTGACTTAACTGCGATCTGTTTGTGGGCGTATAGCAGGGGACAACTTGGGCTTGCTGTTGGCTGGAGCCTTGGGGGCTATTCAATGATCTATTGGGGCTTTTAGTTGAATCTTTTCGATGGCTAGTGGGAGTATTTTCAACGGGACTTGATTTTTGCTGAGAAGGGTTCTTCTTGAAATGTTCCGGGATCTGAACTTGTCCGATTCGGTTGGTTCCAAAGGACGCCACGGGAGTTTTAGTGTGTGGCATGATAGCTATACTTAGGGGTCTTGGTGGGGTGGAGGAAGCCATACCACTTTGTAGTCTACTTATTTGAGATTCCACAAAACTATGAGGTCTGATTTGCGGACATACGTTAGTTCTCCTCATAACGGCTGGATTGGATAGTGCTAGGGATTCATTGGACTGTTCCGTGGAGGCGGTGTCTGCAGGAAGCCGGGTGCTGGTGGGGAAGCTGTCCTGATAGTCTAATGTGTCATCTTCCTGATCGCTTTCCTCACTCATCACTTCCTCGGAGTAGCTGTTGTCATACTCAATAGGCGTGTCGGCACCAGGGAAATATGTACACAGCATATTCATACTTTCCACCACCTAAAATTAAAAATTCAACATTAATAAAACCTTTTTGTAAAAAGCATTAACTTGAAAAACAAGGAACAAATTATAATTGGGCAAAAACCTCTTAAAAATCTCTAAACCTAGAAGATAATTTTACAGGACTTATCATGTCACATTATTTAAAGTGTTGGTTTACATTTGGAAACAAACTTAATGACATACTTTTCAAAACAAACATTAAAAACCAAGAGATACCTACTATATTTGTAATACTAAATTAGATAACAAATAAAGAATCCCGCTTCTGGCAGATGTGAATGATATTTTTGGTGTACAGAAATAAATAAGGAAAGTGAAGTATGGTCACCTCATGCATGCTGGGTCTCTCTGCAGGAACCTTTTGCCAGCACTGCGTCATGAGGTTCTCTATAGGCGGTGGGCAGTTCTCTATGAGAGGTGGTCGCTGTCCTGAAAACAAAATTAACTTAATTATTTTTTGCAAATATCTTAAAAAACAAACATTACCAAGCGCGGCTGGCCCTAACGTGCACCGAACTGCCAACAAAATTAAACATTTTACAGTTAGACATATTCCTACTATATATTTTTTAATTTAAATTAAAAATAAAAATTAATTACGTATTTAAATGCATGAATTTTGCAAGAGATAATAATTATTGCAGCCGGCTGGCGTTCTTTCCCGCGAGCTAGGTAGATACCATTCCGCGCGTCTCAGTCAAACGCCCCGTTTGGGAATTGCCATTTTGTATGGTGCCCGTAGTAAACATATTCAGATCGTCAAAAACACTAAATTACTTAAACGAAAAAAAAATGCATACTTTTTTGTCGTTTCATGTAAAAATGACAAAAAAATCCCAAAGTTTTTTTTTTTTCAAATTGCGGCATGCAACTTTGGATTCATAAAGGTGTACATTTTAATTATTTTGTGGTTAATTTTAGATATGAATATAAAGCATGATTTTTTTCTTTCTAACACAGCTTATATCATATTTTTAAGCAAGTAAGGGAGACAACAATTTGCATGAGAGCTGTATGAGTTGTTTTGAAAACCGAACAAATTTGTCTGAGGGGTTAAATTAATGATTTTTGTTTTTCAATTAGCTCCATATGGCCTTCAGAAAAAAAAAATGTTCTGGGAAGAAAAAAATGAGGGGTGAGTAGGAATCTGAGGGTCAATGTGTCCGGGTCAAGATGTATGAATCCATTCCTCCCACTGCGGTCGAGAGTCCAGCTAAATATGTGATAGGGTCTCCCTCAACAGGACTCTCCCATTACTCTCACTGCCAACCATGCAGTTGGTGGGCAGACTCACCTGCCGCCAAGATCTGGACAAACATCACTCCATGAACCCGGGCACCCCTGCTGTCACCAAATGTAGTGAACCACTTGGAGTGACCTATGGCAGAGGTGTTGGTTATGTATACATGGGTGGCGGTATCCACATCCCAAAATGTACTCTTACAAACCTTACTAATTATATCGAAATTGACACAAATTATGTTGAAAGTGTATAAGTGTATTTATTTATTTGTATCATTAACCATTTAAGGGTCGGCGCACGCACAGTGTTAAAAGCGCAATTATCAGTTGTACCGCGAGCGCTTATGTGTTGTAATGACACACCACGCAATAAAATATTTCTTACAATGTAGGAGAGGGGTCAGTTGAATTAAGGGGCTGCCACGAAATATCATTTCTTTATACTGGATCTGTCAACTTGACAGCTGTCATCTTAACAGCTGTCATCCGCACGTTTCCGCAGATCCGTAATTAAAATGACCCCCTCTCCTGTTTACGGCGGAGGGGATCGCAACTTTTCGCATATCGCGTGAGCAGCGGTTACGGTGTATAACATTGAGCTTAGAACTCATCATCTGTTTAGGTGTGGCGGGTCTGTAAGGGATTGTATGGCGAGCGATATTGTTGGAATACGATGATCTTTTATAGCTGTGTGTGACGGCCCCATTAGGCTTTTACATAAATATGGTATAAGGCATAAACTATAACATAAGAAATTAGAATTGCGTAAGTAGTAAAGAATCCATGAGCGTGTAAAACAGCAAAGGATAGTAATTAGCAGTAAAAAAAAATGTGCAAATAATAAAGCAAAATGAAATCCTTTTTAAGTAATACAATATTGGAATGCCAAAAAAAAACCATACACGCTTATACATATATAAAAAAAAAAATATATGTAAGTAACTTTAGATGAAGATGAGGTACACAGGAAATGCTAAAGGGTAGGTATATAATAAGTAAGTATATTTTAAGTTGAAAAGATGTCTAAAAAAGATCACAAAAGCTCACACCATGTTAGCTGCTAAATATAGTGATCCGATAAAAAAATTCAACGGGGAAGGAGCCCAACACGTTTACCTCAATGCAGCACTAACACCTTATTATAAAAATCTACACTGGAATGTCAGAAAAAGGGCACAAGAAAAAGAATTTAAGTATGTATGGGTAAAATCGGGAAAAATTTTGGTAAGGAAAACAAATGACTCAAAGGTGGTTGAAATAAGACACCTAAACGATTTACATACTAAGATGATTTAAAAAAGAAAAAAAAAAAAAAAAAAAAAAAAAAACTTAGTACACTATTTACTCAATATGTTTATTATGGCTTCTACAAAAATAAAAACCAATTTTTTAACGGTAATTAACCGTAATATACCAATACTTGATATACCAAAAAAACTAGCATCTATGAGAAATGCAACTCCAAAACTGATTATAATCAAATTTAAAAATACAAATGATCGAGATGAGTTTTTGGAAACAGATAAAAATTCCAATAAAAAAACAGAGAAAAATAAAGTGAGACGGAACATTAACAAAACAGGACACGAAAGACGACATGAACCTATACACATAAATGGATATCTAGCCACGCACACAACAATAAGACTATATCTCTACAAACTATTTGCAAGAAACTACCTTTTCTCCTACTTATGGAGTACAACAAGGCGAGTATATATTCGCCTTCGATCAATCGACTCGCAAGCAATTCAATTAAACTTAGAAAATACCACCAACCTCATTGAAAAACAACTAGAGGAAAACCAACCAGAAATTGTTCCTGAAACAGGCGCCAAACTGTATCCTTATATTACTTCGTACTTAATAATAACTCTAAACATTCCCAAATCTTATGTACGTTATCATGTATGGCTTTCCATCCAAAACTTCTATTTTTCATCCTTGTAACAAATGGTTTCTGCACTGTATTTTGACTTGGAAACAATAAATAACACAGAATACACTTTTAACCAAGCAAAAGAATACAAAATCCTTGTCTCAGGAAAACACAGTTTAAGCATAATATGTCAAAACATAAGAAGTATTCAAAAGAACTTTGATAGTTTCTGTGTCCTTCTAAATGAAATAGATATAAGTTTCGATATCATTATCCTAAGTGAATGCTGGTTAGGTGATTCTCACACCAACTTAAACTTAAATGACTATACCACATTCCAGACCACAAGACACTTAAATCAAAATGATGGTATAGTAATCTTTGTCAAAGATTCAATAAAATCTTCCATATCAGAAATTAACATAACTGAAGCAAACTGCATTCAAATATCACTTGGCCCATGTATTTCTATATTTGCTATATACAGACCACCATGCTACAACAATCTCGCCCCTTTCTTAAATTCCTTAAATAAACTTCTTGAACAACATAAAAAAACTCAACAAATAATTATTGCTGGTGACATGAATATTAACATATTAAACTGCCAACCAAAAACTACGGAATTCTTAAATGTTTTTACTCACTACGGACTTAAATCTACAATAAACTCGCCAACAAGAACTACATCACACTCCGAATCCTGCATCGATCATATATTTGCTAAAACCAGAAAAAAAACTTTTTCATCCATTATTCGCTCAACTGTCACTGACCATTTCACAACTACATTAAACATACTTCTTAACAAAGAACAAAGTAAAAACAAAAATGGCAACATGAAAGACAAAATAAACTTTAAGTCCCTAAAATCGGATATTCACGATGAACCTTGGACTAATGTACTAAATGAAATAGACCCAAACACAGCGCTGAACACATTTATAAATACGGTTGAAACCTACATAACCAAACACACCACAAAAAATCCGCAAAAGAACTACACACATAAAGAAAAAAAAATAACACCATGGATCACGAAAGGAATAGTCAACAGTATTCATAAAAGAGATGCAATGCATATGCGAGTCCACAAAAACCCGAATGATAACAAACTAAAGCAAGATTACTTACTGTATAGAAACCTGTGTAATAAGTTAATTAAACAAGCCAAATACAAATATTACAAAAAAGAAATAAAAATCGCCAAAAATGATACTAAAAAAATTTGGGAAATTGTAAGAAATATTACTTATTCCACTCCGAAGAAAGATTCACATATCAAAGAACTATTAATAAACGGAGACAAAGTCTTAACAAACAATGAACCTAATAAAATAGCTAATTTTATTAACACTGAATTCGCAAAAGTTGGCTCTACCCTAGCGGAAAAAATTCTTCAAAAAAACTGTACATCAGAAGACTCTTTATACAAACTTTGCTCTTCCATACGACCAAATCACTCGTTCAATGCTTATCAAGTAAATACAAAGGAAATATCGGATCTTATTAAATCTCTCAAACCAAATTGCGCGATGGGACCGGATAACATTTCCAATCAAATACTGATAAATCTACGTGAATACATACTTATACCGCTTCAACACATTTTCAACCAAAGTTTTAGGCTCGGAATTGTCCCTGATCATTTAAAAATAGGATGTATCACTCCAATACATAAATCGGGAGACAAAACTCTGATATTAAACTACAGACCAATCACTCTGCTAAACTCACTATCTAAACTTCTAGAAAAAGCCATGAAAAAAAGATTACTTGCGTACCTTGAAAAACACAACCTGCTCTCAAGCCGCCAATTTGGATTTCGTGCCAAAATGGGTACAGAAGATGCTTTATCAGAATTAACCAACTACATAGTGAAAAGCATAGATGGCGGATCAAAGGTGATTGGGGTATTCTTAGACCTAGCAAAAGCTTTCGACACTATTTCGCATAACTTACTACAACAAAAACTCAAAAATATCGGTATAACTGGTCAACCGCTAAAATGGTTTGTCAGCTACATTGAAAAGAGACAACAAATAGTAAAAATAAATAAATACAGCAGTGACAAAGCAGATATCAGGTATGGAGTACCGCAAGGCAGCGTCTTGGGTCCCATACTATTCCTCATTTATATAAATAGTCTAACTGAGATAAACCTAGGAAAAATTGAGTACAAAGTAATCAGTTATGCAGACGACACTGCAATTTTGTTCAAGGCACAATCATGGGAAAAGGTATTCAAAAACACAGAAACAGGGATGACTGTAGTAAATAAATGGCTACAAAATAATCTACTAACACTGAACATTTCAAAAACAAAATATTTAACTTTTAGCAAAACAAAGGCTGGTCAACCACATAGCCAACCACAACTACATCTTAACCCCTGCACCAATATTTCGTCAAATAACACATGCTGTACTTGTGACAAAATTGTTTATGCAGACAATATTAAATATCTAGGTTTAACTGTTGACCATAAACTAAAATGGGATCTCCATATTAATATATTATCAAAAAAAATACGAAAATTATCATACATCTTCAAAACAATACGAAACATCATGTCATTAAATCAACTAAAAAATATATATTTCGCACTCTGTCAAAGTATTTTAACGTATGGAATTTCAGTTTGGGGAGGAGCAGCAGATACTTACCTCAATTCTCTTAAAATAAATCACAAAACAATAATTAGAATTATGTTTTATAAACCTTACCAACATCCGACGGAACAGCTAATGATCAGAAATAAATTACTAGACGTAAATAAACTATTCATAAGGAAGATCATTTACAAAAACTGTATCAAAACTTCACATCTCCACATACCTCACTCACAAAACACAAGAGCAAAAATTAATAAGCACTTTCAAGTTCCCCATATCAAATCAACTTTTGCAAAAAAACACGAATCTTACCTAGCACCACACATTTTCAATACCTTCCTAACACAAACAAAAACTTACGTCACCCCAAATAATTTGAATTGGCTTTTCAAAAGATTTGTAATATGGTTGAATGAAAAGGAAAGAACAGACATTCAAAATATTCTAAATAAATAACATTTCATACAAGTTCTCACGAAATTATATAATATACAAATAAAACAAATACGAGAAACTGCAATTTTTGCAACATTAATTATTATGAGTAATTATTAATTATTACTTCTATTATGTAACCGCTATATTCAACTGTCACAAAATGTTAATTTAATTTTATCTAAAAAACAAAGTATGTATGTAAATATTTAATATACCAACATATAATTTATCTTTTTTATCTTTTTACATACATATATATATTTGTTTAAATACACACATTTCTTTTGGAACAAACATAATATGTGATTTACTCGCCTCGGAACAGACTTTGTCTAGTGAGGCGGGTAAAAGAAAAGAAAACAATGTAAATAACCATGAAACTAAATAAACGCCCGGGTTGCCGGCACTGAAACTGAAATAAGAATTGAGTACCTTAGTTAAAGACAACTCTAATTGAGTACGTAAAACAGCAAATAGAAAATAGAAGTTGAGAACATGTGTAAAATACAAAGCAAACAATGAGATCTTGTAAATAATACAATATTGCAATGATAAAAAATATTTTCCAGAGTGGAAGATACTCTCAGTATCGCCCTGGTGTAAGACCACCATTCAGAATTGAAACGTTGCTTGAAATTACTTTAGCCGGATCTGAATAGCCAGTTACATCCCCACCTTCCTTTTCCCCACCACTTTTTCCCTTCCTACTACCTTCAGCCTCACAAAATATCGCAATATGCATCACATTTTTTAATTTTTTTTTCCGGTTTAGGCAAATATTCTAAGACGTTCTGTATTTTTTTTTTTTAATCGTATTTTTGAAACCCTCGCGATTTTTTGAAAATTTCAATCTGAAAAATCAGACCATTTTTTATAAACCGGAAAGACGGGACATAATTTTATGGGTGCGAAAAAACGATAATAACATAGCCGAAAATCATTTAAAAAAAAGAATGTTTTCCACAAGAGGCATACAAAAATATTACATCCCATAAATATTTTTTTCCTTGATCCATCTTATTGATCATAAATCATTATAATGTTCAACGTCTATGTTACTAAATCCATTGTAATATACTTGTACTTGTAAATTATAATAATAATAAGAATATTATAAAATTTGATTTTGTTAAAATCAGCACCACTACCATTACATCTCTAAAACACGTAAGGGCAGCGTAAAATGTATGGGGTTCTCTTCATAACATCTGTCAAAAAGTCAAACCAAATGATAAGTTCGCAGAGAACAAACAATAGATCTAGTGAACGTTAAATGTCAAATTCAAAAATTCGTCTGAAATCAAAGTGTTGCTATATAAAAAAAATAAATCAGGGTGGAATTTTACAAAATTAATAGGAACATTTTCGGAGACAGGACATTTTCATGTAGTGAAGTCACGGGCCCAAATAATGGATTTATTTATTTAAAAATAAAAAAACTACATTTCTAAATAATTTTACTAACATTTTCGTAATACCGAGAGTATCTTCCACTCTGGAACGTGCCACAACTGTACTGTAATTATGAAGTAACACAAATAATTCAAATAAAATTAATTAATAGTCGAGAGCCTTACCCCTCGACCACTGAAGCCGTCTTGAGAGCCTTACCAGTTGTCCATGGAGGACAGTCCACGGCGGATATTGTATTTTTTTATAGGGTACAAAAAAATTAGGTAGAAAATAAAAATATAGAAACCTGTGTGAACTGCCCACATTATTCTAAAAGCCGAGCCTCCAACTTCATCAAACGGTTTCCGTCTCGACAAAACCTCCCACAGGATTATTCCCCACGAGAAGACATCACACTTCTCCGTATATGATGATCCTTCAAACACCTGGAATGAGAAACATCAGAATATAATACAAAGGGTCAACTGTAATAAGTGGATGAGTGGTGCGAGACTCAAGGAAGGATCATACTGAGCAGACGCAACGCCACGCAACGCGACGCATCATTCCTGTCCCGTTCACACTGGCCGACGTACGTACGCGTCGCTGTGACCACGTGACAAGGGGTCTCTGGTTGTGCGCAGGCGCGTTTGATTTGACACATTTGACATTTATTTTTTAGGTTATGTTTATGTGATTCTCTTCTCAGCAGATGACAGCTTTGCCATGTCTTGAAAGTGAATTTGAAGATGATTTGCTACGATTATTATTATTAAATCAATATTCTCGTAAAAAGAAAAAAGTGAGAAGTATTTGGGTCCACAACATTAACAAACAAAGACAAATGTTTGGAGAGTTCCATACTTTAGTAAAGGAACTAGAATCTGATGACGGACGATTCTTCATGTACTTCCGTATGAGTAAAGTGGTATTTGAAGAGCTTCACAGCATAATTGAATATGACATAAAAAAAGAAAACACGGAGGTCCATTCGGATCAGAGAAAGACTGGCAGTGTGTCTATGTCATGTTTGATTGTCATTCATTATAGGGGTATAATATTGAAAGTCATGCCATGAATGGCTGAAATTTCCTCCCAAGCTGCACTGCGTGTATGCAGAATCTCTATAATCCTGTAATTTGATTTTATAAATAACTTCGTGCCGTCCAGTTTCAATGAACTGTTCGTCATCCATTTTTTAATAATATCTGTCAAAAAAACAACCACAGATATTGCGAAACATAACGTTAGATGCTCAGATAACACCAAAAAGATGTAAAATCATCTCGTAGTAGGCGTGACCATACCCCCTCCACCTTCCACATGGCCCACGCCGATCTGGCTGTGGCAGATCAACGTCGCGTAGGGGGCGTCGGTTTGCGTTGCGTGGAGCTAGTCTGATTCTAAAGCATCCGTTTCCATAGAAAATGTGTGGATGGTAAGCAGTCCAGATATGGAAATGGTGACGTCTACCCACGTGGCGTGGCGTTGCGTGGGCTTAGTGTGGCTTTACCTTCAGGCATTGCAGGTTTCGACACTATTGGACAAGCAAGATATCCTACTAATATTCAAATATTGTCAGATCATTGGCAACATTTGTGTCTTTAAAAAATAAATATTTTTATTCGCATTTGATCTTCCCGGGCGATGAAAAAAATTGAACAATTAACTGATTTAATATAATTAATCAACAGGTTTTTTAATACGCAAATAAATAATTCCAAATGCTGTTCTTCGAGTTGTTATTTTCTTGTGATTAACCTTTAGCCGCCCAGTTCTCCCATACGGGAGGGTGAATTTGCATCGTTCAACGCCCAATAGTCCCATACGGGACCGGTGATTATGGTGCATTTCGCTATCGGATTACACTAATTTATTATTATAATGTAATAAGGCGTCGTTCAATACCCAATGGTCCCTGTGATTATGGTGCATTTGCTATCGGATTACACTGATTCATTAATGTAATAATTATAAAATTTCATAATAAATCCTTGGGGAGTGGGCTACCTTTATTGCACCTGGCACAGGAGCATTTAAAGGTAAATGCTACTTCTGGAATTTCTCCCATTCTCATTTATCTCTCCCTACTAAAATGCTATTTAAAAAGGAATATTATTTTCTTGTTGGATAATCAGAACTCTACTCTGCATTGATTACAAATCTAGTGTAAATACATAGACATATGAATATTACTAGACTAGAACATAAACGTGAGGAGTAGAACAACTACAGCGGGGCGCAGAGCGGGAAGATGACTTTGGAGATGTGTGATTCGTCGATAACTCAATATGACAGTATATAGGCAACTCGCATTATAATATCACCATTTAGTTCTTAAAAGTAAACTCTAAATACGGCAAAGTAAAGTTCGCTTATTTTCAGACTCCAATATTTTGTTACCATATTTAATTAGGACACTTTTACAAATGTTTCATAATTTACTTACCCCAATAAACATCGACGAGCACACTACTATCATTCGAAATACACACCATGTATTTCGAGTGATAGTATATATTTACATGTTTTCAAAACACAAACCATGTTTTTTGCAGTGTTATTTCGTAAAATGCACCGATGAGCGCTTGACGCTGGCTTGCAGAAGAATGATGTCACATTTTTTAGATTCACGTGAAGCCATACTCAATCCCAGCCGGTTCCATGGAACCGGTATGGAGAGGGGGAAATAATACGCTTTTATCACTTAGGGCAGGTCTACTAATATTCATATGTCTATGTGTAAATATTATGTTTTACAAATTCTTACAGAATGTAAGAATGTTAAATATTGTAAAAGTTGATATTGTTGGATTTTGAAATGAGAATATGATTGGTTCCTACCGGAATGTCATTTATCCAGTTCTTACCTTTCCCTAACCATCTCTACTAAACTATTAATTGCAAACTGTTTGAAAAAACGGAACTAAAGACCCATTCGGACTAGGACAGTAATTTAGTCAAGTAGCGAGTAATTTAGTAACTAAATATGTCCGAACACCATAAATTTAGCGTAATTTAGTCAGTGGTTTAGAAGAGTCAATCCATTTTGTTCTATTTTTTCGGGCAAGTAGCGCCCCCTACCGTGTATCACTGCTCCCTGGCTCAACCACTAAACAAGGCCAAACCCGTTGTTTTAGTAGAGTTCATTAGTAGCCGCAGAAATATCGTCTCGTTGGAGCAAAGATGCTACTCTAAAATTCTTTTACTTTTCTTCTATTAAACCATTTTCGTATTCGTAGTTTCTTAATTTCATCTAATAATAATAATATTTGTATGACTTGTATAGCGCCGTTTTTGTGAAAAATCACCTGAAGGGTGCTGTACAAACTTATAATATATTTAATTTCTTCTTCCATCTCTTCTAAAATATCCAGTATAATCAGCTTAATTAGCTTCTTTAATTTATTGCGTTGCAACCAGTTCATCTTCCAATGCGCCACTCACTAATGTACTCTACTCAATCTAATGTGAATACTTTTTAGTCAGTCGAGTGGCGAATTACTGGCCATTTGACTAAACTACTAGCCTAGTCCGAACAGGCCTATAAGGTATGTTCACATTGATTAAGTAGTGCTCGCCGAAAGCCGTTCGCATTACTTTCAAGTAGAGTACATTTGTGCCCGTTGCAAGATGACGGCGGATGATGGGCGCTACAAAGCAAAATTTTAATGTTTATTTTAGAAGAGGTGGAAGAATAAAATAGTAATATGAAAATAAATAAACTATGGACACGAAAAGAGATTAATAGCAGCATAAATAAATAAATTTAGGGTAGCATCTTCGCTCTATCACCACGACATTCCCACCCAATCACTAATGAACACTGCTAAAACGGTCAGTTCGCGCCTGCCAGTGCGCAGGGATGCATGGAGGGAGTACTTACTCGCCCGAAAAATAGAATGAAATGGATTGAATCTACTACAGAGCTGACTCACCCACTCTACTAAAGTTACAGTGTTCGGACGCTTTTAGTTACCACTATATTCTCCACTCGACTAAAATACTTGCTCAATCAGAAACTATAGTGCAAGTTCAAGTGCTTTTGTTTTGAAGGAAAAATACTGTTGTTTTACGTTTGATGGCAATAACCTCGAGGTATCGTGGTGTGAATTATCATTGTGTTTTTGTTATAACTACAACCTAATGTGATTGTATTATTATGTAAAGATGTAACAGGGACTTGGTTATCCTTTTTCTTCCCTTACATTGTTTTCTGCCATACATTTACTTTCACCTACTTCCATCAAACACCACTTCATTCTTTTTTTGTTTGTTTTACAGTCCATTTTTCAAGTTTATCTGAATCTACATAATCATATGTAGTTTCGGAATCACCACATATTATATAAGTGAGTACACAAATATTTTGTGTTCCCACTGCGGAGTGTTTGGATCAATTCCCCTTCCGATTAAGTCGTTCATCATTGCTCAAGCAACATTTCCCGCTTACAATGATGGCAGTTGAAGTTTCTCAAATATCGTCAGGTTATTCGTAACCCTTATTTGTCTTTCTTTAAAAAATAAAAATAATACCTCAGGTGCCATCCAAGCTGCGCTTCCTTTATTATTGGTCATATAGGTTGCCTTATCGGCCGCTGTACCAAAATCACAGATCTTTAACCTCAACCCACCCATCACCAGCAGCAGGTTTGGTGGCTTCAGGTCTCGGTGAATGAGGGGTTTTGGGCGCATTGAATGTAAATATGCAACCCCCTGAAAATTATCAAACAGATTAAGTACGGCAAATTGATAAATAAATAAAATCATTTACAAAAATAACAAGTCACCTACATAAAATATTAAAATTTCCAACATTCAACACACTCTTTTTTATTACATCACATAATTAGAGAGGTGTAAGAACATAATGATTTTACAAAACATAATTCACACATGAAAAATAGAAAAAACTGGAAAACTAATGATAATATAAAATATTAAGGTAATTATCGGTTCGGACTGGCCTCGCTTATTACGAATAATTTTTAGAAAAAAACTTTAGATTCACCTTAATTACTATAAAAGGAAACTTTTTGGCTTTGGGGCGGCGGAAAATAATGCATTTTAATTTTCAATTGCATAAAACCAAAATTCACTTCGCGAATCGACACAGCGAAAATCCGCGGCCATACCTGTCGTTGTTATGTTGGTATCCTTGATAAATTAACAAGAGCTAATACGACTGTAGCCGACTTCGTGGGATACCTACATGAAATACCGCGAATCACAAACCATGTTACACAAACCTAGCGTAGCCGCTAAACTACTTGAAAACTGGGATGTTTTTCTTGCCTTGACGCGAGTAGGCGTTATAAAGGGGCACATTCTTTTGTATCACAAACCATGTTACACAAACAAGCCCGCTAGACAAATTTCATAATTACGCGCCTTATCCCACAAAGTCGGCTACAGTCGTATTAGCTCTTGTTAATTTATCAAGGATACCAACATAACAGTGACAGGTACGGCCGCGGATTTTCGCTGTGTCGGTTCGCAAAGTGAATTTTGGTTTTATGCAATTGAAAATTAAAATGCAAATTATTTTCCGCCGCCCCAAAGCCAAAAAGTTTTCTTTTATAGTAATTAAGGCGAATCTAAAGTTTTTTTCTAAAAATTATTCGTAATAAGCGTGGCCAGTCCGAACCGATATTTACCAATATTAAATATCAATAAGTAATAATACTAAATCATCGGTTGGGGGAAAATTACAAAAATATATAAAACAATATCAACATTATGCATTCCTACCTGTACATAACACAACTGACAGTGCTATTGGTTGACCATGCAAGTTTTAGTTAGACCCTATCTTGATGCTGAAGGTCTCAGGGAGGTGGTTGCAATACATGCGTCATTACTAAATAATGGGGATTTAATTTGCGGTGATATTAAATAATACAATAGGCACATCTTCTGCGACCTTTGCCCGTTGTTAGGTTTGGGGTACCTATTCGTACAAAAATATGTCTATTGCAAGCAAACGGAATATCTTATGAGAATCCACACATAAAAAGTAAAAAGACACTATTGTTTGCTCTTTATCAGCTTCACTTTTATCTCTGTAGGTGGAGAAATTATACAGAATTTTGAGCATGGGTAGAATCGTAACTTCACAGAAAATCTTCAACATTATAAGATTGCAAAGATTTGTAAGTATAGAAAGGTATGGTTATGCTGGCTGCCTGCTAATTGATAAGGAACTCCGATCAGCTGTTGTGCAACAATTAGTGCATTTTAGCATGTTGTTCAGGCGAGGAAGGCATGATACTAATAATTACCGCAGTGCCCGATAGAGTTAGAGTACAACATTGAGATTGGAAAAATACAACAACAATATAAATGATGAATTCAATGTACATTACCTCAGCACATTGTCTAGCCCAACTCATGGCGTGGGCGGCCTTATATCTAGGTTTGGGATTACAGTGCAGAACGTTGTAGAGCGAGCCCCCTTCGGCAAATTCCATGACGAGGCAAACATGGCCCTTGGTGCAAGCCCCATATAGCTTCACTATGTTTGGATGAGACACTCTTGACAGCTGCCGGACTTCTACACTAAATGCCTTTCGTTCTGCCTCGGAATTTATATGTTTCACAGCCACATGAGTTCCTCTCCATAGTGCTTTCCATACTACCCCGAAAGCGCCCTTTCCCACCACCTGTGGATGTCAAATAAATATTTATTTACAGTGGCTTGACAACCATTTTTCTTCTCAATATTTTTCGATCAATTAAGCAAGATAGGATAATTCATTCTCCGTGGAAATCGTTGTGCGGCCAGGAGTAATGTATTAAGCATTCATTTGACAGCTTGTTATTGAAAATAAGCTGCAGACTTACTTGTATTTTCTGAATTTCATCATAGTCGATTTCCTCTAACTTTTGTTGCATGATGGGTCCATGTTGTATTTGCGAAGCCATCAGTCATGGGCACCATCACATAAAATTTTATGACTCCATTAAAACCATTTTCTATTTAATTTCTGCAGATATATACAAACTATCAAAATAATTCACGATATTTCTTGGTTATGTTACTACGAATATTGTTTAGAATGAAGGATGTTATTGAGAGACATCTGTTGACCGACAAGTTTACAATCTTCACTTTTGGTTTTATGTTAACAGATGGCGCTGTTTGATGGTGACGAACGTTGGAACGTAACTGATAATATTTTTAATATACGCTATTATGACCTTTAACTTTTTATGCCTGATATGAAAAATTGTTGAAAATCGTAAGACAAAAATACGAACCACAAGACTTGGTTCGGTTGGGTTTGGGTTTTTCACAGGTAGGGACGGCGGAATCTTAAGGGCTAGCGAGACTATCAAGCGGCTTGGCTCAATCACGTAGTTTTTTGTCTATGGCTAGAGTTTTGATCGCATTTTGACCGTCTCCAGAGGTGGCTTGAAGCTTGAGTCAAGCGTTGCGCAATAATCTACGTTATTGCGCAACGCTTGAAGCGAATTTATATTTCTTCGGCGTAGACAACAAATCATAGACAAATAAGTACCTGAGTGGTGATTTTAGATATTACGTATCACGTAAAACGTTTATAAAAATAGATTAAATTATTACAAAATAGGTATTAATTATTTTTGTGTTTACTTTGTAGAAATCCATCTGATTTTTCTTTTAAATTAATGTAAATATAATTTAATAATGTTATTACGTTAATGTTATATTAAAATATTAATATATAACATTTATTATAACATAACAAATAATTATTTTTCTTTACTAGATTCCATCTCGCACAAAAATCACTTTCAAATAGCGAAAATGACAGGAAACCATAGACAAAGGAGTAATATCTCGAGAGAAATATCGTCTAGACATAGACTAAGGCTTGGCTCAACGGCTTGAAGCGCGCGTCAAGCTGTTGAGGCAAGCATTCATAGACAATAACGGAAAAATAAATTTACGTGCTGGCCGTCAAGCCGCTTGATCGTCTCCAAGCGTTCTGGCAAGCATTTGTCTATGCCTAGATGTGATTTTCGATAGTTTGTTTGATTTATTTATGGTTGACAGTGAATTTTGTGCGGCTGAAATGAAATGGAATATAACGGAGACAAAGCATTCTTAGCCCTTGGGTTATCTTTGTATTTTAATAAAAATAAACGAATTTGGTGTCAAGAATGGTACAATTTGTGATCCCGCTTTACTCATAAGCATTTACGAAGCGTATTACAGGCACGGCACCAAATGATTACTTACACGCATTTTTTCAAAATAGATGATCGTAATTATTACGAAGCATTGTTGTATATTTCCGTTGATATTATGAATAAATGTTATAATTAATATTTTAATATAACATTAATTGATAAAGTTGATCAAGGAAAATTATTTATTCCCTGTTTGTCAGATGTTCACAAGACCTAAACAATATTTTAAATCAGTCAAAGCAGTTACATCATTAACAATAAGAAAACAAAAAATACTTGCAGAACTGAATAATAACATTAATAGAAGTTACAATATTATTAAACAACGAGAGAAAAACATACTTGTAGAACTTAATAATAAATAATACTAGCTGGTACCCGGCATGCGTTGCAACGCCATTCAAAGAAATAAATTAATTCTCCCTGCATGTCCTTTCCCGTGCGTCCCCGTTGACCTCCCGAGTCTCATTCCGAGAATACTGCACAAGAGTCCCAACTGCTCCCGTCTGGAGCCAGGGAGACTATGGTATCCCCGATCGGGGTATGTTGTGAGGCTGAAGGTAGTGGGGTGGGGAAGGAGATAGGAAAGAGGAAGATGGGGAAGTACCTGGCTATTTAGATCTGGTCACCAATCACGGCTTATGCCATTTCAAGCAACGTTTCAATTCTGAATGGTGGTCTACCAGGGCGATACTTAGAGTATCTTCCAATCTGGAACGTGCCGCAAATATACTTTATATTATTTTTAAGAAAAAAAATGTGAAATAACACAAATTAATCAAATAAAATTTATTTGACACGCCGGGATTCGATCCCCCGACCTTCGGTTTACGAGTCAAGAGCCTTACTTACGTCAATTTTTCTTTCCGTAAGATCTTTCCACAAAGTATCGGAAGACTTAAAAAAATCTTTCAATTCCTTCCCCTCCCTCCAATTTTATTACTTTTTCTTTCCGGAAGAACCTTCTACAAAATATATGAATGAAATAGGTAAAGTGGTTCTGAAGTTATAGCGTGACCAAGGGAAACAGGGATTCATTTGTAGAAATCCATCTGATTTTTCTACAAATTAAACACAAAAACAATAACTAAAATCAGATGCATTTCTACAAATTAAACACAATAACAATTAATTCTTATTTTATATTAATTTTATCTAATTTATAGAATTGTTTCATGATGCGTGAGAAATGTAACAAATTTTGAAAAAAATCTGTTCTTTTATGTCAAAGAAGGCTAACTATTAATGTACATGGGGTCCTATTTTATGATTCTGCGATTGTTTCGAAAATGTAATTAATTTCAAGAAATGGCCAATATCACCTTTAATGAGTGATAGCCAAATAAATAATTAAAAAAAATATATCAATTCGCATCAAGCTCGCCGCCAGCACGTAGATTATTGAAGCTTGCTTCAAGCGTCCTCGGGTAGACTGTCAAAACGCTTGGCTCAAACGAAAACTACGCGCAGTGTTGCCAGCTTAACAAAAAACTACGTGCTTGAAAGAAATGCTATTGATAGTGTCGGAATCTCTTTACAATAAATAAAATAATAATAATATTCTCGCAGTGTACGTATTTTTGTACGTGCCATGGAAATAATAATTTAATAATTGAATTATTTAGCGCTGTTCTAGGGCGCTGAACAATTTATTGCGAGTTCTTAGGATTTATCTAATTTTTATATTTATGAGCAATTTTTTTTTAATTTTCTCTATTCATTACTTTGATGGATACGTAATTTGTTGATTTTTCGACCACCGTGCTCGGGCACATTACAGAAAATTACGTAAAACCTGGCAGGTCCCTTCTGTTACACACTTTTATTAGAAAGTTTATTATGCCTGGAGAAAATACGACTTCGCACGCAGATGGCACTCTATTAATAAACAAAAATTTTAACAAAACAAAAAAACGACTTAAAAAATGCACTAAAAAGTAAAAAAATAATTTCGTATTCTTCTACAACTTAATCAACTTAAACTACATACAGTGGCGTAGCTAGCATGGGTGGCACCCGGGGCGGATGTCACCCCCCAGGGCGTGGTGTCACCCCCCCCCCCCCCCCCCTATGAAAGGTGACTTGAGAAAAAATTCAAAACGCTAAATTCGAATTGGTCCATCCTGGGGGGAGGGGGGTGGCTAGGGAATTTCATATAAAAAGACCAAGACACAAAACAATATCCTTCGTATTTTTTTTCCACGGTTGAGTGTTACCCCCCTCTCGGGTGGCACCCGGGGCGGACCGCCCCTCCTCGCTACGCTACTGACTACATACATAGTTATAGGTGAGATGTGCTTGTGTCGCACGCGCGACTTGACGAGGTGAGAGGCGAGAGCGGGCCGCGGCGGGAGGGGAGCTGTCAAGTGAACACGCCGGGCCAGGTACGTTGGCTGACACCGACTCCAAAAATAACAATCGTATAAGTTGTAGAAGATTACGAAATTATTTTTTTACTTTTTAGTGCATTCGTTTTTTGTTTTGTTAAAATTTTTTTAGTGAATCTGAATTACACTAACTAATTCGATTTAGATTCGGCCGAGTATGGTTAATTTGCTCTTAAGAATTGGAGAGTTCCGTTACTTTGTCATGAATCCCATAATCAGAACCTAACCAAACTCTCATCAAACTACCCTTGAAGTACATCCTTTCCAATAAAAAAAGAATCATCGAAATCAGTTGGCGTGATATTGAGTTATTCGTCCATTTGTCGCGCACATACTTGATGCAAATTTAAGACTTATATGATTTTCTCATGGATGCCATTATCAGAACTGGACCAAATTGAAATAGGACCACACGGGAAGCACCAGCTTTCAAATAAAAAAGAATCATCATTATCGATTTACCCAGTCGAAAGTTCTGAGGTAACAAACATAAAAAAAAAATACAGTCGAATTGAGAACCCCCTCCTTTTCGAAGTCATTTAAAAAGACTGGAAATTGCTTGATTTTATATTTGCTACCCTTTTTTACTGTGATATTACGGTGACCGGCCAACTCAGAATGAAACCAACTCAGAACCACCTCAGAAAGGTCGAAGAGTGATGATAAAAAATGGTTATATACCTAAGGGAACGTACCCATACTACGTGACACGTTTAGGGGGGGGGGGGGGGGTCTTCAAAATGTCACGCTTGGTACAAATGAGCGGCGGCGGGCTTAGGTTTTTGATCACCGGGGGAGGGGGGGGGGGTTAAAAATTGCAAAATGTTGGTCACGTAGTATGGGTACTTTCCCTAAGTTAAGTTAGGTTAGGGTTACCGACTATTTTTAAATTATTTTTTCATAGCTTTTAATGACCTTTATGAGGTGGTTCTGAGTTGGTTTCATTCTGAGTTGGCATGGAACCGATATTACATGTATGGGAAGATTAGTGGAAAAGGTAGAATTTATATTTATTTTTAAAGACTGGAGAATTTACACTTTTTCCCTTCAAATAATTTTTGCTTACAGTATCTATAATAGTCCGGGGAGGAAACAATATTAATCTAAAACAATATTATAGAAAAGATCTGCGATTTTGGTACAGCGGCCGATAAGGCAACCTTTATGACCAATAATAAAGGGAGTGCAGATTGGATGGCACCTGAGGTTTTATTTTTATTTTTTAAAGAAAGACAAACATTCCCGGGTTACGAATAACCTGACAATATTAAAAAAAACTCTCACTGCCATCATTAGAAGCGGGAAATGTTGCTTGTGCAATGATGAAGGACTTAACTGGCGGAGGAATTGAACCCACTACGCCATAAGCTCAAAAATTGATAATACGGACTACTTATAAAGTACACTATATTATTCACCTCCCGATCTCACGAAGGACTTCAAAGTAGGTTCTTAATTTAAAATCCTTATATATCAAATAAATGTTTTATTATATTTCATACATTTGAATATTACATATTCAAATTTATATATAACAAAATTAAATTGAGATTGCATTTCTCCCCGTAAGAATTATGATTTTTCCACAAATGTTACTTTTTGCAGATTCTGTCAATGATTCCTCTTTAGACCAAAATATCAGTCGGTTCGGCGCTATAGAGCCTCAAAAAAGGTTTCAAAGTTTGCCCCAAGCCTCTCATTTCGCCCCGTAAGAATGATAATTTTTCAACAAGTGCTACTTTTTGCAGATTTTTGATGGTAGGTACCTGTTCAGACCATATTTTTTTGTAATATTCTAAAATTTCTGTCTGTAATAAAATAAATTTATATGAGAAATATGAGCTACTGGCATCCTTCTTCTTATAATCCGAACCTTTTCAAGACCCGCATTAACAAATCCCTTTCTACAGCTACAGTTAATCCGCCTCACAACGCTGCCTGAGCATGGTGCCCTTGCTTCAGTGGCGGATACATATGGAGGGCGCGGGGGGCGCCCCCCCCCCCCTTGGCCCCCTAAATATAAGAAAATCTTTCTTCAATCATTCGCTCTACATGTCTAAACCATCTAAGCTTCCCCTTTCTTAATCTTACTTATCACGCTTGCATCAGCCTTGTATTCTTTTCATATTTTTCTTACACTATCATACATGGCTTTACCACGCATACGCCGCAGGGATCTCAATACTATAGCATTTAATCCTTCCTCTGCCAGTTTCATGCTTCACTGTCATACACCAGGGTTGGTACCGGCACTCCATTGTGGACTGCTAGCTTCGCTTCTATCGACAGTTTTTTGTTAGCGCCAACGGCGTTCAGTCCTCCATAAATGCGGAGTTATCTGCATTTACCCTTCTTTTAAATATCTCTATTAGCCTTCCCATCTCTCGTAAACAGTACCGGATTATCCCTAAGGCAGAGTAGGCAACTGCCTAGGGGCCCCGCATCGGCTAGGGGCCCCGCGTCCTGAGGAAAAATTACTTGCTTCAATTAGTGAGCAACGAAGTTCCGGAAAATAATAACATTAGATACACGCATTAAAGAAACAAGCAAATCATAATAATTACGTTAAAACCCAATAAATAACTAGTGCTCACATCATGCACAATAAATAAAAGTCTATAATTAAAACAAATATACCCTTAGTTGTATTTTACTTTTCTTTCTTTCTATTTGTTGCAACATTACTTAGTATCTGAAGTGATTGAAGGTGTCGTGTGTGGTTTATATTGGCATTTGTTTTGTTTAATTTTTTGCTTTTATTTCTAATCATATGTTTAAAATATAAACAAACTTCAGTATGTAGGTACTACATATCTGCTTGCTAAAATTCTTCGGGGAAGGTTGTCTGGAAGAGATCACTTTAGTGACAAGACGGCTCATTGTAATGTTTTTTTTAATAAAATATATTTTCTTTTCCATGTATGTGTCCTTTTATGTGCAATAAAAGGTTATTATATTAGTTTTTTTATTGAATGAGTTGATGGCATACCTTTCGTAGTGTAGTAAAAGAACGGATTAATTATTAATAAAATGCGGCAAAGTTGAATGACCCCCCCCCCCCATGTTAAGGATTGATTTGATCAAGGGAACAAGGAGGCGTTTGGAGGCCCCTTCAACCCCCCCCCCCCCCGCCCGTTGTTAGTCCACCATTGGTAAAGGGGCCCCGAGACGTGCATTGCCTAGGGGCCCCGACATGGTTAATCCGGCCCTGCTCGTAAACGTGCTTCCCGAATACACAAACTCATCCACTGTCATTTTTGGGTAACTATTACATATTGTCTTTGGAGATGCTATGTGAAGGGTCATTTTAGGGAAAGGAAATAGTGGAATGAAAAAGGTATGATAGGTGGTTAGGACTCTCTGGGTTAGTGTGTCCAGGAGAGATGGACGGATGAACCTTTCCCTCCGCTTTCACTGCGATGCGAGGCAATGGGTCGAGAGATTCCTGCTGGAGAGGGTAAATGGTCTCCCTCAACTAGTGCTTTCCAGCTCGCCACGCAGTACGTGGGAAAATGCTTCCGCAGCTACCTTGAAAAACCACATTCCATGAACTCAGGCATCCCTGCTAAGTCACCAACCTTAGCGATCCACTTGGGATGACTTATAGCAGAGGTGTTGTTTATCCAATAAATAATTCCCGTGGCGGCGGTACCCACAATCGTCTCCTAATTTGAAACTTTTGCTTCATTCACATTCATACGTCGTTTCATTTAAAGGTACCCTTAACATGGCCCGACTCAAGTATTTGATTCCCTTGATCGTTTAATGCAGCCCTACTGCTCCCTGTGGCCAGCCAAGTTTAAAATGTGCGGTCCGCCAATCTTTTATTTATTTATTGAAGTGAAAACTTCTTTAACACCGTTGTGATTTGACAAACACTTACGAGTACATCTATATATTTTAGCCAGCGAGAGAATGAGATAGTTTAGTCGGTCTCCTATTTGTGAGGTGCTTCGTATTCTCTCCACTGTTGTCTACTTTTTAGTTTTCTTATATCTTTAGCGCCTCCCCCCCCCCCCCCCTTGAGTTTTTATGTATCCGCCACTGCCTTGCCTTCACACTGCACAGACATGGGCGCTCTTGTGAGGTGTCACATAAAAAAAGAGATCACCCACAGATGAGATGGGCTGACTATTTGAACTGCAGGCTTTGGATGGGCGATAGCAGTCAAGAATCGACAAAAATCTGAATAAAAGGAAGGCCTATTTGTCGCCCATGAATCGCTACACAACTCTACCTTGGCATACATTCTATGCGTCTTTTTTGTTATTTGTTTTTGGGGTGTAAACTGTAACGCTGTCCGAAACATTGGCTAAAGGAGGAGGTAGCGCAACACGGCACAACACCCCAAAAACCAAAAACAAAAATACTTTTGGCCGTGAAAATCTAAAATCATATCATTCTATGCGTCATTCGTATTGATACATACATTCTCTCATTTTACACGATTCGACTCGAGAATTTAATTCACTTGACCGTGTCAGGTTTTTCTCGGGCGTCCCCGACTTCTTCTACCATTTACTTTCGCACCACATATTCTCCTTTCATGTCCAAACCATTCCAGAGCTGTTCAAAAATACCTACGCTGACAGCAAGCACTCTTTCCAGATCTACACATTTGTATTACGGCCAATTTATCTTTTTACCAAGCGTCAGGGATCTCATTTCCATAGGATTCATTTCATCCTTCCTCTAAAAGTTCCACGCCTCACTTCCATACCATCAGGGTATGGAAGTGAGGCGTCCTTCCATTCCATACCTCACTTCCATACCACTGGACTCACTTCCATACCATCAGGGTTGGTACTATCACGCCATTTTGGACTGCTCTAGTCTATCTAGTCAGTATTACTTTACATCTATATAATAAATAAATGTCCCTGTGTCCCTGTGTGGGTTTATTTTTTAATTGTTTAATGATAAAAATAAAACTCATGGCTCGATATTCACATTTATTAGGATTTATTCGTGAAATTCTAGATGATAGGATATGGATATGACAATTTACTTAGCGGATTTGTAAGTGTAAATAGGGTAACTTCGATACATAATTTTTGGAAATACAGGTGGTTGGATAATGATTATTGATTATTTGAAAAGTGTGCGAATTGTTTTAACATCGCAGAATGCCTATAGGGAGTTCTATGACATAATATAAATATATAACTATAAAAAAATGTATTATTATGATAGCAGTGATTATATTTAAAACATGGAGATGTTTAAATAATATCGATGAAATTTATGCTTACATAATAAATTTTCTTGCCATCATTGTGCCATCCAGTCGTTTATCAAATTACATCGTTCACTTTAATTATAGACAAAAATATATTTTATAATTTATAACTAATTCCTTACAAGTAATTATTTAATCTACTAAAAGAGATAATATATTAGTTGCCATCGATCGATATAACTAGAAAAAAAAATAATTTAAAGTGATATTGGCATTGAGAGAACGTTATTTTGCTCCGAGTGATTTTACTGACGCAGAGTTGTACGTGGATTTCAATTGTATTGAACGAATTAGGTACACATGATATGGACTCGTTTAGAGTTATGAAAGTCGTCTAATTACATTGTTTTTTTTGTATATACATTGGGATGAATATTTAAATATAATCTTCTTACTTCTAACATAGATTTGAATAAAGATGATGCGTTAAGACTTCGCCTTATACACTGCAATTAGAATTTACAGTACCATGCGACGGGACACGGGGAATCCCTGGTCCCTGTTGGGCGAGGAGCGCAGCAGCTCGTTAAGGGTGAAGAGATCCTCGTGGGGCCGGTAGTTGAAAGGGGAGCGCTTCTTGGCAACCATGAACCTCTTGGAGAGATGGTTCCTGTTTCCGAATCCAGCCCATTGTCTCTTCCTGCGGAGATTCTGAAGATTCTGCAGGTAGGCAGGTTCCGCGGGGATGATCTCTGGGAAGTCGTGGGTGTATTGGTAGTGTCCCTTGGGTTGCATGGCCAAAGGCCGCGCGGCGTAGTAGGGCCGGGTGAAATGAGAAGGTAGAGCTGGCTCCTCCATCCATCTCTCGTCAGTTTCTTCCCTATCTTCTCCAGCGTTGTCCTCGAAGGGGTCAGCCAGGTTGTAGTTGTTGTAATAGTTGTCTGAAGGGTAGTTGGGAGATTGCTCGTTGTTGCGTCGCTGTTGCGCCTCCCACAGGGACAAGAGCGCCAGTATATCTTCAGACCGCATGTTGGATTCCCTCTTGAATCTGTTGATGGTGGAGTATCTCGGAGACATCTTGCTTACGCGGCTGAGCGTGGTACCCAGGTCCGCCCTGAGGGGGTGGGAGTTGGCCCTCTTCCTGCGAAGGGCGAGGCGAGAGGGGTCCGCCGAAGGGGGCTCTCCGTACAGCTCGGCGCGCATTATCACGTGCTCTAGGGCTCCCGTGTTCACCCTGGGGGGATCCACGTCGGCTCGGATTGGCTGGCCATCGTACGCTGAAAGCAAAACGCGATCACTTGTGTATCATAAGTAAAAAATTTAAAAATATTGAAAAAAAATTAGATCACAATGTTAAATGTTGGTGTGTTGAGTGAATACAACAAGTCCCTAGAAGAGAAGTCGATATGGCGATATTTCAGTATTAGGAAATACAAGCATGATAATTTATTGCTCAATCAATCCACCTAAAAATCCTTATTACCATCATCAGTCAGCGCCATCGGGTACGGTTCTAGGTCATTCTTGTCGCTTTTGTTGAGGAACAGCGACTGGGCATCGTCCTTGGGTTGGTCCCAGCTGTCGGGGAGGTCCACAGAGTCTCCGGCTGCAGAGAGGCCGGCTGCGGTCCTCTCGGGTTGCTGAGTTGTCAGCCGCTCTCTGCGCCCTTCCTCGACATCTCCGATATCTATAATACAAATGCATTGCCTACTATAGTGGCATGCATGGCTCTATGACCAAACACAATAATATTAATAGTATACTATATTATTGAAACCCTACGGTTTATTAGATAGTACCTACCTAGCGGCGAATATTCAGAAAAAAATCTTTTGATGAAACGATACAAGGAACAGTTTCACGCATATAATGTGTTCATAAAAGTACCTAATCATTTTCATCAGTCAAAGATTTGTCTATTACCTTTTCCTCCACATGGCGGCACCGCAAGAACAATTATTTTCGTGTTAGCCTTTCAAAACGAACTATTATTTTTCACCATAACTAATAGTAATAGTAGTGCAGTCTTATTATTTCACAACCTTTTAGTAGAGGTAAAATGGGGTTTAATAAATTAAAAAATTTTGAAACATTCATCTCGGCAGTATCAATGAATATCTGCAGTGTCCGCTAAAAAAAGAGCCCCCAGGTGGAACATAACTGAAGATCTGCAGACTACGCCCAAAGAAAGTGGTGGAACACACCTAAGGAAATGGATGGTGGGAATATTTAAAAAATACTATTAATAGATCTTGTAAAAAAATACCATTAATATGCTTTAATATGCATTAATACCTAGTTTGCAAACATGTATTTTTCAAAAATTCCCCACTTTCACTCTCCCTAGAGGAGTGATCTTCAGTTATATTGCCAAGATGAATGTGATTTGACATGTATACACAAAATTTCAAATAATAACATTGACTGTACCGAACTTCTTTCCCTAGTTAATATTAACATACCATTAAAACGTACACGCCATACAGAACTATTCCACATGCTTAATTACAAGACAAATGCAGCATCTAATTCGCCAATCAATCGTGCTCTGCATATGTTCAATATTATTGGTCTAAATTCTAACATCAACATTTTCTCCGATTCACTGCCCAAATTTAAAAAGAGCATCATGTCAATAATATAATTTGTTCAACGCGCATAAAACCAAAATAACCTTATATAAAACAATTATCAGAACGGTCTTGGCCTATGGATGTGAGGCGGGAACACTGACAGCAAAGTCAGCGGAACATATGGACATCTTCGAAAGAAAGGTACTTCGAAGAATCTTAGGAGCGGTGCGAGAGGGAGAGGCATGGAGAATCCGCCACAATAATGAGCTCTATGATATTTACCAAGCTCCCAGACTCTCCACCCATTTAAGACTCCAAAGATTAAGATGGGCCGGACATGTGCACCGAATGCCAAGCACACGAGTACCGAAGAAGGTTCTGACAGGACACCCGGGAGGTAAACGAAAGGCGGGCAGACCTAGACTGAGATGGGAGGATGATGTCAGGAAGGATGCGAGAGGATTACTTCATGTTGCAGATTGGAAGACGACGGCCGAGGACAGAGGGCGGTGGAGGCTTATTTTGAAGGAGGCCAAGGCTCGAAATGGGCTGTAGCGCCATTGAAGAAGAAGACAATGCGCATACATACATACATACATACATACATACATACACACATACTCACATTCACACACACCCTCACACACATACACACACACACACACACATCTTCCCACTACATACATCACCCGGTAATTACTTAATACGCATACAATAAATAAGACACTACAATAAAACACATAATGGGTACCCACCATGTAATATACTTATTAATTTATTTTTTTTAACCAAAGTATCTAATTGTACTGTTTGTTTCTGTTAATAAATAAAATAAAATGACTAAAGTTTCACGTATGCACGAATTTTGTCATTTATTTTGTTCATTTTGATATTATTTTCCCGTACTATTCAGTAAAAGAATAAGGATGTATGGCTTTGCGTTACGTATCTCACGAAAAAACCCATTTGAAGAAGTCAAATGTTTTTCCGTAATAATAAAAAGTATAAATTTATCAAAGAAATACAACTTTTCAATACAGAACGATAGACACAGAAAATCTGCACAATTTTGCAGAAAAATAAAATTTGATAAAAAAATTATTTGCAGTTTTTACACTCCTTACAATGGAAGTCCTCCATCACAACACAAGCTTACTGTGGTAGTAGTAGGAGAATTTCAAATATAGTCAGATCCTAGGGATGTTTATCTTTCTTTTTAATTTAAAAAAAAATAAAAATCATCGCCCCAAGCTTTAAAATTTTGCTTCAATGTTTCAAAAATTAAAACCCAATCATGCAAAAATATGCATATTATTTATCAGTTTAGTGAATGCTCACAAACCTAAACATTATTAAATTTAAGCATTGAAGACAATATTAGCGATTTCTCAATCAGAAAAATATACGGTCGCATCTATTATGAACCTAGGACCTTCGCCTTGCCGGGGGCTCTGCTTTACCACAGAGTTAACTGAACCGAACAATGTTTCAAATTTGCGATTGAGAAGTCGCTAATCTTGTCTTCAATGATTAAATATTACAATTTGAATTACAAACACTTTCATTCTATTTCAATTTTTAAATAAAAATAAACATTATCTTATCTTGAAGAACCTAACCTTCATATTTATAATTAGTACTTATTAAAATTCCTATTAGATTGCTATGGCAGTTTCACAAACCCTTCGGGTGATGAATCAGCTATTTCACGCAAAAATAAATATTGGCATAACTTTAAACAATCGTACTTGTTTTTTGAAAACATATTTTAAAAATCCACGGGAAATAGAGAAATATAACAAGATCTCGACATCGTATCTAAGGGGGTATTTCACCATCCTTCTGAGAGCTTTTCCATACAATAGAAAATATTAAAAAATTAACAAATAAATACTCACAAAGGTTAAAAAAAACTCGGCTAACTTATCCTATATATAGCCACTATATTATATAGGTTCAAGTACCGAATAGTAAATTCAGACTTTTTAAATAAATAAATCGTGTTTAATTAATCGAAAATGTACGTTATCGTATGGATAGTCTGTGAGGAAAATGGTGAAATACCCCCTACGAATGTTTGCAAAACATGGCTTGTCATAACCATGTACCTATACCTAGATATACATGGCAAAATGGAAATTTTAAGCAATGTGTAGTTTATTTCGCTCGATGTTAGCAGTTCCTAATTCCGCTTTAAAGCACTTCTGCCGACTATGTGTTAAAAAATAAATGGCACCAGCTGTTGGGCGGAAGGTGAGCTAAAGCCTTCCGCAAATATTTACCAAGTAGGCTTTTAAGATAAGGTTGGCAAGAAGATAAATAACTACCTACCCTCCATCTGATGACATAGTATATACGAGTATAGTGGCGGGTTGTTTGTTTTTGGGATTCCCACTCACACCCCAAAGCAACCATTTTCCGGCTCGGAAAATTTAAAGCTATTTAACGTTTTGAACCAAATTACACGATGAGCCCTTTTGATGTAATTTTAACATCCCACAAACAAAAAATCATTTTGGACGGAGTCTTAATATTATTCCATATTTAAAATCGCGCTGAAAAGCAAAACTTACGTTTTCCTACACATAATAAAAAAATGGAGTTTAAAAAAAATAGTTATATCAGAAACATTATTAATAGTAGAATGTTGCAAGGCAAGTGGCTCGTAAGAAGAAAACATGGCCTGAAAATGCTTTTCTTTAGAATTATTTATCCTTTAAATTTACTCATGAAACATGACTGAAAATTTTGTTCAAGATGTTCAAAAACTTTGTGCAATGTACAAATGCAGGCCTTATTATGTAGGAAGGTACAATAATATTGTTTATTCTTCTGCGTTGATCTTTATGTAACATTTTCCGGAATTTTTAATAATTCCGTGATAGGTGGCAGCCCACTGTATAAAATGCATAATAGGAAAATGAAGGCATCATGGTACATTGCCTATTGCGCACTTATGTATTTCAGATCTATAATGTTGTGTTGCATCAGTGTGTGGAGGTAATGTATATGTATAAAGGTATAATATACCTCATCTAAAAGCTGATTATGTTTTCAAGGTGTGATGTCACGATGTTAAGTGTTTTCTTGTAAGGAAGACTACCCAGCCATGACCTTTCGGAAGTGGGGTGTCTGGCGTTATTTCTTCTCAGTGTTAATCTTACCTTTGTTTCCATGGTCTGCGATCTCTCCAGGCGGCTTTGGGGCAGCGTGTACTATCAAGACAGCCGAGCAGATCACCCAGAGAACGTGGGAGAAGTTCATGATTATCAGGTAGCGGATGGCGGATGGCGGGTGGCGGTTAACTGTTAGGGGTCGCAGTTCGGGCGGCAGTCGAACCGTCCACGGCGTAGCGCGAGTCAGCTCCTTGTGTTACAGGTTGCTCATCACCCGGGTCCGGTGTTATTATCTAAACAGACGGGTAAGGGGGTGTTTTCCCGCTCAAACATAGCTTCATCCCTCGCACCCCCGCGGCAGACGTGGCGGGCGGGACAGGGATGGATGCAAAGGCGGCTGTCGATATTTACTGAACCTGCGCATTGCAGTCTACGTGATCGTGGGGAGAATCACTCGTGACCGGAAAATAAAGCAAATTTTCCAAAAAATGATTTGATGATAACAATCTTTTATTTATATATTTTACTTAAGTATATTTCTTTTCTTGGTGTGGTGGAGGAGAATTAGTGGGGATTCTGATGTTATTCAGCAATCGATGGCATCGATTGTCACTTGATTCTGCGCGGATGCACATCCGCGAAAAAACGTAATTTATGGGTGGCACCACCCATAGTTTATTTTCATTTTAGTTACAGTGTCCATCATCACACATCTGCCCTGATGATGGACACTGTAACGCTATCCGAAACGTTGGCTAAAGAAGGAGGTAGCTCAACACGGCATAACACCCCAAAAACAAATAACGAAAAAAACACCCGTAAATTGTTCGGTATTGGAAGTTATTTTATATTTAACTAGCAGACCCGGCCACACGTTTCTGTGGCTAATGAAACACAACGCCATTTCCCAACCTTTATAAAATCCACACCACCCGCTTGCCAGTTGCCCGCTGCCTGAATTGAATATTTGAATTTCTCGGCTTTTCTCTACTATAATAAGCATGTTTTATACATATAAACCTTCCCCTTGAATCACTCTATCTATTGGTGAAAACCGCATGAAAATTTGTTTCGTAGTTTAAAAGATCTATGCGTACCTACATACATTTTGAGCGACTTCATTTTATACTATGTAATGCAATTTGAGCGATCGCCACTAATTATACAATTCTTGCAATGCAACACTGGATATTTGAAAAGGGAAAATCAAATACCTACTTACTCTAGGACATCTATTTTCCAATTTCTTCCGTAGAACGAATTTCAAAAGTGACTATAGTACGGCCCGCCAGCCGTTTTGAATCACCCAAAAATATGTTTTCTTTGAATTTCTCGGTTTTTCTCTAATATAATTTACATGTATTATACATATAACATTCCTCTTCAATCACTCTATCTATTGGTGAAAATCGTATGAAAATCCGTTGCGTAGTTTAAAAGATTAACGCGCACATACATTTTGAGCGTCTTCATTTCATACTATGTAATAATGTAATGATGATAATGATGATAGCACATAAAATGACTTATAACAAAAGTTTTTAAAAATAAAATAAATATTGGGCCGATTAAGACCCGAGACTCGGCTACAGCAATGCAAGCACCCTCAAAAGTCACGGTCCGCCACCAGTTTGATTAAGGGCGTTTTTTCGATGCCTGTCTCACTATAAGATCCCTGGGTCGAGACAGACATATAAGGTACATATATGCGTATGTACATAAATAATAAATAAATACCTATATTTTAACAATAATCCTGCAATAAAAACGAAAAGAAAGATAATAAACGATAAGTATATATTTCAGTAATGAAGTCGCAGGTAGTAAGACTAAAAAGTATTCTGGGATAGTATGAGTGTATAATACGGGAAAGGTTGAAAATAGGATAATTGAACGTGGGCGAGTTCGAGCGGGGGATTGAGTTCGGCTGTGGAAAACCCCGCGTGGGAGGAAAGCGACGAAGAGGAATGACGTCTTTCCTCAGATTATTCGAACAAATGAAACGTATTTTTATTGTAATTTCTGGCTCAAGACGATGGAAAAAGCAATTTGCTAATTTTCACGATGGCTGCCAAGTGTCACAGAAAGGGGGCATGGGGAAACGATTATTGTTATTCAGATGAGTCTGTGAAAAAAAGCAAAATTTTCCATCAGATTTGTATAATTAATCCACTGCTTTTATGAGGAGAGGGTTTCATCAGAAAAAAACTAGGTAACAGCAACAGATTGTAAGAGCGTTTAACCAGCCAGCGGCCGAAAATCCACATTTCGTCGAAAGTTGTTCTCACGATCGTGCAGGGCGATTACAATGAGAAAGATTAATTATTCTCCGTACCAGCTTTTTGAAATTATTACTGAATATAGATTTTACTTCATTCCAAATTTGCTTTAATTTATACCTACATCCAAAAATGCTGAAAGGCGTGATGATAAAACTATTAAAATAATGTGCTTTCTATAATTAGTTTTTGATTATAAATATTTATCATTTTTCAATAATGTTTAAGTTAAATAAGAATGATAAAAAAAATCTGAAATACATTAGTTTGTAAGTGCGCAAATAAATACACAAACGGACCAATTTTCGTCAAGAAACACATGTACGTATATAATATTTAATGATTTTATTAAACTAAAATTAAAATTATAAAACATGCGATACCCAGATTTATTGTTGATTTATTTTACTGCATGATTATATAATTTGAAATGGGTGTTGTATAATACAAAATCTTTTTTGAAAATTTAATAAATCTGCCACGACCTATGGTATAACCTTATTATACTAAAAATAAACATTTTTTCTCAAAATTTAAAACATGCGAATGCTAGATAAAAGAACAATCTTTCGAAATCCATTTATAATTTTTTGTGGAAAAGAGTCAATACGTCTAAAATCTGATTTAAAAATGACATATTTCTGGTGTTCTCTGGTAAATACCCTCTTAAAGAACTTTGATATTTACACTAGGATTTTTTTTCCAGAATTTTAATAATTCATTAAATTTTAAAGGTAAATTTCAAGTTTGTGCAAGTTCTATTCAAGTTCGGTTATTATCCAAGGTGAAGCAACCGACTCATGATGAAATATAACAAAACTTCAGTAGAACTTTCACAGAACTCGAATTTTAACTTGACGAATTGTTCGAATTCTGTGAAACAACCCGTCCTTAGAGTCAACCACAGAAGATATTATTACAGAAGAGCAGAACAATTATTTATAAGACAATTTGTGAATACGTTTGAATGAAGCTAGAAGTTGCAGGGCGGTTCATTCTCATTTTTCTACAATGCAGAGAAACGGCGTTGTTTAGTTTTTTTTAAGATTACCTAACTCTACACAGGAGACCTTGAGGAAAATAATTTCCCTCAGGGCCTATGTCACCTTTGGTGATGCTGTGTGGAGGGTCTTTCTGAGGGGATGAAGGAGTGAACATGGGAAGAGACTCATGTTGTAGGATGAAGGAAACACAGAGGCAGGCAAATCATTCCACGTCCGTGCAGTTGTCGCAGAAGCAACC